>HG995362.1:4893172-7293172 GCA_905333045.1 Lysandra bellargus
TATACACAGCGGGCTGCGATCACTGGAAAAGATGATGAAACAAATTGGTGGTCCCAACGATAACTTGCAGCTGAGAGATAAAATGTAAGTGTGTACATTTATAAAACTTTACATGTATGATGTGTCATATTTATTTTTTATTACATTATTATATTATAGCTCCACTATCAATTTGTAATCATTTGTGCTGCATTTGTATGATAACTAGGAACTGTAGCTTTATAATAAGCCTATTAAAGGCTATTATTGCTATATTTCAACCAAGGTAAAAGCTAAAAAAATCAAATTAGCTCAAAATAAACTTAAAATTTTCAGACATGACACACAGCAAAATGTTAACGGATCAGTGTCCGCCACAGCCCGGGACTTACAGAGACTCGGTGTCGTGGTGAGGAGAGGAGATAAGCCCCAGAAGTTGCAGGTGGAGAGGCTGACTCAAGTGTTCAGAGATGCCCTCGCTAAGTACTCATCAGTTCAGAAGGTAAACTTGCAACTTTATTGTTAATTATTGCTTGATTTTTCAACTAGTCCTAGAACTATGAGCAGATTTACTGTGTAATCACTAATGAGTTAACGCAAGAATAAAGTTATATACTTTATTAAATATATTCTAAATATTCAAATTTTTACTACACTTTTAGGCAGTTTTAATAATATTATGTAACTATTATAGATCTTTTAATTTTTTCGTGCCTTAAAGTCCTTAAACACTTAAATATAATTTTTTTTTCTTTGTAACATTTCAACTCCCATAAGGCCCAAGTAGGCCGCGAGAACAAAAGATTTCCAAGAATCCGCAATCGATGGATTAAAGATTTTCTATGTATCAACAATAAGTAAACTAAACCATTATAAAAAAGTTTCATCAACATATTAAATATTTTTACTGCTTTTGTTGTACTAAAATGTATAATGCTAATTATTTTATTTAATCAATACATTAACATAACCATTTACATATCAATTTCAAATTTACTGTCTAAAATATTGGTATGTAATTTTTTTATTGACCTAACAAATTTAAATTAGTAGAATACGATAGAAATTAATGTTGATTGACGGTTGTTGATGTATGTAACAAAAGAATTTGAATAATGTGATTGTTTAGACATAATATAATTTTATACATCGTTAAATATTATCTGTCGAGATGAATTTTTCAATGTAGCAGACAGGGACACCGGACATAAGTATTAAAATGAAAATTAATTTCTCCTTAGTTGTAAGTACATTAGATACATAAATCAATGAGTGGAAGAATAAGTAACATGAAAAAAACTTCCCACTTTTTTGCTTAAGGCGAGGATAAACCCCAATTTGTTACTCCGTGACTCCCGGTTTACCTAGTTCCAATATAATAACGAAATGTAAAAAATATGAGATATAAAGCACAACATTCAAAGTAATTTAAACCATAAACATTTAAAAAAAACGTAATACTTTCGCTGTAATTAATTTACAAACTCATCTCTGACAAAAATCTAATTCATCGAAATATAAGTATTAACTAGGATAATTATACATTTTATTTGAATAAATTGTTAGTAAATCCTTATTAAAATCTTCTGAACCGAACAATTTTGTTTCTTAATATTTTTTTACATTAGCTAGGTTATGTAAATAAGTTACAAATTTTATTAAAATAATTAGGGAAAAAATTAGTTATTGTCCGGATGTTACGAAATGTTACCTGTTCGATTCTTCCACTCACATCTTCAAATGTTTTCTCCTTGTCTGATACTTTCGAAAAGTTGGTGACAGACAAAGACTGTATACAGTATAGCAGATAGCTCATTAATTGCAATTTGTAACATTTTGATTACTCAGGTTAGTATTTACCCGACTATGGAAAAGCAAAAAGGAGGGATATGATTTGACTTATGGATATTCATCTGTGTCCTCATAACTTTTAAACTATGTATTTAGCAGAATTAGACAAAGTCACAATAGATCCTCAAGGATCGCAGTGACATCAGGGCTACTTGACCTGCCTTCAACACAAAAAAAAAATAGACAAATGAGGTGTTATTGGTAGCCTGATGATCGTCCGCTGGTTATGGGCTACATGACATCAGTCACAGCACACATATCAACTCGGAAAAGGATCGGCACCGTATCGCCTAAAGCCGTTCAATATTGTTTGCATGAAATTCCCTACTTCAACGCACACTAAGCGGAACCGTAACGTAATCGCCTCGCCTCGGAAGGGGACAGCGGTCGGCGAGCCGTAAGCGAGGCGTCGCCTAGCCGTAGCCAAAGAATATATACACCACGCGAACCGTAGCCGAGTTGACGTACAGGCGCTACTGATACGCTTTGGTAATACGTGCATACGTTAGATTGACGGCGAGGCGAAGGCGATACGATGACGATCCCTTTCCGAGTTGATATGTGTGCTGTGACCATATTATAACACCTCTAGGAAACATTAAGTAGAGAAGTAAAAAACTGGCCAAGTGCGAGTTGGACTCGCCACTGAAGGGTTCCGCAGAATCAATAAGGTTTATTTCTATAAAATTAAAAGTTTTTGATTTATTTCTATATTTTAGTTGATTTAATGAAAGTTAAATTAAGGTTTACCATTTATGACGTATAAAAAAGTACTTGATAGATCTCGTTCAAACCAATTTTCGTTGGTAGTTTTTATAGTAGTGTAAATCATATATATTTTTTTAAATTAACATGCCCCTACTTTAGAAGTTAGAGGGGGGGGGGGGACGACGACACATTTTACCACTTTGGTTAGAAAAAAATGATATTAGAAACCTCAATATGATTTTTGAAGACCTATCCATAGATACCCTATACGCGTAGGTTAGACGAAAAAAAATTTTTTGTTTCAGTTGTACCTATGGGGACCCCTAAAATTTTTAATTATTTTTCCATTTTTAGGGTTCCGTACCTCAAAAGGAAAAAAACGGAACCCTTATAGGATCACTTTGTTGTCCGTCTGTCCGTCCGTCCGTCTGTCAAGACCCTTTTTCTCAGGAACGCGTGGAGGTATGAAGCTGAAATTTATATCAATTACTCAGGTCTACTGTCCCTTGAAGCTGTGAAAAAATCAAACTTCTAAGCCAACGCAATCAAAAGATACAGCCGTTTATGCCGCAAATTTTCGACACTAGCAAGGGAATCAAAACCTACAGGGTGCTTCCCGTGAACTCAGAATCTTGAAATTTGGTACGAAGCAACGTCTTATAGCATAGATAAAGGAAAAATTACGAAAACCATAAATTTTTAGTTACATCACATAATATATTTTTTTTAATAATTTTAAACTTACTACCCATTTCCTCATAAGCGCGTAGAAGTATTAAATTGAAATTCATACCAAATACTCAGGTCTATAATACCTTTAAGCTGTAACAAAATCAAACTTCTATGTCAACGCAATCAAAAGAAACAGCAATTTAAGCTGCATATTTTGAAACTCGCAAGTACTCGCAAGGGAATCAAAACCTAAAGGGTACTTCCAGTCGACCTAGAATCTTGAAATTTGGCATGAAGCAACGTTTTATAGCACACATAAAGGAAAAATTCCGAAAACCTTAAATTTTTAGTTACATTACAAAATATATAAACGATAAAGAGATCTTTTTCTTAAATTTATGCTCCTCCATCTTTCCCCATTGTAATGTTATGAATTTCATTTTGCAATAAAAATACCATAGTTATGACTCGATTGTCGTAATGAACGAACTTTGTAAACCTTGCAGGTTTGTACGGAACCCTCGGTGCGCGAGTCCGACTCGCACTTGGCCGGTTTTTGTATGAAAATCTTAATGCGGTTCACAAAGTACAGACTACATCTACTTACCAAGTTTGAATAGTATAGCTCTTATAGTTTTATAGTTTCGGAGAAAAGTGGCTGTGACATACGGACGGACAGACAGACAGACATGATGAATCTATAAGGGTTCCGTTTTTTTGCCATTTTGGCTACGGAACCCTAAAAAGTCATAATTGGGTTATAGTTAGTGTTCTTTTGCAGCAAGTGTCAGAGAAGATGGCGGCGCATATGCCGAAGCAGCGAGCTCACATCGACCCGGAGGCACTGGAGAGGCAGGCCATCGCTGACGATGAGGAGGCCTCGTTGATAGCCAATCAACAGGCTCAGGTATTATTTAAACAAGTCATCCCCGAAACTGATAACAAACTGATACTTTGACTTACGAGCCTGTTCGATTTGAACAGTTTTTGACACTTTAGACATCTAAAATCTTCCCAATTTTTTTTGTTTTCGGCAAAGCAAGATTCCCCTAACACAGGTAATTTAGTTAAAAGAGGGTCTCAAACACTGTTATTATATTGTTATATTAAGTTTGTGAATAAAGATTTTTGTATTTTTTGTAAAATAGCGCTCGATCGTGCTGTGGATCGATTTGAAACTAAGGCCGCGTTTCCACTGAAGCGGAGCGGAGCAGAGAGGAGCTTGGCGGTGCCGAATTGACCAATCACCATGGTCGAAATCTCCGCTCCGCTTCGCTGTCATTCCGCTGGAATAGCACAATTGGTCAATTCGGGCACCGCTAAGCTCCTATCCGCTCCGCTCCGCTTCAGTGGAAACGCGGCCTAATCAAGATCGTATCAGTTTGGTTTCAGTTTGATATCAGTTTCGGGTGTAAGGCTGCTGATTATGGTTGTCTGGAAGAAACCGCTTGAAGCGGTAAGACCGCCAAATTGCCCTCTTTCAAAAATTTGTTCCTTTTTTGCTCATTTAAAAAAAAAAAGTTTATTATTAATAAACAAGTTGGTTTTTAAAAACTCTTGTATGAACTGTAAAAATTGTATAAACGCGATAGCTGTATGCTGTAATAATAAATTAAGAAATTTAAAAAATAATAAAATTTCTTAGCAATAAGCCATTATTATCGATTGATGAAATATGGCTAAGAGTATTCTCGATCGTGTCACCAGACCTTTAAAAAAACTTAATCGAAATCAGTTTGGCATTGTAATAATATTATCCGTTCATCTGTCACGAACTGTCAAAACATTTCCCATTTTCGAAAAATTTTCAATTTCCAATAATTATTCTCATTAAACTGAATATATTATCTAAAGAAATTACCATGAAAGCTATATATAATTTTTATATATTTAGAATGTTTTAATAAATAAGCTATTAGTGGCGCAAATACACATAGTTTTATATTTGAAACAAAATACTAAATCGGCGGTCAAAGTAGAAGTAGCTACTTTTGAATAGTTTTAGGGTATACGCCCATTTTGGGCGCTTGACAGACGAGAGGATAAATTATATTACAATGCCACGGTTTTTGTTGTCGGTTAAAAAAAATAAAAACTATCCTATATGTCCTTGACATCATCCGTCTCCCTGTAAAGGACATGGGCGCGCATGGCCTAACGGTATACTCTATTTTCAGGCTCGTCTTGTCCAATTCGAGACGAGTATGCTGTTAGAGAAAGAGGCTTATATGAACAAGATAGAAGCCGATGTTCTAGACGTCAACCAGATAATGCAGGAGCTGGCTGAGATGGTTAATACGCAGGCGCAGGTTGTTGGTGAGTTGTTGTTTTTAATAATGTCTTTTGTTTTAAATTGCAATAAAGTACAATATAAGTACATAGTGCTAACATTACAGTTACAAAATTCACGCCCGATTTGGGCGAACTAGTACGTAGTTTTCAGATAGTCGAATACAAGCATTTTTGTGGAACAAATCGTTCGATACTCGTTATTTATCCGACGCGTTCGATTAACGCCCACGCGTTTTGGCCGCCAGTGCGAGCGCTATACCATCATTTTCCTTTTTGCCTTTACGTAATTAGACCCCTGAAGAACCGCCATACTGGTACAAATGACCAAGAATTTTGTGTCATCTCCTGGTATATAGATTGGTGTATACTTCCAACTTGTACCAGAAGAAATATACAAATACTCAATCCTATTTCCAGACACAGTAGAAAGTCACATAGAAGCAGCCAGTGCGACGGTAGAAGCCGGAGTAGACGAACTAGCGAAAGCCGCAGAACATCAACGGAGTTACAGGAAAAAGATGTTCATTCTCATATTGATCGGTATCATATTAGGCATAATATTCATTGTATGGATTGTCAAAGCGTTCCGGTAGATTGGCGCTTCCATTTTTAAAATGGATGCAACCGACATAGGTGTGAAAAGGACAGGGATATATACCTTTCTTTGTCGTTTTCTGATGTCAGACAAAATTTGATATGCTAAAAGCGTTCTTATCTCAAAGGCTTAAGGGTGTTAGTAAACTCTCACACAACCGACATACTGATTGGTATCTTATAAGGCATAATCATTGTATGGATAGACAAAGCGTTCAGGTAGATTCGAATAGGCGCTTCCATTTTTGAAATGGATATGTCACCGTAAGATTGTAAATACCGTTAGATTGCACCTTTTTACAATCTCGCGAGATTGTAAAAAGTCGAAAGATTGTGAACCGCAACGTACTGCTTACAATTTAACGTATTATTATTCGGTAGATTGTAATCTATCGAAGTGAAACCGTTAAATTACAATCTTAAAATTGTTAAATTGTCAACTGTCCGGAGGCTGTCCCTGATTGGCCTTACAGTATAGTAGACCGTTCTGTGACCATAGAGTTAGGAATGAAACACAGGTGTCAGTCAAATGAAATTAATGCACTTCAAGAATTGTGACATCAATATTCGACATTGTAAATGTTATCAAATGAGATCACATAGGTTCACGAGCATAATATATATTAAAACACGGAAAGTGTATGTAATTTAGACTATGTGCGGTGACTAATACTAACTTATATTTATCATTCAAACTACACTTCTTTGGTTAATAACAGATTCATTTTACTTCCGCAACAATTTTATATGACTAATTCTAAAGCTGTGAGTTATTTTCAACACGAAATCAATTAACAATCACCCAAAGCCCGTTTGTTTACATTTATCAACAAACGAATAATGCGACACGGTGCATATTAAATACCGTTCAACCAATCAGCGCCCGAGGTGCGTTCACAATTTGACGGTTTCACTTCGATATATTACAATCTACCGAATAATAATACGTTAAATTGTAAGCAGTACGTTGCGGTTCACAATCTTTCGACCGTTTACAATCTCGCGAGATAGATTATAATCTAACGGTATTTACAATCTTACGGTGACAGATATAAACGACATAGGTGTGAGACGAGGGATATATACCTTTCTTTGTCGTTTCCTGTTGTCAGACAAATTTGATATTGTAAAAACGTTGTTATGTCCAAGGCATAAGGGTGTTTCTAACATCTATATGCAGTTCTGAGGTGTTACTTCATCTTTCACTGATGTATTCCTACTTAAAAGGTAGAATAGTGACTGCTTATTGATATTATTTATTTCATGTCTGTATTTATTTTAAATATTATTTAAACACACAACTTGTTGAATTAACGTGTCTCGAAATTAGTAAGTAACTGACAAAGTACTAGCAGAGACATTGATTCCTAGGCAGTTGACGGACAGCTATGTAATGACTCCTGTGGTCGGCTTCAATTCAATGTTAGCTGTGATCGTCCGGATGGATTTGACGTAACACGAACAAATCACTTAGGTCCTCAATCTGTCTAGGAATCAACTTCTCTGATAGTACATACCATTTAAAAATATTTTTGTGGTCAGTAGTTACTCAAAAATAATTTTCCCCGACTAATGCTCAGTTTCTAAGGTTTTTTGACAGAAGTTTATTTATACAATAGCTTTGTTTATTGATTAGTATTATACATAAAGTTAATATACCTAGCGGAATGGAGAAACAAAGGCCTGAGTAAGTGAGATGTCACTATCAGTAAAACTGCGTGGTAAAAAGAGACGTGTGATATTATATGACAGCAGAACCATTTTTTTCATCTATTTGACGTCCAGTCGGCACTGACAATTTAATCTCTTAGACAGATGCTTGTGTAAGTGTATACGTAAACAAATTTTTACACACAAACGTAAATCAATTTCGGTTTTGTTTGACAGCTCGAGATTGTTGCTCTATTCCGCTAGGTATATTTAAAACTTTATGATATTATATTAGCGAATCTAAATTGCTGGTGAATAGATAAATTACAGTCAAATAACCTAAAAACCTGGATATAAGACGGTTTTTCGCGATTATTGAATCTGTACCCGTAGGTTTTTTATTTAATGTAGATAGCTGTTTAACGAGACTATAAACATTATACAACAGTTTATTAATCATATTATAAGGCCCTCTTACGCCAGATTATTAGTTATTACTAATTGAAGACATAAGTGGTTGAAGTGGGTACCTAACTAAGATTTTTTTTTTCATAAATAGGCTTTAGGACCGGGAAAATGATTTGAGATCAAAAAGTGTGGATTCTGTGTTTAGCTAGATATTTTAAAATTGTTTTATATTAGCTAGGTGATGAAGTAGGTAAGTTATACGGTTTTGTTCAAATTTAAAGGAAAAAATATTGTGTAATTTTTTGTTGTAAAATGTTAGTTACTTCATCCACTCATGTCTTCAATTGTAGAAATATCACGCCATCTCTTTCATACATAATATGAAGAACAAGAGAGCATGATATTTTGTCTGAATCTGGCGCAAGTAGGGATTAAGCATGTGCCTGACTTGATTGGTTGTTATTTTTAAATTATGTTTTAGGTGTCTTTTTATTTATTTTAAAGTATGTGCAATTTCTGACAGATATATTACAGTGCTTGGCATAATGATATACAATGTGTAACAAAAATAAGTGATAATACTTTAGAGTGTGTACGTGTTCCTTGAAGAGAGTTCACTGTGAACGCAGCAGCGCTGAAAGACGAATTTTTTTTTTACTTTTGTATACGTCACGAGCGTCACGAGTTTCCCCATACAAAAGTGAAAAAAGAATTGGTCTTTCAGCGCTGCTATTTTCACAGTGAACTCTCTACAAGGAACACGTACACACCCTAAAGTATTATCACTTATTTATGTTACACACTGTACACTGTAAAACCAAAATGATTTATTTTATTTTGATTATCAAAAAATAAGCTGCACGTCAACTTAATCGAAACGAAATCGGGCCGTGCGCGTGCGGAACGTCAAAATTTTGCATTGTATTGATTTATATAGCTGTGGCATCGACAAAAAACCGTGAATAATTTACTGACAGCGCGTAAGGAACATACGACCCGATTTCGATAGACGCGTAGTAAGAACAGTATTTCGTTATAGGATTAAGCTATAAATACATTATAGCATAATATGTAGTAATATATACTTAGCTAATTTTATGTATAAATGAGATTTTTGTTGATTTTGAATGGACTTATTGATTGAATCATATAACGGTCTAATATTAGCTAGTTTTTCATTAATAATTTTATGAAATAAAAATATGGTCATTCCTTTTTTTATTATTACCTGAATTTATTATAACCTGTTTATTTTATATCTTTGGGAATAAGGAAATGAAAAGAAGAAAAATCGAATAAGAATTATATACATTTATTCTATTTAAGGCTAATACACATCAGCCTCTTTAAATAGAATATGCAGACAATTGACAAAAATAAATAAGACTAAGGGTCGCGGTGTGACCTGACCCTAACTTAATAATGGGTTTGTTTTACAATAATAACGACCACTTGCACAATAACTAATAAGTCAGTCATGCCTTCTCTTTCTAACATTTGAAGATCGAAAAATATAACATGACATCAACTAATACTGGAGCAAGTAAGGTAGTTCTTATTCTTTTAATAATAAAAATATTTAAAGACGTGAGTGGAGAACCAGGTAAGTAACAGATAAAAATTGATGTTTTTCTGCATAAATGGAGGCTTAAGGGTCCGTATACGAAATTTGCCGATTTCGCTGATTTAACAGACGTGATTTAACAGTTAAAATACAGTATTTCTATAAGTTATATGCACAACATGTAAGATCATTTCAATTATTTTTTTAAAGTATTTTTAAATAATCCAACTCGAACCCGTGACAGTTTTGTGATTTTTGCTGTAAAAAGTTTAGAATATCACCTGTTTATGGATTATATTGACGTCTTAATGGTATGAAAAAAATAAAATGTACTGTTGAGAAAGTCGTCTATAAAATGTTGGAATAACTTTTTACCACTTTAATATGAAATAGTTGGGTAAAAAAATATGTGACTCGGCAAAATTTTAGAGAAAATGGGCAAAGAATTGCTGTTAATTTCGGCAACTTGGAGCTGTAATTCATAAAAAGAAAACGACAGAAATAATCTATAGATAAAATTCTATCCAATTCGAAAAAATTTCAAAAATTTTAAAAATAAATTGTGCCAAAAAACACGATTCAAAACAAGCTAAATCTCATATTATATTACTCGCCGCAAGGCTCGAGTCGGCTTTCCGCGCTTAAATATATTTTAAATCTAATAATTAATATATATATTTTTAAGTCTAATAAGGGGAAAAAACCTATAATATTTCTGTAGCGAACCTTTGCAATTTCGTATTCATCGGCAAAATTTCGTATACGGACTCTTAAGGCCGAAAAAATGGTTTAATACTTCAGTCGGAATTTCCAGGAATTGCTATTGTATTCTATTGTTGTCGCGATCACCGGTGCTCGCGCGGGGCCTTAGGGATTAAAATAAAAATTGAGAATTTTATGTGTATATTAGCCAGATGATGAAGTAGATAAGTTACAAGCTTTGTTCTAATTATAAAGGAAAAAATGAGTAATTGTCCTTATAAAATGTTAGTTATCTTATTCTTCCACTCACGTCTTCATTTCATAATTTATGCTAATCAATGTTGCTATCCTTGTCTTTCAAGCGGCTTCTCTAACGTCTCAGACAGAGACAGCAATATGGATTAGCGTGCTAATAAGGGGTATGAATTTGTCTCTGTCACTTGACATACAGGAAGAGAGTGACAAAGGTTTATAGAACATTTAAACATTTGCTAGCTACGGTAACCGTTTAAAAAAAGATTATTTCCAAATATTTCATTCTGATTCCCAATTTGTATATTTCTCTCTTTCCTTCTCTGTCATTTAAATTGAGATAGAACGATGTTTAGCTATTTTAGTATACATATAATAAAACCATAACTTTATGTTACATAAAATAGTTATGATGCATCAAAAATTACAATTCAGGCAGTTATTGCTTTAATTTGCTGTTTTTTTTTAATATAAAATAATATCGTTGCTTCACACAAGTTATTCAAATATTGCTTTAAAGATTTAATATGATGATTATATAACTCGTTTATATAATAGAAGGGGTTGAGACAAATAAAGTTTTCATATTGAGGGACCATTATCATTCTTAAAATGTTTAATTTAGTATCAGTGTATTCTATCTCGTTCACACATGAATGATATAACGCATGTGTGAAAGAGACAGTTCTGTCTTGGCCCTCTCACTGATAAAAACATTTAAACAGCGTCTAAGGGTGTAACGGAACTAAGTGATAATAATACTTGAGGGTATGTTCATAGTTAGGGTTACCAACTTTTTTTTCAAGAAATAAAGTATATTTAGGTTTACGAAGAAAATTAAACAGTATTTCAGACATATGAAAAGTATTTTTATTTTTTATTTATTTTAAACATATATTTTTTTAGTACTCCTCGCACAGCTCAATAATTTATCATCATTTTTAAAAATATCATACGCTTCACCACAACTATAGCTTAAATTAAAGTAAATTTGTAGCTCATTCTTAATTAAATTAATCGATGCTCTATTTCTGTCCTCCCGCCACTTAGCATTCATTACTGAAAAAACTCTTTCAGTAAATGCTGAGGTGGCAGGAACAGAAAGTAGATATGAGACAATTTTAGTTATGTTTTTAAATTCTTCTGAAGCGCTCACTAACAATTAATAGCTCCATTTTTGGCCAGTACTCATTTCAAGAAAATCTTTGTCTTCTGATATTTTTTCATAAATGACTTTGAAATTTGTTAATTCAGAATATAAATCATCCATGCCAATATTTAGTCTATACAAATTTAGATTATCTATAATTTTCTCAAAATCATCAAATGCGACTGAAGACTTTAATGACAAACAGCTTATTAAAGAAAGCCAGTTAGTCTGACTGAAGTCTTTATATTACTTAGGTTAGGTTCCGAAAACGCGCAATCGCATGAATCGCATGACAATGAGTGGCAGTCTTTTTTTTAAATAATTGTCCATTATACGGGAAAGGCAAAGGGATCTAAGCCCATGCTGCCAAGTCGTCTGTTTTGTAAAGGCGTTATATTACTAATGTGATTGCTGAAAACAGTATATTGTATACTTTATTTTTGTTCAACTGTTAAAAGTATAATTGAGTGAAAAACAGTATAATACTGTTTAAAACAGTATAGTTGGTAACCCTATTCATAGTCCCCTGTATAGGATTCACTGTGAAAGTAGCAGCGCTGAAAAGCTTTTTTAAACTTGTATGGGCAATTTCATGACGCTAGGGCGCTTGCCCATACGAATCACCAAAATAAAATTGCTTTTTCAGCGCTGCGACTTTCACAGTAAACTATTATTATATACAGGGGACACGTACACACCATAAAGTATTATCAGTTTGTTTCTCTGCATAATATCTGCTTGTCCTTTTCTAGCACATAGGAAATGTCGCACGATAAAAAAAAATGCAATTTTTCACCCTTCTATTTAAACGCGTTGTATTATTAACCAATGTGGTAACAAGAATTTTGTAATTTTACTTAAATCTAATACAATTATTGTCAATTTACGAAAACGGAAAGATTGCGTATCGTAACAAATAATTTTTACTTATGGCAATTATATCTTAAATAATAATTTACATAATGTTCCTTTTTTAAATATCAATGAACATTATTACTATTAGAGAAACGTATTTGGCCACATTCAAGTAAAATGTACACTTTTATACAAATATTTTTTGAAATTGATTCGTTACATTCATATTAAAAATGCAACGACAGCTCGTTTTTATTGTAGAACCATACAATTAATCTATTAATTATTTATTATATACACTTAATGAAACAATAAAACTGCATAATAGGTATTAAGTTTCATATTAAAACGTCTTCATACACCAAAAATTATATAGGTATAATATTCGAGTACATAAAATTTCAAAATATCTATCGTGGTCAAAAAATGTATGAAAAAAAAATCCGAATGTTACAATATCCTAACTGTGCTTTAATATTGATACAAAAACTTTAACTGCAAAATTAAAAAACACTGTAGAGAGACGATGCGAATACTTTTTTGAAAATACATTTTTACATTTTCAAATTATTACAAGATTTTTGTTAGTAAAATTAGAAGTATAAACTATTTCTTTTCTTTGATAAAATTAAGGGCCTGGATATCTTCATTGCTTAAATTAAAATTTGGTGTAGCCATTTCATGAAAATAAAAAAGGATATTATGTTCTTTCTCAAGTCGAAATTTGGTGTTGCCATTTTGAGAAAACGGATTATATATTATTACTAAAGTGCAAAATATTACTATAGAATATACATTCAATGTTTGAATTCAAAGATGCAGTTGGAAATGGCAGTGTTCGTTTTATAACTGTATTAAGCTGTACTTCTTATAATAATAACATAATATTATTCTTTTAATTTTATACAAACAGTATTTTGTTATTTTACTGACCATTGTCATGACAAGTTTATATTTTAACAAGTATGATTAAAGTATTGTATTTGTTGTTTTATGCCAAAAGATGGCGCTCTTCGTTGAAAATGTTTCTAAACTCTTAAATTATTATTATTATAGGAACTGGTATGAGTAGCAGAAAATAAATAAAAGAAATACTTAATAACATTCCTATTTTGTCTGATCCAACGACATTCTTCAATATTATATTTGTTTCTAAAATATGTTATAATATAGCAATGAGGGTTTTTGATATCCCATTTGCCACTAGCTGGTGCTGCTATGTATAGCCTTAGGGTCAATTCAGACCGCAACACGACGCGTAGATGCATTTCTAAATTTGTATTGAATTGACATATTTCATAGACGTCTCACGTAATTAAAATCTGTCAAATTCATACAAATTCCCTTAGGCTGCCTTCACATTGCGTCGCAAGCAGTGCGGCAGCCGCGCTGCAGCCGCACTGCTTGCGACGTAATGTGAAGGCGCTCTTAGACCGTTAGAGCCTAAGGCCCGTATTTTTGGTCAGTACTCAAGATGCATATCGGTTGATTGGCTGTCAAAATTTTGACCAATCACAGAACCGAACCGCGTCTTGAGACCGGGTCGCATCTTAAGTACTGACCAAAAATACGGGCCAAAGATCCTGTCCACACGGCGCGTTGCGTCGACGCAGCGCTGCCGTTTGCGTTGTTTTATATACAAATAACCAAAATGTTGACACGGCGCGCAGCGTCGTCGCAACGCACACATGACGGACAGCAGCCCCCGAGACGAAGCGGGAGGGGGTGTTGACGTTAAGACTGCTTCGTAATAACGCTGCGATGGCGCATATGCGTCAAACGGCAGCGCTGTGTCGACGCAACGCGCCGTGTGAACAGGCTCTTAGGGTCTATCGTGTCAAATAGATATTATGACAGCCATATTGTGACAATAGTTGATGCCCGCATCTCCGTTGCGTGGAAATCCGTTTATCGCGTGGGAACTGTAGATTTTCCCAGGATGAGAGAGTTCTAAATTATTCCAATCGGAAGCTAATTCCAGGCTTTGTATGTGATTCCAGACGAGCCGGAATTTAATTCCAGAGAATTCCAGATTTAGGCATGACTATTTTCACAAACTTTTACAATAATATTATAATTCCATATTATACCTATGGCTCGAGATCCAGACATTGTATATTTCAGATAAGCCGGAATTTAATTCCAGAGAATTCCAGATTTAGGCACGGTTATTTCTTCAAACTTTTTTAATATAATTCCAACATTATCGGTATACTACCGTAGTTTCGCCTGTCTTTGTTGCCAGACGACGTATTTTGCGCAGGCGGTGTCTATCATTTGGTTCATATGTTTCGTTAGTGTCGTCGCAAGCGGTGACAAATCTCGGAGCATTTTTTCCTGCGACAAAAAATGGAAATTATTTCATTCACAAAGGCTGTTTTTGTAAATTGTAAGTCAAAATAAGTTTGATTAGTGTGAAATAATTTTATGCTTGATTGAACAATATTTTTGCTGGTATCCGTGAATATTTCGCCAAAAGTATACTTTATAACTTTATAAAAGGTATAACATTTATAAAAGGTTGTTGTAATATGTACCAACATCATAAAAATGTCCTTACACTATCTAAAAAAGTAACACTTTCAGTGCTGCTACTTTCACATTAAAGTCTACACAAGGGTGTTCCTTATATACACCTAATATAAATAATAAATATTCTTCTAATAAGAAGAACAAGAATAAGGGCCTATTTCACCGCTTCCTGATAAGGCTATCCACCACTTAACTTGACAGGGAGTATGGAGAATCTGTCAAATAAGCCTATCCAGTACCTTAACAGGAAGCGGTGAAACAGGCCCTAATAATACTAAGGGCCTGTTTCACCGCTTCCTGATAAGGCTATCCACCACTTAACTTGACACATAGAGTATGGAGACTAGACAGATATCACCTCAAGTGTCTGCGAGATATACTCAACATCAAGTGGTCTGACCGTGTCCGGAACACCGATGTGTTACGACGTGCTAACGTCTGTGGCATGGAAGCCTACCTAATGCGACATCAGCTACGCTGGTGTGGCCACGTTTCCAGGATGTCCGATGAGAGGGTAGCGAAACGTATGCTCTATTCTGAACTCGTGGAAGGCAAACGTTGTTCAGGTGGACAATTCCTCAGATTTAAAGATGTTCAGAAGAGGCATATGAAGCGTTGCGAAGTGGACCACTCTCGATGGAAAGAACTGGCATTAAATAGGGCACAATGGCGGAAACTTATAAATGAAAAAGTCCACTCATTTGAAGAAAAAAGAAGGTGCGATCTTGACCTGAAAAGGGACCAACTAAAGAATAAACCACCTTCAAAAATCACTTACAATTACGAAAACGGTATCTTAACGTGTACTGTGTGTGCACGCACGTTCTCTAAAAAAAATTGGATACCTTAGTCATATGCGTGCCCACGATCGTCGCCGCATTACATAGTGTGAAGTCAAGTCGCCGAGGCCGAAATTGGTCAGGACACATATTATTATTATGTCTGTGATTGTCACTTTGTTTTACACCCTGTAGAGTTCACCACATAGACTGCTTTTTAACCGACTTCAAAAAAAAGGAGGTTATCAATTCGACGCGTATGTATGTAATATTTCCAGAATTGCCCAGTTTTTGTATATGTTAATCTATGACAGCTTCTGAACAAATGTGCCAAATTTCAAAACCGTATTTATTGTACTAGGTATTGTTCAACTTAGGGAATACTGCAAGTTTCATCAAAATTGGTTCAGTAGTTTTTGAGATAGAAATTTAATTCTTAATTACGTACAAAAATTTGAAGTCGGTTTTATCTTTTTAAAATACTATTATTATTTAAATATGTACGGTTTCCGCGCAAATCCTTATCTAGTTAATAGTAAACAATAATTTTGCCTCGTATAACACACACTCACCTCAAACGGCCTCAGCCTCACATTCCTAAACCTCATCAGGGCCTCATAGAACTTCTCCGCCCTCTGCGCAGCGCCCTCGGGCTCCGGCGCGCCGGGCTGTGGGAAGCACCGCCACAGCTCCCGCAGAACTTCGCCCCCCGACAGATAGATGCGCTGCAGCTCGCTCTTCACGTCCGGCGGTATTAGTTCTGTGAATTGTTAAATTATAAATAAAAACTTGAGAGGTGTCAAGGGACAGCCAGATGGAACGAAGTTATTTCTTATGTACAAAATACCAGTATACAGTATACGCCCAAAAAAAAAAAACAGAAACAGAGGGAGACAGAGGGAGGCTACCACACGGCTTACAACTATAGCATTTGTGCTCTAGTTGTGATATACCGACGTACCAACACTTTTGTGTCGTGTCGTTATTACTCTTTCCGTCTAACCCCCTTTCGCAACGCGCGATAAGGAACTTCGTCCCAATAAAATGTATGATAACTTATTTTTATTTTTGTTATTAAATAAAATATATAAATTGTAGCTTTAATTTAATGACGAATTTAGAAGGAAAATATTCATACTTAATATTATAAATGCGAAAGTGTGTCTGTCTGTCCGTCAGTCTGTCTGTCTGTCTGTTACCTCTTCACCCTAAACCGCTGATTTTGCTAAAATTTGGCATGGAGATATTTTGAGTCCCGGGAAAGGATATAATATGTAAATCGATACTTTTTATCTCGGAAAAATGTACGGTTCCCGCGCGATAAACGAATTTTAGTGCAACGGAGTTGCGGGCGTCATCTAGTATGATTAAATATTCTGTAAAAACGGCGCCGAAACGCACTCAACTGGTAAATTACTATACGTACCTTACAGTGGCGAAGCGTCCATATAACCCGATTCCCATCGGCTTCCCTTAGGGCTTAGAAAAATCGAATATATGGGCCAACGACATATTTATCTAATAAATATTTTACATACCTACTTAAAAAACTTTGAATTCACAATGTTATATGCAATAAATTTTTCTCTCACTTGAAATACATAGTTTGAATTAATAACTATCGCCTACAAATTTTAAAAGGCAATGCAATGTGCGGGCGCAGAGAATCAAATAAGCCGCAGGATTAGCGGCTTATTTCTCCATACAACGACAGTTCATAGTAAGCATCTGTCCTTTTCATTCCTGTGAACTGGTCGTCATGTTCTGTCTCGTTCTAGCACGCGCGATATATACTTGGAAATAACTCGATGCCCGACGAGTTATTACGGAGAAAGGTTAATTAGCAACGCACAAGTGCAAGCGAGATAGATGAGTCATGAAGTAAAATTGTTATGATTCGAATTTAAGAATGAATGTAGCGACATTATACTTTTGCTGGCGCGTAATACATTTTATTTTGGTAGTATTTTTTATAATACGACTTTATTAAGAATGCCTTTAGCGGTACTAAATATGACAGGCGCGTAATACATTTTTATTTTGCTGGTTTTTAGATTGACATATTAATATGGCGGATAGTGTGTTTGTAAACAACATGTCGTTTGTTTTGTTTTGTCGAATTTAAATTTTGTTTTAGCGTTAGAACTTAGAAGAGTGTCGTGAATTAAATTAATTTATATTGTGACTTGTGAATTGTGAGTCGTACGACGTAATCGTGTAGTTCGGAAAATATGGCATTAATTCAGAAAGACTGTTGTCTGACAGATTATATTTTGCTGTCGAAGGAAACTTTGTTTTCCAAACTTAGTTTTGAAAATTAAAAGCATGTCATTCAATTATAAATTACCAAAATTGGTAAGTATATTTTTTACTCCGGCTTCCCTTCTCAAAATATTCACCCCTCGCCACTGGTACCTTATTGGACATGATTAGATAGTGGAGGCAAACAAGATAATGAACGGTCGCAAGATGGCGGTGGCTTACAAAATAGCGGTTCCTTATAAAATGGCGGTCGCTTACAAGTTGGCGATCGCTTACAAGATGGCAGTCGTTCACAATATTGCACTCGCTCATAAGATGGCATCTTCGTACAAGTTGGTGGTCGCTTACAAGATTGCGGTCACATACAAGATGCGGATCCTTACAAGATGGCGGTCGCATTAAAGGTGACGATTCTGCACAAGATGGCGACCGCGTACAAGATGGCGGATACTCACGCGCCATGCTCGCGGCGTGGTGGTGCCGCATGAGCGCGCCGCCTGGGCTGAGCTCGCCGAGCGCCGCCACCGCCGCCGCCGCGCTCACCCGCGTCGGCCGCGAGCACTGCTGCCCGCCGCTCCACGCCTGCACAAGATGGCGGACGTTCACAAAATGGATTTTTTTTTAAATACGTTAGCATTAAACAAAATGGCGGACGTCAAGAAGATAGTGAAAAATATTGTTTAACTACTATCCGACTATTTAGTTGATTCACTTTTTCATCATGTTTTTACGCAAAAAAATTGCGGATGTGAACAAAGTGGTGAGCATCAACAAAATAACGGAAATACTTAACAAAATGGCCGACTCAGTTTCTACCTACGTTTACAAAAACAACATGGCGGATATCAATGAAATGGCCGGTGTTCACAAGGGGGATATAATAATAAAAAGGGTAACAAAACAGTAAATCTATTTTGCAAAATAAACTTGCAGCTTTAACATTTAATTTAAATAGATCCTAACTACAAATCACGATTTTTCAAAATCAATTATGTCCATCAGTTATTCCAAAATAAATAAATATAATATTATGTCCGTTCAAAACGAAACTAACAACAAGCCATTTACAAAAATCTTTAAAGAAACAGTTTGTGGCAAAAAATATTGTAGACAGCAATATAATGTTCAATATAATGTTGATGATGATGAATGGATCTCTCACCTGACATATAGACACCAACGCCGACAGAGGCGGTGGGTTACTCGTACTCGCACTAGACTGACTGACCTGCGACGCCGGACCCAGTAGATACCTCTCCACCTGTAATATACACAGCATGAAGTAAAATATGACAAGCGAATATGTTATTGAAACAATATTGGGTCCAAAAAGTATAGATGTAACATTTTGAACTTATAGTCTCAAGAAACAGAATTACTTATTATAATATTTTATATGTAACAAATGAGATTCTAGATTCAAAACTTGGTTTCGGCACTAATAGTTATCGTTAAAATGTCTCTGGACCTTAGAGCCAACCCACACGTACCACCACGTCGCAACGACAAAATGCCGTCAAGCAGTGGTTACGTGTGAATAGCGTCGCTGCAGCTTTTTGTAGTTGCGTTGTCGCTAGCAGTTGCGATGTGGTTACGTCGTGTGACATAGATCGACTCCGGCTTTTATAGCGGAAACACGTGTTGACTAAACTCATGAAATTCGAAGAGGAAATTTTATTATTGCTATTCTTGCGAGAGCGCGGGCATGGTTGGCATCACGCACGCGGGCGACGACGACTGCAAAATGTAGTACGTGTGAACAGTCTTATTAATTTATAACGACATATACGCCCGACCACGTGGTGTGGTACGTGTGGGTTGGCCCTAAAACAACATACCTTGGACAATTTCAACTCCTGCTTAGTATCAGTGTCCTTATCATCCAAGTCTTCGTAATGTATCTTTTCTAATATCCTCTGTTTCTTGTTGACAGGTTCCGACTCACTCTTCTCTTCTGCAGGCCTCTTTTCCACACCATTTGTATCTTTAACACCATTCTCTAATTTCTTGTTACTATTACTACTAGTGGAGTTTTTGTTTTGACTAGCTTTGAGCACCTGAAAAAAGCAAGATATAGCTTTTATAAATAGTGACTATAAATAATAAAAATAAAAAATGGCAGAAAAGGTAATTATCGTAGTACTAGATGAGGCCCGCAACTCTGTTGCGCCAAAATTCGTTTTCCGCGCATATTTTTCCGAGCCGTGAACAGGTAACAGACAGAATGTGTAAATAAAATATATTAGGATAAAATTGTTGGACGTGCATCCGTTGTCTGATTGCCATAACACAAGTTTTTACTTAGCATGGGATTAGACGACGTGATGTACGCTACTTAGCTTTTATACTACTGTATATTATTGTATGCTTAATAAAGAATTTGAAAGATTTGAAATTTGAAAGACGGACAGACAGACTTTCGCATCTATAATATTAATATGGATCTAATATGACGTGTGAGACATGTCGGATTACTTACTAGTATGTGCTAGTAGCGCCCTCTGCCACACGAATTCGAAGTTTAGGATTTTCTTAATCCCCCCCCCCCCCCCCGAAGACCTATGCCCCCCCTATATAGAATCCTGGCTACGCCCATGCCCTCTGCTCCGACCTTTTTGTAATATTTATTGTTTGGTGGTTATATTCTTTGTTAAATTTGAAACTTACCATTATAGAATGTTGGTTGAACCGTTTAATCATACTCCGGGGGATGGAGCACCCCTCTTTCTCCTTGTCTGTGGGCTCATCATCGGGCAATAGAGGAACTGGTTCTGTCATGTGTGGTAGATCCACCTGAAAACGTACAAAATAGTAAATGAGGAGCTGGCGAACAAAACCGGACAAGTCCACCAGAGTGCGAAAGTATATTTTTTTCGAATCGTCTTCTCATCGCCCATCTGCGTCAATCCCTGTTAATATTTTCAATCAAAACCGGTGAAAAAGGCTTTAAGGGCTAACGCTAAAACTCGCGCGGGCACACGCTCGCGTGTGTATAAATGAAATATAGTATGAGCAGCGTTGTCACCCGCGTCCGCGCTCCGTCGTACGCGTCTGCGCTGCCCATACTATTTTTCATTTCATGCGCGGATCCACCGCGGCGCACGCTGTGCACGCCACGCGGTGCACGAATTTATTTCTTTGACTACGTGGGTGAACGTTTCCACTGCAGAACACGCAATACAAACACGTTACTCACGACTATGTACACAATTCTTAGCTTCCGTGTATCCCGTGCACAGCATGCGTAGCGTGGCCAGCGTTGAGGTATGTGTGCACCATATTCGAGCAAGCTACGTAAGTCAATTCGTACGTAGGGTGTCCGTGGGTTGCAGTGAACACAGTCATATATATATATATCGGCGTGCGCGATTAACTTGTCTATTGGCAACTTATTTTGAGATAAGTTTTATAATGCATGTTATCTGTTGGAGCGGCCAGTACGGCCGGATGGGGTTTTGAGTAACGCTGTCTAACTGACGATGGACTTTTGAGAGGTGACAACCATCACCTGCCAAATATCTAGAATTATTATGAATGTCGGAAGGAACGGTGTATGCTCCCAAACCCATCGGCTCCAAATCTGACGATATCTGGTTAATCACGCTCAGTGTAGATAACTAATATACGCCCACAGTCTCGGAGGATAAATGCAATGTTATTCCATGGCCATTGAATCAGTTTCATATACCGCTCGACGATCCGATAATATATATGTTATCGTTGGCCCTAAAAGTCAATTTTCAAACAAAACCGGATTAGTTCAGTAGTAGTAGTTGATACTTGATTTTTAGCCACTGTGTATTTTTTAGGGTTCCGTACCCAAAGGGTAAAAACGGGACCCTATTACTGAGACTTCGATGTCTGTCCTTCCGTCTGTCTGTCTGTCCGTCTGTCTGTCTCCAGGCTGTAACTCAAGAACGGTAATAGCTAGAGAGTTGAAATTTTTACAGATTATGTATTTCTGTTGTCGCTATAACAAATACAAAAAACGAAATAAATTAAATATTTAAGGGGGGCTCCCATACAACAAACGTGATTTTTCAAACATTTTTTGCTCTGTATCAATGACAATAAGTAGGCACTTGAAATTTTCACAAAAACCTTAGTTATATGTCTACTTTAATAATTAATAATAATATATAAATAATAATAAAACATAAATTTAAGGGGGGCTCCCATACAAAAAACACAATTTTTTGCCCATTTTTGCTCTATAACGGTACGGAACCCTTCGTGCGCGAGTCCGACTCGCACTTGGCCGATTTTTTTCTCGCGGACTAATCCGGTTCTGTTCACCAGCTCCTCAAATATCATCACTCATCTGCTATAGTGCGCGCGGAACTAGTATGCCGCGCGGCGCGCCTTAGGTAGGGACAGGGGGGTTACTTGCTGCTCGCAACGCACATGGGATTAGACAGTGACGACTAATCTCGCGATATCGTGACTCGTGAACAATAATATTACTTATTTAATTATTGAAAAGAATAAATTAAATACAATTTATCAGTTTTATATTCTAAACTATCGACATCGGCTTTTCGTTTTTTAACGTACCTATGCACTTTGAATATTATTTCCTTAGATTATTGTCTAAACTCTAAACTAGCCAGAACTGTCAAAATCAAGCGCCCCGCCGCGCCTCTCCGTCCCACCGCTCACATACCTAAGGCGCGGCCAAATAGTTCCGCGCGCACTATATTGCATTTGGGAGTCATAGAAAAAAGGGTGAATAAAAAAAATACACATTAACAAAGACCTTCCTTCCTAAAATCTGTCATTTTTCTATTCTTCAATACTTCTACTTTAGTAATTATACTAAGGGCCTGTTTTACCACTTCCTGATAAAGTGCCGAATAGGCTCTACAACTTTTTTGACAGATTCTCCTTACTGTCAAGTGAAGTGATGGATAGCCTATCAGGCACTTATCAGGAAGTGGTGAAACATGCCCTAAAACTGGTATTGTTAAATATTGTACAGTGTGCACATGCTCTTAACCCTTGATTTGCCGAGTGATTTAAAAGTCGTGCATGTCCTATAACTTACCGTTAAATCTAAAGTAGTGTGCTTCATAGCAGATGCGATGGAGTGGTCGTCCATTTTAGCACATTCCCCAAACAAGTCTTTACTAGATGAAGAGGCTATACGATCCCTGGGCAAAAAAACATCAAAATGAACATAGACTTAACAAAACAGTAACAGTATCTTATATTATAGTCTATACCATCTACTATAGATCAGTTAAGGGGCCGGGCTACCCTCGAAATTCTCATACATACGTAATACCAAAATCATTTTCTCATACGAAAATATTTAACATGTTTGAGTTATTTTTCAGCTTAAAATAGTAATTACCTAGGTTCCTGTACAAAAATTAACTTCAAAATATTTAAACACTAACTTTAAGCTGAAAAGTAACTCAAACTTGTTAAATATTTTCATATGAGAAAATGATTTTGGTATTACGTATGTATGAGAATTTCGAGGGTAACCCGGGCTCTTAACTAAAGCTGGCACGTTCACAGTGCTGTCACTTATGCAATTTCACTATACAGTATGTTTAAAAATATAATATGTTTGCATCATGATAAAAATTATCGTATAATCTGCGTACGATAATAATATGCTATCGTACATCGTACGTACGCATAAAATTATTGTATGTGCACGTTAATTATCGTACGGTTCCGAACGCTGGCCGCGCGCCGATTACACGTTACCGACTTGTAACATCACGCTGTATTTATAAACAGTAGCATAAGAAAAACAATAACTGTCCCCTTCACGCTCATAAGATAGACCGCGCGCGAGAGAGACGGGCAGACATTTTATGATGCGTATGCAGTGCGACGTCACGCCACGCGCTTATTCACAGACACTACACAAGCGCAATGTTTAAATGTGTTGATCGTGCCAGCTCTTGTTAACTGACCTGTACATAATTATTGTACTCAGCATAGTAGCAAATACCAAATATATGGAACTTTAAGAAGTAGTTAGTGGATCATACTATCTAGTTCTAGTTGTGCCCAACATGTCAGATTTTGGTCAGATTACTAACTTTATAATATGCAAGTAGCACTCTCTGCTTTGACCTTTGCTTAATGTTCTATAATCTATATTATATTTTTATTCAATTTTAGGCTTCTTACAGACGAACGGCACTTGCCGTCGACACTTGTCGAAGGCTGCCGTCGATGCGTGCCGTCGACAAGTGCCGTTCGTCTGTAAGAAGCCTTAGCTGCATTAGCCTATGAAGTTTCCGAGATATTTCATATAGGAACAGAAAATGTTAAAATAATATAAAAAAATACCTATGAAAATAATGTGATTGAAAAAACTTTGTCCAAAACTCTGCTTCCGTCATTTTGTTTGGCACATAATCTATGTATTTCTTTCTAACTGCTGGGTATGTTTTGAATATCGCATCTATAATATCTTGGGTAAGGTTATATTTTAGTCCGTTACACCCATCCGTCTGTGGCTGTATGTCCGCTAGGAATGCTCCTGAGACACCTAGAACAAAAAAAAACTTTTAACACTAAACTGAAGTCCTTTGCTAGTGTAAAAGGTACAATTTCAAACAAATGCATCTGTTACTACATTAAAACCATAGAATGTTACATGTTACATATTTTGACATTCTAGTAGGGGAGCCCAGAGTGCTATTTGTGTAGTTACTCGAGCAGCATGGAGATCTAGTAGGTTAGGTAAGACTAATAAAAAATAAGAGCATTTTTTATTTTAGAGGTGAGGTCAGAAACTGCAGCCATTTTAAAGCTGAAATATATATTTAGAAAATTGGTTATTTAGGTAAATTATAACAAGATTTTAGACAAGGACCAAATAATTTAGTTGAGTGCAACATAAAAATATGAAGCTTTATTTTTCTATATTTTAAAATGTATCTACAGGCTCACCTTACCTTTAAATCCTCAGTGCTTTATGTGGAAGCTTCTTTGGGGTATTCTTAACATATATATCTTAATCTGACGGATCCAATGATATTTCAATATTTGAAAATAACTTTTTTTAAACCCAGCATGTGAGAAATCTGATTTCTATACCATGATAACTAGACATTGTCGGAAGTCTATACAAGCTGAATCTGACATGCTCGAGCAGGTCGCGAAATCCCCTCTTGGGCTCCCCTACTATTCCTTTGTAGCCTTTATATTTGTAAAATAAAAAAAAATCTTACCAGCCTCTTGTTTAACATTAGTTGATTCAGTATAATGTTTCAAAGTTGGTGTATTCCAGTATTCTTCACTATTTATTACTTTTGTTATAACTAAATCTTCATACAGGTGCTTCAGTATGGGATGTAATGACAATAACCTAATATCAGAAAATAAAAGATTTAGGTAACTTTCAAATGGTAAATAAAAAAAGGCTTTAAAATTATTGACGATAACATTAAAGTTAAACCTGGGTCAGGTTACAATAACACATGGAATCTGTGTAGAAAATTTAGGAATAAGTACTATTTTTTTGCTAATAGAGAAAAAATCTATTAAAAATAAATTATTTGAAATTCATTAACACAACTTTAAAACATGGCGTCATCTAAAATTTGTTTAAACATCAACATAAATATACATTTTTAAGATTTCATAATAGGCAAAATATATAGAAAACAATAAAAAAAATATTTGAACAGCAAATATTGTCTTAGCCCAAATACCTGGATTTCATCTCCAGCTCCCCATCAATCTGTCTTTTGAACTTTGGCAGGAGGTTCTGAAGCAGCATCTTGACCTTGTCACGGTCGCTGGATTGTGCTTCAGCCCCAGCGGGATTGACAAAGTGGAACGTCGAGCATGTTCCATCGTGTAGGACCACTTGTAATTGAATCTTCGGTTTTCCCGCTGGTGAGATTTTTTGAGCTGGAAAAAAATATTATTTCATGAGTAATATAGACTGTTTAAAGTTATTCGTTTGTTTGTTGTTTCATATTTTTTTCGTTTAAGTTATTAAGTTGATCCTACTATACTGTTTTATGACAGATACTACACTACAGCTTTAAATTGAAGTTCCTAGCTCATATCCATCCTCTTGAAATATAAAGTTTTACTTTAGTTATGGTAATATATACTAGTACTCACTTTTAATATCAGCATATTTGTGTGAAACAGCCACAGTATCACGGTTTTCTAACATCCAAGCCAGCCTTTGGTTCATAACATATAACGTCCCATCACCTTTCTTGTACCTTACATGGCTAACACTCAACAACACATCTTCCGAAGATGTAGTCATGTTGTGAAATTTTAATCTCTCTTAATGTAAATAGAATTTATTACATGAATATTCCAAAAAGTAAGTTGTTTAGTTATATTATGAAAAACTTGTAGTGAAAGAGTTATAAGAAACCCATTCAAGAGTACTTTTACCTTTAATACAATGCTTGGTTATTTTTAACAAAATACAGAAAAGCTTTAAACATAAACCAGCTTAATTGTGAATATTTCTGTATTATTATTAACAAAACTGAAATCACAAAAAGCACATCGTCAGGCAAACCATTTGCGGTTTCGCTGCAACTGACACAATGTCAATGTCAAATTCGCCAGGCAATTTTTTTTAAATGTCGCAGTAAAACTAGACATTTTCTGTCCAAACTTCAAAGTTTAACTTTCAAGCTAATGCCTAATCGTTAATTTTTAACTTTTTATGATAACCAAATGATAACTCATTGAGTTAATACTTATTTTATTAATGAATGGAGGAACTTCACATGGCTATTTGTATTTGCTATTGGCTATTTGTTGCATTTGGCAAAATTATCGACGTATACACAAACAAGCAAATAAAGGCAAATACATAGATAAAGTAATAAAGTATAGATGTAATCTTAGCCCGTCATCGCGTGGCCATTTTGTGCTTATTTTCATACAAGACTAAAGGCCTGTTTCACCGCTTCCTGATAAGGTGCCCGATAGGCTTATTTGACAGATTCTCCATACTCTATGTGTCAAGTTACGTGGTGGATAGCCTTATCAGGAAGCAGTGAAACAGGCCCTAAGCAGGGCTTCAAATAACGTTATTTTTTCATAACGTTACTGCTTCAAGGGCATAGATAACGTTATGAAAATTTACCCGATATTAAAAATAACGGTTATTGTTATAACGTTATATAGGATTTATAACGGTAAATATATGTTCTTTGATAACGTTATAGTCCGTCAAGAAAGTCATGACAGGCGGGAAAATTTTCTAAACGTAATCACGCTTAATAGGTGTATTTTTTCCTTGTATTTTCACACAAATCTCGCAAAAAAAGTGGGCTGCGAGTGAGATTTAGTACACCGTGCACGATCGCATACCTGATACCAGAAAATAACGTTATATTTACCGTTATTATTATAACGATATTTACGTTATAATAATAACGGTACGATATAACACGAATAAAGGATTATTAAACTTATAAATAATCTTTTTAGCTTACAAAAATACCGATTGAAAAGCCCAAAAAACGTTGTTCAAATACTAACGTATTTAATATTAAATCCACGTGTTTGAGGCATTCTTTGGCCATTCTTATGGTTTATTATTTAGCGGAACCACAAAACTCAACAATATCTAGCATAAAATGTTCACTAAAAACCTTTATTAACACTTTTATTACATGAAATTTGCAGACCGACTCCTTTGTTATGTCCTAGTAAGTAGGACATAACATTACACGATTTTGACGCTTATACACCGATTTAAGGCTCAAGAGCTCTCCTAGTCTTTATTATTTCAATGGGCAAATACGGCCTTCCAGCTTCCACACATGGACGTCAAACACAGATTAATATATGTAGCAAGCTAACGATTTTGTTTACAGTGCGGCAAGGTTCTAGATGAACGTGGGTGGTGGCGCTGCTCGTAAAGGAGAACTGTCAAAAATGACGTTTTTGTACGATGGCAGCGTTAAAGGGTCCATTCACTATCCTGCATTGCAGTCCTGCTGCAGTCCACCGTGCAGGCCTGCAACACCATTCACTATCCTGCGTCCCATTTCCCTTGCTAGTAGCAAAAGTTCTAGATGCTCTGCTGGATACTTTGCTAAAGAAGTACGATTCGATTGGGGACACACAATTTGGCTTTAGAGAGGGAGTGGCTACTGAAAGTGCCATACTATGTTTGAAACAGACGGTTGATTACTATACCAAACGAAAAACGCCGATTTTTGCATGTTTCTTGGATATGTCCAAGGCATTTGATAGAGTAACGTATGGGAAGCTTTGGACAAAGCTAAGAAAACTTGGCGTATCAAATGATATTATTGAGCTATTGACGTATTGGTATAGTAATCAACGGAACTGTGTTAGGTGGGGTAATGCACTCTCTGAGGATTACTCCTTAGAGTGTGGGTTGAGACAAGGGGGAAAATCGCCCCGATTATTCAATATTTATGTAAACCAGTTGATTGAGGAGCTCAGCAGTACTCATACTGGTTGTCATATTGATGGTGTATGTTTAAATAACTTAAGTTATGCTGATGATATGGTACTGCTGAGCCCCTCAATCGGTGGTCTTAACAGGCTGTTAAAAATTTGTGAGAGGTACGCTATTGAACACGGCTTAGAGTACAATGTTGGTAAGTGTGAGTACATGATATTTAAATGCAATAGTAAGATTTTCAATCCTCGGATCCGCGGTAATATGCTGGCGCACAGGTTTGCCAAGTGTACAGCGCCTGTCAAGATAACGCTTTTTAAAGCATTTTGTCAGACGTTTTACACCTGTGGTCTGTGGGCCAGCTTTACTCAACGGACCTATGGCGCCTTGCGAGTCCTTTACAATAACATATTCAGGTCTCTATTGCGGCTCCCTCGATACTGTAGTGCATCTGGGATGTTTGCCGATGCAGGAGCCGACAATTTCTACGCGATTATGCGGAAAAAGGTAGCGTCAGTAGTGCATAGAGTTCGGGAGAGCCGGAATGGGGTCTTGAAGATGATAGCGGAGCGAATTGACTCTGCACTCCTTCGCAGACTCACTGAGCTACATGTCAGGGTAGCAAGATGAGCTGCATTTTGAATATTTGTTAGATACTTAATATAATTTTATTCTCACAAAATCATTTAAAATATGGACTTCTTTGTCTGAAAATAAATTATTTTTATTTTTATTTTATTTTTATTTTTATTTATAAGCCGTATGCAGGATAGTGAATGGGCCGTTTTAGTTCCTTTTTTCGCCACGTTCATATAAAGCCTTGTCGAGCTGTACAGTGTACTATCCATAATATCTGAGGCACTTATTTGCGTATTTGATATATTCGCCAAACAATTATTGCCAAGTGTAGACTGTATGTTTGACAAAGTATTGGCCTTATTTGCTTATTTAACAAAATATATGACCAATAACAAATACAAGTATCCGTACCATACCTTTGTCGGTTTTTGACGCACATGAGTCACAGGTGCTGTCACACTCACCACATCAAAAGAGTCGCATCTAAGGCAAGTAAACAAAATCAAGTAAAAGTTTGGTATTTCACGTTCATATTGTGTGCTTGGCCGTATTTGCCTTTATTTGCTTGTTTGTGTATACGTCAATAATTTTGCCAAATGCAACAAATAGCAAATACAAATAGCCATGTGAAGTGCCTCCATTATATTTGGGATAAATCATTATGTTATACAGTATACTATTACTAAACCTATGATAGTATATATTATAAGTCTATGCTTATCTTCACAGTTCACACCCATGACCCACGGCTCAACGGGCCACGGGCGCACCGGACGCCACCGGCCACGCCCGCGCCCACTGCACAGTGCACAGCCACTGGCCACAGCCCACAGCCCTTGCACGGCCCACGGCTCACTTGCTCAATTTTACTCGTCCATAAAAATGAACGCATTATTAGGGAGAATTTAATATTTTGTGAACACATGTTTAATAGACCGCCATTTTAATTTTTTTATGATGGCAACATTGGACATTGACAATCCAAAATGCAATCATGGCGCACGGGGCACTGTGTTTGTAGAATGCTGAGAAGTTTTTACGTAAACACTTCGTTGTTTTGCATCGAAACTGTTAAATGTCATACAACAACTTATCCATAATTTTTAACAATAATAGTTATGTATACATGTGTGACCCAAATACGAAGTTTCCACTTGTTCGCAATATCGTCTCTGTACCATTAGACACTTGCAGGTAAGAAAATCATCAGATTTGCTGTTTTAGCTTTTGTATCGTATTTACAGATGTGTACTTGATACACGATCATGTTCAGTGCCATCAGCAAATTCTAGAGGTTATATCTAAACATGGTTATACCCGTTTGTTATTGATATATACGTTTGTTCCAGATAAGTTGCTTGGTGTCATAATGTCAGAGGCGTACGCCCGTGAGATACTGCGAAGGAATGTTGCGCAAATTTGTCAAACGATAGGATGGAACGGCATAAACTCAACCCCACTTGACATTCTAGTACATGTATTAGAAAAATATATCAGCTCATTGGGGACCCAGGCCAACAGATATGCTGAGCAATTTAATAGAACTGAGCCAAATTTACATGACCTAGGGCTAGTGTTTCGTGATCTACACATCCAGTTGCCGGAATTGACTGAATACACCCAGTCTGTGCCTCCTGTGCCACCCCCAGTCAAAACTGAAAGATTTCCTAAGTATAAAGAATCTAATCTGAACTTTCTCAAACCGGGCAGTCATGAAGTTGTCACGAGACCTATGCATGTTCATGAGCACCTCCCTCCTATGTTTCCTGAAAAGGAAAGGGATACCCCACTGGTTGCAGGTACAGTTGAAATTAAGCAAAATGGTATTGACAATGGTGAGAATAATACTAGTTGTACAAGTCCAGAAATATCAGTTACGGACAGCCCAGAAAAACCAAAAGACATATTTAAACGACCCACAGATCCTGTGTCTTTGCCAAATAGCAAGAGGCCGAGGTTACGAATGGATGAAGAAGAGAGAACTAGAGAAATAAGTAGTGTCATGATGACCATGTCTGGTTTCTTATCACCTGCACGGGAAGGTAAACTGCCCGAAGCCAAGCCTCCTACCATTATATCTGAAAAGCACCATGATAGACATAAGGTAAATTCACATTCTAATCCTATGAAAGTGCCCCTAATAGATAAAAGTGACAGGAAATCTAAGAAGAATAAATTATTAAATGGTAAAGTAATGAAAAGTAAAAGGAAAGATAAAAGTCACAAAGGTGAGAGTAGTAAATCTAAGGATAATAATAAATTGGACAGGTATCCACCTGGATATCCTATTAAAAATAAAGATGTACATCCAACACATCATAATCATGTAACCATGCCAGCGCCACGAGTGCCTCCGACGAAATCCATGCCTCCTCCGCCGATACCTTCTATGTCTACAGTACCAGAACCATTAAGACCTGTGATCAAACAAGAACCAATTGATGACTTGCGTCATGTATCAAAAATCTCAAAATTGGCAGAAGATGCCATACCTGTTCCAAGGAAAATACCTAAATCAAAATCTCCTTTGGTAGCAAATCCGCATGCAACATATAAAACTTTACCTCAACATCCAATTTTACCTGAAGTGGCAATAAATAAACAAGTCTTGAATGAGGAGGAAAAGCTAGCATCTCAGCCAGATAGATCAAAAATCAATATATTTAAAAGGATATCGAACAAATCAAAAGAAGATAAAAGTGTTTCAGAACCTGTTTCAGATAAATCACAGTCTGAATCTGCTATTCCAAAGGTTCACAATTCTTCAAGTGAACCACAAGATAGTCAAAGGTTAAAAACAGTGGAACCAGTAATGAACAACAATAATAGTCCTGTAGATTTGTCCAAAGAAATAGACATTAGAGCTCATGAAGTGATTGATATTGATGATGATTCATTGGATATGCATCCTGTTCCACCCAGACCATCTCCAGCTGAATTCAAACCCGGATTAACTATCAACAAATCTTTGCAACTACCTTTTCCCAAAGATGTACCTAGTGTAAGTCCAAAAATAAAAAAGGAAAAGAAACATAAAGAGAAAAAGGATAAAACAGCAAAATTGGAAACTAAATTGAAAAGGCAGCAACAACAGCTTGCATACGAAATGATTATGTCTGACAAGAAGAAATCTAAATTAACAAATGAGAAGGTACCAAAACAAGGAAGACCAAGAAACGAGCCAAAGTTGCCGCAAATGCCTCCTGGTTTTCCATTTTTCCCTGGAATGCCCTCTGGAAGAGGGTTAATGCCTGGTCCTGGGCTAATTCCTGGAAATGACTTCCTAGCAAATTTAACCAATAATCCTGCATTAAGAGGTTTGCCCCCACATAATTTACTAACAAATCCTTTTGCATTAGGTGCATCTGGCCCTGGTCTTATACCAGGACCAAGTTTTTTACCGGGTATTCCCAATCATCTCATGCCTATGGGTAATTTTCCTCATTCATCTCGTTCATCATCCGAAAAGATATCTCCAATGTTTCGCCGCCCCAGTTTAGAAGTTATACCTGTTGATAATAAGGAGGATAGGGGTATGCATAAGCCAACTTTAATGAATAGGGATAGAGACAGGCACGATAAGCACAAATCTGCAACCATTCCAAATATTTTACAAAAACAAAAATCTAAATCAGGTAGAGACCATAAATCTATATATAAAATGCCACCAGTGCATCCTGATATAACTATACAATTAAATCCTCCTAAAGTAGAACCCCCTAGACAGGAATTACCTAAACAACCTATTCCAGAACCTGCAAGGCTCCCGTCACCTCCTCCTGTAGAAGTCTGGCAACCTATCCAACCTCCTGAACCTGAAAAAGAACCTGAAACCATACAAGTTCCTCAGCCACTACAAATAAAAACAGAAAGTCCAGATGTTTCCCATCACAGAAGAGAAGACGAAGAACACTCAGAGAAGAAAAAAGATAAATCACATAAAAAAGAGAAAAAGGACAAAGATGGTATGAAAATTAAGAAGAAGAAAGACAAAAAGGATAAAAATAAAGATAAATCAGAGAAACGAAAAGATAAAGAAGAAAGGCAAGAGATAAAAGAAAAAATTAAAAAAGAGAAAAAGGAGAAAAAGAAGGATAAATCAGCTGATGGTTTAGTGCCCAAGCTTACATTGAAATTGGGTTCATCCAATTCTAATTCGCCGATGCCACCCAGTTCCCCAGATATCTATAAATTAAACATTAAACCCGTGGTCAAAAAGGAGGATGAAGAGAGTTCTTCTATAAAGGATGAACCAATGTCGAGAGAAAATAGCAGATCACCTGAACTCGCACAGATATCTGCTTTAGTAACGAGACCACCCAAATCTAAACATTCAAAACACAACCACACATCGGAAGCTGAAGTTCCATCATCGTCACCTCCCTCTGGATCTCCGCCAAGGAAAAATCGTCCTCCATCAAGTCACTCTAAATACAAGAGGATATTATTCAAACCCCTGTCAAAGAAGGGTCAAGCAGAAAATCTTGATGAGGACATGGCTTCAATATCGGAAGAAAAACCGGCGGAGCCACTGCCCACACCTTACTATGTGGACGAGCATGGAAACAAAATTTGGGTGTGCCCACCATGTGGGAGACCGGACAACGGCTCTCCAATGATTGGTTGTGATGGTTGCGATTTTTGGTACCACTGGGTTTGTGTAGGTATCACTGAGGAACCCGGCGTCACGGAGGATTGGTTTTGCAAATCGTGTCTTGCGAAGCGCGCGGCAATGGTGTTGGCGGGCGTTACCACCAGCAAGAAGCGGGGCCGAAAACCAAAAGGTGAAAAAATCAGAGACTGTCATTGACCGTCGGAACATTTTGTTGTTACTGCGATTAGTTTTAATATATCCGTTCAGTGGACATGGTGTAAATGGATTGCAATTGTTGATGGATTATTGTTGAATGATATCATACAGATACGTTTTCATCTTTCATAATGTTATATTTAGGCTAGAATTAAGTATAGATAATATTTGAGTATTGACATAAAATGTTGAACATAATAGTGTAGGTACTTGTAATAATTACCATCATTTTTAATTATTGTTAATTTACTTTTAATTTCACATTCGTATAAATCAAGTTCGCGATTGGGGCGTGTTATACACGACTCACTTGTAAACATAGATATAATATAAGATTCTTTTTATATTGTACAAAAAACTGAATTTACTTAAGAAATTGGTGATGTATAAAGTAATGTAGTGAATATTTAATTACAGAAAGAAGGCTGAATGTTTGTTCAGCTAATATTTGAATATTTTCATATTATAATTTTAATATAACCCTGTTTTTTTTTTGTTGTTGTTCCTTCTAATTGATGTACAGGGCTAGCACAATCTCCCATTATTTTTTTAGCATTACAAACTAAATTATAATTATGCTCGGACAAAATCGATGGAGTGATGGTGCTCGTCCTAATTGGATACATGGGGAGGAGGAAAATGTAAAATTTGATTTAGCCAGTGGCCAATTAAATCTATTGGTACTCTAAAATGTAGTGAATTATTTGAATCCTTTCTGTGTTAAGTGAAAAACTTTAGTAGCAGAACATACTTTATTTAGAAAAAAGCTTACACAACAAACAAATGCAATCAACCTTGTGATTGAAACTGATTATAAATATATTTTTATAATACAATTCAATGTCTACTATTGTAAATTACGATCCTATCATTTTCAGACTAAAACATCAAACACCCTTCAATACTCAGGTATTCTTTACATAAAATATTAACAGTGAACCTTAATTTACATCAGTTTCTACTAGGGGCAGTAGAATCGTCAGGGTTACTTTTCGGCTTTTCTTTGTTCCAATCTTTAAGCCCTTCAGGTAGAGTAGTATCCTCATCTAAGGAACCAGTGCCTTCAACAAATTCTTCATATGTGCTCTTCTCTGGGAAGGGTCTCGCTCCTAAAAGTTCAATCATGTCATCTCTACTTAAAATCTCTTGCTTTAGTAATCTTTCAGCTACTTTCTCTATATCAGCTTTATGTTTAGTCAGTAGGTCCTTTGTATGTTGGTGAGCTGAATTGATTAATTCCCTCACTTCAGAATCTATAAGCTCCGCTGTTTTTTCCGAGTATGGTTTATCAATCACCATTTCACCAGGTTGTGGCATATCAAAAGACACATTGCCAACCTTGGCGTTCATACCATAATGAACGATTTGTGCATATGCACTCTGTGTAATCTTCTTCAGGTCATCCTGTGCACCGGTTGTTATTCTGCCAAAGAAGATTTCTTCGCTCACTCTACCACCTAACGTCATGCACATTCTGTCAAATAGCTGTTCCTTGCTATATAAGTATTGTTCTTTGGGTAAGTACTGGGCATAGCCGAGCCCTTTTCCACGGGGGATGATCGATACCTTCAGCAGTGGGTCAGCATGCTGCAGAAACCAGCCTGCAACAGCATGCCCTGCTTCATGGAAAGCTACAATCTTTCTCTCATCAGGTTGGAGTACATTCGATTTCTTCTCCATACCGGCTACCACTCTTTCGATGGCTTGCTCAAAGTTTTTCATAGTGATGTCATTTAATAACTCCCTTGCAGCAATCAAAGCAGCTTCATTACAAACATTTGCTATGTCTGCACCAGTGAAACCTGAAAACAATATACAAGTTTAATTAGTAAACAGCAAATTACATTATTTAGCAAAATTTTATAACTACTAATAATACTAAAGTAGTAAAAACGTTTTAGTTTGTTATTCAGTATTCAGGTATTACATTTTTGTTTCTATAGAATACCTGTTTAGTAAAATATAAGCACATGATTGAAACAGCAATAAAATGTTTTTTATTATTTCATAATAACTAAGACAATGACATTATTAATTTATAAAAAGTACCTGGAGTTAAGGCAGCCATTTTTCTGGCTAAGTTTTCTTTATTTATTGTTGTCTTTAGTGGTTGCAAATGTACTTTGAAAATAGAAGCTCTGCCTTTTATGTCTGGGGCTGGCACAAAGATTTGTCTGTCAAATCTCCCAGGTCGGAGCAGAGCATTATCTAGGATATCCACACGGTTAGTTGCTGCAAGCACAACAACATTTGTTGTCGTGTTGAATCCATCCATTTCAACGAGGAGTTGATTTAATGTGTTCTCCTGCTCAGAATGGCCTCCAAAGCTACGTCCTCCTCTCTTCCTTCCCACAGCATCAATTTCATCAATGAAAAGAATGCAAGGAGCATGTTTTCTGGCCATTGAAAACATGTCTCTCACTCTAGATGGTCCAACACCAACAAACATCTCCAAAAACTCCGAGCCGGATACTGTTATGAATGGTACATTGGCTTCACCGGCTGTGGCCTTGGCCAGCAAGGTTTTGCCTGTTCCTGGCGGGCCCGTTAACAGAGCTCCCTTTGGTATTTTAGCTCCCAAATCTATGTATTGTTGGGGGTTCTTTAAAAAGTTGACAAACTCCATAATTTCAATCTTTGCTTCCTCACAACCGGCTACATCTTGGAACTTTACACCAATATCAGTGGGATTGACCACTTTAGCAGTAGATTCCATGACACCACCAAACAGACCACCCCCTTTTCTGCCCCCACCACCCATCATATTTGCAGAACGTCTCATCATGTAGATTAAAAATCCAATGATCAACAATGTAGGCAAGATTCCCGTAAGACTCGATGCCTCAACTTCAGTCTTATAAATAACAGGTACAAAGTTTGGTGGGTCCACATTGATTTCGATTTGTGCGTTTTCTAGGTTCCTTTCAAATGAATCTACACTTCCAATAGCGAACCAGATTATTTTTCCTTCTAAAACGGACCCCGGTTGTAGCCTCACCCTGACCCATTTCTTGTTGATTACCTCGAGCCTCTCTACGACACCTTTGTTTAAATACTGGTTCACGAAATCTCTCCAGCTTATTTCTCTGTACCTTAATTCGAAATAGGCTAGGGAACCGAGAAGCGCCATCACTCCCATAGCACCGAACATCATCCACTTTTCTCTGTCGGGGCCGTCGTATCCACTTCTACTCGATCCTCTGCTCCCTCCTGTGCCTCCAGTGAACATATTGTTCATATTCCATTTGTCCTGCGATGTACTCGGCTTCGAGATAGGTGGTGGTGTTTTCGAAGGAGGCGGCTGTGCATCTTTCTCTGGTGTTTTTGCTTGTTTCTGACTGGCGCCCGGCTGAAAATATTTCTCAAATCCTTTCGGTGGCTTCTTGCAGAACTCGTACCATTGATTCAAAACGGAGTCTAAAGCTGGTACACCGACAGGCTGCAGTTTATGTCCTTTAAAATGTAATTTCGACAGTTGGGACTGAGTTAATCTGAGCCCCTTCCACATCTTTATAATTTAATATATTTTTAATAAATAATTTGTAACTTTTGTTTCGCAACAAAAAATTTTATTGAGTCACAAAAATTGTCTCGAATTTTTAGCCATCCAATAAAAACATGGTTAAGCTTCGGTAATCTGTCAAATGTCACTCACAGTCCACAGAATACAAACAGTGTTGCCAACTCGGATTTTTTAAAGGAGCTAGATCATATCTGAAAAAAAGCTAAAAGAGAGCTAGATTTTTTTAGAAAAAAGAGCTAAATTATTTTATGTACTTTTTATTAACAAACATCTTTAAAAAGTAATGAAATAATATTTACTGACTTTAAGTTTAAATAATTCCTAGTCTAAAGTGATATTTTAGTCTATAATAATTATTGTTATCACGGTGTGTCGGGGGACCGCCAACAGCGACTTTTGCATTTTGTATCGCCAAGTCAACCAACACACCTTGACTATACTACATACTACACGACATACTTATAGACTAAAATATCACTTTAGACTAGGAATTATTTAAACATAAAATCAGTAAATATTATTTCATTATTTTTTAAAGTTGTTTGGCGGGGTTTTTTTAAATTTCTTAATTACTTCATGCTTTTTAAACTCGTGTTGGTTATAGTGCAAAATAATTCCTATCAACAGGATCATATATCCCAATGAATACCATCTATGAATGTCCTCTTGGACGAGGCCGTCGATATGAGTCCAAACATGAAACCTTCACTTTGGGTTTGTAGCAGTACCTACACGTTCGTTCGGCGATTGAAACAAAGAAAACTATGCCCCGAAAGGGGCGCCCGCCGTCTTTGTATGTAACGTTCGTCGTAGAAGATGAAACAGAGAAGAAAATCGTTCTGCTAAGAACGTACGTTCGCAATAACGAAAGAAACCGTCCGTGTAATAATACCGGACGTGACCCAGCCCTGAAAAGGACTTTTTCTAATAAGAATTCTTCACAACACAACACTACGCGTCTTCACATCGTGCCTACATCGAGAGGGATCTTCACAACGTAGCTGCAGTCTTCAAGGCGTTTATATAACATCTTCTGTCTTCATAAAATGGCGGCACTATTATTATTACCGGCGCGGCGGCGAGCGGTGCAGCGAGACGACGTCACGACGAGACTGCGCGGCGATATGAGGCCCCGCAGGGGCTACCTTCTATATTTATACTCGAGCCGCGAGCGGCGCGCGGACGCAGCCAATCAGGATCGACCTTTTGTTAATATTTTTATCCCTTTCTAATAGTTTTCCCTTTCTAGCTTTTGTAAATTTTTTTATCTCATTCATTAAGTCTCTTTCTGTTTTGCAATAGCCAATCACAATTAATCTTTTAACTTTCTGTACAGTTTCTGGTAATAATAATTATAAAAATTTTTTGTATATAAGCAGCACAAAGTTCTCAATAAATCACTTTAGTTCACCACAGTAAATCGAGTTTTACTCTTTACTCCTCCGACCTCTAGTGAACTCTTAGAGACCAACCGGTCCTCTAAAGGTTCATATGGAGCTCGGCTCCTATAGAATCCAGGTGATGCTGCAGCAGCAGCATGCAAAATATATTTACAGTAATTTATCTACGTCTTGTTGTTGCAATTAAAATGAGCCCAAACACGAAGCCATTGTCTAAGTTGGTGAGGAGTTGGGTATCCATGGTGAGGAGATGCTGAATGTATGCTTGAATTTTAATAAATTGGTTTTACTTTGGAAGCTGATATCATGAGTATAATAAACAAAAATAGAAAATTTAAAACGGGGAAAGGAATGTTGATATACTGAAGAGTGAAAGATTATTGCTGTATTTTTATTATAACTTTGTAGCTTTCAAATTATGAGTTTATAAGGCTCTAAAATATACGGTAAATTACGGCATCTCCGTAGGGAACGCCCTTAATCTATTTTCTAAGGATTTATTCATAGTGTACACGGAAAAAAAGCTAAGATTGTAGAAGAAACAAAGCTAAAGAGCTAGACCCACTTTTTTAAAGCTAACCAAGCGGATTTAGAGCTAAATCTAGCTCTAAAAACTCCGTGTTGGCAACACTGAATACAAATGTGAAGGGACCTTATTGTCGGTATTGAGTTATTATTATCTCCATAATCTACATTTAATAGGCTATCCTCTTAGCTATCCTCAGGCTATCGAACCATATAAATAACATGCGTGTAGGTCTGGAAAATATTTAAAAAAAAAATGTTTAAACTGGAAAGTCGTAAAAGGTGATATTGAGAAAATCGCATTCAAACTTCGACATCGTAAAAAAGTATGTTATTGTAGGAAGTTACATAGGTATCATCTTTTTTGAGGAGTACGTTATATGGTCTTTTAGAATTAAACTTCAATTATATAATTTTATAACTCTATTCTTGTTGTTTACACAGCCAAAGTACATGATGTAATGAAAATGCCCAAGATGGTTTTTACTCAATATTTCACTGATAGTATATTTTCTATTGGATTTTATAAAAGAATAATATAAAACGGATCAGTTTTTACTAAATAGAGACGTTTTCGATATTAAACAACATTGTTTATTGTATTAAAAAAAAAATTGAACAAATAAACATTGTGCTTCTACTAATCTTATTAATCAGTCAAAATTAACAAAAATATATATTTACTACACTTAAACATAGTCAAATGAGATCAAAATATATGTATACTTCTATTTACTATATATACTTCTATTTAAAAAGTAACTTTTTCTGTCTTAAAATTCAAGGTAAAGTTTAGTAAAAAGCTGGTACAAACACTTAACACTTTTCAAAAGGGACCTTATTGTCGGTGATTAAAAGTTTAGTAATATCACATAAAAATAAACATACATTTTTATTAACATTGAAGTTATTATGTTTTAAATAATTTTAATTATCCTTTAGAAACAAGACGTGTACCAAAAACATGTAACTTCTCATAGTTACCATAAAAGTATTCATAAATATTAAAAGGGACCTTAAAGTCGGTCGTTACATTTTTAGTAATAAAGTCAAAAGAAGAATACTATTAATTCCGTATTTGCAACATTATTTTTTATTTTTATTTTATGTTTTATTTTATTTAAATATTTATTTAATAATATTTTTCATTACTTAATTAAATTTATGAGATTTTTTTATAAAAATAAAGGAACCTCAGACTTGGTACGACTTTGTCTAGATTTCATAACTTTTTACGGTTCCGTAGTCAACAAGGAACCCTTATTAGAGATAAACAAGCAGCTCCATCGAGATTCGAGACTTGGCTCGCTTTTTTACAGAATGTTTTTGGTGGAATTTTACTTCTTTTTTATAGAAACGTGCGTGCGTGCTCACTCGGCGAAACACAGCGCAAGCGCTGCTTCATGCCGGTTTTCTATGAGAACGTGGTATTTCCCCGGTCGAGCCGGCCCATTCGTGCCGAAGCATGGCTCTCCCACGTATATTTTTTAAGCTACACACATTTACGTATATTTTTTAAGACACCACGTCAGTCTGGCCCCGTGCTAAGTACCTGAAGGACTTGTGTTACAGGTACCAGACAACGGAAATATATTTAATACTTTCATACTATACATATATTTAAGATTTTTATTATATGATACACATATTTAATACACATCCATGACCCAGGAACTTTATAAACTTTTTGTTCCGTCGGCGGGACTCGAATCCGCGACCTCCGGCTTGAGCTACCAACGCGCTCACCACTGCGCCACGGCGGTCGTCAGCTGAGCCATAAGTAGTGGGTTTCATCATATCGCTCGTATAGGATTGCGCGCTCGTGTAAACGTCACCATCAGCATCACATGTGTTGCATACGCCTCCGTGGTCTAGTGGTTTAGTGCGTGGCTCTTGACTCGGAGGTCGTGAGTTCGATTCCCGCGTTGGAAACGTATTATTTCCAAGTTTGGTTAGGACAGTGCAGGTTGATCACTTTTGATCAGGATTTCTTTGAAATTAAAATTTAAGGGGGGATCCCATACAAAAAACCTAATTTCGAGTCCGACTCGCACTTGGCTAATTTTTATGGTTTTCCCTATAAATGGCCATTAAACCCTAAACTCTGTGCTAAATTTCAGCTCTCTAAGTTTATGGGAAGTACTAGTTCTATTTTGATGATCTTGAGTGAGTGAGTGAGAGTCATAAATGAGAAACTTTGCTTTAGCTTACCTTCGGAACTTAATAACCTCTAGAGGTTCTCAAATAGGGGCCTAAAATGCGGTGAAATCGTTCCTGTAAATGATGGTACTGCAGTGTTTGCTTCGCGCTCTACTTGGCGGGGGCACTGCCGTGCCCCCAGATATTCTAATCAATGTTACCGATTTTCAGCTTGGTCCAAATTACTAGTAGTATAACAGTAGATACCGTGCCGAAAGAAAGCCGCAATCGACTCTCGACTGCAGCACCGACAATAAGGTCCCTTTTTTACTAAACTTTAAGATATATTTTAACCTATAAAAAATCGTTTTTAAAACCTGTGTCTTTGTCATATCAAAATTTAGAGTCCGTTTATTAATATGGAGCAAAAAAAGAAAAAACGATTTTTTTCGACATTTTACTTTAAATGCGATTATCTCGGAAACTAAAACCCTCCATAAGGTCCCTTTTCCCAGATAACGTCACAAATTACATGAAAAATCTAATGATGACAGATGAAATGATCAACTATCAAGCAGGGCTTCATAACGTTATCGAATAACAGAAAAAATATCGTTACGTACCGTTATTTTCATAATGGTAGCCAGATAACGTTATTTTTTAACGATATTTAGTAAAATAACGTTATATTTACCGTTATTATTATAACTATATTTTTTCGTTATGTATAAACGAACAAATATCGTTATAATAATAACGGTAAATATAACGTTATTTTCTGGTATCAGGTATGCGATCGTGCACGGTGCACTAAATCTCACTCAATAATTAAAGCAATAGTTATAGGATTTATAACGGTAAATATATGTTCTTTGATAACGTTATAGTCCGTCAAAAAAGTCATGACAGGCGGGAAAATTTTCTAAACGTAATCACGCTTATAAGGTGTATTTTTTCTTTGTATTTTCACACAAATCTCGCAAAAAAAGTGGGCTGCGAGTGAGATTTAGTGCATCGTGCACGATCGCATACCTGATACCAGAAAATAACGTTATATTTACCGTTATTATTATAACGATATTTTTTCGTTTATACTTAACGAAAAAATATCGTTATAATAATAACGGTAAATATAACGTTATTTTACTAAATATCGTTGAAAAATAACGTTATCTGGCTACCATTATGAAAATAACGGTACGTAACGATATTTTTTCTGTTATTCGATAACGTTATGAAGCCCTGATTTCTAGTAGACCTATTACATTACGCTAAGAAAGTGTAATCAAGAATTTCAAGAAATATAAACGCTTTAAGTAAAAGAGATAAAATAAATATAAAATAGTTGAAGTCAGGTGGACGAAATTCCCGAACAAAAAAAAATTTGGGTTCCAAATTTAAACGTAGTAACTGTACCCAATCAGATAATCTGTGCAAGGTCGACTGTGATTGGCTGATAAAAAAGACCATAGAGAATATAAACTACATGATAAAAAAGACGAAGAAGGAGTTTAAAATTCAAAGTTCGATTTTCATTTTGTGAAAATTATTTTGTAGCAACTCATACAAAAATTGTAAATTAAGTGGATTAATTAATGAAAAACGAAAGGTAAGCCATTGTAAAATGTAAATGTAACCGTAAATTGATAAATTGAAGCAAAACATAACTATGTCATACCATGTTCTAATACAAAGTATGTCGCAGTATTATTTGCATATTTGTACAATAATTTACAACATAAACTATATTAATATGAAAAAGATAGATTATTATTTCATAGAAAATATAATGTATATCAGTATGCAGTTAATTTGGAAAATGTTAAAATGTGTATATTGTTTTATTGTAATAATACAAAAGGTTGATAAGTATACTTAATAATTTATGTAAACTGTATGGAAATGTAGTAAATGAAAAATGTTTCATTAATTTCAGATTTTTAGGTCCCTATACTAGTTTGCAACATTTTAGTCTGCAAGCAATAGCTGGAGAAGGAAGGTATGGGATTATGAGTGGTACGGCCACCAAGGAAAAATCCTCTGATCAAGACGTGAGGTGGTATGCAGCTGGCCTGAGCCCACGCGATAGATTTCAGCTGTCGTATACAGGGTGTAACAAAACAAAGTAATGATACTTAAGTGTGTTACATGTATAAAGGTGCGCGTCTACTGGATCGGGATCGGAGCATACTGCGTAGGTATGCAGCGGACGGATTTGTTGCTTTGTATGTATGGTACTGACTACTGTGAACTGCACTAGAAGTACTGGAAAGTCATTCTGCGCCTAGCAAAATATATATGACGACACGACGCGCAGTCCGCACCGTACGCCCCGATTCTGACCTGGTGGACGCGCAGCTTTAATCCCCTCCTTATATAGAGTTTACTGTGTAAGCCAATCAAGTAGTTAGTAGAGTAGCATAGACAGCTATTCTATTATATTTATAAATAAAATACATAAAACTGTACTGTAATATTATAATATTGAGTAATAGAAATCAACAAAAGCTTGTGGATTAAATCTGTTTTATTGTTTAATTTACCTTGTTAGTCTATTTATTTAGCTGTGTACAATAATTTTTATTGAAATAAAACATTTATTTGAGCTTATTTATTTTTTATTTTATTTTTTTAAAATTTTTGGTATGTTTAGAGTGAAAGGTTTTGCACTTAAAAATTTTAACTTCAGTTTCAAATTAAAAAAATAACGGATGTTTATTTTTTTTCTTCTAAGTCCGACCTCTTGTTACGTAGTATACAGCTTACATCCTCTTTGGTTGAAGTTATACTTGGCGTTGGCGTCGCATGCTAGGTCGCATGCTTTTTTCTTCACCAGAAAACAATTGAATGTCAAATCATTATTTGACAATTTTGACAAAAAGTAAATAATTATAAAGGAGTCAAAACGTAAAGTCAAAATTTCTTTTTACTTTGTCGTGGAATCCTATATTATTTGAAAAAAGTATTTGATAATATCCTAAGCACCTAAAGTTTTAATAAATGCGGTTATGACTTGGACAGCAGTGTTAAGGCGTAAGAAAATAGTAACAGTGTGTTTGTGAAGTATCATTATGGATCCAGAGAGGCCTGGGACTAGTATTAATCATGGAAAACGATCACGACCCATACTGCTGCAACCGAGTCCAAAGATTCCGAGACTGTCAGCTTACGCTGGTTCAACGTCGAGCGCCGTGCTTAAAAATTCAAAAAAGTTCGGTCCAAACTCTTTGCAAAAGAACCTTGTAACATACAATACGAGTGACATTCCTGCCCCAGGAACAGTAGTCCCGGATAAGCACGTTCGGAAGGCTGGCCCGTACTTACTTGGCCCCAAATTGGGCCCCAGTCCTGTGAAAAGTATTGTACAATGTTTGGCCCGAAAGGAAAAAACAGATGAGTTTTATCAGATAAAGATTTTAACGCTTAGACATGAGGGCCAAGTGGAAACTCAAGACGACAGGCAGGGGAAGATGCTGCTGCATACAGAGTATTCATTGTTGTCATTGTTGAAAGACCAAGATGGGGTTATCCACCATCATGGCCTTTTTAAGGTACCTATAGACATCTTTTTACCATTTTGCATTATCATAATAATTATGATTAATTTATTAGGAATCTTCTGTAATAATCTATAATAGCCTTTTTATTCTGACTTCAAGTTATGTAGTATCTCAAAAGCCAGTGTGCCTCTTGGCATATGCCTCCTCCAGCTTTTTCCATTATATTCTGTCTTGTGCTACTCTTCTCCAATTCATCAATATTTTTAACCAATTAAAGTAGTCAAATAAAATGTTAAATACCCTTCCAAAAACATAATTGTTATATTGTGTTAGTATATTTTTAACTACTATCAGTCTCATTCATAGAAATATGTTCTAGTCATTACTTTTGCTCTTTTTACAGGATCATGCTCTAGAAGAAATGCCAAATCCAAACGGGCCAGGTTGTGTATACACCGGTAGAGTGCGACAAAGACTGTTTTTAGTATTAGACTGTGTTACCTCTCATCAGTTTAGTGAGAGGGGAAATGAATTGATCAACTTACAGCAATATGTTACTAAAGTTAAAAAAGTTCCAGAGAAAGAGGCCATACTAATATTTTATGATATTGTGAGGGTTGTGTCCAATTTACATAAGGTAATTCATATTGCTTCACATTCTGCTAATTAATGTTTTATATAGTTTTAATAAATGCATGATAATAAATAAAAACTACATTGCTATGATTTTAGGGTTCTGTAGTCCGTACCCAAATGGTAAAAAATGGGACCTATTACTTAGACTTTGGTGTTTGTCTGGCTGTCTGTCTCCAGGCTGTATGTTCTGGCAATCGAAAAAAGTCCACAACGCGAAATTCGTGTCGTGGCTGATATGCTTTTCGTTTTTCTTGATCTGTTCTTGATTGATTAACTGTCTATAGCTATGGAAGATTATATTTGAATTACCACATGTACTAGGTACAAAATATTTTTTCTTTTATTAAATCACTACATAAAGTTTATCATTATTATTTATAAAATATCCATACTTCCATACTATCCATACTATTATTATTACTGTCTGTCTGTCTGGCGCAACATAGTTGCGGGCATCATCACTAGTAGTATTATATTTAAATTATATAAGTATAAATAAAAATAAAACTAAATACTTACTTATTATTTATTAATACTTCAGTCGGAATTTTCAGGAATTGCTATTGTATTCTATTGTTGTCGCGATCACCGGTGCTCGCGCGGGGCCTGAAGGATTAAGATCAGATTACCTTATAAAAAAAAAAAAAACAATAACAAACAATAGCACTTTGCGCCAGACAGACAGACAGTAATAATATTAGTACGGATGTCATGGAACTATGGATATTTTACAAATAATAATGAAAACTTGATGTGCAGTGATTTTGTAAAAGAAAAAATATTTTGTAGTACGCGTGGTCATTCAAATATAATCTTCCACACCTATGGATGATTAATTCAATCAAGAAAAACGAATAGCATATCAGCCACGACACGAATTTCGCGTTATGGCCTTTTTGTGATTGCCAGAACGCGTCGTGGCCGTTTTCATTAGAGCCACGACGCGAATTTCGCGTTGTGGCTGTTTCACTGTGACGACAACACGTTGTGAGCCTTTTTTTCGCTCATTGAGCGATTTCAGTCTTTGAGCGTAACATATACATATATATATATACAAGAATTGCTCGTTTAAAGATATAAGAATAATAATAAAATAAAATAAATGCTTAGGGGCCCATACAAAAAAGCATTCTAATGAGTCAAGTCTTTGGAGTTCGACATTGATTATAGATGATTTATGTTTCAGAGAAATATAGTGCACAGAGATCTTAAATTAGGTAATATTGTATTGAACCAGAGGACTGGGCGGGTTGTGATAACAAATTTCTGTCTCGGTACCCATTTGGGTAGCGATAGAGATTTGTTGAAGGATCAAAGAGGTATGTTAAATTTTTAAAATATTTGTATGTATAACTAAAACCAGATATTGCCTGCAAGGACTTTGTTTTATCTTATACTATAAACCTGATAAACCGTAAACTACTAATACAAACTAAATTATGTAACACTTCTATAATATGAACAAACTATAATATAAACAGAGACAGGTATTGTAGAGCTTACAATAACGCACAATATTAATTTGTTCTCCTTAAAATCCCTCTCGAACTGTACTTTTTATTGCAACATGTAAAAGCAAATTGTCGTCTATCTATATATTATATTACAAAGCTGAAGAGTGTGTTAAAATTTTTACATCAACTGGACCGACTTTTATGTAATTCAGCACATATATATTATAGTAGATCATAGGGTACTTTAGCAGGAAAACTTACGGTTTCCGCAGAATTTCTTAAGGGCTTAAGGTGACGCCGCGTTTAATGCGCTATATTGAAAAAACTGTCCTTTTTGACGTAATACTATAGGACCCTCAGAAATGTTACAAATCTGGTAATGAGATATACATATATCTTCATAGCCTTATCTAGGTTTGAGAAGAACTAGAAACACGATTAATGTATTTTTTATTTTTAAATGTATCGAACATTTAATTTTCGAAATGACCTCTTAAAAATACGAAATTTGAAGATTATTTTTAAACGAAAATAGATGACACTTGATAGACACTTTTGCAACTCAAAATCGTATATAAGCATTTCGCTTAAATGCTCCTAGTTATTTTTTAAATGATTATAATTACGTTATTTCGGATGTTTTCCGAGCGAGCCGATAGCTTCTAGCCGCAGCGTATTCACGACTTTCATACAAATTAAGTATAAAATTGCCCTTGCAGTAAAATTACTTTCAATATAGCGCCTTAAGTAAAAAATGCTTGTTGACAAGCAATGGAACAGCAAAAAATGGAAAGGGCGTAAGCGACAAAATGGTTTTAGTCGCGTAATTTAAAAGCCATAAATTTTCATATAAACTATGGCCAAATTAAAGTGTACTGCGTGCTTGTGCTTAGTACTACGTGCCAATTTATGTACAAATTTTGGAAGCATAAATCACTCTCCTCTGTTGGCAAAATAGGAATCCCTTTTTTGCAGAGGTCTTTTTGATTGATTATTCAGTGTTATAAAAGTTGACCAATTGTGTTATGGGTAATTCAAAGACAAAGACATGATGAATACTGACAATGAACTTTAATTTCTTAGCTTCAGTCTTTGCTGAGAAAAATCGATATCGCTACTGCAGCTAAATTATCAAGGCGTCGCCTTAATTGCGTTTGTACACTATACGGAATTTTACCATCCGGTGCGGCGCGGCGTCCCGATTTCTTACGTTTTGATATGGCAAATGTGAAAGTTATGAACGCCGGACGATAAAATTCACAAACGCCCTTAGGCTTCTTACAGACGAGCGGCACTTGTCGACGGCAGTCGCTGGATTTTTTTCTTTCATTTTTTTGACACTTGTTGACACGTGCTGTCGACAAGTGCGGAGTGCCGTTCGTCTGTAAGCGCTCTTACTCGGGTGGAGCCGCACGAGTTAGCTAGTCATACAACATGTGTTTCACCTTCATTCCAGGGTCCCCAGCCTACATATCACCAGACGTGTTGATGTGTAAGCCGTACCACGGGAAGCCGTCTGACATGTGGGCGCTAGGAGTGGTGTTATACACGATGCTATATGGACAGTTCCCGTTCTGTGACACCAGTCTCGCTCAGCTGTTCAGTAGGATACAGGCTGCCAATTATAATATACCTCCGTGAGTTTCCTTACTAAATATAATGAGGTATAACAAAACTAAGTGATAATACTTTAGGGTGTGTAATGTGTATGTATTCCTTTTAGAGAGTTTACTGTGAAAGTGCAGCACTGAAAGAGCAATTTTTTTGTGTAACTTGTATGGGCTTAGGCAAGCATCCCAGCGTCACGAGTTTCCCCATATAAAAGTGAAAAAAAATATTGGTCATTCAATGCTACTTTTACAGTGAACTCTCTACAAGGAACAAGGTGAAAAAAAAGTTATTCTTTCAGTGCTGCTGCTTTCGGTGGACCCATACACACCCTAAAGTATTATCACTTAGTTTTGTTACATCCTGTATAATGTATATAAATGCGTAATATGATTTTGCCACCTCTTCACGCTATAACGGCTCAACCGATTTAAGTATATAAAATATGGTGTGGATATACTTTGAGATACGCAAAAGAACATAGGATAGTTGAACCCTGTTAAGCATTTGTGTACTAACCCACAAAAAATTACGTATTGAGTTATGAATGCAGTTATGTTCTTTATATGATTTAGAACAAAACTGCATTCAAAATTTAACAACAAAAAAAAAAAAAATTGTGGGTAAGGACACTAATGCTTAGCAGCGATCAGTTTTGGTTGCGAAAAAATATGCGGATGTCGCGATGAACGAATTTGGGGCAACATAATATAGTTAGGGCGTCATCTAGTTACCTGTTGCTAGATGCTAATCCAACTAACCATACATTTTATCCCAATAAGATCTAACTATTATCCTTTTCCTAGCCTTAAAGTCATTCCGTAATTACATTTCCAAATGGTTCAGTGGTTTGTGACATATAACTGAAAAACAGACATTACTTGTTAAAAAAACATCTTTACATTAATTGTTTCAAATGGCACTTCTTCAATATGCTGTGTTTATCTTGTGTACAAAAATTTGTTATTCTTAATGGAAATCTTGAACAATTTCAGAGATGGCAACTCCGTGCAAGTTAGTGACAACACAGTGTTTTTAATTCAGAGGCTGCTTGTAAAGGATCCCAAACATAGATTACTGGCTGATCAGGTACTTTTTTTTTAAATTACTGCGCATATTTCTCAAAGGTTAGTTAATAAAGGTTACCACACATATCAAGTCTGAAAGGCATTTTAAATCATCTTAATATAAATGTCAGATACAAATTCAAGATGTGATTTGTATCGAAAGGTGGTTGATGTTACAAGTTGTATCAAGATATTGCACATTGTATCGTTACAAGGTGCGCTGTGTAATGCTCGACTCTGTAAGGGGGCGTCCACAAATTACCTGAGGGAGGGCCAGAAAATTAGGAAAAAACACCTCACGTAATTTGTGGACTAACCTAACCTAACCATTTTTTTTTTGATGCGCAGGGGAAACCTTTTATGGGTGCCCCGGGTTGGGGATGTGCCTCAGCTAAGCTGAAGCACCCCGGGGGTATGTGGGACTCCCGACTTTGGGTTTACCAACTAAAACCACCTGCGGTTTGCCTTCAGCCGTATACGGAGGGATATCCTGGATCTGTCTAACACAGGACTCCCTCCACAACCATTTTTTTTCCTCCCCCCGCGGCCTCCGTACGGTTAACATCGTCTGACGTGCGCTCCGGGAATAAAAATTATTTTCAGTGGTTTAAAATCGATAAATTCGTGCTGAGTGTGTGTAAATAGCTAGGTAACGGTGTAATCTACGTGTACTGTAAGTTTTTTAAACACATTTGCCCGTATTTTATTGGATTTAACTCGGTAAGTAATTTCTTTGTTCACTTTTATCAGTAGGGAATTGTAGGTAGGTAAAATATTGTGTGTGTCGGTACCGCTCGCGCGGCGCCGGCCGGCCTTGCGATCAGCTGACTGTGACTTTCAGTTTAACTTTTATTATATTAGGTATCTAATTTCAATTACGTATAGTGTTATTTGCGGCACCTGATTTTATAATTAAGTCACAATGTCGAGTCATAATAATATACCGCCGGATAAAGATACAAACCCGTTTACTAGAAGCGACAAAACTCCTCGTTCTCCAACATTCTCGTCCGGTAAACGTTTGTTGTCGGAATTATCTCCTTCCTCCTTGTCACCTGTGGAGAAGCGTCACCAACCCACTAGGGAAGAGTCGCAGCTGTCCCCCGTAACCTCGTTATTAGATACAAGCCGCGCATCCGACGATGCTTGCAATTATTACGAGCTTGTCCGCGAAGCCAGCTCATACTTAGCAAAGATTAATGAGTTCGCAAACGATACCGTATCTCGTCGCAATAATTTTGCCAATAAGTCAGAAATTATGAGTATGACACAAAAAATAACTACAATCGTCTCACTCCTCGCTATTAAGAACTCGTCCTTGGAAACCAAGGTAGCCAATATGGAACGCGAATTGCTGGCCGCTAAAACTAATCCTGTCGCACATCCAGTCTCCGCCGCGCCTTCTGCCTCATACTCGGACGCGCTTAAACTTAAACTAGCGAAGTCAGTGCCGCCAGTCGAGACGCGAAAACCATTACCTTGCGTTATTGCATATCCGACAGGAAAAATCGGCGGAATTAAAATCGTCATCGGAGACTAAACAAGCTCTGATGAAAGTTATCAACCCGGCCGACTGTTTCCAATTTCACGGCGTCAAAAAAACCGCCAATTCGGGTGTAATACTGCGACTAACTAGCGAGTCGCAAGTCAATAAACTAAAATCGGTGGAAGCGCTCAAATCGGCCGGTCTGCGACTCGAGTCTCCTAAAGGACGTAATCCGCGTATTCTAGTAAAAGATGTACCGCAACATATGACGGACGATAATTTCTTACTCGCACTATACAACCAAAATATAAACGGCGAAATTAATATGTCACAAGAACAATTTTTGCGCACAACAAAAATAGTAAGGCGTCGTATCTTAAATAAAGATTATAACAATAGGAAATGGATAGGCATTGAATTAGACCCTGTAGTGTGTAAACACCTGATCGATTCAAAAGAAAAACTGTTCATCGATTGGGCGATGTGCCGCTTCGTGGATGACATTGAGCTCGTCCGCTGCGGCAACTGCCAACAGTACGGGCACGTCGCTAAATTCTGTCGCGATCCTAATCCGTGCTGCTATCACTGTGCCGGAAACCATAGTTCGTTATCGTGCCCCAATAAAGATAAAGGCAATTTAAATCGGTTTGTGGTAGTTGCCAACGTTACAAAAAACCCTCCGACCACTCCACGGGCTCCCCAGACTGTCCAACATATAAAAGCAAAATGGAGCAACTTATTTTAACTACTAGGTATGGATAGTTTAAGCATAGGACAGTTAAACCTCCATAATAACAAGCACGCGACTTTAGAATTAGAAAAGTTAGTTTCTGATTACAATTTAGACTTAGTACTTGTTCAAGAACAATATCAACTCGCGTCGTTGCGGTCGAAAATGATACAAATTAATAACTTAGCTCGCGCGGGTATATACACACCTCAGTCTAGATTTTCAGTCACGGCCTTAACTAACCTTTCGACGTCGCACTGTGCAGTAGCCGAGGTATCGTGTCCTCAGTTTAGACTATACGTTGTAAGCTGCTACTTTCAGTACGCGGATCCGGTAGGACCCCATTTACATCAACTTCGCCGCGTATTACAATCTCTCGCGGGTAATAAAATTATTATTGGCGCCGACGTTAATGCATCCTCGCCCTTATGGCACGGCCAGCTAAGGTACACAGATCGCGACCGACGTTGCGCCGTTGAAGACTTTATTGCGGAGTTTAACCTCCAAATTCACAACACCCCCGATGCACCACCTACCTGTAGTAGCCCAACGGGCGAATCGTCAATTGACGTCACGCTATCTAGCGCGTACGTCCAGATTAGGCATTGGCGTGTCCTTCCCGATGCGTCATGTAGTGATCACCGCTTACTGGCGTACGAGTTTTCTCGTGCGGTCCCGAGTGATTCCGTAATTAATTCTAACGACTATAAATACAATATTAAAAGTGGTGATTGGAAATTATTCCGTTCCCTTATGACCGCTCATGCCGGAGATTTCACTCGCCCGGAACTGAACGCCAACGAGTGCGCCGAAATTATGACAAACACCTTTATTTACTGTGCCGATGTTGCCTTGGGTCGTAGGCCCCTGAAAAAAGATCAAAATTGTAAATGGTGGAACAACAATCTTTTAAACCTTCGGCGAGAGTTTAGAAAAGCTAGACGTAAAATTAATAACCTTCGTAAATCGGGAATCGACCGTTCGGATGACACTTATATATTAAGTTTAATTAACCTTCGTATTTCAAGGTCACGATACCGCGCCGCCGTTACTCTAGCGAAAAATAATATGTTAAAAAATGCCGCGAATAGACTGGATAAGGAGGGCCCCTGGTCCTCTTTGTACCACGAACTTAAACCCAATAATAGCTCTGCGTCTAATTTTATTTCAAACATTAAAATAAACAACACTTATACTTGTAGCCTAGAGGATACGGTTAAATCATATCTGAACATCTTGATTCCAGACGACGAGCTCACTTTAGACGACGAATACCATCGCGCCATTAGAAGTACAATTTTAGACCCCATCAATACACCGCCTTCCGACTTGCCTTCATCCGATGAGTTTATTAAAATAGTAAATCTTTTGCCTATTAAAAAAATCTGCAGGCGAGGATAAAATTTCAAACCTAATGATAAAACAAGCCTGTATAGCGGCGAACTCTTCAATTTTACTCGTTTATAATAAATGTATCGCGGAAGGTATTTTTCCAAAGGTCTGGCGTATCGGTAGTATAAAATTGATTCCCAAAGCCGGTAATAAACCTTCAGACGATCCAAAATCCTACCGTCCGATCACGCTTTTACCGTGTTTAGGTAAACTGTTAGAACGCCTTATCGTACCGCGCCTGCTTCCCGGTGGCCCTAAATTTCATAGTCAGCAGTATGGTTTCACCGCCGGGAAATCGACTATAGATGCGGCCCTAGAAGTCAGAAAAATAGTTAATCTATCAGAAACAAAATACGTTGTTGCCATCTCATTAGATATATCGGGTGCTTTTGATAATGCGTGGTGGCCCATGCTGCTATTAAAATTAAAAAATAGAGGGTGCTACTCAAACATTTACTACTTGATACGTTCTTACTTTTATAACAGTTTAACTAAGCTTCAACTTGGTCACTGCATTCACGCTAAAACCCTGACGTGCAGCTGTCCACAGGGTTCCGTACTCTCGCCTAAATTGTGGAACGTAGGCTTCGACGATCTGCTATGCCTCCCCCTCCCACCGCTTTGCATACTAGTTGGCTATGCCGATGATGGTTTTCTCATTATTCAGGCTAACTCACGTTCCGAAATTGAAACAAAAGCAAACCAAAGTTTAAACTTAATTTCGGACTGGGGCCACCGCAACCGCTTAAATTTTGCCGCGCATAAAACCTACCAAATACTTTTGAAGGGATCCCTCTTGTCGACACCCAGCATTAAACTTAATAATGTTAACGTCAAATGCAAGCAGTCGCTCTGTTATCTCGGGCTTTACTTAGAAAATAAATTTTCGTTTTTAGATCATATAATTTAGACCGGTGAAAAAGCTAAACGTAACTTTTACTCATTTAGCAAAATTTCCACTTCAACATGGGGTCTCTCATTTAAAACTCTCCAACTAATTTACTCAGCGACATTCCTAGGTACTTTATGCTACGGGGCTCCCGTGTGAGCCGACCGAGCAACTATTGGTGCGGCTCGTCGCAAATTATTACAAAGCCAACGTCTTGCTCTCATTTTCCTGTGTAAAGCTTACAGAACCACAAGTACCGAAGCTTTACCCGTACTAGCCGGAGTTTTACCCGTAGACCTTGAAATACAGCGTCGTGCGACTATGTACTACCACAACAAAAACATTACTAGCCCGGACTTTTTAAACGCTCGCGATAAACCAAAAATAGCTAGATTGTTTGAACCCTTAGATGATTCAGTACGTTACCTAATGTCCGAATGGCAAACTCGTTGGGATAACTCCACAAAAGGTCGCCACCTTTATAACTTTTTTCCAGATATACGTCAACGGCTATCCAAACACTGGATGGATATTGATCATTGCGTATCTCAATTCCTGACCGGTCATGGTAATTTTAAAGCCAAACTCTATGGATTTAAACTAGTAGAATCACCCATGTGCGAGTGCTCGACCGAAGGCAACATATTCGAACAAACCGCCCATCATGTTCTCTGGGAGTGTAACCTCTGGCAAAACGAAAGATCTATAATGCTTAACAACATACTTTGCAAATCTGGAGTCCCATATTACGATGATCTCGTGGACAACGCAAGGAACTTCCGTGCCTTTAAGCGTTTTTGTCATAATTATTACTGGAAACAGTGTAACACAACAAATCCCAACATTAACTTAGATCTAGCTTAGTAGTCATAATTAATATTAATTATTCCCGTGGTGCTATCCCTTTAGTTCTTTGACTTTCGGTCATTGCAACTTTGTGCTGTCTCCCGCTATTTATGGGGAGGGAAACTGTACACTTCCTACTCCTCCTATCTTCTTCTGATTAAATTCGTTGCGGGTCCCAAGACAGCTTTAGCATGTTCCTTAGGGCTCCCTGAGATCATATCAAAGGGTTTTCGTGGTTGGATACCGCTGTCGATCCTGGCGACACAGGAGATACAGTGGTGGGAATGTGTGGTGGGCCAAAGCCCGTATAAAAATAATAATAAATAAAAACCATTTTTTTTTTGGTGCGCAGGGGAAACCCTCATGGGTGGGGTGCCCCGGGTTGGGTATGTGCCTCAGTTAGCTGAAGCACCCCAGGGGTATGTAAGACTCCTACTCACTAAAACCACCTGCGGTTGCCTTCAGCCGTATACGGAGGGATATCCTGGATCCCTCTACCACAGGACTCCCTCCACGACCGGCCAGTCCACCTCAGAAGGGACCGGACTTCCACCACAATAAGGGAACACTTAGGCATACTAAAGCGTTCCCCTCGACGCCGGGACTAGCTAAGCCGGGCAGGTACCCATCCTGACCCGGAGCCCCGTGGGGCGGAAGTTATTGGAGGTTCGCATAGCGACGCCTCCGCACTCCCGTCCTACGCCGGCGGAGCGGAATGGAGGATGGATCATCCTCTCTGTTCCGCTCTGCGGCCTCTTTCCGTGAAAGGACGGTTTCACAGAAAGAGACCGCCGCCTGCCAGGCCTCATCACTCTCGAGCATGCAGTGAACCATGCTCGAGAGCGAGAGGTCCCGCCCAAGCACCGCCATGAGATCATGGCGCTGCACGGCCCAACGATCGCACATCTCGAGGGTGTGCTGGGTATATATATATATATATATACGATATATATATACGATATATATATATATATATATCGTTAGGTTAGTTTAGGTTAGGTTGTGGAGGGAGTTTCGGTGCGTACTTGTGTAAGGTCGCCAGGAGGGAGCCTACGCCAGCCTGCCATGATTGTGGCGCTGCGGAGGATATATATATATATACTGGCGAATGCTCCCGGTGAGGGAGCACCTTTGGAAATGTTGTAATCTAGTTCAGACTTGTTTGAATTACACAAGAACTAACTGGGATCTTAAACAACAATGCAATGGCCGCTGGGATACTTTGCGAATTAAAAAAAAAGCTATGCAATAGCTTAACAATAGCCTATAATATTTCCAGGTGTTAGACCAGCTGTCCAGTATAATAGCGGGGTACGTGACAATACCCAACCCGCCTGAAGATCTACAGGTGGTGCCGGATATCACGCTGGATGAGGATGACAAACCCAAGGAGGAGAAGGTGGAGAAGTTACCCACCACACCCGATAGTAACGAGAGAACGCCTAACTCTAGTGTAAGTTACCCACCACACCCGATAGTAACGAGAGAACGCCCTAGTTTAAGTTACCCAACACATCCGATAGTAGCGAGAGAACGCCTAACTCTAGTGTAAGTTACCCACCACAACCGATAGTAACGAGAGAACGTCTAATTCTAGTGTAAGTTACCCAACACACCCGATAGTAGCGAGAGAACGCCTAACTCTAGTGTAAGTTACCCACCACACCCGATAGTAACGAGAGAACGCCTAATTCTAGTGTAAGTTACCCAACACACCTGATAGTAACGAGAGAACGCCTAACTCTAGTGTAAGTTACCCACCACACCCGATAGTAACAAGAGAACGCCTAACTCTAGTGTAAGTAACTTTAGTTTGTATCCATACTTCTGTACTACAGTCGGGGCATTTTAATAGGCCACATTTGACATCTGTCAGATTAATCGCCATAGTGAGGTGAGCTGCGTAAAAACATCGACCAAAACGAATAAAACGATACGGACTTGAAATAAAATATTTGAATTTTATACGCTTAAAAGAAACTCCTGTCCCATTATTACTTTTTCTTTTGCAAATTCAAGGAGCAAAATAAGACAAGTATATAATTTACAAAAAAAAAAAAAATGCATTTATTCGCTTGAATTATAAAAACTGTTAAATTTAGTATTATCATTATTCGTTTCACATAAATATGTGTTACTTTTCACAACGTGGTTATTAATTTATGGAGATATTTCGTTACGAGTAATCAATGCATCGATACTATTTATTCGCTTGCGATTTTTAAGGTAACTTCCCTAGAGTTTAAAAGGAAAAAAGGTCAGCTGACGTAACATTGTAACGACTACAATTATTAAGATCAGAATTTGTTTATTACGTTTAGACTTGTTTATCAATAAAAGCAAATCGTTAAATAATTCGTATCGGTCATATTTACAATAAATATGTAATCGTAATTGGAAAAAGTTAATCAATTGTGCAGTATTAACAAAACGAAAATATTTATTTTTTATGTACGTCGCTACAAGGTTACCTGGTACAATTTTGATGAACTGTCAAATGTGGCCTATTAAAATGTCCCGAATATAATATAATGTTACGTGCTAGGGTTCGAAGAATTTGGAGAGAAAGACCTGCTGACTCTCTTGAAGACTTTATTCATAAGCACAGGTCTAACACAAAGCACTAGGTCAAAACACTATCACTGTCCTAGGTCGAGCCAAGCCGTAGGTATCACTCTTGATCACTTGATTTCACTCCGAAGTCGCCTTAAAGATCGCTCAAACTGAACTCAATGATCGGCCCGCCTGACTGCGGCTATTTATATGGGCCGAGGCGATATAATATAATGCCATAGCGATGCCAGAATATTCCAAAGAGTTCGTTTCTAGAAAGTATCTGACTCGCGTAAACATGGGTTGAACGTTTTTAGAAAATACGCACATGTAATCGTACACAGCTAACGTCATCTAGTATCGAGTAGAGGATTTATATTGTCTGTGTTCCCCCGATTAGTTCCGCTGGTTTGACGCTAGATGGCACTATGTGTGGTAAGTTCGTAACAATAATAATATATTATGTAAATGCGAAAGTGTGTCTATCTGTCTGTTCGTCTGTCTGTCTGTCCGTCTGTGACTGCCTGTCTGTCTGTCTGCCTGTCTGTCTGTCTGTCTGCCTGTCTGTCTGTCTGTCTGTCTGTCTGTCTGTCTGTCTGTCTGTCTGTCTGTCTGTCTGTTACCTCTTCACGTCTAAACCCCTGAAACGATTTTGCTGAAATGGTATGGAGATACTTGAGTCCTGGGAAAGGACATAGTATACTTTTATCCCGGAAAAATGTACGGTATTTTGAATATATTAATATTATGACATAAAGTTTCTACAGAATACTCCTATAATATGCCTTGCCCTGACTCTAAATTGGTTATTTACTCTTTCAAATAAAACAAAATATACTTTCAGGACGAGCTTGGTGTATACTGCGTGCCGCTACCAGACTTCCTGGCTCTGAACTTTCCCTCGCAGAACCGAAGTCAAAGCATGATCATACCCACCAGTACGGAATCCACCAACCAACGGCAGATAACCGTCCAACGAATCGGCAGGGATGGCAGACCGCTTCTACCGTGTGAGATAGCCAGATACCAACACATGTTCACGAATAGAGAGTCACGAAGTGAGAGGAATTCATTGCCAGAAAATAGTGCTCGTCCGGAGAATTCTAGACTCCGGAACCTAGCTCAGCGGATACCCAGACTGAATACTTCCAACGATATCAGATTGATACCAATGGAGAGAAGAGACCGGTTAGACCAAGAGTATGTGCTAAGGTTGCCGCTTCTAGATATCTCCAGGATGCAAAACAATAGGATAATGAACCCCGCTCCGGTCCATTCTGTGAACCCTGAAGCGGTTGTCAATAACCCTAGACCACCTGTAGATAATGTAGATATGGAGTATAATTGAACTAAAATTATGTACTGTCAAATTAGTTGTAGTAGCTTGGCGGACCTATGTTATTTGGTCGAACTATGTCAAGTTTGACGACCTGGTTAGTGATTAGTGGTTGAGCGCGTGGCCCGCGCTCAAGCCGGTCGCGGATTTGGACATCATCCCGCCGACAGAACAAAAGTTAAAATCAAAATTTGGACCAATCACAGAGCCGAACCGCGTCTTGAGACCGGGTCACATCTTAAGTACTGACCAAAAATACGGGCCTAAAATTGAATTGACATAACCTGACTAAATATCATAGCTCTGCTATGGATTCATTTCTTTGATAGTATATTATTATACAACCACCTTGTTAATAGTTCTCGGCTAATATATATTTAATTGAATTGCAATAATATTTTTATAAATTAGAAAAAGCCTATTAGGTCATGGGTCATGCACAGATGCACAGATCTAGGATCTATTTTAACCTACATTCTAGGTTAAAATTAACACTGACTTTTAACCCAGATATAACAAGTGGGTATGTAATATTATGTATGCCTGTTTGGGTTATGTGTTTAGCGCGTATCTTCTATTTTCTAATTGTTTTGAAATATGCTTTCTCTTTCATACAAAAAATCAGAGAGTAACGGCCGCATTCAGAGACATTGATGATGTTTAAACTTCAATTTATTAACCGACTTCCAAAAAACGAGGAGGTTATATGTTCGGCTGTTTTTTTTTTTTTTTGTATGTTAAACGATTACTCCGCCGTTTGTGAACCGATTTTCGAAATTTTTATTTTCTTGTATTAGGTTTCACTCCAATTTGGTACCATGTTCACAAAAGTGGTGACCTGATGATGGGATCCATGAGTAATCGAGGGAACTCCTCGAAATTTATATGGAAACATATGGTGATTTTGGTTTTATAAGAAACATCCTAAGCATATGCTACCAAAACACAAGATTCTGCACCAAGGTATACTATGGTTCCGAAGATACTAAGAGAACTCCGGATTCCTTATAGATACAAGTTTGGGGGCTTAGGCACTGTTTTAAGAACTGAAAGCATGCTACTCTACAAATTATATTCATCATCATCATCATCATTACCACGTCAGGGTCACCAATGTCACCAAAATTGAACATAACAAAATATTCAACCTTATCTCCAGAGCGTAAGGCACACATTTGACATTACTTCTGAGAAGTAAGTTGCTTCGATAATACAAGTAACATGCTAGAGTGCACAGCTGTCACACTTACCAATCGCGGCCACGGGCGGCCGTAGACTTCTCAAGCGATACTATGTTTTACAGTAATAAAGATAAAGTTTAAAATCATATGACACTGAAAGCCTCGTCGCTGCTAAAATTCCGGTTTGGCGCGGCCCTAGCACGTGTCCACTTCGATTTTTTATAAATGTATTGTTTAAAATTATTTGCAGCTGATATTATATTTAATAAGTTGTAAGTGTGACTGTTAACAAATTGTGATAAGATACGTAGATTAGTATACAGGTGTATTAGGGCCGATTCACACCAGAATGGCGGAGGCGAGGCAAGCAGTTTCAGTGTCATATGATTTTAAACTTTATCTTCATTGTTGTAATAGATAGTATCGCTTGAGAAATTTACGGCTGCCCGTGGACGCTCGTGGCCTCTTGCGGCCGCCGGCGGCGTCGATTTCTCAAGCGATACTATGTATTACAATAATGAAGATAAAGTTTAAAATCATATGACACTGAAACTGCTCGCCTCGCCTCTGCCATTCGGTGTGAATCGGCCCTAATCTACGTATAGTACGCGATGATTTTACTAGGTAACTAAAAAGAGTGAGATTATTATTTTTAACAAAAAATTAAAACCGACTTCCAAGGTAAAAACAATGATAACATCCTTATAATATGAACTAAAAAGTATTAAATAATTTTTCCTATCTCATGGTGCCTTTTTCCGAATTCGGCTAAAACTCAACTATTTCTGTACTCAATCTTCATAATTTTGAAGTCGGTGCCAGTTACAAATGTTTCAAATATTCTGGCATTTGAATTCAGCTATATTTGGCACTGACTTCAAAATTATGAAGATTGAGTACAGAAATAGTTGAGTTTTAGCCGAATTCGGAAAAAGGCACCATGAGATAGGAAAAATTATTTAATACTTTTTAGTTCATATTATAAGGATGTTATCATTGTTTTTACCTTGGAAGTCGGTTTTAATTTTTTTGTTAAAAATAATAATTTTATTTATTTATTTAACTCAGGCATCTTGGCCCATATTATAAATACCTTTAGGCCGTGTTTCCACCTTCAAGACAACTGTCGTGAGAAGTGTCTGACAGTCTGTCTGACAGCAGCTTGCAAGTGTAAGCCCCGTAGCAAGTGCTGTCGCGACAAATTGTCAAGCGCTTCCTGCCATTAGTTGCGACAGCATGTCTTAACGTGTCTGCGAGGACTCGCGACAGATCTCGCTGCGGGTCACCGCAGATATGCGGTCTAGTTTCGTATGGCATTTATCCGCGAGCTTCTCGCACGACATTTATTGCAGCAATAAATTGCAGGAATAAGTAAGAAATGTAAACAATATTGCAAGAAACTCACGCAAGACTTCCGTGAGTTTGCTTGCAAGTGGAAACACGGCCTAACGAACATACAATTATACTAAAACTAACACTGACACTAAATATTTTACTCATTCGTTTGACATATGTATAGGGCCTATGTCAAAATCTTTATTTAATTACAGTTAAGTGATTAATATTCGCCTTCGAGTGCGGCAGTTAGTGTGACATTTAATCTGTGATTAGCTATAATACAGATTAGCTCAAGTGCGCGTAAAACTCAGTTTTAGTGCCTCGTTAACTTTTTTTTAAAAGCAATAAAATATGCTATTTCATTCGTCCTTCGTATGAATGAAAAAGAAAGCATATTATTTTGAGTAACGATTGACAGGTTTTGTTGAAATTGGCCTTTTTACTTATATAATGCATACACTGCCACCAAGATAAGATTTGTAAATACATAAGTAATTAGATTAAAATGATCTTAGAAAAATTGGTAACTTTAAAACGAATAATACATCTATATCTGGGTGAGGCCGCCAATTTTTGCTGATATGACGCAGAAAATTTTTGCGAGAGAAAGAAAATTGGCGAATATCTACGCTGCTTGTGACGTTGGGGCACCAAAATTGTAGCGAATTTATTCCTCTACGCTATCATAGCGTTGAGAAATATGACGTTGAAACACCAAAATGATAGCGTAGAGGCTATCATAGCGTTGAGAAAATCAAACTTATCTCTGTAAATAATACACAATGTGCTTTTTATTATAGCCCCAAACATGGCCCTTTTGACTACTCACATGATGCATTGATAGTTTTATGTGAAACAGTAATACCTACATTTGTGTCACAAACAAACTTCCTTTGAAAAAACTGTGTACACATCCCGACTGAGGTTCAAATGTAAACTGTCGAGAAATGGCGGATATTACGAAATTTTCCATAGAATACGTAAAAACTGAGCGTTGCCACCTCCCGATTTTACCTTCCCTAACACCCAACGATAACAATAAATCGGTATTATTGATGACGTTTAAAATGTAGGGTAGAATTGATGTTTCTAAGGATTAATTTGATTTTAAAAAGTTTATAAAGAAAGTTATCTTAAAATACTATAAAAATTAGATGAGGTAATAGCCATTTATATAAGTAGTCATAACATATCCGATTTATCTTCAAATCTGTCATACTTATAGCTCAGTTAACTAAAGCTGGCACGTTCACAGTGCTCACACTTATGCAATTTCACTATACAGTATGTTTAAAAATATAATATGTTTGCATCATGATAAAAATTATGGTATAATCTGCGTACGATAATAATATGGTATCGTACATCGGTACGTACGCACAAAATTATCGTATGTGTACGATAATTATCGTACGGTTCCGAACGCTGGCCGCGCGCCGATCACACGTTACCGATTTGTAACATCACGCTGTATTTATAAACAGTAGCATAAGAAAAACAATAACTATCCCCTTCTCGTTCATAAGATAGACCGCGCGCGAGAGAGACGGGCAGCGACAGTTAAAGTGCACCTCTTCCATGGCGGATTGTATATTTTAAGCTATTTCCTTACCTTTTTTTATGTTCAATTGTAAATATATTTTTATACTATTATTGGAACTCAAATAATTCTAATGCATGCTTGAGTACTTTGTTTTCTTCGTTAGAATCAGTTTTCGAGCATAAGATAAACACAATACTTTTTAAAATACAAAGGGCGGAGAAAAATAATTGCAAAATCAGCAAAAATTGGCGGCCCCGCCCATCTATATTAAGATCGTAAAAAGGGAAACGTTTGTTTGTTTGCTTCCATCCGAAAATACTGGTAAGATTTTGATGCAAATTGACACAAATATCGGGGAACAAATTTTAATTTCTGAAAAATGCACGATTTCCGTGGGAAAAGACGCGAAAAGCATCTAGTATTCATAAGGTCCATTTGAAAACAGTTTTTACAAACCGAAAGATCTATTTTTTACGTAATATTAATATTAACATAATAATTTTAACGTTGTTAGGGGGCATTATTTTTATGAACTAAGTTTTTAGTTTTTCATCACCGAGAATAATGTAGCTTTTAAATTATATCTTAAATTTAATTAGTAATTGTTTTATCTAGTTTTAGTTATACTCGAATTTATTTTTATTTTAAGTTATTTATAATAGAATCATGTTTTCTTAATGTCATTTGGAATCGAAACGTGGTTCTACTGTAATACATTTTTATAATAGCAATCATGAAATTTTGATAATATGCAAGGTGTAACCCGGGCCGGGAGCCTAATAATCTTGAGCGTCTCATACTAGCTGGTCAATTAGAAGGGAAAAGAGGTAGAGGCAGAGTGGCTACACGATGGACAGACGTGATTGTCGAGGCTGCTGACTGCACGTTCTAGGAGGCACTTCATCAGGTCAAAAACAGAGACAAATGGCCCTATCCCAGAAAGCTAATTTTGGTGGTCACGTCCCTCAGCCATGAGGATACGACTGGGAAGGAAGGTCAAGGTGTAACAAAACATAGTTATTTTAGCATATGTACTGTATATGAGTCCCCTGTATCTAATACACTGTAAAAGTGGCAGCGCTGAAAGAGAAACCTTTTTTTTTCTTCTGTATGGGAAAGCTTATGATGCAGGGGCGCTTGCTCTGCGTTACAAATGACAAAAAATATGCTTTTTCAGCGCTGCTGCTTTCAGTGAGCTCTATTTAATCCTTCAGGCCCCGCGCGAGCACCGGTGATCGCGACAACAATAGAATACAATAGCAATTCCTGGAAATTCCGACTGAAGTATTAAGGTACACATACAGACCCTAAAGTATTATCCCTTAGTTTTGTTACACCCTGTATAGCGTGGTCAATGAATACATAGAAATTCGTCTATTAACTTATCGCTACAGCTATTAACTTGTCTCTTTCTTGCAAAGGCGAAAATATCTGTGGAATGGAGATAGGTAATATTCGGTTGCGAATTTCTTAATGTTCAGTGACCAAGCTATGGCCACCGTAAGGGCTACTGGCGCCTGTGTGAAAAAAAAGTATTTTGGTGCCCCTTTAGGCAAACTTTTTGGGTCCTTGGTTTTGGCGCCCCTAAAGGTGGTGATTTGGCGCCCCTAGAGGATGGCGCCCGTGTGCATTGCACACATTGCACATAATATGGTAGCGGGGGCCTTGGCTATACCTAATTATTATACTGTGGCGTCTTAAATCTTAACTCGTTAAATAGTTGTTATTCTTTTACCGTTTTATACAATATGTCCGGACACCAGTGTCCGATCCTTGAAGCAATAAAATTCTTGTGAATATAATATGTAATTAATATGGTGTGAATAGCACATGTTTTGTAAAGTCATCTGTCAGTTTTATTTTTTAATAAAAGCTACTTATATTAATTGATCGAATTTGTGTAAATGTATAGCGCTTAGAATAAGTAGACAATTTTTGTTATTTGTTAGACATCCAGTATGAAATATAGTAAATTTATACTGAAACTTGTGGTTTTACTTACAACATTAGGCAATCAAACTATTATGTACTTATTATTCGTAGGGTAACTAACAAAACTAGGGTAATGAAAAATATTTAAACAATGGTTATACAATGTTTTTTCTTGTCTGTTACATTGGAAAAAAAAAACCTTTGATTGATAAGGGCATAATATAGCGTGTTCTTTGTTTAGCCTTACTTTTATTAGTAGGAAGGTCAGTAGATAAAAAAAATGATTAATTAAAATTGCGCCCTTATTTTTAACATACGAGCTACAATCTTACGCTCCAAATGTTGCATAATGGATTCCAGTCTTCAGTAGCCAATTTAAATAAATTAATCATAAACACAAACTTATGTACTCTTGATGTAAAAGGGTCTTAAACCATGCTTATTTCAGTGCGTCTAAGATTTAATTTCGTTTCTATACATTATTGTTTGGCGCAATTTTGTAAAATTTGAAAAAATTAAATGGCGCCATAAACCTTGGTATTTATGGCTCAATAGAATTTGGATATCCCGGTATTCGAGAGGCACTGTCCAGTTTTTTATGGGGAAATGCTTTTCGCATCCCCGATGAATTGGGGATGTCGGCCGGGGTATGTGGGACTCCCCAGTAGGATTTACAGACCTACTAAAACCCCATGGTGCTTCACTTCCCGTTTTAGCAAAGTTGCGGGTACGGTAAAGCCAAACAGCGACAACTACCGGGATTAATCTTGTTGTTGTCTCCACGAAAATCATCTGTCCATAAAATATTTAAATGCGAAAGTGTGTCTGTCTATTACCTCTTCACCCCCAAATCGCTGAACCGATTTTGCTGAAAATTAGTATGAATATATCTTGAGTCTCGGGAAAGGACAATAGGATACTTTATAATTTATATCCTTGAAATATTAAGTCCAGGGAAGGTTTATATTAGGATTAAGGAGGGAAGTGATACGAAGTTCTGTCGTCTCGTAAGGAATAAAAACAACTTACAACTTACGATATTTTAATTATAGTATTCTTAATGGCAACGACGACGGTGTCCACAGATATAGTTAGCAACATTATAAACAATGCTATAATTATTCTGTCTATCATAGGCATGTATTTTTCCAAAATTGTCACGATTTCATACATTGTATACATTTTTTTCTCCAGAAAAATGTCACAGGGTCTCTCCAGAAGAGCGAAAGGAATGGATATGCATAATAGAAACTCGATTAAGGACATGACAGACGATACAAAAATGTCCAAACGTGGGTTCGGAGTCTTCAGAGTAGTCGTGTACAAATGCTTCGATTTGAACCTTCGAGAAAAACGGTCCTCGTTCCCCGCTAGAAGTTTGTCGCCTAGGCTGTTTAGAATTCTGAAATAAAGATAATTTTTAAAGTAGAAACAATTTTTTTCAAAAAAAAAACCCTAAAAAGTCGATGGTTGCATTTTTGTGCATATTTTTATTTTGCGGTATAGGTACAAGTACCTACTCACTCACATGACGACTATATCTTATATATAAAATTCTCGTGTCACAATGTTATTCCACGAACTCCTCCGAAACGGCTTTACTGATTTTTACCAAATTTTATATGCATATTCAGTAGGTCTGAGAATCGGCTACTGGGTACTTTGTATGTTGATAAGTGCATTTGTTGAATAAATAATAGTAAATTATTACAACTCAAGACTGACGGCGACCATTGTTTGTGCGACGAGATAGCGATCGACGTTGCCATGGCGACATACTTATTTAGTCACTTCAATAAAATAATATGGGCGAAATACTTTATATTATGGCAAAGCAACGTTTGCCGGGACAGCTAGTTATTATATAATATAACTTTTTAAAGTAAGACCTAATTTTAGACATGTTAGCGCCATTTTATACGTGTAGGTATTCCAGAGGAACCGTAATTTAGGCTCTTGTATAAAACCTTAAAATAAATGTTTCGGACCCTATTCATACTAATAATATTATAAACGCGAATGTTTGTCTGTCCGTTACCTCTTGACGCTTAAACCGTTGAATTAATTTTGCTGGGTGTGGAGAAACTTAAGTCCCGAGAACGGACCTAGGATACTTTTTAACTCGGAATAATGTACGGTTCCCACTCGATAAACGAATTTTGGCGCAATGGATTTGCGGGAGTATATTTTTTTTGTAGGGAAATGCGCATTCCCCGCCCCCTCGGGGGGAGGGGCAGTGGTATGTCGGACTCCCTCCGCAGAGGTTTACCGACTAAAACCCCCCCCATGCCCTCCTCTACGCTATACGCGAAGGAGCGGGATCGCGACGCATTCAACCGCCTCCTCCACAGCGCATGCCGCATCCGGCACCACAATTCGTTGTGGCAGCTCTTGCCACCGCCTTCACCAACTGACTCCCCGGGCATCGGGGGAGCCTTTCTCCTCAGGGCCTATATTGTGGGCGGTGATCCCCCGATCAGCCGCCCACAGGCCTAGGCTTCTACCTCCATGGCCAGGGCGTTTTGACTCGCCCCTGACTCATCGGTTCGCGGATTTACGAGTCTTGCTCTTCTTCTTCGTGCCGGGAGGCTAGCTAGCTGCTGTGATACAGCCGGTAGTCCCCACTCCCCAGTGCGGGAGTCATCTATATTAACTAAGTTTAACCCCCTAAAATTTTGTGAAAAGTAAAAAATGACTTACCCTTGCAATGCTAATCTGTAGAATATCATTATAATTATTTTTTTGGTAATAAAAAGTTATAACTTAAAAATATAATTTTCTCCAGCGAAACGTACGAAACTATACATGGACAGAATGCAAATGTCATTTTTAGTCATAATTACTCAATTAATTTATGTATCTGAATTCTGACCTAATATTCTATCTATTAGTTTACTTGGTACAATAGATTATTAATCGTTTTCTAATGACATAGCGTGCATTTATTAGCTTGTTTTAAAATAGTTTTAGTATACAGAAACGTAAGCAAAATACATAAATCATAATGTTGATGGAATTTGGCATAGCGGGAGAGAGAGAAATTAGGTGTCCTACAGGGATCCGTGTTTTTCCATTTTTATTTCTCGTTTATAACAATAGTTACTAAACTAGTTGAACAAATATTAAATGAACGTGAGAAACTATTTTTACCATTCGTTAAGAGTCAGTTTTATTTACACAGATTTCTGGTAGATCATAGAAGGAAATAATTAGAATCAAAATAATTTTGTCAAACGTAAATCATGTATAATTTACGACCAAAGCAGACGTGACGCGTCATCGTCAGTAGAAAGAAGAGATTATTTTGAATTTTGATAATTACAAGGACGTGAAATTGCAAATTTCAAATCTAAGTATTTAAATGTCTGAAAAGTTTGTTAGCACATGTTAGTTTTACGAACTACTGGACCAATTTGGGGAAGGCTATAGACTCCTTTTTTGCAGGATAGTGCGTATACCTTATATATACGCGGGCCAGGCGGTGGCGCGCCGTGCCGGGCGCATAGTAATTTACTAAAATATGTCCATGATTTATAGGGAAATTTGATCAAAAATTAAGTACCTAATTTTATTACATAATTATAACGAGAATCGAGTACCCAGTACTCTCCTTAAGTATTGATCATATTTCACCAGTCATGCTGTAGGTATATTATGAAAAAAAAAACTATGAGACGAACGTAAGAAGTGACCTGGAATGCTAATATGTTATTTTTTCTAGCAAGTTCTGTGAATTAACATGATTATTAATTATTTTGAAAAAGAAAATGCAGTCCAAATATATATACGATTTGTTTGGAGTTTGTTCTTAGATAGCAAATATTTTTAAGGAAAATATTTTGAATACGTTCTACACGGTCAATAATTTTAATTTTTAATTTTTGTTTCTTGTTTTATTCTATACTGACGTTCCGCACGGCTTCGCCCGCGTAAATTAGATATTTCGCAGACAAATTAGTCCAGAAAATAGCCTATGATCCTTCACGTGGTCTACTTCTTATCTGACCCAAATAACAGTAAATTGCTCTAGTAGTTCCTGAGGTAAGACCTTTCAAATAATTTCCCCTGTTTTTCCACATTTTCCTCTATTTCTTCGCTCCTATTAGTCTTAGCGTTATAAAATATAGCCTATTATAGCCTTCCTCAATAAATGGGCTATCTAACATTGAAATAATTTTTCAAATCGGACCAGTAGTTCCTGAGATTAGCGCGTTCAAATAAGCCCTTTCAAATAATTTCCCCCCGTTTTTTCAACATGTTCCTCTATTTCTTCGCTCCTATTAATTTTAGCGTGATAAAATATAGCCTATAGACTTCCTCGATAAATGAGCTATTTAAGACTGAAATAATTTTTCAAATCGCACCAGTACTTCCTGAGATTAGCGCGTTCAAACTAACAAACAAACAAACAAATAAACAAACTAACAAACTCTTTTGCTTTATAATATTATATTGGTATAGAAAATATAAAGATAGTATAGATTGTTTTTATTATTTATTCAGTTCCTGAGATAAGCGCGTTTTAATAACCCCTTTCAAATAATTTCCTCCCGTTTTTCCACATTTTTCTCTATTTCTTCGCTCCTATTAGTCTTAGCGTTATAAAATATAGCCTATTATAGCCTTCCTCAATAAATGGGCTATCTAACATTGAAATAATTTTTCAAATCGGACCAGTAGTTCCTGAGATTAGCGCGTTCAAATAAGCCCTTTCAAATAATTTCCCCCCGTTTTTTCAACATGTTCCTCTATTTCTTCGCTCCTATTAATTTTAGCGTGATAAAATATAGCCTATAGACTTCCTCGATAAATGAGCTATTTAAGACTGAAATAATTTTTCAAATCGCACCAGTACTTCCTGAGATTAGCGCGTTCAAACTAACAAACAAACAAACAAATAAACAAACTAACAAACTCTTTTGCTTTATAATATTATATTGGTATAGAAAATATATAGATAGTATAGATTGTTTTTATTATTTATTCAGAGTAAATTAACATTTTACAATAAACATTAAAATTTGCCAAACGGCGCAGCAGTTTGTTGGCGACAAATTACAAATTCGCTAAACATAAAAAACACAACATAAAAAAAAACTTAAGAAAGTAAAATATATTTTTTAAATTATTTATTCAGAGTAAATTAACATTTTACAAAAAACAATCAAATTTATTTCATGTGGTTCTATCTTTTGTCTTTATAAGGGTTATAAGTATCGAGTGTATACAGTAGTAGTTAAAACTAGGCCTTGGCATCTATTGTGGATGATTTATACAACATTTCAAGAGCGAAGTAACCACTCTTCACATACCTACAGTGGTGTTCCTAACGGCTATATTTTCATAGCGCGCTAGATGGAATACGATACATTTTTCAAACGCGCTATTTTTGACGCTACGTTATAACGAATAAAATCTCGATTTGTTCAAGCGCGCTAGTTTTGACGCTACGTTATAACGAATTTCAAGCGCGCTAGTTTTGACGCTACGTTATAACGAATTTCAAGCGCGCTAGTTTTAACGCTACGTTATAACTTATAACAGTTATAACGAATGAAATCTCGACTCTTTCAAGCGCGCTAGTTTTGACGCTACGTTATAACGAATGATACGTTATAACGATCGATTGGACACGTTGTAAAGTTACCGACGTTATTGAATTCTTTCGCTAATAATAATTATAACACGGTGGGTGAGTTAATATAATATAACGTGTTCGTTAGATAACTTAGAATAATATTATAATCGTTTGAAGGCATTATTATTTATTTGGTTAATTTTATAATGTTTGAAATATCTAAATTAAAATGATACAATATAATTATAAAATAATATTATATTGATATTGAAAGGAATCGGTTTATATAAGTACAATTCTTTTTTTATAAGTTATTTAAATGGTTTTTTAATTAATTTTTAATTTTTTGGTAATATACTCAAATTATTTTTACATTTTTTTTAACATTTTATTTACTAACATTTAAAAATATAATAACGTATCCAGATTTAGAAAAAATACATTCACATGGAAGTTACCATTATATTACAGTCAATTACTGATGATTATAAAACATCATAATTTACCTATGCATGCAACGCAACACTGAAAAAATTATGACAGCCGAATTCACCCGATTCAAGGACCCGAACGACACGACAACGAACCAACTAAAGTCGCGACTCGCGCGCGATCGGCAGCGCCGCGCTGGGTCAGTGACCGTGCTATACGTTATAACGTAGCGTCTTATGCATAGTTTTATAGCGCGCGCTATTCGTTGCGAAGAAATAGCGCGCTACTTTTTTCAGCTATACGTTATATTAACCACCACTACATACCTGTGCCTGGGACAAGATTTTAAAGGTCCGTATGGTTGCTAGCGCATACGGCATTCTCGCAACATAGTCGGCCTAGAGGAAAGAACAGGAAATGTCTGGGACCAACCATGTGCGAGTTTTCTCACGATGTTTTCCTTCACCGTACGAGCGTCCGTATTGTGTACTTAAGATCAGAAAATGTCTCATTGGTACACGCCTCTACCTGGGATCGAGCCTGCGCACTCTGCGAGTGCGAAACAAAGTTCTTCCCATTATGCACTAATATAGGCCATGGACGCTGAGTAGGTAGTAGTAGTTAATAATGTAGAATACAAAGGTAATTTAAATTCTATTACACATATTGCTTTTAACTAATCAGTTGTTATTATGACGTTGAATACTTATTAAAATTAATACTTAGATATTCATTTATTTAAGATCAACATCGAAAACTGCGTAGTAAATTAATTGAGACATTGTCCATCGATATACTAGTTTTGTTTCATTTGTTATCTATCTTTTGTTGTCTAGGCAAACAATCTCACCTTGACCATCTCTTACCATTATTAAAGTTTATAAAACAATGTTAAATGAAATTACAATATTGTTGCATTAGAATAATCCACGACACACTAATAATTCGAGACGTGAGTAGAAGAATAAGGTAAGTAAACTTCCCATTTTTTCGCTTAAATGGAGGCTTTAGGGCCGGAAAAATTATTTGAAATAGAAAAACTATGAATTATATTATATCCATGGTCGACGGAAGTTGCTTTCCAGCAGGTAACCCGTTTGTTCGTTTGCCCCCTTATTTCATAAAAAAAAATCTCAGGAACTACTGACTCCGATTTGAAAAATTCTTTCAGTGTTAGATGGATAAGAAGGCCATAGGCTATATTTTATCACGCTAAGATTAATAGGAGTGAAGAAATAGAAGAAAATGTGGAAAAAAACGGAGGGAAATTATTTGAAATTATTATAAGCTGCCACTGCGTTGGCAAAGATCCATTGTTTTCAGAGATGATAATAACTTTATTTTTTTTCAAACAAAACGCCAATTTCATAGGTAAAGACCACAGACAGTACAAGATAGATACCGCATGTCCCTCCATTTGTATGAAAACGAATCTATGTGTGTGGTAAAGACCTAATATATTTTGTACAAGGTCGCAGGTGTGGTCTACCAAGCATAAAGTTAATATACTTAGCGGATATATTAACTTTATGCTACCAAGTGACTACTATATTTCAGACAAAAGTAATAACCCTTGTTGTACAAGTTATTCGATATATAAAAATAATCCATACTTAATATTATAAATGCGAATGTGTCTCTGTCTGTTACCTCTTCACGCCCAAACCGCTCAACCGATTTTGTTGGGTACGAAGATACTTTGAGTTCCTGGGAAGGACATAGGATACTTTTATCCTGGAAAAAAGTACGGTTCCCACGCGATAAACGAGTTTTGACACAACGGAGTTGAGGGCGTCATTTGGTTGTTCAAAGCGCACGGTTATAATATAATACTACAATTAACACTGCTTCTAGATATAGTTATCCCATAACTTTACAGTAACTGTATCGATTGTCCACCGCTAGGGTACTTACATAATTTCAACGTAATATATTAAGTAATATATTAATTAGAAACTGAAGTTTACTTAGTAAATTAAAATGCGTGACTTGTACTTGAGTTATTGATCAAAGAACTTTCATCGGCACGCACGTTGTAGCTACAATGAATACTTTAAAAACCGAAAATATCATAATTGTGAAAGAAGTTAACACTATATCAAAAACAGAAAATGTAACCCCAAAACAGAAGGCGTATTCAAAGAATCTCTATTTATTTTTTCTGGTGGTTCAATTCTTTTTGTCTCTAGATTTTGGATTTATGAAATGTCGAACTCGCAGACAGAGAATTATTGTTAAAATATTAACGACCATTCCTTCTCTACTAATGCTGGCCGGTTTTATTTACAATATCATGGTGACCTCATATGAAGTATCGTTTGTAGTTTGGATTTTATACGTATATTTACAGTATGGTTTGATGGTTGTCTGTACCATTTGTTGCGACAGACAAAATTCTTTTTGTGCTTTATTGGAAATCCTATCCAATATTGACAGAAAAATGAATATTCAGACAAAAGGAACTGAATTTAAAATCATTGGAGTTTCAATTCTCATTTTGTTTTTAAGAATTTCTCTTGCTTATGCGCATTGCACGGTGTCACCGAAAGATTGTTTAGATGAAACTATTACTTCCATCATTATGTTTATAGTTAGTACAGTTGTTGATTTTCCGCTTATTCTGTATTCCCTGAGTTTCCATATTGCTTATTGGCGCGTCAAAAACTTAAGGGATATGGTCAATAACTGCTACGAACCTCTTTCCGTACATTTTATCTACAAGTCTTTACTGGATGGAATGGAGAAGTGCAAAAAATGCTTTGATTTGTTGGTACGTATACGAGCAGTTTTTATTACCTACATTAATGACCTTAAGAAGTGACTAGTGTTTTAGAAACACAATTTTGCTTATTCTGTCTGTATTTCAGTACGTAGTGGCTCTGTTCTACAAAATTCCTATAGCATTGGCTACTTCTTTCGCCGCCATTAGAGATATAAAGTACAATGTAAGTAGCTCCATTTTATTTACATTAAATATATCTAGAATTTAAGCTTCTGTTCGTTGGATATGTACTTCTACTTTCTAGTGTATCTTGTATCTATTTAATATTTATGTGTTTGCAGATAAAATCTTTCGATTCCTCGTTTGTATATATTCATTGGGTATTCCAATATTTAATCATTGTGATAGTGCCAGCTGTGTTAGCATCACTACTTGCTCACACGGTCGACAAAATTAAGATAATGCTGCACGAGAAACTATTACTAGAAACTGGTAAGAATATTATATAATCGGTTTTATATCTAGAACTGTGGAAGTTATATGCAAAGATAAACACACTCGATATATCCATATCATCCAGTTTTTAGAAGATTTTAACAAAAAGTCGTCAGTTGTTAAGGTACTAAATGACGCCAATAAGTCTATTACGCCAAAATTCGATCATCCCTTAAGTCTCAAAGTATTACCATACAAAATTTCAGCGAAATCATTTCAGGTTCGGGCATGAAGAGGTAACGGGCAGACAAACTTTCACATTAATAATATTTGTATGGATATTTATCTGTAATCTATAAAATATTATGGTTAATCTAAAATTTACAGCTGTGGGCAACAAAGCAGTGGCCATCAAGAACTTTCTTCTGTACATCGAAGCGCGTCCAATGAGGTTCTACGTATGCGGCGTCATCCCCCTAAACTGTTCCTTCCCCTTCGTCATACTCAACGTTTTCGTCACTTACTTGATTGTCGCCGTGCAGTTCTCACATATTTACTAAGATTTTAACTATAGGTCTACCAGAATCTGATGGCAAATTTTGACAGCAGATTTTCAAAAAATGTCCTTGATCATTAGATAAATTTATATATTTGCATGTTTCACACACATTATCAGTCGCTATAAGGAAAAAAAAGGATCAAAATGTTTTATACCAACTACCCCGGTATTGCTAGTCAATTTATTTTCTCACTTTTTGCCATCACATTCTGGTAGACCTAGGTATACCTATACAATAACTATTATTATAGCACCTACTACATCTTATTAATTGCGATATAATTGTGATACATTAATGTGAAGAAAATAAATACATGTTTGTGATGTTATAATGTTATTTATAGGTTAGTCTGTTTAATTGAGCAATAGCAATCTTGAAGGATTATTTTTAACTAGGCGACACCCGCAACTTCGTTGCGCCAAAATTCGTTTATCGCGCAGGAGCTATACATTTTTCCGGGATCAATAGTATCCTATGTCTTTTCCTGGGACTCAAAGTACCTTCGTGCCAAATTTCAGCAAAATCGGCTCAGCGGATTGGGCGTGAAGAGGTAACAGACAGACAGACTGACTCTCCTTTTTCGAATCCGCAAGTTCATAGCCTATAGTCTATATTGGTTGTTTGTGAGCTCTGCTATTATTATGAAAACAATAAATGATTGCGACTTGTAAAATATTACTTCTATCATGGACTAATAAATTTATTACATGTATTATTGTATAATTCGTTAATGCTTCTAATAACCTTAAAATATTATTTTATTAGCAGGGTGAGGTAGCAACTGAAGGTTTGCATGTTTTTTATGTTCTTTCATTTTTAGGGTTCCGTAGCCAAATGGCAAAAAACGAAACCCTTATTCATAATAATATATAGTGTCATCTATACTTTATCTATACTTAATATTATAATTCTGCAGAGTTTGTTTGTTTGTTTGTTTGAACGCGCTAATCTCAGGAACTACTGGTCCAATTTAAAAAATTCTTTCAGTGTCAAATACCCATTTATTGAGGAAGGCTATAGGCTATATTTTATTATGCTAAAACTAATAGGAGCGAAGAAATAGAGGAAAATGTGGAAAAAACAGGGGAAAATTATATGAAAGGACTTATTTAAACGCGCTAATCACAGGAACTGCTGGTCCGATTTGAAAAATTATTTCAATAGTAGATAACCCATTTATAGAGGAAGGCTATAGGCTATATTTTATTACGCTAAATCTAATAGGAGCGAAGAAATATAGGAAAATGTGGAAAAAATGGAGGAAATTATTTGAAAGGGCTTATCTCACGAACTACTGGAGAAATTTTTCTGTTATTTGGCAAAGATAAGAAGTAGACCACGTGAAGGATCATAGGCTATTTTTTGTGGACTAATTGGTATGTGAAATATGTAATTTACGCAGGCGAAGCCGCGCGGAACGTCTAGTATAAAATAAAGAATCCTGGGTTAGCTTATATTTTAGGCATATGCGTAGGTAAATGTCAAGTTGTAATTTAATTAATTTAATGTAATATAAAGTTAATGTGAAATGTCGCTTGCCGCGTCATAATATAACAAATAATTGGAATAAAAATTATTATTTTTAAGAAAAAAATTAAAACCGACTTCCAAGGTCCAGCTAATTTAATCGTAAGTTCAGTCAATGTCAGAATATCTGAAACTTTTGGAACTGGTACCGACTTCAATGTAATAAAGACTGTAGTGAGTATGTACAGAAATAGTTGAGATTTAGACGAATTCTGAAAAAGGCACTATTAAATAGTAAGAGTTATTTAATACTTTTTAGTTCATATTCTATTGTTTTTACCTTGGAAGTCGGTTTTAATTTTTTCTTAAAAATAATAATTTCACTCTTTTTAGTTAAGTATCTACAAAATAAGGCTTTAGGGCCAACCCACACGTACCACAACCACACGACAACCGTAACCACACGACAAACACACGACGTGGTCGGGCGTATATTTCGTATTGTAAATGAACTGGACCATTCACACGTACCACATTTTGCAGTCATTGTCGACCACTTGTAAAATGCCGACCACATCGCAACCACGTCGCAACCACGTCGCAACCACGTCGCAACCACGTCGCAACCACATCGCAACCACAACGTTGCGTCGATGCAACGATACGCCGCCCGCGCTCTCCCCACTCCCTGCCTTCATTCATTTCTGCACCCCGGAAGGTAAAATAAACGTCAATTTTCCTGGAAAGTGGGAATTCAAAACGTGTTATCTACTCTGCGTAAAATGAAGTGTTGGAAACAAAATATATTTTAAGGCCAGGCCAGTTCGAAAAGACTGATTTTTAAGCTTCCAATCTGAAGAAATTATGTGGAATTCTCTTACACCAAAATTGATGTAGACTCAAAAAGAAACAAAGTAAAAAATAATACATATAGCAAGGATAGCAACAATAAAGTGTCCTCTTCGAAATCCATGACTTTGGGCAAGACGTGTTTCCGCTATAAAAGCCGGAGTCGAAATACAATATTTCGACCTGCACACGACGCAACCACGTCGCAACCACATCGCAACCACGTCGCAACCGCATCACAACCACTGGCCGTCGTCATTTTGTCGGTACCACAACGCAACCACAAAATGCTGCAGCGACACCATTCACACGTAACCACAGCTCGACGACATTTTGTCGTTGCAATGTCGTGTGGTTGTGGTACGTGTGGGTTGGCCCTTATGCGTAAATAACCAATACGAATGTTAACTATTCACATTGTGTTACGCGTTAAGCGAAATTGTGGTAAATGCTTGCAGTTATCTAAGCGATGCTGCAATTTCTAAACTTTTATCTTTAAATGTTCAGGAGTTCTGTTCAGTGCTTTTGGACCAAGAGACACCTTTGTATGAAATTTCTCTTATTCGTAACATATGCAGGGCTTCATAACGTTATCGAATAACAGAAAAATATCGTTACGTACCATTATTTTCATAATGGTAGCCAGATAACGTTATTTTTTTTAACGATATATAGTAAAATAACGTTATATTTACCGTTATTATTATAACGTTAATTTTTCGTTATGGCATAACAAAAAAATAACGTTATAATAATAACGGTAAATATAACGTTATTTTCTGGTATCAGGTATGCGATCGTGCACGGTGCACCAAATCTCACTCATATTTAAAATGTAATAAGCGTTCTCTGTGAAAATACAAAGAAAAAAATACACCTTAAAGCGTGATTACGTTTAGAAAATTTTACCGCCTGTCATGACTTTCTTGACGGACTATAACGTTACCAAAGAACATTTATTTACCGTTATAAATCCTATATAACGTTATAACAATTACTGTTATTAAATACATTTATAACGTTATTTCTAGTATCGGTTAAATTTTCATAACGTTATCTATGCCCTTGAAGCAATAACGTTATGAAAAAATAACGTTATTTGAAGCCCTGAACATATGTGGCGTGACATAATAATTCAGTTCGCCACGCTTGCAAAATCGCTCCGCTTATGGCTTATGCCGCGCCTCGAAACAAGTCGGTGTGTGTGACGTAGGTGCTGTCGCACCGTCGCCCGCGCGCCCCTCTACGCACACTCCGCTTTTAGCCTTTGCCTCGATCGCGCGCGTGCATCTTATTATTGTATAGCCTCACGTCATTCACTTAATCATATTATCATTCATTGTAGTTATAGTACTTTCATTAAACATCATCTCCATAGTGCATTTCTTTCATTCCATTATTAGTTATTCATTCGCCTTCAGCAAAAATAGATATAGTGAATTTAATTAATGTTTGTAGCTGTGTTGGAATTTGGAGTCTAGGGAGGTAACCGGCTACCACATACTGGTGACCCCGACGAAGCCAAGAGAGGTAACTATTCACCGGCAAATAACACGTGGCAGTTACTACGAACATAAAAACCAGAAGGCGTTATCTAAGGCGGTGGTCCAAGTGAAACGCGGTAAGCGATTTTTATTTAATTTAATAATGGCTGTCGAAAATGCACCTGTGGAGGACGATAATTTTAACGACGCTCAGGGTCCCGATGTTGGTGGCGAAGTTTTAAGAGTCGCTATAAGGGTACCACCATTCTGGCCCGAGGAGCCCGCACTTTGGTTCGCTCAAGTGGAAAGCCAATTCGTTTTATCTAGAATTACGAGTGATGAGACGAAATTTTATTATCTGATATCACAACTGGGCCACCAATATGCCACAGAAGTAAAAGATATATTACGAATCCACCTGCGACTGACAAATATTCCAAACTTAAAACAGAAATCATCAAGCGATTATCAGCTTCGGCGGAAAAGCGCATCAAACAGTTCGTCATGCACGAAGAAATGGGCGACAGGAAACCGTCACAGTTCCTCCGATATTTAGAAGGACTAGCAGGCTCATCTGTGACAAATTTCTAGCAAACGTTTGGTCACAGAGGCTACCCCAATCAATCCAAACTGTAATTGCTTCTCAGGTAAAGCTACCTTTAGATCAACTTGCGGAGTTGGCTGATAAAATTTATGATATTGCCCGCCTGTGCCACAGGTGGCCAGTACTTCTACGGCAGCACCAGCGCCATCTTACGAGAGTTTGGTGAAGCAGATGTGTGAACTTACCCAGCAGGTAGCAAAGCTCACTGCGCGTCTGGATAACGGTAATATGAATAATAATCGTTCACGTTCACGCTCTCGCAGGTTCAATAGGTCGCGCAGCCGATCCAGACCAAGGCAGCCGCCTCCTAACCACTCACACTGTTTTTACCATTTCACTTATGGCGTTAAAGCAAAGAAGTGCAAGCAGCCATGCAGTTTCTCTTCGGAAAACTTCCAGGGCAGTCACAAGTAGCGGCCTATGACTGCCCCTCACCATCATCTTCAGGCCGTCTTTTTATTACTGACCGTTTTACTAAAATGCAGTTACTTGTAGACACTGGTTCGGACCTGTGCGTTTTTCCACGGTCGGCATTAACCCTTCTATATGTGCAAAAATATTTGCAAAAGAGTAGTGTATGGAATGTGCAAAAAAAATGGCGCCCGGCCTTACCCCCTTTTTACAAATAATATAATATTTTTACATCCAAACCATATTTTATGTTTTTGTAAAGAATTTTATAATATCTAATAAATTTTCTATCAATCAAGCCATCATAATATAGTATTTAGTCTGATTTAACATTCTTTTTAGAAGTATATATTTTGAAATATATTTTTCTGACTATTTCACATGAAATAAATTAATATTTTGTTATATTCTACACGACAGAATCCAAGAATAGACCCTTGTTTATATGATTTATCGTCACAGCTTGAGATGTTTACAAAAACAGGTTATAAATATCACTCGAAAAAAATGCGTTTCGTATTACCACAAGCAAACTTCGTCATTATGGCTTTACAAATAAAGTTCAAAATGGCTGCGGCCGGCAGAATATGACCGTTAACTGTAGACTTTTAACTCTTTGTTTTGGAAATATAAGAAATACTATCGATATAAAATAGTCATGTAGACGTTGTGTAATCATTTCTATAAGCCTTTTACGTAATTAATTTACAATTATATGAAGCAAATTCCGTCCAAAACACTTATAACACACACAACTTTTTTCTCAACTTTCACAAGTTATTACGATGTATTTCTTGCAAATGATTATCTAAAACTACTAAATACTATTAAAGTAAACTATTTTACTACTTACATTCGATAAATCCAATTATTATTTCACACAAATCACACAAAATGACAGAACACACACGAAACAATTCACGATTTTCTAATGACTGAAAAATATTCGTCGACCACAGATTGTATAATATTTTGCATTCAGAATGTGGCAAATGTACCATAGATTATAACTAACCAATCTTCTTCATACAAAAGTAGTCTCTAAGTCGACGAAATACGTAACTCGATCGAATGAAAGAGCGCGGCCACATACGGCCGCTTGGGTGTAGACAGAATAGCTGCAGTATAATCTGTGGCGGCCGGATCCGGCCGCTTCGGAATTAATGGGTTAAAGAAGCCGCGCAAGAAATCTTCATTCGAACTTGTAGCTGCAAATAGCTCTGTCATAAGTACGTATGGACCAATTAAGTTGCACCTAAATTTTGGGCTTAGAAGGGATTTAGTATGGAATTTTACCGTAGCAGATGTTCACTGACCAATAATCGGAGTTGACTTTCTCAAGCATTATAACTTGCTCGTTGATTGTAAAAATCAGCGCCTGGTCGATGGCCTCACTTCCCTCTCTGTCAATGCTGTCCGATCGGGGCTATCTGACATCGCTTCGATTAAAGCTGTCTCACGACAAACTGATTATCATGAAATTCTGCGTAAATTTCCAGAAATTACGAGACCTGCAGGGATGCGTTCTCCAGTCCAACATGCGACCCTGCACTATATTAGAACCACGCCCGGACCTCCAGTTTCTTGCAAGCCACGACGTCTCGATCCTGTCCGTACACAAGCAGCCAAGAAGGAGTTCGACGAGATGTTGGAAAGCGGCACTGCTCGACGATCTGAAAGCCCCTGGTCGTCAGCTCTTCACCTTGTCAAGAAAAGGGATGACGGATGGAGACCTTCCGGCGATTACAGAGCACTGAATGCGAGGACTATACTTGACAGGTACCCCATCCGCCATATTCATGACTTTTCCTACCAGCTTTCACGATGCTCAATTTTTTCCACAATTGACCTCGTGAAAGCGTACAATCAGATTGCTGTAAATTCACAGGATATACCGAAGAATGCCATAACGACCCCCTTTGGATTGTTTGAGTTCCCTTACATGACATTCGGCCTAAGGAATGCTGCTCAAACCTTCCAAAGGTTCATCGACGAAGTCTTGTCCGGATTAAACTTTTGCTACGGATATATCGACGATATACTCGTGTTTTCAGCAAATGAAGAAGAGCACAAAATACACTTGCACCAACTATTTGAACGTTTGCGACATTATGGCATTCTTATCAATACTTCAAAATGCTCGTTTGGGAAGGAAGCAGTCAACTTTCTTGGATATGAAGTATCTGCTGCTGGATCTAAGCCTCTTGATACAAAGATCCAAGCTATCAAAGAGTATCCTGTACCTAAGACTGTTAAGGAACTTCGACGTTTCTTAGGAATGCTAAATTTTTACCGCAGGTTTATTCCTGATGCTGCAAAAATCCAAGCTCCGTTAAATTCTTTGCTGCAAGGACCCAAAATCAAAGGTTCTCAACCACTACAGATGACAGAAGAGCTCCTGAAAACCTTCGAAGATTGCAAAACGTCACTCTCCCGTGCTACACTTCTTGCTCATCCTGATTATTCGTCGAAACTTGCAATTGTCACAGATGCTTCGGATTCTGCAATTGGAGCTGTACTTCAGCAACGCAAGAATGACGTTTGGCAGCCTCTGGCATTTTACTCTCGAAAACTTACAGCTGCACAAAAGAAATATAGTCCCTATGATCGTGAACTCTTAGCAGTATATGAAGCCATTAAATACTTCCGGCACATGGTGGAAACGACTTCGTTCACTATTTTTACAGACCACAAGCCTTTGACATTTGCCTTTGCGACAAGTAAGCAAGACTGCTCTCCAAGGCAATTTCGGTATCTTGACTTCATTTCCCAATTTAGTACAGACATTAGATACATACCGGGTAAAGAGAACGTAGTTGCAGACGCCCTTTCTCGCGTTGAAGAAATCACCACATTCGACTACAAGGCTCTTGCAGAAGCTCAAGATAAAGATCCTGAACTGCAAGACCTTCTTCGACATGGTTCTTCTCTGTAAGTGGAAAAGATGCTGACTGAAGGTTGTGACTTACCTTTATATTGTGATGTCTCGCAGCAATCGCCTCGACCTTATGTTACCGAAGAGTTCCGGAAGAAAGTCTTTGACATGATCCACAATTTACATCATCCAGGAGGTACTGCTACAATGCGACTGGTGACACAGAGATTTGTTTGGCCAGGAATTCGCAAGAATTGTAGAGAGTGGGTAAAGCAATGCTTAAATTGCCAAAAATGCAAAATTTCCCGCCACACCGTTACCCCCCTCTCCACTTTCCTTACCCCCTCCTCGAGGTTCTCCCATATACACCTCGACATCATAGGACCTTTACCTATTTCTTATGATTTCAGATATTGCCTCACCGTCATCGACAGATACACGCGATGGCCTGAAGCATATCCTATCAAGGAGATTACAGCCGAGTCGTGCGCTTCAGCCCTCGTGTCTGGCTGGATTGCGCGATTTGGTTGCCCAGCCCGGATGACAACAGATCGCAGCCGGCAGTTTGAGAGCCATCTTTTTAAGACTCTGACTTCTTTGATTGGCGCTCGTCACATTCGCAATACGTCTTACCATCCAGCTGCTAACGGACTGGTCGAGCGAATGCATCGGCAACTGAAAGCAGCAACCATGTGCAATTCCTCTTCTCAGTGGACCGAAGCTCTTCCATTGGTTCTTCTCGGTATGCGCAGCTCCTGGAAGGACGATCTACAAGCATCACCTGCCGAATTAGTCTATGGTGAGCCTCTCAAGCTACCTGGGCAGTTCCTGTCTTCGATGGAGGACTTCAACACAGCGGATGTCAGCCAATACGCCACACGTCTCCGTTCTCACATGGCCAAGCTTACCCCAAAGTAGGTTTTGGCATATTTCGAACTCGTCGCCTTTTTATATCCCACGTGACTTGCCTTCTTCTACTCATGTCTTTTTGCGACTTGATCGAGTTCGCGGTGCCTTAGAACCTCCCTATGTTGGCCCTTACAAGGTCATAGAAAGAAAGCCCAAGTTCTTCACCATAGACGTCCAGAACAAAAGAATAAACGTCTCTGTCGACAGGCTTAAACCGGCGTACACGGCAAGAGAAGCAGATGGGAAGCCAGTTCCACCTCACACTTCGCACGCCTTACCAACTCCTACCTTACCTGCACTGCCAGCGGAGAAGAAGACACGAAGCGGACGCACCGTCAAATTTCCTGACTTCTATCGACCGTAGTCACGGTCTGGCCAGGGGGAATATGTGGCGTGATATAATAATTCAGTTCGCCACGCTTGCAAAATCGCTCCGCTTATGGCTTATGCCGCGCCTCGAAACAAGTCGGCGTGTGTGACGTAGGCGCTGTCGCACCGTCGCCCGCGCGCCCCTCTACGCACACCCGCTTTTAGCCTTTGCCTCGATCGCGCGCGTGCATCTTATTATTGTATAGCTTCACGTCATTCACTTAATCATATTGTCATTCATTGTAGTTATAGTACTTTCATTAAACATCATCTCCATAGTGCATTTCTTTCATTCCATTATTAGTTATTCATTCGCCTTCAGCAAAAATAGATATAGTGAATTTAATTAATGTGTGTAGCTGTGTTGGAATTTGGAGTCCAGGGAGGTAACCGGCTACCACACATATGTTTAAGATACTTACTAGAAACAACATTTTAACCACTATGAGTGTTTTGATAGATTTCAAGGATTTCCCTCGATTGCTCATAGATCCCATCATCAGCTCACCACTTTCGTAATTGTTTTACAAAATTAAGACTATAGCCTATACAACAACACGAGAATTTTGCACAAATAGCGAAATCATCATCAAATAAAACATCTGCTTCGATGCAAAATATCACGAAAAGTACCAATAATTGGGTCATAGTGTGATGACCCATGGTATAATTATGGTTGTGATGATGATGACCAATCAAATTGATGTGTTAGCTTATGCTTTCAGTTGTTTAAGCAACGTCGAAATCTCCGAACCTGTACCTATAAGCATTCAAAAGTTCTGTTCGGTACCTTTGGATCCAGGGTATAACCTGGTGCAAAATCTTACTTTTTGGTAGCATTTACCTTGAATGCTTCAGATAAAATTGAAATCACTATATGTCTCCATACAAATTTCAAGGAGTCCCCTCGATTCCTCAAGGATTCCATCATCACATCACCACTTTTGTGAACATGGTACCAAATTCGAGTTGAACCCTATACAACACAAAAAGAATTTTGAAAATCTGTCCTCAAACAGCGAAATCATCATCAAAAACATCTGCTTCGATGCAAAATATCACGAAAAGTACCAATAATTGGGTCATAGTGTGATGACCCATGGTATAATTATGGCTGTAAGGATGATGAACAATCAAATTGATGTGTTAGCTTCTGCTCGGTACCTTCGGATCCAGGATATAACCTGGTGCGAAATCTTACTTTTTGGTAGCATTTACCTCGAATGCTTCTGAAAAAATCGAAATCACTATATGTTACCATACAAATTTCAAGGAGTCCCCTCGATTTCTCAAAGATCCCATCATCAGATCACCATTTTTGTGAACATGGTACCAAATTCGAGTTGAACCCTATACAACACAAAAAGAATTTTGAAAATCGAACTACAAACGGCTGAGTGATCGGTGAACATACAAAAAAAAAAAAGATACATACAGCCGAACGTATTACCTCCTCCTTTTTGGAAGTCGGTCAATTAAGTATGCGTATAAAAAGAATGCACAGGCTGTTGATGGAACATAAAATATATCTAAGGAGTATGTAGGTGGGGATATTTATATAAACATTGCGAAACTCTGGACTTAAATAATTGAACTAATTTATTAGGTTACCCATACAATACTACTCAGCATTATAAATTGGCCTCACATCACTTACAACCGAAATACGATCTCGATCAAAAACGGATCCTGGAACCTGTCATGACTATTTTACCACCTGCTCCAGATGGTTTACTCAATACAATAGTCTGTAACTGTAAAAGTGGCTGTGGCTCAAGATGTGGATGCAGGAAAGCAGGGTTACAGTGCTCCTTAGCTTGAGGCCACTATAATGGACAAGCTTGTCTCAATTATGTACCATATCAGACCGATAGCTATGATGATAGAACCCTTGACCCAGAAATCATGAATGGCTTGGAGACAAATTTCGTTGAAGACGGTAATGAAGTGGAAATTTCGCAGCAGAGAGACGATGCCGATGAAGAAGAAGAAGAAGAAAAAGGGAATGATAATGAAGAAGAAGAAGAGAATTGAAATTAGAACTTGTTCTCGAAATATTTATTAATTTTGACTATAATAAATCTGTAAATTGACACGTTTAATAAATAAAAACATCAAATGAAAATGTATTTCTTTTCTTCTTTATTTATGTAGAAAGTCATTAGTATTAAAAATTTGATAAGAATTAAAATACAATTTAAGTTCTTTCCTCAACAATTTCTTAATTACATGACCTTGAATAATTAAAACTTAATTAGAAATAGATAACTAGCCAAAAAAACTAAAAGTTAATAAAAAATTATAATTGTATGCTTAGCAATAAATATATACGAGTTTTTGATCGAGACTACCAGTTGACTTCCGATCATTCTCCGACCGCGCGCTCTACGCCCTCTATTTTAAAAACAGTTCAAGGTATAAAAAATGCTAAATAGAAAAGTTGTAGAGAATTTAATTCTCTACAACTTTTTTATTTATACAATAAACGTTAAACGCATAGAAAATAAAATATTTGCAAAAAAAGTAGATAAAAATCAATTTTTGTAACTTTTGACCCCTGATTTTAAAACTTGCAACCATCCAATTATATGCGAATTTTGAGAACTGTTTTAGGATGCCAAACTACAAGTTTTTACGTGTTAATATACTGGGTATCTCGATTTTCCGTCTCGTCAAACCCAGCCAACGATCACGTAATTTGGTTGCGTTATAACGCGACCAAATTACGTCGCATTGGTTCGCCATCTGCATATGAATCAACTTCTTTGATAGTACTTACAATTGTATAAGATACCATGGGGTTGTCATGCATACTAAGCACATAAAAACCTCTAAATAATAAAAAAAAAGACAACGACATCTTCTGTAATATACATAAATACAGTAGGCTCAAGTAATCAAGACAATAAAGCAACAATTTTTTCTTCAGATTATAATTATTAGACAATCATTTTATTTTTAATACAGATGTGACAATTGTAGTGCTATAATAATATAGGTCACAAAAACATTGAGCATAGTAAAGAGTAGAGAAGCGTTGAAAGGTATAATGTGATATTATAATATAATATGGTAAAGTTAAGGGGCCGGGTTACCCTCGAAATTCTCATACAAACGTAATACCAAAATCATTTTGTCATACGAAAATATTTAACATGTTTGAGTTATTTTTCAGCTTAAAATAGTAATTACCTAGGTTCCTGAACAAAAATTAACTTCAAAATATTTACACACTAAAAAATATAAGCGATTATATTTCATAAATTTTTACGCCATTGTCGACATACTTTTCGCACACTTGTTTTATATTAAAAACTCATCGAATCGTAATGTATTTTTCCTGGGAACACAGCTTATATTGTGTAGTTACAGAATGTCTTCAAAAGAATGGCAATATAATAAATTTTCATTCATCATTTTTGGTATTCGTAAACGCAACGAAATTTCTCTATAATTTCCAACATGGTATCATGCCGATCCACTCGCACGACAGAGCGCGGCGGCGGGTGGCGCGGGCCGCGGGCGGCGGAGCGGGGTAAGCGACACGTGACAAAAGTACAATAATATTACCTCAATTCTCGTCTCTCAAGCCCCAAGCGGTCGCATGTCGCGCGCGCGCGATAACAGTAGAATTCCAAGAATTCGCGATCGAGAGAATATTATTGTTGTTGTTTTGAAAGTTTTTTGTGATAAGTTTGAAGAAAATTGCTTGAACAAAATATAATTATTGTGATTTGTGGCCTGTTGTGGTGTTTGAACTTTTAATAATAATGGATACCGAAAGATGGGATGTATCACACAGTAAGTATATTATATCTTATTATTATTTTCTTATACTTAGTATTTTGTAAATAACTGTAAATAACTTTTGTAAATAAATAACTGAAGTTACTAAACTGAAGAGCTGAACTATGTAAATAACTAAAAATAACTGTAAATAACTTTTGTACCACATTTTATGAAATAAATTATTCTAATTTCTATTCTATTCTAACGTTCAGGAATAGCGAGCGATAGGATAGAGTATTTTTCTACTACTTAGAAGGCCGACATAATATATTATGAGACTTTTCCTAAATCCTAACTTCCTAGGTATTTTTTTAAATATGGTGCAAAATGTTTACTAATAAATAAATAGGTAAGTAAGTGTAAACCTAGCTGTCCCGGCAAACATTGCTTTGCCATAATATAAAGTATTTTGCCCATATTATTTTATTGAAGTGACTAAATAAGTACCTATGTTACCATGGCAACGTTCATCGCTATTCCGTTGCACAAAGAATGGTCGCAGTCAGTCTCCAGTTGTAGTAATTTACTATTATTTATTCAACAAATGCACTCATCAATATAAAAAGTACCCAGTGGCCGATTCTCAGTCCTCAGACTTACTGAATGTGCATATAAATAGTTTGTTGCGAGAAAATGTACGGTCTCCACAATTCCCCTTCATTAGTCTTCTATATAAATTTTAAAAAATATAATAAACTAGCTGTTGCCCGCGACTTCGTCCACGTGGACTTCAGTTATAGTTGTTCCCGTACATCGATTGAATAGTTTACACGCAAATCATAAAGGCACATTTTGTGAGAACCGTACATTTTTCCGCGAACACAATATATCCCTTATCCTTCCCGAGACTCAAAGTATCCCCATACCAAAATTCATCAAAATCGATTGAATAGTTTACGCGCAAATCATAAAAGTATATTGTGCGGTAACCGTGTAAAAATGTATCCTATGTCCTTTTCCGGGACTCAAAGTATATCTACTTATACCAAATTTCAGCAAAACCGGTCCAGCTGTTTACGCGTGATGTCGTAACCAAGGGAAATATGGATTCATTTTTATTATTAATAGACGTTCCACGCAGCTTCACCCGCGTAAATTAGATATTTCACAGACAAATTAGTCCACAAAAAATAGCCTATGATCCTTCACGTGCTCTACTTCCTATTCCTTCCTACCTAAATAACAAAAAAATTCTCTAGTAGTTCGTGAGATTAGCCCTTTCAAATAATTTCCCCCGTTTTTTCCACATGTTCCCCTATTTTTTCGCTTCTATTAGTCTTAGCGTAATAAAATATAGCCTATAGCCTTCCTCGATAAATGGGCTATCTAACACTGAAATAATTTTTCAAATCGGACCAGTAGTTCCTGAGATTAGCGCGTTTAAATAAGCCCTTTCAAATAATTTATCCCGTTTTTCCACATTTTTCTCTATTCCTTCGCTTCTATTAGTCTGAGCGTGATAAAATATAACTTATAGCCTTTCTCGATAAATAGGCTATCTAACACTGAAAGAATTTTTCAAATCGGACCAGTAGTTCCTGAGATTGGCGCGTTCAAATAAGCCCTTTCAAATAATTTTCCCCCGTTTTTTCCACATTTTCCTGTATTTCTTCGCTCCTATAAGTCTTAGCATGATAAAATATAGCTCGCGAGATAAACCCTTTCAAATAATTTCCCCCGTTTTTCCACATTCTCCTATTAGTCTTAGCGTGATAATTAATAAAACAAAAGCCTTCCTCAATAAATGGGCTATCTAACACTGAAAGAATTTTTCAAATCGGACCAGTAGTTCCTGAGATTAGCGCGTTCAAACAAACAAACAAACTAACTAACAAACTCTTCCGCTTTATAATATTAGTATAGATATAATGCAATATTATACATACGGCATACCTATAATTAATTTCGTTAGTCTCGCTTAAACTCGAGAACTCCTAAACAGACTTGCTAATCCCTGTCTTGAAATAAAGTAAAATATAAAACTCTCACAGCTCACATGTTGAAAAACACTGCTATTATTTAATATATTGTAACATACTTGTTAGTAATGAGGGAAAAATTATTCAAACAATCTTAAAAATATTTTCGTTATCTAACTTCTTTGTGTTGACTTTTATTACAAAATTACCATTTTTTGTATTTATAGAACCACTGCGATCAATCAAACGTCGTTTGTGGCTATCGGTTCCTAGGAGAAAACGAAGTAATAATAAAAATAAAGAAAATAGGCGTCCATTGAAGTGAGTATCGCACTTAGATTAAATTGAAAAATGATAGTATTTTTAATATGAACTTTATATAACCATCAATATTCCGTCAATCTGATAGTTGGATCAGATTGATGAGAATTTGACCGTGTAGCCTGTGACTCACTTCACCCCGCCGCACAGTGGAAAATTTGGGTCCGTATCGGATCAAAAATCTGTAACTTCAAGGTTTTTCATCGTATTGTATTGAGATTTGGCACATGTATACAGTGATATACAAAGATTTTAAAAATAATCAATTTTTGTAATTTTTTTCAATGTATACATATTTATTTTAGGTAAAAAAAAAGAAAAGAGAAAAAAAGTAATATTACGAGTAGTTATATGTTTATTTTTTATAAATAAGTACTAATATGAGTAAAATTAAGAAAACTTAAATAATTACTTATCACACAAGCATAATAAAATACATAAAATTTTAAAATCGTAAAGTACCTATTTATACCTCACACCAAACTAATTGATCTCAAATTAGTCAAATCTTATAATATTATTGGTTTTTTAAAACTAGGTTTTAGTTACTGATAATGTTATATCTAATTGTTATTATCCTCGCTATTCCTAACTAAAATTACTTCCGGTGTAAATGTAGGATCACCTTCAGGTACCACCTTCAAAAGACTTAGTGCCTCTTCATCAAGATCCTTCGCATTTCTCACATAAGGTTTTCTTAAACTTGAAATGAATGGATCTGAAGTATATAGAAGCGTTTTAAATACGTCTTCATTTGTAGCTATACGGGAACATTTTCTGGCATGGTGCAGGCGCATATTTCTGTAGTCTTTATTGCGCGACTCTTGTGCATCTTCCGACAGTTGCCTAACAGGAAGAACAGAAAAATGTTGGATCACGTTTTCTCCGTGTATAAGTAATTTGTGCACGGAGGATGGCATGTAGTACCAATCATAGTTACTAACATAAATTCGCGCAGTTTCTAAGGCATACATTTATAAATTCTAGTAAATTTATAAATTCATAAATTCTAGTAAAAGTGTTTTTCCTTTTCTTTGTTGATTCTGAGGAGTCTCCATAAGCAATGCACGGTCTTCCTTGTTCACCAGAAGTTGATGGCAGTGAATGTGCTTCAGACTCCGGAAACTGTACTGAATATCCTGACTCCAGCCAGCTTGTATTATTCAGAATAAATTGGTCCTTTTTCCGTGATGCTTTAGCCCAGCGCTTATTGAAAGAAGGCAGAATATGTCTTTGAATGTCACCAATTACAAAACACAAGTTGTTTTCAGAAACATTTAATGTTTGCTGTAGAACTATGGACAACGATTCCAAGGTTCTGCCACGCTCGATATAGGGAATGATGAAATCACCCTTAGTACAGTTGAAAGTTGACATTTTAATGGAAATAACCAATTTAAATAAGTGTCACTTAATATGAAATACACGCTGAAGTGTGCAATTTGAAGATATTTGCTTCCCCTTATATACTGGTTTTTCAGATATTAAATACGTACTAATGTCAATGTTATGCATATTTACTCACGCAGGACGAGTGCAAAATAGATAATAATCTATTGCTATCAAAATATTGTGGTTAATATTGTTTTTGTAAAGTATGTCAGCAGTAACCGCAAAAGATACCGAATTATCTACTCCGACCTCTATCACATTTTTTTCCCATAACTTCCAGGACCGCAAACTTCCGCAGCAGATTTTTTTAATTTTTCATTTATGAATAGTAAGGCTATCAAATAACACATAAAGTTGCGCGTGGGGAGCCGTGGGTAAATATGAAAACCTTCGACGAAAAAAAAAGAAAGTGAAAAATAGGGTATGTCAATTTTTAAGTACTTACTCAAAAATAAAAAGCATATTAAAAAAAGTTAATAGCTCATTAATAAGTACATAAAATATCCTTTTTAAAAATGTATAAAACCGTATGCATGTGCTAAATACTTTTTTCACAATATTCATTTGAATTATGTGTATGCAAACATTTGAATGAGCCATCCGCTACTTCAACTTACTTCAACCTATGAAAAAAAATATTTATGCAGTTTTAGTACAAAAAAATGTCTGATTAGGATTATTTGGTTATGAGAGTATCGAATGCAATAAATATTTCATTCAAATTGTGATATTTTTAAAAACCATTTATGATATGCTCTAGTTCTACCATTTTCCATAGTGCGCCGCGCCGCCCCCTACCTCATACAGCACCCGTTGTCGCCTCACACGGTCACGCCTTGTAATAGTGCGCCAAAGTGGTAAGCAGGTACCTACTAGATTGGATTTAAAACTATAAAGGATAAGTTAATTTAAATGAAAAAAAAAATGAAATATACTCTATTATCGATACCAATGACGTGGTATTGTACTGGTGAAAAAATAATCTGTATACTTATAATCATGTTTTATGAAAATTAGGGGGCAAGCGAGCAGACGCGACACGTGATGGAAAGCAACTGCCGTCGCCCATGGACACTTGTAAGTTGTAACATCAGAAGTGTTGCAAGTGCATTGCCGGCCTTTTTTTAATGAAGGAATAGGCTACGGGAATAGGGAATAGAAATGAGGTGTAGGGAGTTGGGCCTCCGTAAACTCACTCACTGGACCAAACTCATCGCCATTTTTCTGTGAGGCCGTGGTATTTCTCCACTAGCTATACTCTTAGCTACTAGGCTGACGCACACACACATGGATGCTCCAAAATATTAATTCATATTATAATATTATCCATGCTAATATTACAAACAAGACGTTCCGCGCGGCTTCGCCTGCGTAAATTAGATATTTCACAAATTAGTCCACAAAAATAGCCTATGATCCTTCACGTGGTCTACTTCTTATCTGTGCTAAATAACAGAAAAATTGCTCCAGTAGTTTGTGAGATAAGCCCTTTCAAATAATTTCCCCCGTTTTTTCCACATTTTCTTCTATTTCTTCGCTCCTATTAGGCTTAGCGTGATAAAATATAGCCTATAGCCTTCTTCGATAAACGGGCTATCTAAGGCCGTGTTCACACCAAACTGACTATACGCCATTACGCTAGGCGTAGGCGTGGACATTCGATACCGTATATTTCACGTTCACTTACGTTCACACTGGGGCCACCACAGTCTCCACAGTAAGCCTGCTCACATTCAGCGGCGTATAGTCAGTTTGGTCTGAACACGGCCTAACACTGAAACTTGAAAGATTTTTGTCAATTCAGACCTACGTTCCTGAGATTAGCGCCTTCAAACAAACAAACAAACAAACTCTTCCACTTTATGTTTAGTAATATAGTATATATAGTATAGATAAGAAAGTGTGTGTATTTGTTTGTTTGTTTGTCCTTCCTTCACGCCCTAACGAAGTAACCAATCGACTTAATTTTTGGCATAGGTAAGTACACTTAGTTAAAAAAATGGAGAGTAACATAGGCTACTTTTTGTCTTGAAAAAACATTATGTTTTTAAAGGAAGCTTACAAGAATATTCGTATTTTTACGCGATTTTCGAATTCCACGCGAGCCCGCGTTGAATGACCTCGCACGCACACATACTCACGCTGCCGCGCGGGGCGTGCGGGGCGAGGATTTACATATCGCTGTCTCGCAAACGAGACAGCGATATGTAAAAGTTGCAGAGGCGCTAGTGTCGAGTTTGATTTCAGCTACTGCATCACCCGTGCTCTTAAGAGGCCGCATGTGTTAGTCGCGCTAAAACTCGAAAACAGCTGAACGGGTTGGGCTGATTTTAGTTTTAAAATATTTGTAGAAGTCCAGGGAAGATTTTAAAGTGACACGAAGTTCACCGGGATAGCTAGTACACTATAAATTCATAGTTTTTCAATAAACTTGACACACAAAAAATGGCTACTAAACTACATCTATTATACTAAATAGTTAAATGGCTAAACTATAAAATTACAATATATTATTACACAAATGCATTGCGATCACTCGGAATGTGTGGGTCACAAGAAGCTTATCCACACACACATACACATAATTACTTAGTTATAATCCCACCAAAAACATACCTGTTAAAATAGGGCCTAGTTCCCATAGGCTAATTTTTGGCCTTGAAAAAAAGGGTTGAAATCCAATCCAATGGCAAGTTCAGATGTACAGTTTCATCGATCGTAATCATCTTCATCAACAGCGATCCATAATACTTCTAATTTGAACTTGTCCTGCAGTAAACGAATTTTGGCGCATCAGAGTTACGGGCATGGGGCTTATATAGAGCTCTATATTAGCTTCATGGTTGCGGGCGTCATCTAGTAGATAATAATGCTGATGTATTTTATTTACATCACTATGAGGAAAATAAAACATTGAATGATAGTAATTTAATATCAATACTATAAGACTCCGTTGCGCTAAAATTAGTTTATTGCAGGACAAAAATTATTCTATGTCCTTGCTCGGGTTTCGAAGTATCTCCATACCAAATTTCAGCAAAATCGGTTCAGCGGTTTGGGCGTGAAGAGGTAACAGACAGACACACTTACGCATTTTTAATATTAGTATGGATTACTATAAGAAAAATAAATACTAAGATATTAGTAATATTTTTATGTAATTTTAATCTTTTCAATTGAGTGATGACGATTTTATTGATAGATAAACCAAGTAACAAATTGAATTGAGAAGTAAACAATTTCATAACTCAAACTGAACTGCTGTGTTGTTGAAGTAAAAAAATATGTTAAGTCAACGAAGCGCTTTTATTCCCGCAAACAATAATAATATCGAGCATCGAGCATATTCGAAAACACTCTGCATATTTTTTGGATTACTACAAGTTTTATTTTCTTTCGATTTCGGTTTCATAAAATGCAAATCATTGAAAGGGCAGATTTTTGTTTATATTTTTTCGATGTTTCCGATATCTATGGCATTCTATTTGATAATTTTAAGATATGTTATCAGCCCATACGCTGCATCTTCTTGGGCGCTTTACTTACTTCCTGAGTACATTTCCGTGGTCATTATTTTGTTGATATGCAGCAGGAAATTTTCATTCTGCTCCTTTCTGAACAATTTGTTTGAAATCGATCGTGAAATCAATGTTCATTTAAGTTCTTGGAGATCGGATTTCAAAATTATTTTATCTATTTCTCTCTCATTTCTAGTTAGAGCCATTCTTCATTATCACATTTTCTTACGAGGTCCAAGGGATAATTTTTTATATCTTCGGGGTCTCTTTATCGGATGGGTTATGAATGCAAGTTTTCAGATCCCTAGCGTTTTATTCGCGTTCATATTTCATTTTTTGTGTATCCGCATTAAAAATATACATAAAATGATCGAGGAACACAAACTTAACGTTCGTCTGGCGCAAAAAATGTATAAAAGGATGTATGATGCTACGGTGACCTGCAAAAAATGTTTCGATGCCCCGGTAAATAATTTAGTCAGGATATTATGTAGTCTACGCTAATCGTAACTGTTATGAGGGCTTATATATTTATTCACACACACATATGGTATACAATAGTTGAAAATAGTTTTGATACAAAGTACGGTTTCCTAAATTACTTATAATGAATAAATAGTGGAATTTACATAATAAGTTACAAAAATATTACTTGAAATATTCTTCGCTATACTTATTGTGAATTATTTTATTTTGCAGTTTATATTGTCATTGGTGTACGAGATACCTGATCTGATGGTGATGACTTACTCAGCAATAAGTAAACTGAAAACGGAAGAGGTAATCAAAATAATTGTGTTGAGTTTCATTGATTGTGTTATGATAATATTTGACACGTTACACTATCGGACGTGATGCTTCAACAGGTTAACGGAAAAGAAACGAATAAATCACAAGAAACGAAACGGCTAACGGGGGAGCCGTTGCGTTTCTTATGTTGTCGTTTTCAGAGTGACGCGTTGTAAAAACGAGGTGCGACGACTCAACGCAGTTTCAACGTGATTAGTTTAAAAATTAAGATTTCTTATATTTTGTCAATTGCACAATTGTTAAGTTTGTTGTTCATTCATTATGTAAACAAAATGTTTTTTGTTTACATAATGAATGAAAACATCAAGGTTTCGTCTAAAGCTTATTTCTTTTGCAGACGGAACTAATAGATTATACAAGTTATTCTACATGGATCATTATATATTTTACTGTTGTGTTCACTCCCACATATTTTGCCACGATTCTGTCACATGAAGTCAATGAAATGAAAACAATGTTATACGACAAAATGTATGAGAATGGTAAGCTTAAAGAATAATTTAATAAGTTCCTGATGTGATAAATAGAGTTTTTATTCTTCTTTAAATTTTTTCAGGATATAACGAAGATATTGAAAGATTTATAGCGTATATAGAAGCACGGCCATTCAACTTTATTGTATACCATGTTGTTCCTCTGAACGCATCCTTGTCATTTATCATAATTAACATTTTTGTGACTTACCTCATTATAGCATTGCAACTTTCCCATTTATACTGAAGAATACTGTTTAATGCAGTTTAAAGCAGCAGCAAGGAAATACTACAAGGAAATACTACTATAGTGTTGCAACGGCATTGTTTCGTTGGAATAACGCATTGTATGCCACATTCCGCATTGCGCCAACGCACATCAAAACAATTATAGACGGTGACAGCGCAATGTGTCATTCTCTCTTTCACTCTTTCCCCTGTCTTTTCTTCAATGTGGTATAGTATAATATTATGATAAAATATACTCATTAAATGTAAATTGCTCCAAGCAAAGCAAAAAGGTTTTCATTCATTTGTGGCGGTACCCACAATTCGCCTAACATTCCTGCATCGCGCTATCGAAGTTTTCTAAGCGCGTCGGTATATATACGACAGCTGAAATGTATCACGTGGGCTTCGGCCTGACCGGGCATACCACCTCGCTCGGTCGGAAGATCTTCCTTTGGCCGCCACACATTATTTCCACACATTCAATATTAATTTCCTATCGTCGGTCAAAAATATTAACGACTTACCGTGAAAATTGATATGTCACGATAACTATTTCACGCTGATGACTCTGCAAGAAAGAGCTACTCCGTTGCACCCAATGCAAACGCAGTATCGTTTCTACAAAACATTAAAATTAATGTTTTTTTTATAAGGTAGAAACGTCTCTTTTTACTTTGGTTCAAATAATATATCCAATATTATTTTGGCGCGATAAAATCTCAATTAAAATAATTGACTAGTAACGAGTACCTACTGAATGCAACATTTTACAAAGTATTAAATGTGAAGCAGGATACAAAAAATCGGTAAAAATATATTATTTAGGTCTTTACAGTTGATGTTTACATCGCATCTAATAGTAACGTTAATCATGGCTCCAAATAAATCAGTTAACGTTTTGACAAATAATTTTATAACGAATGCTAAAACTCCATCGAAAACAACATTGATTTTCTTTTTAATTTTGCAATTAATTTTTTGTGCTGACTATGGTTTTTCATATGATTTGAAATATTTCAAATTGAAAATATTAACAGCGATCGAAATAGTTATTGTCACAGTTTTCTGTTGTGCCTCGGTCACACTTACTGCTATTAAATTTTCGGATACCATACCAGATCTTACGTCTCTTTCTGCGGTAGATTTTTTAACCATTGCTGAGTTTTGTATATCTTCATTTGTTTTGCTGTTCTCGTCCCAATCGAAAACCCTATTTTCATATCTAAAACACATAAGAATTATTCTGCGCAAAATGGGAATTACAAGACATAAAATTGATCTAAAATTGATATTCTGTGTATTGTTTTGTGTTATAATTAGAATAACAAAGTTCATTTTGACGAAAGTTGACATGGAATGGGGACTATATGTATCATATTGTTACGCGTTAATGATAATACCAAAAATCTTTGTAACACTTTCACCAGTTTTATTTTCTTTTGCCTTTTATTGTGCTCATTATTGCTTGCGGGAACTCAATAATTGCCTAAAACATAAGAAGAGATGCAACTTTCCTTTCTATCAGGAGACCTATATGTCTATTTACAATGCTGTGATCATAATAAAACATTTATTTGGATACGTTGTCAGTAATTTCCGTTTTATGATTACCTGCTTAATGTAACTTCATGATATTTAAATAAAAATATAATTTCTTGTTTCAGTATGTTCTATCTTACTTAACTTTTCCGAGGACATTGATAATAATTTACGTAAAAATTTTAAGCCTGATAAGCCTTCAGGTACATAGCTGTTATAGTTTGTAGAAATAAGTAGAAATGTAATAAATAGAAATTTAAGCTTAAGAAAACGTAACCTACTATTTATTTCAATTTTCCACTAACAAAAATGAAATATCTTTTACAGAGACTTGACCGATACACGTCAATTATTATCATCGCAATATTATTTTTTGACATAATATTTGTTCACTTTTTGCCTCTTGTATTAGCAGCAGTGCTTTCAAATGACTCGTTCGCAATTCAAGCTAAGTTGCAAGATAAACTTCTGTTTTCTTCAAGTAGGTTTAATTTTACATGTCAGATAAATTTAGTTTTTAATTTTAGCATAATATATTCAGAGACCAGTTAAATAAATAAACGTTTATTCAGTAATCTGGACATTACACAAAGTTACTTAATTTAATTTAATAACACCACACAACACAAGTAACATGATAGTAATTTAAGTAATTTTTTAGTAATTAGTGTCCGTAGTTGGTATATTTTGTATTAGAGCATCAATTTCCCACAAAAACATTTTTTTTATATATTTTTATTTTAGGTCCCCTGGAGTCGTACAGGATTAGGCGGTTCATGGAGTGTGTGGAGGGCCGGCCCTTCCGGTTCCGGATCCTCCTCAACTTCCCGCTCGACATGAGCCTCGTCGCCAGCATCATGAGTGCTACGGTCACTTACGTTATTATGTTATTACAGATCAATCATGTGTATTTGAATTAAATTACAACATTCACTTGTATGGTTTTGTGCAAGGTAGTTTAAATATAATTAATATTCGCGCATTCTGAGTAACTACTAACGCATCTTTCATTTTCAAATTCTTTATTTGTATTTCTATTGTATACTAATTTTCGTATTACGTAGATTCTACAGTTTCAGCATTTAGGTTGCTTGTTAATAAAACTACTTCGTATTTTATTGCATTTATTTTCTTATCACTTACTTCAAGGTATCGTTTAATCACAATAACTTTTACTAGAGGATAATTTTCTAGTCTGTCAAGCTTAGATCAATATATGTGTGCTAATTGTATGGCAACAATTACGTATGTAATGCAAATGTTTATGATGATAATCGGTAAATTTGCATCTAGCGGCACCACGTAGAATAGACGGTATTTTAACGGACGAGCTTCTATGTACGATATGAACCTTTGAATATCATTTGAATCTGAAAAAAATTGTAGCTGTAAGACACTTGGAGATGTGGACAATATGAGGAGCCAGTAAAAATATGGTTTTATAATGATCGACGACATATTTTATTCTGCGATATTAATGCTCTCAAGAAAAAAAAACTAAATCTTTCTCATTAAACACAATAATTTAAAATTCATTTCATTTTTGCAACATAAAATACGTATGTATAATGTATATTAGAAAAATCACCATTTTCAAGCATCCTGTCGTGTAACATTATCTTCAGCTTAGTCACTTGTTCGGCTAAGCGTGAGGCGAATACCATCGGTGTGAAGTTGATTATGGCATACAGGACAATCCATATTATAAAAAACGTATATTTGTCTAAACTTACCTGAAATAGATAAATAAAATTATATTTCGTTCAATATAATAAGTACCAAGGCATTGTACGAAGGTCTTAATTTTTGCTTGCATTGAATTGTTTTACATGTATTGTCACTTTTGGTAGGACCTCCCCCCTCCTTTTTTTTATGCAATAAGGGGGCAAACGAGCAAACGGGTCACCTGATGGAAAGCAACTTCCGTCGCCCATGGACACTCGCAGCATCAGAAGAGCTGCAGGTGCGTTGCCGGCCTTTTAAGGGGTAATAGGGGGGGGGGGGGAGGGAAGGAAATAGGGAAGGGTAGGGAAGGGAAAAGGGTAGGGGATTGGGCCTCCGGTAAACTCATTCACTCGACGAAACACAGCGCAAGCGCTGTTTCACGCCGGTTTTCTGTGAGGACGTGGTATTTCTCCGGTCGAGCCGGCCTATTCGTGCCGAAGCTCTCCTTTTTCCAGCTGTTGCATAATAATAAATGGATGGATCTCTTGCAATAAATATACCGTTTCCTTACCTTTCCACTTTTAATATCGCTGATGATCATATAGATGCAGGCCATTATGTCCGGGATCTTGAATGACAAGATTATGATGAACTACAACAATCGACAATATTATGTTTTAGATACTGATTATTAACATTTTCGTCATAATTATTATAGTAATTAAACTATGCTTGTTGATATTTTACTGCACTTTACTAGGAAGAAAACAAAAAAAAAAAAGCTTTTAATGAAAGTGTTCTAATTTACAATACTTTTCAATAACCAGAAAACAACGATTTACCATGTGACTTGCATGTGACTACATTTTGGTGTACCTACCAGGAAATCAAAACATTTTTTGCAATCCTCAATCGCCTCCACTGTTTGTTTGTATACTGTTTGTGCAGTTGAGATGTTAATATTTTTTTTATCTATGGCATCATGAAGATTGCTTACTCGACAGTAGACAGAGTAGAAAACAAATGTATATAATACGCTGGGTATATGCAAACTGGCGTTGACCATGTACATTATATAGTACGCGCTCTCGTTGAAGTAAGGACAGTCACTGGGTAGCTTAATACAATGAGTATACAGTGTCATAAGTTTGAAGAAAGATATTAAAACAACAGAAACAATTATTTTTAAATCGTATCCCCAATTCATGTCAACGTGAATTTTTTTATCAGCCAATTTTAAGTTCTTCAAGAATGTGCTAAACAAGTATTTAGATTTATTCATCAATAAAAAAATGGCGATAGTGAAATATTGGCTGGATAAATATAAAATCCAAACGAAAGTTTCAAGTTTTGCCCCTGATTTCGAATAAATTAAACATAGGAACAGTAAAAAACAGGCAGGCAAAAATGTTAAGGCCTTTAAAAGTATCGTTATTAGGAGCCGGCTAGAACTTATGAAACCAAAATCAAACGAAAAAAGAAATTGTAAAATAATAAAAAAAATACGAAGCGTTTTAGAGTAACTACATTTATTTTCGCGAGAATGCCACTTAATTTTTATCATAATATTTAACTTTTAACGCACGACGATATTCAAGTGATCTATTAGAAGTCCACCTAAAAACTGACAGTAAAATGTAATTTTTGTAATGTATTTTTCATTAATCTGATAAAATTTCTGCCACAACTAAATTACCTTTTATTAGAGAATTTAATCCATTAGCGTATTGAATGAAATATGCATTCACAATGTAAGGATGTGATAAGCGTCCATATTAAGCTCAACAAGGAAAAATTATCGCCAAAATTAATGATTCTTAAACCCAATCCAACAACAATGATGATAAACACTAAAAGTACAATATACATATTTACTAATATTATGAATGCGAAAGTGAGTGTGTACGTCAGTATGTCTATCTTTAACCTCTTCACGTCCAAACCGCTAAGCCGATTTGGTGTGGTTAAGGATCCATGAGCTCAACAAGGAAAAATGATTGCCAAAATTAATGATTCTTATAACACACTATCCAACAACAATGATGATGAACATTGAGAGTACGCTCTCCATATTTACTAACACTGTAAAGGCGAATATGAGTATGTACGTCAGTCTGTCTGGCTATTACCTCTTCACGCCGTCTTTTACCTGCAAAAAATTAGATGCAGATACTTTGAATCCGGAGAAAGGACATAAGATACTTTTTATCTTTCGGCGTCACCTTGTTAATATAATTTAGGTGATCATAATGTTAGCACAACAGACGAATTAATTTAAATACACACGATTAATCTGAAACACTAGGATAACATAAGTGGTCATGAAACTCATGATGCTGGCGAGCGGGAAGTTGAGGAGGATCCGGAACCGGAAGGGCCGGCCCTCCACACACTCCATGAACCGCGTGATCCTGTACGACTCCAGGGGATCTGAAATATAAAATTAATAAGTGAAGACATCCCTATTAAGTATTATAGATAACTCAATTGTTCAATCAAATTGAAATAAATCGTATTCAATCTAACCGATTTTAGTATTCTTAGCTAAACAATAGTTATGAAAGAAACATATTATACATAGTGATGGAGCCCTAGAATAATTTTTTTTGTGATTACTCTTAAATTGTATAACTATTAACCTACCAATATACAAAAAAATAGCTGGTTAGGGTTCCGTTTTAGGGTACAGTAGTCAACCAAGTTATGTTGATTACTGTACCCTAAAACTTTATAGAAATTATTTTCTTTTTATTACAATGTCACAAAAAGTTGCTTCATTATACAATGTATGCTTTATATTATCTTAATTTTAGATATAACCTCGACCCAGCCGTTAATAATATTTATCAAAGTAACAAAGTTGGCCTGTAGGCATCGTAGCAATACATTGTATTAAAACTCCGTTATTTTTTCAATACATTGTATTTTATAATAATTTATTTTCCATAGAGTAAAACTGAGGGATAATACATAATATTTTATATTTACACGTACATAATATACAAGGTGTAACAAAACTAAGTGATAATACTTTAGGGTGTGTATGTGTCCTTGTATAGAGTTCACTGTGAAAGTAGCAGCGCTGAAAGAGCATTTTTTGTGATTTGTATGGGTAATGTGTCATGTCTTCTTCCATACACAGGTGAAAAAAAAAATACTCTTTCAGCGCTGCTACTTTCACAGCGAACTGTATAAGGGGACCCATACTCATCCTAAAATAATATTATCACTTATTTTTATTACACCCTGTACCTATACAGAATTAAAAAAAAACTATTCAAACCTTTCAGGGTTCCGTAGTCAACTAGGAATCCTTATAGTTTCGGTCTGTCCGTCTGTCTGTCTGTCCGTGTCTGTCTGTCCGTCTGTCTGTCCGTCTGTCTGTCCGTCTATCGGTCTGTCTGTCCGCGGTTTTACTCAGAGACTGTAGGACGTACAAAGCTGTAATTTGGCATGAATGCACATAATATAGTATAGACTAATATTATAAATGCGAAAGTATCTCTGTCTGTCTGTCTCGCTTTCACGCCAAAACTACTGAACCGATTGTAATGAAATTTTGTACACAGATAGTCTAAAGCCTGAGAAAGGACATAGGCTACTTTTTAACTGGAAAAAGGGGTTGTAAGGGGGTGAAAATGCGTAAATTTGTTCAAATTAAGCTAGTTCCAAAAATTCATAACAGATGGCGCTAAGAGTCGCCTACATCTCGCTATCGCTTGCTCATAAGTCTTTCTATAAGAGGTGGCACCATATTTTCGATTCTATCAATTGTTATACACGTTATTATTTAAATAACTCACTACTCATACTTTATCTATGCAGTGACGTAACCTTAAACCTACCAATGATAAATAGTTTATGGGTAAAGCTAAAGTTGTGTAATGGGGGGCTAAATAAGCTTTAAATTTGGTATATAGTTTACTTAATTTAAAAAATGGAATATTATGTGCACACTGCACAACTGTTTTTGGGTATTTAGATTTAAGGGGTACCAGGGTTTTAAAAAGCTTTTAAATTTGACACCAATTTTGTTGACACCGCGCGCTATAAACTGAAATCCACGCGGACGAAGTCGCGGGCAACAGCTAGTACATAATAATGATGCCGACAAAATTGTGCATGAAATCTAATAAATTTTTTTATAATTTACCTTCCCCACACATCAAGCGGGGATGAATATTTTTTTCGCGTCCTCCCTATCGTGTGGGGTGCCGTTGGATGGGTTTTTTAAAAATATTATGAGTATTCACATATTATTTTCCGATTTAGGGATCCGTTTTTGAAATATTAATTTAGATTTTTCCACTTTAAGGAAAAATCGTTAGAGTCCAGTGTACTACTAGTCTACAAGCTAAACGGTTGCTTCTGGAAATATGAAAAAATTCATGGGAGTAGGAAATATACTGAATTTAAAAGGAAAACTATCACGGCTAAGAAGACTTCATAAGTTATTCAGTTAGTCGATCAACTAAAAAAATGTATTCGGCGAAGTTTAAGGAAACTTTTCGTTCGAATTCCTTTGAAATAAACTGAGATGATGTTGTTAGTAGTGTAAAACACGTTATAAATGTACATTCATTGACCATACAAAAGATTGCGCGTGGCCCGACACGCACTTGGCCGGTTTTTTATTTAATTACTAGAAAGCACCCAGAGCTCAATAAACAATGCATCACAAGTCATTAAGGGGCCGGGCTACCCTCGAAATTCTCATACATACGTAATACCAAAATCATTTTCTCGTATGAAAATATTTAACATGTTTGAGTTATTTTTAAATTTTGAGTTATTTTTAATTTAAGTTTAAATATTTTTAAGTTAATTTTTATACAGGAACCTAGGTAATTACTATTTTAAGCTGAAAAATAACTCAAACATGTTAAATATTTTCGTATGAGAAAATGATTTTGGTATTACGTATGTATGAGAATTTCGAGGGTAACCCGGGCTCTTAACAATCAAGGGCGGATCCAGGGGGAAGGGGGGTCATGTACCCCCCCCAGGGAGCGATAGACTGTGCCGTATGTGGCCACAGCAATTTGATCTAACTTTATTTATAAATCTAAACAAATTATACGCGAAAGACAAACACACTTTCACGTTCCTGAATAAAATTAAATTTTATATATAAAATTCTCGTGTCACAATGTTAGGCCGCGTACTCCTCCGAAACGGCTTTACTGATTTTAAGCAAATTTCATAATATGCATATTCAGTGGGTCTGAGAATCGGCTACTGGGTACTTTTTATATTGATAAGTGCATTTGTTGAATAAATAATAGTAAATTATTATTACAACTCGAGACTGACGGCGACCATTGTTTGTGCGACGGGACGGGACGGGACGTAACCATGGTAACATACTTATTTAGTCACTTCAATAAAATAATAATATGCATGAAATCTATGATATTCTATTATCATTGCTTGAAATACTATATATTATTACTAGCTTTTGCCCCCGGCCTTGCTCGCGTTAAGATGTATTTTTACATACAATTTTTCATCCCCTATTTTATCCCCTTAGGGGTAGAAATAATTAAAATCCATTCTTAGCGGATGCCTACGTCATAACATCTACCTGCATGCCAAATTTCAGCCCGATCCGTCCAGTGGTTTGGGCTGTGCGTTGATAGATCACCATGTCAGTCAGTCACCTTTGAGTTTTATATTTATTAAAACATCATTGCTTGAAATACTTTATATTATTACTAGCTTTTGCCCGCGGCTTTGCTCGCGTTAAGATGTATTTTTACATACAATCTTTCATCCCCTATTTTATCCCCTTAGGGGTAGAATTAATCAAAATCCTATCTTAGCAGATACCTACGTCATATCATCTACCTGCATGCCAAATTTCAACCTGATCCGTCCAGTGGTTTGGGCTGTGCGTTGATAGATCGGCATGTCAGTCAGTCACCTTTGAGTTTTATATTATAGACTAGCTGTTGCCCGCGACTTCGTCCGCGTTAGCATAGATAGTATAATAACGGAGATGGGTTTCATGTTCCTAACATAAGAAATGACGGACTTTCATTCAAACTTTCAACCACTATTTTACCCCCTTTGAGGTAAAATTTTCAAAATTCCTTCCTTAGTGGGTGTCTACTTAATAAAACAACCCTACTCACCAAATTTCGCGGCTGTAACTTTCACAGTTTTTGCTCAGCGATGATGAATCAGTCAGTCAGTCAGTCAGGACATGTAATTTTATAAGTATAGATAGATAGAAGAAGAAGATAGCAAAGCAACGTTTGCCGGGACAGCTAGTATAGCTATAATAATATCTATCCGAACACTACGGAGCCAAGCTGCCTGCGACAAGGTGATTGGTGACTCCCTGATATAAACATTACTAGACATCTGATTACATGCACGATCAAAGTGCCGAAATATGCATGCAAGTATGCACGAAAAATGGCCGAAATATGCACAAAATGTGCACAATCACAAGTCATTCACTACTAAAATTTATTATTTTTTGAAGAGTTTTCCAGTTTTGGCTGTTGCAATCAAATCCAGGATTTTTTCTTCCTTCCGGTTGCAATAATTTGATTTATTAATTTTTTTTCTAATGTTGCCAACCATAAAGAAACATATTTTTGGTTCTAGAAATGTAATATTGTTTTGCAAAAAGCACTACATTAGATCACTGGATTGGAATAATATAAACTGGCCATCATGGCCAGTAGCAATCAGATAAACAGAAAGATAAACAAAATAACATTTTTCTATTCAACCGTTTACTTTGTCAGAAGTTCAAACGCAGGAAATAAAATAACATTAAAATCTGTTGACATAAAACAATGTATTGCAACTAGAACTACAATGGTGATTGATTTTAAAAACTTTATAAAGCGGTTTAAAATGGAGCTGAGAATGCCAGGACCAGGACCACGTACTGTAAATGGGGTTGAACTCAGAAAACCAGATTTAATCAATCAGAATGTCGCCAAGTGGTCCATTTACTTACAAAAGAAACTGTGAAAAAAATGGACCAGTATGACTCCTGACAACATTCAGAATCTTAATCTGCATGCTTTTCTGAGTTTAACCCATGCGCAGAATGGGGTCCTCATATTGTGCATACTCAACTCCACCCAGCGCCTGCATTATTAACACGTCGTATTATATTAGTAGAGATAAACTATGATAAAATGGCGCGCCCCTCCAAAATTCAAAACGTTTGGAAGTAAGTATATTTTGTGAAAATATGTACATAGGGCCACCATTAAGGCGGGGATTAATCTCAATCCAAAACGATAACCTTGCACACAACCAGAGACCAAGCGTATAGGCATCGCAATAAGATTCATTTTAGCTCAGCATAAAACTGTAGTTCTAGGGGCGGATCTTCTCTATTTTTCATGTTTTTTTAAATATCTTTGAAAATAAATATTAAGAAACAAAATAGTTCGGTTCAGAAGATTTTAATATAGATTTACTAACAATTTATTCAAATATGATGAATAATTATCCTAGTTAATATATTATATTTCGATGAAACAGGTTTTTGTCGGAGGTGAGTTTGTAAATTAATTACAGCCAAAGTATTACGTTTTATTAAAATGATTATGGTTGAAAGTCTTTTAAATATTGTGCTATATATCTGATATTTTTTACATTTCGTTATTATTTATATTGGAACTAGGTAAACCGTGAGTAAATAACAAATTGGGGTTTATCCTCGCCTTAAATGAAATATTACGAGTACTGATTGGTTGAATACTTACAACTACATACAAACTCTTTCATAAGGATGTGCCTACACACATTGAAACAGTAATTTGGAGGGGCGCTATGTTATCGTAGTTTATATCTATCTTGAAGTGCAGGAGTTGGATTCACAGGACATGCGTCAGTTGTAAAGAGACGATGATGTATGTAGCGCAGAAGTTCAGCACCATCGGTATGAGTGTCAGGTCTAGAGGGAGCACCGACAGCGCTTTGTATCTCATCGGGCGAGCCTCGATATACCCTATGAACCGTCTGATGTCCTGGGCGTTGTCAGCATCTAAATAGAAGCAAAGTGTCTGTAATTTATATACAAATAGCTATTTGCTATTTGTATATAAATTACAGCCGACCGAGCTTTGCTCGGTATTCGACAAAACACGAATAAAATGACATTTTCTAAAAATTATTCCTAGCTAGATCGATTTATCCCAAAACCTCCAATATACTAAATTTCATGAAAATCGTTGGAGCCGATTCCGAGATTCCAATTATATAATGTATATACAAAAATTGCTCGCTTAAAGATAACACAAAGCACAGTACAAGCACAGTAACCTTCAAGAAGAGGGCGTATTCCTTATATTCCTCTTAAAAGGCCAGCAACGCACTTACTCTCCTAGTTGATGTTGCGAGTTTACATGGGTGACGGTAGTTGCTTTCTGTCAGGTGACCCGTTTGCTCGTTTTTGCCCCCTAATCCATACTTCCATATCCATATCCACACTCATATTATAAATGCGAAAGTGTGTCTGTCTATCTGTTTGTCTGTCTGTCCGTCTGTCTGTCTGTCTGTCAGTCTGTCTGTTACCTCTTCACGCCCAAACCGCTGAACCAATTTTGATAAAATTTGGTATGGGAATACTTTGAGACCCGAGAAAGGACATGTACAGTTCCGCCACCATAAACGAATTTTGGCGCAACGGAGTTGCGGGCGTCATCTAGTTTTATATAAAACAATAGAAGTAAAAACGATGAAGTGGATTATTCTATGACCAACGATGTACTACGATTTTGATTTCATTGTTGAGTCTAAAGCTGACGCCATTACACGACCAAAGCCTATCAACTATGATCTACTAATTTGGAACGAAGTTCCTTATCGCGCGTTGCGGGGGCTAGACGGAAAAAGTTGTAACGAAACTTTTTTATTAGTACGTCTGCATAACAGGGGCAAAGGGCGTTGATAGTTTTTTTTTATATTGAATCTTAAATACTGTTAGACAAATAATACACGGCAAGTCTGTCATTTGACTTAAATAATCTGAGATTGTCGTAAGAATTATGTCTAAAAAATAATAAAGTCAATATTTTGACAATAGAATATCAATAGAAAAGCGTTAGGAACTTATAATTTAATTTTTTATTTGAGGGCCAATTTCGACCATTGGGCGATCTCTAGTATTGAGAAATAGACTCCTATTTATAACTTCGTTCCATCCGGGTGTTCCTTGACACCTCGCAAGTTTTTTTTCTTTAATATTTTCATTATTAAAAGAAAAGAAATAGATTAAGCTATATTGTACTAAATGGAATAGATAAAGAAATAGATTACATTTTAAAACAATAGAAATAGATAACTGTACTTGTAGAAACCGTACCTATTTCACGTACAAGCATTGCGTGCAAATTGTTTTTCACCACAATGGCTTCATTACCCAGGAATGCTGCAGCTAGAAGTGGCAGAAGAAACAGCGGCAGAATAATAAATAAGACAAGGCACACAACCAATCCTTTACCAGTCTGAAATAGATGATCATATAATTGAATGGTCCAATTCACAAAAAACGTCACAACTTGGTCACAACACTTCATAAAAAAATGTAACTGACTAGTGTAGCTGTGCCCCATAAGTCTGGAAGTTGAAACAGTTAAAATTATGGGGCAAATCGCTGTTGGTTGCCAAAAGTTATTAGCCATAGACAACATAAAATTAAATAACAAAATGCGAAATCATACTGTGCTTGACATTCACCAATTAATTATTTAATATGTCTTATTTAAGCTTTAAATAATGTCTAATTCGTACAAGCCAGAAATCCGTTTTTAAATGCTATTAGTTTATATAAGTTTAGAGATCTTTTTTAACAATACTAACCTCTTCGGAAAACAAGCCAACGTATATCAAATGATTGCCAAGAGTCAATATTCTTATAATATTTTTACACAAGGTAGCACAGAACTACAAAAATTTAAAAATTAAGTGTACGACATATCGAAGATTACATACAGTACCTACTAACGCGCCTAAGGAAATAATAGAAATTACTCATTCTATAAAATCAAGATGGTAAATAGTGTCCATACTAACGATGATGATATAGAAATTAAATTCTGCTTTTAAAAAAATATTATGCTTACCAGTAAATTGAACCCATTTTGAACGTCTTCTATGGAGTCAGCTAGCGATTTGTAAATTCGTTGACAACCTTTAATACTTGCTGTGCCAAATATTCCTACATATTTCCTGTTAGTTAGCAAAATATTTAATTTTTTGACTCTACACAGGGCGCTATAATATACAAAGCAATAGACAACTAGCGTTAAATCTGATGGTAGTTTCAGGAGAAAATGCAAATGCTTCACTTCAAAGCCAAAAACGAAACCTGCTGAAACCATACAAACTATTCGAAGAAGAATGCTGCATACACACAAGGCTATAATTTTAAGTTCCAAACAATACGTTAAACTCTCCACACCCAGTTGCAAGTCAATTTTCTTCAAAGCCTCCAGATAGTGATAAAACGTATATTTTGATGAGATTAATAATTGTATTACAACTGATACGTATATGAATGGAATATCTAATATTAATTGATAATCATCTTTGAATGTAATCGTTACTTCGTATGCCACTACAGCTGGTAACGCTAAAGTGTATACGGTCAAAAAATATCTTTTCAGTTTTGATTTGGTATATTTGAAGCCGAAATCCAGGAACACGGCCAACTGTAAGACGATAAAGAAATTTTGAATTAATTTACACATTTTCTTGTTTAAGGATAACATAATTGAATTTTCGTGCATTTTTAGTTTAGACATTATAGTCCACTAGCGATATGTTGGCTTTGGTTGTGTGTGTATATTTTCCATGTTCAGCCTTTATATACATTGTATGAAACAGTAATTATTTGGTCAATAAAACCAAAAGTATCGTTAAGCGGCGTTTACATACGTACGTTGATCTTACTAACATTCTAAAAGTTTGTATGCATGGATTTTAATAAAACTTTACAAAAATATAGCTTATAATACATCAGAATAACATATAGGTTACAATTTTAACCGAATTTCAAAATGGAGGAGGTGTTATGTTCGTTTTTTATTTTTTTGTGTTCAACGATTACTCCGCCGTTTGTGAACCGATTTTTAAAGTTTTGCTTTTGGTGTATAGGGTGGCAACCTAATATGGTAGATATCATGTTCACAAAAGTGGTAGCAGGCTACCACTTTTGTGAACTATAAGTAATCGAGGGAACTCCGCATTCATATGGAAACGTGACGTGGTGACTTCGGTTTCTTGAGAAATATTCCAAGCATATTATTATGCTACCAACAAATAAGATTTTGCACCGAGCATAATATATTTCAGTTTCTTACTATTTTACTTCTATTCAGGTTGATAAAGTTGTCGTAATTTAACAATTACTCTCTTGACAAATTCGTTGCTAAACTTTATCAACTTGAACACGAATAAAAAAGTAAGAATGCATGAATGTTAGAACGTTTTTTAATGAAACATACATAAATTAAAACAAATTTCAGTTTACAATTTATTAGAGCGAGCGAAGCGAGCCTTAGTTTATCCCACAACCTAAACATTTTTACGGAAAACCGAAAAACGATCACGCCTATAATTGTGCTTTAACATAGTATTTTTTATTAATTTTATATTATATGTAGATGTGCTATCATCAGTCAGTTAAGATGTGACGACGCGAGCCCTCACAAAGCTCGGCTTTTAGCTAGTTTATTTATTTTTTAGGGCGAAAGAAGCGAGCCATAGTATATCCCACAACCTGAGCACTTTTGTAGTACACTTTACGGAACTATCATGCCTATTGATTCGTGCTTTAACATAGTAATTTTTATTTATCATCGGTCAGTCAAGGTTAGGTACTATTAAAATATAAAAAACTGCCTTAAAGATTATTGCCACGCAGAAAAATGACGCGAGCCCTCACAAAGCTCGGCTTTTAGCTAGTATGTATTTAAACGGTACATGCTTACTTACATATCAAATGAACATATAATGTTTACAATAATTGAAGACGTGAGTGGAAGAATCGATCAAGTAACATTTTGTAACATACGGGCAATAACTCATTTTTTCCCTAATTATTTTAATAAAACTTGTAAGTCATCTACTTCATAACCTAGCTAATATATCTGGCTACACATATAATCCATAGTTTTTCTATTTCAAATAATTATTCCGGCCCTAAAGCCTCCATTTAAGCAAAAAAACTTGAAGTTTTTTCATGTTACCTTATTCTTCCACTCACGTCTTGAATTATTATTATTGTATGGAATTTTTAGAAAACACCGAAATCCTAATGATACAATATTAGACTATATCTTCGGGAAATTCGTCTCACCCCACTCAACTCAACGTGGATCAGCGGATTAATTTCACAATTAATTCCATTAGAAAATCCGTTTTTTGAAACAAAACTACAAACTTGCAAACGCACATTCAACATATTTGTGACCTGACTAAAGAGAATATTGGTTGGGGAAAAAGTTTCTTCGCATTTTATATAAAATTCAAAAGGTTTTCTTATAAAGTTTATTTAAAATTGACTAAAGTATAAGTAAAATTGTCGGAATTCGATTTTTAAATAAAAAAAAAAAAACATTTAAATATAAATTAATTAATATAATATCAGCCAGCGCGCAGCTTAACACTCCTTGACATATTGCGAAACCTGACAGAATAGACATAACTAAAAATACTTTGACTTCTTTAAAGTAGTTTATAGAAGTCAAAGTACTTTTTGTTATGTCTATTGTGTTAGTTTTGTCTATTCTGATACGTATTAAGACTTTTTTTTTGACAGACAACGGAATTAAAACTCTTTTACTTTGCTCCAACATTTTACATTTAATGAGTATATTCTATCATAATAATATTATGCCACATTGAACAAGACAGGGAAAGAGTGAAAGAGAGAATGACTCAAAAGCTTTGTCCACACTGTGCCTTTTTCTGTTCGTCAAGGGCATGCGTTATAGCGCAGTCAACAGCGAACGTGAGGCATGCCCGCGACGCATGCCCTCTGACTGTATCCAAAACGTTCGCTTTGTTATTAAAAATGACAGTTCGCGTTGCGTTCGTTCACGTATTCAACAAATATTGAATGCGCCAAAACAAAAGTTGAATGAAAGAAGATGACGAAAATTTAAGACGAAAGCGCATAATGTGGACATAGCTATTGCGCTGTCACCGTCTGGAATTGTGTTGACGTGCATTGACGCAACGCAGAATGTGGCCTACAATACATTATTCCAACGGGGCTATGCAACGCAACGATAGAACAGTATTTTCTTGCTTTAAACTGCATTATATAGTATTTTAATAATACAATTCTTCAATATAAATGGGAGAGTTGCAGTGCTATAATGAGGTAAGTCACAAAAATGTCAATTATAATAAATGACAAGAATACGTTCAGAGGAACAACATGATATACAGTAAAGTTGAATGGCCGTGCCTCTATGTACGCTATAAATCTTTCAATATCTTCGTTATAGCCTGAAAAAAATAAGAAAAGATTAAAAAAAACTATTTATCACATCAGGAACTTATTAAATTGTTCTTTGAGCTTACCATTCTTATACATTTTGTCGTGTAACATTGTTTTCATTTCATTGACTTCATGTGACAGAATCGTGGCAAAATATGTGGGAGTGAACACAACAGTAAAATATATAATGATCCATGTAGAATAACTTGTATAATCTATTAGTTCCGTCTGTAAAAGAACATTGATGATTTATTATTATAGTTATTCATAACTAGCTGTCCCGGTAAACTTCGTGTCACTTTAAAACCTTTCCTGGACTTCTACGAATATTTTAAGACTAATCTGTTCCGCCGTTTTCATGTTTTAGCGCGACTAACACATTTGAAAATCCATTTTTATATATAAGAAAGAAAAGATGTAAACAAAAAACATATAACAGTTGTGTAATTGACAAATGAGTAACTTAATTTTTAAACTAATCACGTTGAAACTCCGTTGAGTCGTCGCACCAGAGATCATTTTGACAACGCGTCACTCTGAAAACGATAACATAACGCAACGATTCCCTCGTTTCGTTTCTTGTGATTCATTCGTTTCTTTTCCGTTGACCTGTTGAAAACATCACGTCCGATAATGCAACGAACGATATCATAAAACGATCCTTCAGAAAATATTTGCAAAAATTTATTCTGAATAAATTTTTTTGAGTTGAGTTGAGTTTTGAGTTGAGATCAATGAAACTCAACGTAATTATAATATTTTGATTACCTCTTCCGTTTTCAGTTTACTTATTGCTGTGTAAGTTATCACCATCAGATCAGGTATCTCGTACAACAATGACAATATAAACTGCAAGATAAAAGAATTTTTTAATTAATATTTTTGTAACTTATCATGTGAATTCGACTATGTATTACTAGAATTAAGATGTAATTTAGAAAACCATAGTGTGTATGAAAACTATTTTTTTGGCGCAGAAAAGACTTATGGTTTTCGGTCGGGTTAGGTTATGTAATAACAATGTGTAGCATGTTTAATGTGAATGAATCCATATCCATACTTCCATACTAATATTATAAATGCGAAAGTGTGTCTGTCTGTCTGTCAGTCAGTCTGTCTGTTACCTCTTCACGCCCAAACCGCTGAACCGATTTTGCTGAAATTTGGTATGGAGATACTCTGACTCCCGAGAAAGGACATAGGATACTTTTTATCCCGGAAAAATGTACGGATAAACGAATTTTGGCGCAACGCAGTTGCGGGCGTCATCTAGTAAATAAATAAATAAGCCCATAATATAACAGATTGCGTTAAACATAGACTACATATACACACCGGCATATTTAGCGGAACACAAAAAAAGGTCCATAATTTAAAAAATATGGTTTTATTTTAAAATCTACTTACTACACTTCTTTTGTTATTTAAAATTTCATTTGTTTTACTTAAAATTAGATCACATTATGAACAAAATTTGCGAGTAAAGGCTATTTGTGAAAAATGGTACATTTTTGAACTTTTCATGTAACCGGGAAAAATGAAAATTATTATTAAAATAACAATTAATTAAATAAAAAAAAAAATGGTGATTAATATCGCGTATTTTCTCCACGTGCTCTTATTAAAGTTTCTAACCGTCTAGGCATACTGAGAATTATGTTATCGATGGTCTCCTGGGATAGTCTCCGCCATTCCTCAACTACGGCGATTCGCAGTTCACCCACGTTGGTAGGAGCTGGAATTCTTGACTTAACTTTTCTTTTCAGCAAGGCCCAAACGTGCTCTATTGGGTTCATATCCGGTGATCTCGCCGGCCACTCTATAACAGTGATATTCATATCATTAAGATAAGCTTGAGTTGCCCGAGCGGTATGCGGCCGAGCATTATCCTGCATTAAAACAAAATCGTCACTGATATATGGGGCAAACGGTACGACATTTTCTTCTAAAACTTCTCTGATATAGCGGTCCGCAGGCAGACTCCCTCTGTCAATCACTACCAAGTCTGTGCGAGCTCTCAAACAAATGCCCGCCCAAACCATTATTGATCCACCACCGTATGCAACTGTAGTTTCAAAATTTGTCTGAATGTAACGTTCTCCTTTGCGTCTGTATATTCTTTGCCTGCCGTCAATTTGATTTAAAAGAATTCTGCACTCATCACTAAGCAATATCTTACTCTATTGGTCCGCATTCCAAAGTCGATATTCCTAAGCAAAAGTTAACCTGTTTCTACGATGATTTACCTCGAGCCTTGGAGCCTTGGCGGGCACAAATGAACCCAAATCAGATTCTTCTAATCTTCTTCGTACCGTACGCTCACTTACGGTTACTCCCCGCACTGCTTCTAACTCATGTCGGGCTTGGACGGCCGTCAAACGGGGGTTCCTACTTCCTACGTACACGAAGCCGAATGAAACGGTCATCCCTACTCGAAGTGCGTCTTTTTCTGCCTTGTTCTGCTCTTCTCACATAAGTGCCAGTCTCCCTGAATCGTTTGACACTGCGATGGACCGTTGAAATCGATCGACGAAGATGTCTGGCTATTAATCTGTATGTTAGACCAAATCTTCGTATTTCGAGTGCCCTGGCAATCTCCGTTGGGTCTAAGTCAGGCATAATTCATTCCTCAACTCCAAAAAGATACAAGATTAAATATTTTTTACAAAAAAACAATATTTGAATGAAAAATTTAAATAAAATTCAGAAGGGAGAAATACTCGAAGTTCGCTCTACATAAGGTATATTCGAATAAAATTAAAACAATTGCATAAAATGTGATGTTTAATTGTTTTCCTAATTTGAATTTTTTTTTTTTAAATTAAATGACGTATAAACCAGCCAGCAACCTTATATGATACTTATATCAAACCTTTTTTTTTATGTTCCGCTAAATATGCCGGTGTGTGTATAACCTGACTAAATATTAGGACTAACTAATTGACTATGAATACATACCAGGGCATCGAAACATTTTTTGCAGGTCACCGTAGCATCATACATCCTTTTATACAATTTTTGCGCCAGACGAACGTTAAGTTTGTATTCCTCGATCATTTTATGTATATTTTTAATACGGATACACAAGAAATGAAACATGAACGCGAATAAAACGTTTGGGACCTGAAAACTTGCATTTAAAACCCACCCGATAAAGAAACCCCGGAGACGTAAAATATCATCCCTTGGACCTCGTAAGTAAATTTGATAATGAAGAATGACTCTAACTAGAAATGAGAGAGAAATAGAAAAAATAATTTTGAAATCCGATCTCCAAGAACTTAAATAAACATTGATTTCACGATCGATTTCAAACAAATTGTTCATAAAGGAACTGAATGAAAATTTATTGCTGCATATCAACAAAATAATGACCACGGAAATGTACTGAAGAAGTAAATAAAACCCCCACGAAGATGCAGCGTATGGGCTGATAACATATCTTAAAATTATCAAAAAAATTGCCAGAGATATCGGAAACATCGAAAAAATATAAACAAAAATCTGCCCTTTCCATGATTTGCATTTTATGAAACCGAAATCGAAAGAAAATAAAACTTGTAGTAATCCAAAAAATATGCAGAGTGTTTTCGAATATGCTCGATGCTCGATATTATTATTGTTTGCGGGAACAAAAGCGCTTCGTTGACTTAACATATTTTTTTACTTCAACAACACAGCAGTTCAGTTTGAGTTATGAAATTGTTTACTTCTCAATTCAATTTGTTACTTGGTTTATCTATCAATAAAATCGTCATTACTCAATTGAAAAGATTAAAATTACATAAAAATATTACTAATATCTTAGTATTTATTTTTCTTATAGTAATCCATACTAATATTAAAAATGCGTAAGTGTGTCTGTCTGTCTGTTAACTCTTCACGCCCAAACCGCTGAACCGATTTTGCTGAAATTTGGTATGGAGATACTTAGAGTCCCAGGAAAGGACATAGAATAATTTTTATCCCGCGATAATATGCGGTTCCCGCATATTTTGGTGTCATCTAGCTATCTATAGTTGTGCTGTCGAATTGGTTAAAAAATTTCTGGACCATTTCTTTTACTGCTAATCTTATACTTGAAATTGTAAAAGGCTGTATAATCACGTCTCTTATTATATTACAATTAATATGAACTACATTTATAACACCTCCCTCCCTCGTATCCAACGAAGGGCCGCTCGAATTGTTGACTGCCATAGTGTTTCAAACAGCTTGGACCCCTTGGAATTACGCCGAGATGTAGCTTCACTCTGCATCCTCTATCGGTTGTATCACGGGGAGGGCTCTGAGGAATTGTTCGGAATCATACCACCTGCAACTTTTCGCCATCGCCCCACGTGAAAAACATACCATCCTCATCACCTTGATGAGTGGCAGTCTTCCACAGTGCGCTTTTCGCGTAACTTTCTGCCGCGCACTGTAAAACTCGGGAATGAACTATCATCAGCAGTCTTTCCGGACCTATACAACCTGAAAACCTTCAAGAAAAGAGCGTATTCCCTCTTAAAAGGCCGGCAACGCACCTGCAGCTCTTCTGATGTTGCGAGTGTCCATGGGCGACGGTAGTTGCTTACCATCAGGTGACCCGTTTGCTCGTTTGTCCCCTTATTTAATAAAAAAAAAAATAACATCTAAATTAAATTTGTCCTAGTATATAGTAATACAGCAAAGTTCTAGTATGACTTATCTGGTATCTACATCATCATCATCTGGTTCCCTGTTTATTTCAATTCACTACATTAGTTGATGGTATTTTATTGATTGTTGTCGATATCAATTTATATAATGAAGGTTTACCAAGTACATTCAGTCGAGTTGAAATACAAAATGATCAGACCGGTCACTGCAAACAATTTTACAGGCAACCATGCAGCTTACTCTAGAACACTCTGTATATTTTTTGCCCTAATACAAATATTGTTTTCGTTCGATTTCGGTTTCGTAAGATTTAAATCGCAGACATGGAAGATACTTTTTTGTGTCGTCACTTCTGTACCCGTCCTTGCCACGTTTATTTTAACGTGCGAAAGGGCATCTGAGCTGCCACCGGGAACCTTCATTTGGTTTTGGTTACTGTATTTGGTGTCGCAATATTTTATTGTAGTTTTAATTCTGTTCGTATGCAACAGACAATATTCATTTTGCTGCTTTCTGGAGAATTTATTCGAAGTGGATCGTGAGATTAAAGTCTATCTCGACTTTTGGAGGTCCGATCTCAAGATTATCCTATCTGTTTTGTTTGTAGTTTTCATGAAATTCGTCATCAATATTTTCTACGATCACGCAAAGGATTTTTCTCGCCCGGAATATATTTTGTTAGGGTGGATTTTTAATGCGAGTTTTCAAGTTCCACTGGTACTGTACACTATGATTTTTCATCTCCTGTGTTCTCGTATAAAAAATATTCATGAAGTGGTAAAAAATTCAAATTTTTATGTTGCATTGGCTCAGGATCTGTATAAAAAAATGTACGACGCTACGGTCACCTGTAAAACTTGCTTTGATCCCTTGGTATGTATTTATTTATTTAACTCTTTATTGCACACAAGAAATAACACAGAGATATAATTAACATGGAAATACGACACCAAAGCACAGAATATATATTAGTAGTACCAACAGAATTCCCACTGGCGAAACCCGTTTAAAGAAATAAGGACTAATGCTACGATACTATAAAGATCAAATTCCGACCGCGCAGTGCTAGGTGCCTACAATTATATTCACCTACTCATGCGCTCTCTTTCTATCGCATAACTCGTACCTTTTCTGACGAAATCAAGGTTTTCGCCTTTTAGAAAACAAAATAATCTTTTTAATTTCTATTGGTACGAATAGCAAACCTTCTTATAGTAATATAAAATTTTAGTAACCCAACCTATATTTTAGAGTAGTTTTATATATTCGATTATAGTGCAGGAAACTTTTACAATTTAAACATAGTAACTTGTGTTTATTTCTGTGTAGCTTGTGTGTTTCTTTGAATGAAATTGGTTTATTTAGCAAATAATCTATAAATCTATACAAACATAGCAATGTTTGTATAGATTTTACCTACTTTTTGTATTTTAATACCTTATCCAAATGCATATTTCTTTTTCTTTATAACGATTTTGTCACAGCGGGTAAATCAGTATCATGAATTAAATTCCTCTATGATTAATAAACAGTAGATACGCGATGAAAAATCTTGCGCGTGCGTCACCGCTCGCTTGTGAGTCCTTAACAAGGAACTTAGAGTCAAACTGGAAGCCAAACTCATAAAGAAAAAGTGAAGATAAAAAATTTGTCCTTGAAGTTATTTGTTGACGCTCCGTCCTTTTCTAAGTAGGGTGTCCACACATTTTGTCTGTATAGGTACTAGGTGGAAACGTAGTAACAGTAACAAGTTGGCACTAATATAATGGATGTACTAAACCACTGTGGAGTGGCCACGTAATATTTTTAGACAAATCCGGCAGGGCTATGACGTAAAAATAGCGATCACGAGGTTACGTTACTTACCTTAAAAGAACGATGTGTTTGATATCATCGATAGTATTGCTATGGCCGATCAACAATCGTGTTGTATTTCCCCAACCCACGGAATGTGTAATTTAATTTAATTAGACGTCACTACCCGACTACGGCGAAGCAAAAGGAAGGTTATGATTTTGACCGGTATATATGTTACATTCAAACCAGTATGTATCATACATAACGTATACGTATGGCCGATTTCTTCATTTCTTCAAAAGTATTTATCAGAATTCCATAAATAAGGTCTCGTTTGAAAAATCTTTATTGTCCAATGGTTAAAGGCTATGTGAGGCCACGTTTTGTAGTCAAATGTGGCGCCCTCTGAATGGCATGAAACTATGAACAAAAAAACTTGTGGGAATATGCGTAGCCGCCACAAAGGAAGATCTTCCGACCGAGCGAGGTGTTATGCTCGGTCAGGCCGAAGCCCACGTGATACATTTCAACTGTCGTATATATCGACAGCTGGTCCAACAACTGAACGTGGGCGGGGGCGCTGCTGGTAAAGGAGAACTGTCAAAAATAGCGTTTTTGTATGATGACAGCGTTAGTTCGTTTTTTCGCCACGTGCATTAAAAACCTTGTCGAGCTCTATGGTTATGGTTAAATATGGCGTCTTGATGGCGTCCATTTTTAACTTTAACCAAAGATTTGACATTTTGCATTGTAGTTAAAGTTAGTTGGTGCAAGCCAACCTTAATCTTTTCAAGGAAGCAAATAATAATAATCAATAAAATAAAGTAAACCATTTAAAGTTCAAACACATTTATTTAAGAACGATTTACACGTCTAAGATTTATAACTATAACACGTGATTAGATAATAGTTTTGTGGAGTTATTGATGCCTCACAATCATATTGATTTTAGATTATACACTTTACATTTATTTATTACCTATAGATTGGTACAGCATACATATTCTAAATTTTACACATAAAACTTATGCACTAACTCCATTTACTATATTTTTCTGAAGTTACAAATAGCAGATTTATCAAAAGTGGACATATTATGCAATGTTTGTATCTGCAACTACAGAAAACTATAATAAAATACATACAGTTGATAGCTATACATATACATACTATAGTACCTAATCTTCAATTTTACCTAAGGAAATTTCTGAAAATGTTTTAGCCCCTTACATAAATATTATTTTTTCTTGGACGCCCACAAATTATGATACCTATTTAATAATAAATTATACATGATTAAATATTATAGCTTTGTGAAGTTTCTGACGCCTAGTCCGAATAACGCTTAACCTGGAATCCATGACATTTTTTAAATGTCTTCGGAGACGCATAGTTAAAAATGAATTTGCAATTAATTTAACAAGTTTTGATTCGTGCAATTCAGTGCAAGTTATACAGTCATTTGTGGTATGACAAAACATTTTTCTTAATTTCAGCGTAAAATGTTGACAGACCAAATTTATCATCTTATTTTTAACGTTGAAAGAATTTAATTTATCCATGTTTGGTAAATTTTTGAAAACTTTATCAGCATATTCAATTACTGAATACGCTTCAGTAGAAGGGAAATGCAATTTCCCTCTATTTACAAACACAGTAAAAGACTGGTGTCTGTTAACGTCCACATTATAAAAATGATCAGATTGTAAATGTTCAGGTTCAATCAGTATTTTTTTACATTCATCACATTTTTCACGCTTTATAATTTGTTTGACAATATATCCTGTTATGTAATAAAGAATATTTTTTTGGTATTCGGAGCTTGTTGTTGTTAGCTCTAGTTCCAAAGAATATAGTTGATCTTCCATTTCTTTGGTGTAATCTAAATCGTTATCAATATCGTCGATGGAGTCCAAAAGTGATGGTTTTTTGGTACTATAATCAAAAACATGAGATGCCTCATATGTGTGGTCAACGCTATTTGCATTGATTGATGGCTGAATAGAATTTCTAAAGAGCAATTTTCTCAATCTGTATCTGAATTCCATAGGGCTTGGGTTATTGTTTGTTCGACCACGTGCTCGAATACATGAAAAAAAAATTTCTAAATTGTCCTGAGAACATTTAAATGTTAAAAGATATTTGACTACATGAGTAGGATCTTTACATAGGTTGTTAAGAAGAAGCGGAAAATTTTCAATTCCCATCAAAAACCCTAAAGCAAAAGTTTTGCGGGGATGGTTTAAAATGCCTTTGCCTTGGATAGATAGTGAATTTAAAAAAACTTTACTTTCTTGTAAAATAGGTTTCCAAAAAGTTTCATTTTTTTCCGATAAAGGACTTTTAAAACCACGGCCGAAAGGAGATTTCGAGTTCATTATATCAAAAAGCCGATCAATCATTTTTAGAAATTCTACTGTTGCTTCACTCCCTAGGAAACGTATGTTTCCACTCTGTCTCAAAAAATCAACAGCATCAGCAACAGATGAACTTAACACTTCTGCAGCGAGCTTCACGTTCATTTTTTTGTTAGCATATTGTATGTGAGTTGCCGTTAATTTGTTACCAAATTTGAGACCCTCTTCTTTTTGAACGTCGTGAAGCTCGCGTACATAATGAAAAGAAGTTATTCCAGTAGGTGTCTGGATATTAAATTCTGCGAAAACGTTACGAGCCAGTTTGAGCATGTGTGCAGCGTCCAAAAAACAATAAATCTGATCTCGTCCATTTGGATGTTGAAAGTAAGGCTTGAAATTATTTTGCTCTAGGGAACAACCCAAGGTTTGGTATGCTTTAATATTTGATGGAGCGCCATCACACGTCATTGAGCGAACAGTTATGCCAATTTCGTCCAGCAAAATAACTGCTGTTTTAAGCAGTTCTGCCAAGAAATCGGCTGATAATGAACTTCTAATTAAAAAATATGCAATTGGGCACTTGAAATTGTGTAAGACACAATTTGAAAGACTAACGCTTCTGTAGCTAATTCTTCTTTATCTTTAACAGAAATTTGGCCTAAGTCAACATATCCGAATACTTTATCCAATTTTTGGTCATAGGTCAAATCTTGTTTTAAGGCCATTCCGTCAAATATTAATGCCACGTTTTTCAGGAATGGTTTTTCTTGGCTTTCTAATTGACATTTTAAATACTCAATAACCTCCGTTAGAAACCCCACATTACAATTGAATGTTGAAATAGAACGCCGTAAGGTCTCTACATGGGGCAACGCTACATATTTTCTTAAAAACTCATATGCTTTTGCGGAATAAAAATGGAGAGTTAATGCAAATGATTTTACTTCTTCAGTATACCTCATACCTTGCGGGGATTGTTGCGTCGGTTTTTTTGAAATGTTCGCAAATATTCGCAAAATTTCCACTAATTATATTTTCTATTTCACTGTTACTTGCATATGATTTAACTATATTCATTAAGGACTTCATGCTATTTACCGACTTGTTCAACCTGATAACTCTTTGAGCTAATACTTTGTTTCTCCTCTCAAGAGCGTCTTCTCGTGGTGTTTTAATTCGTGCTTGTATGCTTTTGTCCATACTGATCTTGATAGGCGAGGTACTTTGGTTGGTGACCTAAAAACATACATAATTATTAATTACCATTATCCCAACAGCTAGAAACTTTCAAAAATAGCTCAGAACAGAGTTGTGCTGATCTTAATCCAAGTACCAAGTAATATGAAATATATATTACAAACTATTCACAAATGTAACTGAGGCCGTTTTAAAGAAGTCCAAACACAAATACCATGGCACCAGATTTTTATGCATAAATATTAAGCCAGTTCATAAATAAGTAAGAAGATATTAAGAATGTATGTGTTAAATTAATTTATTTTACCTGTTCTTTGTTTTCATTGTCCACTTGTGGTAATAACAATGTTTTAAATAAGCGAGATTTTTTGCAGGGTGGTATATTATCTTCTTGCACATTGGATGTATTTTCCCTTTTTAATGTTGTGTCCTGAAGAGGCAACAGCATCTGGACGAGAAAATATCGTATCAGTAAATATGTAGGCGCATTAAGTCATCAGACACCCATGTATCCCATGGTATATGTTTTTAATATTATCATGTTTAAAAAAAATGGTGCAAAGCCACAGGTAGAAGCTAGTCATTATCAACTAGCTTCTACCTGTGGCTTTGCAGTTCCCACGAAAATAGTTCCAGGGACAAACTATTTCTATTAAATTAGTTACGGTGAATGTTATTGATTTAACTAATAATAATATCTATGGACATTTCACACCATGTCAATCTGGCCCCATACTAAGTATCTGAAGAACTTGTGTTATAGGTACCAGACAATGGAAATATATTTAATACTTTTATATTATATTTACACTTACATGACGTGATGATGAAGGCATATTCATTGCTTCATCAATTAAAATGGAAGGTAGTTTTGTATCAGTATTCTCTGATTCCTACAATAAATTATTTTTGATTAATGTTTAATAAATCTATTGAAATTGAATTTAGATATGTAATTAGGCAAAAATATCATATGGTCACAGAATAAACTTACATTACTTTCTTGATAGATAGGGGTTATACCGATTAAAAGTTTTTTTCCAGTACTGTCATAATCCGATTGTTTAAAATGGAGACTGCATATTTTAGAGCTTTCTGTAAGAGGTCTTCTCAGTGGCACAATCGCCAACCATTTATTCCGTTCCGCTAAATCAGAGGGAAACCTAAAAAAGACAATAAAACAAATATTTATACAAATATTTATCTAACATCTAGGTAGCATACATGGCACTAATTACCTATTAAGTTGATAAGTAGTCAACTAAATTTTAACTTAATTTGAAGTGTCTGCCCAAATGTGTCAAGTGACAAGCCCTGCCTGCCTACAAAGAAAATAGACAAAATTCTAATTATCTTGTTTAGTACTTAACTAAATTTTAACTTGCTACTCGATACTAAATGTTGTGTTGATACTAAATTGTGTGAGTACATGCAATTAATAACTTAAAATTAAGTTGAAATTTAGTTAACTACTTATCGACTTAATACGTGTAAACCAGCCATTATAGTACAATGGCTCACAACGTGGTCACCCTATTACAATTCAGTTGACGAATTTAAAACAGTTATTATAGGACAATTATGAACTATAAACGCATTATTACAGACATAATTAACAAACAACCGAAGCCCAATGGTTGTCAAAAACAATTTTCAAGTAAAGGCCATAAAATAACGAAAATAATCACGAACAAAGGTGTACGACGTACTAACAATTTTACATTAAAATTGTGTACTTACTTGTGAAAAATCACATCACATGCAGGATACCACTCACTTCCACACCCACGAACTATACATTTTACACCCATTTCGTTGTTTTTATTATATATTATTCAAAATAAATCATAAGAAAATTGCGAAGTGATGCGAAACGTCACAAACATCCGCCATCTTAGCTTGTCACTGTGTGTCAATGATTTGACAGTGTTGCAATTTAAGATTCACGTGTTTACCTTTATTTTATGGAAAAATAAGTAGGTAAATATAATCGAACTGTAGTTTAGTTATAACTATCTAACTAATAATATATAATATTTTTAATAACTCTACTTATCCACTTACTATTAAAAAATATTTCATAGTATACAATATTAATTAAACAATATTATAAGATCAAATTCGTCGCGGTCAAGATTGCGGATGTGTTATAAGTGCAGTTTTGTATAATTACTCTGGTATATTAGTGAGAAGATTTAGAAAGGGACGGAAGGTAAACGTCAAACGTAAAAGGTTATTCGGGGTCAAAAATATCATCTTCAGCTTGTTATTCGAAGTTTGGCTTCCAGTTTGACTCTAAGTTCCTTGGTCCTTAATGATTTGTCACCCGCGGGTGGTACTTACAGTTTGATGCCTACACGCGCGAGTGGGACAGGCCTCACCAAAGGAACTGCTTACTTCTAAAAGAAAATAATGTCTTACAGCAGCCCTACGGAGAGATACAATGTAAAAGACAGCAGATATTACGTGCACAATCAATAGAACTTATTTAGTTTATACCGTACATTTTTCTGGAATTAAAAATACTCTATGGCCTTTCCCGGGACTCAGAGTATATCCGACCCAAATTTCAGCAAAATGGTTTGGGCGTGAAAAGTAAAATATAAGTATGGATTGATAGTAGGTAATACGATAGTTTGTGCCCCGTTACATCGTTGTGTATACTATAGTTATAATTAAAGAAGTGAGTGGAAGAACCAGATAACCAGCATTTTATAATATAAGGACATTTACTCTTTTTATTCCTTATACTTTGAACAAACCTTGTAACTTACCGACTTCATTATCTAGCTAATATATCTGGCTACACATAAAATGCATAGTTTTTTGATTTCAAACATATTTCGGGCACCAAAGCCTTTAAGAAAAATTTTTACTGTTATTTACAGCTACTTCTTCTAACGTCTTCTTTATTATTACAAACATGAGTTTTTTTTCAGTTTATACTGTCATTAGTTTACAAGATGCCAGACGTAATGCTGTCCAGTTACACAACTATAAGTGAAATAAAAGGTAGCGAGGTAAGCCAAAAGTCCTCTATAAAAATGACAAGATGATGCCCGCAACTCCGTTGCGCCAAAATAAGTTTATCGCGCGGGAACCGTACATTTTTACGGAATGAAAAGTATCCTATGTCCTTTCCCGGGACTCAAGGTATCTCCATGCCAAATTCAGCAAAATCGGTTCAGCGGTTTGGGCGTGGAGAGGTAACAGACAGACAGATAGACAGACACACTTTCGCATTTATAATATTAAGTATTTAAGTATTTATAATATTACTATATATTTGTCCATTTATGTTAGGCCGATGGCTCACTTATCAGTGCGAATGTCAAAATAGGAACTAATATGCTTGTTGCATATATATCTTTTTTTAATAAGGGGGCAAAGAAGCAAACGGGTTACTTGTTGGAAAGCAACCACCGCCGCCCTGTCCGTGTAGCAACATCAGAAGAGTTGCAGATGCGTTGCGGGCCTTATAAAACTCATCAAATGTAAAAAAATTATTCACTTTATAAAAAATAAAAAAAGTTTATTAAAAACTTGTGCCGTGATTTCATTGAAATCGGTTTCATTAAAATCGTGATGTTTCTATCTGTATGAAACCCATAATGTGAATATATGAAATATGAAAGATGTTGTCTATCTGTCTATCTGTATGAGTTACATACAGATAGACAATCAATCGAATTTAAAACAAGTTATATACTTTTCAAAGTTAGCACATTGAGAAAAATAATGTTTTATAACTTTTTAACAATGACATAAAATTAAAATAATAACAATATGATGTAATCAATAGCAATTAAGAATGCCAATTCTTAAGCCCGTCACAGACCTAGCTATAATATATATTAATATGTTTATAGCTAGGCATATTAATATATATTTTCTATACTAATTTTCGCGTGACCACACACTCAGCTATAATATATATTTCTGTGACATGTGGATTTAGTATAGAATAATATGCCTTGCTATAAATATATTAATATATATATTATAGCTAAGTCTGTGACGGGCTTTAACAGGATACACTAGTATAGCCTGTTAAGAATTGGCATTCTCAATTGTTGCTATTTTTTGTATGAGTTAGACTACTAACACATACAAAAACCGCACAGTTCTACAATTAATATTACAATGCATAAGGGTTGAATTGATAACCTCTTTTTTAAAGTCGGTTGAAAAGTGTTAGGAATTTGTTTTTTTTTTTCAGGAAAACGCAATGCATCATGTGAGCGTCAACATATTATGGCTTCTGCTTTACATTATTGTGGTGTTCACTCCCACGTTGTTCGCCGCACGCCTTTCGCACGAAGTCAACGAAATGAAAATTATGTTGCACGACAAACTTCGTAGAAACGGTAACGTTACGATCGCGCACGGGTGTGTGTTCGTGTGTGTGTGTGTGTGTGTGTGTGTGCGTGCGCGCGTGCGTGTGCGTGTGTGTGTGTGTGTTCTATGGAGATAGGCTTCTTGTGCACATGCACACATTCAGAGTGATCGCGGTGAATTTGTAATAATATCAGCTGTTCTTTATTGTAATTTTATAAAATATAAGCCATAATATTATAACTATATTATTACTTAGTAATAGACGTAGTTTAGTAGCCAATTTTTATAGTGAATGTTATATTTAATATTTTTTTATATTTCAGGTCCAAATAAAGAAATTGAGAGGTTCATAGCGTATATAGACGCGCGGCCACTTCACTTTACCATATACCATATTATACCTTTCAACGCGTCCCTTATTTTTACTGTTCTCAACTTTTTTGTGACCTATCTTAATACTACAATTGTCACATCTGTATTGAAAATAATGTTTGTATTATTATAATGTTGAGAAAAAATTGTTGTTTTACTTCCAAGACCTACTAAAATCATCTAGATTACGGAAAACGGCTAAGCGAGATAATTCTTCAGTTCGTACCAACGCCTACAACTCTACAAGGCGCAGGTTCGGCCTCATATGGAATATTGTTCTCATCTCTGGGCAGGGGAGCCAAAATACCAACTGCTCCCTCTGGATCGTATCCAACGAAGGGCCGCTCGAATTGTTGACTGCCATAGTGTTTCAAACAGCTTGGACCCCTTGGAATTACGCCGAGATATAGCTTCACTCTGCATCCTCTATCGGTTATATCACGGGGAGTGCTCTGAGGAATTGTTCGGAATCATACCACCTGCAACTTTTCGCCATCGTTCCACGCGAAAAATATACCATCCTCATCACCTTGATGAGTGGCAGTCTTCCACCGTGCGTTTCTCGCGTAACTTTCTGCCGCGCACTATGAAACTCTAGGACAAACTGTCACCAGCAGTATTTCCGGACCTGACCGATATGACCTGCAAACCTTCAAGAAAAGAACGTACTCCCTCTTAAAAGGCCGGCAACGCACCTGCAGCTCTTCTGGTGTTGCGAGTGTCCATGGGCGACGGTAGTTGCTTTCCATCAGGCGACCTGTTTGCTTGTTTGCCCCCTTATTTCATAAAAAAAGCCTTAAAACTGGTATTGTTCCACCGCTTCTAAATGTTATAATTTAGTAGCTGATTCAGAAAACGCTGTCACATACAATAGTCACATACAAACAATGTGTCCATTACACTTGAGCCTACTGTATTAAATATAACAGAAGATGTCGTTGTTGAACTCAGAAATACTTCGGTAGCACGATTTTTATCTGTGCGCCGTTTATAACTCTTGCAATCTACGAGCGTGCGGCGCCCTTAGTTGTGTGAGTGACCATATATATACACGCGTACATGGCTCGCTCGCTACTGAGTACTGACTGCTCCGTCAGGTACGCACACTAACAAAAATGTCTATTCACATTTCCAACTACAAATAAAGGCTACACGCGCTCGTAGATTGCAAGAGCTATAGTATGTTAGAACTTAGAATGTAAAATGATAACGAAGCTGTTTATAGCAAAATCGATCCAAAAGTGGGTTAAATTTAAGTAAAAGACACGAGTGGATGAAATGGGTAACAAACAATTTCAAAACTGACGTTTTTTGAATAAACGGAGGCTTCAGGATCGACAAAATGATTTGAGATAAAAAAATCTAGATTGTATGGCTAGATAGTGGATATATTAGCTAGATGATGAAGTAGGTAAGTTAAAACTTTAAAAGGTTTGTTAAAATTAGAAGGAAAAAGTTTAGTAATGTTTAATATTGTAAAAAGTAAGTTACTCAATTCACTCAATTTCAATTTTATATTTCTTAATAAGTAAGTTGTTTAAGTAGCTCTAATAATTTGAATCTCACCATTATTGTAAATACTGAATAAATATTATTCACTCATGTCTTCAATTGTCAAATTTAATTACATACAACGGACGGAAGGTAAATAAAAGCTTGTAATTAATACGATATTTTTGTAAGAAAAATTTTAATACATCAGGTTGTAAATTGTTGCAGACGGGGTTGCAATTTTTCAGTGTCAAAACCCGGCATCTTCTTGTCAGAGTTAAACCCCGTTTCAATGGAAACTAATTTCAATTTTAATGCCGAGCTGCATCCAAAACTAATATTAATCGCACCACTTAAATGCACGAGAAAAATACGGTTTTATTATGCGAAAAATTTCAGGGCTGTGCAAATTTTTGTTTTGATATTTGGCTTGGAAAATAACAAATTTCTGCTAAAATATGCTACCAGAATAAAATAAATTTATTGCTTTTTTCATAAATGTAGCATGTTTTGCTAAAATCTTTTACATAAAGAATTAAACATTTTGCCGCCATCTTGCGGAGTTATGATGAACTAAATAACACTTTACCCCCCCCCCCCCTACTAAAGCAACTCCCTCTACCAATACGCGGCGGAGTGTTAGTAGGGTGATAGTTATATCCTAAGATCCCACAGTAAAATCCTGCATGAATCGTTTTTTTCGATCAAATATATTTTAAAATAATCTTTAGAACGTATAGAATGGATTAATGTTGGGTTGCCTTGTCAAAAGTAGCCGCAAGTACCTCTAATTAAGTTTAATGTTCATGAGATAAATGCATAAATTTGCATGTATATTTTTTTTTCAATAAATTTTACACTATTTGAAAGAAAATGACGAGAAAAAAATAAGGTATAAATGGTTGCCAGCTCTAAGTCGCCCGCAACCTAGGGTTGCCAGCCCGTAAACAGACATAGTTCTTCATCAAAATTGAAGCATCGATGTTTTTAAATATTTTGATACAGAATTAAAGTTTTATGCATTTTGTACATGAATATCCATGGTTGCCAGTTGCACGATAGCCGTAAACTGGGGTTGCCATCACTTTTGTATACGACATCGCGTGAGGTTAGGAAGCGCAAGAGAAAAGAAGCAGGCATTGTTACGTGCGATAAATGAGGATATTGCATAGCAGCTGCGACACTGATAGCCTAGTCAACAAATATTTGTGGATGGAAAAGTCCAAAACAGAATTGGACATAGAATTTGAGAGAAAAGTTCCTTTATACTTCCTATTTTTTGTGTTAAACGAGTATCCATACTATACACTTATACTTACTATAAAAGCGAAAGTGTGTCTGACCATATGTTGCTTCTTCAAGCCCAAACCATTGAACTGATTTTGCTGAATATTGGTATATCTATAGATGCTTTGAGTCCCGGGAAAGGACAAAATACTTTTTATCCCCGAACAATATACGGTTCATTCGTGATAAACGAATTTTTGCGCAACGGAGTTGCGGGTGTCATCTAGTTGTTCAATAAATTATGAATTATTCTTAGCCGTGATAGTTTTCCTTTTACCATATTAGGTATATTTTTTTAAAGATTTACAATTTTGTCAGCATCAATAATATGCGCATAATACGCCAAACTACGACTTTGAACATTAAAGATCCTGTAGTCTCTGAGCATAACCGCGGACAGACAGACGGACAGACCGAAGCTATAAATTCCCTGTTGACTACGAAAACGGCACTCGTGTACGCCGCATTGTTTCGTGTAGGATTCAGAGTAAGTTCTTTGTTTTTAATTTATAAGAGATTGTATATTCGTTTGACGGTCACGCCATTTTCAAAATTTTTCAATTTTCGAAAATGCCATTATCAATTTCTATCAGATTTTACAACATGACACTCACACTGACACCAATTAATAATGATATTATAAATATTTGCATTTCTGTGCTATTGTTTACGTTATACGAAGTACAACGTAAACAATAAACAAGTAGGTACACCTAGTCAACGAATATTTGTAGATGGAAAATCCCAAGCAGAATAATTTGTTTTACTAGTATATTGTATTAAATTAATTAATACACACTTGGCGGTTATCTACAGACTAACGTTTATTCAGATTTTAGACGGAAGACCAGTAACAGACAGATTATAAAAATAACAGATTAAATATCTAATGCACGAATAGATGGTGTTGCTAGTATGATATTTTGTTACATACAATAATTAATTTTAACACCCTCTCTTAACAAAATATCCCTACAATTAATACAATTCTTAAATTTCAGTTTATAAAAATATGTAAGTATTTAAACAATAAAAATAGTTTTATAAACTGCATACTTATTTTAATTCACTTCCCCTATACCCAACAGATTTATGAATTTATAATGTTTATTTGCAAGTGCTTTTGTCAGAATATCTGCTGGCATAGAAGAGGTTGGTACATAACTAAGCTTAATTTTATTATTCTCCACACACTCTCTAGTAAAATGATGGCGTACATCGATATGCTTAGTGCGCTTGTGGAACAACGGATTAGAAGCTAATTTTAGGGAGCTTTGACTGTCACTGTACAAGTTCAAAGGTTTGTATTTGTCACACACACCAAGTTCTGACATTAAATTTTGTAAATAAATTGCTTCTTTACAAGCCTCTGCAAGAGCCATATACTCGGCTTCAGTACTAGATAAAGCAACTGTTCTTTGCTTTCGAGACTCATAACTTATTACACAACCTGACAAAATAAAATAATATCCTGTATAAGACCTTCTGTCCATGTTACAAGACGCCCAGTCGGCATCAATAAAACCATGTAAATCACTACAATTCTTTTTGAAAATTAAGCCAAAATGTTTAGTTTTTTGCAAATATCTTAACAATCTTTTCAAATGTTTCCAATGTGTTTCGTTATAGCATGTGTTATATTGGCTCAGAAAGCTTACACTATAAGAAATATCTGTCCTTGTGAGAACAGAAAGATACATTAGTGATCCAACCAATTGTTGGTAAGGATAAGTCTTACTACAATTTTCATTAACAGTCTTTTCTAATTTTAAATTTACTTCCATCAGAGTATCTGAAGTTTTGCAATCAATCATATTAAATTTTTTCAAAACATTATCAATAAACTTCTCTTGGTCTAAAGTTACACAATTTCTTTTAACATTCACATTCATTCCAAGACAATTTTTTGTTTGACCCAAATCTTTAATTTTAAAATCTGACTCTAATACACTTCTCAACTCTTTGTAAGTATTATCACAGTTGTAGAAAACAAAAAAGTCATCGACAAATACAGCTACATAAACTTTTAAATTATTGTTACATTTCATAAAAAGACAGGGTTCATATTTTGATTTCTTAAAACCTAACTTTAACAAACTGGATTCTACTTTATTATACCAGGCCCTAGCGGACTGTTTTAGCCCATATATGGCCTTTTTTAATCTTAAAACTTTATTTTCACAATTTTGAAAATTAGAATTTTCTGGTATTTCCATAAATACACATTCATTAATATTACCATTTAGGAAAGCTGTTGGTACATCCAAATGATTCATTTTTAAGTTTAGTTGAACACTCAAGGCAAAAAGTAGTCTCAAGGTAGAGTAACGCACTACAGGGGAAAAAGTTTCATTATAGTCCATACCTTTTTTTTGAGTGAAGCCCTTGGCCACAAGGCGGGCTCTATAGCGCACATTACTGTTACTGTCACACTTTTCCTTGAACACCCACTTGTTTTTCACTACTGTGCCCTGACTTGGCCTGTCCACTAAAACCCATGTGTCATTGTCCTTAAAAGACTTTAGTTCTTCTTCCATTGCACTACACCAATGCTCCCTATTGGGTCCTGAGAGAGCTTCCTGGAGAGATATTTCATCACTTGTAAAGTTTTCAACACACATATTGGAATAGCCGTATCTCTCCGGTACACGACGAACACGTTTCTCTTCTTGAATGACATCATCACTTTGGCGAGTGACCAAACTGTCATCTGTTATTAAGCACTCACTATATTCATCATCCTGGTCACTTGATAGATCACTTGCAACATAATATGTTGGATCTTCTCTGTCTGGTCTCTCATTATCTTCAATACTTGTTGAAGTTTCCTCCTCAGCACTTGTAATTTTATTTACATCTTTGTCTGGCTCCCTCTCTTCAACTACAGCTTCTACTGTGTCATTCATGTGACTCTCCATGATCACAACATCCCGTGCCACAGTGATTTTCTTTGTTTTCTGGTCATATAATCTGTAACCTTTGGTATTTTCTGAATACCCTACCAAATATAACATTTGTGATTTTTTGTCCCACTTGTTACGTCTCACTTTTGGAATGTGGACCATAACTGGACTTCCAAACACTCTTATATGCTGTAAGTTGGGTTTTCTGCCAGTCCATATTTCATATGGTGTAGTATTGTTCCCCAAAGTTGCTGCTGGAGAGCGATTTTTCAAATATACTGCCGTATTCACGGCCTCTGCCCATAGGTGTTTGTCGAATGAAGCATCGTACAGAAGACAGCGTGCTTTTTCTACAATTGACCTATTGTATCTTTCACTTAAGCCGTTCTGTTCCGGTGTATAGGCAACTGTCTTTTGATGTATTATACCATGTCGCTTTAAGTAATTTTCCATCTCCGTTGAGCAGAATTCCCCACCATTATCGAACCTCAATATCTTAATCCTTTGTGACTGCTGATTCTCAACTTGCTCTTTAAATTCACGGAAATACTTAAAAGTTTCATTCTTTTCCTTTAGAAAGTAAACAAAACACATCCGGCTATAATCGTCAACAAATAACAGATAGTATTTAGCCAAACCAAGTGACTTCTTCTCCATGGGGCCACACAGGTCTGTATGAACCACTTCTAGGATCCTGCTGCTCGTGCTGGTACTAGCAGAGAAAGGTAACCTGCTTTGTTTTCCCTCGCAGCAAACTACACAACTTGATTGGCTTATATTCTGTTTTTCCTGGTAAGTAACACCTTTAACCGCTCCGTTTCTCATTTTCTCGAGGTCATTCATATTAATATGACCCAATCTTCTGTGCCAAGTGTTGCACGAGGTCTGCGCAACTGCTGCTAAAAGCTGCCTCGACTTTTCAATGTTTAATCTGTACACTTCATTTTCCAAGCTTGCTTCACCAATACAAACATTCTGAGTATTGTAAATGTAACATCCATTTTTATTGAAGGATACTCTGTTACCATTTGCGATCATTCTACTGACTGACAGCAAATTCGTGGTGAGTGTTGGTATGCACAAAACATCCTTTAATTCTACTTCATGTGTGATTGTTTTCACTCGCGTAGTAAGCCGAAGATCTCTGGAGCACAATACTGGAACTTTTGTGTGGTCAGCGATAATTATTTCCTTTACTTTCGGTTCTGTTATGTTAGTTATCAAGTTCTTGTTAGACGCCATATGACAACTTGCGCCTGAGTCTATGTACCAGTCGTCTTTTTTAAACTCACGAGTCAGAAAAACTGCGCTGAATACGTTTGAGGTAGGTTTCTGCTTATTTTTATTATTTAATAAGCGGCACTGGCTCTTGTAGTGTCCAATTTTCTTGCAATGATGACAACGAATTTGTTTTTTGTTTCTATTGACACTGACATTGCCATTGACAGGTGACATTTTATTGTTGTTATTATTCGCCTGCAGGTGGCGCTTTTGTACTTGAGCATGATGCGCAATAAGCGCGCCTTCTGACCTAACCTCAAACTCCGAACTCATATCTAACAATTTTGTTTTTATAGCATCAGCACTTATCTTCAATCCTGAGTGTTCGATTGCCATGATCATTGGGCTAAATCTCTCTGGCAGTCCTGCCAGCAACAAAGAGCCGATCCACTCGTCGTTTATTTCGAATCCGGTGCCCTTCAACCGTTGAGCCGTTTCCACAATCTGGTTAACGTAGCTGGTCATACTATCACAACTCTCCAAACGTATTGATATTAGACTTCTTAAGAGAGTAATCTTGCGCGTGAAACCAGAATCATCGAACAATGATTTCAGTTTGGCCCATAAAGCTTGTACCGTGGCTTCGGTTTTTATATGGACATACAACGACGGGTCGATTGTCATGATGATTTTTGCCCTCGCCTTCTTGTTCTCAGCATCCGTCAGCCCTGTGGTACTGGTCACATCTATATCTTCCAGGATCATAAAGTTTTCGGCGGCAAACGCCCAATCGTCGTAGTTTTCACGCCCTTTGAGCTTGGGAACGTTCACTGAGTAATTACCCGACGACATATTTTTAGCACTGATACTTGATAGTTTATAAAAACACCGAAAGTCTACAAGCACTAGTTCCTTTTTTACTTTTAGATGAGTCTGAGCCCATTACCTATTAAATTAATTAATACACACTTGGCGGTTATCTACAGACTAACGTTTATTCAGATTTTAGACGGAAGGCCAGTAACAGACAGATTATAAAAATAACAGATTAAATATCTAATGCACGAATAGATGGTGTTGCTAGTATGATATTTTGTTACATACAATAATTAATTTTAACATATTGTAGTACGAAAAAAGTAGTAAAATTGTAGTTAGTTCTTTATAATTTATTGAGTAACTCGATGACACCCACAACTCCGTTGCGCCAAAATTCGTTTATCACGAATGAACCGTGTATTGTTCGGGGATAAAAAGTATTTTGTCCTATCCCGGGACTCAAAGCATCTATAGATATACCAATATTCAGCAAAATCAGTTCAATGGTTTGGGCTTGAAGAAGCAACAGATAGTCAGTCACACTTTCGCTTTTATAATATTACTAGCGACCCGCCCCGGCGTCGCACGGGTATAAAATATATAGCCACTGAAAAAATGATCCTTCACGTGGTCTATTTCTTATCTGTGCCAAATAACATAAAAAATGCTCCAGTGGTTCACGAGATAAGCCCTTTCAAATAATTTCCCCCGTTTTTTTCCACATTCTCCTATTAGTCTTAGTGTGATAAAATATAGCCTATATCCTTCCTCAATAAATGGGCTATCTAATACTGAAATAATTTTTTAAATCGGACCAGTAGTTCCTGAGATTAGCGCGTTCAAGTTAGCCCTTTCAAATATTATCCCCGTTTTTTCCACATTTTCCTCTATTTCTTCGCTCCTATTAGTCTTAACGTGATAAAATATAGCCTATAGTCTTCCTCGATAAATGGGCTATCTAACACTGAAAGAATCATCAAAATCCGTTGCGTAGTTTTAAAAATTAAAGGGAACAAAGGGACATGAGGGAAAAAAAGCGACTTTGTTTTAAGTATAGATAGTATAAGTGTATAGTATGGATACTCGTTTAACACAAAAAAATAGGAAGTATAAAGGAACTTTTCACTCAAATTCTAAGTCAAATTCTGTTTTAAAATTTTCCATCCACAAATATTTATTGACTAGGCTCAGTGTCGCAGCTGCTATGCAATATCCTCATTTATCGCACGTAATAATGCGTGCTTATTTTCTCTTGCGCTTCCTAACCTCACGCGATGTCGTATACAAAAGTGATGGCAACCCTAGTTTGCGGCTATCGTGCAACTGGCAACCATGGATATTTATGTACAAAATGCATAAAACTTTAATTCTGTATCAAAATTATTAAAAAAATCTATGCTTAAATTTTGATGTAGTACTATGTCTATTTACGGGCTGGCAACCCTAGGTTGCGGCCGACTGAGAGCTGGCAACCATTTATACCTTATTTTGCCTCGTCATTTTCATGATGTACCTAAAATTTATTGAAAAAAAGATACATGCAAATTTATGCATTTATCTCATGAACATTGAACTTAATTAGAGGTGCGGCCACTTTTGACAAGGCAACCCAACATTAATCCATTCTATACGTTCTAAAGATTATATTAATATATATTTGATCGAAAAAAACGATTCATGCAGGATTTTACGGTGGGATCCAAGATTATTAAGTAGATGGCAGGATTAGGCATAATTTTTTAATAATTACGCCTTGCTATCTACTATTAAATGGTTAAAAATAAAAATTCAAAGAATTTTGTAAGAAAATATTTAAATTAATAAATATTTTAAATTTTTTATTGACATTTTAATTATTAAGTAATGTACGTTTACCTTTTAACATACGCTTTAAATATAACATTTTGACGCTCAGATTGTCAGGTGTTTTAAGAGCTAACATAACACCGCGCGAGTTTGGAGTGACAACCCAAATTTTGCAATTTAAAGTTATCTGAAATGGTGCCCATAATTAAATTGTTAATTTGTTACATAATTATAATGTTTAATTATAATGTTTATTAAATTATGAACTATATGGTACGTATATGTTGCACATAAACATAGCATACCAATGCTCGTTGCTGCAGGTAGAAAAAAAATAGCACGTCAGTTACAATAGAACCTCTGGAACATTCGGAGCCAATCAGATGAGATAAAGCTTTTCAATACTCGCAGATGCCCCGCGGTGATTGGAGGTTGCTACGTCGCGAGTAGGGTCACCACAACTTTTTCAGGATTTCAGATAATTACATAAGTAGAATATAGGTGTATTTACACACATTCCAAAAATAAAATTTTCACAACTTTTAGCCTTACCAAATACTTTTGATGTAAAGTTTATGAACTAAAATAATTAAATTGTAAACAAAACAAACGACAAGGATTTCAACAATTATTATACCTCGGTCATAACTCGTAAGTATTATATTTTAAATATTTTTTTTGTTTTGTTTCTGTACACTTGGTACAATATGTTTAAATGTTTCTCGAAAATTTTTATTACAGACAACGGTCGAAAATTTTTATTAATTTTCGTTTCTTTTTTTTCATCATATTTAAAACGAAATAGCGATATTTATGATATTTTGTATAAATAGTAATCTCATAATCGTGGCAAAAAAACGAAAGTTTATTTTTAGAAATATACCTTAGTTTAATTATAAAAAGTATATCTTATGTTATTCCTTAGCTTGGTCACCGCAAAAAACTCAGCGGATTATTTTTTATTTACCATCGCGTACGAGTCTTATACAGCGTGTATTGTGATACCGAGGGGCCGATACAGGGAGTTAGAAAATGTTTAGAAATTAAATTATATTTAATTAGAAGGGATATACGTTAGCTAATAGGGCTCAATGTTGACAATAGTTTAGGGTTAGACCGCCTAAGGGCATTTATCTATTAGCGCTTAGAAAAGCTTAGGTTTTATAGTCAAGTGTAAGTTGCTGACGTTAATTAAAAGCTCTTGGCTTATGGAAGAATATGGGAGCTATGCTAAAAGCTTAGCTGTTAGTAGCATTTGCTTTTTGCTTTATTTTAATTTCAAAACATCAGTAAAATTCGCTGTATAATAATTGATTACAAGAAGTTTCATAGATAGTTTAGAGTTTAAGAGCTGACTTAAAAGAAACTGACTAACTGGCGCACTCAGTTAGCCAGTTTGTTTTAATCAAAATCTATTGAATAACAATATATATCCAAGAATCCGCGATCGAAGGTTAATGATTATTAAACTTCAATTTAATGGAAAGTTTGACAATGTATGGGACTAATGTCAAAATCTTCGTTTAATTACAATTAAATAATTGATATTCGTCACTGAGTACGGCAAAATGCATAGGTCGATTATTGCTATTCAGCAATCATCTCCAAAACGAATCTTCAAAAAGCATTAACAAACTATTCAGAATTTAAATCATATACTTTTACACTGAAACAATTATTTTCATTCACAAATAGAATTTTTACAATTCCACTATAAAATACGGGGAAAATATCGTTTCAGGTATTAGCATATTAGGCGGCGCCCGGGGCTCTCGGCTTTTGTCAGCGAATCTCTGTACAGGGTGCTCCTTTTTTATTGCGACTGCGTTCGTCCAGATTTCGACAATAAAAGGAGATCAATTGTTTTCGTTTACAGGCACATCGGTGCTTTGTGTTTTAAGCTGCTTATTTTTGGGAATGGGGATAGATTAGGTAATGTATCAGGTGTATAGGCAATATTTTATGTAATTGTTAGCAATAATATTCATGCTAATAAAATGTTATAAATAAAAAGGTGTAATAACGCCTGAGTCATAATTTCGCACTCAAAATTTCATTAAAATTTGGTGTAGCATAACTATTGTAAAAAAGCATTGTTTTTTTTATGCAAACGAGCAAACGGGTCACCTGATGGAAAGCAACTTCCGTCGCCCATGGACACTCGCAGCATCAGAAGAGCTGCAGGCGCGTTGCCGACCTTTTAAGGGGTAATAGGGGAGGGGAGGGAAGGAAATAGGGAAGGGTAGGGAAAGGAAAAGGGTAGGGGATTGGGCCTCCGGTAAACTCACTCACTCGACGAAACACAGCGCAAGCGCTGTTTCACGCCGGTTTTCTGTGAGGACGTGGTATTTCTCCGGTCGAGCCGGCCCATTCGTGCCGAAGCATGGCTCTCCCACGTCTATGTCGTCATTGTAATTTAGTATGGAGATTTTTTGAATCCCGAGAAAAGACATAGTATAATTTTTATGTCCGAACAATATGTATACAGTTTCTACTTTCTATACGATAAACAAGTAAAGTAAATATAAAAAGTAAAAACATTAAGTTTAGCGGGTTGCATTTTATTATTCTTCCAAATTTTCTATCCTATATAATATTTCAAAACGAGCACTATGCGTTATGATTCTAAATTCAAATTTCAATCGAAAATAATTATTTTTATTGTTAAAATTTAAATCAACCTGTATAATTATATCTGATATAAAGAAGGATTACCGAGGGCATGGGGGTACAAATATATCATTTTGTGTCATCAAGTCGTAAAATATTTATGTGTCGCGATCTGCGCAGGCTGTTGATAACTTGGAGCCTCCAGCGGTGGCTGCACCCGTTTATATTGTAATATAGGGTGTTACTGATTTGTTACTTATTACAACCATACGGAGACTTAAAACCTTGTGCCAGGCACAATAGTATTTAAAGAGTGGTTACTTTGCTCTGAAAATACTGATTAAATCGAGGTTATTTGTTAATATATTATTCAACCTTAGAAAACTGTAATTTTTGGTGTATTGTGAACTTTCGTAATAAGTATATTGTTAAGGTTATAATATTGTTTATCATGTAAGTGACATAAATTGTCTTATTGAGAATAATAAAGATCTATAAACCGAAGTCATCCAGAACGGATGCAAAGGCCTTGTTATTACTTATTTGCGCAATACAAATATAATGTACTGCCTAATTCCGCTTGCCATAACATAGAGACAAGTTTTTGGTGTGTGCGACGTGACACTACATTGTTTCGCTCCTTAAAACAAGCTTATGCATATTGTGTGCGCTTGAGTTGGCCAGTTTACGAGTCTCTTCCACTTTCTTAAATTTATCTATATAATATAGTGTTTTTTGACATTACATTATGCTTACTGCGACTTACAAAACATACATACAAAATCCGTTAGAAATCGTATATATTTTTATAATAATTAAAAGTATAGTCTGTCAAGAAAGTCATAGGCGGGAACATTTGTAAATGAAATAAAAATTATAAGAACTTTATTAATTAGAGATAAAAATGTGCAAGGTCATAATATTAAAAATGAAATAAGCGTTCTCTGTGAAAATACAAAGAAAAAAATACACCTTATAAGCGTGATTACGTTTAGAAAATTTTCCCGCCTGTCATGATTTTCTTGACGGACTATATACCTATGTTTTCATATACTTTACGTTTCTGCTGAATCAGAGATCAACTACGATAACATGGCGCGCCCCTCCAAAATTCAAAACGTTTTAAGTGCGTTGTCAAAACGTTTGAAGTGCGTTGTCTTGCGAGGTAGGTTAGTTATGATTAGTTGACCAACAAATCTTGGTAATAAGTGACATTAACTGAAATATTACGAGTACTGTGATTGGTTGAATACTTACTACTTACAAACTCTTTCATAAGGATGTGACTACACGCATTGAAACAGTCATTTGGAGGGGCGCGCCATGTTATCGTAGTTACTCTCTACATCAAAATCGATCCAATGATTCGGAGCATTTTTTGCACAATGAAATAGTTTTCTATCATTATTATCTCGGTTACGGCAGGGTAGAGGTAGATTATATGTCAATATAGTCTTCATAGTGTACCATAAAACTATTATATTGTAAGTCCATAAGCAATAAAAGACATTACAATGACTTATAGTCCTACCTTGCGGGGTCACGCTCTTTTATCACAATAAATAATTTTTATTGACCTTCCATTTTTTATTGATAATAACGTAACTCACTATAATATTCTGTTATACTTTTTGGTCCCTTGTAAAATTAGTATTCATAATCTCTTTATTGTTAACTAGATGAGCAACTTCGATGCGCCAAAATTGGTATATCGTGCAAGAACCGTACATTTTTCCAGAATAAAAAATATCTTATATCTTTTCCGGAGACTCTTCTCGGGAAGTATCTCCATACCAGATTTCAGCAAAATCGGTTTAGCGAATTGGATGTGAAGAAGTAATAGACAGACAGAAATACTTTCGCATTTATATTATAACATTAGTATGGATATTAAAGGTCATAAGATAAACGCAATTGAAAAAAACTTCCGTACTGAGCATAAAGTCCATTACACCAATGCTTTTTTTCCATACCAATTCTTTACCTAGGCATCAAGCTTACCCCTTTTAAAACGCAGCAATATAGATGATGTATTCCACAAATGAACGAAACATGATGCGCCGATGAAAATAATTCGCGAAAACATAACTGAAATATTACTTGTTATTTGTTTCGTCAAATAAGTTAGATGTACGAAACGTGGATGCGGCATATTATCTGTATATTTATTTACTTATTGGAAAAAAAAACAGCATTTTAATACAAGCAATTGTAAATAGTAAAGTAGCACATATGAGCCAATAAAGTTTTCACAGATAAGTATTACAGTAACATGGATCATGTACAATTTGTGATACAAGAAGTTTATGCAACGGTTGATAATCAATAATAATTATAATAAATAACACGATGTTAAAGTTTCTTAAGGAAATTTCACACAATTTTATGCATTATTGTTTGAAACAAAAATATGTATATTATAAGAAAACAACTATATTTCTTTGATTGTGGCAGCAAATTTTTTTAAATTTTGAGTTGAATATATCAATTTCATTAAAATTAAGATTATTGTTTTCACACGCTCTCACAATAAAGCGATTCTTAGCATAGTTTGATCTACACACAGCTGTATCAAATGTTGATCTACTACGGGTACGAGACGGGCACCTAAATAGAATTTGACTTAGGAGGTATGGAAAATCTATCATGTTGTGGATAGAGTATTTAATCTTTTAAACCTCTCCGCTTATCCAAGGACAATATTTTAGTTTTGTTAATATTTGTAAACTTGTATTGTAATCTTTTAAGAAATTTATCTTGTATCTTTTCTAACATATCAATATATTTAAAATAAAAGGGATTCCAAACAGTTGACGCATACTCAAGAACTGATCTGACTAACGAGTTATAAAGTATAGTTATGTTGTTGGTTGTTTAAAATCGTTAGCCTGTCGAAACAAGAAACCAAGAATTTTGAATGATTTGTTACAAATACTACTTATATAATGGCTTTTTTTTACATATAATGTAAAAAAAAGCGAGCTCATGATATTTAATTCAAGGGCTCGTAAAATCGGAGATGTAGCACCAGTGCTTCTCAATGGTGTTGCGCTCCGAAGAGTAAAAGAATTTAAATATCTCGGTCATGTGGTCACTGAGGATTTAAAAGACGATGGAGACATCGAAAGGGAGAGGAGAGCGATGGCGGTCCGCTGTAATATGTTGGCGCGCAGATTCGCAAGGTGTAGTACAGATGTTAAAATTACACTATTTAAAGCATTCTGTCAAACACTCTACACCTGCAATCTGTGGGTCAACTATACGCAGCGGGCCACCAACGCTCTCCGACTACAGTATAATAATGCTTTCAGGGTGTTGGTGGGGCTCCCTCGCTGGTGTAGTGCATCAGCGATGTTTGCGCACGCTCGTACAGACGGTTTTCACGCCGCACTGCGACGTCGCATAGCATCGCTGATGTTCCGCACGCAGGGCAGCCCCAACAGCATCCTGAAAGTGCTCAGCGTCAAGCTGGACAGCCCCCTTCTGGGGCACTGGATCCATACACATGTGCATGTGCCCGGAGCACCAGAAGGTGGCAAGTACTTAAACTAACTTATTTATTTCTTTCTTAATACTTCAGTCGGAATTTCCAGGAATTGCTATTGTATTCTATTGTTGTCGCGATCACCGGTGCTCGCGCGGGGCCTGAAGGATTAATATGAGTTAAAAAGCTTGAAATAAACTTTTTTTTTAATATGATTTGCAAAATCCATTGAAATGTTACATTTGCTTTGCATTTATTAGAGGACGCAATTTTATTTTTGGAATATTTTGGGGGGCTCAATAGAAGCTTAGCCTCAAGTTTGTGGGGTCGCCCCTCTTGTCCCCTGGCTGCCATCTTGAAAAAAGGGGTGACAACACTATTTTCGTGATATCTCGGAAACTATACGTCTTACAAAAAATTTGTAAGAACATAATTTGTTGCAAATTATTTTGCCTACAAATATGCTCATATAATATTTTACCCTAAATTAAAAATTTAAAAAGTTATTTACCACGTCATTAATGAATATATTAAACATTAATGAGCCAAGATGGGATCCCTTGGGAGTCCCTGAAGTGATAGGAACAAAATTAGAAGTGTGTCCTTTAATTGCAACAGCTTGGCTTCTATTACGCAAGTATAGGCATATAATAGGATCTGCGTCAATAGACATTAGACGTAGAACATTGTTGAGACGTACTTTAGAAGCATAAAATATTTTAGAAGCTTTATTGAATGGCGTTGCAGCTTCGTAGAATGGCGTAGAACATCGTAGCAGCTTCGTAGACTGGTGTAGTGCATGTTCGAAACTTCGTAGAGGCTTTGTAAAATGGCGTAGAGTATCGTGGAAGTTTCGTATACTTGCGTAGAGCATCGTAGCAGCTTTGTGAACTAGCCTAGGATATTGTAGAAGCTTCGTAGACTGGCGTAGAGCATTGTAGCATCTTTGTAGACTGGCGTAGTCCGTCGTAGCAGTTTTGTAGACTGGCGTAGAGCATTGTAGCATCTTCGTAGACTGGCGTAGACCATCGTAGCAGTTTCGTAGACTGGCGTAGAGCATCTTCGTAGACTGGCGTAGACCATCGTAGCAGTTTAGTAGACTGGCGTAGAGCATTGTAGCAGCTTTGTAGACTGGCGTAGACCATCGTAGCAGTTTAGTAAACTGGCGTAGAGCATTGTAGCATCTTTGTAGACTGGCGTAGTCCATCGTAGCAGTTTCGTAGACTGGCGTAGAGCATTTTAGCATCTTCGTAGACTGGTGTAGAGCATTGTAGCATCTTTGTAGACTGGCATAGAGCATTGTAGATGCTTTGTAGACTGGAATAGGGTGTCATAGAAGTAACGTAGACTCACTCAAGATATTTATAGAACAAAAGTCTAGCGTAAAGCATTATAAACGCTTCGCAGTCCGACAAAAATATTTTTAAAGTATACGTAACAAAAAAAAATGCACATTTCGTTGTTCTCTCCAATTGAATTGTGTGTGCAAATGTGATGGGCACATTAGGCGCGGAATGGATGGCCGTCATTTGTCTACCAATTCTCTCTATTCATACACGCTAATGTCTCTATTATTTATACTTTTGTTTATATGGTGTACCATTTCATCTGAAGTTTTATGAAAATAAATAAGTTTGCAAATGCAAAAATTTTTTATTGGTGTAGAAGTTATATATTTTTTTATTTCAATGTAACGTTTGTAATATATTTTTAAATTTGAATAAAGCTGTGCTATAATATTTATAGTAATAGAGGTAATAGGAATAACAATAATTAATGAAATTGAGGAATTCATACACTACTGAATATAAACAAATATAACTTCATTAGAAAAATTTGCTGTTTCATACTTATATTCAGATATCTTCTTCTTATATATAAAAATGGATTTTCAAATGTGTTAGTCGCGCTAAAACTTGAAAACGGCTGAACGGATTGGGCTGATTTTAGTCTTAAAATATTCGTAGAAGTCCAGGGAAGGTTTTAAAGTGACACCAAGTTCACCGGGACAGCTAGATTTACAATAATTTCTTAAAGTTTCAAAGGGATTTAATTATTTATCTCACTATAATATATACTATACAACCTAGTTAACACACACACTAGTTTCAATTTTTGTTTCGTTAACAAACGTCATAAGCTTTTATAACATGATATAAGAACAAACGTTATTATTTAATCTCTTTAAAACAAGTTTAAAACTATTAAATAGTCACTTGCTTTTATCGAAGGTAAGTTATAGATAATGTTACATGTACCACAGCCCGGGGGTTCTGTATAACAAGCATTAGGCAAATTGTACCCCGCGGCGGACCACTTTGTGCTGAAACTATGTGTAACTTGCGTGCAACTTCAAATAAACGGCTTATTTGAGTGGAGATCTGATAGAATATGCTGAAGAGTAATTTTGAAAATGTCAAAGTATATATTTTTACATGTTATTATTGTAGACAGGAAATTTTTGGATATATATAGCCTAAGTGGTTTAGAAGATATGATACGATAAATTAATAAAGATTTGAGAATTTTTGCTCATTATCTATCTATCTATGGACGCTTCACACCACGTCAGTCTGGCGCCGTGCTAAGACGTACCTGATGAACTTGTGTTACAGGTATCAGACAACGGAAATATATTTAATACTTTTATACTATATAAGATATCTGCGTACTTTAGTAATCAAACAACTTAGGACATGCTGCTGAGATAGAATGCTAGAAAGATATTTATTTACAGAATGAATGTTGACATAATATGACATTAAAAAGACAAAACTTATCAAAAAGGTAAAACTATAAAAAGGTTCTATACAAACACCACACACTCACACTAAATTACAAAATACTTATTTAACAATAACAACTAGCCTAAGCACTTAATTACCCTTAGTAGCCAACTAATAGCCCAGCCTGTCTATGGGCTTCGTAAGGCGTCTGGGTCGGTGTAAGCGTACAGGTGGAACAGAGGGAGGCGGATTTGTCGCAACGGGAGCGTCGCTTGGGGGTGGTGGTACTACTAATACAGGTGCGCCACACTCGCCCGCAGCTGGGTATCTTCCGGGGCTACTGCTTGAGGTCCCCGGTATATCCGGCGGCTCATACGGCACGGCCGATGGCTTAATTTGGTACACGTGCCGTTTTAATTGACCTAGACCCGTACTTACTACGTAGTGCCGAGAGCCTACTCCTTCCTCTACTCTCCCTTGCACCCATTTTTCGCCTTGCGCGTAATTGCGCACCACGACGTCCTCCCCAACTTGAAAAGCTCGCGGTTGCCCCCCGGCGGATTCAATTTGTTTTTCCTGAGCTGTCCGCACCTTATCCTCAATCGGCCTACCCCGCCTCAGATGATCTAACCTAGTACGTAACGACCTACGTTGCAACATCAAGGCTGGCGACACACCCGTGATGCTATGCTCTACGTTTCTATATGCCAGCAGATATGCCTGCAAAGCCGCATCTAGATCGCAGCCATCCCGGGCCGATTTCTTCAACGCCCGCTTGCATATCCTGACCGGCCCTTCGGCGGCACCATTAGAAGCTGAGTGACAAATCGCCGAAAACGAAATTTTGATACCGTTATTAGCCATGAATTCCAGATACTCCCTACTAGAGAAAGGTGGCCCATTGTCGGATACCACTTGCTTCGGCAGCCCGAACCGCGCAAACGTCTCTCGCAACACTTTAATAACCGCACTAGCGTTAGTCCTAGGCATGTGAAAAACTTCTAGCCACTTACTGGTCGCGTCGATAATTACTAGAAACGTTTTACCGTTTAATGGACCCAAAAAATCAACATGCAACCTCGACCATGGTTCCGGCTCATGCGGCCACGGCTGTATCGCCGCCTTGGGTGGCGCCGAACTCTCCGCTATGCACGTAGCACATTCTCTACAGACTCTCTCGATATCGGCATCTATGCCCGGCCACCAGACGAAACTTCGAGCTATGCTCTTCATTTTGACTACCCCCATATGACCCACATGCAACTCGCTCAACATATATGACCGTAAGCTAGCCGGTATAACTAACCTATAGCCCCATATGATACACCCCATATCAATATACAACTCGTTACGTCGCGCGAAGTAGGGTCGTAATTCCGGATCAGGGCACGAATCAGGCTAACCTGAATGTAAATACGCCATCACCCTTCTTAGGTTACTATCCAAGCTGACCTGCTCTTGCACCTCCTTCCTAGTGATCGGTAAAAAAGATTGCACGAAAGAAAGATATGTGCTCTCTTGTTTCACACTTACCTGCTGGTTTACTGGCAACCTTGAGAAGGCATCCGCAGCGTTATTCTTACTGCTAACATATTCGATTTTGTAATCGTAGCCACCTAGTATAACCGCCCATCTTTGCATCCTACTAGCCGCCATAATCGGAATACCTGCCTTATCGCCAAATATGGTAACTAGAGGCTTATGATCCGTCTTCAAAATAAACTTACACCCGTACAAATATTGATGGAACTTCCGTACACCAAATATAATGGACAAAGCCTCTCGCTCAATCTGGGAGTAATTTTTCTCTGCCGAATTAAGTGTTCGGGAAGCGTATGCAATCGGTCTCTCCCCTTGAGACGTAATATGCGAGATGACTGCTCCTATACCGATACTACTGGCATCTGCCGTTAAAATAAGCGGTAAGTCTAGAGAGTAGTGTACGAGGACTTCACTAGAGGCTAAAATATTTTTAATATCATTAAATGCCCGCTCACATCTTTGGTCCCACCTATACCTAGAATTCTTCTTAAGAAGGTCGTATAAAGGTGCTAGAATAGTACTCATGTTGGGCACAAATTTAGCGTAATAGATTACTAGCCCCAGAAAAGACCGCAAATCGGAAACATTGGTTGGTGTTTTTACTTTTTTAATAGCTTCCACCTTGATTGGATCGGTATGAACTCCGTTCTTATCGATAATAAATCCTAAGTATGAAACGGAGTCGCCAAAAAGAGTACATTTATCTTTCCGAACTGGCAAACCCCATTTTTCTAATCTCGTGAAAACTTCACTCAAGGTAGCCAAATGTGACTCATCATTCTTACCCGTTATGATAATATCGTCTAAGAAAACCCCAACCCCGGGCAAGCCTGCAAAAATCTGTTCCATTTTTCTTTGAAAAATCCCCGGACTAGATGCTAAACCGAAAATAAGTCTATTATATTTAAACAAACCTTTATGCGTATTAATAACAGCAAATTTTTGGGACTCATCGAGTTCAAATTGCGTATACGCCTGCGATAAGTCAATTTTAGAAAATTTATCTCCTCCATGTAATTTGGCTAACAAATCCTCAACCCGAGGTAGCGGAAAACGATCGATTTCCAAACACTTATTTAGGGTAAGTTTTAAAGTCACCGCAAATACGTATCGTGCCGTCCTTTTTCATTACCGGTACGATAGGTGTCGCCCAGTCCGAACTCGACACAGGGGAAATTACTCCATCACACTGTAGTTGTTCGAGTGCTTTCTCTACTGGCTCACGTAAAGCGTAAGCTAACGGGCGAGCACGTAAAAAGATCGGCTGTGCCCCCTCTCGTAAGCGAAAATCGACTGTTCCACCTGTATACTTCCCGAGTCCATCCGCAAAGACCTTAGAGAACCTGGAACTAAAGAAATCCCAGTTATGATCTCCGCTAATGCTAAACACTTGCGATGGCTGTGGATATATCTTTAACTCGCTAATCCACTGCCGACCTAAAAGGTTACTTTTACCTCTCTCGACTATAAACAAGTCTAATTTTTTTTACATTGATTATATAAAACTAGAGGCCTTATTTTACCAATAGGCTCCTTCAGTTCTCCCGTGTAGTACCTAAGCTTAATCTCGCTAGGAAATATTTTACAATTCTTAAACATTCTGTCGTACGTTTCCTTGTTAATGCATGAAATTGTACTTCCCGTATCAATTTCCATTACTAAATCTTTATCATTAACGGTAATATTAATAGTGTAGGGGGGAAAATCCTTAAAAGATCTATTATAAATAGAATAATTATGCACCTCATCATTATCTATTGTGTTGTGTTGTCGCCTCTAGCCTCCTCGAGACAGCTAAGGCGAGTACTAGCTCTCTTGCGGGGACACATTCGCTTGAGGTGACCTTCCTGCTCTCCGGCGCCCCGAGCTAAAACTCGAGTCCCGTCGAGTTTATAGACGGTGGGCTGTCTGCTTGTGGGAAGGGTACCGACTGGCGGCACCTGCCGCTCTCGGTCACTAACTACCAGGGCTGCATCTGACTCAGCCGATTCCATCGCTAAAGCAATATTATACGCCTTATTAAAAGCCACATTCTCTTCGGTAAATAGCCTTTGTCTGACGCCGTCGTTCCTCAACCCGCATACCAACTGACCCCTCAAGTTTTCACATAGAGCGTCGTCAACGAATCCACAATTCTTGGATAATTTCTTTAGATCGGCTACGAAATTCGCCAAATTCTCTGAGCGACCTTGTACCCGTCTCCGAAAAATGTACCTTTCGGCTAAAACCGATGGTTTAGGTTTGATATGTCTTCCCACAATCTCAACGAGCTCTGAGTACTGCTTCGAGGCTGGCTTGTGCGGAGTACATAAACTTGTCAACAGCTCGTATGTCTCGGCGCCTACAGCCGTAATCAGCGTTGCCACTTTCAGTTCATCCTTAATGCTATTACAGATGAAGTATTGTTCGAGTCTGTCTATATACGACTCCCAGCAATCTGTCTCTACATTAAAGTCGGCCAACTTACCCACCGACATTTTAACGTTTTTACCTCGTCGCCACTAAGATATCTGCGTATTTTAGTAATCAAACAACTTAGGACATGCTGCTGAAAAGATATTTATTTACAGAATGAATGTTGACATAATATGACATTAAAAAGACAAAACTTATCAAAAAGGTAAAACTATAAAAATGTTCTATACAAACACCACACTATACATTATTTAAGATTTTTATTATATCATACACATATTTAATACACATCCAGACCCGGGAGCATTGAAAACTTTTTGTTCCGTCGGCGGGATTCGAACCCGCGAACCCCGGCTTGAGCTACCATCGCGCTCACCACTGAGCCTCAGAGGTCGTCTAATCGTACGTACGTAAAATTATCGTACTTGTTATTAAAATTTTCTTTAAATTTGAACCTACCTTCTCTTCATTGTTCTCTTGTCTTATTCAGTAGGTACTTGTTACGTGTTGTGTTTTAATATTATCGTGTAATATTAAAAGATAGCACATAACAAGTAGCTCTCAAGTAGTTACAAACTATCTCAACTTTTATTTAATATTCGAAATTTAAACATATAACCTAAACCTGTGTGATCAGGGGCCTTACTCACCAAACTGATATCGATTTCGATTTTCGATTTCAACGGTTTTTGACACTTTAGACATCTAAAATAACGTCGGACGGACCATTACCTACTTTCCAAATAAAAACTAACTTTTAATGTCGGCATGCAGGGATACAAATTTTATAAATACTAGAATATATATATGACAATGTTAAGTGTAACTTTTGTGTAACTACAAAAGAGAATGTACATATTTATTTAATGTCAAGATGTTCCTTAACGAAAATAACCATTTTAAACCCACTAAAGCAGAAAATGGGCACATCCATCTAAAGTTGCTAGAGAAATGTATTTTTATAGTATGACGAAAAAACACAAACATTATTTCATATTTTTCGTAACCTTCTACTACTTTATAACAAGGTCGTTGCTATAACGACGTTAACAAGACGCCATGGCAACATCTCGATTTTGATACGATTTTGTTCCGTAATTCCTACGCATTACAATGACATCAAAAACGATTTTGAAATCAGACTCGTGTCAAATCGATATCAGTTTCGGGAGTAAGGCACATTCTATAATAGCTTTAGAAATTGGAAAACCAAAGTCAAACATTGTTGGTCATATCAAGAGACTTAATATTTTATCTGAACGCCGAAGGCTATAATATCAATTAACCGACCTCGTTAACCTCTTGCAAGGTATGGGTTACCGTGGTTAATTTGATCATCCTTTAATGAACTACAGCTTCAGGCGAGTAAATATTTTATTACTGAAAACATATCTTGTTTGTTAACAGCTGAGTATGTGGTGAGTCCCACATAAGATGTAATACTATACGTACAATGTACATGTTGAATGAAATTTCATTGCGAAGAAATTCGTTTGCGAAACTCTAAACTTTTTTATTGTTAACAACTTTCCGCGACTTAAAAATATGTTCTCATCCAAATATAAAAATATGTCCAGCGAAAGCGTTATACGTGATGATAGACAGATGCATTTTCAAAATATTTTATTATTATGAATCAAGTAATTAATATTTTAAAAATATACGTGTCGTAAAAATGTGTATTGAAATGTTAAAAATTTACATTAAAAATATCACAAAATTCAAAAATGCTCATTAGTACAGTCCATAGCTTCATGTAAACACTTAGGGATAGACAGACAGACTACAGTCATTATTTATAGCTTAAACGATAAAACAAACATGAGTCGACGATGACGAATGCATAAAGCACAATAGATTTGCAATTTGGCTTGAAATAATAGAACCATAAACGGTATTCCTTGAGCGTTATAAACGTCATGGACGTCATAAAACGTCATGAATAGATCGTGATGTGCAATCGGATGGGAAATGCGAGGAAATGGTGGAAAAGCGAGGAAATGCTGGAAATGCTTTACGATCAGAACACTCAATACCCGATTCGTTTTATAGTTAGCGGTTATTTAGTTATGGCTGTATTTATTGGCGCATGTGACGTCTTTAAATGCTGTTAGCTCTTTGTCTAAGATAAGTCGATGACCTATCGACCTGCCTGCATAATTTCAAGCTGGATCGGCAATGTTTTTTTTTCGACCTAGGCTCTTAGCGAGTGTATTGTTTATTTTAGTGTCGAAGTTTGAAATAAAAAATGTATAACTTACAGATTTGACTTAATGATAATATATAGTAAATAGCATGTCATTTAGCGGTGCTTTAGATCAAATTCCACACTTACCTTTTTGTCATTCATTACTTTTATCCCATACAAAACCTTTTTAAGAGATAAAATCATAATATTAATGTCAAGCATAACATTCTAAATATATAACCAGAATATTTCAGATTTTACATTAAAAATTATTATAAAAAACAAAATGCATATATCTGTGTCGGCCATCTTATTTCACCTGCGTGACGGATTACCTCGCTTCCGGCACAGCTGATTTAAAATATTCTTCCATAATTATTATTAGGGATATAAAAGCGCAGGATTAAGATGTAATTACTTCTTTGAGGATTTTTGTTGTCCCTTTTCAAAACGGATTACGCTTATTACGCTTAATGCTAAAGAATGAGACAGTTGTTATTCTTAATTATTTCTTTTTTAAGAGTTTTTGTTATTTTTTACAATAAATTGGGATATTTTTGTTAAACCTTACAAATATATCTTTTAAATCAAATAATTATTGTATCCATTATTATTTATATTAGTATATAACATTATAAAAAAAAGTTTAGCTGTCTGTCTATTAATTCTTCACGCTTAAGCTGCGGAACGGACTTTGAAAAATGTACGGTACCCGCGCGATAAACCAATTTCAGCACACATTTGTGTAATCTATCTAGTCTTTATAGTTTAGTATTTACATATTTTATTTCAGCCCATTTCCAACATAAATCTTAAGCTAAAGTGTAAATCAAATCCCTTATAGATAAATCTTCATGCGCGTCCGACTTAATGTGTTCTCGCTGTTTTTAATCTGAAATCACATTAAAGTTGATACTTTGTTTCAGATTGCATTCGGAGCGTCCTGCAAAAAGTTATACATAATGCATGTAGCGCCTGCAGCTGGATTTGTGAAGACACTACTATGAGTGCGTTTTGAAACTCACACGATGTATATAAAATATGAAAATTGTAATTAATCCTTTACGCAAATTATTCAAAGATTACGCGTGTAACATTTCAAACATTAAAATTAGACCAGTCGTAAAGTTTGTGCGCTACGGTTAAAAAACGCTACGGTTCGCTACGTTAGTCAGTATATTATATTATTGCTGGACGACTCTCACAACTCCTTTGCACATAAATTTGTTTATCGCGCGTACATTTTTCTGGGAAACAAAGTATCCTATGTTGATTCGTGGGACTCAAATTATTTACTAACACATGGAGTTGAATAAGAGGCATGAAGCTTCTTATTCAACTTCATAATGAACTAAAATAAAATATTTTATTTCCGAATTGGTTACAAAATAACTCTTCTATAAAGTCCCCGATATCTACTACAGGTTCTGGAACTAACTATAGTTTGTTCGTTCTGAGATGATATGGGTGACAGTTCTCATATTCCTTGCTACTGTTTTTTTTACAAGAAAACAAAAAAAAATCAGAATGTAATAAATTATATTCCATCTACAAAAATAAATGTTTCCTGTAATTGTAAATGAATAAAAATGAAAAGTTGCTAAATGCTAACTTATTGATATAAAATTATAAATATTAACTTTGAAATAGGAGTATAAAATTATTGTTACGAAAATATTTGAAAAATGTCAGATGCATGAAACGGAACTTATGTCAATAGATATTGACACAGTTGAATCGAAATCAAATCGATAAAAAAGGGCGGCCATCTTAAATCGCCGGCGTCACTCTGAAACATCAGTACGAAATCGATAATTTCGATTGCAATTCCTTTACGAGGTGATTCGATATTTTTAAATTATTCGATTGATTTTTTTAGGTAACTTCCCTACTATTGTCAATTATAATGTGTCACGCATTTCATCATAAAACGAACAAACTATAGACTAAACTTTTGGTTATCGTATTTCACCTAATCGTGAACCACTAGTAGTGGCAACTAACAAAGACAGCTTCGTAGCTGAATGAAATACACTTATCGGAGTTAACCGCTGATATACAGCTCGCCTCCAGCTACTCATACCCGTATCTTGTAAGCTATAGCTAGTCTCTCTTATACTTCTCGAAAGCTACTAGTCTCGGAAAATCGAAGAAAATTACGGGTGTGCTTCTTATTTCACAATATGAACTAAACAAAAGTAAAAATTAAAGATGTTAGATAAAAACGATCTGGACTTTTACAGTTGAGACAAAGCGTACCGGCCGCACCATAGATATAGAATATACTGACGTATAGATCACCTGACAACCCGAAAAAGCGTGACGATTTTTGATCTGTCAATGTGTGCGTGTGCTAGTGATGTATCTTTTACTATCGATAGTATAGTTCGTTCGAGTTATTTTACCTGCGTTTTTATGAGAAATAAATAATATGCAACTTTGACAGATTTTGTAATTCAAATTAGGTAGACTCCGCGCACGATAACTTTGCGCGCATCTGAACGAAACTTTTCGTCGGGCCGCCATAATTACATAATAATCGATACGTCTGTTCCTATACATAATTTAAATTAGTATTTATAAGGATATTCAAGTAAAACTACATCATACACATACTATCAGAATTAAAATGTTCAATAACTTTATGAAATGACTGATGTAATGAAAACTGGCCAAGTTAGATCTAATCTAGTTTATGATCTCACATTATTTAAATAACATTAATTGTTATAGATTTTCAATAAAGCAAAGAAATAGACTCTATTATTTGTTCATATTGTTATTTGGTTCCTATACAGGGCCGTGCCTGGGTATATGGCCGCCTGCGTGCCAGTCTGTATGGCCGCCCCCAGGATAACATTAAAAAAAACTACTTTAATTTTTAATGTTTATTATTATACACAGGGCATCAAACCGGGAAAAAAATCAGTTTTTGGTTAACCGAAATCGAGAACGAAAAAAAATATTGGTTTTGTTCCGAAAACCGGTTTCTGAAAAGAAAAACCGGCTAAAAACCGGTTTTATGAGATTTATATGTTTGGATGAAATTTAAGAAAAAAAAATGCACAAAATAAACATTTTTTTTATTTAAAATTTAAACAAAAATAATAACATGAAAAAAATTACAAAACTGTCGCGGGTTTGAGTTGGATTATTCAAAGATACTTAAAAAAAAAAAAAACTAGCTCCAATTCCAGCTTAGATTATAATTAAAATGATCTCACATGTTGTGCATTTCGTTCGGCAAAATTTCGTATACGGACTTTTAACCCGGTGAACACGTTTTTGCTATTTAAGTATATATTTAATTATCATGAAAATGAATGTTCCCCATTTATTTATTTTGTCTGAAAAATAATTGTTATTGTAGGTTATAATATTATAGGATATATTTAGATATAGCCACACTATTTGGTCGGTCACTAACGATGCGACGATCGCTCGGCGGCTGGCGCCCGGCGGCCGGCGCGGGCGCCGAGCGCTCGCTTCTTCAGTACGAGTCCTAACGCCTTGTATGCGCCACGTGTTTTTGTTATCGGAGTGTTACTTGTTATTACTGTTGTCTTGTTATTACTGTTTTTTGTTTTTGTTGCTGTTTTGTTATTGCTGGTATTGAAAAATGCCGAAAAGACAACGAAAAACTGTACTCAACAGTGAAACGCGGGAGTTTGTTGTGCGTTTGCGAGATTACTTTGCTTGTGAACAACAAAATGGCGGCCCTTTGTTGCCACTTGAAAACGTACCCATACAAATCACAAAACATTTTTTTCGCTTTCAGCGCTGAGTACTTTCACTGTAAAGTGTAAACTATATAAGGAACGTTGTGCACTCGTTTCCATTACCGACATTTTTTATCGATACTTGCCGCCCTAGTCGATAAACGTCACACGACGTAAGTTTTGCAGGACGTAAACATAAATTGAGATTGAGATAACTTCTCGTAAATGTTAAGATTTGTTAAAAATATCAACGGAATACATTACTAATGGTATAAAGCTACGTAAAATTTTCAAATGGCATTTTTAGACGCCCCCAATATGATCCCAATTTAATGGTGACGCCACTACAATGTTATATGATGACATTAGCTGTCAGTGTCATAGGGATCAAGGTTCGCCGCGCCGAGTATAATGAAAACAAACCGATTATATTTTTGCCCAGTAAACAACTTGTAACGATTTGGCCGCCTCTTAATTTCGGCCGCCTGCGTGCGGTGCACGCAATGAACGCCCGTCAGGCACGGCCCTGTTCCTATACATACATATTTCGATTTTCCATGGAACTTGGCACTCATTTAGATCTCCATCCTTTTTACGGCTAAGTCCATAGACAAGAATAATGTTTGCATGGAACTTGGCTTTCAATTTTTACATATTTTATGTTTTTGGTGGGATCAAATTTATCGATATGCTTATCGATATTGTACAATAACATACAACTAAAATAAAAATGTAATGGGGGTGTAAGGGTATTATGATATGCATTTAATTTAAGAATAAATAATATACTATGTGTGTCGTTTACTTTCAACTTTATATTTGCATTTCTATTAATGTTATAACATATCCGACGTTAAAAAAATCACACCAAACGAAAATATGTATATCTACTTTTCAATCGTCACTTTTTTTCTGTCAAATAAAATATATGAACAAATAATAGAGTCTATTTCTTTGCTTTATTGAATATCTATAACAATTAATGTTATTTAAATAATTTTAGATCTTAAACTAGATTAGATTCTACTTGGCTAGTTTTCATCAGAATTAAAATGTTCAATAACTTTATGAAATTACTGATGTAATGAAAACTGGCCAAGTTAGATCTAATCTAGTTTATGATCTCACATTATTTAAATAACATTAATTGTTATAGATGTTCAATAAAGCAAAGAAATAGACTCTATTATTTGTTCATAATGTTATTTGGTTCCTATACATACGTATTTCGATTTTCCATGGAACTTGGCACTCATTTAGATCTCCATCCTTTTTACGGCTAAGTCCATAGACAAGAATAATGTTTGTATGGAACTTGGCTTTAAATTTTTACATATTTTATGTTTTTGGTGGGATTAGATCTAACTTGGCCAGTTTTCATTATATCAGTCATTTCATAAAGTTATTGAACATTTTAATTCTGACGAAAACTAGCCAAGTAGAATCTAATATAGTTTAAGATCTCAAATTATTTAAATAACATTAATTGTTATAGATAATTAATAAAGCAAAGAAATAGACTCTATTATTTGTTCATAATGCTATTTGGTTCCTAAACATACATATTTCGATTTTCCATGGAACTTGGCACTCATTTAGATCTCCATCCTTTTTACGGCTAAGTCCATAGACAAGAATAATGTTTGTATGGAACTTGGCTTTCAATTTTTACATATTTTATGTTTTTGGTGGGATTAGATCTAACTTGGCCAGTTTTCATTACATCAGTCATTTTATAAAGTTATTGAACATTTTAATTCTGATGAAAACTAGCCAAGTAGAATCTAATATAGTTTAAGATCTTAAATTATTTAAATAACATTAATTGTTATAGAGATTCAATAAAACAAAGAAATAGACTCTATTATTTGTTCATAATGTTATTTGGTTCCTAAACATACATATTTCGATTTTCCATGGAACTTGGCACTCATTTAGATCTCCATCCTTTTTACGGCTAAGTCCATAGACAAGAATAATGTTTGTATGGAACTTGGCTTTCAATTTTTACATATTTTATGTTTTTGGTGGGATTAGATCTAACTTGGCCAGTTTTCATTACATCAGTCATTTCATAAAGTTATTAAACATTTTAATTCTGATGAAAACTAGCCAAGTAGAATCTAATCTAGTTTAAGATCTCAAATTATTTAAATAACATTAATTGTTATAGATATTCAATTAAGCAAAGAAATAGACTCTATTATTTGTTCATAATGTTATTTGGTTCGTATACATACATATTTCGATTTTCCATGGAACTTGGCACTCATTTAGATCTCCATCCTTTTTACGGCTAAGTCCATAGACAAGAATAATGTTTGTATGGAAATTGGCTTTCAATTTTTACATATTTTATGTTTTTGGTGGGATATCATTACTTTTTGTAAAGAAAACTTTCCGAGCAAGGGTAGACAGTAGACATCTTAATCTTCCCAGTTCAAACATACATAATGTTCGACTATATTCAATCGCAACCTTAAGGTGTTATTTCACCACTTCCCGACGAGTATCGGATATGCTATCCGCAACTTATGTGGCAGATACTTCATCTATCAGATAAATAATTTATCTGATAGATGAAGTATCCACAATTATTGTGGATAGCCTATCTGAAACTTAACTGACAGATGCTTCATCTGTCAGATAAGTTGTGGATAGTCTATCTGAAACTAATCAGGAAGTGGGGAAATAGCTCCCAAGCCTTGTTGAGTATCAGACGAATAAAACAAAGAAAATTCAAGCGAATGGAAAAAGCAGCTACCATCAGGAGGCATTGGAATTATTATTTTCGTAATTATTATTATTATTTCCGTATTCGGTATAACACAAGTGTATTTCCAACCATTAACTATAGGGTACAGCTTATTGTGCGGAAGTAAAGAAGCTATTATTATAGCTGTCTAACAGACAGACAGACGGACGGACGGACGGACGGACAGACGGACAGACGGACAGATGGACGGACAGACGGACAGACGTATTAAAAGAATTCTATGTCTATTCCCGGGACTCAAACTATATCTCCATACCAAATTTAAGAACAATCGGTACAAGCAATTTGGGCTTGAAGAGGTAACAGACAGACATACATACTTTATAAAGTCACCTTCTATTAATTTCCTCAAGTTTTTTCACTTCACAAATAAATATTTACGGAGAGCTCCCATACAATAAAAGTGTTTTTTTTGGCCTTTTTTTGCTCAAAATCAATAATGGCAGGCGGTAGATACTTGAAAATTTCAAAAAATCTTTAATTATATATATTTTTTCATAATTTATAATAAAAGTAAAATAAAATAAAATTTAAGGGGGGTCTCCATACAAAAAACACAATTTTTGCCTAGTTTGGCTCTGTCCGACTCGCACTTGACCGATTTTTTTGTTTTCTGATTTTTCCTCACGCTTTCACACAATTGCCGAGCTGGATTCCAAATTTCAGCCTTCTAGGTCATCTGGAAGTGGGTTAGAATTTTGATCTATAGGTCAGTCAGTCAGTCAGTGATAAAAATGTAGATTTTCGGACGTTAATATCTTAATAACCGTTTGAACTGTGCTTATGAAATTTAGAGCATGTAGTTATCTCGCAAGTCTCATTATAAGAGCCAAATTTGAAACGTTTATGTCAAATAGTTTCGGAATTATGAGAGGGTCAAAAGTACCTGCAATGGTTCGTGTAATATTACACACGGTGCTGCTCGCCATTCTGTTATGCTGGAACTTGGCTTGACACGCTACCGCGTGTCTAGATTCAAGCACTAGCGTATATGTAAAAAAATTTGATGAAAAATTTTTCTTCAAAATTTGTGTAATATAAGAACAATAGTACCTTTAGTTACGCAAAATATGAAAGTAAAAGGGAGGATTCACAATGTTTTATTTGAAATAGAGAACTAAAGACAGAATATAGCGAAAATAAACACATCGTAGCAATTTGGACATTAAGATTAATTACCTGTGAAATGTATATTTTTCAGGATTACTCCTATGATTTACACTGCAATCACTCACAGAACAAGTTACTATTGTTATATGTAATAGTATTTGTCGAAAATAATAAAGGATTTAAACAATAAATTGCAAATACCGAAAGGGCATAAAAACGATTGACGACTTTTGGCCGACCTGTCAAATGAAAGTGGTTAAAGTTTTCATTAGACTGCCTCTCTCTTTTCATCTTGTTATAATTCTATAAAGGATTTTCTTCTCTCTCGCACTCTTTGTTGGTCTTTAGCATCATACGTTTATGGGCCGCACACAAAATATTAATGAATATTTAAGTTTAAGATTAGACATAAGCTCTATTTTCATTAATTAAATTTTTGAACAAGTTAGTAGCATGACAGTTTTCGGCCAATGTTGCAAAGTCCAAATTGTCAATATAACGAAGAGATTTGATATGAAAATATATGGAAAGTAGCTAAAATTTTATGTTCAAAGGGCTGCAAAATTTTAGTCCTGCTACATACGTAATGATGAAACTGCTAAGATTGATCTTTGAATAGATATTGAAGATGCTTGGCGAACAACCGCCGATTCTAACCAAGTATGAAAATATCACTGTAATTTTATTTATTGTGGCTGAACAGCAGACCTAAAAAGGTCACAAAGTGCGATTCCTCTCAAAAAATTCAGAAAATAAATTGTCAAAACTGTCAAACTAATGAATGTTACATTAGTATGAATATGGTATGAATTGAATGCAAAATACTAGACATAATATAAATTGCACGCAAAGTGACCATTTCTAGCGTTACCATCTGTAGCGGGCATAAAACAAATTTTAATTATGACGTCAAATAATTCGCCTCATGATTTCAAAATAACGGAAAGGTAGAGCAAATATTTAATTTAAACTAATTCATTTAGGTACTGTAAATATAACCGAAGCCGGACTAATGTTATAATGTTTGATATGGTTCGTTTCATCATGTGAGCAAATAAGGTAATTTAAAATTTGAAGCTGTTCGTTAATATTCATATGATATGAGTACCCTGTGGCTCAGGGGTTTAGGACTTGGTTCTCGATGCGTGGGTTCGCTTTCCGTATTGGAACTACCTTGTGTGCGTTGAAATTAAAAACTATATAAGTAAAAATTAATTTTATATTTTGTTAGTCTCGCTAAAACTCGAGAACGGCAGAACTAATTTTAGTCTTGAATATTCGTGGAAGTCCAGGGAAGGTCAAGGTAAGATTATTTCGGAGTTACTAATGATATTTATGTGTTTAATACGCAGAATAATTTATAAATTACTAGCTGACCCGACAGATGTTGTCCTGTCTAAACGATGATTATTTAATTCGAATTGGTATAATTAAGAAAAAAATGATTAAAATTAGTATCTCCATGCCGATCAAATTAAATTAAATAGTTTAGGCGATAACCAAAAAAGTTTATTGTGCGGGAACCGTACATTTTCCGGGACCAAAAGTATCCCTTGTACTTTCCCGAGACTCAAAGTATCTCCATACCAAATTTAATCAAAATAGACTCAATAGTTTACGCGCATCATAAAAGTATATTGTACAGTAACCGTACATTTTTCCGGGATAAAATGTATCCAAAGTTGGTCTCCGGGACTCAAAGTATCTCTGTGCCAAATTTCAGCAAAATCGGGCCAGCCGTTTACGCGTGATGTCGTGACCACGCGAATAAGGATTCATTTTTATTTAAAGAGAAGATGACTAAAAAATAATATCTTACAATTTGTAGATATATTATGTTCGTTAATTATACAAAATTGTTACGTTAATAATTATTTAATTTAGATAACAGTGTTATAACACATTAGTTAAATTAATTGGAAGCCGAAACTGCCTCTGGGCTTCAATTATTGTAATAGAATTTGATGTATTGAAACGTTGTTGTTATGTTGAAATTATTATATATTTATGATTGTAGATGTTGTAGTTTCTAGGACAATGTATTGAATTAAGTAACAGTAAATTGAAGACGTAAGTGGAAGAATCGAACAAGTAACATTTCGTAACATATGGACAATAACTCATTTTTTACCTTATTATTTTAATAAAACTTGTAACTTATCTACTTCATAAACTAGTTAATATATCTGGCTACATATAATCCATAGTTTTTGTATTTCAAATAATTTTTTCATCATACCAGGACCGAAAGTTTGATTTTCTTCCCTTGTTTGCGGGAAGAAAGATGCATATTTCCTTCAGACTGCTCACAACTGACAGTTTAAAATTTTCTTCCCGCTACCTATTAGAAATAACTCATTACCATGACAACCGTGAAGTTGTTATTTCAAACCCATAATATTAACACATGCGGCAATTTTATAATATTGATCTAATTGTTGAGTTGTTGAGTTGAGGACGCGGCTACCAACTTAGTTATTTTATATACCTATAGACCAGCAGCCAGGAAAAGCGGGGGAGAGCTGGCCATTTAGCCGAAACTTTTTAGTTTTCGCTTCGTTATAGAATCGCCCTCAGACCAATAAAAAAAGAAAGACGGAGTATTTACAGATAATGGCGTGAAGTCGCTGTCGATCAATGTGTGCGTCACGCCCAGCATAAATACGCTAGGCGTGCGCTTGTGTGCAAAAAAATAATGTTGCCAACTCAGGGTTTCAGATTGTCAAACTCCCATCCTGTTGCAGTCTTATTAAACTACTAAGTAATGACTACAAAAGTTGCTATCAAACTAGATTGTTAATCATCATTCATTAGTAATTGCTGAAAAAAGTAAATACTTAAATATCTATATCTAATAAATTATGTGTTTCAACTAAGAACAGACAGACAGACAGACATACGTACAGACAAAAATTGTAAAGAATGTTGTTTTGTGTATGCAGTATGTATCGTATACAGATTAATATGCAAATAGTAAAAAAATCTTTCAATACTACAAACAGACACTCCAATTTTATTTATATTAATAGATTTTAAATGAATAACGAATTTTAGGTTAAAAATAAACATTTGTCAGGATAATACAGCACGTAATAATATTTTTCCCCTATTATGGGGAAAAATATCTTGCGACCAGCATGCAGCACTGGTTGAGGTTCTGTGTTCCGAGACTCCCGAGACAATTTTTAAAACTAATAAATTAAATTCGTTATTTCGGTGGTAATACATAAATATTCAACTAATTACTTGTGAAACGTAATCCCACAAGGTTTCTTTTGAACACAAGAATTGTTTTTGCACCATTTAACGATGCAGGACGGCATATTTTGATATTTCTTGACACAGATGAAAACGACATGCGCCGTCACTCGTTGAAACCGGAATGGCGGGCGGCCGGCTTCCTATGGCCGTATCGGCTTCCTATTGCCTGCCTCACCGCGTAGCATGGATGACTCTGTCTATCTTTTTTTATTGGTCTGAGGAATCGCCGAACAAAATGTATGGAATTGACATAAGACGAGTCGAACGTCAACGTCATATTAACGAACGCTTGTGTCAATTCCATACATTTTGTTCGGCGATTCTATAACGAAGCGAAAACGAAAACCTTTTGGCACACCCCCTAGATATAATATAAATTATCTTTGAGTCGGGACAGCGATGAGCGTTGCCATGGTGCCATACTTGTTAAGTCACTTCAAATAAAGAACTACAAGCGACTAGAATTAGTACAACCTACTACACAAAATGGTACTTTAAAAACAACATTGTTCAATTAAAATCTATTAATTTGTTGTCGTCTGGGGGGGCTTCGCCCCCCAGCCCCCCACCGTGGCTGCACCCCGGACCCCATAACGGGGTGATTTAAACCACATTGCTTTGTCTTATATACGATGTCCTTTTTTATAATAGAATATCATAGTATGATGTCAATTGTCATTAAACTTTCGGTCCCTTGTATGATGAAAAGTTCTATACGCGCCACGGGAGGATAGTATGACACTTCAACCGACGCTTTTGACAATATCGCGCCTGTTGAAATGTCATACTTTCCTCCCTTGGGGCGTAATGTACTATTCCGGCCCTAAAGCCTCAATTTAAGAAAAAAAACGGAAAGTTTTTTCATGTTATTTACCTAATTCTTCCACTCACGTCTTGGGTTGTGTTCTAGGCATAATATATCTTATTCTGGGTTAGATGTGAAATTATGTCAGTCTGTCTCTTACCTCTTCACGCCCAAGCCGCTAAGCCGATTTTTCTGAAATTTAGTACCGTGATACTTAGAGGCCCGGGAAAGGACATAGGATACTTTTTATCCCGAACAAAAGGCGGCACGATAAAAGAATTCTGTCACAACGGAGTTGCGGTCGTCATCTAGAATTTATAACTTAAAAATGTTGTACTATTTACTACCATTTAATATATTATACTACAAGTTCAGATTTTTTTAAATCATAGATAGATTCATGGTGATTTGGTCAGGCTATTTCAAGGAAAGAATTCCGTTGCATTTGCTGGAGAATCCTTCTCTGGATAACCATGCTCAGGAACCACTGGAACTGAGCGTGGACGTCCAAGCTGCCCCTCGTATTCTGGGGAGGTCAAAACTGCGCTCCAATCTGCTCGGGGCAAGAGCAAAAACACAAAGGCCCTCGATGTTAAGCATGGGTAAACGTTCGGCAACGCACCTACAGCTCTTCTAATGTTGCGAGTATCTATGGGTGACGGTAGGTGCTTTCCATGATATAATCATAGCTCCTACACCGGTTTCGGAGACGGTGGCCGGTTTCATTGAAACCAGGCCAGCACCGCAGGAGTAATTTTATAGTGCCCAAGTGTGTGCGCAGTACACAAGAGCACTCTTCATTCCTTTACTCTCATAACCCAGTGGGACGGACGACCGACATGACCGACTTTTTACATGCCCATCCGACGCATGGATCATCTTACTTGTCAGACAATCAGGTGATCAGCCTTCATTGTCCTAACCAAACTTGGAAATAACATGTTTCCAACGCGGGAATCGAACCCACGACCTCCGTGTCAAAAGCCGCGCTCTATACCACTAGACCACGGAGGCGTTTCCATGAGATATCCCACTTGCTCGTTTACTCCCTTTATTTTATAAAAAAAAGCTTATTGTGACCAGCTAGGATAGTAATAATTATGATATAACTTGATCAAAACACGTAGACCGCCTATAAATCAACTTCTCTGATATTGCGCCTTTTATTTAATAGTGTTCTGACTTGTATGTTTGGTTGGTTGAAAATTAAAGATGGACTTTGACAAAATTAGTTTGTAACTTGCTTGTGCGAACATAGGAAATGGAAAAAAAGTGCATGACAAAATGACAAAGCAAATACATAAAATATTAATTATTCGAAAGGTAGTTGAATTAATAGTTTGTCGGTAGATGGAAATGTTAGCGTGCCAGTGGATGTTTTATCATGTTGCTATTTAGTAATCGTAGGCGCTCGAACAAATAAGACTATCATCTCTTTCAACATAATAGTAGGGGAGGGGAGGGTGCTATTTTTGTAGTCACTCGAGCGTCATGGACCTAGTAGTAACCTAGTAGGTTTTTTACATCTGGTAAAAGTGATCAAAAAATAATAAGAGCGTTTTTTATTTTAGCGGTGTGTTCAGAAACTACAGCCATTTTAAAGTTTTGAAAGAAAAAATATATTCAGAAAATTGTTTATTTAGGTAAAGTACAAATATATTTTAGACAACAAGGACTAAATTATTTAGTTTAATGCAAAATACAATATCTGCGAAGTTTACTTCGGAAAATATGAAGGTTTATTTTTTTATATTTTAAAATGTCCCTACAGGCTTACCCAACCTTTGAATCGTCAGTGCTTTTTATGGAATACTGATTTCTATACCATGATAACTAGACACATGTCGGAAGCCAATACAAGCTTAATCTGACACGCTCGAGCTACTCCCGAAATCCCCTCTTCGCCTCCTCTACTATAATATAAGATACGATCTCTATTTAACATACATTCATAAGGCTTATTAAACACCTGTCCCTCAGTGAATACAGATAAATGTGACGCGTCGCCACGGCAATCAGCGACAAACAAAGGCGTATGTAAATATCGGGATATTGCGGACGGACAGACGTATGTGAAAATTATACAGGAGTTAAGGCAGGAGATGCGTTGTGCGGTCACTGTATTTGATACTGCAGAAATTATGTAAAAGTCTTCTAGTGGACGTTGTTCAAAAGTTATTTATCTCTACACCTACATGAGTCAGAAATTGTAAAAATTATAGAACATTGTACGTCGATTTTTCAGAATTGAAGATTGTGAATTATGAATAGTGATTTTGCAGTTTTTCAACGACTTAAAAAGCATAAAATAACACATTTAAGAGACTGGCAACTTTTAAAATCTTTAAATAGAAATACTTTTTCGTAGCAGATAATTTATTAGCTAACTAAATTGGTTATCAAGCGATTTTGACTTACAATTATTATTCCTGTTCGAATCGAAATCGGAAACTTGCCGTATACCGTTACTAATTTGGTGTGTAGAATCTTTTGAAACCTGAACAAAACTCAGATCTTGCTGATTTTTTTAAATGTAAATACTTCCGATTAATCAATGATATAAAATTATTTACTGCAGTAAAAATCTATTTTACTATTATCTTTAGTGAAAAACTAAATATTAGTATTATTGAGGATCAAATACACCATAATTAACACGAGTGTCCTAAACGGTGGTCATTAAACAAGGATTTGAAGGGTCGGGATAAAGTTGGTCCACTATTGAGGTACAGGTGATTAAAGGATAGTCTCAGGATTAGCCCTTTTATTGCTAGAATTACTGCTATATGTAATCAAAGGGATACAGTTTAATATAGTAGGTAGTTTGTTAATGGAGGACTCATACAATATCGGTGAAAGGACCTCTGTAGCTCAGTTGGTTAGCGCGTCAACGCTTAAAATCGCGGGTTCGAATCCCGCTGAGGGGAGGAATATTGGATGTTTCAAAAGCTTCTCTATGTGAGGCCCAAGTAAAGATAACAATTACAGATCGATTATTCGTCTAACATCATCCATGATCGAAGTCAATTGTGCATGCTACTCAGTTATCATAACATTCCATTAATTTCATTTTAAATAGGGAATATTACGCAAAGGTTTGAGCAGAGGGCGCCACTAGGACACACTACTGTATTTATTAGTAGCGTCCTCTGCTTTAAACTACCAAAGGTAACCGAAAGGTAAGGTACAATACCCGGCAATAAATATTGCTCATCGACCTTTGGAAAGAGACATTCGGCTAATTTCAGTTTCATAGAGCGTTATCTTTGTAGCACACACCTATTTGACATTATGTCAGTCGTTGTTCAATTTCAATAGAGTGCAGTCGCGTCCAGTTCAAAATATATATCTAGAGTTGTTAACACCCCTAAATTTGCTACAGCTGTAATTTTCCAAAAGAAATACTAAATACGTAAACACATATTATATAAAAATATTATATGTACATACAATGAAGCCAAAACGAAAGTTGAATGAAAGAAGATGACGAAAATTTAAGACGAAAGCGCCTTGTGTGGACATAGCTATTAGGTAACTAAAGAAAACGAAATACACCAAAATAATACGTACAAAAGGTTGAGCACACCCGACACTGCGCTTATAACGAAGCAGTGTATTTCACGTCCCAGCACAGAATATATATTAGTAGTACCAAGTCCCAGTAGCAGGCGGCAGGGGTTATCAACCGGTGCACGCCGTCATAAATCATAATATATTCCTCCTGACTCTTGACTTTATAGCTAGTTCTGGAGATTATTGTTAAAGTCAAACGTATTGGAGACGGAATTTGTCAACCGTCAATATGAAATGGAAATACTATGAAAATATCACGTGAATTATACCAAATTAATATATTTACAAATCTGACACTTCAATTATTATCAAAATCGGATTAGTTGTGTTGAGACATAAATGCGTACTCAGAGAGTTATTATTTTGGTTAGGTTAGTTAATGATTCTTTTAGTTACCTATAATATTGTGTATTCCTAGATTCAAGTGAAAGCTCGTAAAAAGCGTCTCGAACGTAATTCTACATTAAATATGATCGTTATTATACACAAATTTTATATTTTTTATTTTTATATAAATAATCTTGACGAATTTGCCCCGCAACACGTTCGTAATAATTGAAACGATTTGTGAGCCAACGTAGATGCAGTTTCTTCTCGGTAGCCAATCAAATTTCATAATTTCACTGACTACTATACTAGTATAATAAAGGAACACATCCCATAATATATTAGTATAACTAACACCTGTCATCATTGCTAACTCTAATCACAATAGACAGAACAAACCAGTAGGCCGACAGAAGTGTTCTCGAAATATAAACGTTTGACTTAGTATGTCATATCGTGCCGCAACTCTGCATATTTAGCTTTGTCCACATTGTACCTTTTTTTTGTTCATCAAGGGCATGCGTTATAGCGCAGTCAACAGCGAACGTGAGGCAAGCCCGTGACGCGCGCTAAAATCGTAGCGCTCGCTATAACATTATTTTTCTTTTAACGCGGGTGGATTTTCACGCATTCAATTATTGACTATGCCAAACGAAAGCTGAATAAAAAGAAGATGAAATTGCCTAATGTGGACATAGCTATTATTCAGCCGTCCATAGCATGCTTACATATACAGCGCGGCGCGGCGGTACCCGCGCCGATTTGTCAGTTTGTTTGAAGTCGATCTACTGCTTTATTATGTTCTCTAATCATGATTACTGGATCATTTAGTGCCGGAATCAAGACCAGCGGTGTCCAAATGAGATGCGCACATGGACTTTCCAATCAAGCGTCACCAGCTGCAGCTTAATTTCGCATGCTAATTATGATTATGCATGCGTGCACATATTATTGATACCTAAATTGAAATCTGGAAAGTCGTCCCAATGGGACGAGAGTTTGTAGGCTACACTCATCGTCTAGACTTAGTTTAAAGAATTTATTTACAAACATTTGACCAAATTCTTAACTTTCCGTACTTTTCGCTAAATTATTTGATTGTTTTTATTTTAAATATTACGTATTTATATTATGACGACCTCCATGGCGCAGTGGTGAGCGCGTTGGTAGTTCAAGCCGGAGGTCGCGGGTTTGAATCCCGCCGACGGAACAAAAAGTTTATGAAGTTCCTGGGTCATGGATGTGTATTTAATATGTGTATCATATAATAAAAATCTTAAATAATATATGTATAGTATAAAAGTATTAAATATATTTCCGTTGTCTGGTATAGTGCGAATCATCATCAGCATCGAATAGTTCCTTTGCCGTCATGTTGGCATTCCAGTCTGTCAATAATGTAAACAAGGTAGAAATGCTCTGCGAGTTTTCATAAGTTTTACTGTGATTTCGTGTAAAAATCATTCCGAAAACATTAAAGACTGGTGAAAGAATGATGGTGCTAAGAGTGAAAGAGTTTTGTGAACGTGAAAAACGTAACTAGGCCCCAATAATTCCATTAAACTCGGGTTGCCGCCATTACAGCTTAGTGAAATAGGGTTACCAGCGTCAGTTTAATCACCCTTAAACACAGTAAAACTTATGAATACTTGCAGAGCGTGTGGAGTCTACCGTGTTTACGTTATTAATTGAGAATGCCAACGTGATGGCAAAGGAACTACATATTTGATGAAACGCACTTCTAGTAACGAAAACTACATACACGCGAGCGAAGGCGCGGGTAAAAGCTAGTACAATAATATTATCAGGGCGAGCGAAGCGAGGCCTAGTATATCTCACGACCTGTACCTTTTGTGGTACACTTTACGGACAAACTATCACGCCTATTGATTTGTGCTTCAACATATTATGTATTTACAATATGTAAATGTGTTATCATCAGTCAGTGAAGGTGTGATGACGCGAGCCCTCACAACGCTCGGCTTTTAGCTAGTAAATGCGATAGTGACTTTGCTGGTTACGCCTTCACACATAAAGTACCAAGCGGATCATCATAAAACTTTCATAGGTACACGTTGTCTAGAACTCTGGAGTATGGAGAAGGACATAGGGTACCTTTTATCCCGGGAAAAAGAACGGTCCCCGAGGGATAGACGTTAACGTAGGCACAGCCGCGGGCGAAAGCTGTTAGAATTATGTATAATTTTCTTCAAGTGCATTTTGTGATAACATATTATCTCCCCTAATTTAAGGTAGCACTGTAAAGGTAATGTGGCAACATTAATTTGCGTTAGTGCCAACATAACGGCAAAGGAACTATTTGATGAAACGCACTATATCCGTAACACAAGTCCTTCAGGTACTTACCACGGGGCCAGACTGACGTGGTGTGAAGCGTCCATATAGATTTTATTATTATATTACATTATTATTATTATTATTTATAGTAATACAATGAAGACCATAAAAATGACACTTTGCATACATTCCTTTCAAAAAACATTTTACAGGATTGAACACCAAAACCGCCTCGTAAATCTGCTCATCTCTTTAAAGTGCCATAGCAAATATAAGTCAGATTATAACTATATATATCTAGATTCATCTACATCTACTCAATATCTCTAAATATTTTTCACGAAAGAAGTATCTACTACTACTAATCTTTCATACTCTTTTTTGTCTTGAAATACTTTTAAAAATACTTTTCTCTCTGTTAAGTGCCAAAAGCACAAAGATTTATATTCCGTCTCACCACTTAATTATCTATTTTGTTTCATCTGCGAGCATTAGCGGACATAAATCATACCAGACACGCCTCTCACCGATACAGATATATACAGCCGTGTACGGTGTCATCTAAATACTTTTAATATTTTATACAGGGTGTAACAAAAATAAGTGATTTAGGGCGTGTACGTGTTCCTTGTATATAGTTGACTGTGAAAGTAGCAGCGCTGAAAGACCAAACATTTTTTTCCTCATACTTCCTTCCGTCCTTGCCCATACAAAAGTGAAAAATAAATCGTCCTTTTGAGCTGCCACTTTCACAGTAAACTCTCTACAGCAGCTATCCCCAACCCGCGGTCCACCGGGACTTTATTTGTGGCCCGCGAGATGTTAAACCACTTTGAAATTCATGCCCACTGGCAAAATAATGTAAAGTCAAGAAGATTAAAATTAATGTAAAGTCATCGTGAAAGTAGTGAATTTTATTTTCACTTTTTAATCGTTAATTTTGAATAACGTCTACTATACGTTACGTACTAACGTACTTACCTACTTAAACCTAAAAAAAATTGTTGCGGCCCGCGATACCAAGAGCAAAACCATTTTGTGGCCCGCATGAAAAAAAGGTTGGGGACCACTGCTCTACAAGAAACACGTACATACCCTAAAGTATTATCACTTGTTTTTGTTACAGACTGTATAAGTACAAAAATATTATATTCTGTATTTAAATAATTTACGACCTCTGTGACTCGATAGTTGAGCGTATGAGCTCAAGCCGGGGGTCGCGGGTTCGAATCCCACCGATGGAACAAAAAGTTTTCAATGTTCCTGGATCCTAGATGTATAATATTAAATATTATGTATCATGTTATAAAAATCTTAAATATAATATTATGTATAGTATAAAAGTATTAAATATATTTCGGATGTCTGGTACCCGTAACACAAGTTCTTCAGGTACTTAGTATTAGCAAGGGGCCAGACTGACGTGGTGTGAAGCGTCCATAGATATTAACATTGTTGCCTATGAATCAACTTTTTAGTGGTTTATTTTACGAAAATCTTTTGGAGTATCTATATTAATATTTATAATTTCCAAGTGAGAATAGTGTTTCTAAGCAATATAAATCTGCTATTGTTTCTGAAACAAAGGCTCTGAATCGCGGCGCTCGACTGAAACGAACTCAAGCCTGAACCGTGCACCATTTATCACTCTTATTGTATTGAAAATTAAGATAAAACTACGATCGTTAGTATAACTTTTGAGGATAACAAGTGCTTCAATCAAATCGGCCAAGTGCGAGTCGGACTCGTGCACGAAGGGTTCCGTACTGTTGTAGAGCAAAAATAGGCCAAAAATTGTGTTTTCTGTATGGGAGCCCCCTTAATTTTTTATTTTATTTAAATATTATTATTAATTATTAAAGTGCAATCATATTTAAGGCCTTCGTGAAAGTTTCAAGTGCCTACCTGTTATCATTATTGATTACAAGCAAAAAGGCCAAAAAAAATCACGTTTGTTGTGTGGGAGCCCCCCTTAAATATTAATTTTATTTTTATTTTAGTATTTGTTGTTATAGCGGCACCGGAAATACACAATCTGTGAAAATTTCAGAACTCTAGCTATAGCGGTTCTTGAGATACAGCCTGGAGACAGACAGACAGACGGACAGACAGACGGACAGACATCGAAGTCTCATGAATAGGGTCCCGTTTTTACCCTTTGGGTACGAAACCCCAAAAAGAAATAAAATATTAGAGAACTAAGTAAACAATCTTTTAGGTATTAGGGTCTACACTGACGGACTGCATTTCAACTGCAATCCAAATGCAAATTGCAGTTGAAATGCAGTCCGTCTGTGTAGACCCTTAGAGCTGGTTTACAGCAGTTTCTTTCAGTCTCCAGACAATCTTACAAAGAAATGTGGTTGCATGATTTTGAACTACATATTTTAGTAGATTAAGCCCGCAACCGGCAACTCCGTGGCGTCAAAATTCGTTTATCGGTCAGGAACCTTTCTTCGGGATCAAAAGTATCCTATATCTTATCCCGGAATTCAAAGTATCATCATACTAAATTTCAGCTAAACCGGTTCAGCGGTTTGGGCGTGAAATGGTAAAAGCCAGACAGACACACTTTCGCATTTATGACATTAAGTATATAGTATATTAGGCGTTTGTGTCCTAACCCACAAACATTTTTTTGTTGAATTTTGAATGCAGTCTTGTTCTAAATTATCTAACGAATTTAACTGCATTCGTAACTTAATACATAATTTTTTGTGGGTTAGTACACAAATGCTTAACGGCGTATTTTTATAGTTAGTTATAGCTCAACCATTTTATTTTAATACGGTACACACTGCACAGGTATAAATAAAGATGGCCGCTCTACCAATCAGAGTGGGGGCTGGGAGAATATGGCTGCCAGACGTGAGAGCTGTCGTCCACTTCTTGACCAGCCACTGCCGATAGTAGAGTGTTCAGTGATATAGTATTCTGTGTTTAATTTACTCCTTCAACGATAATGTACAAATTGTACAGGTATCATGTATTAAAAGTTCGCAAACATTTTACTCTTTTCATAACGTTTCCGCTAGACGTTTATTTGCTTACAAACTATGTCCATTCGGTTTGGTCACTATTCGACTACTGTCGACACATTTAACCCTTAAATTCTATACAGTCTTCCATTGTCGGGTGCGAGTCTAAATCACCTCATAGCCGTAGGAATAAACTAGTTGAGCGTAGGCGTTCCGTGCAAAATTAACAATCGCCGACCGTAGTGTATGTGATAGTGCAGATAAAATACAAGACGTAGTTTACAAGCTGAAGCGATTTTAAGCATATCTTTTATCGCGGGCTTTGAGCACGGCGACCGAATCAAGAAATACCGTAATGAAAAATACCTAACATTCGTCTAACGTCGCGCGTCGTTTCAGTTCGGCAGACTTCGGCTCGGTGCGACGTTGCCAGACTTCGACACGGTGTTTATGTGCATACGACGACGTAGCGACGTACTATGCGAATTATAATTGCATAAGTTGATAAAAAATGGTATGCAATGGCTTTACCGCGGCAGTCCCGAGTGCCACACGTTTTTTTTAAGTGAAAATTTCTTGAGCGGCGTTGTGTATTCAACGACACATGATCCGATCGAAAATTCGTAAAAGGGAGGGAGGAGAGAAAGTATTATAAAACTGCATACCTTTCTACCGCATGGTGGAAAAGTATGTCTGCGCTGCTGTTTTATTTTTTATTCTGCCGGCACTTTCAGAGTGCAATCCGTTATTTTTTCACATTACGTTTATCTACTTGTGTTGACTACTACGTAGTTAAAGACAAAAATTTTGCAGTGAAGTAAATTATATAGCATTAAAATGAGCTTATCCATACTAATATTATAAAAGCGAAAGCGTGTCTGTCTGTCTATCCGTCTGTCTGTCTGTCTGTCTGTCCGTCTATCTATCTGTCTGTCTGTCTGTCTGTCTATCTATCTGTCTGTCTGTCTGTCAAGAGGTAGCTCAAACCAAACAAAACAACCACTGAACCGATTTTGCTGAAATTTGGCATGTAGATACTTTGAGTCCCGGGAAAGAACACAGGATAGTTTTTGTCCCAGAAGAATGTACGGTTTCCGCGCGATATACGAATTTTGGCGCAACGGAGTTGCGGGCGTCATCTAGTCTATAATTATATGCTGCTATAAACAGACGAAGAATTATTGCGAACCATTCTCCATCTCCAATTTATATCAGAAACCATTATTTTCTGAGATCTTGGAGGTTAGCCAGAATCTTGATGGATTCATACAATATTATAACTTGAATACATTTATGTTCAAGATATGAGGATATGGGATATTTTTACCCCCTTGCACCACACATAGTCTATTGTACCAACGTAGCGTCGACGAGTTTTGGTACAGTGAATTTTTTTTTTAAGTTTTCGCAACTTTGAAATGGTTTTCCTATGCACAAGAATTGGAATGGTGAAGTTTTATGTTTTTAGAGCTATCATCAGCAGAACTCGATAAATGTTACTTTTTTAAAACCCCTCAATTTTTTAAAATTTTCCACCATTTCAATCTTCATTAAATTGATGAAATTTACCAACTTTTGAATGTTCATTGAATTGATTAAATTTACCAATTTGGTTAAGTATTTCTCAAATTGAAATTTTTATATGAACGACCTGTTAACTAGCTATTGGAGACTGTGCTAAATATTAAATTTTTCTGCTAAATATTGAATTATTTGTCAACATAAGCTAACATTACAATTATTATGTGCAACAAAAATCCGATAAATATCACGATAGACCCAATATTTGTACACCAATAGACTTTGATATCGTAATATGTTTGTCTGTTTGTTCAACAATAAAGGTGGGCTTGAAAAGAAACTTCTAAGTGAATACAAACATCCAGCACAAACATATTTGTATCGAACTCAAACTAAATAAGTGGTAGCGCACATTATAGGCAATGTTGGCAATGATACGCAGATGAATATTATTTTATACGCACACAACTACTTTAGTATAGCTTTTTTTTTAATTAAAATATTATCTTTAAAATCTTGTAGGTAAATAAATATCTTAATCATACAAGAACACTAAGCGTTCGTGATAAAAAGTGCATATTCTGTTAAACATTGGTGTTCATTATAAAAAAATGCAAGTTCTTCTCACTGGGTTAGTTCCCGAACTGGTGGTAAGCCTCATTGGAGACTCGACGTTAAAAAAGCGTGTCTTGATACCCATTTTAAATTAAAGATTTTTTTATTTATTTTATTTCAATTTTTACTGCCTACCAACATTTACAATTTGGCCAAAATCTGCAATGAAAAAAAAATTAATTAGTGTAATATTTTTAAGTATATTTTTAAAATGCAAGTAGGCAATTCAGTTTTTAGTGTAACAAGAATCTACGAGTAAGCGAACAATATAAGAAGATTTGTTCGCTGGGTTGTAACTCCTTTTTGCGATTATGTTTTAAGATAATCATCTAAACTCTAGTGTGCGCTACCCTTATAAAAGCTACAGCATTCATATGGGAGTTTGAAAAGATCATAACCAAATAGAAAGCAAATACGGTTACTTACGTAAATATACGTATACAATCCACGAAATACCAATTGTATACATTCCATTAGTATATTTTATATGCATTAAATATTCGACGACCTCTGTGGCTCAGTTGGTGGGGTGCTGGTAGATCAAGCCGGGGGTCGCGAGTTCGGATTTGGTCCTGCCATTGATCTCTCATCAGTCGTTCCCATCCGCCCCACTGGGCTGAGAGGGCAAAAGGGCTTTTGTGTACTGCACACACATTTAGGCATTATATATTAACCTGGTTTATGTGGCACTGTTGTAGTTTAGGTAAAGTAACTAATTTTTCTTTGGGTTTTTAATAAATAAAAAAAGGAGAACAACAAAACACCTCGAGAAAATATATTATAATCTGTATTACAAAATAGCTAACTTTTGTTTGGGATTCAAACGTAATATTATTTTTTATATAATTTTCATTTCGAAAAGACCTTGCTCAGTAAAATTAAAAAGTAAATATAGATCATGTATCCTGGCGAAATTAATTCAGTCATCCATCATCCGTCCCCAGAGTCCAGAAGTTCAGAAGTTAAATTGAGCTTCTAAACTTCGACCGACGAAACTTTAAATAATTTGATACAATCTAAGAGCTTTTGTCAATTTTCATATTCATTTGGAATCTTGCTTTTTGTTTTACATTTTTAAATAAACTTTTTAACAGGAATTTCTTACATCTAATGAATTTTGTAGAATGCTTAAATTCTGTTTTATAAATCATATTGTCTGCACAAAATTCATTAGATTAACACCTCCATCGTGGGTATTGCAGGCACAATAGATTTTTAATTGTTATGCGGCAGCCGGCTGCCGCTTGGGGATTGTTGGGTATATTTATTTATTTTTAAAGATTTCAGAGATTTTATGTACTTATACTGATTGTGTCTTAATTATTATTATTAATGTGTGGCATAGAATCATCATTTTGAAGAATACGCTTAGTGTAGCCACAATTATGTATTTTACGAAAAAGCATACTGTCTGTCAATATTCCTATCCTTATGTATCCATGGAAAAATTGCAAAAACATGGAAGAAATACAAAAATCCTAACTCTGAAAGTTACGTGATGCAGCTTAATTGTCAAAATTATTTAAATGATTTCAATTTAAAAAACTGACAACCTGAAAATAAATGTATACATTTTCATACACCAATTTGGGAAGTACGTTATAAATTGGCAAGCAATAACTATGTGTCGGGTGGACATTCATAACGAAATTAGTGTACATTAAATCTAGCCGCTGTACCCATAAATTAATATCTAGTTTCAAATAATGCCAACAGACAATAACTTGGAATCGTAAAGAAATAGAGGAGGCTTAATATTAAAGCGTAGCGTCGATTATCCGAACTCGTTCAACCAAACAAACACTCGCCAAACACTCGTGCATCCACCGTGAAACATTTTACTCACTAAAAATAATATACAGAGGGTCAGACAAGTGGCATACTCTTCGAAAACGACTTTAGTAATCGCTAATTTAGCGATAACTTATGTCAAACCGCATACATTTTGATAACGAATTTCGTCATCGTTTTCGAAGCGTATGCCACTTGTTTAGGCCCTCAGGGCATAATAAAACAATTTGATAGTACTCATAATATCCCGTATATAGAGTTCACAGTGAACGTAACAGCACTGAGAGAGTTACTTATGTTATCACTAATCACTAATGCATTTTTAAAATAAAATAAGATACAAAAGAGAAAACGGGCCAACTGATTAAAAGCAATTATCGTCATCCATGGACATTTGCAACATCAGAAGAGTTGCAGGTGCGTTGTCGGCCTTTTAAGAGGAAATGCGAGCGACCAAAATCCAATTCACTTTTTAGTAAACTCAAAAAGTCCGTGGTCTTATTTTTACAGCTGTTTGAACTTTGAACATAAACATAAACTAATATTACAATCGGATTATAGGATTTTTTCATCGATTTTCGTTAATTTAACACACTAAAATAAAAAAAGTTCAACTTTGACTTTTGACAGCGTTTGCGCTTGGGTTGAGGTGCAGTAACGTCTCAACTGGCTGTCAAAACGTTAGCGCGATACCGAATCGTTCCAAAAGTCGATCAACGACTCTCAGTTTCGTTTGCGGTTCAGTTGAAAAAACTTTGCGCGATTACCCTGCTGGTCATAGTAATTATCTAATTACCATATCCACTGCTTCGTGCATCTGAAATCAATATTAATATAGAGCTTAATACCGACACTGAAATATCGGGCGCTTGTACAAATGTCCTGGCGATTACTGTCGCCTCTGCATTGTGAAACTTAGTAACAATATTTGCTATGATAAGATATCAGAAACTGGTATTGCACTCGGGGACTGCCGCGGTAAAGCATAGCATTTTTCAACTCCAATTTGTAATTTTAATTCGCATAAGCTTAGTCGCTCCACACAAAGTCCGTGCCGAAGTCTGGCAACGTCGTACCGAACGGTTCGGTGCGACGAGCACCACACCCCGAGCCACACCGAGCCGAAGTGCCAAACTGAAACGTTAGACGAATATTAGGTGTTTTTCGTTACGAAATTTCTTGATTCGGTCGCCGCACTCAAAACCCGCGGGCAATAGCTTAAAAATTAATTTTAAATTTAGTTACTCTCGCTAAAGCTCGAGAATGGCTGAGGCGATTTGGCTAATTTTAGTCAGGAAATATTAGTAGAAGTCCAGGGAAGGTTTTCGTTGGGAGGGAAGCGATACGAAGTTCACCGGGTAATCTAGTGTTTTATAGATTACTGCATAATATTATTTGTTTACCTTCCCAAGCATCCCAAGTTGTATGAAATGGATGGGAGTTTGGTTTTGAAGAAAAAATCACGTATCTTCTGAACGCCAGTTATGGCGACTTCAAATAATATCCTTGAATCACGCGTATGCGTCTAAAGCACTTTTTGAGTGAGGTCTTAAGAATAAGTTACTTCTTTAGGCTCAGAATACAGAATCGATGCAGATGAATGTTTATTTGTCATTTTTAGCCCCAGAAATTATATTGGATAGTTTTGACCTTGGCAAAATACACGGCTTCCCTGCGTCAACGAAGTTTTTTATAACATCTAGTCAAAATACAACTTTACTGCTTCGCTCACGTTTCATTTAATCTGTAACCAAGATCTATGTCATATTATCATGTTCGCTAATGCAATCAAATGTTATCACTGTGGTTATAGTGGTCACTGGTTACACTGGTCAGTGGTCCTAATGAAGTGCAGCGCATAAATCACACGCGCCCATATATTACGCCGGTATTGACAGGATAATATATGATCAATGCATACTGTTGCTTGATATAGTCATAGTCAAGGACAACATTGTTATAGCTATAAAACCTCTTGTGTTAAAAATAGTATAAGTATTAAGGTAGAAATATAGCGATAGAGTCGTTTCTACTCTTTGAAGAAACACAAAAATGAAGAAATGCTCAGAAGAAAATTAGGTCATAAATTCATCGTGGATTGAAGAATATTTTATTAGCTTTATAACCCACTAGCACTATGACAATTATTGATCTAGAAGTTAGGGAAAATAATAAGGAAACTTTGAAAAAAAATTCGAGAAAATTGTAAAATTTTAAGTCTCCATAATATTATTATTTTATTCTCAGTACTAGATGACGCCCGCAACTCCGTTGCGCCAAAATTCGCTTATCGCGCGGAAACCGTACATTTTCTCCGGGATAAAGTATCCTATGTCCTTTCCCGGGACTCAAAGTATCTCTATATCAAATTTCAGTAAAATCGGTTCAGTGGTTTGGGCGTGAAGAGGTAACAGCCAGACAGACAGACACACTTTCGCATTTATAATATTAGCATGGATTATAATATATTGTATTCAAATGGAAAGAAATGTGACATACGAAATAAGTTCAATGACTGAAATAAGCATTAATGAATATTATCATTACTGAAAAAAATCAACGGTAACGATTGCCTTCACACCAAGAAAGGCAGAAGGAAATTGAAAAAATCTGGCCGTTATAAAAAGTTTGCCAATCATAAATAAGGATCACTTAAACGGCCCACACTAATAAAAAGGTGGGCAAACAGATAATCCTTTGGAGGGCTGGTTTTATGCCCTCCTTAACTGTTCAAATCCAAGATGGCGCTATAAACCTGGATTATATTCATAACAGATAAAATATTTTAATGTTTTGTTTTATTTGTTTATTCCTTAGTTATTGTTCTTAGGTTTTATTGTTTTGTTTTATAGTGAGCTGTAAAATTTTTGGCGCGTTCCGGGCTATCATTTTAAGCTTTAATTGTGGAATTCACTGAGGCTACATTTTAGATTGAATTATGAAATTGTTAAATTGAAATCTGCTTGTTAATTATGTTTTATTATTTTTGTATATTTTATTCTTAATGTTTTTTATATGTTTATAAAAAACATCTGCATCTTTTGCTGTCCTTAAATTTTGTTTTATAATTACATATTAAATAAATAATAATAAAAAGGCAGAAACCAAAAAAATGAAGGACTCGACGAGAAAAACTTGAAAAATCAATATTTTGTTCCATGATTTTTTTTATATTTTGAAGCTGAATTTACTTGCAATAAGTGAAAATAAATTTTAATATAAATTTTCACGCTCGTATTCGTATCGTGTAAATTATGAATAATGTGAAGGCGTCACGTCGACGTCTGTTTGAAATTATATGAATTATTCAACGCTTTTCGAATAACACTCGAAACCAGAATAAGTTGAGCTCTGCATTCATTTATTTCATTTAAAGTTATTTGTCATATCATTCCTGCGAAAACAAATAAGTGATTCATGATGACATACACTATGATGTGCTTAGTTGATTAATTCTTATTAAATATTAAAATCTAAATTAAAAAAAAAATTGACAGACTAGAAACAGAAATAGAAGTTGAAAAGAAAAATGGTTAATAGAATAAAAAATGTTCAAGATATTGAAAAGAGTGAAATTCTATTATTTATGCTTTCAAAAACATTTTTGACACAACAAAAAATATAATATTTTATGACGTGGTGTTGTATAAGATTAATTATTATTAAGAAAATATTAAACAGTATCTCGAAATTATTTAAAAATGTTATTTAACAAATGATATAAGATAAAAATGTTATTTAACAATGTAAAGTATAAAAAGAAATAAAATATGTTTGTTTTTGGACTTATAATATAATAAAATCAGAAGTATTAAAAACAATTTGAACTTAATTTAGAAAGTATAAGCACTCAAAATATAATAAAAACAATATCTAAGTGCCTGAAGGACTTGTGTTACGGGTACCAGACAACGGAAATATATTTAATACTTTTGTACTATACAGTATACATATAATATTTAAGATTTTTACTATATCATACACATATTAATATACACTACAATACACAGCCACGACCCAGGAACATTGAAAACTTTTTGTTCCGTCGGCGAGATTCGAACCCGCGACCCCCGTCCTGAGCTGCCACACACTCTTATCTCTTAACCATTGAGCCACAGAGGTCGTCAAAATGTACAAGATGATATTCTGCTGGAAAATAAAACAACTATTTCTGTTTACTAAATTACCATTGGTTTATCAACCAAGACTCATCTTATACTGGTCAACCACAATATGACAGACCCGCCATCATTACCCTGATCCACATTTGTATCATAATAGCGACATCAATCTCTGTAGGATTACATTGACACTTTCCACATCAGCGGACGATTTTTTTAACACGAAAATAAACATGATACATGGTATAAGATTGATCGAAAATTGCTTGAATTTGTGATTCTTGTTTTTTTGGTGTTTTTGTCACGCTTTTATAAGCTTGGGCTGTATGTATGTTACGGAATCTTTGAGCACGGTTTTTACCTATCTCCAGTAGTCTAATTAATTCGAAACTTTGAATACGTATTAAGAGCCAAAGACAATGCAATTATTTGTAAATATTAAAAAAAAAAACTTGAACTATTACAAATTTGTTTTCTTCTCAAGTTTTTAAAATATAATTTTTACGGGGTTACTCATGAGATTTTATGTTTTCAATGCGAAATTTTCATAGGGTTGTTGATTTACGTCTTTTACATTAGCCAACCAAGATTGTCAGTGAATAGATAAACTCTTGTCATGAATCGTTAGAATCTGGACCTCTTTAGATATACGAAAATAAGAATGTTAAATACCATCCAATTTTCATACAATATTTTCAAGTAGATTAATGCTAGAAAAATAATCTGCTTTTTAAAGCGTCCACCTACATCTTGCTATAGTCATCTGATAGGCTTCTACTGCCTCTATACAGTTATATGAATGACTAGACAAAATTCTTTTATCGCGCGGGAACCGTACAATTTTTGGGATAAAAAGTATCCTATGTCCTTTCTAGGGACTCAATGTCAATGCAAAATCAGTTCAGCGGTTCAGGCGTGAAGTAGTAACAGACAGACACACTTTCGCATTTACAATATTAAGGACCTCTTTCACCACTCCCTGATAAAGTGTCGGATAGGCTATCCACAACTTATTTGACAGATTCTCCATACTCTATTTGTCAAGTTAAGTGGTGGATAGCCTATCCGGCACTTATCAGGAAGTGGTGAAACAGGCCTAAGTATGGATGAAAAAACCTCTCAGCAGTTTTGTTTGTTTATTCTATTATCATAAACAATTTCACATAAAATAACAAAAATATTTTCTTCCCTTAGGTGAAAATTTAAAAATATTCCGGAAGTTTTCCGAATTAGCTCTAGTCATGACGAGTTCCCGGGGCGCGATTTAAACAAAACTAGTTCTGGAGCTGACTCCGCTCGTAAATTATGTATTCAAGTTATAAAACCCGGCGAATGGCTGAGATTCCACTGATCCTGCGTGTTTTAATGGCACTGAGCGAAACGGCGACGGACATACGGACGGGAAGGATTTTTGAGAAACAAAGGACTTTGCATCCCTTGTGGATAATTTATACAGTATTTACAGAGCGAAGTAACCACTCTTCAAATACTGTAGCGCCTGGGATATGATTTTAATGTACGTGAATGAGCGGGGAGTCCCACATACCTCGGTGGTCCTCCTCAGGCCCCGAGCATGCGTAAACGCATTCCCCCAATGAAAAACAAAGTCAATTCGTTTGGGACCAACCATGTGCAATCCTCACGATGTTTTCCTTCACTGTACGAGCGTCCGAATCTGAAAATGTCCATATTTTTGGGGAAAAAGTGGTAGAAATCACTTGCATGAGTTGCAGCCAATAAAGGTTGTATTTATTGGTATATACTTTAGGATATTATGCATTAGATCATTGAGCCGTATCGTTGAACCAAATTTTTCGGGAATAAAAACTATACTTTGCCTTTTTCTAGGACTCAAATTATGAATATACCAAAATTAATCAAAATCGGCTCAGTAGTTTAAACGTGAAGACGTAACAGACAGACAGAGAGGCAGAAAGAAAGGTACATTTTCGCACGTAATAATTTTTTTTAAATTAAATAAGGGGGCAAACGAGCAAACGGGTCACCTGATGGTAAGCAACTACCGTCGCCCATGGACACTCGCAACACTAGAAGAGCCGCAGGTGCATTGCCGGCCTAGATAGCTAACCTTCTGGGAGACCCTGTTTAAGCTAACCATCCGTCGAAACGACGGGTATTAAAAAATTAGTATTTTTATTGAGATTTTACCACTTTCTGGACCTAGATTTTTTTTACAGATATATGATGAACTTAGCAATAAAACAACACTTTGCATATTTAAATTTTTTATTTACTTTTGAAACTAAACATTTTTTCTTAGACCTCTAAAAAAATCTGAACATTTTCAATGAAACTTTTCTTAAACAAAATAAAATAATACTCAAAACACAACAATTAGTTTTTTTGGCATTATATGGCACATAGAAATATAAAACGTAATAAAAAATAAAATAAACTACTTTTCTTTAGCACATGTGATACAAAAATTTATTTTTTGTTTACCTCATGATTTACCTTACAATTATAGCAAAATATACTTTTGGTCATGCGCTTTTCTTGTAGTAGCATTTTCCCACATGTTTGTCTTTTCCGTTTTTGTCTTGAAGAATTTTGAAAAGACTCTTCTTCGTTCTCTATTCCCTCCAAAGAAGCTTGGCCCGACGACAACTGCTCTGCGCACTATAGTTGAAGGCTGTTTAGAAAGAACGCTTCTAAATATTTATTTTACTAAGCTCTTGGTTTAATAAATTATCTATACCATCGTAAATAAACGATAACATGGTAAAAATCTAAAAAAAAAACACATCGTAAAAAAATAAATACACGCATTTCAGTAGAAAAACTAACGGTAAAGCTAACCACCCGTCGAAACGGCACGTCGACGGGCAAAGTCTGCATATATCGAAAACTATGGCACTTACCTGTACGACGAGTGTGCCACTGTAACGACCTCACCGGCAAATGAGTTAAATAGACGAAACAAAATATTCGGACGCGACATTAAAAAAATATGGCGATATTAGTTTGCGCCGCCCGTCGATTCAACGAAGGTTAGCTATCTAGGGTTAAGAGGGAATACGCTCTTTTAATGAAGGTTTGCAGGTCGTATAGGTCCGGAAAAACTGCTGGTGACAGTTCATTCCAGAGTTTTACAGTGCGCGGCAGAAACCTACGCGAAAAAGGCACTGTGGAAGACTGCCACTCATCAAGGTGATGAGGATGGTATGTTTTTCGCGTGGGACGATAGCGAAAAGTTGCAGGTGGTATGATTCCAAACAATTCCTCAGAGCACTCCCCGTGATACAACCGATAGACGATGCAGAGTGAAGCTACATCTCGGCGTAATTCCAAGGGGTCAAAGCTGTTTGAAACACTATGGCAGTCAACAATTCGAGCGGTTCGTTCGTTCCTTCGTTGGATACGATCCAGAGGGAGCAGTTGGTATTTTGGCGCCCCTGCCCAGAGATGAGAACAATATTCCATATGAGGCCGAACCTGCGCCTTGTAGAGTTGTAGGAGTTGGTCCGGACTGAAGTACTGTCTCGCCAATTATAATAATACATATAATAATAATAAAGATAATTAATATCTTTAATATTATTACATGCGAAAATGTACCTTTCTTAAAATCAAATTAAAATGTCCTTCCCGTCTGTATGTCACGGTGTCAATGGCATATTCACCGTTGTGAGATCTCCTCATGAATTTTTCCCACTTTAGAGAAATCAGATTGGTCCCATGAAGACGGGACTAAGTTTGATATATCCGACTCCGTATAAGCTTCATCATCCGTATTTTACATCAACTTCGGAAATTTGTGTATGAATATTTTATCAACTTCTGAAAGTTTGAATGTTTAAAGCAGAACTAGAATCTTACAGAAATATCTACCAAGAGATATAGCTGTTAGTTTTGTTATTCGTAGTGTAAAAATTATTTTAGGGATGCATATTTTCTTTTTTATAGAAGAAATAAAGATTATAAAAAACAAATAATACTGCGTATTGCTAGTGCTAGGTAGAGACCTCTCGTAATGGCAGTGCTAGGTGGAGACTTCTCGCTCCTGAACATGGTACGCTGCATGCTCAAGAGCAATGAGGCTTGACAGGCGGCGGTCTCTTTCTGTGAAACCGTCCTTTCGCAGAAAGAGGCCGCGGAGTGGAACAGAGAAGATGATCCATCCTCCGTTCTGCTTCGCCGGCGTAGGACGGGAGTGTGGAGGCGTCGCTATGCGAACCTCCAATAACTTCCGTCCCACGGGGCTCCAGGGTCAGGATGGGAACCTGCCCGGCTTAGCTAGTCCCGGCGCCGAGGGGAATGCTTCAGCTTGCCGAAGCTTCCCTAACTTTGGTGGTCGTGGAGGGGGTCCTGTGTTAGACAGATCCAGGATATCCACCCGTATACGGCTGAAGGCAAACCGCAGGTGGTTTTAGTGGGTAAGCCCGACGCCTCTCATCGGGAGTCCCACATACCCCCGTTGTGCTTCAGCTTAATTGAGGCATATCCCTAACCCGGGCCACCCATAAAGGGTTTCCCCTGCGCACCAAAAAAGGACATATAGACAAGGATATAGCATAGCTTGGATAAACGAATTGATATGATATAATATAATATGAAATTAATATATTATATGAAGTTGACATGTCGGAGTGTATATTGCCAACTATTGCAATATTAATATATCATCTCTATCTTTAATACCCAAAATAACGTAGACCTATATGATAAAACAATGTTTGCCGTCTAAATCTTGCAATACAATATGATTGAATAACATTTAATCCGAAAACCAGTAGGGATAAAATATGTTGATTCAAGATGTTAGCGTTAGCCAAACATGGTAGCCATTAATGCAAACAATATGCCATCCAATAATCCAAACTAATCATTAATATCTAATGGGATCATAGTTAAATACAATTACATAAAGCTATATTGAGTGAATACCAAACTGTTGATTAACTTAATACTAGGTTTAGCACGCAACTCCGTTGTGCAAAAGTTCATTTATCGCACAGGATACGTTTTTTGGGCTAAAAAGTATCTAATGTCCTTTCCCGTGACTCAAAGTATTTTCGTATAGAATTTCATAAAAATCGATTCAGTGGTTTGGGCGTGAAGAGGTAACAGACACACTTCTGCTTTTATAGTATTAGAACGGATCTTTGGAAATTTTAATAATAATATGTATCTATTTTTAAAGTTTTTCAAAATAGGGAGTTAGGCAGTTAAATTATGGCGGGTCAAATTATGTATGCCAGGAATGCTATTCCAAGTAAGCAAAGCTGAGGGCCAAAGCTAGTATTCCTTAATAGGTAGGTACAAAAACAAGGTAAAGGTAATTTGATTATTAAATTAAGATACACTTTACACATTTGACATTACGCAGCACAGTCCTTGATATTCACATTTTATAACAATATTTACAGTCCCAAAAAGATAATTAAGTTTTACAGTTAACGACATATTGTAATCTTGCCAAAAAATAAGTTTTACAACTAGCAACAAGTCGTAAAACGTAACATCTTACAAGGTGTTCTGTGGTGTACAGGAAAAATTGATATAATTAGGCAGGTGGTGGTCCTACGTTTGAACCTCATTCCTGTTTTGCGCACCCAAACTAAACAAAAATTTAACCACATAATATATCAAAATTTACTTTTGGCAGATTAAAAAAAGTAATATAAAATCGTACAATCGTTGAACGATATAAAATGATGTCGTAACGATTAAAACCATCGGTTTTGTTCATACATAAGTTTACGTTGTATCATTTTAATGTAATTAACGTCACACATTTCGGTCTAAAATAACATTATTTAATTTCCTTACTCAAATAACTTTTTCTACTTCATACTTCGTATTTCTCTATTTGAAGTTTGTCATTCACCATGAAGCCCCTTTATTTCATTCGTTCGTCTAATGTTTCAAAAACTTTATTTTTATTTTTTCTTTTGTTACAATTCATTTTGTCCCTAGATTTCGGTTTTGTTAGGAGAAAATCTTCTAAAATCAGAGTGGCTGTCAGATTGTTAAATGTGATCCAATCGTTATGTCTAATTTTGTTCTGCTTGTACTATTTGTTTATTGATTTCAGCACGTTCCATGCTATGTCTTATGTGTATTTTGTCACTCAGTACCTTATCATGGTTTCTATTTTCTTCTTCCACGACAAGAACAATAGCTTTTGCTCCTTTTTGGAAAACTTGAACTACATAGACGCCGAGATGAAGGCGTCTTCTAGATTCTATCAGATCGATTTGAAGATAATCTTTACTATTTCCTTTATGCTCATATCGAAATTCTGTATTTGCGCCTGCATTTGCTTGTTTTATTTCCCATTTAGTTGTCACGGCGGCAGTACTAGCGGTATGCTCTTATTTTTATGTGCTTTCAGCATTAATGTGCCGCTTTTATTATATTCCTTCACGTTTTATGCCTCCTACTGTCGATTGAAAACGTTGAGAAATTTACTTCAGCAATACAACTGCTCGTACGTTCATGGTGCTTTCATTTATAAATTTATTGTTGATTCCACGGAAATCGCTAAAAAGGTTTTTGATTATGTGGTGAGTAATTTTATCACTATATCTTTAATGTATAATTTAAGAGGATAAGGTACGTTTTTAAATAGGTTTAATATGCGTAATATTTTAAAGGTGCTACATATTAGTTTTCATTAATATTATTGTATGCCTTTTACGCTTAAAATGTCATAATTTTCAAACATTTGCTTTCAGATTATCGTGGCGTTGCTGTTCAGAATACCAGAGATGTTAGGGATAATATTCATAACAATTAAACATATCAAGTTTGCATTGGTAAGTTTAAATAAATATTATGTTTATGACATGAAAACCCTAAAAATCTGGACTCTACTTCAAAAGTTGCCCCCGCCTTCAGCACTTGGCCTCCAATTTAGACTTTTTCATGTTAGTTTTTTTTATTTATAATAAACAGTTTTCTTAAATTTTTTTACAGATAGACGCCAGCGAATTCACTCTAGTGTACGTTTTAGTAGTATTCTACATAGTAGTTATGCTATCTCCTGCCATAGTAGCCAACATGCTATGCAATGAGGCTGCTAAGCTAAGATTGCTTTTGCACGACATGACTCTTAGTGATCGAGGTATTCATACTAATATTATAAATTAATATATATGTCTGTCTGTCTCTTCACGCTTTTAAAGCTGATTTTTTAAATGCATATGTAACTGTACTTCAAGTCCTAGAAAAAGATAAAAGATTTATGTGCGGCGAAAAGACATTTTTTAAGTAGTAAGATTCAGTGGCACACAATACCGAAGTATACCAATTAAATACTTAATTGGAACGTGAATTGGTTTTTTTAAAGTGCTTGATTAAGTGCGAAGTGTTGCTGTAGTTGAAACATTCAACGATGAGCATTATGCCGCATAATGCGCTCTAGTGCTGCAACTAGAAAAAATATTACGCTACAAACCCATGAACGCCCACTTTTTCAACGCAGGGGCAGAAAGCAATAGGTCGCAGTCGCCTCACCGCGTACTACCTGGCGGGTGAGCCAAAATCTTTTCGTTTTCGCTTCGTTATATAATCGCCGATAAAAATGTATGGAATTGACATTTAAAGCGTTCGTTAATATGACGTTGACGTTCGACTCGTCTTATGTCAATTCCATATTTTTTCATCGGCGATTCTATAACGAAGCGAAAACGAAAAAGTTTCGGCTAAATGGCCTGTACTGCTGGGAAATGACGACATAGTGCTCAGAGTTCTTTTTAGAATTAATAGTTACAGCCTTCTAAGTGATTTTCACGTTGGTTCATTTCACCCGTTAATTTTCTTCATAGGCCTGTAGTTTAACAGGGTCTGGTGCAGCAAGTTACCAGACTATATCACGTTTTTTTTTTTCAGGTGCTGAGAACGATATCCGTATATTTATCCACTATATTGAAGCAAGACCTTTCAAGTATTTGCTGTTACAAGTGATACCCCTAAATACAAAACTACCTTTGATTCTGATCAACATTTCTGTTACGTACCTGATAGTTGTATTGCAACTGTCTCATGTTTATTAGTGAAATAGAAAGAGATAGAAATTGTGTAAATGTAGCTCGTTTTTTTGTCCTTTAAAATTGTTGTATTGGAAAAACATTTTTCTCACCTCCGGGCGGAAAGCATCAACTTTCTTCCCGCTGCGCTTACCGATGTTGCCGTTTTCCGACTCCGTCGATGAGAAAAATAGTATACGCACCACGGGCAGTAAATAAGAAAGTCTCAAATCACAATATGTTTGTTGATCTCGGCTTCGCCTCGGCGCGGCGATTACATGTGATCTGAAACATTTCTTATTTTCCTGCCCTAGGTGCGTAATGTCACAGAATATATATTAGTTGTTCCAAGTAATGTACTATTTATTTTATTATTGACATTTATTAAAACTTGTATGTCTATAACTACATTAATTTATTAGAAAACTCATTATATTTATGGTAAAACAATTACTTAACAAGAAAAACAAGTGAGTAATTGATTTTCAATAAACTATTCAATTATACAAATGGGTTGTAGAAACTTCTTTGTCCTAGTAGTAATAATAATAGTGGCTGCAGTGGTACTGCAAAACGAAAAAAAAAAAACATAAAAAATGATAAGTGTAGCGCCAAAAATAAAATTTATTAATCAGCTACAAAATGAGAAACCACACTCATCTCTTCTTCGTTACTTCTTTCTATTTCTTCACTACATTATGTCTTTAGATTTTGGTTTCATAGAAAAAATGTCTTACAAATCTAAGTTTTCTTACTACATGTTTACTATTGTAAAACTACTTTTGCTTGTTTGGTTTTCTGTGTACAGTTTGTTGTATGATTCTCTCGATTTAAATTTAGTAAATGCACTCTTTCTTCTTTATTACTGTCTTCAGTACGTATTAAATATAATTGTTTTGATAATGTATAAGAAAGTTAATACTTTTGGTTCCTTTCTGAAGAATGTTCATTTATTTGAGAAGGAAATTATTGTGTTTAAGCCATGCGTTATAGATTATGCGATAATATTGTATGTCGCGACCTCGTTGCTGTTAAATATTATAATCTTTCATTGCTCGTACAATTTAAATGACGATGAATTAAATTTTTCCTTCGGATTGTTATATTTGTTAGCTTTCTGTGTGTCCATTGTAAATGTTCCGTTAATTGTTTACTTTTTTTTGTTCTACGGGGCATACGTTTGTTTGAAAAATTTAAGACAGCATATCAGGGGGACTTCGAAGTATGTCTCCTGCCATCTTTTGTATAAGTTTTTGATCGATTCTACTGAAGCGGCAAAACGAATTTTCGATGGTGTAGTAAGTACAAGACTTTTTATATTACTTTAGTAATTTGCTGTTTTTTGATGAAATAAGGGGGCAAACGAGCAAACGGGTCGCCTGATGGAAAGCAACTACCGTTGCCCATGAACACTCGCAACATCATGTGCTCATTAACTACTATTAATCCATTTTTCTATATCAATACTTAATAGTATATATAAATGCAAAAGTATCTGTCCGTCTGTTATGTCTTCTATTTTACTGAAACTTGGTATAGAGATACTTTGAGCCCCGGGAAAGGACATAATATTAAATATTTTTCATCCCGGAAAAATGTACTGATCCTACACGATAAACGAATTTTGGCGTCAGGGAGTTGCGGGCATTAAATATATATTTTTTATTTCTTACAGTTCATCATTGCGTTGATGTTTAAAATACCAGAATTGATACTTGGCGCTTTTTGGTCTATCAAAGAATTAAAAGATCAAACCGTAAGATGTTTCAATTTTTAATTATTATTCATAGTCTAAAACTAATATCATGCGGTCCAGGTGAAGTCGCGGTAGTAAAGGCCTGTATTCACTTTAATTAGTGATAAGTGCAGGTGATTAGAGATTAGAAGAAAGTAAGGGCCTGTATTCTTTTTGATTTGTGCGAGTGCAAGTTATTAATGCAGGTGATTAGTGATTCGGAGAAAATAAAGTACTTGCACTATTATCAGTCGCTGTTCACATTTGCTTTCTCCTGATTACTAATCACCTGCACTTATTACTAATCAAAGTGAATACAGGCCTTTAGTGTGGACAGCGACTGATTAGTGCAAGTCTTTTCATTTCTCCTAATCATATCACTCGTACTAATCACCTGCACTCGCACTAATCAAAGTGAATATGCCCCAAGGGTGAAGCCAAACGAGCGTAATTTGTGAGTTGTGAGTCGCAGAATTTCGGATGGCAGAAATTCTGCTGCATTCAGTTTCATACAAAAGTCCTTTTGATTCACACGAGCGTAATTTTGTGAGTCATGATTTGTATGAAAAGATATTTACGCGACCGAAATCACAAGTCACAAATTACGCTCGTTTGGTCCGGTCACCGGTCACCCTAAGGGCCGCGCCACACCGGAATGGCAGCGGCGCGGGCGCGGCGAGGACTTTCAGTGTCATATTATGATATTAAACTTTATCTTCATAATTGTAATGCATAATATCGCTTGAGAAGTCTAGCGGCCGCGATTTCTCAAGCGATACTTAATACCTTGAACTACCGCGACTTAACCCGGCCCGCGTGAAATTAATTATTATTAGTGGATCATATTAAGTGGAACACGTATGTGAAATTTTGAGTTTCTACTATTAAGAGTTTAGATCCTGTTGGATAAACAATCGGCTTACCTACTTACCTACTTCGGCTGCCATTCCGGTGTGGCGCGGCCCTAAGTGTGGACAGTGACTGATTAGTGCAATTCCTTTAGTTTCTCCTAATCACTAATCACTAATCAAAGTGAATACCTTAAACTACCGCGACTTAACCCGGCCCGCGTGAAATTAATTATTATTAGTGGATCATATTAAGTGGAACACGTATGTGAAATTTTGAGTTTCTACTATTAAGAGTTTAGATCCTGTTGGATAAACAATCGGCTTACCTACTTACCTACTTCGGCTGCCATTCCGGTGTGGCGCGGCCCTAAGTGTGGACAGTGACTGATTAGTGCAATTCCTTTAGTTTCTCCTAATCACTAATCACTAATCAAAGTGAATACCTTAAACTACCGCGACTTAACCCGGCCCGCGTGAAATTAATTATTATTAGTGGATCATATTAAGTGGAACACGTATGTGAAATTTTGAGTTTCTACTATTAAGAGTTTAGATCTTGTTGGATAAACAATCGGCTTACCTACTTAAGGTGATCGGCATAATATTACAAATTCAAATAGGGTTTTATGTTTTTTATTAATTACAAATTCATTTTTATCATTAGACATGACATCATTATTCATGAACTCAAAACATTGTTATATAATATAATTTCATTTATTTGCAGACTATTAATTTTTGGTGTCTGGGACTTTTCACTAGATATTATTTCCCTTTACTTAAATAAAGCCTATTGAATAAACTTCTGTCAAATTTATTTATCTGCAAATCCATACTAGTATTATAAATGCGAAAGTGTGTCTGTCTGTCTGTCTGTCTGTCTGTTACCTCTTCACGGCTAAAACGCTGCACCGATTTTAATGAATTTTTTCATTGTATGGGAATACTTTGAATCTCGGGAAAGGACATCTAGGATACTTTATCTAGGAAAAAGTACGGTTTCCACTACAGACATAGATCAAGATAGATACCGCATGTCGCTCCATTTGTATAAAAATGAGCGTGTCACTTTTTCCTACCACTGCATGACCACTGCACTGTGACGTACCGATTAACATCAACGTTGGCCTTGATAATAGACACGTTTCTTATCAGAAACGTGTCAAAAGGCTAACGTTTCTATTTCAATTTCTACAGCTCAATACGGCACTTTTAGGCATTAAGGCATTTTTAAAATTTCGATTGACGTCCGAAGTACGAGCATTGCTCGTCGTTTGGGAATGCGATATGGCACGCGAAGTACGGTATCTATCTTGATCTATGTCTGTGGTTTCCACGCAATTAATCTCTAATCTAGTTATTTTCAGGTATTTCCAAGCGTTTTGATATTCTCGTATATATCATTCGCTCACTACATGGTGTTGACTTTCTCACCGGCTATCATGGCGACCATGGTTGCTTCGGAGGCGAAAAAAATCCAAGTAATGTTATTAGACGCGCTTATAGGAAACGGTAAGCTTAGTTGTTTTATTCAGCTTGATCTTATCAATTATAGGCACGATGACTATTTTTTTTCTTATTTTATTCTCTCAAAAATAGAAACATCGGTGAAAGAATAACTCTGATAGCTTAAAAATTCAATTATGACAATTCAAACATCTCATACATTAGACCTGCCCGAAATGCTCCATACAAACTGCTACTCGATTATGACGTCACCGTAGAGTAGCTTGTACAATGTACGCGCATCGCGGGAGAACTTTGTACGACAGCTATATTATTTATTTCGTTTATGAAAGTGGTTTTGTACCAAAAGTTGCTTTAAATTACATATGTTATCAAATGGCATATTTTTAAGAATTATAAAAAATGACTTGAATTTCCAATTTTAAATAAACGTAGCAAAAAAAAAAAAAATAATGCAAAAGTTATCTTAAGCTGAATTTTGGAAACACTTATTTTTTTACCGTTACTTCTTTATTTTATTAACAAAATTCGCTAATATTTGACCTTGTCATCAGTCTTTATGCCACGGATCCTTTTTTGTCATGTTACTTTGTCAGTTGCACCATAAAAGAAATCGAACTTTGTATGGAGATAATTTAAGTCCCGGGAATAGATCACAGGATACTTTTTATTTACGGAAAAATTTTCAGTTCCCGTGCTATAAACGAATTTCGGCGTAGCGTTTACCTTCTTGTGTTACTTATGTTACTTATTCAATATATAATTATTCTTTTTACAGATAAAGACTCTGAAGATATATATAAGTTCATCACTTACATAGAGGCGAGGCCTTTTCAGTTCAGAGTCTACGACACCATACCATTCGACTCCACGTTTCCCCTGCTGACTGCCAACCTCTGTATAACATACCTCATTGTTACACTACAGCTGTCTCATTTATACTAATTATCATGGAAACTTTGAATTTCGGTGTAGTAGTAGCTTATGTTCGTCGCGAGCTTACCGCCATACCAAATTTCATTAAAATCCTATCTATATAAATATCTATCACGTAAAAATAGCGATCAACAATCCACTAGCAATTATCGCGCGATCGATTGCTGGTTGTCAAAAACAATGGTGTCATGTAAGCTGTCGATTGCAATCGTATTGTTTTGGCTGTTACGTGATACGAAATTGCGATTTAGGAGCAATTATCACGCAATAATTGCTATCGCATTGCTCTCGCAATATACGTGATATGGCTGTCGTTCAGTTTTTGTGTGAAGCAGGCACAAAATCACATTGACAAAATGAAGCCTTCAAATGTGTATCTTGTTGTTGACAGCGTTTGAGCGTTAGTATGTTTATAGGATAAAAATAGCTTATTTTTAGAGATAATGCGCCAAATTTTGTTGCATAAAGAAATAAAAAAATACACTCACAAACTTTTAAAGGATTACTTAATAATATGTTAGTGTAGTATTTACTGCCGTACACAGAGTGGACATAAGGCCCATACATTATCTGTCAAACTCTTAATTAAATTGAAGGTTAATCAAAATTAAATGTCTCTGAGTATGGCGGTAAGTCATTACTCATTACTTACTGTAGTATAGTAAGTATGTACCTAGTATAATGTGGTATAAGTAAGTGAATTACTCTACAATAAAGTTAGTCTTAACCAAGTCGTCGAGTGTTTCATTTCACCTATCAGGGCCCATCCTCACATGGCGACCCTGCCGGTCTCAGGTTCAGGCGTCGAGTTGCCGGTGCGCGTGTGAATGTGCAATTTCTACAAACTTTGAAAGCAATGTGACTGTTCGTGATTATCCAGTGCACTGGCACTCAATAGTAATAAAATTTAAGATTGTTGAAGGACTAAAGACTAAGTATATATCAGTGACTATGTGCAATTCGAATTATCCCAAGAAAGAAGAGGTAATAATCAACCAAAATGGGATTGGATCTGCTCTCAGTGCGACTACAGAGCAGTTACAGTATCACTTGCCGAGCATCAGCATTATAATGATGATTACCCTGGGCCTGCTGATACTACTGGTAATTTACTTCGCCCTCAAGTGGTACCAAAGATGTCATCTCAACTGGATTGACAACCGAATTATTGGCCAAACATTGAGAAGATCCTTTGCCCGGCGTGACAACACTCCGAGGAGCATCGAAGGAGCCAGGAATAAGGAAATAGTGAAGAATGGTTTGTGGACATTAAAAGTGAGTGGCAAAATATTTTTAGCAATTATATAAGATAAATTTTCCCAATATAAAACAATGATTAATAATAATTCTATCCTAAAGATGTTTTTACTAAAATGTATTTTTAATTTTTAATGTAAGTACTATTTTTTAATCAAATAAGTTCTTTGATTTTATGCAATGGTAATTTTAATTGATAAGATTCAAGTTTAAATTTTTATTATTAAAATGTAATGGCTCAAGAACTTACTGAAATTTATGAGCAATTGAAATATATAAGAGAAAACTTGATTAAATTAAGTTACGAACGGCGAACGCCCAATCGATTAAATTTTAAGCTTGAGGAAACTAATACTTTATATGACTGTTATAAAATATATGAATTGAATTTGCAAGATCAAATCAATAAGAATTTATTAAGTACAGAAAGTCTTACGTTAATTGAGAGATATTGTTCTAAGATTAAGCAGCTATATTTAGAAATTAAGGAATTTTGTACAAAGTTTGGCGCAACGTCTAATAGAGATAGGTTCTCCAAAATGGATTTTGATTTTAAAACTGCACTAAGTTTATTACCCGTCGAGACCGATGAGTCTTCGATTAGACAATTGATCGATGGAATTGAATATTACGCATCTATTTTAACTAAATATAATTGTAAGCTTAATTTAATTAATTTTGTTTTGAAGAGTAGGCTATCACAATATTCTAAGTTAAGATTGAAATCTAGCTATGCGACTACTAAAGATTTACTGCAGATATCCTGCAGTAAATCTTTTGCCTAAAAAGAGTTCTGTAGCTTTGCAAAATAAATTGCAATCCGTGAGGCAAGATTTTAAATCTATAAATGAGTATGGCAAGGAGTTAACGGAAATATTCATGGACCTAACTATCGCGCAAGCTGGTAGCAAAACCGAATATCTTAAAATTTTGCAGCCTCTAAACGAGAAACAAGCTATTAAACGTTTTGCCGACGATTTATGCAATAGACGACTCAGCATAATTATTGCTGCTCGAAACTTCGATTGCTTGAAGGACGCCAGGCCACCGTAGACGAGGAGACCGAAATGCCATCGCAGTCGTCCTCATCAGAGTAGACTTATCACTTAATTTTTATAACTATAAACGTGGTCGTAATAATTTTTACAACAGGCGTTATTTTCCTAATCGAAACGATCGCTTATGGGGAAGTCGCCCTTCCAAAAATGTTCGTGTCGACGGCAGCTCCCCCGGCAGCCCCGCTGCTGCTGCGTCCGGCCATGCTCCACGTCGTGGTCGAAGCTTTGGTCGAGGTCAGACGATATCATGCAATGGTAAGTCGAATAGTTATTATAATAATTCTAGAGGTCGCGGGTTCCGCCGAGGAGGCAATATCCGTATTATGAATGAGGAGACCGTTCATAAAGATGATGATGATGAGGGTAGCGATACGCCGATCATCCCACAGCAGTTTTTTTATGAATAATGAATTTATTTACGCCTTGAATAGACCGTGTTGTGTATAATTATATCATATTGGTGAAAATAGTTGTCATTATAAAAGTAAATATAATATTCTGTCATTTTTGCTAGATACAGGAGCATCGATCAGTGCTATTAAATATGAGTATGTAAAGAAACTCAACATACCAATGCACACCGAGTGCATTACAATACAAGGAGTAGGCGGTGCGATTCAAGCTATAGGATATGTTCATTTGACGCTTAGTAACAAGCATAATTCTCAGAAATTTCTGATGCAACATAAGTTTTATGTTTTCCAGACTTTACCATGCAAAGCGAATGCGATTATAGGACAGGATTTTCTTACAAACATTAATGCTATTTTGAACCTTAAATGCTCTACTTTAACTTTGAATGACGAGTCGAATAACAATAGTATCGTATTGCCGCTTTGTTCCCAGACTGAAAGTAGAAGTAGTTATTATATTTTACCGCCAAGATCGGAATCTATACATTATATACCGACTACATATACGGAGGAATGTCTTGTCTGTTCATCGGAATTACAAAAAGAAGTATTTATAGCAAATACTATAGTTAAGCCCTCGAATGGTATGATACCAGTGTTAATATTAAATACTAGCGAGGATGAGATACGTCTTGAAAATATTGAACCGAAAATAGAGAAAATTAGTGATTACGAATTATGTGATTTTAGTCGTAGTAAAAATTTTAAATCCGATCGTGTTAAAAAATTATTGAATTTGCTTCACTTAAATCATTTAAATTTAGAAGAGAGAAAGATTGTTGAGAATGTTTGTGCAAAATTTTCGGATATATTTTTATTACCGGGTGACAAATTGACGACTACAAATACAAGCATCGTATTTATTTAAAAGATAATTCTCAGCCAATTTACAGTAAGCCGTATAGGATACCATATTCATAAAAATTAGAGCTCAATCAACAAATTAGTGACATGCTACGGGATGGTATAATAGAAATAGAACCTCTAATATTAATTTCAAAAAAATTAGATAATTCAGGAACTAAATAATGGTGATTAGTCATAGATTATAGGAAGTTAAATAATAATATACAGGATGATAAATTCCCTCTCCCGAACATAACAGACATTTTAGACTCTCTCTCAGGTTCTGTTTATTTCTCTACTCTCGATCTTTCGAATAGCTATTATCAGCCTAGTAGCCGAAAATACACAGCTTTTAGTACTGGATAATTTGGAGTCACAGATTCAGATAAAAGTAAAACTAATTCTCTTTCGGGACAGTATCAAATGACGAGGATGCCCATGGGACTAAAGACTAGTCCAGCTGCTTTTTCAAAAATGATGACTATTGCAATGTCTGGCTTAACATACGAAAAATGCTTAATTTATTTGGACGATTTGGTAGTTTTTGGCAATTCATTAGAAAATCATACTAAAAATTTAATAGATGTATTTGCAAGATTGCGTAAAGTAAATTTAAAACTTAATCCCCATAAATGTAACTTTTTGAGAAAAGAGATTCTGTATCTAGGACACACTATTTCCAGCGAAGGTATTTTGCCTGATCCAGAAAAAATTAAAGTTTTAAGTAAATTGCCAACTCCAAATAATTTGAAAGAATTAATTAGATTTGTAGCGTTTGCAAATTATTATAGAAAGTTTATCAAAAATTTTGCAATGATTGCATACCCCCTTACGCAGTTAACTAAGAAAAATGCTAAGTTTATCTGGAATGAAAAATGTCAGTCTATTTAATTTACAACTTTAAAATCTTTAATTTCGTCGCCTCCAGTACTCGAATATCCAAATGTTTCCGTAGATCATAAATTCATACTACAGACAGATGCCTCTCAACATTCACTAGGTGCCGTTTTGTGTAATTCCAATAGTAAACCGATTGCTTTCGCGAGTAGAAATTTAAATAAATCTGAACTTAACTATCCCACGATAGAGAAGGAGCTCTTGGCGATAGTGTGGGCAATTAAACATTTTCGCCCATATTTGTATGGTAGGCCGTTTATAATACAAACGGATCACAAGCCGTTATTATATTTATTTGGGATGAAAGATCCGTCCAGTCGACTTACAAAATTTAGACCTTTACTCGAGGATTATAATTTCACAGTGGAATATGTTAAGGGTTCCGAAAATATTGTAGCCGATGCGATGTCACGTTTACCAGTTACGTCGGAAGACTTAAAAACGATGCACGAGAGCATCATCACGGTTATGACGCGAGCTCAGCATAGGAAAGCTACTCAGACTCAGACTCAGAGTTCTCCGAGTGATATGGTACCTACTGACCATATCACTCGGACATATAACCGAGAGTCGTAGAAATTTATAGTAAACCGGGAATATCTGTTGAACTTAAATTAATTGACTATTGTAAATTGAGGAACTTACGTAAGTTAAAAGATATAGATATTGAAAATGATATATTTTGTTATTCATCAAAAAGTATGTGTTTATATATAAACCCAGTCACCCGATCACAACTGAGGCCAGCCACTTTTGTGAGGGAACTGAGAAGTTTTTGGTGAAAAAATAAACGTGCACGAATTAATTTTTAATATATGACGAGTTTATAGAAAAGTTAGCTAACGAGATAAATATACAAAAAGATTGGACCGGTCCGCGATTGTGTATTTTAAATGACGTAGAAATAATTGACGATAAAGACGACCAGAAGGTAATATTGAATGATTTTCATCTTCTTCCAACGAGTGGCCACGCTGGAATAAGACGAATGTATAAAAATATTAAAAAATATTACTTTTAGTCTGGTCTAGAGAATAATGTTAAAAAAATTATTAGTAAGTGCGAAAAATGTCAAAAGCAAAAACATAGCTCTCACCGTGTTAAGGAGCCAATGGTAATTACGACTACAGCTAATTCTGCTATGGAAAAAGTTTTTCTTAACGTTGTAGGACCTCTGGAGAAGGACGATTATAATTACTCGTATATTTTGACAATTCAATGCGAATAGAGTAAATATGTTAAGGTCTATCCTATGTATACAAAAACTTCAGACGAAATAGCCAGGAACTTCGTTAATAATTTTATATTACGTTTTGGTATACCAGAAATTGTAGCTACTGATAGGGGTACTGAATTTTTATCATCAATTTTTCAGGAAACTTGTAAGTTGTTACAGATAAATCGATTAAATTCCACAGCTTACCATCATCAAAGTATAGGATCGCTAGAAAATACTCATAAGAATTTAGGAAATTATTTAAGGATACAAGCAAAAAATCATTCACGTCTATGGAGCCCATGGCTGCCATTTTGGTGTTTTTCCTTTAATACTTCTGTTCATACGTTTACAAATTTTACACCATTTGAGTTAGTTTTTGGTAAGAAATGCAAAATTCCGTCTAATTTTACACAAAATTCTGTCGATCCTCTATACAATGATAATTACATTTCAGAATTAAAATTTAGGTTACAGACTACACAAAAAGAAGCTTATGAAAATTTATTACAAAATAAAATAACAAGAAAAGAAAAATATGATAAAAATTGTAATCCTATTACCTATAAGAAAAATGACTTAATTTTAGTTAAAAACGAGACGGGTAATAAATTGCAGAGTATTTATAATGGACCATATGAGGTCATAGAAGACATTGAGCCAAACGTTAAGATATTAAAAAATGGAAAGATAGATCTAGTTCATAAGAATAGGACTAAGCTATTTAGAAATTAATTTTTCATTTATTATCATATAAGATTACATCATATTGTTATTGTTTAACATTTTAGTAAACTTTTTTTTTCTTAAAATAGAAATTATGATAGAAATTTTGATTTGTATAGTTTAGTTTATAAAAAAATTGTTTATGTTCAATTTTTTTTCTCCCCACGGGGAAGGTGTAGTATACTACACCTTCCCCGTAGGGAGAAAAAAAAAGTAAGTATGTACCTAGTATAAGGTGGTATTCAATTACTTATAATTGAATTACTCTACAATAAAGTTAGTCTTAACCAAGTCGTCGAGTGTTTCATTTCACCTATCAGGGCCCATCCTCACATTACTTATAATAATGAAGACATGAGTGGAAGAATCGAACGAGTAACATTTCGTAATATACGGACAGTAACTCATTTTTTCCCTAATTATTTTAATAAAACTTGTAACTTATCTATTTAATAACCTAGCTAATATATCTGGCTACACATATAATCCATAGTTTTTCTATTTCAAATATCAAATCAAATTCATTTATTCACATAAGTCACACAGTAACACTTATGAACGTCAAATTATTGTTACATAAATTATATTCATCAAATTATTACAAAATCATTGCACAAATTAAAATTATTAGATGATTCAATTCATCAATTATTACCATTTAAACACTACTTATATTTTACCATAATATTGTTTTTTTTTTTTCAAATCAAATGTTACATTAACATATTAATGTAGTATCAAGAACATAATTATATTACGTAAAAAATCTAAAACTGTGAAAATATCGCTATGCATATTACTATAGATAGATGTAACTTTTAACATCAATTTTCTGGTAAATAGACCCATCAATAAAATTCATAAAATGATCGGAATTTTCTTCTTTTACTTTAACAAGCGTGAGTTAATGTTAGTTCAGACCTTACAGGTAAAACGATTTTGATGTGATTTTGTGATACTAATCCATACTAATATTATAAATGCGAAAGTGTGTCTGTCTGTCTGTCTGTCTGTTATCTCTTTCCGCTCAAACCCCTGAACCGATTTCGCTGAAATTTGGAAATGGAGATACTTTGAGTCTCGGGAAAGGACATAGGAAAAAAATTATTTAAAAATTTTAAAGGAATTTATTCCGAAAAAATGTACGGTTCCCGCGCGATAAACGATAAATTTTGGCGCAACGAAGTTGCGGGTGTCATCTAGTATTATATTATAATCGTAAAACACAAATTTGTTTATTCTTAACTACTGTATATTTGGAAAAGCTAAAATATTCCATTTTACAAGTGTTTAATAGCGATCAAAACGCTGTTTTACGGAAAAAAACAGACATATTTTTAATGAACACCAAAATAACATGAACATAGAAACTCAATCACACTAACGAACTTTTACTCAACTATTAAATATATTGACAATATTTTAAATGTTTAATGAAGTTATGAAATAATTATCGTTACAAGCAAAAAAAAAAAAAAACGCTTTTATTTTAATGACACATAATATAAAGAGCTTTTAAAAAGTAATTTACTTCAAAGTAGATTAATAAAAGAATACCTTAATTTGAATTTTAGTTACTTTGGACAGAGTTGTTCAGAATTTGAAATAGTACACACCTGACAGAAAAAAATGAAGTTCTATACCACTACTTCCAAAGTTCGTCGTTTGAAATTAAAAAATACTTTCATCGAACGTGTACCAGAGTCGAAGCCTGTAACGAAAACTATGAAAGTCTTTTTTGCGCTTATTCTGGCTCTATTCCAAATGGATTTTGGATTTTTTTATGGAAGAAAAAGAAAATATGTAATGATACAGAAGCTAGTTATTTTTACTCTAGCGACACTATTTTGTGCTTACTGTACCATAAAAGCAGTGGCAGTCAACCAAGGTTCTTTCGGACTTACGTATCGAATAAAATCGGTACTACAACACTATTATGCCATAGTCTTCCTTCTGTTCACACCCGAAATTAAATTTTGTCGATTTCTAGAAAAACTGCACGAAATCGATTTAAAAATCGAAATCAGAAGCGAAAAAAATCATTTGGACTATAAAATTATTTTATTCTCCTTTATTTCTTCTGTCACCTGCATTACTCTGTTCAAACTGAATTTGGATCATTTCTATAGCATCAAGAAGGATGTAGCATTGGAACTACCATTTGCGCTCATGTACGTAGCTTCTGACGTGCCTCTTATAGTCCAGTTCTTTATATTTTCTTCGATTTATTTTCGTAGTAAGAAGTTGAAGAAGTTTTTGAAGAGCAAGATTTTCTTTGAGGACAACGTGATCGGTGACAAGAATATTATCGTGTACTCCCACCGCATCTATATGTCCCTGGTGGATCTCACTGAGAGCATCAAGAGAACATACGACTATATTGTAAGTATATACTAATATTATAAATACGAAAGTGTGTCTGTCTGTCTGTTATATCTTCAAGCTCAAACCGCTTAACCGATTGCTAATATTTGTTGTGGAGATACTTTGAGTCCCGGGAAAGGACATAGGATACTTTTTATTCGGGAAAAAGTACGGTCCCCGCGCGATAAACGAATTTTGGCGCGACGGAGTTGTGAGCGTCACTTAGTATATGACATACCAAAGCTTCGCTCGTGTAAATTTGGACGTTTGATGAATAAACCATTTCGACACCAACAATTTATACTACACTAACAGTAAACTTTACAGGAGACGCGTTTAAAGGGAAAAGAGCAATAACTTTTTTCATAATCGGCATACATATATGAAATTTGGCACCATTAATAATAATTGTATATACTATAAAATGCTAACCTTATTTATTTCTAATTATTAATAGTTTAAGATTTAGCGCAAGTTAGCCGTATATAAACGTAATTCCTCAATAAGACTTTACATGATACACCAGTCTAACTAATGATAGCGTAGTGTATTACGGGATATCATTGTATGAAATACGTGTTATTTTTATTGGTTTTCATTACTATTTCTAAAACAAATGATGCATAAATTTTAATCTTGGGTTACTATTTATATCCACAAGAAGTAGTAAGGTAAATTATTAACGTAAATAGCGCGCTTTTAAAGTTAGCTTAATTTAACTGGTGCGTGCGAGACTGGCGGATAACGTATTAAAATCAGTCAAGTTGAAAATAGCGTAGCGTATTATTTCAAATTTAGAGTATCGATTCCTATACATTAAATATGTAATAAAACTTATTTTTTAAAACATAAACAATAATATATCGATCCCAACGTTCTTATCCGAGTCATAGAACAGATTGTAGAGGTCAAATAATTAGAAATGATTTGGAAAAACTCAAAGGAAGGTGGAACCTCTACGTGCTTGGGGGTACGCACGGCATCAGCCGTCATTCCAAGTAAGCAATGAGTGCCCTGGGATTTGGAGGAAGGAGTGCTCTGGCAATGTCAGAACGAACGAAACGCGAGACAGGAGTCAGGACCATTCACCTGATATTATCCGGCGATAGCGGAATAGGGCCAAATTACGATCGCTTGTACTTTGGGTTAGATACTAGAGTAGCCGCAAGTCAGTTCCATCCATTCGACCTGGTCTAAAAGAATGGGTCAACTGAAAGACCGGTGCTGTCATTTCGTCTCACGCAGCTACCGACCGCCCTTGGGTGCTTCGGTCGGCACCTATGTGAGATAGTAAGACGAGAGGAAACATTGGCTTGTCACCGCCGCAATAAAGTGTGTAACACGGCGTAGCATATGATTATACCATGTCCCGTGGGAGATACACAACGCTCGGAATTGACGTTCTGTCACGGACGTGATATTACACTCCCAGCGATATTTTGCGCCTTGCTGGAGAGTGAAAATAAGTGGCAAGCGGTGGAGACTTTTGTACAACAGGTAGTATCTGCTAAAGAGGACGTTGAGCGTCTAAGAGAGCGGGAGTGGCTCAATCCCCGGAACAGGCTGAGGCGACGACGTAGGATCAGACTTATTATTGATCACAACATCCCGCCCAGCTGGAGCCCTCGGGGCGGCTGCTATCGCCCTTTGTATGAGCCTCCAAATTGGTTACGATGCGCATGGTTCTCCTGGGTATCACGAAGTCAGAAAGAATGACGCAAGCAAGGCCCAAAGGATCATGTGTTGGGCCTGGAAGGTAAATGAAGCTTCCCCTAAGACGAGCCCGCTATAGCGTATATAGCAGGCGACTATCTGTCTGTCTATCTTTCTGTCTGTATGTCTGTTACTTCTTATTTTGCTGAAATCTGGCATGGTGACTCCCCGGAGAGTCTGCGTACTTTCCGGTGACATGCTTTTCATGCTTTTCATCCCATAAAAATGTACTGTTCCCGCGCAATAAACGATTTTAGGCGCAACGGAGTTGCGGGCGCTCCCAAGTCGTTTATATTTATGTCTTGTAATACTAAAAAAAGGTATAATTATTTATGTTCAAGTAATGTGATTATTAATTTTTTTTATCATAAAATAATAACATAATATTGTATTATTTAAGAGACATGGTAGCATTAATATACGTATTTATATCATTATTTCACAACCTAAATATCGATAACATAAGCTTATACTACGCTAACTATAATGTTAGCGTAGTGTTGCACTGAATTCGAGAAAAATGGTTAAAATAAAAAACAAAAACGGAGATTATTGCTATAAAACATATTTATGCACTTTGCCCTGCACTAAATATTATTAATAAAATTACATCTTACAGAGCGCCAAGTGTGAGTTAGGCAGTAGGCTAGTGTAAATAAACAAGGCAGTGCTTTCTCTAACCGCTTACACGCCGCCAATATTAGTTAGCGCAGTTTAGATCGAGTGATTACAAAAAGTACCTATACTTAGCGTTTTTTAACATTCGTAACTTGTTATTTTTAGATATTTGTTCACGATTTTGTTATTATATATAAAACACCACATTTTAAGCCACTTGGTGTAAAAAAACGGATTCACCTAAAAATCGAGTTAGCGTAGTATAAATTGTTGGTGTCGATTTAGAACTTTACTACAAGAGGATCAACATTAAATTGACAGTCTTGCTATTAGCTGTTTTGAGCTGCTTATTCCAATTTTTTATAAATAAATAATTCATGCTAATATTATAAATGCGAAAGTGTGTCTGTCTGTCTGTGTGTCTGTCTGTCTGTCTGTCTGTCTGTCTGTCTGTCTGTTTGTCCGTCTGTCTGTCTGTCTGTCTGTCTGTCTGTTTGTCTGTTTGTCTGTCTTTCTGTCTGTTACCTCTTCACACTCAATCCTGTTACTTCAAATCGCTGAACCGATTTTGCTGAAATTTAGCATGTAGACTTTGAGTTCCGGGAATCTAATAATAAATAAAGCCTTTATTTAATGACTATAACAATAAATTAAAAAAAAAACAAGAAAAACATATTTAGTCAAGTTGTCTAATATGTTTTCTTGATAAAACTTAAAAGGAAGTGTGAGAGGTCTATGTCGAACATAGTGCGGGACACTTCCTTTTATTTGTGCCAGTCCCTGGCAGTTATACTGGGCAATTTTTAATTGCTGAACGTCAATAGTGAACTGACCCTAATTTTTGTTTGTTTGCAGTTTCTGATGACCTTAATAATGAACGTTCCAAACATACTGGCCGTGATTTATGCTGCTCTTAAGGAAATTAAATCCAATTCGGTATGTAACTGAGTCCCGTCGTCAGATAGAAATGTCGCAGTCAACTGGTTTAATCTGCAATTCGATCGAATGACTAGCGCATATTTTATTGAATGACACCATTCAATCGAATAACTAAAGGACAACTCATCAAGACGTTGACTGTGCTTGACTAAAAGTCATATCATAGTGAACTCGTTAAATGGGATGCTATACTTAATTTTTTAAGTAGCCGTTGACGGGGTATGGAAATCCACGCTGTCATATTATTGTTACGGATACGGGCAGTTGTTTACCTGCGCGTGACAGTTGCGCGTACTTTCTAGAAAAGTCCAATCCTTGTTTATGTGAATTGCGTGTTTACGTAAACAATCCAGAATGGAACGTTCCAGAAAGTATGGCGGGCCATATAAAAGGTAAACAAGCCGGCAATCAATTCAGTTTGATACAAGCGATCATCAAGGCGACTTCGAAGTGAGAAAGTTTAGGTTTAAAGAATTTATTCTCAGAAGACATATAGTCACTTATATGAGAACTTAAAATTAAATAAAGTAACATTTTTTTATAGTGGTCATATTACAGTAATATTAAAATAAAAAACCATTAGTATGGGTTATTTTGATTTGTGTTCCTCTAACAACATATTATTACATAATATTTGCTTTATGTAGGTTAAATTACATTTATTTTATACTTACAAAAAAAAAATATATAATAATTAGCAAAATCTGTTCAGATGTTCTCAACAATTGCTTACACAGTATACAGTATAGTGTTGCACTTAGCAAATTCATTCTATGGTTCAGGTTTTATAGAATTGAGTGAATGTGTTCTAATAGTTTTTTCTTATATATGTTAAATGAGCTAGCATTTTTAACATCTACAGGAAATTTGTTGTACAGTTGTACAGTGTGCATAATTAGTACGAACTTTGGGTAATACAAGTAAGCCAGGTCGACGATTACTGCGACTAGAGATTTGTGATTTCTTTATAAAATTTAGATTAATATTCACATTTTTATCAAGAGTTTTTCTTATGTGTATTATATGTATTACATGTGTTATATATGTATAGTTGATTAATATTAAGAATTTTAGTTTCCTTGTAAATCGTTTTTGTTGATGTCATATATGGGTAGTTGAAAAGAAGTTTTATTATTTTATTTTGTGTTCGCTGTAATTCATTTAACTTTGTTTTTGTAGCGCTACCCCAGATCTCTATTAAATATAAAAGGTGTGATTTTACTAGAGAATAATTATATATCATATAACGTGTCTGTTGGGGAATACAGCTTTGTACATTACGCAGAGAACCTACTAGTGACGAGAGCTTGTTTTTTATATGATCTATTTGGTCATCCCATGTTAAATTATTTTTTAATCTTAGGCCTAAATATTTTTCTTTTGCTTTTTGTTCTATGGCTATATTATTAATGGTTAAAGGTGCATGTGAATGGATTATTTTATTTTTTGCTTTGAAAATTATGTAGCTGGTTTTATCTATATTAATACTTAGTAAATTGCATTCGGTTCGGCCAACAGTTCGGCCGAGTCATTCAATTGAATGGTGTCATTCAATGAATGCGCTAGTCATTCAATGAATGCGCTAGTCATTCAATCAAATCGCAGATTGAACCAGATGACTGTGACAGAGACAAGTCATCCCTTCCGATCCTCGCGAGAAGCGACCGCGACCGACAAAAATAAAATAAAATGCCACTTTATGACCTAGGCTAGGTTTCATTTTCTACCGACATTGGTCTAGCGACCCATGCCGCCACTGCTTTGTAGTGGCGTGGAGCAAAATTAAACCTATAGCCTAGTTAATAAGAGTATGTATATTGTATGTACATATTATGTTAGTCTGTAAGGCATTTAAAAGTGGCATTTTATTTGAATCAGAAAGTCACCTTAAAGGTACCGTTAGGCTGCGTTAGAACCGAGCGACACGCGACAACTGCAAACGGCGTGTCGTGGCGACACTACTGGTTTCTATGTATTTCTATGAATAAGTGTCGCTAGCTTCGTGTCGCTAGCTGCGGAGGGTATTTCATAGAAATATTATATGTATAGAAAGTAGTGTCGCGGCGACACGTCGTCTGCAGTTGTCGCGTGTCGCTCGGTTCCAACTTGTACCTTTAGAGACTTTTGAATAAATGCTACTTGTCTCCTTCGTTAGAACCTATGGACACAAAATGATACAAATTTATACGTATTATTCGTGGACCTACGGAAACAAAACGCTACAATGGGGTCTGAAGATTTTTGTATGGAGCCTGGCCGACCAACATGTCCGCCATTTTGATTTTTTTCTTAAATCGCGTTCACGAACAATTCTTTGAAAAATGGATAGCTAACATCAATACAAACAAAAAATAATCTAGGACAAAAACCGCGTAAAGTGTCACATTTCGAAGATATGAGCTGCCAAAGTTTTACCATTGGAAATAAATATTTAAGATATTGCAACTCTAAGGCATGGTTATTCCAAGTGATTTCTCGTCTATGAAACAGTAGCCACTCTGTAACACGCCGTTGCGAGTTTCTCATTAGGTATGCAGTTGATAAAAAATATTGTTTGAGCTAGATTGCACTTTGTCATCACGCGACGGCGTGTTACAGAGTGGCTACTGTTTCACAGACGAGAAACCACTTGGAATAACTATGCCTTAGAGTTGCAATATCTAAAATATTTATTTCCAATGATAAAGCTTTGGCAGCTCATATCTTCGAAATGTGACACTTTACGCGGTTTCGTCCAAGATTATTTTTTGTTTGTATTGATGTTAGCTATCCATTTTACATAAAATTATTCGTGAACGCGATTTAAAAAAAATCAAAATGGCGGACAAGTAGGTCGGCCAAAATCTTTGTACCCCATACGTATTATTCTTGGACCTATGGAAACGAAATGCTACAAATTTATACGTATTATTCGTGGACCTATGGAAACAAAATGCTACAAATTTATACGTATTATTCGTGGACCTATGGAAACAAAATGCTACAAATTTATACGCAAAAATAGAGACAAATCTTCGGGTATTTTTCAAAATCTCTCCCTGTTCGACAGAACTGACAGAATTGACTGGTGACAACCAGACTTTATAATAATAATATATTTCATAATAAACTCAAAGCAGATATGTTACTACCGCGCGCGTTGTGAAGCCTCAAATACGGGCCAGTTGGCTCGTCTTTTATTTGGTCTGTCTCTTTTATGTAAATGGCATTTCGTATCTTTTGTTTCACTTATCTGTCAAATTTGACAATTGAATTTGAAAATTGTTCGGAAGCAATTTAAGCCGGAAAATAGTATAAACGTAACAGATCTGTATTTAGTAGAATATCATTGTTTGTAGAAATAAATTATCTATGTATCTTTTGAATTTTTTTCTTTTGCAGATAAACGCATTCTATATAGTAGAATTCTTCATGGTAGTCCATATAGTGGTTGTAAACTTCGCGCCAGCCTTAGCGGCCGGTTCTTTGTCATCAGCCGCTCATCAGATAAAAGTTCTACTGAATAATAAACTTATAGTAGAAAAAGGTATGATATTGTAATCCATGTTTTTCATCCAATACATTGTATGAGTAGAAGACAAACTTCCTACTTCTTATTTGATATTTTTTACGCAAGTCCTAAAAAAGTTTTACCTTGTTCCCCGTTCTCCAAAAAGGAATGTCTAATGGGCAAGTTTATCCAATAAAAATATTTACAGATTTTTGTTTTTACGAACTTTGCCCTAATGTTAAACGTTCCCAAGCAGACTTTTAAGAATCCTAATAGTTGATAGGAGACATTGACCGTTTTGAGTCGTTGGTGAAAATGAGCACAGTTTTCACCAACTGGTATTTAACTGTTTTAGATCCAGTGAAAATAATCACCATCTGGAAGTTCTTGAACTACATCGAGGCGCGATCGCTTCGGTTGCAGGTGTTCACGGTGGTACCTCTGGACGCCTCCCTACCCATGAAGGTGCTGGACCTGTGCTGCACCTACGTCATCGTGCTCATACAGCTCACACACTTGTATTGAAGACCAGGTGTTTACGGTGCACCTGCACACCTAGCTGTGAAGTTGCTGGACCTGCAGCACCTACGTCATCGTGCTCATACAGCTCACACACCTGTATTCAACCAGGTGTTCTCGGTGCATCTGGACACTGGTTGTGAAGTTGCTGGACCTGTGCTGCACCTACGTCATCGTGTTCATACAGCTCACACACCTGTATTGAACCAGGTGTTCTCGGTGCACCTGGACACTAAATAAATAAATAAATAAAAATAAAAATTGTTTTATTTCCGAATAGATTTGCAACAAATACTTTCAGAACGTTGATACTACTGGTGCCTACCACCGGTTCGGGAACTATTCCGGCGAGAAGAACCGGCGTAAGAAACTCGCACGGGGTCCCACATTTTACCAAAAAAGTGAGAAAAAAAATAATCTTTTTAATTCCGCAAGGAAGTTTAACTGGTTGTGAAGTTGCTGGACCTGTGCTGTACCTACGTCATCGTGCTCATACAGCTCACGGACCTGTATTGAAGACCAGGTGTTCACGGTGCAACGGTGCATCTACTCTTTATTAAAATGTTCGTTATTTTTTATAGACAGTACATCTATACATATCTATACTTATTATAAAACAAAGTCGCTTTTTTTCCCTCATGTCCCTTTGTTCCCTTTAATCTTTAAAACCTCGCAACGGATTTTGATGATTCTTTTAGTGTTAGATAGCCCATTTATCGGGGAAGGCTATAGGCTATATTTTATCACGCTAAGACTAATAGGAGCGAAGAAATAGAGGAAAACGGGGAAAAACGGGGAAAATTATTTGAAAGGGCTAACTTGAACGCGCTAATCTCAGGATCTACTGGTCCGATTTGAAAAATTCTTTCAGTGTTAGATAGCCCATTTATTGAGGAAGTCTATAGGCAGTATTTTATCACGCTAATACTAATAGGAGAATGTGAAAAAACGGGGGAAATTATTTGAAAGGGCTTATCTCGCGAACTACTGGAGCAATTTTTATGTTATTTGGCACAGATAAGAAGTAGACCACGTGAAGGATCATAGGCTATCCATTTTAATAATTTTTTCAGTGGCTATATATTTTATACCCGCGCGACGCCGGGGCAGGTCGCTAGTGTATTATAAAACAAAGTCGATTTTTTCCCTCATGTCCCTTTGTTCCCTTTAATCTTTAAAACTACGCAACGGATTTTGATGATTCTTTCAGTGTTAGATAGCCCATTTATCGCGGAAGGCTATAGACTATATTTTATCACGCTAAAACTAACAGGAGCGAAGAAATAGAGGAAAATGTGCAAAAAAACGGGGAAAATAATTTGAAAGGGCTAACTTGAACACGCTAATCTCAGAAACTACTGGTCCCATTTGAAAAATTCTTTCAGTGTTAGATAGCCCATTTTTTGAGGAAGGCTGTAGAGCGCAGGCTATATCACTCTAAGACTAATAGGAGAATGTGGAAAAAACAACCTTAGAAAAGCAATGTAGTTCTTTGCGATGCGACGTCGTGAGTCGTGACGCAGTGTTGTGGCCTGGCTAAGTAATCTGCAGATTCCCTGATACCATCCGTTAAAGCGTGAAATGTTTAAATAAAAAAAAGCTTTTATTTGCACTTTAACTAGTGAGTTTGCATTCTCTTCCTTCCTAAAGATCCTTAAAACTTTGACTTATGCTTGTCAACCAAGACTGTTGTTGTTTTGATTGGTTTTTTTGCAGTTGATACTATCTGTTAAATTTTATTAGTGGAGTAACATTTTACTTTAAATTTTATAATTTATTCTTTGGTTAAGTCCAAGGTACGGCGACGTGCAATGGACATGTGGTATGCCCTTAGGGAGATTTTTAAAATTTATTTTGAAAAAACTTGAGATTTTGACATACCCAGTATTTTAAAAAAAGAGTCACAGCACAGAAAAAGCATGAACAAAACATCTTGTGTTTTTTCAGCAGTTTATATTACTAGTTAGGATTACAGCAAGGGGTATAATGCATTTCTTTATATAAGACTAGCAGACCCGGCAAATGTTGTTTTGCCATATTATATACTAATAATTTCTAGTGACTAGTATTGATATAAAAAGTCTACGAATAATATAACCTAAGGAAACGTAACTCCCATACTAATACAGTTTAAAATTTGGTTCCATTCGAACTATCATGTAACGTCAGCCTTTATACCGCTCAAGGTCACCTAAATATTGCAAATGTATGAAAAGTGAACCTAAGGTACATTTTTTTAACAAGTATTTTGGAGAATGTTTTTTCTTCTATCTTCCTTAGGTTATATTATTCGTAGTAAAAAGTAGATAAAAACCTATTCTCAGGTCTAATGAATGTACAGACGCATTAAAATCGGTTGAGCCATTTTGGAGGAGTTCGCGCACAAACACTGTGACATGAGAATTATATAATAGATACTAGATGACGCCCGCAACTCCGTTGCGCCATAACTCGTTTATTGCGCGAGAACCGTGCATTTTTCCGGGATAAAAAGTACCCTATGTCCTGGGGACTATTCCCGGTTCTCAAAGTATCTCCATACCAAATTTCAACAAAATCGGTTCAGCGGTTTGGGCGTGAAGAGGTAACAGACAGACAGACAGACAGACAGACAGACAGACACGGACAGACAGACAGACACACTTTCGCATTTATAATATTAGTATGGATATTAGGGGGCAAACGAGCGAACGGGTCACCTTATGGAAAGCAACAGCTACCGTCGCCCATGGACACTCGCAACATCAGAACAGCTGCAGGTGCGTTGACTTTCTTTTAAGAAGGAAGGTTTGCAGGGAGTCTTCGTCCGGAAATACTAATTATGTAAATAAAACCTTCCTAACAATTTTTGTAAAATTTTGTAAACAATAAACACTCCCACATTCTGTGAAAATTTCAGAAATCTAGTTCTGAAATTTTCACAGAATGTGTAAGTATATCTGTTGCCGCTATAACAACAAATACTAAAAACAAAATTAAATAAAGTTAATCCCATACATACAACAAACGTGATTTTTTGGCATTTTTTGCTTGTAATCCATAATGGCATTAGGTAGCACTTGAAGTATTCACAAATTTTTTAATTATATCGCGTACTTTAATATTTATTAATAAAATAAAAATAAAATAAATGATTAAGGGGGGCTCCCATATAAAAACACTATATTTTCGCTTTATCATGAAACACAATAGCAGTGTCATCTGCGTAACCAACAAGGACAGGAGGCCGGGATACCCTCGAAATTCTCATACATACGTAATACCAAAATTATTTTCTCATACGAAAATATTTAACATGTTTGAGTTATTTTTCAGCTTAAAATAGTAATTAAGTATCGAGGTTCCTGCACAAAATTTTTCTGCAAAATATTTAAACACTAAATAAATTTTTTAGTGTTTAAATATTTTGTAGTAAAACTATTTAATATTTAAACACTAAAAATAGAGTATGTTCCGGCGTTTATGGGATAGATACGAGCTACACGACCACAGATAATAATATTGTTCACGAACCTTTCCCGTCCCTTTGACAGCTGTCACCTTTCAGCTGTCACTCTATCCATGACTCTTGTAGATTTTTCAAGCGCACAAGCAAGTTGAATATTAATCGATTGTAATCATTTTTCAATACAAGTTAATAAGTCACAAAAGGTTTTTTAATTGCAAATCCATGTTAGGACGACAAAGTTCTTAACATATTTTGGACCTTCTTCGACGGATTCCTGCGACTTTCACAAAACGAAACCAGCGAACTTTGGAGACCGGTGTGGCTTCCCCATTCTTCAGGAAGGCGCGTTTGCAGAATAATCCCAAGGATATACTCAATTTACGCGAAAGAGGATCCAAAGGAATCAAGGATACAATCAAGAGGATCATCAGTTGTGTGCCGGCGCAAGCATAGACTGATATACAGAATACAGATACGTATTTGCATTCGCGTGAGTACTCTGGTTCTTTCTTTGATTTCCACTATGAGCGTAGAGGGTGCGAATAAACGAGATAAATCTCCTTACAGGTGTATAGAAAGCGAAAAAACCGAAATATTACTTCGCGAATTAATCAAAAAACGAGGCGTTTTGAAGGCGAGACTTACAAAGTTCGCCAACTATTTAACTACTTGCATTTCTGAAGCACCTGCTAATTTGAATATAGATATTAAGTTGCGCATCCAAGGCGCAGTTGCACTTTTTAACGAATTTAATTCTGTGCAGAGCCAAATTGAGGAAAATGTGCCTGATTCTTGTCTCGAAGAACAATTATTGCAGCGTGAACAATTCGAGGACAATTATTACAGTGCACAGGCTAGTGCCGAGTCCTTATTAGGTGCTAGGATAACTGCTACAAGCTCTCAGTGTCAAGGCCAACATAATAATCCATTACAAACTATAAGATTACCTACTATCACTTTGCCCGAGTTCGATGGTATGTATGAAAGTTGGCTCGAGTTTCGAGACACCTTTGTTTCATTAGTTCATGATTCATCAGAGCTTAGCAACATTCAAAAATTCCATTATCTTAGATCTTCATTGAAAAGTAGTGCATTATTAGTTATAAACTCATTAGAACTAACCTCCGATAATTACATTGTTGCATGGGAACTTTTACAAAGCAGATATAACAATAATAGATTATTAATTCAAAATCACATCAAATCTATATTTAATATGCAACCAATAACGAAGGAATCTCATGTATTAATTAGGAATTTAATTGACAGCACATTAAGAAACTTACGAGCTTTAAAAACATTGGGCGAGCCCACGGGATCCTGGGATACCATTGTCATATTTATAGTTGTTTCAAAACTTGATAAAATAACCGAGCGTGAATGGGAACAGCACAAAGGTAATTGTTTTACAAATAACACAGATTTAAAATTAACTCTTAATTGTTTATTAGATTTCTTAAAGAGTCGAGCTGATATGTTAGAAACATTGCAAGCATCAGTCACTAAGAATACATCAAGTGATAATAAAAAACCAAACAATTTTAGTAACTTTCATAATAGATCACATTGCAACATTTCTTCTAATAAAGAGAATGATCGGCAAAATACCAAGATTAATAATAATTATAAGCAGTGTTTGATGTGCAAATTAAATCATCCACTCTATTCTTGCACAAAATTTATAGAAGCGAATTATAACACTAAATTAAAGGTCATACGCGATAATAAGTTGTGTTCAAATTGTTTGCGTTCAGGACACACAGTAAACCAATGTAGATTTGGTACCTGCAAAAGGTGTGATCAAAAACATAATACATTAATTCATTCCCATTTTAGTTCAGTGAACTCGGTATCGCATAGTGAAGCTTCAACTTCTGCGGAGCTGGACACGCCCTCCGTGCCTGCTCAAACTGCAGAACACTCATCCGTAAGTCATGCACATGCGCAAACTTTATCTATTGAAAAAAATAATAAGCCTCATTCATTACTACAACCTGTTTTATTATCGACTGCACTTATTGAGGTAGCCGATAAGAATAATAAATATCATTTTGCTCGTGCCTTACTCGATAGTGGTAGTCAGCGTTGTTTTATCAAAAAATCTTTTTGTGACCTACTAGGCGCGCAATTAATACAGTCCACTCATGAAATTAGAGGAGTAGGTAATTCAATTACCCAAGCTAGCCAACTCTGTGAATTAATAATTAAATCTCGCATTAATAATTACACTACAAAGATAAAATGTTTTGTTTTACCTCAAATTACATCTAAATTGTCGGTATATAATCTTACACATAAAAATTTCTGTATTCCAGAGAATATTGAGCTGGCGGATCCCAACTTTCTGGAGTCACAAGATATCGATATTTTGCTTGGCGCAGAGATGTTCTGGGATCTACTCACTCACACAAAAATAAGGCTGCCTAATGGACCTTATTTGCATAATACATTATTCGGCTGGATAATATCCGGTGCAATATATCATAAATCAATAAATGATAATGCTGGTCATATCCAGTGTAATTATACACAAACGATGGATGCGCTACTGCGACAATTTTGGGAACTTGAGGAGCTACCCAAGCGTCAGGATGCGCAGACTGATGAGGATCAGATATGCGAAAATCACTTCCTCACTACAACTACGCGAAACAGTGATGGTAGGTTTTGTGTTTCTATTCCTTTTAAACAGTCACCTGAGCTTTTGGGAGACACGTTTCCTCAGGCAGAACGACGTTTTCTCGCACTAGAAAGGCGATTACAGCGTTCGGATACATACAAGCAAATGTATTCTGATTTCATTCATGAATATGAGAATTTGGGTCATATGACCAAGATTTCCTCTTATGACAAACCTCATTATTTTATGCCCCACCATGGAGTTCTTCGTGAGTCTAGTTTGACCACAAAGCTACGCGTGGTATTTGACGCTAGCACAGCTTCTAGTTCTGGGCTGTCTCTCAATGACATACAGCGTGTAGGCCCACCTATACAAGGTGATTTATTTGCCATTCTTCTACGTTTCAGGCAGCATCGCTTCGTGGCATGCGCCGACGTTGCGAAGATGTATAGGCAAGTCCTGGTGCGCGAGCAACAGCGCCACCTGCAGTTGATTCTCTGGCGAGACAGTCCGTCGGAGCCCCTAGGCATATATCGCCTAAATACAGTCACTTACGGTACCGCATCTGCTCCCTTTCTTAGTGTACGCTGTATAAAGCAGCTAGGCGTCGAATCTAATGATCTTGACGTTCAGAGAATTATCAAGGAGGATTTCTTTGTAGACGACTTAGTAACAGGAGATGATGATAAGTCTAGGTTATTGTATTTATGCAATGAAATCGCTCAAACATTACAGTCAGGATGTTTCCCACTTCGAAAGTGGACATTCAATTTTATGCATAATGATTTAATGTCGTCTCATGATTCTCTTGAGCATTTATGTTTGAATAATAACAGTAGTTCTAAAACTTTAGGCATAGGCTGGCTAAATATGTCAGATGAATTTTATTTCAATACGCTTTATGATTTTGATAGTAATTCGCAAGTTATAACTAAGCGCTTTATTTTATCACACATTTCACACATTTTTGATCCTCTTGGATTAATTAGTCCATTTATCATGCAGGCTAAAATTATTTTGCAGCGTTTATGGCTGTTAAAAATTGATTGGAACGATCCAGTTCCAAATGATGTCATTGCGGTATGGAATAGGTTTGTGTCTTCGCTAAGCGTTCTTAATAATATAAGAGTGCCGCGCTGTGTACTAGGTGATAGTTCAAACTATACGAGTGTTGAACTACACATATTTACGGACGCTTCACAATTAGCGTACGGTGCTTGTATTTATGTTCGCACTATAAGCGATAATTCTAACATTTCTGTGCGTTTATTATGCGCTAAGGGTAAAGTTGCACCTCTAAAACCGGTAAGCATACCGCGCTTAGAATTGTGTGGTGCATTGTTAGGAGCTAGATTATATGATAAAGTAATTTCATCGATTCATCGTAAATTTGATTGTGTTGTTTTCTGGACAGACTCAACAATAGTATTAGGATGGTTGCGCATGTCTCCTAATCTGTTACAAACATTTGTCCAAAATAGAGTAGCTGAAATACATGAACTCTCGGGAGTTTTGCCGTGGCATCACGTTAGCGGGAAACACAACCCGGCAGATTTAGTGTCACGTGGCGTGACAGTCGACGAACTCGCTAAATCTAGATTATATTGGTCAGGGCCTGAGTTTCTACACGATAAACACTTCATTAGCACTAATATATCTCACCCTCCTCATGTTTCACCAGAGTTGTTGCCGGAGACTAAACGTAGTTGTCATTTGTCGTTTGTCGCTACAAATACAATATTTATTAATTTTGAAAGGTTTTCAAATTTTCTACGCATGGTACGCGCTATAGCTTATATGTTACGATTTTTGCATAATGTTCGTAATAAAAATAATAAACGTACGGGTATTTTAATTACTAATGAAATTATAGAATCTCAAAATTTATTAGCTAAAATGTCACAATTAGAATCTTTTCCAGTCGAGTATAATTTATATATAAAGGAAAATAAGGTTAAAGATAATCACTATTTATCAAAACTAAATATTTTCATGGATAAGGATAAAATATTGCGCGTTGGAGGCCGACTAACTAATTCTAATTATTTTTCATATACCAAAAAACATCCTATTTTGTTAGGTAGTAATCATAGTTTCACTAAATTGTTATTTCGCTATGAACATGTTAAATTGTTACACGCAGGTCCTCAAGCGCTATTGTTTAACATACGTGAAACCTGGTGGCCGATAGGAGGTAGACATTTAGCTCGAAAGGTAGTGCACGAATGTATTATTTGTAAACGCCTCAGAGGGAAGACTCTCACTCCTCAGATGGGAAATTTAATTTCTAACGAACAAATTAAATTTCGCTTTATCGTACCTTATGCTGCTCATTTTGGGGGTCTTTGGGAGGCTGGAGTTCGCTCATGCAAACACCACCTTCGTCGAGTAGTTGGAAATGCGAATCTCACTTATGAGGAATTGAGTACAGTCCTGGCACAGATCGAAGCTGTTCTTAACTCTCGCCCTCTATCACCCATGTCAACTGATCCTAATGATTTTTTGCCTCTGAGTCCAGCTCATTTTCTTATCGGACGCACACTAACTTCACCAGCGTGTGAAAACTTAATGGAAGCTAATACTCTACGGCTTACTCGCTATCAAAGAGTGGAGCAGATGAGGCAGCACTTTTGGTCAAGATGGATGAAAGAGTACATCTCGGAGCTTCAATCCCGGACAAAGTGGAAGGCAAACGATGACCATCTTCTACCTAACACATTAGTGGTCATTAAAGACGACAACCTGCCCCCGCTAAAGTGGCACTTGGGCCGAATCGTTAGTCTGATTCCAGGGAATGACAACATCACTAGAGTTGCTGATATTCGTACGGCATCTGGGATCATCAGGCGAGCATGTACAAAAATTTGCCCTCTGTTTACACCAGATGAGAATAATTGAAAGTCACAACTTTCAAGGCCGGGGCCATGTTCCGGCGTTTATGGGATAGATACGAGCTACACGACCACAGATAATAATATTGTTCACGAACCTTTCCCGTCCCTTTGACAGCTGTCACCTTTCAGCTGTCACTCTATCCATGACTCTTGTAGATTTTTCAAGCGCACAAGCAAGTTGAATATTAATCGATTGTAATCATTTTTCAATACAAGTTAATAAGTCACAAAAGGTTTTTTAATTGCAAATCCATGTTAGGACGACAAAGTTCTTAACAGAGTAAAACACTAAAAAATATATAAATAAATAGTAAATTTACTACAAAATATTTAAACTCTTAAAAATATTTTTAGTAAGTATTTAAATATTTTGTAGTAAATTTACTATTTATTTATATATTTTTTAGTGTTTTACTCTATTTTTTAGTGTTTTAATATTTAGTAGTAAACTTACTACTAAATATTTAAACACTATTTTTTATGTTAAAATATTTTGTAATAATTTTTTGTGCAGGAACCTAGGTAATTATTATTTTAAGCTGAAAAATAACTCAAACATGTTAAATATTTTCGTATGAGAAAATGATTTTGGTATTACATATGTATGAGAATTTCGAAGGTACCCCGGCCCCTTAAGAGAAAGGTTATGGATATCATCCATATATAAAATGAATAGGGTTGGTCCTAGTCCTAGAATGCTGCCTTGGGTAACACCGAATTTAACATTCCTGACAGAGCTCGTATGTTCGCCTATCTTTGCTTTTTTTGTATTGTTAGATTTGATTCAGACCGCAACGCGACGCGTAGATGCATTTCTAAATTTAAATGGATTTGACAGATTCGCAAGACGTCTCACGCATTAGAAATCTGTCAAATCCATACATACCGCGCCGTGCCTCGTCTCGTCACGTTGCAGTCTGAACTGACCCTTAACGAACTACAAACTCATTCATTACTCAAAACTCGATTCATCGAGGAATGACAATATTTATCTCATAATATTATTGACACATAAAAACTCAATCAAATTAACGAACTTTCTCAACTATTAAAGATATTGACAATATCACTACGTATAGTACGGGAGCCCTAGAACAATTTTTTTTTGTGATTACTAACAAGCTAATTTTTTGTATATTGGTAGTTTAATAGTTATATAATTTAAGAGTAACCTTGTCCTACAAATAAAACAATCCATATTTAAGACCATCAAGTCAAAGTATAAAATCCTTTCTATCTCTGTAGTAAGTTGTACTGTTAAATAGAACTGTAAGTTTTCTTAATAAATAAAAATAAAAAATAAAAAATAAAATCTCTATTCTCTGTTAGCTACCACCTAAGGCTCCCTAATAGTTACTTACTCTCTCACTCACTAATAGTTATTAGTCAATATTATTATTTTTAACAAAAAATTAAAACCGACTTCCAAGGTAAAAACAATAGTAATATGAACTAAAAAGTATTAAATAACTCTTACTCTTTAATAGTGACTTTTTCAGAATTCGTCTAAATCTCAACTATTTCTGTACATACTACAGTCTTCATTATTTTGAAGTCGGTACCAGCTAATTTATTCGTGAGTTCAGTAATGTCAAAACTTAGAATATCTGAAACTTTTAGGATTGGTACCGACTTCAAAGTAATGAAGACTGTAGTATGTAAAGAAACAGTTGATATTTAGACGAATTCTGAAAAAGCCACTATTAAGAGTAAGAGTTATTTAATACTTTTTAGTTCATATTACTATTGTTTTTACCTTGGAAGTCGGTTTTAATTTTTTGTTAAAAATAATAATTTTACTCTTTTTAGTTATCTACAAAATAAGTATTTATGCGTAAATAACCAATACGAATGTTAACTATTCACATTATGTTACTGTAAGCGATATTGTGGTAAATGTATTGCTTGCAGTTATCTAAGCGATGCTGCAATTTCCAAACTTTTCTTTAAAGGTTCAGGAGTTCTATTCAGTGACTTTGGACCAAGAGACACCTTCGTATGAAATTTCTCTTATTCGTAACATATTATGTTTAACTTACTAAAAACAATATTTTAACCACTATGAGTGTTTTGATAAATTTCAAGGATTTCCCTCGATTGCTCATAGATCCCATCATCAGCTCACCACTTTCGTAATTGTTATACAAAATTAAGATTATATCCCATACAACAACACGAGAATTTCGAAAATCGGTCCACAAACAGCGAAATCATCATTAAAAACAACTGCTTCGATACAAAATATCGCGAAAAGTACCAATAATTGGGTCATAGTGTGATGACCCATGGTATAATTATGTTTGTGATGATGATGATCAATCAAATTGATGTGTTGGCTTATGCTTTCAGTTGTTTAAACAACGCCGAAATCCCCGAATCTGTACCTATAAACATTCAAAAGTTCTGTTCGGTACCTTCGGATCCAGGGTATAACCTGGCGCGAAGTCTTACTTTTTGGTAGCATTTACCTCGAATCCTTTAGAAAAAATCAATATCACTATATGTTTCCATATAAATTTCAAGGAGTCCCCTCGATTACTCATGGATCCAATCATCAGATCACCACTTTTATGAACATGGTACCAAATTCAAATCAAACCCTATACAACACAAAAAGAATTTTTAAAATCGGACCACAAACGGCTGAGTAATTGTTGAACATACATAAAAGAAAATACATACAGCCGAACGTATTACCTCCTCCTTTTTGGAAGTCGGTCAATAAAACCAAGTCGCTTTTTTCCCGTATGTCCCTTTGTTCCTTTTAGTCTTTAAAACTACGCAACGAATTTTGATGCAGTTTTTTTCAATAGATAGAGTAATTAAAGAGGAAGGCTTATAAGTATAAAAACATCCATCAACCCATCAAGCCCCATAAGCTCACCGGTGAGCGAGACACAATAAAATAACAATAGATTTCCAAGAATCCACGACCGAAGGATTAAGTAGTGAAGGAATACTGTTATTTTTTAAGGTTTATAATGTGATGTCGTAAATAATTACATTTATTTCCGCTTACATTGCAAACGCATTACGAGATTTATCAAAATAATGTAGTAAAAATTGTACACAATGGAAAGGTCTATAGAAAACTCAATAATATTATGTCTATCTCTTATGGATATCCCACAATAATAGTTTTTTGTCATTTACTTTTTATGACTAATAATGGCTAATTTTCGAACCGATTTTAACCAATACAGCAATACATTGTCAATTTTATATCGCTCTTTACAGCATATGATTTAAATGAATATTTTCGAAGATATTACAGATTTAAAAATTACGGGCCGTAGCGTTTGCGGCAGTACCGGCCAATGCAGGCCGCTGGCAGTTAGGCTGTCTTCACACTAGCGTTTGTACGGCGTAGGCGTTCGATGAACGTATGCGCAGCGTAGACGCCGCGACAACGCGGCGCGTGCGTTGCGTTGTCGTTGCGTTTCCTCTCCAAAATTAATTAAACGCTGCGCTAGCGCGACGCAGACGTTACACTATTTCTTCAGGAACAATCACTACGCGGCGCTAGCGCAGCGTACCGATTGTTCGAGTAGAGAAGCGGCGACAGGACAAACGCTAGTGTGAAGGCAGCCTTATGAATTTAAATCAAAACTACTGGATCGATCTTAATAATTTTTTCAGTGGCACATAGACTATATTATATTTTGTACCCGTGCAAAGCCGGAGTGGGTCGCTAGTTTTAAATATTTCATGAAGTTATGAAATAATCGAAAACGCTAAAAGCATTTAATGTTGACATACATAAATTTGAGCTTTTAAAAAGTAATCTACTTCAAAGTGGATTACTATTAAAAGAATATCTTAATTTGAATTTTACTTACTTTGAACAAAGTGCTTCAGAATTTGAAATAGTACACACGTGACCAGAAAAAGAAAAAGAATGAAGTTCTATACCACAAATTCCAAAGTTCATCGTTTGAAATTAAACAATACTTTCATAGAACGAGTACCAGAGTCGAAGCCTGTAACGAAAACTATGAAAGTCTTTTTTGCGATTATTCTGACTCTATTCCAAATGGATTTTGGATTTTTTTATGGAAGCAAAAGAAATGTTATGATACAAAAGTTAGTTATTTTTACTGTGGCAACACTATTTTGTGCTCACTGTACCCTAAGAGCAGTGGCTCTCAACGAAGGTTCTTTCAGACTGACGTTTCGAATAAAATCGGTACTACAACACTATTCTTTCATAGTCATCCTTCTGTTCACACCCGAAATAAAATTTCGTCAATTTCTCGAAAAACTGCACGAAATCGATTTAAAAATCGAAATCAGAAGCGAAAAAATTCATTTGGACTACAAAATTATTTTATTCTTCTTGATGTCCTCTGTCACTAGCATTATTCTACTTAAAATAAATTGGGATCATTCCAATAGTTACAAGAAGAATGTAGCTACGAAACTAATGTTTGCACTAATGGGCATAGCTTCCGACGTGCCTCTTATAGTCCAGTTCTTTATATTTTCTTCGGTTTATATTCGTATTAAAAAGTTGAAGAAGTTTTTGAAGGCCAACGTGATCGGTGACAAGAACATTATCGTGTACTCCCACCGCATCTATATGTCCCTGGTGGATCTCACTGAGAGCATCAAGAGAACATACGACTATATTGTAAGTAATAACTAATATTATAATTATATAACGTACTAACTGTACTTACCCACGGCTTCCCCGGTAAGGATTAATTCAGACCGCAACCCGACGCGTAGATGCATTTCTAAATTTGTATGGAATTAACAAATAGACCAGCACGAGTCGGCGCATGAGTACCGGAAACTATTCCACTTCAATTTTTTTATGCGATCCTCTTCAAATTGCCCTTCTGATGATATAAATGCATGTTGCCATGGTGCAACCCTGTGCCATATTGTTTAAGCAAACATTGTTTAAACAATTGCAAGGAATTGTTGTTTATTAACCGGACATTTTTTTTATATTTTTATTGAAATACCAATAAAAAAGGAAATATATAATAAATTTAGAAATGCATCTACGCGTCGCGTTGCGGTAACGCAACGCTGACGCAACACGCCGTGTGGAATGGCTCTAAACGTATAATTCGGATCTTTACCACGAGCGACCGTGACCGACAAAAATTCAAATAAAATGCTACTTAAGAATATATAGGCAATATTTTCATTTTACTCTACCCGATTAGCTTTTACGCCACAAGCAGCGGCAGTATGGGTCGCCACACATAATACGTCAGTAGAAAATTATACCTATAGTGTACGTCATAAAGTGGCATTTTATTTGATGTTTTGTCGGTCGCGGCTAGCCGCGTAAAAGGTTGGAAAGTCACTTTTACTCGTAGGCTGGATTTATGTGCGAACCCTCGGTTGCCCCAACGCTCGGTTTCGCGGTTACACCACGAGATCACAAGCAATTAAATATACGCGTCGCTATTTAAATAAACTGTTACATGCGGGGCTAAAATGGTCGCTTTAGAGAATCATATTATGAATCATAATATGATACATTTATTAAAAATCACAAAGTGGTTACTGTGCTTGCAATTCATGTCTAGTAATTCGTACTTATTTGACATTCGTCAGTTTGACTGTTTGAGGATTCAGTTTCAGAATTGATTTTAGAGGAATTGCAAAATGCGACCATTTTAGCGTTATTATATATTTAGCCTGGCCTGCGTAAACAAGAACTTTTGATGAATGGGCGGGCCATTTAGAACGTTACTACACCTACTCACATTAAATTGACAGACTTGCCAGTGGCGGTGTTGAGCTACTTATTAAATATTATAATAGATGAACATCGATAGTGAATTGACCCTAATTTTTGTTTGCAGTTTCTGATGTCTTTAATAACGAACGTTCCAAACATACTGATTGTAATTTACACTGCCGTTAAGGACATTAAATCTAGTTCGGTATGTAACTGTAAGTCCAGCGGGGCTAAAAATATGGTCACATTTAGCAATTCCACTCAAACAATTCACAAAATGAATTGTTAAAGCTGCCAAACTCATGTATGTCAAATTAATACGAATTTAGACATCTCAATTGCAAATAGAGTGTCAATTTTGAGTATTTAAAAAAAGTAATCATATTATGATTCATAATATGATTCTCCAAAGCACCATTTTAGCCCCTCTGTCCTCAAATCACTGCCGCACTCAGAGACGTATATTAATTAATTAGTTAACTGTAATAATTAAATGAAGATTTTGACATGAGCCCCATACATTGTCTGTCAAATTCTTTATGAAACTGATGTTTAATCATCATTAAAATATGTCTTTGAGTGAGGCCGTTACAGAATTTTGAATAAAGCCTAACGCTACAATAATAATAATAATAATAATATCTATGGACGCTTCACACCACGTCAGTCTGGCCCCGTGCTAAGTACCTGAAGGACTTGTGTTACAGGTACCAGACAACGGAAATATATTTAATACTTTTATACTATACATATATTTAAGATTTTTATTATATTATACACATATTTAATACACATCCAGACCCAGGAATATTGGAAAACTTTTTGTTCCGTCGGCGGGATTCGAACCCGCGACCCCCGGCTAGAGCCACACACTCAACCAATTGAGCCACAGAGGTCGTCAACAAGCCATTTAGCCGAAACTTTTTCGTTTTTGCATCGTTATAGAATCGCCGATCAAAATGTATGGAATTGACATAAGACGAGTTGAACGTCAACGTCATAACGGACGCTTATGTCAATTCCATACATTTTCATCGGCGATTCTATAACGAAGCGAAAACGAAAACATTTTGCACATCCCCCCGGTCTCCTCCATTCGAGTACAAAATATCTGAGTCCTTACGTGGACCTATGATTACAATATTGTTTAATGTTCAAACGCGAGGAAAAACATAAGTAGCGTCCTGCGTCATGTATTTTTCAAAATGCTCCCTGTTCAGTCACCGGACTTTACAGGGTGTAACAAAACTAAGTGATAATACTTTAGGGTGTGCATGGGTCCCTGTAAGAGAGTTCGCTGTGAAAGTAGCAGCGCTGAAAGAACATTTTTTTTAATTTGTATGGACAAGCGCTCCAGCATCATGAATTTTCCCATGTAAAAGTAAAAAAAAGTACTCCTGCTATTTTCACGTTTTGTTATACCTTGTATAATATCACTAGATAATGCCCGCAAATCCGTTGCACCAAAATTTGTTTATCGCGCGGGAACCATACATTTTTCGGGATAAAAAGTATCCTATGTCCTTTCAACGTATTTCCATGCCTTTCAGTAAAATCGGTTCAGCGGTTTGGGCGTGAAGAGGTAACACACAGACAGACAGACAGACAGACAGACACACTTTCGTATTTATAATGGACATATCTTTGAATGTGTCTTTCTTTTTTCAGGGAAACGCTTTCTACACAGTAGAATTCTTCATAGTAGTCCACATTATGGTTATAAAATTCGCTCCAGCCTTAGCGGCCGGTTGTTTGTCATCGGCTGCCCACCAGATAAAAGTTCTACTGAATAATAAACTGATAGAAGAAAAAGGTATACTTTACTAGCTATTACCACAGATTACTTTACTTTAAATATTCCTACGTAACTATTACTAATAAAAATAAGAGAAGAAGGACCCTTTCCTTTTAATCCTACTTTTCCTCCTACTTCGGCTTCTTACAGACGAACGGCACGTGTCGTTGCGTACGATACCAACCTGTGGACGCTTACCTTTACGCGGTACGTCACAACTGCAAGCGTGATAAACTGTCGACGGCTGCCGTCGATTGCCGCCGACTGCCGCCGACACGTGCCGTCGTCTGCCGTCGACTGCCACCGACGCGTGCCGCCGGTACGTGGTGTTCGTCTGTGAGCCCTCTACTCGTCGTACGTTTCTTTTTTTGAGTTTTTGTGTGGGTTCTAAGATAATTTTAGCCTCTTACCTGAGACCATATCAAGGGGTTTTCTTCCTTCATCAACGCTACTAATTCTTGGTAGGAATGTGTTGTGGGAAATGTCTCAAAAAATTAATATTGGATAACTTATTTACTTAAAAGACTGAAAAAAAAACAGCCTTAGGTACTAATCTTTACCTAACTATTGAAAATGCGCCTTAGAGAGGAACAAAACATATTATAGCGTATCCACTATCCATTGTGTAACTATTTTTATATGGGGGGCAGACAGCCATCTTGTATAAGTAACTGTATAGAAAGTGTAAATTTATTTTAGTGTATAATGTTAACAGCGATTAAGTACAAGAATTGGTGATAATTCATTTCAGACCCAGTAATAATATGCACCATCTGGAAGTTCCTGAATTACATCGAGGCGCGATCGTTTCGTATGTATGTGTTCACGGTGGTACCTCTGGACGCCTCCCTACTCATGAAGGTGCTGGACCTGTGCTGTACCTATGTCATCGTGCTCATACAGCTCACGCACCTTTATTGAATACAGGTGTGTGAGCACCAGGTGTTTATATTTTTTTATTGACAGTATATATATATATATATATATATATATATATATATATATATATATATATATATATATATATATATATATATATATATATATATATATATATGTTACCGTTAGAATGCAGAATACATTAACGTGCACATTACCTAGGTAATCTGCAGATTTCTTGATACCATCTGTTAAAGTGTGAAATGTTTAAATAAAAGAAGCTTTTATTTGCACTTTACCTAGTTAGTTTGCATTCTCTTCCTTCCTAATGGTCCTTAAAACTTTGATTTAAGCTTGTCAACCAAGACTGTTGTTGTTTGGTTGAACAAGAACCTATTTTATGTAATTTAATGAGAATATTTAATAAACTTTTTGCACTTTAACTGACTCACCCAGATAATCTGCAGAATACCTTTTTAATCTGCAGTCTAACTGGTTTACGCACATTAACGGTAACATATTATTATTATACATCAAATGCATGTTGTATAAGCTGTCACAAGATGTTGTGTAATCCTGCAGGTTCTGATAGTATGAAACTATAATTTAAGTTACATTTTTTTTGGTTTTATTTATGTCCCAAACTCTATCTTTTACCGTATGCCTTCACTAATTTCACAGTTTTTTAATTTTAATCGAAATTTTAATTTAATCGAAAACTAATTTAAATGTGCATAATAATATCAAATCCCTACATTCTTGATCTGAAACTTCGTGAATCAAATGACCAATAAATCTCTAAAATTCCAACTCTTTTTTACAGTGATACTACTGAAACCCAGCTGCATATTCGATGACACACCTTAAACCGTCCTCCGCCATGAAAAAGGCATAATTGACTAACGCAGATTATAGATCTATCCAACACTTGCTCCCCCCGAGATGTCACTGACACACTAACACATAAGCGCTCGGCAAACAGGGGGTCTATAATGCACCACAGTGCATTGAACTTGGGGGTGTAATATACATCGTAACTTTCCTCTGAAATTCCTTTTTTTGCACCCCTTTACCAAGGGGTTAACGTCGCTAGAAGCGATATCACTTAGACTGCCTTCACATTAGGTCGCTTCTCGCGAGTAGTGCGGCAGCCGCGCGACAGCAGCGCGACTTCTATACTAAAACGAGCCGCGCGGCTGCCGCGCGACTGTCATTTATAGAAGTCGCGCGGATGCAGCGCTGCTGCCGCAGTGCTTGCGACGTAATGTGAAGGCAGCCTTATTCTGAAGAATTTTTTTCAATAAGTAATATTACGCAATGGAGTAGAGGGCGCTACTAGCATACATTAAATAATCCGACCGAAATCTGACATATTGAAAGAAACGTTAGTAAAACGTCATACAAAACTTTTTGTAAACCGTATAATGTATATGCTGGTGCTGCCTCTAGCGTGAAAACATTGCAGTAATATATCCTATTGCAGCTCTAGAGCGTATTATGCGGAATAATACTCAACGTAGAATGTTTCAACTACACTCTACAGCAATGCTTCTCACAATCTATTCATCAAACTAATTAAGGTTCCAATTACCTTCAAAGTAACATAATCTAGTAAAAATACTGTTGTATGGTAGAACCTACGAATAATAAAAACTAAGGAAGAGTAACTCCCTGAAAAAACATGCTCCAAAATACTTGTCAAAAAAGTGTACCTTAGGTTCACTTTTAATACATTTGCAATATTTAGGTGACCTTGAGCGGTATAAAGGCTGACGTTACATGACAGTTCGAATGGAAGCAAATTTAAAACTGTATTAGTATGGGAGTTACGTTTCCTTAGGTTTTATTATTCGTAGGGTAGAACACAAAAATCCTTTTTATTGTCCAAATCAGTTAAGGCACGGTAAAGAAATTATGGGCAAAATAGATGACCCCGTGGCCTTCTTATCACTTTCCTGCTATAAACCATCACTAGATTTCCATGAATATTTCAAGACTAAAATTAGCCAAATCGATTCAGCCATTCTCGAGTTTTAGGGCCTGTCCACATGTCCACGTTACGACGTCGTCAACGTGGAACGGTGCGAAAACGTGGTACGGCACGTTGTCGTGATGTGAAAATTTACGTCAACGTAACGTGAAAATGCACGTAACGTGCCACGATGACGACGACGAGACGTGGACATGTGGACAGGCCCTTAGGGAGACTTTTAAAATTTATTTTGGCAAAAGCTTGAGATTTTGACATATCCAGTATTTCAAAAACATAGAGTGACAGCACAGAAAACGCTTGAACAAAACATCTTGCGTTTTTCCAGTAGTAGTATATTACCTAGTATGTCGTTAATTTTGTATGTGGTTTGATTTGAAAAGTTCACAGAGGGGGAGGAATATAAGAAATGTCATTCAGAGAAATATAAAAGATGGAGACTCTATGAAAGGGAATATGCATATGAAGCGTACAGCAAGGGGTGTAATACATTTTTTTATATTAAACGAGCTGACCCGGCAAACATTGTTTTGCCATATTGAATTATTTCTAGTCTTATATATAAAATTCCCGTGTCACAATGTTAGTCCACGAACTCCTCCGAAACGGCTTTACTGATTTTTACCAATTTTTATATGTATATTCAGTGGGTCTGAGAATCTGGTCTGAGGTCTGAGAACCCAGAAAACTGGGTACTTTATATATTGACTAGCTGTCCCGGCAAACGTTGTTTTGCCCATATTATTTTATTGAAGTGACTAAAATATAAGTATAGCGCCATGGTCGTCCGACCTGGCTCTCTTAGGCATTTCAAATTATTTAAGAAAATGTTAATAGCGTGTAATATTCTAGCTCTGAAAAGAACTGTTGTTTAGCCCTGAAAAGAACTGTTGGTTAGCCCTGAGAAAAACTCTCGCACGCGCACCTTCGCTTGATGACGCCCATTTCGCAATCGCAACGGGCCGTGCAATTGAAATCGTAATATTTTAATTTCGCCATAACTTCAAAACTGTCACTGACACACTGATGGTCATCAAAATGTTTGGCTACTTCCTGAAGTGCTAGAAAGCTGAAATTTGATATGCAATCTTAGTTTAGTATACAACCAACAAAAAAATTCATAAACTTGTAATTTTCGTCCCCCATCCCCTAAAATTGGGGGGGTGGAAGTTGACCCTTATAGAGTTGGTTTCCGATGTGCCAGATAGTTTATATTCTCAGGATATGATGCTAATAATATACTTATTACACATTCGAAGTCTCAAGTGAATAGGTCTAATACTTTATATTTTATTGATATCTGAAATACGCCGAAATTTGTTTATTACTTATACGCCGTAAAATAAGTTTAGGGTAATGAAAGTTTAAATGAGACTTTCACCAATTTTATGAATAAGGACATGAAAGTTTCCACGGGATGGTCATTAACTAAAAACGTCTTAATAAAAAATAAAAATAAAAAGCACTAAAAAGACTAAAAAGATTTCCTAGCAAGTAGCAACTTACAAAAAGGACTGAAATCCCACCAAAAACATTTCATGTAAAATGTCCTCGACGACCATAAAAGGTTTGCCCTGTGAAAAAGACATCAGATCTAATGTAGAGCCAAGCTTCTGAATCGACGCGGCCTAACTCTATCGACCCATAACTCCAACACTTTCTACATAATATCAGTAAGTATGTACGTATGGCTTGGCTGTTTCGTTACTTATTTCAGAACAGAAACTAAATATTCGTAGACATATTAGTAGACATATTTTACATGAAATGTTTTTGGTGGGATAACATTAGTATTGATATAGATAAGTGCATTTGTGAAATAAATAATAGTAAATTATTACAACCTGAGACTGTCGGCGACCATTTTTTGTACGACGGGATAGCGATCGACGTTGCCATGGCGACATATTTATTTAGTCACTTCAATAATAATATGGGCGAAATACTTTATATTATGGCAAAGCAACGTTTGCCGGAACAGCTAGTATCAATATAAAAAGTAGATAAAAACCTATTCTCAGCCCTAACGAATGTACGGACAAAATTTCATTAAAATCGGTTGAGCCGTTTTGGAGGAGTTCTCGCACAAACACTGTGACACGAGAATTTTATATATCTATACTTAATATTATAATTCTGCAGTTTGTTTGTTTGTTTGAACGCGCTAATCTGAGGAACTATTGGCCCGATTTGAAAAATTATTTTACTATTGGATAGCCCATTTATCGAGGAAGGCTATAGGCTATATTTTGTCACGATAAAACTAATAGGAGCGAAGAAATAGAGGAAAATGTGGAAAAAACGGGAGAAATTACTTGATAGGGCTTATTTGAACGCGCTAATCTCAGGAACTGCTGGTCCGATTTGAAAAATTCTTTCAATTTTAGATAGCCCATTTATCGAAAAAGGCTATAGGCTATATTTATTACGCTAAGACTAATAGGAGCGAGGAAATAGAGGAAAATGTGCAAAAAACGGAGGAAATTTCATGAAATTGCTTATTATCTTAAGAACTATAGGAACAATTTTTATGTTATTTGGCAAACATGAAGAATAGACCACGACCACCAGGGACATAGGCTATTTTTTTCCGAAAAATGTACGGTTGCGTGAAATTCCTTAATTACGCAAGCGAAGCCGCGCGGAACATCTTTATATAATAAAATCGTAGAAAAGTCAATTCTGTACATTGAATATTTTTGTACATTAAATAATACTCGGGATGTGATCTACTATGCTAACGCGGACGAAGTCGCGGGCAACAGCTAGTTTGAGATAATGGGGTAAACGAGCAAACGGGTCACCTTATGGGAAACAACTACCGTCGCCCATTGACACTCCCAACATCAGAACAGCTGCATCGTTGCCGGCCTTTTAAGAGGAAAGGTTTGCAGGTCGTCTTGGTCCGGAAATACTATATAAATAAAACCTTCCCAACTATTTTTGTTATACTTTAAAAACAGTGAAACACTTTTTACTCCAGGTAACCATGTTTAAATCTTCTAATAGGTATTATCTTTCAGTGAATATCTGCAATATTAATATATTCATGACATAATATTATTTTGAAACACGATAATATTATAATAAAAACAGAGTGTAATTTTATCATGTTTTCTCCCTAAATGGGACTGCCTTTAAAAACATTCGCAATTTGCTTTTGTTTTTAAGCGCCTGGAGGCTGAATGTAATTTGCTTCGTAAAAATAACGGCATCAATATTTATATGAATATACAATTACCTTCCTAGAATTACAAAATATACCAAAGAGTACAAATTACTTAGTCCATTCGTTGTCTAATTGCCATAAAAGTATAACTTAGCATTGGTTAGAGTTTTGACGACTTGATGTAGATTGGGAGCTTTGTTTCATGAATCATGGTAAAGCTGTGTGTCTCAATAAACAATATAATATTATAAATGTCAAAGTGTGTCTGTCTGTCTATCTGTCTGTCTGTTACCTCGTCACGCCTTAACCGATTTTGCTGAAATTTGGCATGGAGATACTTTGAGTCCCGACAAAGGACATAGAATAGTTTTTATCCCGGAAAAATTTACGGTTCCCGTGCGATAAATGAATTTTGGCGCAACGGTGTTGCGGGCGTCATCTAGTAAACAATATAATAAAAATGTGTTTGAATAAAAAAATGATATCTCGAACTATTTTTTTTTAGTTTTATTTCTTTAGAATCTAGGAAATAATTAGCAAATAATTACTACCATTACATTTATCACTAACTAGATGACGCCCGCAACTCCGTTGCGCCGAAATTCGTTTATAGCCCGGGAACCGTACATTTTTCTGGATATAAAGTATCCTTTATCCTTTCCCGGGACTCAACAACTCATCAAAGGATTATGTCCAAATTGGCAGTGGCGGATTTGGAGTCCTGGCCGCTGTAGGCCCCAGGTCATGTGCCGCCCCTTTCTCAGCACCTATCATTACTAGATACATAGTTCATAAATTACTTTATTCCCATTTTTAGCCCCCGACAAAAAAGAGGGGTGTTATAAGTTTGACGTGTCTGTCTGTCTGTTTGTCTGTCTGTGTGTGTATCTGTCCGTGGCATCGTAACATCCAAACGGGTGGACCGATTTTGATTTAGTTTTTTTTTGAAAGCTGACATGGTCGAGAGTGTTCTTAGATATAGTTCATCATGGTGCTGAAAAATCACAGTTTATCTGGTGAAATTTATGAATAACATACACATTAATGGAAAGTTGACCTGGTGTTGCAGCATCACCTGGTAATCAATAGGATACCCAACTCCTCACCAACTTAGAGCAGAGGTTTCGTGTTTGGGCTCATTTTAATTGCGACAGTCAGTAAGACGTAGATAAACAGTAAATATTTGCCCAATATATGGGAGCTGAGCTACGTATGAACCCAAAGTGGAGGTTTCGTGTTTGGCCTCATATTGGCGGGCTCATCCAAGAGGACATTCATAGACGGTATTCTTTGCTTAATATTCTGCACTTTATCCAATAAAAGTTTAAAAAGAATGAAATTAAATTAAATTAAGAAATTTAAAAAAACCCCGTCAAAAAACTTAATAAAGTAAAGAAATAATATTTACTGACTTTAAGTTTAAATAATTCCTAAGTGTAAAGTGATATTTTAGTCCATAATTGTTGTCAATTAGGTGTCTTATTTTAATTTAATAGATTTTTAATGTTTTTTTTTTACTTTTTTTGCAAATATTTAGTTTTCTATGCGTTTTACGTTTTTCGTATACTTAGGTAAATAAAAAAGTTGTAGAGAATTAAATTCTCTACAACTTTTCTATTCAACATTTTTTTACACCTTGAACTGTTTTCAAAATAGAGGGCGTAGAGCGCGCGGTCGGAGAATTACTTAAGAGCCCGGGTTACCCTCGAAATTCTCATACATACGTAATACCAAAATCATTTTCTCATACGAAAATATTTAACAAGTTTGAGTTATTTTTCAGCTTAAAATAGTAATTACCTAGGTTCCTGTACAAAAATTAACTTCAAAATATTGAAACACTAAAAAATAGAGTAAAACACTAAAAAATATATAAATAAATAGTAAAACTACAAAATATTTAAATACTAATAACCTTATAAACTCATAGTCTGAAAGCTACAAAGTTATAATAAAAATACAGCAATAATCTTCAGTATATCAACATTCCTTTCCCCGTTTTAAATTTTCTATTTTTGTTTATTATACTCATGATATCACCTTCCAAAGTAATACCACTTTATTAAAATTCAAGCATACATTCAGCATCTCCTTAGCATTCACAAATTACTTTTATTTGAAACTCACGCCAATAGATCGACAATATCATAAACTACATATTCCCCGTTTTAAATTTTTTTAAGACAATTTTGAACTAAGATAAGTAAAAATAATAGAGTTTTGGCGCGATCTCGGCAACGCGGCAAATGTATGGCCAAGGTCGTTTGCTCGGGGGACGGCCTTAAGGTCAACTGGTAGTCTCCATCAAAAACGGATTTCTGGAACCTGTCATGACTATTTTACCACCTGCTTTAGATGATTTACTCAATACAATAGTCTGTAACTGCAAAAGTGGCTCAAGATGTGGATGCAGGAAAGCGGGGTTAAAGTGCTCCTTAGCTTGCGGCCAGTTTAATGGTCAAGCTTGTCTCAATTCTGTACCATATCAGATCGATAGTGACGATGATAGAACCTTTGACCCAGAAATCTTGAATGACTTGGAGACTAATGTCGTTGAAGACGGCAATGAAGAGGAAATTCCGCAGCAGCGGGACGATGACGATGATAAAAAAGATGATGAAGAAGAAGAGAATTGAAATTAGAACTTGTTCTCGAAATTTTTATTAATTTTGACTATAGTAAATGTGTAAAATGACACGTTTAATAAAAACATCAAATGAAAATGTATTTTTTTTTCTTCTTCATTTGTATAGAAATTCATTATAGTATTTAAAATTTGATAAGAATTAAAATACAATTTAAGTGATTTCTTAATTACATGTCCAGGTAAGTGTTAAATAATAAATTGACACTTTGGTACTTAATTAAAAATAGAAAACTAGCCAAAAAAAAAAAAAACTAAAAGTTAATAAAAAATGATAATAATAATTGTATGTTTAGCAATAATCGAGATCGAGACTACCAGTAATTGCCCTCAGATAATTCTCCGACCGCGCGCTCTACGCCCTCTATTTTGAAATTTTATTAAATTAAATAGAAAAGTTGTAGAGAATTTAATTTTTACAACTTTCGAACTAAACGTAAAACGCATAGAAAACTAAATATTTGCAAAAAAAGTAAAAAAAAAAATCGATTTTGTGACTTCTGACCAATGACAATTATATGTGAATTTAGAGAACTGTTTTAGGATGCCAAACTACAAGTTTTTACGTGATAATAATATACTGGGTATCTCGATTTTCCGAGGTCAACCCCCTGTAGTGACTAGGCTATTTAGGCGCGAATAGCATTAGTTATGTTATGACTTATGAGCAACTGAAGAGACGTGTACCCCGAGTGGAGCCCTGGGCCGAAACGGGTTAAACTAAACGTACAAACTATTTTATATGTACGATGTACGAAATTATTTATAATTTTAATACGCAAAAATAGTGATATAAGAAGATTATAATCATACGGTACGCGAGCTTTTAAATATCTCACCAAAAACAGCCAAATTTTAATAACCGAGAAGCCACCACTCATCTTTTCTGCACACAACTAAGACCTTGTAGTTTGTTTTTTAATTTCTAAAATTTAGTTTGTTAAAAAACAAAAAAAAAACATATAATGAAACTTGATTCCAGTACGTTTTATTCATATAATATGGAGATTCAGATATTGAGACCTTATTCTCTATTAAAATATAGCGTCCATTGCTACTAGCTTCACACTGCAGTCGCACCTATTACAAATTTTTGCACGATTTGCCGCCCTCTATATTTGGCCGCCCTAGGCCCGGGCCTACTGGGCCTTAGAGTAAATCCGCCACTGCAAATTGGGCTAATTTTAAAAGTGCGCGCCAACGCAAATAAACCCATTATTTAAATATAACATAATAGGTTTTATTATTCGTAGTCATAATCTAAGGAATAATTTTTATTATGACACCAAAGTTCTAAGTCAAATCTCCGAGTTGTTATTCAAGGTCAAAAAATTTTTTATAACACGTAATGAAACTTATTTTATGAATTAAAAGAAATAAGTAATCGATCCCAACGTCCCTATCCGAGTCATAGAACAAATTAGAAGCCAAATACCTACGAATGATTTGGAAAAATTCAAAAGAAGAGGGAACCTCTACGTGCTTGGGGCTTGCAGGGCACAACTAATTGCTTACCTGGAATACTAGGCAAATGACGTGCTAATATTATGTACTTTATAAAAAAAGTTTGACTTTGAATAACAACTCGGAGACTTGACTTAGAACTTTTCAGCAAAAAAAAAGGGGCGTGAAGAGGTAACAGACATACATTTTCGTATTCATAATATTAGTAAGGATATAATGATAAGGCTGCGTTTCCATCGAAGATAAGCTAAGCTGCGTTGCGAGGAATGTGTTTTTTAAGAACCAATAGAAACGCTTCATTTGCCTGACCACGTCCAGCGCAACGATTCTATTGGTTCTTGTAAAACACGTATTTTCTCGCTATATGTGTTTTACGGTGCGCTGCATACGCATATTGCTCAGCTGCGGTGGAAACGCAGCCTTATTGCCGTAATTCCTTACATCATAAGAAAAAAATGGATAAATTAATGTTTGCATCTTTCAAAAGATCTGTAGCTCTTGTTTCATGTTTCAGTCTGAAGCCGTAATTAAAATTTTAAAGGCAATTAAACTCCAGCTTAAGTGTGGATTACAACGGAGATGAAATAAAAACTTGAATAATTAGCGATTGTAGTCGAAAGTAATTATAAAACTTGTTATAGGATAAGACGAGAAAATATGTCGAGAGAAATATGATGGAGTTTATACTACAACAGTAAACTTTAAAAAGAAGTATTTTATACTTGAAGTCAATAATATTATAAAACCAAATAGATGATCAATACGAATAATAGATGACGCCTGCAACTCCGTTGCGCCAAAATTCTTTTATCGCGCGGGAACCGTATATTTTCCGGGATAAAAAGTACCCTATGTCCTGGGGACTGTTCCCGGGTCTCAAAGTATCTCCAATACCAAACAGCAAAATCGGTTAAGCCGTTTGGACGTGAAGAGGTAACAGACAGACACACTTTCGCATTTATTATATTGTTATGGATGGTTGACTAGCCAAGGTCGTTTTAGCTTTAAATGTTTGCATAAATAAATGAGATGTGATGTTAAAAATTGTAACTTATAACCGATGGATACATTGTATTTGCGATAACATTGTTGATAAAAACTAGTCTCTTAAAAACCCCCTCTGATTGCGAATGTCCGTTTTCCATTTGTTACCGTTGTAGATCGTAGAATCAACTAGATGTTCCAGAAAAAAGCATACACCTTTTTGTTATCTTGCTCTTGTTATGGTGAGAATTATAGTGTTCTCGAACGGGAGTTCCAAAAAAAAAACGATTTAATTTAAAACATTTATTAAAATATAAAATTACAATTATTACTTTTAACTTAATCACTTTTTATAACAGAGCTATTCTGTATAAAAAGACTATATCCTAAACTACACACACCGGCATATTTAGCGGAACATAAAAAAAGGTTTGATATAAGTATCATATAAGGTTGCTGGCTGGTTTATACGTCATTTAATTAAAAAAAAAAAATTCAAATTAGGAAAACACTTGAACATCACATTTTATGCAATTGTTTTAATTTTATTGGAATATACCTTATCTAGAGCGAACTTCGAGTATTTCTCCCTTCTGAATTTTATTTAAATTTTTCATTCAAATATTGTTTTTTTGTAAAAAAAAAAATAATCTTGTATCTTTTTGGAGTTGAGGACTGAATTATGCCTGACTTAGCCCCAACGGAGATTGCCAGGGCACTCGAAATGCGAAGATTTGGTCTAACATACAGATTAATAGCTAGACATCTTCGTCGATCGATTTCAACGGTCCATCACAGTGTCAAACGATTCAGGGAGACTGGCACTTATGTGAGAAGAGCAGGACAAGGCAGAAAAAGACGCGCTTCGAGTAGGGATGATCGTTTCATTCGGCTTCGTGTACGTAGGAACCCCCGTTTGACGGCCGTCCAAGCCCGACATGAGTTAGAAGCAGTGCGGGGAGTAATCGTAAGTGAGCGTACGGTACGAAGAAGGTTAGAAGAATCTGATTTGGGTTCATTTGTGCCCGCCAAGGCTCCAAGGCTCGAGGTAAATCATCGTAGAAACAGGTTAACTTTTGCTCAGGAACATCGACTTTGGAATGCGGACCAATGGAGTAAGGTATTGTTTAGTGATGAGTGCAGAATTCTCTTAAATCAAATTGACGACAGGCAAAGAATATACAGACGCAAAGGAGAACGTTACATTCAGACAAATTTTGAAACTACAGTTGCATACGGTGGTGGATCAATAATGGTTTGGACGGGCATTTGTTTGGGAGCTCGCACAGACTTGGTAGTGATTGACAGAGGGAGTCTGACTGCGGACCGCTATATCAGAGAAGTTTTAGAAGAAAATGTCGTACCGTTTGCCCCATACGTGACGATTTTGTTTTAATGCAGGATAATGCTCGGCTGCATACCGCTCGGGCAACACAAGCTTATCTTAATGATATGAATATCACTGTTATGGAGTGGCCGGCGAGATCACCGGATATGAACCCAATAGAGCACGTTTGGGCCTTGCTGAAAAGAAAAGTTAAGTCAAGAATTCCAGCTCCTGCCAACGTGGGTGAACTGCGAATCGCCGTAGTTGAGGAATGGCGGAGACTATCCCAGGAGACCATCGATAACATAATTCTTAGTATGCCTAGACGGTTAGAAACTTTAATAAGAGCACGTGGAGGAAATACGCGATATTAATTAGCATTTTTTTTTATTTAATTAATTGTTATTTTAATAATAATTTTCACTTTTCCCGGTTACATGAAAAGTTCAAAATTGTACCATTTTTCACAAATAGCCTTTACTCGCAAATTTTGTTCATAATGTGATCTAATTTTAAGTAAAACAAATGAAATTTTAAATAACAAAAGAAGTGTAGTAAGTAGATTTTAAAATAAAACCATATTTTTTAAATTATGGACCTTTTTTTGTGTTCCGCTAAATATGCCGGTGTGTATACAAGTACCGACCCGGATCGATGTAAGATCTAAAGTGAGCTAACTAACTACCAAAATCAGGTCCCACGGAGTTGGGACCACCGCGATGATGCGGCGACAGCATTTTCGGTATTCCTTGTTCTTTTGCAATTTTAGTAAGAAACTTCTTGAGTGGTCTTGTCTGTATAGTCTGAGAGACGGCCACACTTTATGTATGCTTAAGTTTATTATAGTCTAAGAGCTAATGTTTGACTGCAGCTGACTGATGATGATGATGTGATACTGGTGTTCGGGAAATCTGTCCGTCCGGTTTTCATAGAGGGTGCATATGTAACATGAGTGTATATTATTTATCAATAAGGTAAATGACTAGTAGATTGGTCAGTACCAGTCATTGGAAAGAGCTCAAAAACACAATATTTATTAATGTTGCTTTAAAAGTTTCCTGTTTTAAAAGTAAAAGAACGCCTGTTTTTTTAAGAAAAGCAGACAGGTTTTAAAGCAACATTAATAAATATGGTGTTTTTGTGCCTTTTCCAATGACTAGTACTGTCCAATCTACTAGCATTTACCCTAACAAATAATAAAATAAAAAAACCTCATATTTCTTGCTCAGATACAAAATTAGTGTATGAGCGTATGTCATTATAGCTATGTCCACACTATGCGCTTTCGACTTCAATTTTCGTCATCTTCTTTCATTCAACTTTCGTTTTGGAGCATTCAATAATTGAATGCGTCAAAGAACGCAACGTCAACTGTCATTTTTATAACACAGCGAAAGTTTTGGACGGTCAGAGGGCATGCGTCGCGGGCATGGTTCACGTTCGCTGTTGACTGCGCTATAACGCGTGCCCTTGACGAACAGAAAAAGGCTCAGTGTGGACAAAGCTTATGATCATTTTCCTTTCATAAATCGTTTACCTTTCATATAAGATAAGTAAAAATAATTCCTTTTACTTTTACTTAAGCGAGGGGCTGTCCAATAATCACCAGGCCATTTAGCCGAAACTTTTTCGTTTTCGCTTCGTTATAGAATCGCCGATCAAAATGTATGGAATTGACATAAGACGAGTCGAACGTCAACGTCATTACGAACGCTTATGTCAATTCCATACATTTTCATCGGCGATTCTATAACGAAGCGAAAACGAAAACATTTTGGCATACCCCCCTGGTGTTACAGCTATTTTTTAAGCACTTCATGATGATACATGGTGATGTTTGGACAAAGAGTTAAGGTTTATGGAGGCAAAAAAAGAAGGTAGAAGGCACCTTCCTTGAACCTTGAAAATGTTTACCATGTCATTTCTACCAGAGAAAAAAAAACTTATTAGCCATTTGGTGTTTTGTTTAATGCCTTTTGTGCTGTGCTATACTTCGACAAAGCGCCTTAAGTTTAAACAAAACCACGATATATACAAGGTGTTAAAAAACTAAGTGATAATACTTTAGGGTGTGTACGTGTTTCTTGTTGAAAGTTCACTGTGAAAGTAGTAGTTTTTTTTCACTTTTGTATGGGGAAACTCGTGACGCTTGGACCCTTATCGTCTTTCAGCGCTGCTACTTTCACAGTGAACTCTCTACAAGGAACACGTACACACCCTAAAGTATTATCACTTGTTTTTGTTACACACTGTATAGAGTTTGCTGTGAAAGACTAACTTTTTTCACTTCTGTATGGAAAAATTCATGACGCGAGCTTGCTCATGCAAATCACAAAAAGTTTTGCTCTTTCAGCGCTGTTATTTTCACAGTAAACTCTAGATAAGGGACACATACACCTTGTATTATCTGTCTTTAGTAACTCTATGGTCCCGATCTATCTGAAAACAATGTTGCGCTTGAAATCCATTAACGCACAGCGCCAAAAGCTGTTACCACTTAACAGTGCACCACAAAAGTCTATAATTCAAGCTCATTCCTCCACGCCAAATCCACCCCTATTTTATCAGCTACAGAGAGGATAATTGCTTAACGGAATTTGTACAAAATGACGCGTATTGACCTTCGACAAATATTCTCCCCTGAATAGTCATTCGCGGACAAACAATATGTACGGGTTTTCAACTTTAATATGAAGCTATTTTGTATGCTATGATCTCTTTTTACGATATTCATCATCATTGCGCTTATTCGTAATGTATGTAAGTACTTAAATTAAATGAAATTATTCGTCGTTCAAATTAAAGAAAAATCTTTTTACCTTATAAAATGTTCTCTCATACATTTTATCAGATAATAATTTAGCTATAATTGACCACCTAGTCCACTTAATAAGAAAGTTGTCAATGTTTATTTATTCACCTTATTAAGATATTGTAATAATAACTATAAATAATGCTAAAATATAAAACAAGGACTATATATAAAAAACTAAATCTAAGTCGGAGGATGCGGGCAATGTACCCAAGAGGCTGGCAGCATTAACTCGCTGTATCGCAAGACTGATACGTTGGCCGAGGTAAGCGCCAGCTCTGGGATCGTTAGTTTTCTCAACCAGTTTTTGGGATAGCTCTCTGAACATTTGTTTGGAACCAGAGCCCCACGGACCCAGGGTTTCAACCCCGAAAGGTACAAAAATGTAATCATTTCTCAGTGCTTCATGAAATGAAATTTAAATTTTGTTAGCATTGCTAAAAATCGAGAATGGCTGATTAGATTTGGCTCATTTAAGTCTTAAAATAATTGTGGAAGTTCAGGGAAGGTTAAAGGGGAAAGAGATGCGAATTTCACCGAGACATCAAGTACAAAAGAAGGGCACGAGATAAAAAAAATGTATCCGGTGTGCCCAAGTATATGAAATATAGAAGAGTATACTCTTACTCTAAGTCGTTACACTGTGGGACAGAAGAGCGATACAACAAGAAAGCGATCTGGCGCAGGACCATTTTATATGCTCATCCGACGCATGGATCATGGATCATCTTTGATCTTTCTTATCAGCCGATCAGGTGATTTGTCTGCATTGCCAAATTTAGTCTTCTTTGGGTAAATCTAACAATCAAATCAACAACTTTCAATCGATAGCAAGAACTGAACTCACATACTCAAAGGAACTTTACATACAAAACATACTTAAGTAATATTAGCCATTGATATATAATATTATAGAAATGTTTTCCACTAAAGGGTGATGTAGATATGACAGATATGGGAGTCTATGAATAACCGAATACCCCAAAAGGTAAACGCCAATTTTATCTCAAATCAAACCCATTCGAGAGCCCTCAATGTGATAGCACGTCAATGTAAGGGCTGAACAAACGTCAAAGGAATTGGTGCTTTTTGGCTCCGTAATAAAGTTTACTTTTTTACTTTGGATTTTGTTTGGATGGATGATAAAAATAGTTATCTGTCGGTGGATAAAGTTGAAATGTTATAGTTTTTGAAAATGGAATTTATAAGCGATATAGGAATTTTTTTTCTTTAATTGAATAGGTACAGCATACTAAAGCATTTTGATTTGTATCAAAGGGTAATTAAAGTATAATGGAAAAAAATATTATGTTAAATTAATAAAAATCAATTTAACTTGACACAAACAATAATAACAACATTGTACCCAAATAGCTAAAAATATATGTACTTAATTATAAATTTTTGACATAAACACACAAATGCATAAATTTTTATATTTACAATAATTACAAATGTGTGTACTGTGTACACGAATTTATCGTTTTTTGCCCCTGATCGACGTCGTGTACATGCTGACTTCACAGTCAAGCTGAAAATCATTGCTATCCGTCATCAAACGTTGAGAGGAGCCTATACACAAAAGTATTGTTTGTGGTAATCCAAAAATAGCAATTAGCGAACCACCCATTAATCGCGAGCAGATTCGAGTATTTAAATTCGACTTATGGGATGTAAATCACAAAGGCTCCATGTAAATTCCCTTACAGTTGTTCAGCCCGTAATAGCTCCGGCCATAGAGAGCGTAGAGCTCAGAAAGCGAAGATATGGCCAAATGTAGCAGACTAGATGACGCCCGCAATTCCATTGCGACAAAATTCGTTTATCGTGCGGGAACCGTACATTTTTCCAGGATAAAAGTATCCTATGTCCTTTCTCGGGGTTCAAAGTGTCAGCATACCAAATTTCAGCAAAATCGGTTTTGCGGTTCGGGCGTGAAGAGGTAACAGACAGACAGACTCACTTTCACATTTATAATATGAGTACGGATTGATTACTACATAGAAATAGTTTGCTTGTAAGCTGCTTGTAATACAGGTGAAATATTATGGTGGTAATTCTTAATTTTTCTCTAGAAAATCTTATGAAAACTTTCCCATTGTGGCCTCATGTACTATGCCACAATTGAAAGAACCTTATGTAACATAGTTTTTTTTTTCAATTTGATTTGCATTTTTTTGTAATTGCACTTACTTTAAATTTTAACGATTTCGTCAGGATATAACTATTTTATACATTAGAGTTATTAAATTAAAAAGCTTGTGAAATTTTCGATTTTCAAATGTAAAATGTAACCAGTTACTTGGAATGAATTAAAAGGCTTTTTATTTTGTTTATTTTAAACTGTTGCAATAATATCTTACTTTTTTCCAATGTACCAATATGCCTGTCTAAACATTCTCAAATCTTCTCTATACCCAAAACGTGCATCAATCAAACGCGTAAATTGCTTCGCTCGTCGCGACAGCTTTAGAACGCAATCCCGACCGCGTGGGGCGGCTGATTGACTTTTATGATATATCGACGATCCCACAAGACTTGGATCACTATGATAATATGCAGATGAGAAGGATTTGAAGAAGTTTTGATATTATTGAGTCAGTAAAAGAGCAATAGAGTATAAATAGTACTTAAGACGCGACCTGGTCTCAAAACGCGGTTCGGCTATGTGATTGGTCCAAATTTTGACAGCCAACCAACCACAGAGCCTGAATCGTGTCTTGAGACCGAGATGCATCTTGAGTACTGGCTATTTATACCAGCCTTAGTGCCGTAGTCGCATCAGTAAAGGTTTCGATCTTTGCCGCAAGCGACAGCAACAAAAAAAAAAATTAAAATAATATGCCACTTTATGAACAGATGCTATAGGTTTAATTTTGCTCTTCGCCGCTACAAAGCAGCGGCGTCATGGGTTGCTAGACCAATATTGGATGAAAGTAAAAGCCATCTTATAGCATGTTGCTAAGTGCGACTATAAGATATTATGAAGCCTAAGTGGTTACTACAGTAAACGTTCGTTTTTCTTTACGAAATCGTATATCTTTTAATTTTGCCAACAAAATATACAATATTATAATGATCTCAACTGCTGCATCTCTTTTTTTATGAAATAAGGGGGCAAACGAGCAAACGGGTCACCTGATGGAAAGCAACTTCCGTCGCCCATGGACACTCGCAGCATCAGAAGAGCTGCAAGTGCGTTGCCGACCTTTTAAGAGGGAATAGGGTAATAGGGGACGGTAGAGAAGGGAATAGGGTAGGGGATTGGGCCTCCGGTAAACTCACTCACTCGGCGAAACACAGCGCAAGCGCTGTCTCACGCCGGTTTTCTGTGAGAACGTGGTATTTCTCCGGTCGAGCCGGCCCATTCGTGCCGAAGCATGGCTCTCCCACGTCTCTGATTGACTTGTATGATATATCGACGATTCCACAAGACTTGGATCACTAAGTTAAGCAAATGATTTGAACAAGTTTGGAAATGATTTAGTCAGCAAAAGGGCTGCAACTATGGTTCTAAGATAGAGCCCTAGTTGCAACAGTAAAAATATAGTTTGTTACTACTGCAACAGTAAGATAGCGTACGTGGTTGTAACTGCAGTTAAAATAGCTGGTTTTATGTACGAAAGTCACTATATTATCTTTTATTTTGGCAAGGAATAAAGAATAAAATATGATGATCGCATTTGCGTTGGGCGACTGATTGGCTTTTATGATATATCGATGATCTCTCAAGATTTGGATCACTATGTTAAGTAGACGATTTGAAGAAGTTCAGAAATGATTGAGTCAGCTAAAGTGCAGTCTTAATGTCGCAGTCACAAGTCACAACTGTAGAAGTACCGATTTGCTCTACGCCACTTCAAAGCAGCGGCAGCATAGGTTGCTAGACCAATATCGGTGGAATAAAATCCTAGCCTATTTCACAAAGTGGCATTTTATTACACGGCTATACCCTTTTAACCTGTGGACAGTTTGTTGCTACTGTGACAGTATAAAAGTCTACACTCTACGTGGTTGATACGTACATTTTTTATAAATGTTCATTATAGTCCGCGCGGAACTAGTTGGCCGCTCTGCCGGTATGTGAGCATACGGGCAGAGTAGCCAACTAGTTTGCTGAAATAATGTGCTGGGTTTTATGTATCATTTTTTTACTTCTCTGCTCGGTGGAATCTGACCCTTACACATACTCGTAATTCACTGTTTACAGCAGTATTACGTCTTTATAAAGTCGTACCAGTTTATGATAATCTCGATCGGCTAAAGTAAGATAAAGTGTGTATACTAAAGTGAGTATACTGTATGTCAAAGCCACATTATCGCTATTTATCTGCTCGATCTTTTTACATTCTACCCTCACCGTTAATTCACGAACACGCGTCACGTGACACGATGTATCAAAGCTCGCACATGGCCAATTAACTATCGACCGCGGCGGTCAGATCAAAGGCTTATTTGAATGGAAAATGTAGCAGAGCGGTGCGTGGAGATGGAGAGAATGGATGTGAATTATATTATGAATTCACAAGTAAAAGCGCGTAATCAAAACGAATGTAGTAATTTGAGATATGGCTATCCGCATTCTCGCAGCAAGCACCCGTGACCGACAAAAATTTAAACAAAATGCCACTATGACCTGACTATTATTATACTAGTACGCGATCGAAAAACTTTGAATCCCTTTTGACGAAAAATGCGGAAACGTAGGTGAATGAAATTTTGCACAGTTATAGTTTATGGTGAAGGAATGCATCGAGCTAATATTATTTCAAAATTATGCTTTTATCATACATTTCTTTAACAATTCTTTAACACTTTGAATGACAAGCCTATTACACGAATTATACTCTTTTAATTCTAGTTGAAGCTTGTTGTCAAATTGAAAATTAATTAAGTGTAGTTTTTTTTTAATCTTAAACACGGCCAGGACTTCTGGTCGAATTTCGACCATTGGACGATCTCTAGTAGGTTTAATTTTGCTCTACGCCACTACAAAGCAGGGTCGCTAGACCAATGTCGGTAGAAAATGAAACCTATAGCCTAGTTCAAAAAGTGGCATTTTATTTGAATTTTTGTCAGTCACGGTCGCTCGCTAGGATCAGAACGGTAGAGATCAACTACGATAATATGGCGCGCCTCTCCAAAATTCAAAACGTTTGAAGTGCGTTGTCAAAACGTTTGATGTGCGTTGTCTTGCGCGGTAGGCTAGTTATGATTAGTTGACCAACAAATCTTGGTAATAAGTGACATTAACTGGAATATTACGTGTACTGTGATTGGTTGAATACTTACTACATTCAAACTCTTTCATAAGGATGTGACTACACACATTGAAACAGTCATTTGGACGGGCGCGCCATGTTATCGTAGTTGATGTCTACCTTAAGACGGGCATAAAACTCAATTTGTTATTCCGTGACTCCCGGTTTACCTAGTTCAAATATAATAACGAAATGTCAAAAAATATGAGATATAAAGCACAATATTTGGAAGACTTTAAACCATAAACATTTTTATAAAACGTAATACTTTGGCTGTAATTAATTTACAAACTCACCTCCGACAAAAATCTAATCAATCATCATCAAATCATCGAAATATAAGTATAACTAGGATAATTATGCATTTTATTTGAATAAATTGTTAGTAAATCTATATTTAAATATCCTGAACCGAACAATTTTGTTTCTTAATATTTATTTTTAAAGATATTTAAAAAAAAAAACATGAAAAATAGAGAAGATCTGCCCCTAGTAACTACAGTTTTATGCTAAGCTAAAATGAATCTTATTGCGATGCGTATACGCTTGGTCTTTGGTTGTGTGCAAGGTTATCGCTTTGGATTGAGATTGATCCCTGCATTAAGCGTGGTTAAAGCACAATAGACAGTACTCCGACTTAAAAGTGTTCTCGAAATTTCGGCCGACGAGTGCCGTACTGCGTTGCTGAGCCGTCCTTAGCATGCTTACAGTGGAAATTTCGCAGAATTGTTTAAATTTATTCAATATTAGGATGTCTCCTCCAGTAACTCTATATACATGGTGTGTTATGATTGAGTGTTTATTGAATTAGGCTCCCAGTTATGTTGTTTTATGTTAAATGGCTTTTACATCATCAAACGTGTCCGTGAAAGAGCAGCTATTCAGAGTTATTTTATGCTAAATAGAGATATTCGTAGCTTTTAATTATGTTTTGATTATTTTACATGGGTAAAGTAAGTACCGTTAAACGAATGATGGAAAATTGTATAGGAAAAAATTCTTGATGAAAAATGTGACAACTGTTCACTGTATAATCTACTATTTAATTTATTAAATATTTATAACAGATAAATGATCTGTAAAATATTTATTAATCCTTCAAGCCCCATAAGAGCTCCGGTGATCGCGACAACAATAGAATACAATAGCATTTCCAAGAATCCGCGATCGAAGGATTAATATCGGTGTGTATCAATATTATTACTGCGTTTTAAATTGCCTTCTGCTTTTACGAGAAGGACCTTATCAAGCCCTTTCAACTGTAGGTATGATAAACAATACTGCATCCAGTCAACGTACCGAAGATTTTAAAACTCATAGCCTTTATAGAAAGAATTACGTCATAATCTATTGTGGAATGGCCCCAAATATTACTAAAGTAGCCTCATTTTCCGGCCACACATTTTGACTGGACATGTCATGCCAAAACTTCATAAAGAACTACGAATAATAAAAACTAAGGAAGAGTAACTCCGTCAAAAAACATGCTCCAAAATACTTGTCAAAAAAGTGTACCTTAGGCAGGTACACATTTCAATACATTTGCAATATTTAGGTGGCCTTGAGCGGTATAAAGGCTGACGTTACATGACAGTTCGAAAGTAACCAAAATTTTTAAACGGTAATAGTATGAGAATTACGTTTCCTTAGTTTTATTATTCGTAGATAAAGAAGTACAAAATTGTATTAAATAGTTATTTTAATTAGAGTATATTGTAAATGTGGTGTAAGGTTATGCTCCCTACATAAATATACCTTACTCCATATTTATAATCACCATAACATACTTATACTGACTTCATTCCCCCCGACCCTATAGAGAGTAAGTCAAGTGGTGAAAACGTGATGATTTTCATACTTCACCCACACTTCCCCATATTATAATGCGGGCTACATCCCTACAAGTATAAGTTAGAACCAGGGAAACAAAGGCACTGCGAACTGGTGTCGTTTATATCCGTGTAACTGTCGCAGTCATCTAGTTGAATCTGCTATTTGATTAAATGACTAGCGCGTTCATTGAATGAAATAATTTAATTTACATTCAAAGACTTGCGGGTCGACCTTAACTTTTGACGTTAAACCTTACAATCAACGACTAATAAATGAAGGCTTTAGGCTTTCCTTTAGGCTTTAGTCATTCAATTAAATGGATGCAACCAGATGGATGCGACTTAAGTATAACTAGACATTCCATGTGGCTCTGCTCACTTAATATCCTCCACTCTAGTCTAAATAATATCAGTGCCAAATAACATGAAAAGCTATATAGCTATAACTAGGCGTTCTACGCGGCTTTGCCCGCTAAATATCCTTCACCGTAAAGTAAGTAAATAGTATCAGTACCAAATGATAAATCACGTAAAATCGATTCAGTAGTTCATGAGATTAGTGCGTTCAAACAAACTCTTCAGCTTTATATTGGGTTGTATTTTGGATCTTACTCAAAACACTTAGCGATGCGATGCCTTAAAAACCTAAACGTTTAGAATTCCGTCGTTGAAATTGGAGAAGGCGCCTTGGCTAAGACTCCATTGCCTGAGAAAAATATTAAAAAATTCAAAGTGAAAACATTCTACGAAATTGCTTTTTAGTTTTCCATTCACGGTTTCATAGCCATTGTCTGTCTGTGCTGTTTCTGAACCTGCTTATCTTATTTTTGTATTAAAGTAGTATTTTTACTTAAAACATTACAATAGTGTTGTATACAGTATACTTACGTCTTAATATTATAATAACTCTACAATAATAATATACGTTACAAATTATAATAGTTTACATAAAAAATTTAACTTCTTTAATGTCGCAAACCAATTTTAAAATCAGCCACTTTGAGAAATTACCGCTCTGGCACGATTTTGTAAATTATAGCTTTTGATATTATGGTATGCTCTAATAAATTCCATCACACAACTAAGCTTTACTTTATCCATGGCAGCGATGCTAAAATCACAATATCAATAATAGCCAGTAGAGTAGCATATTTTTAAGATTTGGTTTTTAAGATTATATTGTTTCTGTGTATATTTATGGCAGTGTAATGTTCTTATTTTCAAATAAAATACGTTTATTCAAAGTAGCTCAGCCTTCTGTAGACTGTGACATCATAATCGCTTATCGCAGGCATAATATTTTAGCACGCGGGAACGTGTTATTACATACGAAATTTCGGTTGTGTGCGTGAGGCTGGACCGGGCGGTAGGTATAGTACGCTTCTGGTCTACTGTATATCATTATACTGTGGCACAACTCCATAATCTTTGCCTCTGGGACGTTTTTCCGTCGAACAATTTACGGAGGACGTACTATACATAAAGCACCGTGTTTACAGTGGTTACTTTTTCCCCAGTTGCGGGGAGTTTACAAAGCCTGGTGAGTAATTAGAGAAAAATGGGGAATATCTGGGTCACTGTGTGTGTGTGCGTGTGTCTGTGTGCAGTTCAATGACATTTGAAGGTGTAAAATAGCGTTTAGCGTACCCTAGTCCTAGGTAGTTGAGATATGTTAGTAATTAAATTGAAGTATTGTTTGATGGTTACAAGTGGTTGCCTTGTACAATATTTAAAAGTTTTGCCCTAATTAGTGGATATTTAGTTTAATAGACTTTCTAGAATTGTTTTTGAAGTGAAAACTTCTTTAGCGGCGTTGAGCACTTTTGTGGGATGGGTAAAAACTGTGAAACTCGCGTCAGATTTTCGTGTTGATCGAAAAACCATAAAAAAGGCGTAAGACGGTTGGAGAGTAGTGTTTTGTGTCGAACTCGAACTCGAACGAAATGTACAGTCGGGGAAATGAGTTGTTTAGCAGAAATGTACAGTTGGGGAAAGTTGTGCTAAGCAGAAATGCACAGTCGGAGAAATTAGTTGCTTAGCAGAAATGTACAGTCGGGGAAATGAGTTGTTTAGCAGAAATGTACAGTCGGGGAAAATTGTGCTAAGCAGAAATGTACAGTCGGGGAAAATTGTGCTAAGCAGAAATGTACAGTCAGGGAAATGAGTTGTTTAGCAGAAATGTACAGTCGGGGAAATGAGTTCTGAGACGCGCTGATTAAGGCCGCGTTTCCACCTGAAAGGTCTGACAGCAGCTTTTTTTTTCGATTGTCGATATTTTTTAATCGATTGTAAGGATTTCGATTAATTAATTAAAACGATCGTTTTTTTATTATATTTTTTAAATCGATTTTCATAAAAAATGGGTTAAAAAAATAATGCACAACGTTAATAAGTTAGTAAATTAAGTTCTGCCGGCACTCCCGGAGTGCAACCCATCTTTTTTTTTATATGTTACGGTATAGATCTACTCAAAATGATCGGGTTTTATCTGACGTAAATTATCAAAGTAAGCTATCGTTTTCTTTAAATTCAAATGTCAAATATTTCTGGAAAATAATATAATAAGATAATTAGCTTAAAATTATTGTTAGCGACATAATATTGTGTTTAAAATTATTTCATACATCTAAAAAACGTAGCTCATTCTAGACATCAGCTAGTATACATAGCAGAGAGTGATCAGAGATAATAAATAATTTTAAAATTAATTGTAACGGAAGTACTGTACAGACTTCAAGTGTCACCTGTTAACTTGACAACTTGTCAGTTGTCAACGTCATTATAACTGTCAGTGGTGCGTTTGTTCATTAGTCGAGACCTCTCTTGCTCGGAGAACATCGCCTGCGCCGGGTGTGCGCACTGACTGTGTTATAAAGTGTTAAAACTTATAATGTCGGACACCGATGGCGATCGTGCGGATGTTCATCCATTTGAATCTGCGACATATATAACAAGAAGTTAGAAACAGTCTTATATTGTCTAGGAAGAATAACACGCTGAAACAAACACTGACTTTAGAATTTATTATCTGAAATGCAAAACTTAAGTTCAACAAACTCTGTTTAATATCTTTAAGTAATTTTAGCTGTAAAGATACGTTGGGCTAGGTCAGTTGATTCATAGCTATAATCCTTTTCGTGATACGAATTTTAAAATTTTAATTTGCATACGTTAATAACAAAAGACATGAGTGGATGAACCGAATAAGTAACAATTTGAAAATTCTTTTTTGCATAACTGGAGGTTTTAGGACCGGAAAAATCTTAAGAAAACGAGAAAATGTGTATTTGTACAGCTAGATACACTATGGGCTAGATTATGAAGTAGGTATGTTAAAAAGTTTGTTCAAATTATAAGGGAAAAATGAGCAATTGTTGCTCTTATGTTGAAAAATTTTAGTTGTCGGCTTCGTCCACTCATATCTTTAATTATGACTGCAATTATATTATTTTGTTTGAGTGTGACATTTTAATAGGATTAGGTATATTTAGATATAATGCCATTTAATTGCTATGAAGTAAAAAAAAAGTAATAAATTATGAGGCGCCATAAAATTTTAAATAAAGTAATACGAAACTATTTAAATTAATTACGTTAAAAGTCATTAATTTTTCATTATTAAAAAATACAACCATCCAAAATAAGTATGTTAAGTGAAAATAAGCGGTTCTGTATTTTATCGCGAGGAATTTATTTTTCTTATAGGTACTACCGCCATCTTTGTAAAGATTAATATTAAATGGATAAATCCACACTAATGGTATGAATACAAAAGTGTGTCCGTCTGTTACTTCTCATCGCTTAAGCCTCCGAACTTGTTACAGAGATATTTTGAGTCCTGAGAAAGAAAAAGCATAGGATATTTAAGTTTAGGCACGATTAACGAATACATTATTGACAAACATCGTATAGGCTAGTCATATAAAACTCGATTTGATAAAAAATTGTCTGCTTATATTATGTTAATTAGCTTTTGCCCGCGGCTTCGCTCGCGTTAAGAAATATTATTTTATCCCATTAGGGGTGGAATTTATTAAAATCCTTTCTTAGCGGTTGCCTACGTCATAACATTTACCTGCATGCCAAATTTCAGCCCGATCCGTCCAGTGGTTTGGGCTGTGCGTTGATAGATCACCATATCAGTCAGTCACCTTTGAGTTTTATATAATTATTACCTTTGTCAATATTGGTATTTACTTCGTGAAGTTACATTGCACGTTGAGGATATTCTGTCAGGTGAATGAAGCAGGCGTGGTTCATATTGACATGGACATACATACAGATCGAACTCCCAATAACATTCGTGTACAATGAACGGCGCGCAATTTCATCTAAATGTCACAAATGCATTCCATGTCGCGGTGCAAGTGGAAAAACGGGATTTGTTAATAATGTCTGGGATATATTTAAAATCGTTTATTCATGTTTTTACGGTCTTACTACAAAAGATTTAAACACCCGTTGAAAAGTTGATTAGAAAAAAAAAACAGTATATAGTAGTCTCAAAACAACTGCTCAATAGATGTTTAGTTTTTTTGTGGTGAGACGGTTAGTGTTTTGCGTTAGTTTAAGTATATTTATTAATTTTATTTATTTTAGTATGTAAGGGATTAATAATATTGGCATAGATGCCGTTTATAAATTATAAAATAAATATTTTGATGACATAAATGGCTGTTGATTTATTTTTATCACAATAAGATTAGCCTTAAATTACAAATTAGGTCCTTAAGTCCTTTCTCAATTTAATCAGAATTCAGAAATATTAAGGAAATTACGAATTTGTATTCTAAATTCTTGTATAATGTCAAAACAACTTAGTTAACCCCCTACTTGGTGTAATGCATAATTATATGTGGCACACAATCATAGAATCGTTCTTCTTATAATACTTACTAAGGCTTTATAAACTTATTCAAACGATAGAAAGCAAATACTGTTGTTTCACAACACATGAAAACAACAACACACAAATCCAGTCAATCCACGAAACGTCCGGACAATAGTCGAATTCGATTACAGCGACACGCAAACAGACAATGCGCCCTTTCGCCACCCTGTCATTGCGATGTGGAATGACGTCATTCGAGCCAGAGATGGATTTGGGCCATAATTCCTGAACAGCACGCCTTTTACCCAGAAAAATCCCAACAACATCCCCAAGCATTACACCATACATTGCTGGTTTTGTACCGAAGTCTACGAGCTATTACAAGCTGAACCAGCAATGGTTATCAACGTAGGGGCTAAAACCGCTCTTTCGAAATCCAATTTCGGAGTGGCGTGTGTCATTTAAGGCACTGATGGGTGGGCATTAGGGCGTCTGCATTGTGACCGGCAGGGGCCGCGTAATTTTGCAAATGCGCGACTAACGGGTTGGACGGAAAAAAATATTTCAATTGACAACGCCAAAAGGGTCTCATTCTAATTTTGTCCGCAGAACGTCAAACATTAACGACATTAAGCGCAGGCCAGGAAAAATGGCGTTAGGGCTGGGAAAAATGGCCTTAGGGCCAGGAAAAATGGCCTTAGGCTTTTTTTTTTAATGGCTTGTCTATTGTTTTTGAAATGACTGATCACCGTAATCATCGTGATCATTCCCAAAAAATAATGGAAAGGTGGAAATAATGTTAATTGCAAAAATCAGAAGAAGAGAGATGTATTTCATTGAAAGAAGAGACAATAATTTGTTGCTCCTTATTTTTTCAGTTTGTCCCAGTTTAGGAGTACAATATTTTGATTGTTAACTTAAAAGACAATACAAGTAATGCAATAACTTCATAAAATTGGACTCTTAAGTTCATATTATATGCATTCGTTCTGAAGTAAAAAAATTAAGCTACAACCTTCGGTTTCGTTTATTGCCTTCACTATTTTCTTTAAAATAACCAAAAGATTTATGTACTTTATTTCGAAAACACCAGAAATAATTCAAGAGCTTAGCTTAAGAGTCACGTTTGAAAGAGTGCACGGGAAAATAATGTCGCTAGATTTATGTTGACATTTCTAATGCTTTGCTACTTCCAAGTACCGGTAAGCTATTCACCTTGACCATTATCTATAGATCCAAAACCAATAGTTCCTATGTCTTGTTTGTATTAGTACTTACGGAAGTTTGTTACGATTATCAGTGCCGTAAATAGTCTTTTTTGCGCCCTGTGCGAGCTTCTAAAACAGCGCCCTGTGCAAGCTTTTGTAACAACGCCCTTGGTTTTTTAAGATATTATAAGTACCGACAGCAACGCTATGTTTAGGCCTATTTTCTACCATTCGGGGTGATAAAAAAACTTGGTGTTATAATTGGGCTACCAGCGCAGCGGGAAAAAACAGGAAAAATAATAGTCCTGCCTGGTCATTCTTGCGCCCCTCAGAGTCTACGCCTTGTGACTGGGCACCGGTGGCACTGCCCTATTTACGGCACTGACGATTATTATAGGACATTTAATAGATACGGGTGAAAATGTGTTTTATATATCTTTTATAGTTTTACACTTTTATACTTTGTAAAACTACTGAGTTGATTTTGAAGAAATTAAGCATATTTCGAAATTCTTGAAAAGACATAAGATAGGTTTTGTCACGGAAAATGTCGTGTGCCTACGTAGACTATCCATATCCACACTCTATATATATATACTTATGTGAAAGTGTGCTTGTCTCTCTGTCCGTCTGTCTGTCTATCTGTATGTCTGTTACCTCTTCACGCCCGAACCACTGGACCAATTTCGCTAGGTATAAATAGTATATTTTGAGACCCGGGATAAGATATAGGGTACTTTTTATCCCGGAAAAAACTACGGTTCTTGCGCGATAAACGAATTAAACACTAATAAAACACACCTTTTTCTTGCACTTTTTCCACTATATTTAGATATTATTATAACTTTTAACAATTTACACGATCGGTTTCGAAATAAATCATCATCAGGTGATTCGAAACCGGTCGTGTAAATTGTTAAAAGTTATAATAATATCTAAATATAGTGGAAAAAGTGCAAGAAATAAGTGTGGTTTATTAGTGTTCAACACGAATCAATCAATCAATCAATTACATATATATGGGTTAAGGTGCAAGTCGCAACTGAGTTGCGGGAATTAAATATAGTCTATAATAATCTAATATATAAAAATAAGTCAGGTTTTCCTTCCTGACGCTATAACTCCAGAACGCATGAACTGATTTCCACGGTTTTGCATTCGTTGGAAAAGTCTCGGGCTCCGTGAGGTTTATAGAAAAAATAATTCAGAAAAAACTTCAAGAGAAAAGTACGCGGGCGGAGCCGCGGGCGACCGCTAGTTGCTTATGTTTCTTATTGCTTGAGGCATCTATGATTCTTACACGTGGTTAGTATTAACCTTGAAAATCCTCCAGCATCGATGAAGGCCAGAGAAATAATTCCCTTTTATGCTCCTCGTATATTCCCCGAGCCTTGGGCAGCTTGAATGAGCGTGGGAGTCGTCCTTGGCCTTGGCTTTGAAAGGAATATGGGTTTGTTCCACACTGCACCCAGATTTTAAGTTGAATTAAATATTATGAACAATTTTTTTTTACATAGCTTATGCGTTTAAATGCATTGATTTTCTGGATTAATATAAACATTAAGAAATTAAAGGTTTAAAATGTTACCCGGGATTTTATTATGAACACATAATATTGTTGACTCTTCAATTATTTTTAAATGAGTAGCTTATGAGTTTTATTATAATTATTTACTAATATTTCCCTATAAGCTTTCCCTTGCTAAATAGAGTATGCCATAAGAACCATGCGTACCGTAAAAATAAATTTTGGCTCTATGACTATGACCGCCATCTTCTCTTAAATTGTGCTGGTCAAAATAAGTCTAGCAGCTTATGTCAAATCTGGGCTTTCAAGCGCCTATTTGATAAACTTGCAATTAAATGAACCTTTTCAAACTTTAATTTTAGACAATATAGCAAATGGCGGTGACTGCTTCTTGCTTATAAATAATCCCTAGCCTGTATAAAAATTTGGATTATGATGTTAAAAATGAAAGAGATAATGCAAGTCGATAGAAAAGGAGTTTTAGGTATCTCACTCAAGTATATTATATTTTAAATGTGAAATAACACACTTACGTTTTTATACGACTTTTAAAATGGAGCAGGTTCTATGTTAAGCTGCATATACCTCTAGATATGTTTTATTATATAATATAGAGGTAGTCGTCAATGGGATTTTCATCACCCATATTATCCTTTTTAATGCATTTTATAATAAGAGAAATAGGGATATATTTTTTAATTTTTAATTCTTTTTACAAAGTCGCAAGTGGAATATACCTTTGACATTGACTTTGACCGTGACATTCAGGCAAGGTCCAGCATCTGCGTCGTACTCTTACATTATATAATTTAATGCAAAATGTATTCACTTTCCCTTTGTGTATCATCAGCATTCATTTGAAAACGACCTTCTGAAATAAACTTTTATATTAAATAGTTAAGAAATTTAAAGTTGTAAGATAAAGCTTAATATATTAAAATACAGATACTATGTGGGAATAATGCGTGGAGGCCAAAGGAAGATCTTCCGACCGAGCGAGGTGTTATGCTCGGTCAGGCCGAAGCCCACGTGATACATTTCAGCTGTCGTATATATACTGACGCGCTTAGAAAACTTCGATAGCGCGATGCAGGAATGTTAGGCGAATTGTGGGTACCGCCACATCACTCCCCCCCGAAGACCGGAGGTCGAATCTTGAAGTCTTGTCGCTTGAGTCGCCAGTGCCAGAGAGTTCCAGTGAGTCGGAACTGTTGCAGTGAGTCCCAGTGAGTCGGAACTATAAGCTGCTGCACGGGATCCAGTGAGTCGGATAAGCTGCCGTGCGGGGCCGATGCTACGTGCTGACCAGGAGAGATTTGCTCTGCTTGCTGACCGGCCGGTGTAGTGAGAAAGCCCATGATGCCGATGCGGAGTCGCCCAGGCCGCGGTACATTGCGGCTAGTGGACGATGTACCCGATGAGGCGATGCTGGCTGGCGCGGTGCGGAGGGGCGGGGAGTGATGATGATGAAGGAGGCGTGTTCTGTCGAGGGTCACCAATGTGGGAATAATGCGTGGAGGCCAAAGGAAGATCTTCCGACCGAGCGAGGTGTTATGCTCGGTCAGGCCGAAGCCCACGTGATACATTTCAGCTGTCGTATATATACTGACGCGCTTAGAAAACTTCGATAGCGCGATGCAGGAATGTTAGGCGAATTGTGGGTACCGCCACAACTAAAACTATAAAATTTTGGCGACCTCTGTGGCTTAGTGGATCAAGCATAGCCAAGAGTCGCTGGTTCAAATACCATTCATGTTTAAAAGACTCTTGATGACCGCATAACCCGGCGACAATGACGCCGGGTCATATTGACCCGAGGCGTGTTTACTTCGTCATATTTTGTCTTTGCGCCAATTGAATGTTTTCAACCTTAGTATAGCTGAAGATACAACCCCCTTACACCCGCCTAGCTGTTACGACTAGAGCCTCGTGTGAAGCAAGATAAACGCGCGCTAAATAAAAACGGGTCAATATGACCCGACGTCATAGTCGGTGTAGTATTTTCGTGACTGACTTTTATTAGTATTAAAACATTGTTTTGCCTTCTTTTTTACATTTTGAAGAAGAATGTTATGAACTAACAGACTAGAAAGGATTTTAGAGTTATTAGAAGAGTTAGACTTTGACGATGACGAGTCTCAAGCTGCTTTGGGCATTGGCATTGAGGACCATGTATCTAGGTAAAAGTGAAAAAAATCCTGGAACTTACAAAAGATGTGAGGTCTGTTCAACTAAAAAAGATTAAAAAAAACACTTCACACATGCACAGCATGTTCAATTTTTATATGCTTGGGCATGATTACATATCGTGATAACTGTAGTAGTTCTATAACTCTGAATGAGGAAGTAGAGGACTGATTTCTTTTTATTTTTATGTTAGTAAGCTGTGACAACCACTCTTTAAATTCATCAGTAAATTTTTTCCTTCATAGGTAAGAAAATTTTACGAAAATATATAATTAATGTACACGTTAAGTTTTCAAGTTTGATTTTGCATCTGCCGTGAAGAAAGCCAATAACAAAAATATTTATTTTATAACACAGGGTTTTTATAATTTTGCATAATTAAAGTCCTCTTTTTAAATAAACAATAAACAAAATTGTGATAGCTAACTTAGTTTAATTAAAAATTTCTCGACAAAGTTCGTGTCAAAATGACCCGACGTCATATTCCATGTAATTATTTTCACGTCACTGACGCCGGGATAAAAACGAAAATACTTCTAAATTGGGACCCAACACTTTGTTATTAGCCATCTGCATAGAAAGAAATACATTTTTTGCTGATTTAAAAACATTGTAGTCCTAAAAGGAGAAAAGACACCATACAGGACCATTGAAAGTAAAAATTAGGTCTTGAAAATGGGTCAAAATAACAACATAACAAAAGAATTTATAACAACTGTACCTGAGTGGTACTTATAATCGTAACCCAGTAACCTACATGCACCCTAAGCCTCTCAATCATTCAAAGGGTTGCTTTGAAATATTTTTTTACTGACTCTGACAAGTATTTTTAACCGACTTCAAAAAAGGAGGTTATCAATTCGACGCGTATGTATGTAATATTTCCAGAACTGCCCAGTTTTTGTATATGTTAATCTATGACAGCTTCTGAACAAATGTGCCAAATTTCAAAAGTGTATGTATGTATGTATGTATATTTTTATGTTTGTTCACGCATATCTCCGGAACCACAAGTCCGATCTTAGTGATTCTTTTTTTTTGTACATACTAGGTATTGTTCAACTTGGGGAATACTGCAAGTTTTAATATCAAAATCGGTTTAGTAGTTTTTGAGATAGGGAATTTTAATTCTTAATTACGTACAAAAATTTGAAGTCGGTTTTATCTTTTTAAAATACTATTATTGCTGAGTAATTGAAATTATAGCGAATTTTTATAACATATAGTAGATAACGGTTGCAACTACGTTGCGCCAAAATTCGTTTATAGCGCAGAAACCGTACATTTTTCTGGGATGAAAAGTATCATATATCCTGTCCCGGGACTCAAAGTATCTCCATACCAAATTTTAGCTAAATCGGTTCAGAGGTTTGGGCGTGAAGAGGTAACAGACAGACACAATTTTGCATTTGTAATATTAGTGTGAAAGTAGAACGGTACTCGTAGAATAAGAGCATAAAGAATACGTTTTGCTTTGAATAGTTTTAATATCACGAATATTCTCCGTATATTATTATATTTCATTAGCGACCCGCCCCGGCGTCGCACGGGTATAAAATATATAGCCACTGAAAAAAATATTAAAATGGATAGCCTACACGTGGTCTACTTCTTATCTGTGCCAAATAACATAAAAATTGCTCCAGTAGTTCGCGAGATAAGCCTTTCCAAATAATTTCCCCCGTTTATTTCACATTCTCCTATTAGTCTTAGCGTGATAAAATATTGCCTATAGACTTCCTCAATAAATGGGTTATCTAACACTGAAATAATTTTTCAAATCCGACTGGTAGTTCCTGAGATTAGCGCGCTTAAGTTAGCCCTATCAAATAATTTTCCCCGTTTTTTCCCCATTTTCCTCTATTTCTTCGCTCCTATTAGTCTTAGCGTGATAAAATATAGCCTATAACCTTCCTCGATAAATGGGCTTTCTAACACTGAAAGAGTCATCAAAATCCGTTGCGTAATTTTAAAGATTAAAGGGAACAAAGGGACATGAGGGAAAAAAAGCGACTTTGTTTTATAATAAGTATAGATTTCCATATTATAATGCCATTCAGATTCTTAACAATGGATTTCCACAATGATTGTGAAGTATCTATAATACGCATAATGAACTTGATTTTAGCAAATCAGAAGAATCTATACAAAGATTATTAATTCAAAAGTGTATCTGTCTGTCTGTTACCTCTTCAAGCCCAAACCACTGAACCGATTTTGATGACATTTTTATGGAGATACTTTTAGTCCCGGGAAAGGACATAATATTAGGATATTTTTGATCCCGGAAAAATGTACGGTTCCCACGACACCACTATAATCCATCGTGAAGAGGTCGCATAACATTGCGTCATTTTATTGCGCTATCTCTTTGCTACGCTAAAATAGAATTTAATTTTAATATTGGATAAAAATATAAAGAAAAAATAATAAGCGGAAAAAAGGCGATTTAATTTCAAACGGAGGGCATTATGCAAAACGGTGGCATCGAAATAAAAAATTATAACCCACACGAGCCATTGAACATCAGAAACGAGACCTCAAATGAATGCAAAATATACTCGATAGCAAAAAACTTATTTGCATAAATGCTGAATATTAACCGTATATATTAAATACGATTAGAAACAAATGCTTTTTTAAGGGGCGACTTTTGGAACTTTGTTTGGGAATAACCTTTTATGGGACGTTTTTTGTGTCTGCTTGGGCGTGTTATATATGTATTTTCTACTCAAAGGTTTTTCCAGTCCTATCTTCAGATTAATTCGTTTATTTCGGATGATTGAGATATGGATAGGCATTAGGCAGGTGATTCTTCCACTACAAATACGTCTTATACTTTTTGATTGTTGTTTTTGATTGTTGAAAGTTGATTTTCAACTTTTTTCATTTTTATAGTATGACTTTTTTCATCAAATTTTCGAAACGCCATTTAAAAAAAATTCAATCGATTGATTACTATTATAGAATATCTGTAGCATATTGTAAACAAAACGGTATTTTTTACTGCAGACTTTGCTACGTACCTATCATTACACTTGAGTTACTGCTTAAATTAAAATAATAGCGATTGTAAAAAAAAAATACGAGAAAAACTAAGACTTTTCCTAATTAGAAAAATTCCATCGAACGGAACAAGACATTTATCAGAAACAATTAAGCGGAGTGAATGTATAAGATGATTGTTGGCTCTATTTGTAGGCGAGACATCTTTACGCTTGCATAATTTGTGGCACAAGTCATAAACTTGCGTCTGTCAACTATTATAGTAATTTTGGTGCTTTGAGAATTATGAAGAAGATCGATGTCAGGGTGATTTATAAAGGTAATAATAAGAAAATAATCGAAGTTCTAAAGAAAAACAAATTCAAAAAAAGTTACGCTAAAATTGAGTGGTCAAGTAAAAAATATAATGGATACTACAAAAAGAACTGCTGAGCAGATCTTATAAAATATATTGACCCTCTTGCTATACTATAGGTCGTATAGCTTACAAAAACATATAGGAGAATTAACATAACCCAACAAATCTCTCCGTCAAACAATTAGTTCGGTGAAATTATTTAAAATGTAAGATTATTATGTAAAGTTTTTATGAATAAATATATTTAAAAAAATGATGTTGGCTAAATTTTAACATCTACTCAGCTGTTGAAATATAACTAACAGAAAAGATAGAGACAAAAAACTAAGGTAACATCACCATGTTGTTTTCAACAGCTTCTCAGCTATTACCAATTTTATCTCGATTTTAGGGTATACTCCAATCGCTTTCTCTCATGACACAAACCGCGCACAATTCTTTATCATTTATCAACGTCTCATCCCGACATCCGACCATCAGATTACCGCGACATCTTCCCCCCTGCCCCCTCGCCCCTTCACCCCCCTCTGAAATCCGCCCTCGTGACACGCCTTTTGACTTGTTATTAATCTGTAACATCATTAATTACCATCACAGCTTATCCATTAAGACATTGTTCTTGGGAATTACTTTCGGTAATAGGATTTCCATGTTATCTTAATTAGGTTTTTGTAAAAACAGAAGAAGAGTTTATCTTTTTTGTCTAGATCTTTGACATTTGCAATTAATAACTTATTTTTTTTGTAATCAAATTTAGGGATTTGACACACACCGTGGCTATGTCAATCCTACAATTTGAAGAAAGTTAACTTGCTTCTAATTGCCCTTAGTTTTCAGTGTATGGGAAACATTTTAACTTACACAATATTATAGTATGCAATTTAAAAAAAAATAAACTTTGACCCGGCTACGACAATTGTAATTAATTTAGGATAAATTTTCCGGTGTTGTTTGCTTACTTTGGTCCATAATGAGCAATTGACTGTTTAGAGGGGCATATTCGTCTGCAATTGTTTACACGTACACCAGCACGCCATTGGAGATGTATTTGTGTACTGTTGTTCACTATCATAATAATTATCTTAAAAACCTGTTAAATTGTTTCAAGTTTCATCGTAGGTCATCAAACCCAAGAATTACAAGTCGAAAGGCAAACTCCATAATACCACGGAGATGTAACTGTTTTTAAAACATCGACTCCTAAAAACAACTTACCTACTTCGGCAAAGGTTTTGTGCCCAATAATTATACTATCTTTGATCTCCCCTCCCATGTTTCGGACTGAAACCGCGCCTGATGATGATGACGAGTTGAATAACACTTCAATGCAGTCTGGATCTTTTTCTAGCTCAATTTCCCTAATACCTGGTCTGCATGCGGATGGGCCAGGTGCAAGACGTTCGCTCAGTCTTGATGAAACATACAAATACTCGGATTATATTAATACACTTTAAAATTGGAAAGTTTTAAGTTAATTCCTGGCTAAGAGAAGTTTAGTATGAGTAGAATGTGTTTTGGTAAGTATTGTAATTAGTTTTAAAGTACTAAGTGCTGCTAAAACTGATGACCACACTTAATAACAATATCTATGGACGTTTTGAACACCACGTCAGTTGGCCCCGTGCTAAGTACCTGAAGGACTTGTGTTACAGGTACCAGACAACGGAAATATATTTAATACTTTTATACTATAAACGAGGCTTTTTTTTCTTTTCGCTGGCGTTTAGAAATATTATCATATACAAACTTTCATCCCCTATTTTAACCCCTTGGGAGTAGAGTTGATCAAAATCCTTTCTTAGCGGATGCCTACGTCATAACACCTAACTGCATGCCAAATTTCAGCTCGATTTGTCCAGTGGTTTGGGCTGTGCGTTGATAGATCAACATGTCAGTCAGTCACCTTTGAGTTTTATATATATAGATATATTTAAGATTTTTATTATATCATACACATATTTAATACACATCCAGACCCGGGAATATTGAAAACTTTGTGTTCCGTCAGCGGGATTCGAACCCGCGACCCCCGGCTTGAGCTGCCACATACTCAACCAATTGAGCCACAGAGGTCGTCTGTCGGAAATATGTGGAGCTTATAAAAATGTTCATTAAATTAATTTAAACTAACCGTTAAATATCATTGACATCTCTGATTGTATATTATTAAACTGTCATTTAGGTATTGCAGTTTCCAAACGTATTTTGATATAGATTTCAATTTATGAGAGAAGAGATAATATAGTTTTTTTTTAATTGAAATAAGGGTGCAAACGAGTCACCTGATGGAAATCAACTTCCGTCGCCCATGGACACTCGCAGCATCAGAAGAGCTGCAAGTGCGTTGCCGACCTTTTAAGTGGGAATAGGGTAATAGGGGAGGGTAGGGGATAGTTCTGACATTATACTCATAGGTACCATAGTGATACCTACGAGTATAATGATACTCTTAGTAACTGTATATCTTTCGATATGATTTAAAAGTTTTTGTTTTCAAAGTCAATGCAAATCTCTACTTTTTTAAAAATAAATATACATTACATCATGACTAGTACATACAGAACAAGTTACAGGTATAATATTACCTCCTTGTTTTTAAAAGTCAGGTATAAAATAAAGCTGCTTTTCTATTTTCATATCAATAGAAGCTCATTTTAAGCTGGAATATACGTGTGATATCATTGGCACACGTCCGCGGTACAGCGGTGTGCACTCAAACCTGGGTCCAATAAAAATACGATACTTTTATGATAGAATAGAATATCGAAGAGAAATCTTAGATTTTATATTTTTAATTTTTATTAGCGATTATTACGTATCATGAGGCTATTTTTTATTTATTAAAACAAACATTATCTACTTTCACAGTATGACCCAATACAGCAGACTGATACAGTGAAGTTCCCAGAGCGTAAAAATCGTGCTAACCTCCGATTTTTGCAATAGTGGATGAAAATTGAGAAGAAAAAAGATGAATGTGTAGCTGATAACATAAATAATAATGTTTACCTATTAAAAAGTTGTGCTTTTGATTTTTAAATTATTCTCTTCCACTTCAAGTAAACTCATAAACTGTAAAATTTTGAAGAAAATTTGCATATTTCTTTCTTTTAAATATATAGCAAAATAATAAAATATATTATTATATTTTTAATTTGTACCGTTGTTTATATTACAAAGAAAGAAAATAAGTTGAAAAAATATATAATTTAGATTTAAAATTAACATTTTTGTATGTAGATGGGCATATCTCCAAATGTGCTTGTTGTGTGTCTCGCCAGATAAATGGCGTTCCTATTTTTCTTTGGTGTTAAATAGGAAGTTTAAAATTATTTTTTAGGCTTAACAAAGCCTTCTATTTCTTAATGTGTATAACTTTTTAGGTCTTACTTTATTAAATTTTCTGAAAATGTAGCACAAACTTTTCACGGATATTTCGAAGAAAATCTGTTTTTTATTTCTTTTGGTTAGGTTTTTGATTTTTTTTTCATTAGTTATATTTGCTAAAACATACTTAAAAGAAAAAAATATAAATTATGTTAAGAACTGATATTTTTTGTATTCAGGTAAGCATTTTCCAAACATAGGTTCAAGCATGGCTTTAAGTAGGAAGTTTAAATATATTTCAAAGACTAGAAAAAGTCTTTCATTTGTCGATGCATTTAATGTTTTAGCTCTCACTTAAATAAATTCTCAACAAATATAGAAATATGTTTTCGGTCTATTTTTTGAGATATTTAAACGTTTTTAAGTACTTTAAAGTTATCATTTCTCTAAAAATTAAATACGTACAACAAGTAAGTTTAACACACTTTTTGTTACAACCCTTAAATCCACCCAAACCCTTTTATCTTGGTTGCGAAGAGCGTTAATCTCTAAAAACTTTGCAAAAACCTTATAGTTGTATTTAGCTTAGCAAAGCAAACTCTCTTTTTTAAAAATTGTGTATTTGGTTAATTTTCAACGTAAACAATCGTATAAGAGTCATTAATATAACAGGAACAAGAAATTTTTTTTCTGGACAGGTTTTATATAGTGAAATATTAATTTTTAATTAAGTAACTTAAAAATTAAAAGCACAATAAATTTTTGGTAAACTTTGCAAGTTATAGTGTAAAAAGGAAAATTAAACCTCAAATACTAAAATCCATCCACTATTACAATTTTCGGAGGTTAAAACCTCTGGCGACTGCACTAATAGTTATAGAAACTAAAAATATTAACACAATTTTAATAATTAATAAATAAAATAATTCTATGTTGTCTGGCCTAGCATTTTTCTACAATTTTAAATTTTTTTTGATACTTATAAAAACAAATACAAGGATTGGGAAATTTTTTTTTATATATATATAAAATTAAAATCTTATGTATAAAATTCTCGTGTCACAATGTTAGTCCACGAACTCCTCCGAAACGGCTTTACTGATTTTTACCATATTTTATATGCATATTTAGTGGGTCTGAGAATCGGTTAGTGGGTACTTTATATATTGATAAGTGCATTTGTTGAATAAATAATAGTAAATTATTACAACCTGAGACTGACGGCGACCATTGTTTGTGCGACGGGATAGCGATCGACGTTGCCATGGCGACATACTTATTTAGTCACTTCAATAAAATAATATGGGCGAAATATTTTATATTATGGCAAAGCAACGTTTGCCGGGACAGCTAGTTAAAATATAAAAATCACCAAAGAATATGCAGCTTTTATGAAGCTACGCCGTAGAAGCGTAGACGCTACGTAGCTTCATAGCTACGACGTAGCATAAATAATAATCTCCCACACCAGTTTCGGTGGCCGGTTTCATTGAAACCGAGCCAGTTACGCAGGAGTAATTTTATAGTGCCCAAGTGTGCGCGCAATACACAAGAGCACTCCTATTCCTTTCACTCTCATAACCCAGTGGGACGGAAGACCGACACGACTGGCAAGAGATCAGGCGCAGGACCGACTTTTTACATGCCCATCCGACGCATGGATCATCTTACTTGTCAGACAATCAGGTGATCAGCCTGCACTGTCCTAACCAAACTTGGAAATATCATGTTTCCAACGCGGGGATCGAACCCACGACCTCCGGAGTCGAGAGCAACGCTCTAACCACTAGATTACGGAGACGTTCACGTAGCATAAAGCATTAGTTTAAAAGCTAGTAAGCTTTTACCCGCGGCTTTGTTTGTTTGGAATCTTTGGCATACTCGATCCTCTATTGAACTCTCTTAGAAGTGATGGTTACATATAACGGGTCACTTAAACTCAACTTACTGAAAGTAAAATTAAAATTGTACCTATAATATTAGGCTGTTGTTAACTAAATAAAAAAATCTGTCTTCTACGCTTCTGCTCCCGCTCTAAGTCTTGCTTAGGGTAGTTAGTAAACTTTAAACCTAACCTAGCATCTGGATTTTTAATTAAAAGGGTGGCACAGCACAGATGCTCAGAAATACCATTTATTTTCACATTAGTGTTCAATAAATTTTATGACTTTTTGATTACCACAATATTGGTTCCTATATGTTTTACTACTCTCGTGTAAAGGTCAATTCACATTGCAACGTGAGGAGACAATGCGATGCATTTTAGGGACCGTCAAAATTGAAATAGACAAACCAAATGTGTATCTTTTGTGGATACTATTTTGATTATGAATGTCTCATTTAAATATACAGCCGAACATAGAACCTTCTCCTTTTTTGAAGTCGGTTGAAAATATGCTGTTTTGGTCTTGTGATAATGTGAACTGGTCCTTTAGCAACCAGAAAATACCTTAAGAGAGGCAGGTGGGCAGCAGAAGACGAGATTCCTAGAGTTATTGGTAAAAGAAAAGATAAAAAATAAAGCTTTATACTTTTACGAAAGTAAGGACCTTTACTGCTCCTAAATAGAAAAACTTTTAGTTTTTATAAAATGATGAAAGTCTCAGTCGCTGTCTCTCAGGCCATCCGTACTAATATTATAAATACCAAAGTGTCAGTCTGTCTGTCCGTTATCTGTTCACGTCCAAACCGTTAAACCGACTTTGCTGAAATTTGGGTTGGCAATACTTTGAGTCCCGGGAAAAGACATAGGATACTATTTATCCCAGAAAAAATGTACAATTACCGCGCGATAAACAACGGTATTGCGGGCGTCATAAAAAAAAAACTAGGCCTTTGTTATAAAAGTTGTGGATGATTTATACAGTACTAGATGACGCCCGCAACTTCGTTGCGCCAAAATTCGTTTATCGCGCGGGAACCATACATTTTTCCAGGATAAAAAGTATCCTATACCCTTTCCAGGGACTCAAAGTATCTCCGTGCTAAATTTCAGCAAAATCGGTTCAGCGGTTTGTTCGTGAAGAGGTAACAGACAGACAGACAGACAGACATACTTTCGCATTTATAATATTAGTATGGATTTTCAGAGCGAAGTAACCACTCTCCAAATACTGTACTACAAGATTTTTAAATGTCCGTATGGTTGCCCAAGCACATACGACATTCTCGCAACATAGTCGGCCTAGTCCAGAGGAAAGAACTAGTCAATACGTCTGGGACAAACCATGTGCGGGGTTCCTCACGCTGTTTTCCTTCACCGTACGAGCGTCCGTACTATGTACTTGATATCAGAAAATGTCTCATTGGTACACGCCTCCACCCGGGATCGAACCTGCACCCTCTACCAGTGCGAACCAAAGGTCTACCCATTAGGCCACGGGCGTCGTCTAGTATGCTATAACGACATACATTTCATACTCACTTCGAAAACCGAAACTGTACACTTTAGCTACACTCATAATACATACCGACCACATTCTAAATTGCTTCATTTAACCCTGCAAATGCGTTAGACGGGTCCTAATGACTTCAGGTCTTAGTTTAATTTAATATGAACTTGTAACAAGACGCTGGCCTAAGACGTTACTGAATACAATAAGGGGATTAACAGACTGACGACAAAATTAAATGCTTAGTTAAAGATTCGATACCACGTCTGGGTATCTAATATTATGTTGAGATTATATTGCCATGATATTAACAAAACAAAAGCTTTTATTTTTAAATAGTAATAGAATCAGGCGTTACTTTGCGGAAATCCATAGCTTAAAATTTTGTTTGTTATTATTTTTAGCAATATTCCGCGAAAAAAAAAAAAAAAAAACTTCCACCTTTAAGTAAATGAGTGAGTGCACGCATAGGCATGCGTACAGCACCTCCCTCCTCCCACACTGCCTATGCGTACACTCGCATGCAAGAACTTGCAAACACCACCACCACACAAGCAATAATGTTGGCAAATCCGTGCAAGGCCCCTCACCACCATGCAGGTTGAAAACCTCGACGCGCGTTTCGCTCCAACACCGGAGCATCCTCAGGATGTGGACTCTACGAACAACGTCCGTCAAGTGCCGCCACCGGCTAAAACACCACCTTTTTATATCCTATCGAGTTTTTTTTTTTTCGCGGAATATTGCTAAAAATAATAACAAACTAAATTTTAAGCTTTTATTTTTATTTTTAAACTTCTTACTATAAAAATAAAGTTTAATATAAACAGTTTACGCAAATTATATTTATTTATTTCCTCCTTTTAGGCTATATTTTATCTGTCTGTTTAGATTTTACAATAAAGCGCTAAAGCTCAACTAATTTCGATAAAAAGTGTACGGTTCCTGATTAACGAATTACAAAATAAACAAAGCTGATGTCTTCGTTTCATTGCACTGAAATTGTTTAGGTTGAGTTCATTTAAAACTAATATTATGAAAACGGCGAACCGAGACACTAAGTTCCATAATATACAATTGGTATGAAATTCTGTCTTATTATTTTATATACTTAAATTATATTGTAAAATGTATACAAAACGCACGTCTGCTTTTCGCCTAATCCATTTCGCATGAGTTCGGTTTGGCTTATATCGTGCTGTCGGCTACACAAGGCGGATTGTGACAATGTGACTATTGAGCTGCCATAAATTGGGCCTTTGAGACACAAAAACCAATTTGTTGAGAACAAAACATTAATATTATATTGCAACGAAATGTTATAACGAACCATAATATTAATATACCATAACGTTATTCTTTATCTTAGTATAGTCATATGTTTCAATTTTATTTAATTAATAAAAAAATGTCTTGCTGGTTACTTTGACCCCAAAAGCCGATGAACAGGTTAAAATTAATTTTTCAACATTAACAGCCGTCCAAAACTCTATTTACTGGTATTCCAATTGTAATCAAGCAGGCCGCACTTAGAAAATTCTTCATCAATATTTAATTCAATTAAAAAAACAATTACAGTGTAATTATTACACAAAAGTAAAAATGTAACAAAATTACAACTCCTTGAATCTTAATTACAAAATTCAGTTCACTGCACAATATCTTTAGAGATTCACAATTAATTTAATTACTTCTAATCTGGTTATTTCTTTAGTCGATGACGGGTTAACCCTTTAGCGCAGATGGGGTACAATTTGTTGTGCAATTTAATTTAGTATGTCATACTATTAAAACTGTTATATTTAACGATCGTAATAAACTGCATGCGATTTTACGATTTTAGTAGTTAGCGGTTGGTAATTAAATTATAAGCGTTGATTAAATGCTGAAATTTGAATTTGTTATTACCTGACTAACGATGTATACTAATACACTACGTACATGACGTATTTATTTTAAGTATATTTCTGAAATATTTTACAATAATTATGATTTAATTGCGGCTGGAAATACTGGCTACTCTTTGTGGAGTGACTGAAAACTAGAAGTACCAGAAGAAGTAAAAATGAAATAGCAGAAGCAAAAGCCGCGCTGTAGAGAGTTAGGGCTATATTACTTACTTCCTATCCTACGCCGCACCGGCTATCTGTTCGTTCGTTCGTTCGTGCTACGTATCCTTACACGAGTTTATAATTTTTTCAATCCCAAAAAAGTGCACAAAGCTGATAATACACGTTATCACTTCAACATTTTTATAATTATTGTACTCCATCTGTATTCTTTATTCCATTTTCAAATCACCAAACATTTTTATAATTATTGTACTCCATCTGTGTTTCTTATTCCATTTTCAAATCACCAAACATTGTACATTATCTGTGACAGAACGTGCACAGGAAATGTCTTTATGTTTGTCACTGTCAAACGCCCAAAAGTGGATGGATGGCAAAAATTCGCCACATTTTTTTGCTCAAATGAACCGTGCATGTTATTAGATTAGCAGGTCGATTTCGAATTCTGTTTATGTATGTTTATTTAACGGAAATGAATCGCAATTTGGGGGTCGTATTGTTGACATGGAGTAATGTAATATTTATTTTTGAAATGGCTTATCATACCGTGTTTGTTGAGGACGGGTGACAACGGGTTAAGTGTATGTTGTTTGTGATAATATTAATTACATTATTTTGAGATTAAAATGTCGTTTAGATGATACCATTATCATTATAACATGCCGTAGATCTGTAAAAACTAACATTAACCTTTTACAAGTCTATGGGTTGTTTTGGGCTGTAGAAATCATAGGAGTGTGGATAAGAAACAGCTGTTACCTAAGTGACACATTATTTTTCAAGTTATCAAGGTCAATACTGCCAACAGCATCAGGGAATCTTACAATATGTATTAGGTAACCAATCGATATCACACATTGACTGCACAATGCACATCTTTCCGTGATGAAAACTTATTTAATAGACTTCCTGTAAGTTGTAACTTAAAATAGTATAATATTTGTCTAACAGACGTACAGACACATCACATTGTAATAATATTGAAATTATGGATACTAATGCATTGAAATTTCACTATTAAATCTATTCCCAGACAAAGAAACCAAACAGATTTAGTGTAAAAATAAGTTCATATAAATGTTACAAGCCCCATACTGTGTGACGTCACGTGTCCGTTTGATTAGTTTGCTGATTCATTGCATTAGAAAATATTTAGCCTTTACATAACCAATGAAAATCCAACCCTGAATTGATACTATTACAGTTCAAAATCATTTAACCTATTTGTATAATAATCTACCACCACTAGCGAGGGAATTTGAACTGTATACTTCGGTGTTAAAGTTGGTTATGCATTGGTGGTGTCTGCAAGATGTAAGGGTAGTAATCCCATGTTCTCAATTGAATTAGCGACCGCCCGCAGTTTTTGCTACTCCACACAATGGAGACGGCGGGCGTGCAAAAATTACCCCGTCGTCTTTAAAACGTTCCTGCATTGTTTACATTCGATTTAGGGTTAGTTTTGGTGCCTTAATCCAAGTGAAGTTTTGATAGTCGTTAATACTCGTAGTTAAAGAATTAATGAACAAAACATATTGTGCTCACATTAATTTATGAGTAAATCTAATCTTATATATAAAAATAAGTCGAGGTTTCCTTCCTGACGCTATAACTCCAGAACGCACGAACCGATTTCCACGGTTTTGCATTCGTTGAAAAGGTCTCGGGCTCCGTGAGGTTTATAGAAAAAAAATCAGAAAAAACTTCGAGAGAAAAATTATAAATGCGAAAGTATCTCTGTCTGTCTGTTCCAAAGTCCACGCGGACGGAGTCGTGGGCAACAGTTAGTAAAAATATATAAACTTGGGATCTATTCTGATATGATTTTCATTCAACTAATAGCTTTGATTCAGTCTAGATCATTTTTTTTATAAAATAAAGGAGGCAAACGAGCAAATGAGTCACCTGATGGGAAACAACTACCGTCGCCCATGGACACTCGCAACATCAGAGGAGCTGCCCGGGTGCGTTACAGGCCTTTATTTTATTTATTTATTTTATTTTTATTTGCTGTATTTTAAGATATTTTGTTGATGTTGTTTAGGTATAAGAGGTTATAAGTCTGCATCGAAACTAGAAGTAGTATTATTGTTGGAAACTGCATTTTTTTATTTTATAAAATGAAGGGGCAAACGAGCAAACGGGTCACCTGATGGAAAGCAACTACCGTCGCTCATGGACACTCGCAACATCAGAAGACCTGCAGGTACGTTGCCGGCCTTTTAAGAGGGAATACGCTCTTTTCTTGAAGGTTTGCAGGTCGTATAGGTCCGGAAATACTGCTAGTGACAGTTCGTTCCAGAGTTTTACAGTGCGCGGCAGAAAGTTACGCGAAAAACGCACTGTGGAAGACTGCCACTGATCAAGGTGATGAGGATGGTATGTTTTTCGCGTGGGACGATGGCGAAAAGTTGCAGGTGGTATGATTCCGAACAATTGCTCAGAGCACTCCCCGTGATACAACCGATAGAGGATGCAGAGTATTGGGGTATCTATTATTATTGTTACACAATATTGCGCCACGGCGAATTGCAAAATCCACCTTATTACTTCATATCAAAAAGCGAACAGGAAAAGAACAAAAACCCATCATCTCCAGCTTTCTACAAAACTAAATAAAGTTGCCCAGAATATGAAATTTCGTTGCGACTTATCGAAATTCGATATTGTATATCGTTAGAGCTATCTTTTTACATCATTAACCTCGTCTATACTTCTTGTATTTTCCAAACTCCATTTTCTTGATTAACTGTGTAAAACGTGTCCAATTTTCCTTCATGCTGACATTGTTAACCCTCAAATAGTTCAGTTAATATTTGTTGAAATGAAGTAATTTTTATTTGGCAAAAAATTGAAATTTCGATGATAGTAGCGTAAGCTTGGATTTTAAATATTATTAGGTGTTTCAAAAGTTTCATATGTGTGTATTATTATAGTGGTAAAACCATTTTTAAATGAAGTATATCAATAGGTAGTTAGTATCCCAAAACCTCTAAATTATTATAAGCTTGAATTTTCAAACATAATAGGTATAACTTTAGTTAAAAAAACAGCCCATGAAATTTTTTTGAGACATGTTTGTGGTAAAATCATAGTTGAAAATTGTAATCATTTTTGCTTGCCATGACTTATGAGGCAAAATTTGAAATTATTTTTTATTCACTATAGACTTTACTTTGCATCAAAATCGATAACGCTTTGCTATTGTCATATTCTAACGCCTCTAATAAATAAATTCTGAATCTGACTGTTACGGCGGTTGTAAAACTGGAAATATCCAATCGCAATATAATCCCGTTTGGAGCTCAGCGTGCGTTTTATGTCGGCGATATCTGTCTAAACCTAATACGATGAAATGTGGAGTGACGCACTGACGTCGCTTGATGACGCGGATGACATGACTGTGACACACTGCTAGCGATATATCGCTTGGCGATAGAGAATATGTGAAATAAAATGTTGTGTGTGTTAATGCTAAGGCTGCTTTTTTATGCAAAAATCTAAAGGGGGTAACAGACGTGCGAGTAAATACGCGGACTTATGGCTCGACGATCTTAATCTCCTGTGTGTCAGCAAAGAGCCGCGAGCCTGGGGCCAAGGTAATCCAGTGTAAGCGATTCTCGTGTATCATCATCGCGAGCCGAGTAAGTTCGCGAACTTAAAACCCGCGTGCTTTAAGTTCGAACGTCTATCAGGCCTTTACAAGTATTTTAATATCGCTTTAATCAAGTCAGTCAGTCAATTTTAATATACGTCTATTGAATTTCTAAAGTTGCGGATTGATATTATTGCAGGCTATGTTGATAAATAATAATTATTGATAAAATGTTGATAATTGTATTTATTTTTACTTTAACAATACTTAATACTTTTACCGAGTACCTACTATCGTAAAACAATGTTATGTAAATTACCTCTAGTATAGCATAAAATTATTGAACATAATACTATTAAATGGGAAATAATAAAACGAGCGAATAAAAAATTACTTAGCGACCGATGATGAACATACTGTTTTAATAACGTGAGCGGTTTTCTTGTGTGGATTTCAGTGTGGATTTGGTGCGGGGGGGGGGGGGGTGTTAACTCCTCTTCTCACCTCCCCCCTTACCCCCACTTCCTATCAATTTTGGGGTTTCCAAATATTTACCGTTGTTCCTCTTATCTAAATTAAGCTACTCACAAAAAATTTGCTTGATAGTAATAAAAAAAATTGTTTTAGGAATCCCTGATTAATAGTGTTTCATCAAATAGTTATTTCACATTCATTTTTTTTTTGTTATTAATGTATTTTTCAAAGTGGTTTTAGTGTTCGAAACACTTCATTTAAGATAAAATGCCGCTCAGTATAAAAAATACATTTGCCAAATATTGTAAAAATGCAGGACGTAACGTTGACACTCAAACAGATATTAGGTCGCTCAAATATTATGAAGCTGCTCATTTTGTATTTTAAGTAACTCAAATAAATAATTTTTCAAGTTGCTGTTTTGTTAATTTCTCGTCACTCACAGTCAGTCGCTCGAATAGTAATTCTATAACTCAAATTAAATAATTTTCACACTTAAAACGGTAATTTACAGTCACTCGATTAAATACTACCCCTATTAAATTATCGCTTTTGATTCGCTCCCACTACTCAAAACTCTTATGCCTGGTTAAAAAGACCCCATCTGCTTTGAAGGGTTAAACTGTTATGTGGCTATTGCGAATAATGAGAATCATTTAAAGAAATTTACCGACCCTGGGGTGTTCTTGTCACGTCTGGGGTCAGGCTTTGGTGGGTTAAAAGGTGGAAAAAATTACCACATTTATTTTATTTTTTACCAAATTATCGCCTTTGTTTGTTTAAGCGGTAATGGCGTATAATTTAGCTTTAAAACGCTGTACGCCTTGAAATATATGGAATTTTATTATTTTTTACAGTATTCGTCAATCGTCTTTTAACCGGCTATACCAGAGGAGAGAATATGTTTATAAAGCATGTCATTTATGATTTGATTTTGAGCGCATATAATATTCTGTATTGCTTTAATATGTTGACCATATTTATGTAATTATTAGATTAAGTGTTTCACTTTTTGAGTGGGTATATAATTTTCAGGTGGTTTTCGTAAAATAATAAAATAAATAAATAATAAAATTCAATAATCTCTTAATTCCAGCTTAAAAAGCAGTTGTTCGAATATTTTAGTGGCACGGCAATTAAAATTTCATTGATAATAATCATAGAATATAGATACTATGATATAATATCAAAGTGAATAATAATGTGTACACTCAGCTCACTTAGCCAATTATTGCCCGCGGCGTACATCAGTACAAACATGCTTACCGCCGGAATTACACACAAGGTGCGCCACAGACCCCATACGCTTTAGGGGGTTAATTTGTTAGGTATTAAATATTATAGACATAGAGTGATATCGGCTGTATCAGTGACATGGTCTCATGGAAAACGGGCACAAACTAATAGTGTTGTATTTTATTTGTAGTGTTAAATACTAGTTAAATTGAAATTAATCTATTTGCTTTACTTTATTTTAAAATTAATAGAAGTTATCCTACTTTCATATTCTTCATCGATAGTTTATATGATTCATAGTGCTGCAGTGCATTCTTCAATTTAAATGTAAAAAAAAAAACTGATAACATTAAAAGTATTATTTGTCTCATCTCAGTCTTTATGGCTATTATTGAAAAGTAATGTTAGGGTTTTTACAAAAATCTCTATATGTGGCGGCCAAACTTTACTTTTAAAATATGCACTCCCACGTCACTTTTACGACACCAGCGAAAATCAGTTTTCATTTTATGCATCAAAAAGTTAAACGTCCGAACTTTACAGGTTAGAGTTACGGTAACTATATACTGTTATTGCTCGTAAAACTGTTTCCTAACCGAGCCGCTATAACCGAACAGTTAAATTTTAACGGTGACACGTGATCGGGTTTGTAGATTACCGTTTATGGTTAAATATTCGGTCATAACATTTTTCATACTGGCCTTTATGGGCTCGCTAATATTATTTATCTCACCTTTATTTAGTTTCAAAAGACTTGAGCTAGATCGGGTCTGTAACTTCATTTTTTTTTATTCTTTTCGTAACAAAAACTATTTCATGTTCTGTTCAGGCACTTCTTCTTTCTTAGTATCAAATTTCATCAAAACTGAATGAGCGGTTTAAGGTGACGCCGCGTTAAAGTAAAAAACCGTGTTGGAATTTGGATATGTTTTAGATTGCTTGTTTTCTACGAGAGGCCGGCCCGGCCTCTCATAGAAAACAAGAAACGGAACAGCAAGAAATTCAAAGGGCGTAAGCGACATAAAAGTAAATTTTAAAAAACTAAAACCCGACTACTAAAACGCGCTCTAAAAAGTACGAAACAAGAAAACAGTTTATAGGGATATGGAAATGTTTAAAGGATAGCCGTGGTCGTATGTATATTTATTATCTACTAGCGACCCGCCCCGGCGCTACACGGGTATAAAATATATAGCCACTGAAAAAATGATTAAAATCATTAGCCTATGATCCTTCACGTGGTCTACTTCTTATCTGTGCCAAATAACATAAAAATTGCTCCAGTAGTTCGCGAGATAAGCCCTTTCAAATAATTTGCCCCGTTTTTTCCACATGCTTAGTCTTAAAGTGTATGCTTGAACCAATTTATGTACAAATTTTGGAAGCTTAAATCACTCTCCTCTGTTAGCAAAATTTGAATCCCTTTTTTACAGAGGTCTTTTTGATTAACTATTCTGTGTTATAAAAGTTGACCAATAGTGTTATGCTATGGGTAATAATTCAAAGAAAAATACATTATTAATACTGACAATGAACTTTAATTTCTTAGCTTTAGTCATTGCTGTGAAAAATCGATATCACTACAGCCAAATTATCAAGGCGTCACCAAGCGGTAACAGAACAGACACACTTTGAATTTTCAATATTATTATGGATAGTATTACTAGATGTGTAAACGCTATAGAGAAATAATACCTAATTGTATACATATTACATATTTTATGCCGCTTATTAAAGTCTGAAATCCATGTTTTAAATAATACTATCCATGTTTTAAATAATACATAATGAGTTTCTAGTTACGTTAGTAACATTGAATATCATTGATATTACTTATCAATATATTGCCTCACTGCAAGTTACAACTTGAATCCGTTTATAAAAACGGCCAAAACTCTATCGGCCGTTTAAATTTTTATTGGCTCGATAGCCGTTAGGCATTTTGGATGGAAAATTAATACCCACTACACATGCGGTGTAAGTTACTCTTGTAATAGGATTAAAATTCCGTTATAGCAGTTACAGTACTAGCGTGGCCGCTAGAGAAAAACACTGTTCATAGATTTTTTGTAAGACTAAAGGATTTTGGCGGCTACTCCACGCGGGAACCGTACATTTTGTAGACTCCGCAAGAAAAAGTCCATGTCTTTCCGGAACATAAAATATCTCCATGCCAAACATCATTAAAACCGACTTCCAAGGTAAAAACAATAATAACATTAATATGAACTAAAAAGTATTAAATAATTTTTCCTATCTAATAGTGCCTTTTTCCGATTTCGGCTAAACCTCAACTATTTCTGTACTCAATCTTCATTATTTTGAATTCGGTACCAGATAGCTGAATCATCAGTTCTCTGACAGAATATTTGAAACTTTTGGAACTGGCACCGACTTCAAAATTATGAAGATTGAGCACAGAAATAGTTGAGGTTTAGCCGAATTCGGAAAAAGGCACTATTAGATAGGAAAAATTATTTAATACTTTTTAGTTCATATTAATTTTATTATTGTTTTTACCTTGGAAGTCGGTTTTAATTTTTTGTTAAAAATAATAATTTCACTCTTTTTAGTTACACTAGTAGGTAAACTCGCGTATATTTTATTTTACGTATCTTATTACAATTTGTTAAGGGCTCGGGTTACGCGCTCGATCAAATGAAATTCGATACCGCGCCAGTACAAGTTTTATATGTTTCTGTCTCGCTACCTACCCCGTGCCCCCCGCGCGCCTCCGGCAGCGTATTATATGTGTGCGTGCGTCGTCATTCATAATTATTTTACTCTGATCAAGTTATTCAAGCCGTGCGTTTGTTGCGATTTGCGAACTATTATATTTTATTGTTTCATGAATCATTAACAATATTGTTTTTGTGGTTGTTTTATATATTGGAATAGTAGGAATACGGGCGCGGGCGTAGTGTCGTCGATCTTGTCACTGAACTGAACAGAATACAGATTCTACATAATATATTAAAATAATATACTTACTATAATATCTACATTGGACTCTTCACAAATCACACCACGTCAGCCTGGCCCCGTGCTAAGTACACTAAGGACTTGTGTTACAACTTACAAGTACCAGACATATAATACCGAATATATTATAATTTATACTAGCGACCCGCCCCGGCGTCGCACGGGTATAAAATATATAGCCACTGAAAAAATGATTAAAATCAATGATCTATCCTATGATCTACTTCTTAGCCTATGATCTACTTCTTATCTGTGCCAAATAACATAAAAATTGCTCAGTAATTCGCGAGATAATTTTCCCCCGTTTCAAATAATTTCCAACGTTTTATCCACATACTCCTATTAGTCTTAGCGTGATAAAATATAGCCTATACTCTATAGCCTTCCTCAATAAATAGGCTATCTAACACTGAAAGAATTTTTCAAATCAGACCAGTGTTCCTGAGATTAGCGCGTTCAAGTTAGCCCTTTCAAATAATTTCCCCCGTTTTTTTCCACATTTTCCTCTATTTCTTCGCTCCTATTAGTCTTAGCGTGATAAAATATAGCCTATAGCCTTCCTCGATAAATGGGCTATCTAACACTGAAAGAATCATCAAAATCCGTTGCGTAGTTTTAAAGATTAAAGGGAACAAAGGGACATGAGGGAAAAAAGGGACTTTGTTTTATAATAAGTACCTATAATATTACTTCAGTCGGAATTTCCAGGAATTGCTATTGTATTCTATTGTTGTCGCGATCACCGGTGCTCGCGCGGGGCCTGAAGGATTATTTAGATATAGATTTCCTTTTTATTATACTCAACTTATTTAAGATCCATACTTCCATACTAATTGTAAAAAATTAATAAAAAAGTGTGTCTGTTTGTCTGTCTGTTATTAGCTTATTACCTCTTCACGCCCAAACCGCTGAACCGATTTTGCTGAAATTTGGCATGGAGATACTTTGAGGCGGTCCCGAGTCTTTGTCCTTTGACATATAATACTTTTTATCCCGAAAAAATGCACGGTTTCCGCGCGATAAACTAGTTTTGGCGCAACAGAGTTGCGGGCGTCATCTAGTTTTTACAATATTATTATACACATCCATGAGTCATGACTCATGACTCATGAGTCATGAGTCATGACCCAGGAAAACGTTTTGTTCCGTCGGTGGGATTCGAATTTCGAACCAGCGACCCCCGGCTTGAGCTACCATGCGCTCAACCACTGCGCCACAGAGGTCGACGCTTTTATTTAAAAATTATTAAAAGACAGTACGTAACAATAAAGTTTCAAAAACAGAAAAAAGGCTACTCCAAATATTCCTCACATTGTTATCATTCAAAATAATAAAATCGGACAAGTGCGAGTTGGACTCGCCCATAAATGGTTCCGCAATCCGCAGCAACAATAAGGTTTATTTTTATGAAATTATAAGGTATTTTTTTATAGTTTCGGAGAAAAGTGGCTGTGACATACGGACAGACAGACACACAGACATGACGAATCTATTAGGGTTCTGTTTTTTGCCATTTGGCTACGGAAGCCTAAAAATCAAAAGAGTATTATTAATTACTAGCTGTTGCTGTTCAGTGTTAGATAGCCCATTTATCGAGGAAGGCTATAGGCTATATTTTATAACGCTAAAATTAATTGGAGTGAAGAAATAGAGAAAAATGTGGAAAAACGGGGGAAGCTATATGAAATTGCTTATTATCTTAAGATCTACTGGAGCAATTTTTATGTTATTTGGCAAACATAAAGAGTAGACCACTTGAAGGGACATAGGCTATTTTTTGCGGAAAAATGTACGGTTGCGTGAAATTCCTAAATTACGCAAGCGAAGCCGAATAATAAAATCGTAGGAAAGTCAATTCTGTACATTGAATATTTTTGTACAAAAAATAATACTTGGGATGTGATCTACTATGATAATGCGAACGAAGTCGCGGGCAACAGCTATATTATAATAAAGTCATAGGAAAGTCAATTCTGTACATTGAATATTTTTGTACAATAAATATTAATACCTACTTGGGATGTGAACTACTATGCTAACGCGGACGAAGTCGCGGGCAACAGCTAGTATGGAATATCTATTTCTTCGCTTCTATTAATCGTAGCGTGATAAAATATAGCCTGTAGCCTTTCTCGATAAATGGACTAACACTGAAATAATTTTTCAAATCGGACCAGTAGTTCCTGAGATTAGCGCGTTCAAACAAACAAACAAACTCTTCCGCTTTATAATAATATTATTTAATTATTAAAGTATTTATATTATTTAATTGAATAAAACTGACATCAGGAAATAATTACTAAAAATACAAACTAAAATAAAATATACAAACATAGGTATACAAACTTAGAATACAAGTTCACTTTTATATTTTATTTTATTTCAAGACAGAAATTAGCAAGTCTGTTCAGGAGTTCTCGAGTTTTAGCGAGACTAACGAAATTAATTATACATAATATCAATGTAAGTATATTGTATAATCATATTATAATATTATGACTATCGCTAATATTCCTAAACGTTATTTACAAAATACAGTACTTATATAAGAAAATAATAATATTATGATTTATGATATTCATAATTATTATTTATTTTAAACTACTGTGTGATACATCATACATCCCACCTTTCGGTATCCATTATTAATTATTATCAAAAGTTTAAGCAATAAAAGCAAGTTGTTCAAGCAATTGTCTTCAAGTATCACATAAAAATTTTCAAAATCAACATTCAACAACAATAACATTCTCTCGATCGCGGATTCTTGGAAATCTACTGTTATCGCGCGCGCGGTCGCATGCGACCGCTTGGAGCTTGAGGGAATATTGTACTTGAAACTCCGCCACCCGCCCGTGCCTCCCGCGCCTCCCGCGCCCCCCGCCCCGTTGCCCCGTTGCCGCGCTCTGTCGTGTGAGCGGATCGGCACGATACCATGTTGGAAATTATAGAGAAATTTCGTTGCGTTCACGAATACCAAAAATGATGAATGAAAATTTATTATATTGCCATTCTTTTGAAGACATTCTGTAACTACACAATATAAGCTGTGTTCCCAGGTAAAATACATTACAATTCGATGAGTTTTTAATATAAAACAAGTGTGCGAAAAGTATGTCGACAATGGCGTAAAAATTTATGAAATGTAATCGCTTATATTTTTTAGTGTGTAAATATTTTGAAGTTAATTTTTGTTCAGGAACCTAGGTAATTACTATTTTAAGCTGAAAAATAACTCAAACATGTTAAATATTTTCGTATGACAAAATGATTTTGGTATTACGTTTGTATGAGAATTTCGAGGGTAACCCGGCCCCTTAAGAGTCACAACTCACACTCACAAAATAATATATAGGCATTATCATTTATCAGTGAAGTGAACGTATTGTGCTAGGTAATTAAACAATTTTAATGCTTCAAGCCCCAAGCGGTCACCGGCGATTGCGATAACAATAGAAAAGGCTATTGTGTCTCGTTTTTCCACGATCGAAGGATCTATCAGATAAAAAATTGTATAAACTTGCAAAGGATGTAGCGTAGCTACTCATAATATTTAATATTATCATAATTGAAAGCTGTTCATGTAATCAAGAAGTCAAATTGATACTTAGTGCGCCATCTATTGATAATAAGTGTAACTAATTAAAAAGACACTTAATGACTTTGTTTTGTTTAAATGCTCTTTTTAAAATAACTTTATTTTAATTCTATTTGTCTATTTAAATGTTATAAAATAGTAAAGTATTCGATCTGTCGTCTGCCGCCACGCGCCGCGCGGCGGCGACGCCGTCGCCTCTGCGGCGCTGACCGCCGTGTATATAAACAAACAGGTGTTGTTATACAGTAAATAATTATTATTATTATTGTATCCATACCTATGCCTTGTACTATTATCTATTCTGTGCCATGAGACATTGGTGACCTTAACACGACGTGGTAATGATGATGATGATGACGATGATGATGATGATGAATATGAATTGCATAGTAGCATATGCTTTCTGTTCTTAAAATAACGGCAAAACTCCCAAACGTGTATCTCAAACGTGTATCTATAAGGAGTCAGGAGTTGACCCAATATTTGACTTTTTGGTAGCATATTCTTAGTACACTTCACATAAAACCAAAATCACCATGTTTCCATATAAATTTCGAGGAGTTCCATCGATTACTCATGGATCCCATCATCAGGTCACCATTTTTGTGAACATGGTACCAAATTGGAGTAAAACCTAATACAACAAAACAAAAATTTCGAAAATCGGTTCACAAACGGCGGAGTAATTGTTGAACATACAAAAATAAAAAAAATATCCACAGCCGAACATATAACCTCCTCGTTTTTTGGAAGTCGGTTAAAAATCGTTTACCGTGGGTACCGTGGGTGTAGTGGAATTACAATCGGTTTGATGGATAATAATTAAGATCAGTAATGCCACGTTTCGATAAATTTTACTTGTACTAATTATATTAGTTGAAATTTTCACAGATTATGTAATATGTATATCTGTTGCTGCTATGCTAACAAATACTAAAAATAAAATAAAATTAATATTAGTAGGCAAATACTTGATTTTTTCTCAAAGTCCTTAGTTATAATATTGTGTACTTTATTTAACGTTTATAGCGTTGCAAAACAAGAATTTAACCCTGTCCTTTTCCTGAAAGTATTTGGTAGTTTATTAAAAAATTTTACCCGAAAAGTATGCAAGATTATTCGTGCATCCATAATTCATAGGACGCAAAATGCCTGGAGCTACGAAAAAAACTGCGCAGCCCACGCTAATCGATTTAAAAAGATTGCGGCGATTAAAAACCGTATCGATAGTTATGGCTGGTATACACGTATTAAGTTAATAAGTAGTTAACTAAATTTTAACTTAATTTTAAGTTATTATTTGCATGTAAACACAAAATTTAGTACCAAGTAGCAAGTTCAAATTTAGTTAGTTAAGTATAAAGTCATAACTTAAAATTTAATTGACTACTTATCTACTCAATACGTGTAAACCAGGCATTATGTACTTTTAATTTTATTCCGTAAATAAATTTACAGGAAAATATCGTAAAATATTGAAAAATAGCGCCAAAAAATGCATGAGGAGAGAAACAGTCTAATTAATCATGTAATATTTAAGGGTTAATTTTTGTCATGACGTGTCATTATTTAAAGTGCGACTTACAAATAAACACTTTCTATAATAATACTAGCTGATGACGCCCGCAACTCCGTTGCACCAAAATTCGTTTATCGCGCGGGAACCGTATATTGTTCCGGGATAAAAAGTATCCTACGTCCTTCCCCGGGATCCAAAGTATATTCTCTTTGCCTAATTTCAGCAAAATCGTATCAGCCGTTTGGGAGTGAAGCGGTAACAGACAGACAGACAGACAGACAAACAGACGAACAGAAAGACACACACGCTTTCGCATTTATAATATTATAGTTAGTATGGAAATATTTTCATACTTACTATAATATGGATTATGTACTTCAGAGTTTTTTAACAATATGGCCTCAACTGAACTTAACTCAATTTCAGCAAAGTGGCTCAGACACAATTTTTTTTTATTACTAAGAGATTAAATTATAATATATCATCATCCATTCCATTCAAATTTGGATTTCCCTAAAAGCCTTAAGGTATTATAATATTGTCTTTGTACCTCTTGTAATAATCCTTACACATGGTAATGTGAGTAACTTTACAATGGAGTTACACGAAGGAGCCTGTAATGGTATGCTAATGTTATTGTAACTTGAAGTGTATGGAGACGCCTTAACCAATTAGGACACGAAGTCTAGTGCAATACATCCCGCATTCATATGTATGTAGTCCATATCTATACTAATATTATAAAGCGAACGCCTCTCCTTCTGTTTGTTCCCTCTTCATGATTACGTGTACTAAGATAGAGGAAAATATAGGCTTAGTAACTGTATTTTTATGCCCAAAATGTGCGGTTTCCGCGTAATTAAAGAACATACAAAAAAATCTAGTGTTGTTTATAATATCAACAAATGTATACCGACCGCTTAGAGTCCATACATGCTTTTTAGTTTTTACTGAAATTGATTAGTTTTACTTATAAATAGTTGTGACTTGAGCTGTAGGAATCTGTTACATCTAATATCTTTTATCTCCCGTATAATATCAATATACTCATATTATTATAATAGCGAAAGTGTGTCCTTAGAAAATAAATACAAGAAATACCATTACAAGTTTATCTGTGATGGACAACATCGACTGGTCGCCTTAGAGCTGAGTCTTTTACGAGGTCATTATGCGAATGCAAGACCAGCCTTACTGATAACTAGATGATGCCCGCAACTTCGTTGCGCCAAAACTCGTTTATCGCGCGGGAACCGTACATTTTTCCGGGACAAAAAGTATCCTATGTCCTTTAGTATCTCCAATTTTTTTTTCTTTTGTCATGAGATTTCCCATAAAAAGTGAAAAAAATTGGTCTATCAGCGCTGCTACTTTCACAATGAACTCTCTACAAGGAACACATACACACCCTAAATTATTATCACTTAGTTTTTTTCCATCTTGTATAGTACAATATTACTGATTATAATAATTTATAATACCTCTAAAAATAGAAGATACTCAAATCTAATAAACTTTTGCCTCACCCAACAATAACGAAAACTAGCAAGTTACCTATTTCATGTTTTTAAACTCCAATATGAATTTCCATATAAAGTTGTGGATGTAAAACAAACGTGTCACAAACAATATTAAATTCTGGAAGTTTCTGAACGCTACCAGTCCGTAAGTTTCAGAACTTGCATTAGCATAGTGGATAGGGTATATTTTTAAAGTATAAGCGAGTCTGAAATATAATACGGATGTGGTATATTTATTAACAATATAATATTTAATTAGATACGGGTCGAATTGATAACCTATTTTTTAAAGGATTCAAAAACCAAAAAGAACCTTAGCTAAGATACCTCAGGAATTTTATTGTAAAAATTCGAATTTAAAACATTTATGTAGATAAATGTTTAAATTTGATTTGACAGTAAGAGTTGTAACGTAGTAAAATTAACGGTACTATTAGTCTAAGATCCCACTGCAGAATTGTGCAGGTATCGAGTACACGCTTAAAACCACATTTTCACAAAAAAATATCATAAAGAGAACATATTTCTACTGGGGTGCCAGTCCAAATGTGGCCGCAAATATTTTTAAAATTTTTTTGAATAATTGAGTTTGCGGGATAAAATGTAATCATCGCGTATTGAAAGCAAACATCGTTCATTTCATGGCAATGAGTATAGAGATTTAGAAAAATCCGGTGTGCCGTTGGGCACCCGGCCGCAACCCTATTGTAACCAGGTGTGAACAGGTACCATTCCGATACGTTTTTCCATCCATAACGTATATTGATCTTTTATATATCAAATGGAAGCTTATTTTCCTCTTATCATTATAATATAGGTATGCCTAATTAAATCTGGCCGCAAATAAGGGGTGCCGGCTGTCAAAGATGGCAAAGTATCGAAGGTTGAGGGAAAGGGAGCTAGCGCGAAACATTACGGGATAGTGATAGTACATCATGTTAGTGTACTTAAACATCGGTTCAAACAATAGTAATAATCGGCCAAGTGCGAGTCGGACTCGCGCACAAAGGGTTCCGTACTATTTTTGTGTATTTTTGTGTAGTGTAGTGAGCAAAATTCAGGCCAAAATTGGTGTTTTTTGTATGGGAGCCGCCCTTATATTTTAATTTTACTTTAATTTTATTATTAGTAATTAATTGCACATATTTTAATTGAAGATTTCGTGAAATTTTAAGGTGCCCATCTGTTGCCATTATCGACATAGAGCGAAAAAGGCCAAAAAATCACGTTTATTGTATTCAAATTCAAATGTCTTTATTGCCAGAATGCTACAGTTATTGAATATAGTTAATATAAATTTGAACATACTTAAATTTTATTTTGTTTTTAGTATTTGTTGTTATAGCAGCAACATATTATTATAAATTACATAATCTGTGAAAATGTCAACTCTCTAGCTATTACCATTCTTTAGTTACAGCCTTGAGCCTGGAGATATACAGACAGACGGATAAACGGACAGACAACGAAGTCTTATAATAATAGGGTCCCGTTTTTGCCCTTTGGGTACGGAACCCTAAAAACGACCAAATAAATTAATACTCTACAAGAATTTTAAAGTTTATTTAAGTGTTAAATTATTGTTTGTTACATAAAGATGAAATATTCATAATATTGTGTAATAGCGACCCGCCCCGGCTTCGCACGGGTATAAAATATATTATAGTCTATGTCACTCACTGAAGAAATTATTAAAATCGATTCAGTAGTTTTTTGACCGACTTCCAAAAAGGAGGAGGTAATATTATGTTCGGCTGTATGTATCTTTTTTTTTTAATGTTCAACGATTACTCAGCCGTTTGTGGTCTGATTTTCAAAATTATTTTTGTGTTGTTATAGGGTTTAACTCGAATTTGGTACCATGTTCACAAAAGTGGTGATCTGATGATGGAATCCTTGTGGAATCGAGGAGACTCCTTGAAATTTGTATGGAAACATATAGTGATTTCGATTTTTTCTGAAGCATTCGAGGTAAATGCTACCAAAAATTAAAACTTCGCACCAGGTTATACCCTGGATCCGAAGGTATCGAACAGAACTTTTGAATGCTTATAGGTACAGGTTCGGGGATTTCAGTGTTGCTTAAACAACTGAAAGCATAAGCTAATACATCAATTTGATTAATCATCATCATCATCACAACTATAATTATACCATTAGTCATCACACTATGACCCAATTATTGGTACTTTTCGTGATATTTTGCATCGAAGCAGATGTTTTTGATGATGATTTCGCTGTTTGTAGACCGATTTTCAAAATTCTCGTGTTGTTGTATAGGATGTATCGGATGTAATCTTAATTTTGTATAACAATTACGAATGTGGTGAGCTGATGATGGGATCTATGAGCAATCGAGGGAAATCCTTTAAATTTATCAAAACACTCAGTGGTTAAAATGTTGTTTCTAGTAAGTCAAACATATGTTACGAATAAGAGAAATTTCATACGAAGGTGTCTCTTGGTGCAAAGGCACTGAACAGAACTCCTGAACCTTTAAAGATAAAATTTTGGAAATGCAGCATCGCTTAAATAACTGCAACCATTTATCACAATTTCGCTTACAGTAACATAATGTGAATAGTTAACATTCGTATTGGGGTTTTACGCATAAAGCCTAATTTTATACTTAACTAAAAAGAGTGAAATTATTATTTTTTATCAAAAAATTAAAACCGACTTCCAAGGTAAAAACAATAGTAATATGAACTAAAAAGTATTAAATAACTCTTACTCTTTAATAGCACGCCTTTTTCAGAATTCGTCTAAATATCAACTATTTCTGTACATATACTACAGTCTTCATTACTTTCAAGTCGGTACCAGTCCCAAAAGTTTCAGATATTCTGACATTACTGAATTCACGATTAAATTAGCTGGTACCGACTTCAAAATAATGAAGACTGTAGTATATGTACAGAAATAATTGATATTTAGACGGATTCTGAAAAAGGCGTGCTATTAAAGAGTAAGAGTTATTTAATACTTTGTAGTTCATATTACTATTGTTTTTACCTTGGAAATCGGTTTTAATTTTTTGTTAAAAATAATAATAATTACATAATATTATTATATTCATTACTACCCGCCCGCATTGGTCGGTGTCGCCACAAAAGTTACGCCCTGCAATTTTAGAATCTGTAATATCTTCAAAAATATATTATAAATCGTATGCCGTAAAGGGTATACAGGTATACAGGGTGCAATTAAACCTTCCTGCCAAATTTTTTCCACGGCTTTGGTATCATTAGGAGAGTCCATTAAAGCATAAAAAATTGGGGGTTATTTTTTATGACATAATGTTTTATCCCATTTAAAATCGTTGCAGAATGGTCACTAGCGGCGCGAGGCTGCGCGGGGTAATAGAGGGGCTGACGCGGGGGGGAGGCGTGCGCGCGGGGGCTCGTCACGCACGGGTGACGCGTCGTGTCCATTAATTGTAGTGCTTTTTAGGATAACTTTCCGAAGCTTTTTCTCAACATTTTAGTACTGAGTGATAATAAAAGAAAAAATACGTGTATTTTAATTTTAAACAAGGATCATTATATCAAAATTTGTCAGGGCGGTTTAATTGCACCCTGTACATCAAATCAATAATTTATTTAATAAAGTATTTAATTTAATAAGGATTATTGACGTACTAGTTAAAATTGCTTCGAAATTTAACCATTTAGCCAAGTTAAGGGCCCGTATACGAATTTGCCGATTTCGCTGATTTAACAGACGTGATTTAACAGTTAAAATACAGTGTTTCTATAAGTTTTAATGCACAACATGTAAGATCATTTCAATTATAATCTAATTTTTTTGTTTTTTAAGTATTTTTAAATAATCCAACTCAAACCCGCGACAGTTTTGTGATTTTTGCTGTAAAAAGTTTAGAATATCACCTGTTTATGAATTGTATTGACGTCTTAACGGTATGAAAAAAATACGATATACTGTTGAGAAAGTCGACAATAAAACGTTGGAATTACCTTTTACCAGTTTAATATGAAATAGTTGAGTAAATAAATATGTAAATCGGCAAAATTATTTTATCCCGCAAACTCAATTTTTCATAAATTTTATAAAAATATTTGCGGCCACATTTGGACTGGCACCCCAGTAGAAATATGTTCTTCTTATCATAAATATTTGTAAAAATGTAGTTTTAAGCGTGTACTCGATACTTGCACAGTTCTGCAGTCGTATCTCGTACTATATCTTGGTTATAAAAATATTAAGTGTCAGATAATTCCCATATTATACCAAAGTTTTTGTCAAACGCTTTTGGAGAAAGCTCTGTAAAAAGTAAATCAATATTACAAATATTTTAAAATATCTGGCTGTAATAATTAATGCTGAATACATGAATCGCAGGTTTTGCAGAAAACACTAAGTTGTACTTAGGTTCCAGGTCTTGCAGAAAGCACTAAGCAGCGGTTTCGATGAACCGTGTAGGACATGATTTATGTATCGCATACGGAGAACTGAGCTGACAGGACGCCATTAGCATATCTAGATCTTGGCAACAATATTAGTTAGATTATTTCAGAATGGATTTATATTTTGTTGGAATTTTGCTTGAAAATTGTCGTATATTCAATATCTAGCTATTTCCCGCGACTTCGTCCGCGTTAACTCACGTCAATATCACATTTTCCACTGCCATGATTCTTTGCTGCTGTTGGTTGCAGCATGGTGCTATATAGCCTAAAGTTTTTTTCGATATACTATCCAAGACAAAAACATTTTTCAATTTTAACGAACGGTTCCTGAGATTAAACAAACAAATTCTTCAGCTTTTTAATATCAAAATAGAATTGGGATGAATAATTTCGAAAACTATGATAGCCACGATGCGAATTAACATCGATCATGGGCAATCATATTATTATTTGTGTCCCTCACAATTGTAATCGCTTGTTTTGGTTCATCATCGGTCAAGATGGCTGAGTGGTGAATTATGATGAATCCCATTTTTTTTTCACAGCGTTAAGACATTTTTGTAAAGGGGTTGTGATGCTGGAGCCTTTTTTTATACGCGGGGCAAACCTTTCATGGGTCCATCGGGTTGGGGATGTGCCTAGTCAGTTAAGCTGAAGCACCCCGGGGGTATGTACACTGACCGACGAGCCTACTCACTAAAATACCTGCGATTTTTCATCAGCCGTATACAGAGGGATGTCCTGGATCTGTCAAACACAGGACTCCCTCCACAATCGGCTGGTCTACCTGAAAAGGGACTGGACTTCCATCAAAATAAGGGAACGCTTCGGTAAATTGAAGCGCTTCCCTCGGGTGACGCCGGATCCTAAGCCGCACCATAATAGTATTAAACTAGCGACCCGCCCCGGCGTCGCTCGGGTATAAAATATATAGCCACTGAAAAAATGATAAAAATCGATAGCCTATGATCCTTTACGTGGTCTACTTCTTATCTGTGCCAAATAACATAAAAATTGCTCCAGTATTTCGCGAGATAAGCCTTTTCAAATAATTTCCCCGTTTTTTCCACATTCTCCTATTAGTCTTATCTTCCTACTAGTCTTATCTTCCTCAATAAATGGGCTGTATAACACTGAAAGAATTTTTCAAATCGGACCAGTAGTTGCCGAGATTAGCGCGTTCAAGTTAGTCCTTTCAAATAATTTTCCGCGTTTTTCCACATTTTCCTCGATTTCTTCGCTCCTATTAGTCTTAGGCGGACTTGCATAGATCTGAGTTAAAGTTAACTCTAAGTTAAGTATCATGTCATCTCTATAACTCACTTGGTGAGTGACAGATATGACATGATGTTTAACTCAGAGTTAACTTTAACTCAGATCTGCGCAAGTGGGCCTTAGCTTGATAAAATATAGCCTATACTATAGCCTTCCTCGATAAATGGGCTATTTAACATTGAAAAATCGTCAAAATCCGTTGCGTAGTTTTAAAGATTAAAGGGAACAAAAGGACATGAGGGAAAAAAGCGACTTTGTTTTATTATATTACTAGCGACCCGCCCAGGCGTCGCACGGGTATAAAACATATAGCCACTGAAAAAAATATTAAAATCGATAGCCTATGATCCTATACATGGTCTACTTCTTATCTGTGCCAAATAACATAAAATTGCTCCAGCAGTTCACGAGATAAGCCCTTTCAAATAATTTCCCCCGTTTTTCCACATTCTGCTGTTAGTCTTATCTTCCTATTAGTCTTATCTTCCTCAATAAATGGGCTATCTAACACTGAAATAATTTTTCAAATCGGACCAGTAGTTTCTGAGATTAGCGCGTTCAAGTTAGCCCTTTCAAATAATTTTCCCCGTTTTTTCCACATTTTCCTCTATTTCTTCGCTCCTATTAGTCTTAAGCGTGATAAATAATAGCCTTCCTAGATAAATAGGTTATCCAACACTGAAAGAGTCATCAAAATCCGTTGCGTAGTTTTAAAGATTAAAGGGAACAAAGGGACATGAGGGAAAAAAAGCGACTTTGTTTTATAATATGTATAGATATAGATATAGATTGGCTGTAGAATCCTTACTTGAAAATGCGAAATCAGACAAGTTTTCTCTACCATCTCTATCTTTCCTACCTTTTATGTTATCTAATAGGTAAGTTTTGTGCATTTCTTTGAATAAAACCCGTTGACAAATGCCAGGACATTTCACAGTCTAGCGATCTTCGCTGAGTGTGAGTACTACGACTGCAGTATTTCAACACGAACAATGCTAATGGGTAAGGTAAAATACTGTTTAGTTATATTATGTAAGAGGTTTGCTAATTCCTTGAAGTATAATAGCAAAACTAGAGAAAAGTAATACCCAATCCAATAAGCCAGCATTTTTATTATAATACTAGCTGTCCCGGTGAACTTCGTGTCACTTTAAAACCTTCCCTGGACAATGGACTTCTACGAATATTTTAAGACTAAAATTAGCCCAATCCGTTCAGCCGTTTTCGAATTTTAGCGCGACTAACACATTTGAAAATCCATTTTTATACATATAAGATGCATAATTTATTTATTAATTATTGCATACCCTTATTTAGGAACGATGAAATCCTTTGTTCCTTCGAGATGCCAACCAGTGTTTTACGGATTGAGTGTCGAATGTCGACCCACTAAACAACTGAAAGGGGTCGTTAACTCAAAGACATTTTGCTGGGATAAAATCAAAGCTAATATATTTCATTAAACAATAAACAGTTCTATACTGTACTCGGCGAAACATGGCGATAGCGGTCATTGACTCCCAGTCAAAAACTTGTCATTTTCTATACAAAGCCACGTTTTACAACATCAGACACTTCACTGTCAAACGCGGTTTATATAGAATTTTGACAGGGAGTCAATGACCGCTACCGCCGTGTTTCGCCGAGTACAGTATAGAAACTAATAAAAACACTAATCGGTCGAATGTGTATCCTCTTTGTATTTTAAGAAACATAGTTAATGACAGGTGAATTGTCAGTATTGTTAGTTGCAGAAAATGGTTGTAATAGCAATATGTAGGAGTCAATAAATATAATTTATAAAGCATTGCAGCCTTTCAGTAGTTTATTCATGGTCCTTCGAGCGAAGAAATTCTATACAGTCAACTCAAGAAGAAGAAATTAATATGGTCCCGGACCTCTGAGAATTAAATATGGTACCGGACCTCTGAGAATTAAATATAGTACCGGACCTCTGAGACTCAAGCAGGAGAACATGTTCCAAAAGGACCTTCGAGAAGGTAACATGGTCCTTTATCTTTGTAAATCTTCGAGGACTCATGCAGGGCCTCTGAGAACTTAAAATGGTCCTGCAGGGCCTTTGAGAAATTAATAAGGTCCCGGACCTCTGAGTAAAGAAATTAACATGGTCCCGGACCTCTGAGAAGTAAACATGGTCCCGGACCTCTGAATAAAGTAATTAAACATGGTCCCGGACCTCTGAGAATGGAAGAATGGAACATGATCTTCTTCTTTAATTCAAAAAGGGCCTTCGAGTTTTAAACATGGTCCTTGCGAGAGAAGGTATAAAAATACAGTAAAATAATATATTGTTCGAGATACAAATTGTAAAAAATCGGTGGTAAGGGAAGTAAATAGTAATAGTAAATAAATGGTAAATAAGTATAGAATTCAAAACATTATAAAATAAAATATCTTAAAAAGTCATCGTAGAAAAATTCATAAAATTGAAGTTAAAGACATGTCAAAGACGTCATAATAGTCAAAGAGAAGAAAAAGTCGAGGTTTAATTTGAGAAAAAATTCTTGAAAATATCTAACCAGAAAGACGTGTCAGATTGATAATAGTGTCAAGTTATAAAAAAGTTGAAATTTTGAAACAAATATCCAGGATGATAACAGAATGAGACAGAAAGCAGAATATTAATAAAAACTATAAACAAGTGAGATGTGGAAGGGAGATACATGACGAAAATTGCAAATAAGGACAAGAACAGAACAGAAGAAAGATTACAGAGATGATGACCATTGGAAATGGCCAGAAATTATTTTAAACGACTAGAGACTCTAGATTCATATTAGAAAAAGATCAGAATATTAAGATCTGGGCCATTAGAAATACATTAATAGAAAGAAATTCAATAATATTTGCAAATACCGATTGCTAAAGTGTGCTGCCTTTCAAAAGGATAAACGTTATTTTTAGACAATTTTGCTTGTTCATATTCAGTTTACTTTTACAACTTTTGTAAAGATTAACAAGTAATTACAAAAATAAAACATAGAAACCCCTTTCACGTACAGCAATCGTAAATTTATCTCAGACTATTAGTTCGATAAAATTCAACTAAAACGATAAATATACTGGACTTTGACGAATCACCGGTAACCCTCGAAAAGAGCACCAAAACCACGTTAAAAATAACCTCAAATAACACCGACGATGGTAATTTGAACCCTAAAATTAGGACTGGAAGGTTTTAAATGGAAGATTTGAAATTTTCGGGGGGTATGGCAAAAATTTCGTATCTGTGTCACATGGGAGTGTTTTGTCCGAACTTAACTTATTTTCTTTCGTCCGCTGAATAAAACATTAAAGGAAGAAATATGTATGTTACAGATAGTGTGTATCTTTTCTGTTTGGATCGGTTTAGCTTAGTTTTACGTAGTAGTTAATGCTGTGATCGGTATGGTAAAAGCTAAATTGTCAATTAATATTGGTGTATAAAAAATGTTTGATTAAAAAATTAAACCAACGTTGGTCCACCTGTTTTGATGCTACGATGTTATACTGGCAGGCAGACCTGTTTACGACAGGTGTTAAAAAGACTAAAATTTTTGACATCATAAAATTTATATTGTTTGAGCATATAATAATAATCAATTTAATAATGGATTAAGGATCTACTATCGGAGAGATAATATTTTTGCTCGAGTTCTACGATGGTATAATATGAGTAGGTCTATGACTTTGTTGATGTTTTAATGTTTCAGCATTTTGAAGGCTAACCAAAACCTATTTCTTATGTCAATGAGGCCAACATTAAAATAAAAAAGGCCAAAGCAAAAAAAAAAAATTATATAAAAAAAAATAGTGGAACAAGTGCATGAAAAGTGTATAATATTATTACTGTGAAACATGAATTTCCACCAAGAAGTTACGGTACATTCAATATCATAATATGGTATCCAAAATTGGGCATCTTAGCCACTTAATGGTCGATTTACACGGGTGACTAACGGGTCGATTTTAGTCGCCCGGCAAGTCACCAGTCGAATCGCCTGTCCAAGTCGAATCGCCACCTCATTCACACATTCTACAAAAATCGCCTGTGACTAGTGCCGACAAACTATCAATTTGCAGCAAGCGATCGCTTGCGACTGAGCGTTTGCACGGTCGATTTCAGTCACCAGCCGCATGCGGCCATTGGCCGCACGACTTTGGAGCTTGCGACTTTAGCTTCATGCGGCGTAGTCGAATTGCCATTTAGACGGGTCGATTTTCGCCGTGCGACGTAAATCGTGCGGCTTTAGTCACCTGTGTAAATCGGCCATAACAAAGCGCCTAAAACCATGTCACAATCGAAACAACAGCCCAATCACAACACAGCCTGTGGGGTCAAACACAAACAGTCAATTACGTGTTTGATGTTTTTTGTTGTTGACAAAAACAATTATTACGATTTATCAGTCAGTCATGTTTGTAACAAGTTCGTACTTGGCACGTTACCTAGGGCCATGTTAAGTTGGGCAGTATAATTGCTCAACCAGGCAATTTCTTAACTTATTTCAGGTATTTTGATCCGTATTATAAATACCTTATTATACGGATACGCTGCGTTTCTTTGCTTGCCAAGGCTTGACCAGCGTCCACAAGCACGAGCGTGTAAAGGGCACTTGCTTGGATGTACGACGTACGTAATACAATGACGCATTCACAAGCGTGTAAACGACTTCCAAATGCAGAGCGAGATTTGTGGACGCTTGTGCCTGTGAATGCTTGCCAAGCCTTGGCAAGCATGGAAACCCAGCATAACAGGCTCGCATACGTTCATATAAAATATTCTCTAATATAAAGAGTAGTACAGGTACTCACCTGATATCTGTTTGGTTATATTATGAAAACAAAAATACTCCGGTTTATTAGACGCAAAAAAATCGTAACCTAGGAATAATTCGTATAGAGCTGAAAATTGAATAAAAATTTTAACACAAGGAGGATCGCCTATCTTACGGTCTTCTGGGGTTTTATATTCATAATTTTTGGTGTATTAATATATTATAATAATAATAATTTTTATTTTCAGACTACTTTTGGCCCAATTGTTAGTAACACTTTATTCTTAAGATTTAGAGTTAGTATAGGATAAATTTAATTTTATTTTAACGTCTTTATCGTATTTAACGTCTCTACGATTTTTCCGCTATTTACAAATTATTCCTAGGTCGAAGGTTTATTTTCCTGGGCTAAAAGCAGTTCGATTTTGGGATTTCTTCTTCTTCTTAAAGTTATGGCGGCCTCAGTGAGTTGCCAATGTCAGAGTGCTTTTGAGGTAGACTTTGCTCTATATTGCAGTCTTGGGATTTCATGTGCCATTTAAAGAGCATTAACACAGAAGTCAACTTTTACAATCACATTTTAAGTCTGTCAAGACAGCAATAAACGAGACAAGAAAACAATAAAATCTTAGGCGTGAAGCAATAAGACAATATTAATTACTTGGAATCGCAAGTTTTACTATCGTATCCCGTAGTAATAAGGGTGGTTTTGGCACATCAAGGGCTAGGAATGTGACATATCATCCCTTAGGGCTAAGGGACGGAAGGAGAGCAAATATATGGTGTTTTAGGTAATTAAATGTCACATAGATCTGCGATTAATGATGGGCAGCGACGTGTGTTTAGGACTTCCGTGATGTAAGGTTTTAACCTTTGTCTTATCGAGGTCGGGCTGTAGTAAATTGAGTGTGCAGTTTATAGGAATAGTTTTGGCGATAATAATAATACTCTGCACACCGGTTTCGGTGACGGTGGCCAGTTTCATTGAAACCAGGCCTGTTACGCAGGAGTAGTTTTATAGTGCCCAAGTGTGTGCGCAGTACTCAAGAGCACTCTCTATTCCTTTCACTCTCATAACCCAGTGGGACGAAAGATCGACACGACTGGCGAGAGATCAGACGAAGGTCCGACTTTTTACATGCCCATCCGACGCATGGATCATCTTACTTGTCAGACAATCAGGTGATCAGCCTGCATTGTCCTAACCAAACTTGGAAATAACATGTTTCCAACGCGGGATTCGAACCCACGACCTCCGGAGTCGAGAGAGTTTGGCGATAGTTCACTTTACAGCTTAACAATATTTAAGACGACAATATTCAATATTTATTGGACGACCTCTGTGGCTCAGTGGTGAGCGCGTCAGTAGCTCAAGCCGGGGGTCGCGGGTTCGAATCCCAACGACAGAACAAAAAGTTTTCAATGTTCCCGGGTCTGGATGTGTATTAAATATGTGTATGATATAATCTTAAATTAAATTTATTTCCGTTGTCTGGTACCTGTAACCCAAGTCCTTTAGGTACTTAGCACGGGGCCAGACTGACGTGGTGTGAAGCGTCCATAGGATACTATAATATAATAAGATGCAATTCATTTTTAACCGCCGTCGAAAAAAAGGGTATTAAAAGATATGACGTGTCTGTCTGTTCGTTTAAGTGAATCTGTCCGTAGCATTGTTATGAGTATATCAAATTTGATTTAGTTTTTTTTTTGTTTGACCGATAGTGAGAAATAATTAATCATTATCAGCCCATACAGCAGTGGAAAATTTAAGTTAAACAGGTTTAGCAACTTCAAGTGTTTTGTTTTTCATTATAATTACTTACTTATTAGAGGTTTGTATCGGGGGTTCTATTATAATATATTATTTTGTTAATTAAGCTATACCAAACTGTTGTTTTATAAAGAAATTACACGTTAAATAGGTAAACTTGCCGTTGATGCTATTTGGCTGCCTATTCCAATCTTGAATCGCTTATTCAAAAATATATCACAAATCAAATATTTAACCAATTGCAATTCAAAACCACGTCATACCGACTCTGACTCCGATCAACAGACGTAGAATCACAGTATTTTCCAAATAAAGTGTTTTTAATGGGCGAACTATTTAAAAACAGAAATAAACGGATGTCTTAAATCAAGATTTTCATAATTCGAAACCGGATATGGTGACATCCGCCATTTTGCCCCGGATGCACCGGATGTAGGTGTAATAATTATTAATTGCTAGCGTCTTAAGACGTCGCGGGGTATCTGAAATCTAATGATTTAATGCGCAACTGCGCATTAAATCATTGGTTAAATTAACTAGTTATTTTAACTGTCAGTTTCTGCTGGTTACGACTTACGACTGACGTATATTGTTTTGGGTCTATTGTATTTGTACTGGCTTTAAACAGTATGGAGCCCAAATGGGATTCAAGACACAATATTTGAGTAAATTAGGTTTGTCACAGTTTTGTAAGAAAACAGGTTATTAGTAGTAAAATTATTTGCATATACAAAAATAAAAATATAAGAACTAAGCAAAAATATTATTAGATACCATAATATTATTAAAATAGCCATGTTAGTTCCCGAACCGGTGGTAGACACCATAGTTCTAACGCTTAGAAAAATAATTGTAAAAATTAACTCTGAATAAAATTTATTCTATTTGATTTCATTTGTTACGGTAATCCACATTAAATCACACCAATATTTTTGGCGAAATATTGATCACATTAGGTTTGGAAGCGGCTACGTCTATCTATATTAATAATTTCGTGCAGGGGTACGGTAGACTCGATCGAAACCTTATGTGAATAATAGAAAATAAAAAAATATTGATTTCGAGTCGACAACTTATATCCGCAAAACTCGGATTTTGGAGTATTTCGTTAAATTCTAATGGCACTGACGTAGGCACTGACAAACGTCACGCGCCATCTTGCTGTAAACTGACACAGTCCATTGCTCATTTTCTACCTGCTAGCAGTCATGGCGCACCATAGACTTATAATATATACTGTCGTGGCGCACCATAGCGCACCCTTTTTTGTAGCTTTCGTTTGTTATCACTTATCAGTTATCAGCGTCTCAACAATTAGAAATTAATGTGTTTTTGTCATATTCTAGGGAATTTTAATTCTTAATACATACAATATACTTACATACAATTTTGAAGTTAGTTTTATCTTTTTAGGTGAGTACCTCAGAATATGCTGAGGCACTCACATACCAGTGCCAATATAGAGAAATCAGAAAAAGACTGCAAGAGAAATTAATCTTAGTTAATGTTGATTTGAAATAAAAATGTTTTAAATGTACATAAAACTTTTGCAGTTTTATTTACCTACTATTTTTAAATATTATGTATAATGAACTAATCCAGGGCAGGGGTCACCAAATGGCGGAAAGCGATCCGCATCCGGATCGCCGACCCATTGTATGCGGACCAAGCATTTTCGAAGATGAACTTCGTTAAAAATAAATTTCGGTCTCGACTTACTGATGGTCATCTCCAGGATTTTATGTCAATAGCTTCAAGCTTGCACCAATATTTCACTCCAAGCTTCAGATAGATAATACTTAGGGCCTACAAAAATAAAAAAAGCCTTTGTAAATTCCGTAACTATCCTGACTTATTTTTTTTTAATGTATGGACCGCGAAGGTTTTTGCATTTCTCTAATATGGACCCCGAGCGAAACTAATTGGTGACCCCTGAACTAAGCTATACGCACTTATCTAGCGAAACACAGCGCAAGCGCTGTTTCACGCCGGTTTTCTGTGAGAAAGTGGTATTTCGCCGGTCGAGCCGGCCCATTCGTGCCAAAGCATAGCTCTCCCACGTATAAACTGATGGTCATTTCCAGGATTTAATGTCAATAGCTTCAAGCTTGCACCAATATTTAACTCCAAACTTTAGAATTAGATATTAATAATTAGAGCCTACAAAATTAAAAAAAATGCCACTTTTCTCATTGATAAGCCTTTGTAAATTCCGTAACTATCCTATTTAAGTGTGGATCGCGAAGGTTTTTGCATTTCTTAATATGGATTATAGACCCCGAGCGAAACTAATTGGTGACCCCTGAACTAAGCTATATACGTACCTATCTATGTCTTGCTTACCTTTAATATTTCTTGAGAAAAGATGACTACACAAAATATATTTACCTTACATTTTGTACCTAGATGTGTATTGTGTATTGAGTTACAAGTTTACCCGAGCGAAGCCGAGTTTTCATCTATTACATATTATAAAACAAAGTCGCTTTTTTCCCCCTCATGTCCGTTTGTTCCCTTTAATTTTTAAAACTACGCAATAGATTTTGATGATTCTTTCAGTGTTAGATAGCCCATTTATCGAGAAAGGCTATAGGATATTTTATCACGCTAAGACTAATAGGAGCGAAGAAATAGAGGAAAATGTGGAAAAAACGGGGAAAATTATTTGAAAGGGCTAACTTGAACGCGCTAATCTCAGGAACTACTGGTCCGATTTGAAAAATTCTTTCAGTGTTAGATAGCCCATTTCTTGAGAAACGCTATAGGCTAGATTTTATCACGCTAAGATAAATAGGAGAATGTGGAAAAAACGGGGGAAATTATTTGAAAGGGCTTATCTCGCGAACTACTGGAGCAATTTTTATGTTATTTGGCACAGATAAGAAGTGGACCACGTCAAGGATCATACACAGGCTACCGATTTTAATCATTTTTTCAGTGGCTATATATTTATACCCGTGCGACGCCGGGGCGGGTCGCTAGTTTAACTATAAAATACTATAACAACTAGATGTTGCTGGCGACATTATTTTAATATTTTTATACTATTTTTCAATACCATTACAATAAAATTAAATGTTGTTAATTAAAATCAATTTATATTCAACGATAATGTTCTACAGTATATCCATGCTACACCATAAACCTAAACGCACCCAAGCGAACCCCAAACCCCGATATTCCCTAATTTATTCTTTCATTGCGTCTTATTATTTGCAAATGGTCTATTTGTCGCGACTTAACCCTTCGACGCAGATGGGGTCTCGGAGGCCGAGGATTACCAACGCCGCCTCAAACCGTCAAACGACATCATTTGCTTTAAACGCTCACAATTTATTGATAAGGACATTGACAGATATTGCCGCGGGCCTCGTAAAACGCAGCGGTAGTGAGGGTAGGCAAATGGGACCTGTTTTTAGGTTACTCATTACAGTGTGAATCGGATTCGCGTCTGTTATTAGATTTTTTACGCAATAGCGACGTTTTATTGCTTTTTGTGTATTATTTTGTTCATTTGGTACCACAATATTACACGCATTTATCGCCAAAAGTACTTTAAATATTTGCTAATATTTCCAGAGGCAGCCAGTCATATATGGCTGCTGTTTAGCATTGGTGATCCATTCCACATAAAATCGGGTTTTGAGTTAATAATGCAGTTTTATTCTTTAGAACATAAGGTTTACGACAGTGAAATCTATTTTTTTGAAAACCCACTGTAGCATATTCTAGAGTACAAAAATGGTTAATGCTTATTCTTTTAAGTGAGGTTTTGTATATAGCATTTATGTACTACTAGCTGTTGCCCACGACTTCGTCCGCGTTCACATAGTATAATAACGGAAATGGATAATTTTTGCCTTTTTATGTTCCCTTGGTCCATCTTATGGTCACAAAAACCGCAGCGCAGACCCCAAGTTGGAGGCTCGAGAAGCGAAGCGCCACCCACATGGTAATTAAATGATACTTAAAAAAGTATATGTTTAGTTAAGGTTAGAATAAATTCACTTTTAATAAATTAACTTTCTTCCATAAAAGGACAATTAAAACTAAACACTAACGACGTGATACCATTTTGATGTAAGCAACAATCTCAGGAGGGGATTGGGGGGCGTAGCTCCCTCAAGTAGGGGCCGAAGGCAAAGTCTCACGCATATGATACTCGAAAACAGTATGTTTAGTTTATGTTAGAATTAATTCACGTTTAACTTATAACTTTCTTCCTAAAAAGGAGAATAATTAAAAACACTAATAAAACACACTTTTTCTTGCACTTTATCCACTATATTAAGATATTATTATAACTTTTTAACAAATTACACGACCGGTTTCGAAATTATTCATCATCAGGTGTAATAATTTCGAAACCGGTCGTGTAATTTGTTAAAAAGTTATAATAATATCTTAATATAGTGGATAAAGTGCAAGAAAAAGTGTGTTTTATTAGTGTTCAACATGAATTTCCACCAAGAACCGTCAGTACAATCAATTACATATAATAATTAAAAAGTCAACACTAATGACGCGACACCTTTTGATGTAAGAAACTATCCCAAGAAGGGAGGGGGGGGTTTGGGGTGGCGCAGCCCCCCCAAGTACGGGCCGAGGACAAAGTCCCCCGCATATTAATCAAATGACACTCGAAAACTGTGTGTTTAGTTTTGTTTCTAAAAAGGAGAATTAAAACTCAACACTAACGACGCGATACTATTTTCATGTAAGCAACAATCCCAGGAGGATTGCCGTGGGTAAAGTATATATGTAAGATATAAATATAGTGTTTTAATTTTAATAATATAGAGCCTATGTGTTGATCCGACCTCCTTATTCAAAATTTGAAGTAAATCCATTCAGTACTTTTTGAGTTTATCCCGGACATAAATACAGACAAAAAGACAAAAATTATCAAAACTATATTTTTGGCTTCCTTGATTGTAGATCAGGTACCAAGTATAATATTTTTTAATATTCAATGTACAAAATTGACTTTCCTATGATTTTATTCTGTTTATAGATTATTACAATCGATTGTATAGTTTACGCGCAAACTTCAAGTCTTTTGAGTGGGAACCATATATTTTTTTGAGACAAAAATTATTTTATGTCCTATCTCAGGACTAAATGTATCTCCACGCCAAATTTTACCAACATCGAATGAATAGTTTACGCGCAAATTATAAAAGTTTATTGTGTGGGAACCGTACATTTTTCCGGGACAAAAAGTATAATTTGTCCTTTCTCTGGACTCAAAATATGTTCATGTCTTTCATCAAAATCGATTGAATAGTTTACGCGCAAATCATAAAAGTTTATTGTGCGGAAGCCGTACATTTTTCCGAGACAAAAAATATGCCTTGTCCTTACTCAAGGTTCAAAGTATCTCCTTACCAAATTTCATCAAACTCGATTTAATAGTTTATGCACAAATCATAAAAGTGTATTATGCGGAATCCGTACATTTTTCCGGAACAAAAAGTATCCTATGTCCTTTCTCGGTACTTAAAGTATCTCCATAACAAATTTCATCAAAATCGATTGAATAATTTAGGCACAAATCATAGAAGTTTATTGTGCGGAAACCGTACATTTTTCCGGGCTAAAAAGTATCATAATATGTCCTTTCTCGGTACTTAAAGTATCTCCATACCAAATTTTATTAAAATCGATTGAATAATTTACGCACAAATCATAGAAGTTTATTGTGCGGAAACCGTACATTTTTCCGGGCTAAAAAGTATTATAATATGTCCTTTCTCGGTACTTAAAGTATCTCCATACCAAATTTAATCAAAATCGATTGAATAGTTTACGCACAAATCATAAAAGTTTATTATATGAACCGTACATTTTTACGGGACAAAAAGTATTAGATGTCCTTTCTTGGTACTTAAAGTATCTCCATACTAAATTTCATCAAAATCGATTGAATAGTTTACGCGCAAATCATAAAAATTTTTTGTGCGTAAACCGCACATTTTTCCAGGAAAAAGTATCCTATGTCCTTTCTTGGTACTTAAAGTATTTCCATACCGAATTTCATCAAAATTGATTGAATAGTTTACGCACAAATCATAAAAGTTTATTGTGCAGAAACCGTACCTTTTTCCGGGACAAAAAGTATACTATGTCCTTTCTCGGTAGGTACTTAAAGTATCTCCATACCTAATTTCATCAAAATCGATTGAATCGTTTACGTGCAAATCATAAAAAAATTATTGTGTGGAAACCGTACATTTTTCCGGGACGAAAAGTATTCTATGTCCTTTCTCGGTACTCACTTTATCTCCATACCAAATTTCATCGAAATCGATTGAATAGTTTACGCGCAAATCATAAAAGTTTATTGTGCGGAAATCGTACATTTTTCCGGAACAAAAAGTATTCTATGTCCTTTCTCGGTACTTAAAGTATCTCCATACCAAATTTCATCAAAATCAATTGAATAGTTTACGCACAAATCATAAAAGTTTATTGTGCGGAAACCGTACATTTTTCCGGGACAAAAAGTATCCTATGTCCTTTCTCGGGACTCAAAGTATCTCCATACCAAATTTCAACAAAATCGGTACAGCGGTTTAGACGTGAAGAGGCAACAGACAGACAGACAGACATACAGACATGCTTTCGCATTTATAATATTAGTATATGGATGTTTCTAAAATGATTTGCGCTTAAACCGCTGAACCGATATTGATAAAATTTTGTATGCAGATACTTTGAATCAATTAAAATGACATTAGATACTTTTTGTCCCGGAAAATCTATGGTTTCCGCGCAGTCAACAAAAATGAATTTGGCTTATAATATCGATATTGAGTACATGTAGATATTACGTAAGGTTTTGGAGAAGGACATAGTATATTTTTTATCATAGGAAATGTTCGGTTTTCACGCAATTATCTTTATTAATATGCGTTTAAGCTGCTGAACCGATTTTGATTAAATTTAGTTAATGTAAAAATAATTAGTTTATCACGTGCACAGTTGGGCAAAAAGTAATAAGTAATTTTAATCAGATTACAAATTAATTGATGAAGTAATTGTGCATCTTCAAACTACCCGTAAGTTGATTAATAATAATATCATATATAAAATGTATTCAAATTTTAGTTTGCAATTAGATTAATAATTTAATTAGACTAACGAGTATTTCAATAAGAATGCCCAATGTCCAATGCTGGTAATTATAATAAAACTAGCGGCCCGGTACATGCTTCGCTACGTATAAAGTGAAATAATACAAAAATCTGTTAGAACATCGATTCATTTCTTTAAAAAATATATTACTTAATTGCTAGCTATTTAAAACTTAATCCAAAACATTTGGATATACAATATTTTTTTCCATTTTGATTGTAAATCTGTAGTACCGACTCTGGAACAGGCAAGAACTGGCAAAAGTGTGACAGTGCACTTGCATGTTACTTGATAATCGAAGCAACTTACTTCTCAGAACTAATGTCAAATGTGTGCCTTACGCTCTGGAGTTAAGGTTGTATTTGTTATGTTAAATTTTGGTGACATTGGTGACCCTGACGTGGTAATGATGATGAATGTAATTTGCATAGTAGCATATGCTTTCAGTTCTTAAAACAGCGCCTAAACCCCCAAACTTGTATCTATAAGGAATCCGGAGTTCTCTTAGTATCTTCGGAACTATAGTATACCTTGGTGCAAAATTTTGCGATTTGGTAGCATATTATAATGTTCATTGTTTGATTTGGTAGCATATGATAATGATGCTTCTCATAAAACCAAAATCGCCATTATAATTTATATGGAAACATTTCCATATAAATTTTGAGGAGTTCCCCCGATTACTCATGGATCCCATCATCAGATCACCACTTTTTTTCTGTAAAGACTTATGTGTTCTGCTTAGTGACTTTGGATCCAGAATACACCCTCATAATACGAAAACTCATAATCAGCTGACTTCACTACCACTATAGAATTTCTTAAAAAACTCCAAGCATATTATACTACTGTATATTATAGTATATACCTACTTAGAGTTTATCAAGCAATGCTAAAAATGACATGTTCAAACACCTATCTCTAATAATTAGGCTCTAGAGTTCTAGGTTCTCTGACTTTCGTTTTATTATAATTTATAGCACTAATTCCGCATGGAAACTCACCATAAAAAATATTCATAAACTACTTCAAACTACATTAATAGATCTATTTGTCCCAATTTTGAAAGACTCTCTACAATATACTTACCTACATATTTCATAGATCCCGTGATCAAATTGCTATCTTAGTAACCGCAAAACTAAGGGTCAATCCATATCCATACTTCCATACTAATATTATAAATGCGAAAGTGTGTCTGTCTGTCTGCCTGTCTGTCTGTCTGTCTACCTGTCTGTCTGTTACCTCTTCACGCTCAAACCGCTGAACCGATTCTGCTGAAATTTGGCATGGGGATACTTTGAGTCCCGGGAAAGGACATAGGATAGTTTTTATCCCGGAAAATGTGCGGTTCCCGCGCGATAAACGAATTTTGGCGCAACGGAGTTGCGGGCGTCATCTGGTTTATACTAAGTCGAAGCGCATCGAAATGACTCACTAATATTGAACATAACAAATTCAACCGTAACTCCAGAACGTAACGCACACAGTCACGTAACATTGATGACCGTGATGTGGTAGTGATAATGATGGTGATGATGATGATGAATGTAATTTGCATAGTAGCATATGCTTTCAGTTCTTAAGGCAGCGCCCCAATTTCCAAACTTGTATCTATAAGGAGGTCGAAGTTCTGTTCAGCACCTTCGAACCATGGTATATCGTGGTGGAGAATCTTACTTTTGGTAACATATGCCTGGAATACTTCATACAAAAGCAAAATCGGCATATGTTTTCATTTAAATTTTGAGGAGTACCCTCGATTACTCCTGGATCCACTCGACCGATTATGTGCAAACTTCACATAAATCATCTACTAAATAGTCCAAATAAACCCTGAAAATTTGGTTTGAATAGGTGAGTACCCGTTCTTGACTTATAAAGTTACAACGAAAATTGCCACTTCTATACTTATTATAAAACAAAGTCGCTTTTTTTCCCCTCATGTCCCTTTGTTCCCTTTAATCTTTAAAACTACGCAACGGATTTTGATGATTCTTTCAGGGTTAGATAATCCATTTATCGAGGAAGGCTATAAGCTATATTTTATCACGCTAAGACTAATAGGAGCGAAGAAATAGAGGAAAATGTAGAAAAAACGGGGGAAATTATTTGAAAGGGCTAACTTAAACGCGTTAATCTCAGGAGCTACTGGTCCGATTTGAAAAATTATTTCAGTGTTAGATAGCCCATTTACTGAGGAAGGCTATAGGCTATATTTTATCACGCTAAGACTAATAGGAGAATGTGTAAAAAACGGGGGAAATTATTTGAAAGGGCTTATCTCGCGAACTACTAGAGCAATTTTTATGTTATTTGGCACAGATAGTCCACGTGAAGGCTATCGATTTAAAACATTTTTTCAGTGGCTATATATTTTATACCCGTGCGACGCCGGGGCGGGTCGCTATTTTTTTTATATATTAAGAAGATATAAAAATACTCCCACACCGGTTTCGGTGGCGGTGGCCGGTTTCAATAAAACCAGGCCAGTCACGCAGGAGTAATATCATAGTGCCCAAGTGTGTGCGCAATACACAAGAGCACTCTAGATTCAATGAAACCAGGCCAGTTACGCAGGAGTAATTTTATAGTGCCCAAGTGTGTGCGCAATACACAAGAGCACTCTGGTTTAAATGAAAACAGGCCAGTCACGCAGGAGTAATTTTTATAGTGCCCAAGTTTGTGCGCAATTCACGAGAGCACTCTAGTTTCAATAAAAACAGACCAGTTACGTAGGAGTAATTTTATAGTGCCCAAGTGTGTGCGCAATACACAAGAGCACTCTGGTTTCAATAAAAACAGGCCAGTTAAGAAGGAGTAATTTTATAGTGCCCAAGTATGTGCGCAATACACAAGAGCACTCTTCGGGAAGTGCGGGAAGGGTAGAAGAAGCGGGAACTCTTTGTCCTTTCCCGAGACATAACGCATCTGCATACCAAATATCATCAAAATCCATTGTAGCGATATAAGCAAAAATCATTTTATTTCAAGGTCAAAGGATCTCCATACCAAGTTTCATAAAAATCGAATCAGCGGCTAAGGCGCAAAATAAGAAACTTTTGCGGTAACCGTACATTTTTCAAGATTATAATAATTGTCTTATGTCCCTCCACGAGAGTCAAAGTATGTATTGTGCACACCGATTTTCATAAAAATCGGTTCAGCGGTTTAGGCGCAAATCATTTTTATTTATTACACTGGTGCCGTACCTTTTTCCTGGATGTAAAGTATCCTATGTCCTTTCCCGAGACATAACGTATCTGTATACCAAATATCGTCGAAATCCACGTAGCGGTATAAGCAGAAATAATTTTTATTTAATGCCTGGGAACTGTACATTTTTTTGGAATAAAAAGGACCCTAACCCTTTCCCGGAACTCAAAGTATCCCCATACCAAGTTTCACAAGAATAGGTTCAGCGGTTTGGGCGTGACGAGGTAATTTTATAACATTTTGTTAAAATAAGCACTTAAATTAAGTGTATTGAAAGAACAATTAACCAGAATATTGCATTTATGTGAAATATCACAAAGGAAATTAATGCTATGTAATAAGCCCCATAGCAATATTGCATTAACAATTTTTTTTTGGTTTTCTCTTAAAACTGAATGTAAAATTAAAATGTTTTTTCATAATCATAATCTACGCATTTCAACAAAAAAAAGATACCGCACAATAACATTTTTTTGCTTAAAATAAGCAGAAAATAAAGATTATTCCGAAAAAACTTAAAACGCCGATTACTCAAAACTAGTCCGATGTGGGATGGAACACGAACGTTTAACAGCATCCAATATAATTGGAATCTCGGAATCGGCTCCAACGATTTTCATGAAGTTTAGTATATAGGCGTTTCGGGGGCGATAAATCGATCTAGCTATAAATCATTTTCAGAAAATGTCATTTTATTCGTGTATTATCGAATACCGAGCAAAGCTCGGTCAAATAGCTAGTAGTAATTAATTAACTTAATAGACATAGCTATAACGTAGCACACCTAGTATTTTTAGTCACTTTCTAACGCTGGATCAAGCGTGTACGATTGCTCTGTACATTTTCTGTACAAAATGCTGGCTTATTCTTAAAAAAAAAACAAAGAAGAGTAATATTTGTAAGAGTATCTTTCAATTTAGAAGCAATGGACATTAAAGTGGTAAGCTAGACGGTTTCTAGGAACTGTCTGGTAAGTGGTAAGTGTATCATAAATCATCTCAGTGTTAAAAGCGACGGTAATTAATATGTTCGCCGGCGGTTTTCAACGCTTTCATTAAGACGCCATTACTGAACATATTTCATAAGTCTTATGATTTGTATGGAAAGTTTCAGAAGATATAAGAATTTTACTGATTTTATTGATATTTAAAGTTAAGAAGGCATACTTTTTTGACATAAGAAAATGCTTTCCACATCGATTGGGGACATCGGCCGGGGTATGTGGGACTCCCCAGTAAGGTCTACTCACTATAACCCCAGATGCTCCACTCCTTGCTGGCAGATTAGCAGGTACGATTTAACCTACCGCAACAAGAAGGCATACCTAAGCCATTTCTTCTCGGTGCATTTTGCAGATTAACCCTTTAATATCGGTCTGTGAGACCACTGTTTTTTACTTCATGCTTTTCTATTTCATATTGAAGGTACTGTAATCAATATTGTATTGTGCTATTGTTATTTTATCGATAGCCTTTGCTAGACATCTATCAGTTAAATTAAAAAAGTTCTTCATAAATCCTCTTTATCGAGGTCAAACGGGCGATCCTATTTGATAAAGATGTAATCTAAAAAAGTTCCAGATCGTCTTTTGTGTTAAAGATGATAATATTTTCAGGTACTTAAGTCTCTGCAATTTGTAAGGTATATTTTTTGTATTAGCATAAAAACAAAGAACCATTATGTAAAAATAACTATAACGTCAGAATCAGAATCCATAAAAAGGTTAGAAACTACTTTTTCATAGTGTGCCGCTTCGGAAAACAGTATCGTACCTTTACTATAAATCTATGGTAATGTTGAACGTGAATTTATTGATATTACACAAAAACACAATAAATAATGTAAAAGACCAAAGGGTAAAAGGCACTTTTGTGTGGGGCGTTTTCGACCACAGGGTGGAAAAATGCAAAATTTCCCGACGACTGGTCACTCAATAGTTGTGCGAGGGACACCGATATTTTACCCCATCATTGCACTTTTACAGAGATTTCCTTTTAGGCGGCCATTTATGCGTTTCACACATTTTAACCCCCTTTTTGTCGGAAAATAATAGCGCAATGGATATTGATGGAGATTTAATCCTTCAGGCCCCGCGCGAGCACCGGTGATCGCGACAACAATAGAATACAATAGCAATTCCTGGAAATTCCGACTGAAGTATTAATATTGTGTAATTTGATGTAATAAAAAATAAATTAAAAAACGATTAATCTTGAAAGCGCAAAATTTTCTATGAAACCTTAAAATGGCGTTATGAAACATCTAAATAAGTGTCCAGATTTCTATTCCATTTCAATTAATTTTGATAATAAAATGTATAGAAAAAATACTTAAATTTTTGTAGCATTATAGCCGTTTACAGGAAGCTTTGTTTATGAAAACAAAATGGGTTATCCCGCAAGTCATATTTTTCGAGGAGTAACCTGTCCACCATCGACATAATATGAAGATACTTTGAGTCCCGGGAAAGGACATAGGATACTTTTTATCCCGGAAATGTACGGTTCCTGAGTGAAAAGCGAATTTTAGCGCAACGGCGTTGCGTGAGTCATCTAGTACTTAATATAAATCCATTGTCCATACCAAACATCAGTAAAGTCAGTGACGTTAACTTTCAGATGTGCAATTACGTTAGTAACATAATATAATATCATTGTGTGCAATATTAGAACGAATTTAAACGAATAATAATAATATAATAATATCTATGGACGCTTCACACCACGTCAGTCTGGCCCCGTGCTAAGTACCTGAAGGACTTGTGTTACAGGTACCAGACAACGGAAATATATTTAATACTTTTAAACTATACATATAATTAAGATTTTTATTACATCACTAGCGACCCGCCCCGGCGTCGCACGGATATAAAATATATAGCCACTGAAAAAAATATTAAAATCGATAGCCTATGATCCTTCACGTGGTCTACTTCTTATCTGTGCCAAATAACATAAAAATTGCTCCAGTAGTTCGCGAGATAAGCCCTTTCAAATAATTTCCCCCGTGTTTTCCACATTCTCTTATTATTCTCAGCGTGATAAAATATCTTCCTCAATAAATGGGCTATCTAAAACTGAAAGAATTTTTCAAATCGGACCAGTGGTTCCTGAGATTAGCGCGTTCAAAATAAAATAAAAATAAAATAAAAATAAAATAAAAATTAAAAATTGTTTTATTTCTGAATAGATTTAAAAAAAATGCTTTCAAGCATTCAAGTTCAAGTTAGCCCTTTCAAATAATTTTCCCCGTTTTTTCCACATTTTCCTCTATTTCTTCGCTCCTATTAGTCTTAACGTGATAAAATATAGCCTTCCTCGATAAATGGGCTATCTAACACTGAAAGAATCATCAAAATCCGTTGCGTAGTTTTAAAGATTAAAGGGAACAAATGGATATGAGGGAAAAAAAGCGACTTTGTTTTATAATAAGTATAGATACGCATATTTAATACACATCCATATCTGGGAACATTGAAAACGTTTTGTTCCGTCGGCGGGATTCGAGCCCGCGACCCTCGGCTTGAGCTACCAACGCGCTCACCACTGAGTCACAGAGGTCGACGTCGAATAGATGCGTAATTTATTTGATTGCTAACACTTTAAATTAATGAAGAGTACGTAATCAACTAGATTTACTTCAATTATCTCAACGCACTTATCACCCCATTAAATTATGTAGGGTGACTTGACCGATGGGCATCTTTGTTCCATACAAAAAGGCCATCAAATGTACCATTTCGTATGCAGATCGAGTTTATATAAGCCGTCGTGGGTTTAGGGTAACGTATTGTTGTATTAATTGAATTCGCTGTACGGGTGATTGTTTTGTTGGACGCTGGACTGTATAAGGTTTCATCATCATTAACAATGTTATATACTCTTCGTATATATATACAATCTATCTTAATATTATAAATGTGAAAGAGTGTGTCTGTCTGTTACCTCTTCATACCCAAGCTGCTGAACAGATTTTACTCTTTGGTATGAACATAACTTGTGTCCCAGGAAAGGACATAATATGATAGTTTTTATTCGGAAAAAATGTACGGTTAATGACGCCCGTGACTCTATTGCGCCAAAATTCGTTAATCGTGCGGGAACCGTAGATTTTTCCGAGATAAAAAGTATCCTATGTCCTTTCCCGGGACTCAAAGTATATCCATGCCAAATTACAGCAAAATTGGTTCAGCGATTTGAGCGTGAAGATGTAACAGACAGATAGACAGACTGACACACTTTCGCATTTATAATATTAAGTATGGATATTATGGATGTACCTATGTGTACGAATCTTCTAGTTAAATTTTCCTACTCAATATATAATTCATTTTTGATTTTTTTACTTAAAATAGTTCTCTCGACCTTTGGCGACCTCACACAGAAGCTTCCCCACATTTTGAAAAACACTGGTCTATTTTACTGTGGGTAAAAAGTACAATGATGCTGGTTTTGGTCTCTTATCTACTAGTGTACTCGGCAAAACATGGCGGTAGCGGGGTCGTTAGCTCCCTGTCAAAAACCTTTCATTTTCTATATGAACCGCGATTGACAATGAAGTGTCAGATGTTGTCTATTGGGGCTTTGTATAAAAAATTACAAGTTTTTGACAGGGAGTCAATGACCGCTACCGCCATGTTTCTCCGAGTACATTAAAGTGATTATAAACAATTATAAATATAATTACCTAATTACGTAATTATAATAACTACTTTAGGTTCCTATACGTCTGACTACCCTTCTCTATCTCATTAGTGTTCGCGACTGTGCCTTGGCCTAATTACTCGGGATTAGTATCGATAGCGATTGTGCGCTTAATTATCCCGGATCACAGTAATTAGTGTCATATATCCTGGTATTCACTTAGTGTAGTATTATATTTCATGTAGTAAATATACATACTTCAATATAACATAAGAAACAACTTTTCTATATACATTAATTACTATCGATAAAATTGATTCAGGTAGATCGCGGGCCTTCGTCATTTAGCTGAATTATGCCAATGCAGTATGAATTGTGATCTGTTGAGTGGAATTGACATAGCGCGACCAAATTACGTAGGTCCACCTTACGAATCGATTTCTTAAATGGTATTTTGTACACAATATCTTTCCACATAATACAAGTGCATACATTCTTCACAATTTTATTTTTTGTATAGTGTTAAATAAGAAATTTTAAACTGTTCCTGATTCGAAACTTTAATATATTATCAGGCATCATAATGAAAAAAAAAAATACCTATAAAATCACTAGAAGTTGCTTAGTACAATATGCTTAGTAGAATATAGATAGACCCAAATTTGCCACCAGTGAGTGAGCTGTTAATGGAAATCAAAGAAATTTGCTAAGAATGTCTTGCATGATAATTTGTGAACTTAGAATACAAATAATTCTTATATCCCTATAAATATTATAATTTCAATGACATCATTTTTCAAAAAGACAATCTGAATAATGAAACTTGTGAACATTTAATTTTGTCAAGTATATCGTAATACATCCCGAACAAGCGCGATCATTTACATCGTATCATTATAGATGACAAATGAATGCGTCTTCAATTTGATATAACCGAATTGGCGATGGGAGGGTGACAGTTTTTTAGCTTTTTACCCAACTACGGCAAAAAGTATGGTTGTGAATTTGAAAGTCTTGGTATGTAAGTTTTACCACAGTGCCTAAATAGCTGATCTGTTTTATGAGATGGAGTGTCAATCTCATATAATTAATATTCGTGCTGTGGTTACTTGAGAAACTCTTCAGAAATGGATTGAGCGATTTTAATGAAATTTTATGTTGCTACCGGGTAGTGCTGAGAATGGGCCAACATCAATTTCTCATAGCAAATAACGTATATTACATATATTATGTTTACCATTACGTTTTTTTAGGACATTTTTTACTATTATTGTAAAGAGAAGAGATTTGTTTGCTTTTTCATTTTGTTTGTAAATTTTAATAACTAATAGAATAGCCCTTAACCACTGACGTGTATTTCCTTGCATTAACACTGACGTACCACGTACGCTTCATTTAAACAGCTCTAAGTCAATAATTATATAAGAAAATATGGTTATTATATTATATATCGTCACTTTAGTATATATTGTACTAATAAATAAAAGAAGTATTTTCTTATGTTTAATATTTATTTATATTTCTCAAAACAAACAAAAGCTAATAAGAATCACCGGAATCAAGAACGTCTCTTTTCTATGAGCTCAAAAACTTAACTTTTCAGTCTAAAATTATTACAGAACTAATTTTATCTTATTATTTGTGAAATATTCTTTGTGATATAAAAAGGAATGAAATGCACATTTTTATGGACTTTACACTTTTTGCGACTTTGTCATAGTTTCTTCAGCATGAGAATAAAAAATTGTACATTTTTGTACTTCCCTCTATAATTCTGCTAAGGGTACATTGTAATCACTGTCTGATGAAATAACAATGAAGGATTTCAAAATATCTGACCTCTTTAATCTTTGGTGACACGATCTCATTTTCATCGACACAAAAATCGTCAGTCTCTGAAAAACTAAAGTAAAATAAAATACTCAACATTTTGTTCGTTTATATTAATTATACTCTATCCAATAGAAGTTGCAACTTCAGCGTTAAAAAAAGTTTATAACAAAATATTTTAAAGCAGAAACAAATTTTAATTTAAAAAATAAAAACTTACATTACCTCTGACAATACGTCTCACAGACGTCACGAAGATTATATTTACCTATTTGAGTTTTACCAGACTTCTGGACACTACTGCTTCGGGTACGTTACCGGTACCTATGAAGGTACTGGAAAGCACAAGTTCATCCGACAACGATTTTAATCCTTCAGGCCCCGCGCGAGCACTGGTGATCGCGACAACAATAGAATACAATAGCAATTCCTGGAAATTCCGACTGAAGTATTAAAAGATATTTTTGTTTTTGTCGCGCGCCTACGTCTCACAGACGTACGTCAGTGGTTAAGGGATAGACTACTTAATACATAAATAACATTATATTTAGTAGCTAAAATATTATTCCAATATTTTAAAATACATTTCGACACAATTTTGAAAGTCCACCCTGAATATTTATTGCAAATCCACGAAATCCATCTAACCCTTGTCACAGTAGCGCGGAAAAATAATACAATATTTATCCATTACACGATTACACCACATCCATCATGGCGGATGACAAATGACTGTAGCAAATGATGTGTGAATCTGAGACGATGATAAAAACAATCGGGGAAATTGATTATTTTGTATTTTTTAATCTCAAGTCAGCGGAGGTAAAGGTAGGTAAAAATTAAATGTTAAGTCTAGATCTGCATTTAAGTGTAGTGTCTACAATGAGAGACATATTTTAATGGTGATTAAACTTAAATTTAATGAAGAGTTTGACGCATAATTTCTTATGTCAAAATCTTTTGTTCAAAATCCTGAGGCTTAAAATGTATGATCCAAAGAGATTTTCTGCTTTTATCATTTTAATTTTAGAACACTATTGTTACCTATGTACAACTCTGGAACGAACTGTCACCAGCAGTATTTCTGGACCAATACGACCTGCAAACCTTCAAGAAGAGAGCGTATTCCCTCTTAGGCCGGCAACGCACCTGCAGCTCTTCTAATGTTGCGAGTGTCCATGGGCGACCGTAGTTGCTTCTCACCAGGTGACCCTTTTGCTCTTTTGACCCTTTATTTTATAAAAAAAACATCATAACAGCAGCTGACGTTTTATATCCTAAAGAAAACTAAACTTTTCTCATAGGCACTTTTAACATTGAACTACACAAAATAAACATTTCCACATAGGTCCATTATACCCCACTGTTACCTAATTCTCAACCCTTCTCCAATATTAATACGTTACTAAATCGTAAATTGTACAAACGACCACGTTAACGTTAGTATCCGTAGTGGTCCCCGCTGCGCCGTGAACTACGTGATGTGGAAAACGCGTGCTAGTACGTTGTTACGTGGTAAGTTGTGGTAATTGGTAAAGAATTGAATTTTGTATTGACTCGGCAGAACAACGCTAGCGGAGTCAGCAAGACGTTGGAGCTAATCATTTTTTTGTGATCAAATCTGGAATTGATTGTTGGTGAAAATTTAGACAACTATTTACTTTTCAATGCTGAATTATAAGGAAAAAAATTGACCAAAAATATATTTGGATGTTAGGATGCTGCGGAAAGTCACACATACATATTTTCGGCAACGTACTTGCAGCTCTTCTGATATTGCAAGTATCCATGGGCGACGGTAGTTGCTTTCTATCAGGTGATTCGTTTGCTCGTTTGCCCCTTATTTTATTAAAAAAACACACAATCGTCAATGTTTTCTCTTCTTTTTTCATCGGTGCTTAAAATTGCAATGTGAACTAGCCCTAAGAGTCTATACCTATAAACAACTACCAAACCATCTTAGTAGTTCAAACATGCTTATATTCTATCAACTAGCGACCCGCCCCGGCGTCGCACGGGTATAAAATATATAGCCACTGAAAAAATGATTAAAATCGATAGCCTATGATCCTTCACGTGGTCTACTTCTTATCTGTGCCAAATAACATAAAAATTGCTCCAGTAGTTCGCGAGGTAAGCCTTTCAAATAATTTCTCCCGTTTTTTCCACATTCTCCTATTAGTCTTAGCGTGATAAAATATAGCCTTCCTCAATAAACGGGCTATCTAACACTGAAAGAATTTTTCAAATCGGACCAGTAGTTACTGAGATTAGCGCGTTCAAGTTAGCCCTTTCAAATAATTTTCCCCGTTTTTTTTTCACATTTTTCTTTATTTCTTCGCTCCTATTAGTCTTAGCGTGTGATAAAATATAGCCTATAGCCTTTCTCGATAAATGGACTATCTAACACTGAAAGAATCATCAAAATCCGTTGCGTAGTTTTAAAGATTTAAGGGAACAAAGGGACAAAAAGCGACTTTGTTTTATAATATGTATAGATACCAATAATGGTCAAAGTTTTTAATAAAATAAATATTAAAATGAAGGATATGCCAAAATGGCTGTTGTATTATTTTTTTGAAATTCCCCATTATATACGCCCGTGGGGAGAACTGCCGCGGCTTTCGTAGCTTTATAATATAATATTATAGGCACGCTCCCGTCGCGCCGCGCCGCAGCGGACTGCCGGTATCGCCGCAAACGCTACGTCCTGCGATTTTTAAATCTGTAATATCTTAGAAACTATTCATTTAAATGCTGTAAAGGGCCATATAGATCTATATTAAATCAACAATGTATCTAAAGTATTTAATTGAATAAGAATTAATACTGTATTGGTTAAATCACTTCGAAAATTAGCCATTATTTGTCGTAAAAATTAAATGACAAAAAATGTTATAGTGGGATATCCATATGAGATAGACATATACCATCGCGGAGTTTTCTGTAGACCTTTTCGTTGTGTACAATACTTAGTACATTATTTTGATAAATCTCGTACGGATCTCATCTCAATCTCATACGGCCTGCGTTTGCAATGTAAGCGGAAAAAAATGAAACTATTTACGACATCACATTAGAAACCCCAATAATAACAGTATTTCGCCACTATTTAATGAATGTTATTATACTCTATAACCTTCCTCTTGAATCACTCTATTTATTAAAGTAAACCGCATCAAAATCCGTTGCGTAGTTCGGAAATCGGACCAGTAGTTCCTGAGATTAGCGCGTTCAAGTTAGGCCTTTCAAATAATTTTCCCCATTTTTCCACATTTTCCTTTATTTCCTCGCTCCTATTAGTCTTAACGTGATAAAATATAGCCTATAACCATCCTCGATAAATGGGCTATCTAACACTGAAAGAATCATCAAAATCCGTTACGTAGTTTTAAAGATTAAAGGGAACAAAGGGACATGAGGGAAAAAAAAGTGACTTTGTTTTATAATAAGTATAGATTAATCAGAATCACGTACCCAGGTCATACAGCATTACTTAAGTTTCTGGTTAGGTGGTTAGCTGTTTGCTATATTATTTAAAAAAAAAAACTCACACAGAATATGTTAAACTTAAAAACTCCACTTTTTTCATCGGTGTTTAAAATCCACCAATGCAATGTGAACTAGCCCTAAGAGTCTATACACATTACACACTATGTACTACCAAACCATCTTGGTAGTTCTAATATGCTTTTATTATATCAATTAATCAGAATCACGTACCCAGGTTATATAGCATTACTTAGGTTTCTGGTTAGGTGTTATATTTGATACCTAGCGAGACCTAGGTGATTAACGAGCTGGCTGGCGATGACAGCGCGAGGTAGATCCATTAATATACAGGCTGACGTTTTATATACAATGATTTATTATTAATTACAAGTTTGCGAGAAAAATCTGAAGAAAATACTAAGTATTTTCTTAAAACTTATTTTGAAATATATTGAATTATAGTTTAAAAGAGTTAGTTTTTTTATCATGTTACTCTATTTACATTGAAAGATTGAGTACAGTTGTAAACTTTAGATTTTATATGTTTTGATTGAGTCATATAATACCAAAAATATTGTTACACGGCAAATCATGTTTAAGACCCTATTTTTTCTGAACCAGTTCTTATTGAGACATTTTTCGGAGTGATCTTACAGACAAAATTGTTATAATTTTTGACTAAACCAGTTTAAGACTCAATGGCTTAGGTGGGATTTCACCAAATACACATAAAACTTAGCTTTATAAAACTTACTTTCCATTGAGCGCGTTCATTCTGCGACGTAGATCTCGTTTTGTTTCGATTGGATTTCACTACCTTCTTTTGATCGCGATTATTAAATCTAAGTTTACGTGACGTCACGCAATTATTTTACATGTTTTCAGTATTTTAAAGCCTTTTCACGTTAATTTAACTTCAAAATAGAAAGAAACAATATTTAAACTTACAAACGCATGTGTCAAAACTGTCATATTGACATTTCTTTTGTCTATGTTTTTCGTTCCGCCATGACAGGGCTTGAACGGTTTTTATGACGTTGAACTTCGGACTTTGGGCGTTCAGAAGATAAAACTCGGATTTGCTGTAAGCGCGTTCCGTTTACGCTGGTGAAATGCATTTCGATGTTATAATCGCGTTTATACGTTTTGAGCCGGTTCAGAGTGCTTTGAACGCGTTCCATTTCTTTGGTGAAATCGCCCCTTAAAGATTTAATTAACTGCTATTTGATGCTACGAAAATTAAGTCGTATGTTATCCTGCTCGTTATCCTAAAAATAAAAAAGCTGACTAGTTTCGGCCCTATGGCGGCAACAATACGACAGACAAATACACTACAAAAATGACCCTTCTTTTTACGTTGCAGTCAGGTAAATAAAAATCATTTAATTCCTAGGTATCAACTACTATATAATAATATGCGCTACTAGCACCTCCTAATATAAAAATCCTAACCCTTCTTTCTACCTGTCGGGTAAATATACCGCAACACCCTGTGCTAGATGAGTCAGCGTCTCGGCGCAAACGGTCGCCACTTGAACTGTCAATTAGATATTATTGACTGTATGATTGACGAGCTCCCAGATAACACGGTATTACCAGACTTAACCCTGAAGAGGTGATGGCTAGATTTTTCCTCATATTGTTTGGTTGGGGTAAAAAGAGCACGCTGAGTAGATTTTTCCTTATAAAGTCAGTTGAGGTAAGGGGTAGAGTATTATTAGAATTAACCCTGAGGAGGCGATAGCTAGGTTTTTCCTCATAATGACAGTTGGGGTAAAATCGGCCCCGTATTACTAAAGTCAGCACTAAGCAGGTAAAGGGCAGAATGTTGCGCATAATGTCAGTTGGGGTAAGGTGGGTAGAGTATTACTTAAACTAACCCTGGACAGCTAGCTTCTAGATTATTCTTAATATTGGAAGTTGGGGTAAAAGAATAATAATAAAATTATTCGGAATTATACCACCTGCAACTTTTCGCCATCGTCCCACGCGAAAAATATACCATCCTCATCACCTTGATGAGAGGCAGTCTTCCACCGTGCGTTTCTCGCGTAACTTTCTGCCGCGCACTGTGAAACTCTGGGACAAACTGTCACCAGCAGTATTTCCGGACATAAACGACCTGCAAACCTTCAAGAAAAGAGCGTATTCCCTCTTAAAGGCCGGCAACGCACCTGCAGCTCTTCTGATGTTGTGAGTGTCCATGGGCGACGGTAGTTGCTTATTTTATTTTATTTTATTTGTAAGGAAGACTTACAGTTCATTGAAAGTTAAAATAATAGCAAGGTAAGTTTACAATTTAGAACCAATTACAAGTCTTCACAAGTGAATTACAATTTGAGAAGGAAATATTATGCTCACTTAAGACTACTTATTAATAATATAAATCTTTAGATTAAGCGAACAATAATGCATAACTTTACAAGGGTGGTACAAAGGTTACATTAATCCGGGAAGGATTTAAAGAAAATATTCGCTAGATGCTGTCTTATACTTTTAGCACTGGTGCAAAAGATGTCTATATCGTTATTGTTTTAATTGAATCATTGAGGGATGCACACGATCTGGGAAAGAAAGAGTTAGCTCGGAAACTGATGTGAGATAGCGAGACATGAAGGGTATTAAAATGGCGAGGATGCGTATTGCTGGGAACCTTAAGATTTAATTTAGCTAGCAGTGAGGGACAGTCAACGGAACCATTGGCGATATTGGTAAGGTAGGTAACATCACTGATATTTCTTCTAGGAGCAAGTGGAAGCAGATGGAGGTGACTGCATAAGTTATCATAGCTATAATTTCGGTAAGTATTTAGTTTAAATTTATATTTTAACAATCTAATTAGTTTTTTATGTACTTTTTCAATCTGATTTATGTAATATTTGTATTGAGGATTCCATATTTGGGATGCGTATTCTAGATTACTCCTAACTAGGGCACAGTATACCATCAGGTGACCCGTTGGCCCGTTTGCCTCCTTATTTAATTTAAGAAAAAAAAATACTTCTTAACAGCTAGCGTATAAGCATTCTTAATATTGGAAGTTGGGGTAAAATGGGTACGGTATTACCAGACTTAACCCGAAGCAGCCATTAGCCAGTTCTTCGTAATTTTATCAGCTGGTGTAAGGAAGGTTATGGTTAAGCCTGACACTGTCAAGAACCTCCTAAAATGTAATTTATTGAAGTGAAAACTTCTTTAGCGGCGTTGAACACTTTTGTGGGATGGGTAAAAACTGTGAAACTCGCGTCAGATTCTCGTGCTGATCGAAAAACCGTAAGACGGTTGGAGTAGTGTTGTAACATAGAAATCAATTAATTCAATTGTTTTTTTCGATTGTCGATATTTTTTAATCGATTGTAAGGGTTTCGATTTATTAGAAAAATCGATTTTTTAAAAATCGATTTTCATAAAAAATGGGTTAAAAATTGTAAGGGTTTCGATTAATTAAAGAAAACGATTTTTTAAAAATCGATTTTCATAAAAAATGGGTTAAAAATTTAATCGATTGTAAGGGTTTTGATTAATTAAAAAAATCGATTTTTAAAAATCGATTTTCATTAAAAATGGGTTAAAAAAATAATGCACAACGTTAATAATCAAGTTTTCACTTCTGCCGGCACTCCCGGAGTGCAACCCGTCTTTTTATTGAATGACAGCATTTCATATTTACCGAATTAAATTAACCATTGATACAACTGGTATAAACTTGTTATATTATGAGTTATCGTTTTTAAAAGGACGTTTCTTATTATACAAGGCTCTCAAGCTTTGTGCATATTGTGACGAGGTGCAGCGGGCTGGGCCGCATTTCTCATGCAAGTTTTATAACCGATTGCGCACTCTGTCATAAAATTTTTATGTCATATGTTGATGTGTCCCATTTGATAAAAATATTTAGAAATTTTCATTTTTTTATCAAACCTCTAAAAATTCTAACATCATTAACATTTTTACTTTTTATCGGAGAAACACAAGTAATAACTACGATCAATCATGCCAGAAGCAGAATACTTGTATAACAAAGAAACTCTTTGAAGTATATTGAAAAACGCAAAAAAGGTGTTTTAAAACGCTTGGAGCCATTCCAAATATCAAACACTAATAATCGTCATAATTCAAAGTCTTTAAACAAAAGAAAACAATTCAAAGCGTCGGCAAAGCATAAAAATGACTTTCGGGACGTTTTACCCCCCGCTTCGTAAAAGGGTTAAAGATTTAACCCCTTTGGCGTCGACAGTAATTAATAACAGATTTCTTTGAAGTTGAAGCATAGAAAGTGCAATGAGCTCTATAGAATTATTACATTCTATAATAAAATTTTATAAGAGGGTTTTTTCTGTCATCTTATCAAGTACACAATGACGGAGCCAATGAAAAGTTCTCTAATCAAAAGAATTTTGATTAAAACCTTACTTGATAAGCTACTATAATTGCTTGCTTGCTGCTATTTTTTGTAATAACTCTAGAAAACTTTTTTTTCAAGTTGTATGAATTTGTTATATTAAAGTATCAAAATATATTGCAAATTTGTTGTATTTAAATTCGTGTATCGAAGGAATACGAAACCATATCCATCAAAGTTCAGTTGAGAATAGGCATGAGGAGGTAACATACAGACAGATATACTTTATTTTGTATAATATTAGTATGAAATTCTCATTATGTAATATTGTACTAGAATCTAGATGATACCCACAACTCCGTTTCGCCAAAATTAGATTATCGCGCGGAATCAGCAAAATTTTCCGGGATGCAAAGTATCCTATGTCTTTTCCCGGGATTCAAAGTAACTCCATATTCAGTAAATTGGTGAAGGTGATTGTTAGATGTGAAGAGGTGACAGACAGACACACTTTTGCATTAATAAAATTAGTATGGAGGTAACAACACATCTCACGTGATTCACCAGTACATGTTACTGCATACCACTTTTAGTGCAAATAAAGAATTGTGAATTTTAATGATGATGATGTAGACAGCGATGATATTGTAATTGCTGTATGTGGATTGTTTGATTAAACTCCTTGGCCATAACTCACACACCCTCATATTGAACAGGGTTGCCACTAACGTAAAAAATCTAACACTGTGGACTTTTAGCAGAACTTTACTATATCAGAGACTTACAAGTATTTATGGTTTTTAATTAGTCAGGCAAAATATATAATATATTTTATAGTATACGTCTTTCACTGTAAACAGTTTTGTGTACTAAATAAATAACTATAATAGTGTCTAAACACATTACGCCGACGTAATTTTCGCCGCAAATGTCAAACGTATACAAAACGCGACGTAATAGTGTGTCACATCTAGTATTCGGCCCGTATTTTGTATGCAATTTAAGCGCGGCGTAAACGCGGCGGAATTTACGCCGGCGTAATTCAGCCTAGTGTGTTTAGACACATACAGTGAAATAATTAAACTGTTAACAATAAATTGATAATGCATGAGTGAATTGCATAAACCTATTGAAGCATAATAATAATAACTCTCACGCCGGTTTCGGTGACGGAGGCTGGTATCATTGAAACCGGCCACGGAGTAATTTTATAGTGCCCAAGTATGTGCGCAGTACACAAGAGCACTCTCTATTCCTTTTATTCTCATAACCCAGTGGGGCGGAAGACCGACACGACTGGCGAGAGATCAGAATTGAAATTGAAACAATTTTATCCAACTATTGAAACAATTATAAATTTAACGTACATTTTCGAACGAAATATAATAAAGCAAGCCATGTAATAAAACCGGCCAAGTGCGAGTTGGACTCGCCACTGAAGGGTTCCGCAGCAGCAATAAGGTTTATTTCTATAAAATTAAAAGGTTTTTGATTTATTTTTATATTTTAGTTGATTTAATGAAAGTTAAATTAAGGTTTACCATTTATGACGTATAAAAAAAAACTACTTGATAGATCTCGTTCAAACCAATTTTCGTTGGTAGTTTTTATAGTAATGTACATCATATATATTTTTTAGAATTATCATGCCCCTACTTTAGAAGTTAAAGGGGGGGGGGACACACGTTTCCACTTTGGAAGAGTCTCTCTCGCAAACTATTCAGATAAGAAAAAAATGATATTAGAAACCTCAATATGATTTTTGAAGACCTATCCATAGATACGCGCAGGTTAAACGAAAAAACATTTTTTTTGTTTCATTTGTACCTATGGGGACCCCTAAATTTTTTAATATTTTTTCCATTTTTGTATCGATATCTTAATGCGGTTCACAGACTACATACTTACCAAGTTTCAATAGTATAGCTCTTATAGTTTCGGAGAAAAGTGGCTGTGACATACGGACAGACAGACAGACAGACAGACAGACAGACATGACGAATCTATAAGGGTTCCATTTTTTGCCATTTTGGCTACGGAACCCTAAAAATATGGTAATTGGCACTTCAGAAAATATAATATTGTTTAAGTTTTATCCGACTGCATACATAAACTGCACATAATAATAATTTTTGTTTTTTATAAACTCGCCAGTGGCAACCCTGATTATATTAACCGAGGATCTCTTAATCATCGATTTGGTTTATAGCTCCGCAGTGTGGACAATCGTTGTTTATTGTTACATCGTTTCGGGGCCAGCCGGTGATTTGTTATCGTGATGTAACGCTTTTTAATCTGGACACCGAAATTATGATCTGTGGTCAATAATATCCATTTAAAAGCTTGAAATACGATTGTTTTAACATTCGTATTGAGGGAAAAGCACTAATGGCAGACACTTTAAGGAAACATAAAACATTTGAATGGTATAAAATATATATTTATGAAAATAAAGGATTGATAACTTCTTCCATGTCTTCAGTAACTCTTACAAAATAAAACGATTATAATTATTCTCTAACAAATCAATAAAAAATATATATTATTGGTCTTTTTGTAAACTTATTCATAAGACCTAATGGATGACAGCACAAAAAACGAACATCACTAATAGTAGACACCAATATGAACTAATAGTTGACATAGAACATTACATTACATTTTACATTTGTCCTATTATTAGGTCTTTATTTGCCATTTTTAAAAGATTTCATTTACTTCATCATAGTAACTACATGCATCAGAAATATTATCCACGTTCTCTCCAGATTCTATCCATTCTTCGTCCATGCTGAAACTATCTTTCCTCTTATTTTTATTTTCAGTCTTTAGTATCCATGCTTCTGTTACCTCTTCTTTTTCTTCTCTCCTTTTTTAGCTCTCCTTTTTAATAATAATAATAAATATTCTTTATTGTGCACACAATTATAAGGAGTAAAAATATAACAATTATCAATTACTTATAACTAGTGTACCACAATGGCGGCCTTATTACTAATAAGTAATTTCTTCCAGGCAACCACAGGCAAAGGACAGTATGTTATTGAAATTAGATGAGTGTGCATTACTTAGATAAAGATATAATATTTTTTAATAATACATACATTATAATATTATATAGAAAGGAGAATAATAAAAATAAAATAAAAAATAAAAAAAGACAATTCAGAAGTTGGAACTTGTAACTACAATAATATTTTAATCATCATTTCTAAATTCTAACTAATATGTACATGATTGTCAATTTTTTGAATGAGTATTACCACTAATAGATAAGAAATATTCTTTTACCAGCATTTTGAACCGATACAGTGTAGTCGTCATTCTTATATCGTTTTTCTTCATTTTACTACTAAAAAACTAAAGCAATAGATTTTTAGATCAGTACAAGGTCTAATATTAGACACTAAGTCCATTTTTAGGTACAGTAGTTCGAAGTTGAATAGTTTGTTAATAGAATTATATTTTCAGAAAATAGTGATAATATTTGCAGTAGAATAAACTACAAAATAGCTTTAGTATGTATTGCAAAATTAAAAGATGAGATCCATCTCATCTATTAGGATTTTTACATTTTCAAGAACTAATAGTAGACACCCTTTATATTGTTAGGGAAAATGGATAAAAAATCATAAATAAACATTAATTAGCGTATATGTTACGCTCAAAGACCGAAATCGCTCAGTAAACGAAAAAATAGCTCACAACGCGTTGTGGTCACAGTGAAACAGCCACGACGCGTTCTGGCAATCACAAAAAGGTCATAACGCTAAATTCGTGTCTTGGCTGATATGCTATTCGTTTTTCTTGATTTGTTCTTGATTGATTAATCATCCATAGGTATGGAAGATTATATTTGAATTACCACGCGTGCTACAAAATATTTTTTCTTGTACTAAATCACTGCATAACTTGCTTGTTATTCTATTATTTATAAAATATCCATAGAATTTATCACAAAATGATCTCACGAAGCAATTTTAAGTAATTAATTCGATAGTCAATATTTGTGAAGAAGAATTGTATACATTTTACTTTAAAAGCGCCATCTGTTGTTATATACTAAAACTAAAATAACACCTACCGAACCTAAACGTGCATAATCTAGATATGAACCTTTATTGGCTGCGAATTGGGATCTTTTTAATGTCAATTCAATACGATTCCCAACGACAACTTTGGGATGCTCTCAATTTTTATTCCACCCATTATGAAGTGGCTGACGATCAAAGCTGTTATGTATTAGTGGAATACTATTATTGTAACGATTTTCGCTCGGTATGAAATTACTTTTTAAACTGAGCGCGACCTCCCCTACTATAAGTTACTTTTTTAGCAATAGAAAATTTTATGTTTTATGTTAGCGTAGCCCTTTTGTAGTAATACTTGTCATTTAAAACGACCGCTGTGGTTGACTGGTTGAGCATGTGCCACTGAAACGGAGGTAACTGTTTCGAATTCCGCAGAACTAAGAGAACTGTAGAATCCCGTAGAACATTTTGACCATATTATATGTATATCTAATACATCTGAATATTATGTTTATATTTAAAAAAAAGTGATCACCGTTATACTAGTCCTGTATGTATTTAAATGTGTTGTCAGGTGAAGCGACCATTGATATTATACGAGTATTATAAAGTCAAATCTAAGTAATATAATTATTATCTACATAAGTGTTTTCAGTCTGTTCCTGCGGTACAAATAGAAATAACAGGTTGTGTCCGGAAATCTAATCAATGCTGTCTCTATTTAAACCTCTTTGGTCGTGGATAACTGCATTCGGTTTTCAAACGGAAAACATTCGATTTTCAAACAGAAAACGTTCGATTTTCAAACGAAACTGCCGTTGACAGAAACCACTTCTTTGTCCCAGCTGAAATTACTGTTCACGTTCCTAATTTAATTTAGCTTTTTTTCTTATCAGTGCAATAGATTTAGTGCTGTTGGGTTAAAGTAAAAAGTAATTTATTTCACTTCTTTTCTTATGCTTTAAACCTACCTTTAAACTGATTAATATATTTTTAATAGCCTATGCTGTCCCACTGCTGGGCAAAGGCCTTCCCCGAAGTCTTCCAGTTCTCGCGATCCAACGCAGCCGTGGGCCAACCCGACTCGTATTTGTCTAGCTCATCGCGCCATCTTTTTCGAGGCCGGCCACGGCGGCGTCGTCCATCATCTGGTACCCATTCTGTGGTGATCTTTGCCCAGCGGTCAGGATGCATGCGACTTGTATGACCCGCCCGCCATTTTAGTTTGGCAGCTTTTATGCCGACGTCCACAATACCAATTACACAACTGATTATTACGCTACCATTTAAAACTTGCTATAATTTATATCCATACAAATATTATAAGCAAAGTGTCTGTCTGTATTCTCTTCTTATTCTTCTTTATGAAGATATTTTGAATTCTGAGATGGCATAGGATAATTTTTATCCCAAACTCCGATGCAACGAAGTTGCAGTCAATTTATTATAATTATTATAATAATATAACTTGTATTTATGAATATTACAGCTTGTTAGTATTTTAAAAAAGAATATTAAGAGATGAGGACATTTACGTTGTTTACATTTAAATGAATAATTTACGTTCCATCCGAGCTAGAATGAGTCTTATTAAGACGATAAATTTGCTGCTAGAATTCTGTCCACGCTACACGCTGGAATAAAATAACTACACGAATTTTGTCCACTGTGTTCGCAAATAAAACAGCACACTTTACTGTTATGAGAGCGAGCTATGTATTTTTCTCCGGCTTTATCTTGTTTAGTAGCTTTATTCAATGGTATCTGTCTCAGGAATTGTGATGTTTTTTTACCTTTTTGTATAAAATATAAACCATGGTCCTGTGCTTAAGGCCCGTATAAATAGTCAGTACTTAAGATGCGACCCGGTCTCAAGACGCGGTTCGGCTCTGTGATTGGTCCAAATTTTGACAGCCAACCAATCATAGAGCCTGAACCGTCTCTTGTGACCGAGATGCATCTTGAGTACTGACTATTTATACGGGCGACAGAGTAAGGCTCTTAAGGGTGATCGTGTGTTGTATCCCACGATGAAAAATGTTGTTTCAAAGTTTTGGTTACGACAGTGCATTGGTATCCTTCGCGCATTCTAATCCATACTAATATTATAAATGCGAAAGTGTGTCTGTCTGTCTGTTACATCTTTGCTGAAATTTGGCATGGAGATACTTCGAGTCCCGGGAAAGGACGTAGGATACTTTTTGTCCCGGAAAAATATATGGTTCCCGTGCGATAAACGAATTTTGGCGCAACGGAGTTGCGGGCGTCATCTAGTACACTATAAAATCAGTACTGTGTGGTTTGATTTCAAAGAAACCGACCACCGTCAATAAAAAATAGAAGTTCTATATTGAGCACACTTTTGCGTGAATAATATTAGTATGACTAAACATTTAGATTTATCTAACCTACAGGATATACTTTATATTCAGGAAACCGATGAAATATTCAATAATTCCTCGAGCAATCCATCACACATGCATCCCGCACCGGGAGCGGTTTTTTGACGGCTGACTGACTGGGGCGCTTGTATAGAAAATGTTTTTTATTATTGTCTGCTTCATTTTATTATCCTTAGTAATATACCAGGTATTTGAAACATGGTGACTTCGGTGGCATTATTGTTTGGTATGTAATCATGTTACTTGTGTGATAAAAATATGTAATGAAACTTTTGAAGGAATATTATACAAAGATTTTATGACAATGAGAATGACGATACATAAAAAAATCGAATTGTATTTATTATTCCTCTAGAGTCTAGATTGATCCATCTACGAAACTAATTTTGTAGTAGAGCTATTACTACAAAATTTCATAGCTTGATCTAGAGACTATATAGTATCCTTTTAAACTTTACATGTTATATTGTAACATCTTATTAATAAATCAATTATTACTAAACAGTACTTTTTCCCAACCAATTTCTACGCACAACTGTCAACAAATCAGTCACAGATAGGTAAACACTAATTACTACATATAAACATATAATTAAGTCATTACATATTATGCAAACACGCTAATAGATTCGGTCGGTTGATTTGCATCATTAAATAGATTATGGCAGCTAATGACACATTTTGTATATGGCTACCTGTTTTAGGGTAACAGTGATGTAGTTGCTGTAGGGTTAGATATAATATCCGTTTTACATTTCACAATATTTAAGGCGATAATGCCTCCCAGAGTGAAGGCGGTATAGGTTTTAACTGAGGTTTTAACGATGGTTATATTATAGCAGGTTAGACCTAGGAGTGATTTTATAGTGCCCAAGTGTGTACACAGTACACAAGGTACACAAGACCACTCTCTTTTTCCTGACTCTTATAACCCAGTCAAGCTTGTGAACATGGATGTACGAGTATATATGTTTGTTACTCTTTTACGCAAAAACAACGGTTTTCCGTGATGACACCGTGTCAAACGAGTAGGTACTTTACATTTTTGTATGAAAAACATACATTAATTTTTCACATGAAAAATAAGAAGATTTATATCATTTGGCGATTATAAAACATTTTCCGCGGATTAAATGCGTACTAAGCTACTTACGGCTCCTATGTCCAAATCTGAAAGAGTTTCCAGACCCTTGTAAACAAATCCAAAAAATCCCTTGACAGATCATCGTTGGATGATTTATTTTCAACCTTAACACATTATAGTAAGGTGCATTTTTCTGTGGCAAGGTATAAAGGTATTATTTTCATATGATTATTTGTCAACATGCCAAAGTAGCCCTTTGGTTTCGGTATCCCTTTTCTATCAAATATCATAAGGGTGAATAGAGGTGCTTTTATTAAAATTATTTATTTTCTTTCATGGGTTTATTATGAAAATTCCTTAATCATACATAGCAGTTGAAAGTCAGGTGATGTTAAATTTTGTGGTTGTTTATTAATAAAAGCCACACCGAATTCGTTGATGGTGGGCGTTTTTATTGAAACCAAACCAGTAATGATTTTAAGTGTGTGCGCAGTACATCAGCAGAGTAAGAGAATAAAATTATGAGACACACATTTTAGATCTATTTGAAATAGCTACTGTTGAATACAAATAAAACTCTATGTTGTTTGATACAATAATAATAATGTTTAGTATTTTCTTCATTTTCAGGAAACACTGTCATTACAAATTTCAAGGCTATAATTCTATGCTTCAAGCAAACATATCAATCTGCTAAATACAAAGCATACTCCATACTGTATTATGTCTTTTCAATAAAATTTGATGCGTAGCTATGTGCAAGATATCTATTGAATACTATAACAATAAGTTTTGTAAACTCCTCAATTGTATACCTTTGTTGTAGAAAATTGATAAAAATATTACATTAGCATTTTGTATTAGTGGATTGAAGTTCGACAGCGCAACAACTCGCCCGGTCCCGCTCTGTAAACAATATGTAAACGACGCTACAATCGAGTCTGTTTACATTTGGTGGAGGATTGGGTACATACGGGAGCAAATTGCGTCGAGCAACTGCAGATCTTTAACTAATTTTAAATAATATTGTTGTTCGATGAATTCATTAACCTCCAACAAAAAAGAGTGCTATAAGATTGACGTGTTTGTCTGAGTGTATGACTGTCCGTGGCACTGACATCCATACTGGTGGATCTATATTGAATATTGATGTATTTGGTTTTTTGTTTAACATGATCTAAGCTATATATAGGTATATCTTCATCATCAACTCCTTACTACTGCAAAATTTAGGGTCGGTCTAGTTATTTTTTAAACTTCCTGATTTATTTAATTCAGTATTCATGATATTAATTTTTTTATAAAATAAGGGGGCAAATGACGCCTCCGGGCCACGTAAGGCCATGTAAGGCAACTACCATCGCCATAAACATAAAAAGACCGTTGCCAGACTGTATGTTGTGATTAAAATAAATATATAGTATTTGTATCATAACATGCCCGCGAAAATATAATTCTGTATGTTACACATAATAGATTCATCTGTATTCGGACAAGTTTTTGCCGTGACTTTCTTTCTGTATCGGAATTGAATCGTTTGAACAATCGTTTTGTGTTGCCTTGATTTTGAATTCCATTAATTGTACGTGGATCTGGCTGATGTAATTACTAGAATTTGTTTAGTTAAGAACTGAAGATATAGCGACTATAATTGGAATACCTTCTGTTTAAAGTGAGTAAATTTTAAAATTGAATTTTTGACGTAACAAAATTTTGTCGTTAAAGAAGAAGGTGACGCCCGCAAGTTTGTATAACGCACGGAAGCCGTACATTTTTCTGGGATAAAAAGTATCCTTTGTCCTTTCCCAGGACTCAAAGTATCTTCATGCCAAATTTCAGCAAAATCAGTTCAACCGTTTGGGCGTGAAGAGGTAACAGACAGACCACACAGACAGACACACTTTTGCATTTATAATATTAGTATGGATTATTTTTGCAAATCATTTTTTGTATCATAAAAAATTGACCATGTAAACTTACATGCCTTAACATTGTAACAAGCTTAAATGCCATAATATCAATTATTATGCTACATTATCATGACCACAGAAAATTATTAAAAGCCAAAAACTTATTCTGAAATATGTTTATTACGAAAATGATTAATGTTTTTGCATATTAGCATGCAGATCTAAAGTAATGGCGTCTAGGTATTGTACAGAGTCTAGCACAGAGTGATAGCCTGCAATTAATCACCGCTTTTTGTTCCAGCTCTTAGCATAATTACTGTAAGAACATCTAGGACCTAGGTTCAAGACAGGAACTTGACAAGAACTTAGGTTTACGGTATTATACAAATCTTGTAGTAGCAATGTTAGATGCGATTTGCAAAAACGAAAGAGAAAAATGTGTCGTATTCTAAATTTCTTTATTTCTATTCATTTACTCCATTCATTCCATTCCCGATATAACTAGCCACATAAATTTGACACAGATACACTAATATAATAAAGAGATAAAGTGCGTATTTTATTTGTATGAGGTAATCTCTGAAACTACTGGTCTGATTGCAAAATGTTTAGCACCGAAAGAAAGTTGATGTGTTCCTGAGTAACATAGGCTATATTTTATGTACAGAAAATATTGTTTTTTTCTGAAATTATGCTGTGCTCAGAATTCCACGCGGGCTAAGCCGCGGGCAGAAGCTAGTATTATGTATAGTATATGATCAAAAACCAATACCTACTCATACTAAAGTGTTCATTAAAATCTTATTTTAATGAAACCATTATTTTTTATAATGCATCCAATTCCAAAATCAGTTGAAGTTTTTATCAAAGATAATCATAATTAAATCTTCAGGACAGCAGCAAAGATATTCAGAAATACTAAGTTGCATGATATAAAAAAGCTCAACTTATTATGATTATTTTTTAAATTAGCAAACAAAATGGCGTCTCTTGAACCTTGCAGCCATCGCACTCAAATACTATCTGGCGCTTGTTTCTTCATATCCGGATGTTTCATTATATATATAAAAAGTGAAGCTGTCTGTTTATTTCAGGTTTACCACGTTTAAAAAGTGTATATTTTATAAACTTTGAAAAAAAAAAACGTGTGGCACTTGGGGACTGCCACGGTAAAGCTATTGCATAGCAATTTTTATCAACTTATGCAATTATGATTCGCATACGTCTTGTCGCACGTGCACAAACACCGTGCCGAAGGCTGGTAACTCCGCACGCATGTGGGGTGTTAGGTTTTTTCATTACGGAATTTCTTAATTTGGTCTCCACTCTTAAAGCCCGCGATAAAAGCTATGATCAGCTTAAAAGATTGATCGACCAAGTTTTCGGAGAAACTGAAGCTTATATCATCTCTCAAAAACACTCTTAAAAAGCGAAGTCACGGTCCCATCTTATATCCCTTATCTCTGCAGTTTGTTTTCATTGTCTCTATACAGTTTTTATGCAGCTATAGTATAGTTTGAATAGTTTTTACGCGGTCCTAGCGCGCCAACTTCCACTTAATGCGCTACTCGGGACCGAGGATAAAATTTAAGAAGCTCAGATTGAAAACATTGAATTTATGTTACAATCTTGGATTTTACGCTAGGAAAATATCGTGAGAAAATCTTTTGTTTGGATGGGAAGTAAAATTATTAATTTGCTTTTAACAAAATAAACTTGCACTATTTCCACGTAATATTAATCTACAAATAAAGTGAAAATTTTGCAGGACGATTGTGTATTACTAATGTTAATTAAGAATTTACACCAGAATTTTGAGTTGTTGATTATACTTTACTTAGTCAATAACTACTTATTTGCTATTGATTAGCGGCTATAATATATCAGACTTCGAGATGAGTCACACAAGTCCATTGAAGTTTCAGTTAAAACATTTTTTTAATTATTTTATTGCTACGCTGCTTGTACTACGCACCCACGTAGTACCTCTACGCACCCACGTAGCACCTCTACGCACCCACGTAGCACTGCTACGCAACCACGTAGCACCTACACACACGTAGCTCGGCTATGCTCTGCTACAAAATTATGGAGTGACTACAAAGTGGTAACCATTATTATTATAATTTTAGTCGACAATGCCGCTCGAGTTTTGTCTACATCAATTTATTTTAAAGTTTAGTTTCTTCCTTCCAGATTCTACTAAGGATAAGACACATCGTGAATATAAATATTATACCGTAACTTTATTGAACACAACAACAGTTCCATGTCAGTTATTTATTGCATTAGTATGCAAACTACACTTGCGACCCACATTTTAAAATTGACTATAAGTATCAGCAATATATTATTGAAGTAGATATTGTCTGCATCGCGTTTAGTGCATATTTCGCGACAAATCTGTAAATTTTGCCCGGATGAAGTATCCTATATCATTTGGTAAAGATATTTCATACCAGGTTTAGGCTGTGTTTTCGCTAGAGGTGCGTTGCGAGGAATGTGTTTTTAAGATCCAATAGCATCGCCACTCACGTCAATAAAGCGATTATATTGGTTCTCAAAATCACATTTCTCGCGACACATCTCTGGTAGGTTTCAGCCTTAATCTTCATCATTTCAGCGGTTTGGTTGCGAATAGGTTACCGAAGGTCATACTTTCACATTAAGACTTTATATATTCACGAGCTTTTGCCTGCGGCTTCACTCGCGTTAAGAAGTATTATTATATACAAACTTTCATCCCCTATTTTAACCCCTTGGGGTAGGAATTTATCAAAATCCTTTCTTAGTGGATGCCTGCGTCATAACATTTATCTGCATGCAAAATTTCAGCCCGATCCGTATAGTGGTTTGGGCTGTGCGTTGATAGATCACCATGTCAGTCAGTCAGCTTTGAGTTTTATACTATATACATTTCACGAGCGATATAGATAATAAAATTAAGTAAGAAACCTTAATGTGCCGAAGTCATATGTTCAGCTCTTTAAGCATGAAACAAACAGACAGACAAACAGATCACTTTCACACTTCTTATGTTAGGAAGGACAAGGACAATTAGTAAATGTTCAATATTATGGGTACCTTCCTCTATCGACCTAACCTTTTAGCATGGATTACCTGCGACAATAAACTTAAGATGGATAAGATTCATACAATTTAATCCAATCCATCTGGAGATGGGTATATTTGTTGTTAATTGTTGACAAAACAACTCAAAAGCCCAAATAACATTGCTATTCGAATTGGAACCTTACTCCCTTGTGTTTAGGGTATTTAGTTTAAAGTCGGGTGTGAAATAAGGTTGTAGAAATCGTGTCGGAGGAAACACAAGTATTGTTCATCGGTTGATTGAATTGGCTTCCAAAGGGTCGGGCTTCTGTTCTCATATTCCGACAGAATTTACAATAACAATACAGTGCTATGTATGATATAGTTGTGACTATTATTTCTGTATTTCTATTGTCTTTGCGGTAGAAGTGAGTCGTCAAATGGCCAACGATGCATATTTGTTCATTTTTATTTTCACAAAATACGAAAACAAATGCTTTATAACTATTACAATAAACTAGTTATTAAAAATAAAAAAATATGTTTTTAATTATTTCAAAATCTCAAAATCAGCAAAACCATACTATTGAAATATGAAGGATGATATCACTCTAATATATAATATTATATTAGAGTGATACTCAATAGCTAATATTTCTATTGTAAGCTGATCAGATGCTGCAGTTTTACTTTTAAGTGCAAGCTGCATCTAAATAATTGAAGAAAAAAATAAAAAAGAAAATAAATGGAAAAATATTTTCAAAGTCTGACACGTAACATACAATATTATGTAAACCAAATAAATAAGAGTCAAATGTTGTTAAAAATAAGTTTTCAACAGAAATGTCCCCCGGAATCCTCTAGGGTTTCAATTATATGAAAATAATAACACAAATAAAGCTAAGCACATACGATACACGATATTTTAAAGGAGACGGACATGGAAGACCTTCAAAAAGAGGGTCCCAATTTAATTTGCGGACAATATCGTGTGTAATCCCAATATCGGACGCGATATAAAAAGCTTTGATGTCATCCTATCCCTCTGTTTCTTTAAAATATTGGCTTCATTTTTGTGAACGCGCCGTCCATACGAATAGCCTAAATCAATATCACGTATTTGTTTAGGTATTTGAAAATGTTTAAAGGGATTTTTTATAACTGAAATAAAACAAGAATGTTTGACAAAATATCTAACTAAGGTTCAAAGTTTTTTTTATAATAAACAAACAAAAAATATTTGATTTCGAATTTGGTCGTAAATGCAAAATATATATTTTTAAATTCTTTCTTTCACAATAATGATTCTACCATCACAAATATCTAAAGCGTAAATTACATCTCATTTTGTCAAAGAGAATGGGAATTATTAAATTTTAATAGGCCCAAAGTTCCGATAGCTGACGCGTGACCTATCAAAGGGAAATTTCCCTTTGACCTTTTGGGACAGTGTGAAATATGCTTAATGCGTTAATTGTTCCCGTAAAAACGCGCGTCAAATTTTACGCGGAATTTTTTGTGAAACGCCTCTAATTTATTTTTCGTGTTTCGAATGTTTGAATTCGTAATTGGAAAATAATACATTTATTCTATTGTTTTGCTATACAAAGATACACAATAAGACCAATATTTTTTGTTATAATATTATTTAAAGATCCTATTACTACATGTTTATTTAAGTATATGAATTTTTTGAAGTGAAAACTTCTTTAGCGGCGTTGAGCACTCTTGTGGGATGGGTAAAAACTGTGAATCGCGTCAGATTCTCGTGCTGATCGAAAAACCTTGGAAAAACCGTAAGACGGTTGGAGAGTAGTGTTTTGTGTCGAACTCGAACTCGAACTCGAGCTCGAATTGATTGTAAGGGTTTCGAGTATAAAAAATCGATTTTCATAAAAAATGGGTTAAAAATTTAATCGATTGTAAGGGTTTCGATCAAGTTTCGATCAAGGTTTCGATCAAGGTTTCGATCAAGTTTCGATCAAGTGTCAATCAAGTTTCGATCAAGTTTTAAAAAAGTTTCGATCAAGTTTCGATCAAGGTTTCGATCGAGGTTTCGATCAAGGTTTCGATCGAGGTTTCGATCAAGTTTCGATCAAGTTTCGATCAAGGTTTCGATCAAGGTTTCGATCAAGTTTCGATCAAATTTCGATTAAGTTTCGATCAAGTTTCGATCAAGTTTCGATCAAGTTTCGATCAAGTTTCGATCAAGGTTTCGATCAAGTTTCGATCAAGGTTTCGATCAAGTTTCGATCAAGTTTCGATCAAGTTTTGATCAAGTTTCGATCAAGTTTCGATCAAGTTTCGATAAAGTTTCGACAAAGTTTCGATAAAGTTTCGATCAAGTTTCGATCAAGTTTCGATCAAGGTTTCGATCAAGTTTCGATCAAGTTTCGATCAAGTTTTGATCAAGTTTCGATCAAGTTTCGATCAAGTTTCGATCAAGTTTCGATCAAGTTTCGATCAAGTTTCGATCAAGTTTAGATCAAGTTTCGATCAAGTTTCGATAAAGTTTCGATCAAGTTTCGATCAAGTTTCGATCAAGTTTCGATCAAGTTTCGATAAAGGTTCGATCAAGTTTCGATCAAGTTTCGATCAAGTTTCGATCAAGTTTCGATAAAGGTTCGATCAAGTTTCGATCAAGTTTCGATCAAGTTTCGATCAAGTTTCAAATTGAGTTCGAGTTCGAGTTAGAGTTCGAGTTCGACACAAAACACTACTCTCCAACCGTCTTACGCGTTTTGTATGGTTTTTCGATCAACACGAAAATCTATCGCAAGTTTCACAGTTTTTACCCGTCCCACAAGTGCTCAACGCCGCTAAAGAAGTTTTCACTTCAAAAATCGTCCCTATAACCTCTTCCTACTAGGACTACATTTTCTTGGATGAGCGACTCCTTTATTTGGTGTGTGTGAGGCTGATGATGAACATTTAATTGCAAAGTAAGTCAGAACTCATTAGCACTTACGCAGCTACTCGCAATAAAGTTGCCTTAATCCGCGCGCGTAAAACGTCTTGCGTTAACGTTATCTGTCCTTACGTGGTGTCGTAACGTTCACGTAACGCTAAGTAACGTAAAGTTTAATTGTACGGCTTTCATTGACTGATAAGGTGTACTCGTCACTTTATAACTCATGTGAAATTATTCATTATGTTAGATCCTTGGGTGGTTTGATGACCCTTTCTTTGGAGCTTGGTATTTGGAAAGGATTTTATGAATGCTATATTTGAAAAGGAATGTATTTTTATAAAAGGAGAGTATTGCAATATAAGCATGCAGCATGAAACTGCTTCAAAAGCAGGTACCGACTACCGATCAACGTTATTTCGTGAGGTTATTGCTAAAGTCAAGCCCAGCCGACAAAATAATACGACGTGGTGATCTCAAAGGGTTGACATAAGCCACCATAAGCTGACCAAATTATGTAGGCCATGACGGTTATACTACCTTTTCGTTTTATCGCAGATATTAGCAATGCCATGAAAATTTGCAGTTATGTGTGCCTTAATGACATAGCGCACAAAATCATTAATCCACGTCCCTAAAACATACCTCCTTCCCATAAAGTACAAAATCCAGCGGTAAACATAAAATAATAACAGTCAAACATTTACCAGCCTCCCCAACTTCAATCAACATTAAAACTTGTTTTGACGAGATGATAAAACGAAGCGTTAAGTCACGAAATCATTGCGCTAATGACTCCAGAGATTGTCTTACGAATCAGTATTTAAGTTGACGAGAAGATTAGCAAAGCGGAGATAGACGAGTTTTGAGTTTGAAGTAATGAGATGTGTATGGAATGTGTTTTTTATAATGTTTTTGGTACTAACCATATGACAAGCATATCAACAGGCATACTAATGCCTGTTGATATGCCTGTCAGAATACTAAAAGGCATATTATAAGAAATATCATAAGGCCTCACACAGATTATACGTTTAATGATTACATAAATGTAATTTTGCGTTGGTCATGTATTCAAAATAATGGCGTTGGCCACCTGCGGTTTTCGAAAGTCCGAGAAAAGAAATAGGACGTTAGGGCTATTGTCTTTGCTGGTCAGTCAACATTATGACTTGTATAAGATAGTCTCTTTTAAAGTATAAGAAATGTTGAAAAATAACTTCAAATATAATTCTGGAGTGTACAGAATCAAATTCTAAGAGCATTGAATTTCCGCGGTACAACGATACTTTAATCTTTTCTCGCAGATAAATCACTCCACAACCGCGGCCATTTGTCAAACTGACGTGTAAAGCACGCGCACGTGATTGCATTGCATGAATCACGTTGAGAACCACTGGATTCGCTGTTTGAGAACCACTGAATGTTACCAAAGTATTTTTATTGGAATGCTTGCAAATAAATGTATTTGGAACTCTTTAAAGTAGTTCAAAAGTATTCGTACTAAATGTATGGAAAAGTACATGGAAAAGTGTGCATGTTCCATCAATCGTTTTATAAGATTTGGCATAGATATTACAAAGTATTATCTTTATGCTAAGTCTCACGTCCTCTTTGTTCTATATTCTTTTATATTTCTCTTATATCACTGCAAAATACCTGAATGATTAACGAACTTACGAAGTTGTGGGAAACATGTCATTTTTAATTTGAATAAAACACAATTTACCTAGCTTAGTAAATAATAATAAATAATCGGTGTTTTTAGCACGATTAAACTCTCCTTTTTTGCGAGTCGGACATCCGAATAGCCACTCGTATAAAAACCTCATCAAATAATTACAGGTCCCAATAAAACCGGTTATAAACTGTCTGAAAGGCAAACCTATAAACTGTCCAACTATTTAAGCCGAGTTAGTGAACAGACCTGATTCTAATAACTCGAATTTCGATTCAACAGTCGTATTTTATGTAAGACAATGAAGAAAACCTAATGTTAAAACAATAAATAAAGTGTTTTGTTTTGTAAATAAAACACATGAATATGCATAAACGAACAAAATGACAACAGTTTTGTCTTAAGACTCTTGTGTCTTGAGTCCAACTTTCTTATCATTATTACTTTTGATTTTTTTATTTGATTTAAGCGCTCGAACCTCGCCCTAAGGGCCCCCACATAAGGAAAGGTCGAACTGAATAAGGCCAACGGACCGAAGTCGTTGTTTAAAATGAATGAAATGAAAAAACGAATGAAAATGTTTAGACCGATCGACCACCCCATAAAACATCTTGCGATTGAAGTATCGAGTGAGTTACGAGAATCGGGGCCCTGGTCTCCTCAATCTGCTTAATTGGGAATGGTTTGAACGCACTTTAATGGGCCATGCACGCTCAACACACTTGTATTTGCAACTTTATTACTTTGCAATAAGGTTCAAATATACAGGAAATTTCGTACGAGATGTTTAATGATTGTCGTTAAGGTGAGGGCATTCGAAGAATTTTTCATGTGACGCATCTCTGTATGGCTGTATAGTACGTGTGCAATAAATTTTATTATTCAACTATTAAATGGTAATGGACATTTTATACTATAGTTAGATAAGAATTTATATTATGTAATTGTATTGCATAAGTCAATATTTTTAGTACCTAATATAATTTCTTATAATTAGGGCCAGGCCAAGAAGGGATTTCGTGACGCCAGTCAGATTAAGTCAGAATTTATAAGCGTCGCACATTTTAGGTATTTTAGTCATCATTATAACTAGCATTTTTTATTGTTTGGTTGGCAGGTAAAACAACTATTATAATTTTAAAGTTTTAAAATGACTTTAAATGCCTCTTAGTTTAAGATAAAGCTTGTAAACTCAAAAAAGTATCCACAGAATTCACTGAGGTTTTAAAGGAGAGGTAAACGTGAAGCGACATTAAAAATTAAAATTAAAAATAATTTTTCAACAGACATAGGTATTAATATTTTGTAAGTTATATAAAAGTCGATATAAATCATTAAATATTACTAAAACACAGCTAATATTTTACTAACACACTCTGAAATGTTTCCAAAACTAGATCTAAAATATTCCTGGACTTACTTTACATAATGTACCTCAACATTTTCTTTCAATAACACAATTTTGTTTGGTCAAGGCAATAACACAAATAAAAAAAATCATGTCGTGCGTGGTAACCATGTAAAAATCCTCGTTATTTTGTACCCAGTACCACGGTCCAATGCTTCTTACCACTATTATACCATTGTTACCTTACACACTAGGATACATTTGTATGTACATATTTGTAACATAAACTTTACTAACCTATTTAAAACAGATCAGGAAAGTGGCTTTGGTGAAGAAACTGAAGATGCGTTCACTCTCAAATATCGAAATCAAAAATGCATCGCGTGATCCTAGAGATAACATCGAATCCTATTATAATAATGTTACGGATACGAGCAGTTGTTTACGTGTTACGAATACGGGCAGTTGTTTACCTGCGCGCGACAGTTGCGCGTACCTTCTAGAAAAGCCCGACCCTTGTTTATGTGATTGCGTGTTTACGTAAACAAACCAAAATAGAACGCTCCAGAAGCCGACGCGGGCCATATAAAAGGTAAACAAGCCGACAGTCAACTCAGTTCGATCCGAGCGATCATCAAGGCGACTTCAAAGTGAGACAAGTGATCAATAGTGAGTGATTGTGATAGTGAACTAACGACTCGGCTACGACCTAGGACAGTGATAGTGCTCAGTGATTTGGATCTAGTGCTTAGTGTTTGGACTTAGTGATTTGTGTGAGCTAGTGTTTGTGAATAAAGTCTTCAAGAGAGTCACCAGGTCTTTCTCTCCGAATCCTCGAACCCTAGCACGTAACAACTGGTGTCGGAAGTGAGATTTGGAGATGCCATTGACTCCGAGAGACGACTTCAAGGGGAGTGTCAGGACAAGGGCGCAGCGAGCTGCTGCCATCGACTTCGAGAGAGGGGTTGGAGGTGGGGCTGCGGAGGCCACACCCACTGGGGACCAAGCTCCGCCCACTGCGGGGCAGGCCCCACCCGCTGGCTCCGCCCACCAGGCTCCGCCCACTGACCACGCCCCCCAGGCTCCACCCACTTCGGGTGAAGCCACGCCCACTGACTCCGCCCACCGGGACCCGCCCACTGACCACGCCCCTCAGGCCCCGCCCACTCTGGGCATGGCCACGCCCACTGGCTCCGCCCACCAGACCACGCCCACTGGCCCCGCCCACTGGGCCCCGCCTGCTCAGGACCCGTCGACTAGCTACATCCACCCTGCCACGCCCGTAGTTTCTACAGCCCCTCAAATGGCTCCTCGATTGGAAAGCATAATCGAGTTAATCCAGGCTTTGCAAGATTCTCAAAGGGCAATGATGGAGGCACAAGACCGCAAGCTGGGCGCTTTGCAAGAGTCACAAGACCGCAAGCTCGGCACTATGCAAGATTCTCAAAGGGCAATGATGGAGTCTCAAGAGCAACAAAAGGACCTCCAAGAAAAGGCGCTATTGGCTATAAAGGATGTTAGTGACACGGTGACTAAGCTTCGGAAAGATGTCGATGTTATAGAAGAACGAGTTACCGGGCTAGGAGTGGATATGGAAAATGTGAAAACCGGCCTCACAGAACTACAGAAGTGGAAAGTGCGCCTGGAAACCACAGGAGTGGCGGCGTCCAGTGGAACTACCGGAGTGGTGCAAGTAGTACAAGGACCAAGAGTTAAAGTGCCACCATACGACGGTACTACTTCTTGGAACGCTTATCGTCAGCAATTCTAAACGGTTGCTTCTGCCAACGGATGGACTGACGAACAATGCCTGACCGCTCTCACTGTTGCGCTCAGAGGGCAAGCTTTGTCAGTCCTAGAAGCACATACAGGAAATGGGTTCCAAGACCTGATGGAGGCCCTTGAATCCAGATACGGGGAGCGACACCTGGAGCACGTGTTCCGTGCTGAACTTCGTGACAGAGTCCAACGCTCAGGAGAGGGACTACAACAATGGGCGTTGGAAATTGAAAAACTGGTCAAGAAGGCACATCCAGGAGCAGACTCCAAGATGATCGACTCGAACACTATTCAAGCCTTTGTCGACGGAATCAGGGACCTGGAAGTCAGAGCTGCAGTAAGGCTACGTCACCACACCTCGCTAAAGGAAGCGTTGGCGCATGCTTTGGAGGTCGAGGCTGTTCGCCATGAGATACAGCAGACCCATAAGATCCGCAAGGTCTCCGAAGTAAAGGCTCCTGCAAGGAAAATATTTGAAGCCATGTGCTATAAGTGCGGGAAGAGGGGCCATCTTCAGCTCAACTGCCCGCAGAAGGAGACCCAGATGTCAAGGATGAAAAGGCTCGAGCAATAAGTAGAGGAGCTGAAGAAGCAGGGAGCTTCAGCCAGGACTAAGAGGCGTATACTGGCTGACGCGGAGGAAGCCCCAATAACTGTTGTCTCCCAAGCAAGCAGCAACAACGGATTAGTGACTGAACTACTCGACGACTGCAAGAGTAATCTGACTTATTCGCAGAGCATGAAAGCTAAGAAGTTTTTACAGCGCCACGCGAATATCTTCTCCAGTCAGGAAGGCGACCTTGGAAGAACGTCGATGGTTCAGCACAGAATAGATACCGGAAGTGAGAACCCAATTCGTCAACGAGCAAGACGGATACCCATTGCAAAGGAAAAAGAAGTTGAAGGCCTTTTGGAGGACATGAGAAGGCATAAGATTATTGAACCGTCTGCAAGTCCGTGGTGCTCACCTGTTGTGTTGGTGAAGAAGAAAGATGGCAGCACAAGATTTTGTGTGGACTACAGGCGTCTCAATGATGTCACTAAGAAGGACAGCTATCCATTACCTCGAATCGACGATACTCTGGATACCTTGAGTGGCATGAAATTGTTCTCGACCCTGGACCTGAAATCTGGATACTGGCAGGTGGAAATTCATCCAAAAGACAAGGAGAAGACAGCTTTCTCCACCGGTAAAGGTTTATGGCAGTTTAACGTCATGCCCTTTGGATTGTGCAACGCACCTGCCACATTTGAGCGACTCATGGAGCGTGTACTGGCAGGCTTAGTTGGAGAGGCTTGCTTAGTCTACTTGGACGACGTCATCATTGTTGGCCGCGACTTCGAGGACCATTTGCGAAACTTAGAACGTGTTTTCGCCAAAATAGAGGGGGCCAAGTTAAAGCTGAATCCGAAAAAGTGTCGTTTATTCAGAAGTAAGGTCAATTATCTCGGCCATGTCATCTCCAGTGATGGAATCCAGACGGACCCGGAGAAACTGGAAGCAGTTCAAAACTGGCCAACCCCTAAGAACAAAACCGAAGTGCGGGCATTTCTCGGACTATGCTCCTACTACAGGCGTTTTGTTAAGGGATTCTCAGAGACAGCCAAGCCATTACATCGGCTGACGGAAGATAAACGACAGTTTATGTGGGACGAGACTTCTGAAGATTCTTTTCAGAAACTGAAGAAACATCTGTGTGAAACACCAATCCTGGGGTATCCACAACCTGAAGGTCAGTTTATTGTCGACACTGACGCAAGCAACACGGCCATTGGAGGGGTGTTATCTCAAAAACAGGGCGAAAGAGAAGTTGTAATTGCATATTTCAGCAAATCTTTATCTAAACCAGAGAGAAACTACTGTGTGACAAGAAGAGAACTCTTGGCTGTTGTAAAGACGCTACAACATTTCAGCAAATATCTCATCGGCAGACAGTTTTTACTGCGAACTGATCACGCAGCGTTGAAGTGGCTACTGCAATTCAAGAACCCAGAAGGCCAAGTAGCTCGATGGATTGAACAACTCCAGGAGTACGACTTCAAGACGGAACACCGCAGCGGAAAGGCGCATGGGAATGCCGACGCACTTTCACGAAGGCCGTGTTCAGAAGACTGCAAACACTGTGTTAAGCAGGAATCTAAGGAAGTGACATTAAAGTTAACGAAAACAAGTCCTTTAGGTCCATGGGAGAATGATGCTATGAGGGAGGCTCAAGAAACAGATGACGACCTACGGCACATCATCACATGGAAGAAACGAGGTGACGAAAAACCAATCTGGAGTGAGGTTGCACCCACTGGCGCTGCCACTAAGGCGTACTGGGCGCAATGGGACAGTCTGATACTTCAAAATGGAATACTTTACCGAAAATGGGAGAAGACTAACGGCAGAGAGTTCCATCTTCAGATAGTTGTCCCAAGAACGAGAGTACCGGATGTTCTCCGTGAAATGCATGATGGCGTATCAGGAGGTCATCTAGGTGTCAAGAGGACGTTAACAAAAGTGAGAGAAAGGTTCTACTGGTTGCATTGCCGAGATGATGTGCAGGAGTGGTGCCGCAAATGTACAACTTGCGCTGCAGTCAAGGGACCACAGACAAGGAGCCGTGGGAACCTGCGCTTGTATAACGTTGGCGCACCGTGGGAACGAATTGCAGTTGACGTAGCTGGGCCATTTCCTGTAACGGAATCGGGAAACAAGTATTTTATGGTCGTCATGGACTACTTCACCAAATGGCCCGAAGTGTTCGCCATACCAAACCAGGAAGCTACAACAGTTGCTTCTAAGCTAGTCGAAGAAGTGATATCTCGCTTTGGTGTGCCTCTCGAAATCCATTCCGATCAGGGCAGGAACTTCGAATCGCAGGTCTTCCAGGAAGTGTGCAGAATTTTGGGAATGCATAAGACGAGGACCACCGCGTACCATCCACAGTCTGATGGAATGGTTGAGAGATTTAACCAGACTCTAGAGAGGCATTTGGCGAAATTGGTAGATGACAGACAAAAGGATTGGGACAAGTATATACCACTCTTCCTTCTCTCGTACCGTACCGCCGAGCATGAGAGCATAAAAGCTACCCCGGCATTTGTTAATTACGGTAGAGAACTACGAATACCAATAGACCTCTTGACAGGAGCGTCACCGGGGGAACCAAAGACCGTACAAGACTATGTCTGCGATTTAAGGGAAAAGATGCACTACATACACGCCATGGTTCGGGAAAATGGGTTACAGTCAAGTGAGAACATGAAGACCAAATACGACCGGAAAGCGAACACGAGCAGCTTCGAAGAAGGGTCACTGGTATGGCTGCATAACCCAACTCGCCGAAAAGGGAAATCTCCAAAGTTGCAGACCAAGTGGGACGGCCCATATAAAGTGGTTACCCGATTGAATGATGTGACTTACAGGATTCAAAAGCCACCAAGAGGCACATTCAAAGTGGTACACATAGACCGTTTGGCGCGTTATCATGGCAGTAACAACGATGCTCGGGACGAGCATCTCTAAGAGGGGAGTAGTGTTACGGATACGAGCAGTTGTTTACGTGTTACGAATACGGGCAGTTGTTTACCTGCGCGCGACAGTTGCGCGTACCTTCTAGAAAAGCCCGACCCTTGTTTATGTGATTGCGTGTTTACGTAAACAAACCAAAATAGAACGCTCCAGAAGCCGACGCGGGCCATATAAAAGGTAAACAAGCCGACAGTCAACTCAGTTCGATCCGAGCGATCATCAAGGCGACTTCAAAGTGAGACAAGTGATCAATAGTGAGTGATTGTGATAGTGAACTAACGACTCGGCTACGACCTAGGACAGTGATAGTGCTCAGTGATTTGGATCTAGTGCTTAGTGTTTGGACTTAGTGATTTGTGTGAGCTAGTGTTTGTGAATAAAGTCTTCAAGAGAGTCACCAGGTCTTTCTCTCCGAATCCTCGAACCCTAGCACGTAACAATAATATTTGAACAAATCCACTATATAGATCTGAGCTATCTACAATAATTATTCCAAGAAAGTGGATGAAATAAATTTTTATACCATAATAGTTTTTCAGTGAATTAGTAAGCGGACAGTGTTTTTTTTCAAAATTTTTAAGCTATATAAGCTTTAAGATAACGCTAATAACTTCATTGCGCCGGGAGTCCTTTATTGCGCGTGAACCGTACATTTTTCACGACGAGAACTGTCCTATGACCATTCCCGTCTCTGAAAGTATCTTCATACCAAACATCCGCTAAAGTGTGACGAGGTTACAGTCAGACACACTATCTCATTTAAATATTAGTAAGGATATCGTAACTCAATGTATTTAACTACGTACAAGCACACCAAGATATTCTTTGTCCATTACTCGTAATCCGATAATACTCGGCGTCCAATTGAATCGCCATAGTGATGGTGGGCACGCACGTATACTCAGGGACTGTAATAGGCGCCAGGAATTTCTTTGTATTTTTAAGGGTTTGTTGGTAGTACTCGTAAGTATTTGTTGATAGATCTAATGATATTTGATGCTGTGAATTGAAAACGTGAGTGAAAGAAGTGGATAACAGTTTGCAACATAAGTGCATTATCTCATTTTTTTGCCTTACAATTTGAACAAACCTTGTAACTTACCTACTTCGTCATCTAGCTCATAAATATAGTTATACATTAGAATTCACATTTTTAGATTTCAAATCATTTTCCCGGTCCTAAAGCCTCAATTTGCAAAAAAACGACAGTTTTCAAATTGTTACTATATCTTCAATTAAATTAAAAAAAACCGGCCAAGTGCGAGTTGGACTCGCCCATGAAGGGTTCCGCAGCAGCAATAAGAATTGTTTCTATGAAATTATAAGGTTTTTGATTTATTTTAATATTTCATTTTTGATATAATGAAAGTTAAATTAAGGTTTATCATTTATGACTTATAAAAAAAACTACTGGCTATATCTCGTTCAAACCAATTTTCGTTGGTAGTTTTTATAGTAATGTACATCATATATTTTTTTAGAATTATCATGTCCCTACTTTAGAAGTTAGAGGGGGGGGGGGGGACACATTTTGAAACTTTGGAAGAGTCTCTCTCGCAAACTATTCAGGTTAGAAAAAAAATGATATTAGAAATCTGAAATGAATTTTGAAGACCTATCCATAGATACCCCACACGCATAGGCCAGATGAAAAAAAATTTTTTTTGTTTCAGTTGGCGACCCCTACAATTTTTAATAATTTTTCCACTTTTGTATCAAAATCTTAATGCGGTTCACAGACTACATCTACTTACCAAGTTTCAATAGTATAGCTCTTATAGTTTCGGAGAAAAGTGGCTGTGACATACGGACGGACAGACAGACAAACAGACATGACGAATCTATAAGGGTTCCGTTTTTTGCCATTTTGGCTACGGAACCCTAAAAATACATGTACTACACCAGTTATCAGTGACTCAAGAAAATGGCGCTTAAAGCTTTTGCCACACTTTTAACTGGCGTCACGAAAACGCATTCCAAAGTTGTAGAGTTGTTACTTTACACTTCTAAGTGTAAAGGAATCTTAATTGGTTTTTATGACTTTGTAATGTTCCTGTACATGTCACACTATATTATAAACTTTAGTACTAATTAAAGGGATTTATAAGTGAGGCTCGAGGCTCTTTGCCATATAAATTGTGAATGTAAGTTTGTTTGTTACGCTATCATGCATACATATTATAATAATATTATTAGTAGTTACTATAATATTGCAGTATTGATATTAAAATTTTAGCCTTGATTGTTACAGGTGATAGAAATATAATATAGAGTAAAAGGATACTACCAAAAAAAACTGTGAATATAATAGATTAAAAAAAAATCCGGCCAAGTGCGAGTTGGACTCGCCCATGAAGGGTTCCGCAGCAGCAATATAAGGTTTATTTCTGTGAAATTAAACGGTTTTTGATTTATTTTTATATTTCAGTTGATTTAATGAAAGTTAAATTAAGGTTTACTATTTATGACGTATAAAAAAAAAAAAAACTACTTGCTAGATCTCGTTCAATCCAATTTTCGTTGGTAGTTTTTATACTAATGTGCATCATATTTTTTTTAATTATCATGCCCCTACTTTAGAAGTTAGAGGGGGGGGGGGGGACACATTTTACCACTTTGGAAGAGTCTCTCTCGCAAACTATTCAGGTTAGAAAAAAAATGATATTAGAAACCTCAATATGATTTTTAAAGACCTATCCATATATACCCCACACGCATAGGTTAGATGAAAAAAAAATTTTTTTGTTTCAGTTGCACCTATGGGGATCCCTAAAATTTTTAATATTTTTTCCATTTTTGTATCAAAACCTTAATGCAGTTCACAGACTACACCTACTTACCAAGTTTCAATAGTATAGCTTTTATAGTTTCAGAGAAAAGTGGCTGTGACATACGGACGGACATGACGAATCTATAAGGGTTCCGTTTTTTGACATTTGGCTACGGAACCCTAAAAAACGATTTCTGGTTAGAGAAATTAATTTCACTCTAATGATGCAGAGGTTTTTCATCATAAGCACGAAACATTTTTCACAAATTCTCCCTTTTCTTAAATTTTTGATTTAGTCTACCCTCTAAAAGTTTTGTTCTATTTGTAAGTAGACATTAAAAGATACGCCTGCAATTCCGTCGCGTTAAAATTCGTTTATTGCACGAAAACCGTTCTTACATTTTTTCGGGATAAAACTATCCCAAAATCAAATTACCTCCATGTATTTCATCGCAATCAATTTGGCGATTTAATCATGAAGAGGTAACAGACAGACACACTTTCCCATTTACAATTTAAAATTATAACCCATCAAGCCCCGTACGAGCTCCGGTGATCGCTACAACAATATAATACAATAGCATTTCCAAGAATCCCCGAACGAAGGATTTCATGGTACCTAGGATACTTACATCTACTTTTGAACCGTATTCTACAATATTCTAGAGTGTTCATGTCAAGCAGCACTTAATGTAAAACCTTTCTGATATCGCCCCGCTCCATCTCCTGAGAGAGCAGAAATCAAACAATGCATGTAAATTTCCTTTGAATAAATTTTATACTGAATATACTTTACTATGGGAACTCGAAGCAAACTCGATTCTATGATACCATTAGTGAAATTGATTTATAGGCGGACTAGATGACGCCCGCAACTCTGTTGCGCCAAAACTCATTTATCACGCGGGAACCGTGCATTTTTCCGGGAGAAAAAGTATCCTTTGTCCTTTCCCGGGACTCAAAGTATCTCCATGCCAAATTTCAGCAAAATCGGTTCAGCGGTTTGAGCGTGAAGAGGAAACAGACAGACAGACAGACAGGCATACACACTTTCGCATTTATAATATTAGTATGGATATGGATTGACGAGCTAATGATAATTAACGTTGATTTGGTTATATCAAGTAGTCGGGATAGTATTTTGTAGGCTACAATTGTTATAACCCAACGAAATTACATTGGTCAGCCATTTATAAATAAATTTCTTTGAAAGAACAAAAACTCATAAAAAGGAAAATATGTAAATTAACTGACAATCATGGATATCTGTAGCCCGAACTATCCATCCGATTCAAATAGAATTCGAATAGCGATACTGAATTGCTGAACTGGGTAGTGTGTATGAACATATTATAAACGTGATGCTGTATAATTCTTACTATATTCTAATTACTAGATTTTTATTTTAGAATAAGAAGACGATATTTAAATTGTATAAATTTCTTATACAAATATAATACTTCCTTTTCACTAGTGGTTAGAAACCACAACTTACCTTTCACATAAAGCCATTTTCAAAACTTTTATTATGAAATGTCATTGACTTTATTATTAGAATTTTTACATTGTACAAGTCTCTAAAAGTTTTAAGTGTAAAATTTTATCTACTCCTGAGTAATATCCACTAGACAATAAAACAACTCTAACTGGACAGCATTAAAAAGGTTACATAAAAGTAGAATTTCGTTTGTTTTCTTTGCTTGCAGGATTTTAATGAATAAAACATTTATTAATTGATTCTCTGAGTAGATATAGGACTTAATGTTGTAGTTTAATAATTATTGTTATAATCTATTTAGATTTACAATAGTTTTTAATTATTATAAGCATTACAATAAGCATAATAAATATAAGCATTAAACTACCTATTCGTTTATTTCAATTGTGATGTATAAAACATTATTGTCTGAACCGATTAAAGAATTATAATAGTAAGCTTGACAAAGAAATATAAATATTATATTTATTAAATTGCTCAGTGCAGACGTTTTGAATGAGTCCCATAATAATGAAATAGCTAATAAATATATATTATCACATATTTTATCATCTTATTCCTACTTACATAATATTAGAACATATTTTATTCAAAACAAAACAACATTCCACTTAAAACATTAGTTGACCATATTTTGCTTCGAGAACTTTCGAGAACCCGTGATACTTCCCTCAATACCTCTTTCGAACTTCTCAATATTTCAGAAACTCCACTTGCATTAAGTGATTAGTCCCATTTGTGAATATCACAGCTCGACTCAATGGAAACAGTGAAATAACTTTATAGACTGTACTAGACTTGAATTAAAATAATTAACAGCGAAAACTTTATTTCCAATGGGTTCTAGATTACAAAACGTAGAATCCATACATAGTACTAATATGACAAATGCGAAATTGAGTCCGTTTGTCTGTCTATTACCTCTTCACGCTGAACTGATTTTTCCAAAATTTGGCATAACTCCTGAGAAAGGCACTTTTTATCCCTGAAAAATGTACGGTTCCCGCGCGACAAACTAATCTTGGCGCAACGAAGCTGCGGGTAGCAACTAGTGGTATATGTAACGATTACTATGTGAAAATTCCTGAATTATCAAGCCGAGAGCGTGCCAATGAACCCATGAAAATCTTGTGGTCTTAGTTGGCAATGATGTCATACAATTTTCTCAACTACTTAATCATGATTTTCTCAATTCCAATTCTTTCACTATTCAAAGCTATCTAAAATCATGTCCATGAGTGCGTTTACCGCTTTGCGTGCTCTAGTATGAAAATGATAGGTACGGTTTATATTTCGAATGTCTACTATATCGCGCGTTTAGCGGATTCAAAAACCAATTCCAAATTACCAATTAAACTTATCTACGTACGTATTTCACCGTAACTATTTACCGTCTATTGCGTTCAACTATCAAAGTTTTAGAGCATGCAAACGCGTAAAGCCCGGTTTCGATAGCGTTATAGTCATCATAAAATACGTTATTACGGGCTCAGCTTCGAGATTAATGTTAAAAGGGGCTTCAGGTCGCTTTACATCTGCGATCATTAAATTTGCAATTTGTGGTGTCATTTCGTAAGTGAATTGCATTTGTTTTAGGTGCGAAATAAACGTGTTTGATACCACAAGCGTTTCCAATGAGGGCGTCTGATATTCCATTTGCTACCAGCCGGGCTAGCACAGCCACCAGTAGAAATGCGAAAGTATGGACAAAATGTGGACATAAACTTAGGCCCGTATAAATAGTCAGTACTCAAGATGTATCTCGGTCTTAAGACACGGTTCAGGCTCTGTGATTGGTTAGCTGTCAAAATTTGGACCAATCACAGAGCCGAACCGCGTCTTGAGACCGGGTCGCATTTTAAGTGCTGACTAAGTAACGGACCTCTAGGTTCGTATACTGAGTTAGTATACGAGCCTAGAGGTCCGTTCCGATCTTTACCGCGGCTAATCGCGACCGACAAAAATTCAATTAAAATGCCACTTTATGACAGACTATTATTAGTATATGTCATAAAGTAGGATATTATTTGAATATTTAGGACTATAGTCTGTCATAAAGTGGCATTTTAATTGGATTTTTCGGAACGAAAAATGATAGGGACTTCACCTTAAGTTTATTTCCACAGTTTGTCTATACTTTCGCATTTCTACTAGTGGCCGTGCTAGCCCGGTAGGTGCCGCTATGTAGCCTTGGGGTCAATTCAGACCGCAACGCGATACGTAGATGCATTTCTAAATTTGTACTAAATTGACATATTTGCATGACCTCTCACGCAATTAATTCCTGTTAAAACCATACTAATTTAGAAAATGCATCTACGCGTCGCGTTTCGGTCTGAATTGACCCTAAGGGTCTATCATGTCAAATAGGAATTTTATTGTGACACATGACACCTATACCGTGACATATAACAGCAGTTTAACACGATAGACCTGACGGCTATATCGCGGCATCTGGTGGCAAATAGAATTTCAACAACCTTTCAAATAGATTCAAGCCTCTAGTTGTTGCCAGTGACTGCGTTGCTTCGTGCATCGCGAGTAATTGTACTTTGGCCGGAAGTTCTTTGCCGGAACTAAAAATCTACATACCAAATTTCATCGAAATTGGAGCAGCCAATTAAATGTATAAATTTACAGACTATAACACACTTTCGCTAATGTATTATTATCATTAAATGTGAATAACTATTATAACAAATTGAGCCCAAAAAGTTAACTATCCCGAAACTAAAATAGTTTAAAATTCTGTAATCAAAAGTGTGGAATACGACCGAGAACTTTACAAATGAAATAAAACAGTTTTCATATAATTTCATACGAGAACTCCAGATAGTTCGAAATGAACCTGGATTTAGTAATCTATAAAATATCAAGATAAAAGCCTTTATAGAGTGCAGGCAAATTATTGTCCTCATAAACTTACTCGAAGATAGGAGTATGTTTACTCACTTGGATTTTATATTCTCCTCAATTTCATTTTAGCGAGCCAAGTTTTACAATGGCTGTGTGTTTTACAATAGGTATTCTCCTTGATAATGTCTAGAGACTTCTTCCTTTGGCCTATGCCTCCCTATTTTTGAAGTCAGTGTCAGAATTGAGACTTTAGTCAAGTTAATGTCGTCTGTCGCTGATTATGACAACGAGGTTACGGTTTGTCCACATCTACACGTCACGACGTCGCGTCGTCAACGTGGAACGGTTCGATAACGTGGCACTGTACGTTGACGTGACATGAAAATTTACGTCAACGTAACGTGCAAATGCACGTCACGGTGTAGTAAATAGTACATACGCTTACACATCGAAAACTGTGACGTTTGATGATTTTCTCATTGTGCGTGATTGTAACAACGTTGTGAAGTCAATAAAAATTTTCAAGACTATGAGTTCTAATGTGACGTGCCATTTTAAGATACTTCAGAGTATATCAAATCTTACAATATAATCTTTCCCACAGGGTATAAATATACTGTAAAATATTCTATAAAAGCTTTTCATAAAAATTAAACTGATAGTACGATTTCTTTGATTTTTAATCTAATCATACAAATGTGAGAAGTTAAGTATCACAATGATGGAGGAGCCACAGAAACTAATGATCTCCAACGGGAGAGAGACGCCCAGGGGTATGAACCGCCAGATCTTGCTCCTAAAATGTCGCATTTCCGTATACTGCAGAAACACCTGGATATCCTCCTTTGTTCTTGCATCTGGTAAGAACGAAACAGATAAATTCAAATTCTTTATTAAGCATACAATAATATACAATAGTGTAAAAGCTAGGTAGCGTACATCACGTCGTCTAATCCCATGAAGTAAAACTTGTGTTATGGCAATCAGACAACGGATGCACGCCGAACAATTTTTATAGATAATTTTATTGATGTGAATGAGTGAGATAAAATTTCAGAGAATCATGTTGCTCAAAATGAAATAGACAAGCAACTTCATGGTATACATATATACACATTGTAATGCAATTCAACAAACAGAATAATTGATAAGAAAATGTCAATTTATCAGAACTATAATATTAAGTATATTCAATCTTTGTAGACTTAATATTTAAGCTATAATATTTTTGGTAGAGCATACATACCGGTAGCTTCCATGTACTGATGAAACAAACTAAGTCTAATCTTTTCTACTTCCATAATTTGTTGTTCTATCCCTAAGCAGGGAGAGAATAGAAAGAAAAATACTTGAAGACTGTGCAATATTCGAAAGCCAATAGACATCAATGGTTCCTAAAAAAGACATGAATTAAACACTTGAAAATAAAAGTCTACTTTCTATAATAGGTAAGATAAAAATTTGATTCCTTACGTGCCCTTCTATTACGAGCAGTAGATGGTAAACATTGAGAACTAATTTTGGAACCGTGGAAACGATACTTGCAAATATCTGTAACAATAATTATACTTCAAAATATACTTGAAAGTAAATTAGATTGCATTTAATGCTGTGTGAAAATAACGCTTACCGATGCATGTATTTCCGGCATTATCAAGTCAGATGTATCTGCAATTTTCCTATATACGTTGAGAAGAAACTTGATTTTAGCATCCTTGGACATTTTATTATCACTTACGTGTAAATAAAAATTGCATCCAGGCATTTCATTAACTCTCAAACGTAGAAAGTGCAAGCGATATCGGACCATATCGACGAGAATATAACGCCACACCCTGTTAATATCAAGAATAAAGGAAGAGATCAAACTAATAATGTACAAAGCGAGGTTATAGAAGCAAACGTAGGCTTTACAGTAGATAAAAGTAAAAGCAATCCTGAAAATCCAGAGAAAAATAGTGTGGACGAATATTTTTTTTATTGTTTTATCATTGATGTTGGCCTTAATTCTCAAGCTGCAATCTGTGCTTTGTAAGTTATTGCAAAATTCTTTAAGTCTAGAATCGTAGATGAGCAAAATAATAACGGACAAGATATACTCTATTACAGCCCAAATCTGGATCAAAATATTGTCAAAACAGCAGAAGTAGGAGGAACAAACAATAACACTGATGATGCAGAGGCAGTAGAAAATAAAAATGTTCTTCTTAACTTTGAACACTCGGTAGTTCAAGCCGCTAATGTTGAGCAGGATGAAAAATGGTTTAAAAGTTTCGATCATGTTTCTTTTAGAGTTTGCAAAAACTACGTTCTTGGCCATTTTAATTTTGGAACAGGTGATTTTATTAAAACGGTTGATTTATCGTGTTTGTTGTTTACAGTCACGTCAGGAACGTTTGCGGGTTTGCCGTCAACAACGGTTTGGATCAAATGCTCAAAAGTTTCAGCACTACCGAAGTGGACGTTACATTTGATACTGTGTACGGCAATTATAGAATAATTTTATTTACTGAAATACATATTATTATGACATAATCAGATAATGAATTCTTTGAATATCTTAGATGATATTGAATATTCATAGAATTAGTTATCCATAACAGGAGTTATATACCTTATAAGGTATTGATAAAACCAAAAGAAAGACAGAACAAAATAATATTGTATATATTTATAAGTTTTGCTCTTTTGCGCTCTTTACAGATATGATGATGAGATATTTTATGGAATTGCTTAAAAATCCTACGACTACTCAAATTTAAACTTTTAAGGGTCAATTCAGACCGCAACGCGACACGTAGATGCATTTCTAATATGTGCTGAATTGACAGATTTCAATTGTGTGAGACGTTTTGCAAATCTGTCAAATCCGTACAAATTTAGAAATGCATCTGCGCGTCGCGTTGTGGTCTGAATTGACCCTTATTCAACATTCTAGCTATAACGAACGCCTCCGTGGTCTAGTGGTATAGAGCGCGGCTCTTTACTCGGAGGTCATGGGTTCGATTCCCGCGTCGAAAACATGCTATTTCCAAGTTTGGTTAGGACAATGCAGGCTGATCACCTAATTGTCTGACAAGTAAGATGATCCATGCGTCGGATGGGCATGTAAAAAGTCGGTCCTGCGCCTGATCTCTCGCAAGTCGTGTCGGTCATCCCTCCCACTGGGTTATGAGAGTAAAGGAACAGAGAGTGTTCTTGTGTACTGCGCACACACTTGGGCACTATAAAATTACACCTGCGTAGCTGGCCTGGTTTCAATGAAACCGGCCACCGTCACCGAAACCGGTGTGGGAGCTATTATTAATAACGATGGCACAAATTGTTTTACAACTACTAGCTAGAAGCATCAAACGCACGCACAGTAACGATAGTTCTCCAATATCGTGGCTTATACATTTTCACAGGCGGTACTGACCACACAAAGGCTTTTCAATTTATTTGTACGCAATTGACAAAGGACGGTGACACACAATCCGACGCGAAGTTTTATACAATAGCCACGTCATGTCAGCAAATATATCATTCATAGGTTTTTGGGGATTTTTTGGGCATTGTTTCAACATGTCATCATGTTTCAATGTCAATACTAGGAATAGAAAGGTGGGTCATAGTTTTTGCCTTTGACTTAAAATCGAAAGCCTCTTTGGTTCCATGAAATATACTAGTTAAAATTTAGTCGCGTAGGCAAGTTGAATATCAGGTACCAAGTTTCATATTAAGTACTAGTTGGACATCAACTAGTACTTAATACTCCGTGGCGTGCGTGAAAACCGTACATTTTTCTGGGATAAAAAGTATCCTATGTCCTTCCCCAGCAATCGAAGTATCTTCATATAAAGTTACGGCAAAATCGGTTTTATAATATTAGTATAGACCTACTTAATATGAACGCAAGACGTAAACGTAGAAAGTTTATCTATTTTCTTGGAAGGGTCTTGAAACTTTTCTAAAATCTTTTTAATCACGATAAGTGTCTATAACTGTCTTTTCCAAGACAATTCCATTTTCGATTTGCGACAGTAAAACTGTCGGAAATCAAAACATAGGCGTAAAACAGAAGTAAATTGTTTAAGATGCCATTAGAGAAGATTCTTCCTCTTACACTATTAACTTGTTATAGTACAGGAAAAACCTAACGTGTCACGGAGGGATATGAATTTGATGTGGTATAATATTTATAAGCAAAAGTGTTGAGAAAGCTCTTATTATAGCAAACGTGTTTCATGTTTTTAAATACATTCTTTGTAATGTAAACTAATATTGTTTTTAAATGTAGAAATAATATGTCTGTCCGCCTTTCTGTTTGTAACCTCTACACGAGATACTTCAAATTCTGGGATATAGATTTGGCCAATTAAAAAGAAAAAAAAACGTTTTCCACGAGATAAAGAAATTTTGGTCCCGCAAAGGTCCCGTTGTAAGCTGCATATTTGAAAATATTTTCATTCCGCAAAATTCTAATAAATTTATTCGTTTCGTAGCTAAAATATAATATTAAGTGCAATGACCCCTTTCTTTCTATAATATTTTATTCACTTAAATCTTCATGCCTTCTTTATAATATTTTATTTAATCATCTTAAGACTATTCCCGAAACCATTTTTTGGTTAAGACGATGATAGTCTACTACCGTATCCATGCTTAGTAGTAGCTCTCGGCTCGCCCCTCGCTGACATTAAGTCGAATGATAGAGAACTTACGCTTTCGACTTCATTGCTTTCAATTTGTCTAATATACAGGCTGTTGACAATCCACTCCCTACTCAAGTACGTAAAGTAGGATAGACGGATTTAATAAAACACGCGCTTTTGGTAAGTATTTTATAACAAGTGATGGCTTAATTGCCTTCAACTTGAATATTTAGAAGGTATCCGAAACTCATATAGCTTAGAACAAGGGTCACCAAATGGCGGACCGCGGTCCGCATCCGGACCGCCGACCCATTGTGTGCGGACCAAGCATGTTCAAAGATGATCTTCATTGATCTCAGGACTTCAATATCTCCAGGATTTAACGTCAAAATCAATAGCTTGCACCAATATTTCACTCCAAACTTCAGAGAGATTCATTCTTATCTCATCTCGTTAGTATCTAAATAAATACCTTTGTAATATCTGTAATTACCTTGTTTACCTAATAATTATTTTTTTTCTAAAATGTGTGGCCCGCGAAGGTCATTTTATGTCTTAAAACGGACCCCGAGCGACACTAATTGGTGACCCCTGGCTTAGAACATAATATTATAATTAAATTACCTTTAATTTGATTGTTCTTAGTTTTTTTTGTATAAAAAATAGTTGAATGCTATTTCACATATCAGATTTACACGTCTTATTTATTTAAGTCATCGCGCGTGAACGATTTGTGCTGGGATTTGGCGCAGACAAAGAGTAAGCTGCGAGAAAGGACGTAGTTTACACTTTATTACGTAGTTTGAATTACTACTTGTCTTTAAAAATGCACGGTTTCTGTGACATTTTGCTACAGATACGAGTAATGGCAATTATTTTTACATAAATTTCGATGTATTTTTATTTCAGAAACACTTTTTTCCAAACAAAACGTAACACTCTATATATTCACAGGTCACAATGTTCAATGGAGTAGACTTGGGTTCGTTGTAAATAATAATAGTGTTTTTCCTTCATTACGATGTTTATTGGAGTGCTGTCGATCGCTCGCATTCAGTAAAATTATTAAGGAACATTTCCTCCATAATTTTACTATTACTATTGATATATTTTTTGTGAATAAGTAAAAATAAATTATGGCCGCGTATAATATGACTATTAATATTTTTTATGAATACGTTTAAGCAAATATTATGCAAAATATTATAACATGGCTGAGCACACAACGACACTCCTAAAACTTAAACAAATACACCTACTTAAAGATTTTGATTTTTTTGCTCACAAGTCATATAACTTATTGTCATAATATGCGAAACGCATACGTAGGCAATATTTTTATTCTTGCCAAGACTTATCCAATATATTATGCTTAGTACTATCAGAGAAGTTGATTCCTAGGCAGATGGAAGACCTACGTAGTTTGGTCGCGTTACGTCAAACCCGGCCGACATATCACACGCGCCGCGCCTCGCCTCGCCACGTCACGTTGCAGTCTGAATTGACCCTTAGACTTTAGAGTTATGAAGATTGGCATTAAGGGGATATATATCGAAAATAATTTTTCCACAAGGGCAATTTTATACTTAATTTATATGACTATAAAGTCGTGAATACGCTGCGGCCAGAAGCTATCGGCTCGCTTGGAAAACATGCGACAAAACTTAATTATACGTATAATTATTAAAAAATAACTAGGAGCATTTAAGCAAAATGCTTCTATACGATTTTGAGTTGCAAAGGTGTCTATTAATTAGACTAATTTCCTACAATACATCTATTTTCGTTTAAAATAATCTTCAAATTTTGTATTTTTAAGAGGTCATTTCGAAAATTAAATCTATCGAGGCAAAATACATTAATCGTGTTTCTAGTTCTTTTCAAACCTAGATAAGGCTATGAAGATATGTATATCTCAAATTACCAGATTTGTAACATTTCTGAGGGTCCTATAGTATAACGTCAAAAAGGACAATTTTTTTCAATATAGCGCCTTAAGATAGATATTATAATATTAATCCCACCAAAAAACATTTTCATGTAAAAATGCTGCCAAGATGAGAACATAATAGTTCGAGGTGTCAAAAAGTAGTGAGATCTCATGTAGAGCCAAGTTTCAAACCTTACACACTCAACCCTAAATCTAAAAACCTTAATTTTACACATAAATCGCGGCAAAATACTTGATATAATGTGTCAGCCGAACGAAAAGAATCTAAAAACTCTACACATTAGTCAAAATGAGTGGTCTGGCCATTTTGTTGCGGTTTATATAAAAGTTATTAAGTACAACAGAAGAGTAGTTCAAAGCATGACCAATAACAAAATGGTCAAGCCACCATTTTTGACTAATGTGTAGAGTTTTTAGATTCTTCTCGTGCGGCTGACACATTATGCGGCTGACCAAACGAAAACTATCTTAGCCTCCCTGCAGGAGCTGAAAGAATCGACGAGCAACTTGAATACAACGATCGCGTTCCCGTGTGAAGAAAATACACACCTAAAAGAAAAAAAAATATGCTTAGAAAACCAATCAACAACCGACAGAGAGCAATTAATAATATTAGAAAATAAAATAGAGGAAAAATTTAACAACGACAAGAAGACAAACATAGAATTAAAAAACATACGGCTAAAGGATGAAACAAAACAAGATTTACTATTGATGATTAGTAATTTATGTAAAATACTCGGCATACCCTTAGAAAAACACGATGTCAAGGACATACTAAAAACACAAAGAATTAAGAACGAAAAGTGCACCGTCATTGTCGAATTTACCAATACTTTCATAAAAAACAGCATATTGAAGGTTACAAAAACATTTAATATAAGAAACAAATCAGGAAAATTATCCTCCAATCACCTAGGAATGAAGACAGCCGAGACCCCGATATACATATCCGAAAGCCTGACACCATCGGCAGCCCGACTGTATTTTCTTGCCCGGGACCTGAAAAGAACGAAAGGGTATAAACACTGCTGGACAAACTACGGAAAAGTTTTCCTGCGTCAAGATGATGCTTCGCCGATCATCCCTATCAAATCAGAAAATTAAATTCATCTGCTAACTTGTAAATGACTATTTCAACGCCAGTATCGTAGAATTACTATCGATATTAGTGTACAACGTGTCAAACCTCAAGTAAATCTAAGTTTACTAACCAGGAATGTACTTTGCCACGTATGTAACTATGAATTATTTGCTTTTCTTATTATTATTATATACTTATTACAAAATACACTGTACACACATAACAAAAAACGACTCTAAAATATTTACAAAAAAATGTGCTCAAAATATATTTTATAAATAATATACACAATATAATATATCCATTTACAAAGTATTTACATTATTATAAATACATTTATATTACATATGAGGTAGACAACTATAATATTAATCTATATTTATTAATATGTTTCGTATATATAATACTGACATGCGATAATATAACTCCCCTATCATATTGCATGCAAAAACTTGTAATACTTAGAAAACAATTTATATCGTTATTCGTCTATGAATAACAGCAACAACTGCATAATAAATGATATAGATAACACAAGTAATATTAAATTCAATGCGAAATTAATAATATACAAAACCACTTACCTGCCCATTTACCTAGCCTTTCAGTTATATCACAAAATATACGAAGCGTACACAAAAACACAAATATCGATGACCTTGAGGTCAATTAAAGTTTCCTAAAGACTGATATTGACATCATTGCGCTATCAGAGTGCCGAATTAACTCACAGAAGCCCCTACCACGTAGGACAGGTTATATAACATACCATTCAATTAGAAAAGTTAACCAGAACGACGGAGTAGTATTATTTATTAAACATACACTCGAACATACAGTCAAAGAAATTACACTTACTGGTGCCTCCTGCCTAGAAATATCTACGCCACATCACTTTATTGTCTGTATTTACTGACCCCCGTCAGAAAATAACCCAAGTAACTTTATTAATTCTCTAAACAATTACTTGAATTCTGCACATTTACGTAACAGAAACATAAGTGTATTAGGAGACATAAATATAAATATAATAGAAGGTTATAATAGTACTTACTCAGATAATTATATCAACATGCTGGCATCGAACGGATTGATACCAGGACACACATTTGACACGAGAAAAAACAGCTGTTTGGATCATGTAATAACAAATTTAAATCATAATTACTACTCCGGCTCAATCGCGGTTCTTAATACAACTATCAATGATCATAAAATTATTTGTCTATTTATTTACACAAAAACTAAACAACGTATACTCAGTAAAACTAGAATAAATACTGATTACACGGCAGCACTACAAACCCTCAAATCTAAAATTACAGATGACTTATTTACAATTAATGACACAGATAAATTATCTACCAATTTAACATCCATTATCTCGGACTCCCTTAACCAAAACACCAGAGTATCCAAAATACCGAATAGTAAAATAATAATCAAACCATGGATTACGCCTGGTATATTAAAGTGTATTAGAAATAGAAATAAATTACAATATAAACTCAGGCAAGACGAAAATAATGAAATTCTTAAAATAACCTATCGCAGATATATAAATTATTGCACAAACTTAATTAAAAAACTTAAAACCAATTACGAAAGAGAACTAATCGACGAGGCTAAATCAAATAACAAATCTTTATGGGATTGTATTAAAAATATTACTAACTTAAACAAACAAAAAAACCTTAACAAAGAATTAATTACACTAAAAAATAATCCAACTGACTCCGCGAACTTCGTCAATCATCATTTTAATAATATAGATAAAAGATTAGCTGAAAACATAAAAAACAATCAAAATACAATAAATCAATACATAAACTCATTACCATCATGTTTACACACAATAGGCATTGTCGAGCCCGACGCAGCGGAAGTAAGTAAAATAATAACTAACCTTAAGTCAGAATCCGCCGCTGGTTGGGACAAAATACCGACCAAATTCATAAAAATTGAATTAAAAAGATTGAGTACAGAAATAGTTGAAGTTTAGCCGAATTCGGGAAAAGGCACTACATATTAGATAGGAAAAATTATTTAATACTTTTTAGTTCATATTATAAGGATGCTATTAATATTGTTTTTACCTTGGAAGTCGGTTTTAATTTTTTGTTAAAAATAATAATTTCACTCTTTTTAGTTACCTAGTAGGTAACAGTGGCGAAGCGTCCATATAACCCGATTCCCATCGGCTTCCCTTAGGGCTTAGAAAAATCGAATATATGGGCCAACGACATATTTATCTAATAAATATTTTACATACCTACTTAAAAAACTTTGAATTCACAATGTTATATGCAATAAATTTTTCTCTCACTTGAAATACATAGTTTGAATTAATAACTATCGCCTACAAATTTTAAAAGGCAATGCAATGTGCGGGCGCAGAGAATCAAATAAGCCGCAGGATTAGCGGCTTATTTCTCCATACAACGACAGTTCATAGTAAGCATCTGTCCTTTTCATTCCTGTGAACTGGTCGTCATGTTCTGTCTCGTTCTAGCACGCGCGATATATACTTGGAAATAACTCGATGCCCGACGAGTTATTACGGAGAAAGGTTAATTAGCAACGCACAAGTGCAAGCGAGATAGATGAGTCATGAAGTAAAATTGTTATGATTCGAATTTAAGAATGAATGTAGCGACATTATACTTTTACTGGCGCGTAATACATTTTATTTTGGTTGGATTTTTTGTAATACGACTTTATTAAGAATGCCTTTAGCGGTACTAAATATGACAGGCGCGTAATACATTTTTATTTTGCTGGTTTTTAGATTGACATATTAATATGGCGGATAGTGTGTTTGTAAACAACATGTCGTTTGTTTTGTTTTGTCGAATTTAAATTTTGTTTTAGCGTTAGAACTTAGAAGAGTGTCGTGAATTAAATTAATTTATATTGTGACTTGTGAATTGTGAGTCGTACGACGTAATCGTGTAGTTCGGAAAATATGGCATTAATTCAGAAAGACTGTTGTCTGACAGATTATATTTTGCTGTCGAAGGAAACTTTGTTTTCCAAACTTAGTTTTGAAAATTAAAAGCATGTCATTCAATTATAAATTACCAAAATTGGTAAGTAGATTTTTTACTTCGGCTTCCCTTCTCAAAATATTCACCCCTCGCCACTGGTAGGTAAACTGTTAGTGCCAATTCAAATTGTATAAAAAATAGTTTCATATTGTCTTCACTAGATGTCACTGAGGCGCTCCTGTGTCGCGCTATCGCTTGTACGTAGAAGTTTTATATAGGTAGTTGTAACTTGTAACAGATTTTCGTTGTGTTGTTGAAAGTTTGTAAGCAACTGACGTCTGACAACTCAACAGTGAGCTTGGTGTGAGCAGTGAGCATTGAATTGACAACATAAATCATAATATTGAGTGGTAATTGATCTCGTATAATTGTTATTAAAGGTGAACGCAGATTTGGCCGCACCGCACGCACCGCAGTCGCCGCATTCGCAATTCTTCATATTATTATAAAGTTGCGAAGACTGCGGCGCGGGTAGGTAGGTATGCGAGCTTGCCTATAACTTCATATAAAGAATTCCGAATGCGGCGACTGCGGTGCGTGCGGTGCGGCCAAATCTGCGTTCACCTTAAGTTGACCTCCGTCATAGTCCGCGAATTTATAAGTGGTCGTCGGTGGTACTGCGTATATTCTACGTATCTTATTACAATTTGTTAAGACTGATATGAGTCATACGGCAAGGCCCAAATATCAGGTAGATAGATAAATTTAAACAATACATTTAAAAAGATCTAAGTGAACACGTGCAAATGCTCGCAGCGCGGCATCACAATAGACATAACTACAAGTACTTCGACTGCTATGAGACTGACGAGTATTAATATCTGTCGTTTCTTTCGTGTTTCGCCAGGATAAGTTAAAGGCTGGCGCGCTGGCTGGTATAATTTAATTTTAAAAATAAGATTTTGAAATTGAATTCTGACAGTTTTCTTTGCATGTGCCAAAATATAAACAACTAAATTTGTAGGTTACGACCCTAGCGACGACTTTTGTCATAATACGTCAAACTTAAAAAAATTACATCAGTTCTAAGTCGGCATACTCTATCATTCTGTCTACTCTGGCGGCATGCCGCATGCCCTGACATTCCAGTTAGAACTTGAATACGATGTTTGCGTACGCGTCGCCGCGCGCCGCCGCGCGCCGCCGCGCGCCGCGCGGTGACGCCGTTGCCTCTGCGGCGCCGACCGCCGTGTATATTAAACAGCCTATAATAATTGGTGTTGTTATGTACATAATTATTATTATTGTATCCATACCTATGCCTTGTACTATTATCTATTTTGTGCCATGAGACATTGGTGACCTTAACACGACGTGGTAATGATGATGATGACGATGATGATGATGATGAATTTGAATTGCATGGTAGCATATGCTTTCTGTTCTTAAAACAATGCCGAAACTCCCAAACGTGTATCTATAAAGAGTCAGGAGTTCTCTCAGCATCTTCGAAACCATGGTATACCTTGACCCAATATTTGACTTTTTGGTAGCATATTCTTAGTACACTTCACATAAAACCAAAATCACCATATGTTTCCATATAAATTTCGAGGAGTTCCCTCGATTACTCCTGGATCCCATCATCAGGTCACCACTTTTGTGAACATGGTACCAAATTGGAGTGAAACCTAATACAACAAAACAAAAATTTCGAAAATCGGTTCACAAACGGCGGAGTAATCGTTGAACATACAAAAATAAAAAAAAAAAAAAAAAAAAAAAAAAAATATCCACAGCCGAACATATAACCTCCTCGTTTTTTGGAAGTCGGTTAAAAATGGCTAAATCTATACTAACTCCCATAATCACACACTTGAGTGTTATCAGCTTCAGAAATAGAACATTTCCAAAAATATTAAAGCGGTCAATAATACACCCAATCTTTAAGAACGGTAATAGACAAGATATTAATAACTATAGACCAATTTCGGTATTGACAGTGATAGCAAAAATTCTCGAAAAATTAATTAACATACGCCTAATAAATTATCTTAATATTTACGGCTTTCGGCAAGGACTCAGTACTAAAGCATTGACACTAAAAAGAAAACACTATGTGTCTTTCTAGACCTAAAAAAAGGCATTCGACACGGTTTATATACCACTTCTTCTTCGTTAAATAGAGAAAATGGGAATATGGGGTCCATTTTTAGAACTTATGGCCAGCTATCTGACTAATAGAACACAGCAAGTAAAGTTAGACTCAAACATCACTAGTGATGAAATGTTAACTTCTGAATATTCTGTCCCCCAAGGTAGCGGGCTCGGCCCAACCCTATTTTTGATGTTTATAAACGATTTAACAGACTTAAAATTACATAACTGTACTATAATATCATATGCAGATGACACAGCATTGCTTTTTGAAGACGAAAGTTGGTCTGCAGTATATAAATGTGCGGAAATTGGACTGTATAAGGTAATTGAATGGCTAAATTTAAACTCACTTATATTAAACACAAATAAAACTAACTATATCCCATTTGCAATCAATGCGTCAACCCTACCCCCTAGTAATCTTAACATAACCGCTCATCAATGTAACTTTAGACCAAATAGTAACTGTTCTTGTCAAAAAATAGAAAGGGTATACTCAACTAAATATTTGGGTGCCTTACTCGACAGTAAATTATCATGGATCCCGCAACTTACAGCTGTCGCAACCCGCATAAGAAAATGAACCTGGCTATTTCGATATCTACGTAACATCATGGATAAAAAATTATAACAAATGTATATACCTCCTTAGTTCAATCTGTAATCCTTTATTCCATAACGGTATGGGGAGGCTCATCAAAGACCCATATAATAAACCTAGAACGAGCACAAAGAGGGCTACTTAAAATCATGCTGAAAAAGAAAATTATTTACAACACAGAACAACTCTATAAAGATTGTAATGTTCTAACTGTAAGAAAACTATATATACTGCAAACTATACTTAAGACACATAAAATACTAAAATAGAATCAAATATACTGAATAAAAGAAATCCTCATTGTGTTATCACCCTACCAATAGTTCGTACATCATTTGCGAAACAACAATATAGCATACGTTCTATTATAATTTACAATAAAATAAATAGACTTAAACAGATTAACGCAATGTCATACTATAAGTGCAAAAAAAAACATTAATGAATTGGCTAAAACAATTAACCTACGGGGAGACTGAACAACTATTACAATAACCGTGCAAATAGTAATTTTTATTACATGTAATATATGTATATTATGTACCTAATCTATATCATTATATAAAAGGCTTTGATCTGAATGACATGAAAATGGAATCACGCCACGGCCTAAACCAGTGATTGTAAATACTTGAAATTTGGAGGGAGTATTCTTCGTATAACGTAGGCGTGCGATAAGAAGGGATTTTTAGAATTTCCTCTCATACGGGTGTGAAAAGGGGGGATGAAGTTAGTATGGGACAACTTGATTCCTTAGTCCAATCTGCTCGAAAATTCGCATCATTATTATTTGATGTATTTTATGGAAGATGTAATTCATAGTTTGTTAAAATTTATTCTTAAAAGTCGTTAAAAAGCATGAACAGTTTACAGCGCTTTAGAACGTTTAGCAGCGGCTTGCAGCGACGCAGGGAGTTAGAGACGCCAATCACTGCTTTTTGCCACAATTTACATAATCTGTGTACTCTATTTTTGCCATGCAAGTTATGGCTGGTTTACACGTATTATGTAGATAAGTAGTCAACTAAAATTTAACTTATGAATTTATAATTACTTCACTAAATTTGAACATGCTATTTGCTCTTAAATTTGTGTTTTCATGCAATTGATAACTTAAAATTATGTAAAAATTTAGTTAACTACTTATCCACCTAATACGTGTAAGTCAGCCATTAGAGCTCATTTGAGTAAAATAATCTTTTGATTATGAAATAAAGCCACCATTTACGATAAAACGATCTCATTCTATTTGTAAATTATCTAGATTTACAATCGAAATTGCAACTTATGAAGCCTATTATATTATCGTAACAATTAGTTGTTAAATCTAAATAATAACTATATATTTGTAACAATTTATTGTTATTATGATATTATTGTTTTCTTATACTTTTGTCGAATTTAGAAAGATTGTCTTGAATGGAGGGCTTTACATTATGATTTGTCATCAAATTGTTAAAAAAATATTGGCGTTCGAAATTCAAAATTAATAATTCATACGTACGAATTGGTGTTTTTTTTTCATTGAGATTTAATTTTATGCACAAAAGATTGTGTAAAGTGCCAAAAATTTAAAAATATTTTTTTATAAGAAACTAGCTGTCCCGGCAAACGTTGCTTTGCCATAATATAAAGTATTTCGCCCATATTATTTTATTGAATTGACTAAATAAGTATGTCGCCATGGCAACGTCGATCGCTATCCCGTCGCATAAACAATGGTCGCCGTCAGTCTCAGGTTCTAATAATTTACTATTATTTATTCAACAAATGCACTTATCAATATAAAAAGTAGATGTCGTCCGATTCTCAACCCTAGCCGATATGCTCGCTAAGATTCACGAAAATCGGTCGAGCCGTTTCAGAGGAGTTCAATTACGCACACCGTGACACGAGAATTTTATATATTAGATGAAGTTACACTTTTACTAATCTATTTAATTTATAATAATATATACATATTATCATATTATTATCAATGACAGGCTTGGTCTTGAATGATATAATAATCATAATACTTACTTAATAATTTTCAGTAAGTATTATTAATTAATATACGTCATGGTGAGGTATTAGTTTACAGTGTTGCCAGAATTAGTTTACCCTGTGTTTTAGACGAAATCTAGGGTCAAAGCAATTATTAGATATGAAAATGGAATTACGATAAAACCTAAACCACTGATCGTAGAGACTGAACATTTTGGGGAAGTGTTCTCCTTATGACGCAGACGTGCGCACTGCGCGCTGCGATGTAAGAAGGGATGTCCAATTTTCGAAAAAATGTTATTAAGTTTTATAATATACTTGCTGTCCCGGCAAACGTTCTTTTGCCATATAAAGTATTTTAGTGAGGTGACTAATAAGTATGGCACCATGGCAACGTTCGTCGCTAGCCCGTCGCAATGGTCGTCAACACTCTCGAGTTGTAGTAATTTACTATTATTTATTCAACAAATGCACTCATCAATATAAAAAGTAGCCAGTAGCCCAGAGACCAGACATACTATTTTCTTACTCTATGCAGTAGCCGATTCTCAGACCTTCTGAATATGCATAATACTTATAATATAAAAATCAGTGAAGCCGTTTCGGAGGAGTACGGTTTATAACTAACATACAGTGTGTGACAAAACTAAGTGATAATACTTTAGGGTGTGTACGTGTTCCTTGTAGAGAGACGTATTTTTTTTTCACTTTTGTATGGGCAAGGGCCCGAGCGTCACCAGTTTCCTCATACAAAAGTGAAAAAAAAATTTGGTCTTTCAGTGCTGCTACTTTCACAGTGAACTCTCTACAGTCTACGAGGAACACGTACACATCCTAAAGTATTATCACTCAGTTTTGTTACACCCTGTATAAGATTATTATTTTATGAGTAAATTATGTCTTGACTCTTGTCTGACCTGACTAGCTGAAAAAAAGTAAGTAGCATTCTTATGAAGGAATAGGCTAAGGGAATAAGCAGAAGAGAATAGGGATAGGGAATAATGTATTGGTATAGAGTGCAGTTGGGCCTCCGCTAAACTCACTCACTAGACGAAACACGGCACAAGCGCTGTTTCAGGCCGGTTTTCTGTGAGTCTGTGGTCTCTCAAGGATAACACGTATTTTTTAGGGTTCCGTAACCATAGGGTAAAAACGGGAACCTATTACTAAGACATCGTTGTCTGTCCGTCTGTCTGTCTGTCTGTCTCCAGTCTGTAACTCAAGAATAATAGCTAGAGAGTTAAATTTTCACAGATTATGTATATTTGTTGCCGCTATAACAACAAATACTAAAAACAAAATAAAATTAATATTTAAAGGGGGCTCCCATACAACAAACGTGACTTTTTGGCCTATTTTGCTCTATATCAATAATGGCAACAGGTAGGTACTTGATTTTTTCTCAAAGTCCTTAATAATATGTCTACTTTAATATTTAATAATAATATTAAAATAAAATAAAAAAATAAGGGGGGCTGCCATACAAAAAACACAATTTTTGGCCTAATTTTGCTCTATAAGTGTACGGATATAGGTTAGGTTGGATTTGATAATTTTTTTGTTGTTTCTGTACTAATAGTATGTTATATACCAAATTTCAGCATTCTCAGACTTCAGGAAGTACCCTAACAGTTTTGATGATAGGTTGAGTCAGTGCCAAAATTGTGGGTTTTTGGACACCTATAAAATCTAAAGTATAATAGCTACGATATTCAAACTTTTCGCATTTCATTATTTCACTCATGTCATTATATCCTAAAAATTTCAAGTATCTGGCATTATCCAAACCAAAGTTAAGAGGGTTCAAAAATACGACGAAACGTTTCGAGAAAAGGTAGGTAGTGCCCTTGCGCGCTTCGCTTGGCTCATCTTGGCGGGGGCACTCCCGTGCCCCCAGATTCTCTCATGGCTGCTTTTGAATCCTCTTACATACCACCACTTCGTTAACACCGCAAATATCAACAATTATCCAGATAGCTCCAGATAGATCGCAATTAGCATTTCCCCTTCCCCGCCCCTCCCTCCCCAACACCGTAAATAATTATACTTAAATCCGTAGCCATAAATCAAGCCGCTACTTAGCGCGCGATTAGCATCGAACAAGAGGCGCTAAATCATTGTGACAACACCCTCCCACTCGCCGACTGTCGACACGTGATTATAATATTGTATATAGATGTTGCCGACAGAGATTACAAAATATTGTTGGAAAACACTCTGAGAAATATTTGGTGATTTTATTTCATCTTTAATTTATTGGGGATTTTACAAAAATTGTCACTTTTCTTATTGATACAAATACTTTTGTAATTTCCGTAATTACATTAGTTTAAATATTTTTGAAATGTGCGGAGCGCAAGGTCATTAATTTATTTCTTTAAACGGACCCCGAGCGAAACTAATTGGTGACCCCTGCTTTAGATACTTATTTTGTCAACCTTTTCATGAAATTAAAGTTGAGTTAGGTCCCGTAGGTGGAGGGTGAAATCTATTTCTTATGACTCCCACGGAAATGTTATACCATTTTTGTGTTGTGTAGTTTTTTGGGTTATAAAAAGTTGAATTTGGCCTATATTATGTCTATTTTGAACCTAAGCGCAAAGTGTAAATCAGTTAAACTGTAGTTTCTAGATACTAAGGGCCTAATTCATCACTTCCTGATAAGGTGCCGGATAGGCTTATTTGACAGATTCTCCATACTCTATCTGTCAAGTTAAATAGTAGATATCCTTATCAGGAACCGGTGAAACAGGCCCTAAGTATACAAAATATTATACAACTTTTGCATTTTTTCTCATTAGTAAAATTAGATTAACTGTATAGAAACACCTCTTGCATTAGATATCTAAGTAGGTACTGCATGGAAATTAGACTTCACCGCAATTTAGCTTAGCGCTGAGTAACTTTTGAAGCAAGTCTCGGAAGACTAGTACTAAGTTTCTCCATGTCGGTGAATCTGATATCGCGCGGATACATTTAATTAACATAATACGTCCGAATGGAACTTTCTGTGGTAATTTGCATGAAGGTTTATTAAAATACTAGACGCCTGCAACTCCGTTGCGCCAAAATTCATTTATCGCAACCACTGTACATTTTTGCGGGATAAAAACTATCCTATGTCCTTTCTCGGGAATCAAAGTATCTCCATACAACGTTTCAGCAAATTTGGTTCAGCGGCTTAGGCGTAAAGAGGTAACAGATAGACAGTCAGACGGACAGACACACTGTCGCATTTTTAATATTAGTCCATGTCTCAGATTTTAAATCAAAATAACGACACAAAAGTACCAGGGATGCAGGAATTAAGGAGAGGTCACTCACAGAAGAATGATCGCACCTAGTGCCTAATGACCCATGTTTCGATTGGGGCGCTAACCCGACTTGGCTCGCATTCAATATTGGTTCTTATTGTATTATACCACTAATGATGTTTAGCGATATTCCTTTGTCTCGTCTTTTATTATACTTTGTTCAATGTATACTCGATGAAATTGCAAAGCTTATCCATGTTAATATTATAACAGTAAAAGTGTGTATATAGGTTTCCCCTTCACGTCCAAGCTGCTAAAATTTGGTATGGAGATACTTTGACTACCGGGCTAGCATGGCCACCAGTAGAAATGCGAAAGTATAAACAAATGTGAAAATAAACTTAAGGTGAAGTTCCGATCTTTTTTCGTTCTGAAAAATTCAATTAAAACGCCACTTTATGACAAACTATAGTCCTAAAAATTTAAATAATATCCTACTTTATGACAAATATTATATCCTGTCATAAAGTGGCATTATAATTGAACTTTTGTCGGTCGCGATTAGCCGCGGTAAAAATCGGAACGGACCTTAAGTTTATGTCCACAGTTTGTCCATACTTTCGCATTTCTACTGGTGGCCGTGCTAGCCCGGCTGGAAAGGACATAGTTTAATCCTTTTATAATATATCCTATTTACCTAAAACATCACAATCTATGACATTGATTTACTTACAAACTTTTCGATTTGATACACTTTTTCAGGAAACAATAAGTCTATAAGTTTTCACATAAGGACAGTTACGTTATCTATAAATAAATAAAATCTTTTGATTTCTAAATAGGTTAAAAATTAACACTTTTAGAACGTTAACAAGAGGCCTACCACCGTTCTATTGATTTTTAACCTTATTGCCCTGAAAATCTCCAAATAAAGTCTTTCAGATGTCACGCTTTTAGGCTTACAATGTTTTCAATAGATTCTCGAATACAAAAGTCTCACAAATTGATGTAGAACGTGTTGATAAATTAAAGCCGCGTCTACACATCCGACTAAGATGGATGCCGGGCGGAAGCGGAAATGGTGTGCAGCTACCCTTACGTCATTTTTCACCGATGGCCCTTAATGATGGGGCGTTAGGTTGATCTGGTGTTAAATGTTTCTGTTGCTACTCCGATGTACTTCCGTAAGCATCAACACTTCAGTAGAATCATTAGGAATAGTGTCCGACCGAAACTCATTTTTCAGCCGAAACCGAAACCGAACTTTCGGCCTTGCTCTCAGTTTCGGCCGAAACCGAAACCGAAACTTGCAAAAACATTCAAAATTACGCTTAGTTACTTTAATTTACTGTCCTGTAACATTTGTTAATACATAAGAAAAAGTGCCAAATTGGATTTTTTTACTTTTTATGACATGTGTTAAAATATTATACTTAGGCTCTAATATGTTTCCTAGAAACTTTTCAGTATCATATTCTGTTTTTTTATACGATTCCAAGTTTTAATGTATTAGAACGAAGGGTAACCTTAAAAACATGAGCAGAATTTATTTCAAGACATTTACTGTTGAAAAACAATCAATTGCAGTCATATTCTTTGTATGGGAAACACGGACATGCAGTCTCACAAACCGCGGTCGATGTTCAAAACTTATTAAACTTGCAATTTAACAGAACTAAAAACAGAATTAGAAGGAAAAAATATATAAATTAGGTTTAAAATTAATTTATAGCATGTCTCTTTCATAAATACGTGAGATATGAGGCACCCATATATATACACATATATATATATATATATATATATATATATATATATATATATATATATATATATATATATATATATATATATATATATATATATATATAATTTTTAATTGGAAGTTTAAATTTTGTTTCAAAGGCTTGATAAATCCTTTTGTTTGTCGGTGCAAGTAATTTTTTCGCTATTACTTTATTTTTTTCGCAAATACAGCAAAAACTTTTTACATCTATTTTACAAATTTTGGAAGATATTTTTACGTTTTAAAGTACACAAAAAACTCATAATTTCTCTAAAAATTAAACATGCACAAAAAGTGTCAGCGGCAAACTTCCCGTTCCAACTCTAATATCCCCAAACCCCTTTATCTTGGTCACGACGAGCGTCTCTGAGAATTTTTAAAATCTTAAATTTTTATTTATCTTCGCCTACAGCTAGACCATAAAAGTATACTTTCTTTTTTTTAATTTATGTTTCTGGTTAATTTTCAATGCAAATAATCGGATAATAGTCATTAAGTAACAGGCTTATGAAAAAATATTTTTGTCAGCTTGTGTAATGAGGGCCGCAAGTGTGAAGCTTAGGGGGAAGTGGGGTAGATACGATTCTAGCAGAGTAGGAACGGTCTGTTAGACTGCGCGTCCATAGTTAAAGGTTAATTATTTTAAATATAAATAAAACACGTGGTAAAAGGAAAATAATGAGGCGAGATGATTGACTAGATAAATCTCGCAAGCTTTATCCTCCTATCATCTCATAGTCAAACAAAATTACTTAAGTAGTAAACAAAGTTCACACACAATTTAATCAATTTATTTTATTTACTCAATCCTTTGTTTGGGAAACATTGTTAAAATAGGAACATAACACGTAATTCACCAACGTGAGTTTGTCGTTTAGAAATAAAATTCAAACCTCTCATGTTCGATAAGAATAAGTTTAGACAATTTGATGAAAATAAAACGAAGTACTAAGAAAAACAAAATAAATACTTAGAAATTCGTCAGTAATTTGCAAAACATAACCTCAAAACACGATTAAAATATGGACGGTGGCGAGATGAGCGAACGAGTTTACCGAACGCCACACGAACACTAGAGTTTCGGCAGGGCCGAAAGTTTCGGCTATATTTTGGGCGAAACCGAAACTAAGGCCGAAACTGGATTTTTTGGCCGAAACTGGCTGAAACCGAAACCGAAACTGAAAGTTCGGTCGGTCACTAATTAGGAATGCATTAGCTGCGGATCATGGATGTTTCGGGCTGTTTCAATAATTGTCTTATATCTCAGATAAATGAGTCATTGATATAAAGATCCGCCATTTTTCAAATATTATTATCCTGGATTTTAGGAAAAGAAGACTCTCATTCTAACTAAACTCATTCAACTCCTATTAACAGATTTAAAGGTTCATGTTAGAAAACAAAATCTTTCGTCCTATATCCATACTTAATACTTACTTAATATTATAAATGCGAAAGTGTGTCTGTCTGTCGGTCTGTCTGTCTGGTACCTCTTCACGCTCAAACCGCTGAACCGATTTCGCTGAAATTTGGCATGGAGATACTTTGAGTCCCGAGAAAGGACATAGGATACTTTTTATCCCGAAAAAATGTACGGTTCCCGCGCGATAAACGAATTTTGGCGCAACGGAGTTGCGGGCGTCATCTAGTTCACAATATAATTGTTTTTAATAGAGTAATGTGGAAGTTGTAATATATTTTGTCTTTTTCAATTTGAGACACAAGACAAGCCAAATTCAATGATCCATTTACTGAGCTATCCTTTCTTTACACTAAAAAGTGTCACTTGCTGCTATAAATTGAATAAGTAAAGGAAGTAGTAGACAGTTGAAGTAAACAGTTTTAGCGTGTGCAGTTAGCTTAATACGCAGATTCAGCTGCCAACGCGTTTAAAATATGTGTACGGAAGATTTATTAGTATGTTTGTTTTAAAATGTTGGTTTTAATGGACTTTACTGCCTTTTAATGCTTAATAACAATTTCCATTAACAAATTTTAATAGATTTCTAACAGAAAATATATCTTTACGTTACATAGTGACGCATTTCCAATAAAAAAATTAAAATTACACAATAAACACTAAAGCCTTGTCATGTTGCAATGTAACCTAACCCAAAAACATCGCAGAAACAAATTCAACTTGGATTTCGTAATAAAATCCCGATCGAAAAAAAAACTATCGTAACATCATAATGCCCTATCGACAAATCAAAAAATGTAACAAAAAAACAGCCAAGTGTGAGTCAAACTTTTGCACTAGGCGGTTCCGTCCTCTTTTCCTCTCTTTCTTAGACTTCAGATTTTCTAGTGTGTGTTTTGTTTAGTCTTATAGTAAAATTAGTAATAGCAATGACACTTCACAAAATATCCAATTCCCTTTGGATTTTCTGGTGAATGTTAAAAGAGTTTGTCAGTGCTCAAACCTTATATTATGGTACGGGAGGTAGCAACGTTTGAAAACAAGTATTTCAGGTCGGTTGATTTTGTGATATATCGTCATTCTTGCTTTTTTGGTTACAGTCTGGGTGGTCTGGCTGCCGGTAGTCGTTCCGAAATACTTTTTCGAAAACGTTGCTACCTCCTATGCTATTGTGTTTCTACATTTTTTGCACTTCAAGACACATTTAGACATACGGACAACAGATTATCTGTTTCGCTTTTTGTTCGAGGCAGGGAACCCTAAAAATCGTCAATACGCGATAAATCCGGCCTATTATATTCGAGTATCTCTGCCCAAGTGGTTTCCAGTGGGTAATTGCTACTGTCCATCTTTTGTCCGTCTCCTAATTGAACGTTTTCAATCGGTCATTATCTCAATCCTGAGCCGTTCTTTTGTTACCTTGACATTAATGATGTATAGTTGCTATGGAAAAGAAAGACCGAAAAAATATGACAAGGTAAAATAAACTAAAGCTTTAGGTTTTAACTATTATACCTACATAATATGAAGGTGTTTTTAAAAGTATCTACTTGTATCTACAGTCTATCTAGATTTTAGACTATGGTATCAGGAGAGTTGCTGCATGTAATGAAATGCCTTTGTATCGTGCTAAAGCGCAAAAACAGTAATAATTATTAAATAAGTAACTAAAATATAAATTATCTGCATGGTTTGCATAAGCGCAGTGGAAATGCGAAAGAATAGAAATACTGGTAGATTTAAGGGACATAAATAAAAAAAATATTTTTTTAGCAATTTGTCACTTTCAATAAACTATGTGGTGGCCTTGCTAAGTATGTTACTGTGGTTATGGTCAGTAAAAAAGGAAAATGATACGGTAACTTTGCTTTTTTTAAAGATTCTAAAGCGCCTTTACGACGGCAAACTGATCAAGCTAGACTTCATCACAAAGAAGCTATCTAAGCACCTTGTTCTACGGATACTCTTTGGAAGCAGGTACTCAGTTAATTTCTGCGTACTATAGCTATATTTTTAGCTCAACAATGACCAAAAACTCTCAAAAGGATAAAAATGAATAACCCTTTTTGTATAATTCTCTTGTGTACGGACCATTTGCGCATTACAAAAAGGGAATTACAAATTCCAAGTGTCCAGTAAAAAGTGGTCAGACAAAGAACTTCCAACAATTTTCTACTTCATACAAGTGCTGGACGGTGGATGTATAAAATGGGGATGTGGGTTTTGACCGGTGTGATAAAATTGTATAAGCCATCTTTCTCTTGTCAAATCATCGTGAAGGAGGATGGCACTTTTGTGTAGAGCGTGTAAATGCATCCATTGATTTAGCTGGTCTATGCCTTTTCCACAAATAGATTTTATATGTATATTTTATATGTAAAGCAATTATTTTTATTATTTATTTTATTTTTTAATGATATATTCGCCATTTTTTCCCTAACAAAATATCCCGTTTTAAAATTATCGATATTGAAATACCACATCCAAAATTTCTAGTACTTTCCCAACATCCATTGACTAGAAAACCTGCAAAGGACTTAGAACTTCACAAAGCGCGGTCATAAACGAAAAAGTCCGGATTATCCCCTTGTTGGTCAGATGGTCTGTGTGGTTTTTGTTATCGCCTTAGGCCAATAGCTTGTAAGTTACACCTAATCAATATTGAATTATATTATGTAGGTAGGTTAGGTTACTTAATTTCAAAGGTAGGAAGATGAAAAAAAACCGTTTTGCAAAAGTATGTACTTTTCTTAAACGGCTTAAACTTTTGTAATTATGGATTATTTACAATTTAAATGATTTAAGAAAGCTCTTGATTATTTGATTTAGGTTAGAAATTAATTATAATATAATATGTTTGATCGGCTTTCATCAAGCCCCAAGCGGCCACATCCGGCCGCGATAACAATAGATAAGCTATTTGTGTCTCGTTTTTCCACGATCGGAGGGTCCTATTTTATTAATATAAATCATACGTTTTATCTTCTCAGTTGCAAGAATAGAAATAAGCAACCAACCGCTTTTTATTTTTAATGTTTTAATTAAATAATATATCACATGTTTCCCAAGACACGTATCTAGATTATTAGCTTAGGCGCCTGTAAAGCATAATATAATGATACCAATGATACCTATCTTTCCAGCTTTTCCAGCAAAAAGGTTAAAACATAGACTGCAATTCAATGTATCGCAAGAATCACAGAGCCATTTAGTGTTTATCTGTCCCCGCGCTGTAGTTGCGGTGTTACAACTGTTTGTTCGCGTTTACGAGCTTAACAAAAATCTACGGACATCGTCCACCTAAGGTACTTGAGTTAAGGTTTTTGCATTTGATACCATTCCCAAAAAAGTGTCCCGAAAAACCGCTCAGTGGCGTATGTTTTTCCGAAACAAACTACCTCCGCGGATTTTATGTGTTTTAATCTTTCGATCGCGTATTCTTAGAAATCTATTGTTTAAATTTTTTATTTCTCTTTTTTTATGGACGCTTCACACCACGTCAGTCTGGCCCGTGCTAAGTACCTAAAGGACTTGTGTTACAGGTACCAGACAACGGAAATATATTTAATAATTTTATACTGTACATATATATTTAAGATCTTTATTATATCATACACATATTTAATACACACCCAGACCCGGGAACATTGAAAACTTTTTGTTCCGTCGGTGGGATTCGAACCCGCGACCCCCGACTTGAGCTACCAACGCGCTCACCACTGAGCCACAGAAGTCGTCGATCTATTGTTATTATCTATACTTATTATAAAACAAAGTCACTTTTTTTCCCTCATGTCCCTTTGTTCCCTTTAATCTTTAAAACTACGCAACGGATTTTGATGATTCTTTCAATGTTAGATAGCCTATTTATCGAGGAAGGTTATAGGCTATATTATATCATGTTAAGACTAATAGGAGCGAAGAAATAGAGGAAAATGTGAAAAAAACGGGGAAAATTATTTGAAAGGGCTAACTTGAACGCGCTAATCTCAGAAACTACTGATCCGATTTGAAAAATTCTTTCGGTGTTAGATAGCCCATTTATTGGGGAAGGCTATAAGCTATATGTTATCACGCTAATACTAATATAATATGGGAAAAACGGGGGAAATTACTTGAAAGGGCTTATCTCGCGAACTATTGGAGCGATTTTTATGTTATTTGGCAAAAATAAGAAGTAGACCACGTGAATGATCATAGGCTTTCGATTTTAATCATGTTTTCAGTGGCTATATATTTTATACCCGTGCAACGCCGGAGCGGGTCGCTAGTATTGTTATAATATGTATATTGTTATCGCAGTCACCGGTGTCCTTAAGGGGCTTGATGGGTTAAAATTATAGCCCAAGAACCAGCAACAGCCGGACTTTAGTCATTTTATATACGTTGAAAATTTACCTGTTTATCACTTTTATGACCCCTAATCCCTATAGATGTAAGAACGGCCATCATATATAAGCTTTCGGTCGCAGTTGCTTTAGAAGGTATTTGCCTGGCCTTCGATAAAGATTAAAACTCAATTTTTATCGTATTTTCTTTGGGGTAACTGTGTAGAAAGGTCTCGTATTCCACGTGCAGACATTTTTGACAGTTCACACTGCCAGACTACTTCGCAGTTAAATTCTTATAGGAAGTTCAACGATCTTTCTTTCTTGGTATCTTCTCTTGTAAGCTTAGTATCTAATCTCGCAACATCAACGGGAGCAGGACGAAGTTGCCTCAACTAGACGATTTAAGACAAAGGACAGTAAAATGGTTGATTGCCTGCAACTCGCCCGCTAACATTATGTTAGACATAGTAAACGATAGATAGGACCTAAGATTTCATTATGTGGGTACTTAAAATAAGTAAAAAGCAATTATTATAAGTAAAGCTCAAAATAAGTTATAATGTTACAGAAGTAAAGATTCCATAGATATTGTTTTATATATTTTTTTATGTAAACAATATTTTTGGACTCTTTACACAAAGATAGTCTGCTCCCATTCTAAGTACTATCGAGGAAATTGATTCCTAGGCAGTTGACAGACCAACGTCATTTGGTCGGATTATGTCAAAAATTCAATATTAATTGTGATCTGACGGCTGAGTCTGACATCTAGGAATCAACTTCTCCGATAGTATCTACCAGAAGGACGAAGAAGAGTGTTTCGGGTAATAGATAACCACTGAGGCACAGAGATCTTCAGAGAATTTTTATAATTTTTTTAACAAAAATAACTATTGTTTTGCTAATAGTATCTTTTCATAGTTATATAGTTATGAATAAATACACAAAATTACGCGTGCAAAAAAAAAATGTTTTCTTCTAGCTACAATTTGTTAATCATAGTCATCTTTTTAAGTCATCAATCCCCAAGCGGCAGCCGACTACCGCATAACAATTAAAAAATCTATTGCATATTCTGTTATACCCACGATGAAAGTGTTAACCAGAATAAAGTCTATGACGTGGAACATTGTTAACTCTATGGTATTAACTTTTCTCCTGTTTACAAACAGACTTATTACTTGGGCGGCACTTTGTAGCACAGATTGTGAAATATTAACTTTGTGACATGTGCTTTGTTAAACACCTTTTGCGCGTCTCATACAACACCCTCCTATATGCCGTAACTGTCTTATTCTTGTTACTGTTATTAAAACCATGACTTTAACACATTTTTAACTACAAACTTAGCCATTTTTTTAATTTATGCTTATTTTTGACAACCAGTTTTGTACCTATTGGCAGGCTAAATTCAAAGTAGGCTAGCTACGTAGATATAATTTTATAGTGCCCAGGTCTGTACATTAAAAAACTCTCTTTGAATCTCGTAAGCCTGTAGGTACATAAACTATCCAACTGGCGAGATATAACTGGCGATATCAGGTGCAGCGTTCCTTCCACTTGACACCACCAAAACGACACCACCGGACGTGGTGTCATATTATGGAATCTCTATTCCACATGATACCACCCTAGTGATGTCAAGATGTCCATTTGAGTGACGGATAAATATTATAATAATATTGGATCCGACCGTAAAATTCTGCATGAATCGTTTTTTTCGATCAAATATATTTTAAAATAATCTTTAGAACATATAGAATGGATTAATGTTGGGTTGTCTTGTCAAAAGTAGCCGCAAGTACTTTTAATTAAGTTTAGTGTTCATGAGATAAACGCATTAATTTGCATGTATATTTTTTTTCAACAAATTTTACATCATATGAAAGAAAATGACGTAACAAAATAAGGTATAAATGGTTGCCAGCTCTAAGTCGGCCGCAACCTGCCAGCCCGTAAACAGACATAGTACTTCATCAAAATTGAAGCATCGATTTTTTTAATAATTTTGATACAAAATTAAAGTTTTATGCATTTTGTACATGAATATCCATGGTTCCCAGTGCAACGTTAGCCGCAAACTGGGGTTGCCATCACTTTTGTATATGACAAATGTTCAGGCCTACAATTATTATGCCTGGCAGGATTTGAGGACGTCGAGAACCCGCAAGATTGCTATTTTTATTTAACAGGCGTTTTTATTTTTATGCGTAGTGTCCTGTCATTCCTTAATGTAATTCCTTTTAAGTTCTTACTTTTCTATTGAATACACGCAAGTTTTGTATTACGGGCTTTCATTTTGCTCAGTTAGAGGTACTTACGGCTCCTTTTAACAAGACAACCCAACATTAATCCATTCCAAACGTTCTAAAGATTATTTTAAAATATATTTGATCGAAAAAAACGATTCATGCAGTATTTTACTGTGGGATCTTAGGATATAACTTTTACTGCTTGAACATAATTGGAGTTTTCATATCAACAACTAAGAAACTATATAACATCACTAATAGTCAGTGGTGTCATATGGACTAGAGTTTCCATATCGATGGCCCCAACGAATAAACGTGCAAGAGCTCTTATCCAAAAAAATGTTTTTTTGATTTTCGTTTGTATGAACTATGATACATCTATGTAAATTTTTCTATTTTTTTTTTTACTTAAAATAACGATTTTATAGCAACGTAAACCTTTGTTGTACGGAAAAAATAATAACATGATATCACAAAAATAATAAAACATGCGCTCATTGCAGATTATTGTTTATTTGAGTTCACCAGAATAAGCGTGTTAATACACTCTGGCGCTCGTGTCTATCTTTTCCTTTGGGTTATAACTCTTGCACGATTATTCGTGTAAAAACGCAAGCGACTTCTATCACTAATGCCTCATTGCAGAAGGCGAAACTTTGAAACAGCTGTTCTATTATCTTTTACTAACTTCTTTTGTATTTTCTACTTTTGTAAAAGTTATTCGAAGAGCTATTGTAAAGTTTATCACAAGAGCTGCTGGTGAGTTGCCGATTTTTTTAATAGGGAATACGCTCTCTCCTTGAAGGTTTGCAGGTCGTATAGGTCCGGAAATACTGCTGGTTAATGGAATCAGGCGTTACTTTACGAAAATCCATAGCTTAAAATTTAGTTTGTTATTATTTTTAGCAATGTTATGCTAAAAATAATAACAAACTAAATTTTAATACTGCTGGTGACAGTTTATTCCAAATATTACAGTGCGCAGCAGAAAGTTACGCGAAAAAAGCACGGTGGAAGACTGCCACTCATCAAGGTGATTAGTATGCTATATTTTTAACATGGAACGATGGCGAAAAGTTACAGTAGGTATGATTCCGAACAATTCCTCAGAGCACTTCCCGTGGTACAACCGATTGAAGATGCAGCCTGTTTGAAACTATAGCAGTCAACAATTCGAGCGGCCCTTCGTTAGATACGATCAAAAGGGATTTGTTGGTGTTTTGGGGTCCCTGCCCAGATATGAGAACAGTATTCCATATGCGGCCGACCCAATGTCGACCAGACTGTCGACTCGACTGTCGACCAGTCTGTCGGGCCGACTGTCGACTAGACTGTCGACCAGACTGTCGGGTAGACTGTCGGGCAGACTGTCGACCAGACTGTCGACCAGACTGTCGACCAGACTGTCGACCAGACTGTCGACCCGACTGCCGACCAGACTGTCGACCAAACTGTCGACCAGACTATTGGAAAAACTGTCGACCAGACTGTCGACCAGACTGTCGGGAGTCGAGTCGACAGTCTGGTCGACAGTCGGGTCGACAGTCGGGTCGACAGTCGGGTCGACAGTCGGGTCGACAGTCTGGTCGACAGTCTGGTCGACAGTCTGGTCGACAGTCGGGTCGACAGTCGGGTCGACAGTCTGGTCGACAGTCGGTTCGACAGTCTGGTCAACAGTCTGGTCGACAGTCTGGTCGACAGTTTGGTCAACAGTCTGGTCGACAGTCGGGTCGACAGTCTGGTCGACAGTCTGGTCGACAGTCTAGTCGACAGTCGAGTCGAGAGTCTGGTCGACAGTCGGGTCGACAGTCTGGTCGACAGTCTGGTCGACAGTTTGGTCGACAGTTTGGTCGACAGTCTGGTCGATAGTTTGGTCGACAGTCTGGTCGACAGTCTGGTCGACAGTTTGGTCGACAGTCTAGTCGACTGTCGGGTCGACAGTCAGGTCAACAGTCGGGTCGACAGTCGGTTCGACAGTCTGTTCGACAGTCTGGTCGACAGTCTGGTCGACAGTCGGGTCGACAGTCTGGTCGACAGTCGGATTGACAGTCTGGTCGACAGTGTGGTCGACAGTCTGGTCGACAGTCGGGTCGACAGATTGGTCGACAGTCGGGTCGACAGTCAGGTCGACAGTCTGGTCGACAGTCTGGTCGACAGTCTGGTCGACAGTCTGGTCGACAGTCTGGTCGACAGTCTGGTCGACAGTCTGGTCGACAGTCTGGTCGACAGTCGGGTCGACAGACAGTTATAGACTACAACAAGGCATTCGACTCCGTTGAGCATGAAAGTATCTGGCACAGTCTAAAGAAACAAGGTGTAGAACATAAGTACATCAGAATAATCAAAAACCTTTATAGTAGTAGCACTGCTAAAATAAAATTAGAAAGAGAGGGCGACGAAATTAAAATCGAAAAAGGTGTAAGACAGGGAGACCCGTTGTCGCCTAAATTGTTTACAGCGGTTCTTGAAGAAGGTTTCAGGAAACTTGATTGGTCTCAATATGGTCTCAATATAAATGGTCAAAAACTATCCCATTTACGGTTCGCTGATGACATTATACTGTTTGCTGAAACAAAAGAACACCTGCAAAACATGATAGTAGATCTCGAAAGAGAAAGCCGTCGAGTTGGCCTAACGATGAATACTGAAAAAACCAAAGCATTAACAACCGCATCAGAAGACCCTATCATCGTAAATAACAAATCAATACAGTATGTAAAAGGGTACACTTATCTAGGTCAGCTTATTTCTAACAAAGACGTTATGCATAAGGAAATAGATGCTAGAATTGGTAGCGCATGGAAATGTTATTGGGGACTAAAAGAAATTATGAAAAACAAACAAATTAAGAACTGTATTAAGTCAAAACTGTACAACACCTGCGTGCTACCAGTTCTAACACACGGATGCCAAACATAGGCTCTAACCAAAGCTCAAAACAAGAAATTAGAAGTATGCCAAACAGCTATGGAGAGAAGCATGAAGAACTTGAAAAAATCTGAACGAATACGCAACAAAACTATTAGAAAAAGAACAGCAATAGAAGATGTTACACTCAGAATAAAAAAACTTAAGTGGCAATGGACAGGTCACACAATACGAGGCACCGAAAAATGGAATAAAAGCACAATATTCTGGTATCCATAAAATGGGAAAAGAAAGCAGGGTAGACAGTTCAGAAGATAGGAAGACGAAATAAAGGCAACAGCTGGCAAATTGTGGACAAGAAAAGTGCAAGAAGAGAGCAGAGTGGAAAACAATGGAGGAGGCCTTTGCCAAAGCGGGACAAACAGACAAAGTTGTTGGTGTCATTGACTCAGTGGAGTCATAATTATTTCTCTGTAATATTATGTGAGCGTGTATTGTCTGAAATAAAGGCTTTTATTATTATTATAATAATAATAATAATAATAATAATAATAATAATAATAATAATAATAATAATAATAATAATAATAATAATAATAATAATAATAATAATAATTATTATTATTATTATTATTATTATTAATAATTATTATTATTATTAATAATAATTATTATTATTATTATTATTATTATTATTATTATTATTATTATTATTATTATTATTATTATTATTATTATTATTATTATTATTATTATCATTATCATTTGCCCTTGAACATTTGCCATATTTACCATGAGTTTGTTAAATTATAATTAGCTGAAGTAGATATGCTTATAATATTAGTGGCTTCAGGAGCTACAACAAATTAGAATAATCGGTTGCTTAAAATTTTCTGAAGACTTATACTTCGATATAATATCTAAGATAACTTTCTTTTGTTGTGTTGTTACTTGATGTTTGATGGAAGACGGACAGATATAAAGTCGTGAATACGTTGCGGCCAGTAGCTATCGGCTCGCTCGGAAAACATGCGACAAACCGTAATTATAATTATTTAAAAAATAACTAGGAGCATTTAAGCAAAATGCTTCTATACGATTTTGAGTTGCAAAGGTGTCTATTAATTAGACTAATTTCCTACAATACGTCTATTTTCGTTTAAAAATAATCTTCAATTTTCGTATTCTCAAGAGGTCATTTCGAAAATTAAATGTATCGAGGCAAAATACATTAATCGTGTTTCTAGTTCTTCTCAAACCTAGATAAGGCTATGAAGATATGTATATCTCATTACCAGATTTGTAACATTTCTGATGGTCCTATAGTATTACGTCTCAAAGAACTGTTTTTTCAATACAGCGCCTATCTCCAAACCAACTAGCAACAGACTAGTTATAGCCACGATTAAACTACCATGGTCTTAACCAGACCAGTAGCTTAGACCCTTTCGAAAAAAAAAAAAAAATACAGCGCCTTAATGACACTATATTTTTAACATCGGTTTACAAGTAAAACATAGTTCGAATAAATATTCGAATATTAGTTCGAATATTCAATAAAATATTATGACACCACCGGTGGTGTCGTTTTAGTGGTGTCAAGTGGAATGATCGAGGCGCAGGATCGAATGTTTTCTTGTCAATCAGGTAATTTACTATTTTCCAATTATGCTAACCTAACAAGTAACAACACATTATTTTCCTAGCATGGCAATCGAATCCACAACCTTCAAGTCAAGAGACGCGCTCTAAGCCACTGGATCACACAAGCGTTCACTGTACAGATTATTGATATAGCATAATATAGCTAATACGTACATATAGTAATGTCATCTTATCAATTTGCGTCCATCTCGGTAATGAAATTACGCTTGTACATCAATTTATTTAATTAATTAACAATACGCGCTGTTTTGGAAAAGGTCATTAGTAACATTGTTGTGTACAGCGCTATACTACAGTATATTAATCATTCAGTAGATCAACTCTGACACGTCCTCAATATCAAAGACGCACAACACAGACGAGATTAATGGACGTAAGACGTCAGCTCAAATTATAATGTCACGAGGAGTCGCGATGCATTTTTAAATGGGCCATTCATATTTGGAACATGTTGCCTAACGCCTCAAGCATCAAGTCGTGTCAATTCAATGTGTATCTTCTATGTAATAAATAAAGTTCAGTTTTGACTGGGTCATTTAAAAAACATTGCATCACAACACCTTGCGACGCGATCAATTCAACCTTATGCGCAATGTCTCTCAATTTAACGCTATTTCAAATTACGTGTGATAGAGCGCTTGCTTTGGACATCCAGGATGAAGACACTACTGCGTACCATTTACATTGTGGTTTTACAGTTCCGTACTATAGTACTAGTACAGTGCTAGTACTAATGGCATATCAGTGATTTGCATTTAGCTGGACTTGGACCGCATTATGCACTCACGGTAATTTATTACCGGATTTACATCTCTTCTAAAGTAATTGTTTTTATGTGAGTCGGATAAATTGGTTTCATTTTTTAAGCTGTGTTTGTTGTGATTTAAATATTGTACTTTTAGAGTTTCAATTTGAAGTTATAAACATATCAAATGTCTAATATTGTGTTGCATACATATTTTATAATTTATTTGTATGCAATTATACGAGACGTACTTAAATTGATTGACAATGCTTTAGGATGAGTAGGTATGTGTCTCTTGTATAAAGTTTACTGTGAAAGTACTAGCGCTAATATAATAACTTTTTTTTTAAGTATGGGCACACTCATGACGTCGGCGAATGTCTCATTCACACATAGAGGTCAAAAGTTACTCTTTTAGTGCTGCTAATTGAACAGTTAACTGAATATAAGGGGCACATTCACAACGTAAAGAATTCTCAAAGTGGAGTCCAGGGGCTCCGCATAGGCCTGTAACAAGTCTCCATGATCAATACAATAAATTGCTTATAGAAATGTCATCATCAGCATAAAGATAATTAAAAAACAAATCTTTTTGGGGTCCGTCAAAAAAGGGGTCCGCTACCAAAAAAAAATTGAGAGCCGCTGACTTATAGCATTATACATAGTTTTGTTACACCCTGTGCAATTCTATGCAGAGTTTTTTTTTTTTTGCTAGTTCCATACCGTATAACTCGTCCGCCGAAACAATGATGGGCTTGGACGTGGGGCCGCGCGAAATAATTGTCTCGCTGATGACTCGCAAACTAATTTGTGTTGTACTGCTGATCGATAGTTTACAGCTCAGCTGCCCGCACACAGGGGGTATAGATTAAAAAGATAGTTTGTTGGAGGTTAATTTCCATAAAAGTCATTAACAATGTTGACTTGTTCAGTGTTCACGCTAAACGATTTTTTACAGTAGTATTATAAGTTTTACAGCGTGTGTACGAGAAACAAGTAGTTTTTAAAAACATGGTTTGTTGGTTGTTAATTAGACAGAGCGAGAGAATCCATAATTCTTTCCTTCCTTCCTTCCTTCTAATATCAATTGTCTGTCTGTCTGTCCGTTACCTCTTCACGCTCAAACCGCTGAACCGATTTTTTTAAATTTGGCATGGAGATACTTTGAGTCCCGGGAAAGGACATAGGATAGTTTTTATCCCGGAAAATGTAAGGTTCCCGCGCGATAAACGAATTTTTGCGCAACGGAGTTGCGGGCGTCATCTAGTAACATATATATTAGAGAAGTCGTGTCAACCTGACCGTCAGCAATGAAATGTGTGAAATATTAGACCACTACGTGTTATTTAAAGTCGTTTCCTGGAATTTCATAAATCTCTGGCAACAAATGAATTATTGTGAACCAAAAAGAAAATATCATTGTGTGTGTATACTTTTTAACTGGCCTCAGTAAAATATACGTGCTCCAGTCATCGCCAGAAATTTTATCTTAGATTTCAAACCGACGTTTCGCTTTACAGACTAGTATTTAGTACATAGCAAATCTAGTAGCTAGGGGAGTATAATGGAGGCGTAATCAAGTTAGTCGTCATCAGATGATGATCACGCTGGTGACGGGAGGAAAGTGCCGGTAATAATCCGCTTACTTGCATCTGCTAACTGGCTTCGCAGGGGGTGGAAAGCTATCTGAAAATTTACTAGAGGGGTCCCTCTAGTAAATTTGATTGACTTAAAATCATCATCCGTCAGATTTTTCTCTCAATAGGCTTTTAAACTAGCTTTTGCGTGCATTTGCCTCTTCAAATCTAGGGGATGATTTTCATCCCTAACTTTTATTGGGGTTGAAAATCATCAGACAGTATAAGATGATTAAAATAATCTGAACCTACTTGTTCATTGGTTACTAGGTGTTGCACGCAATTTCGTCGCGTTGCTAAGCCTATACTCAATATAATAGGGTTTTAAACTAGCATTTGCAAGACATTAAACTCGTAGATGAAAGCAAGGGATGATTTGAGCATCATCAAAAACTATAAGATGATTCAAATGATCTAAGCCTACTTGTTCATTGGTTACTAGACGTTGTTCCCGACTTCATTGCATCGTTCAGCCTACTCGATATAGGCTCATAATAGGCTTTTAAATAGCTTTTGCACGCATTTGCGAGACATAAATCTAGGGAATAAAAGTTGGGGATGATTTGAGTATCATCAGAAACTATAAGATGTTTATTGATTACTAGATGCTGCCCGCAACTTCAATCCATACTAATATTATAAATGCGAAAGTGTGTCTGTCTGTCTGTCTGTCTGTATGTCTGTTACCTCTTCACGCTTAAACCACTGGACCGACTTTGCTGAAATTTGGCATGGAGATACTTTGAGTCCCGGGAAAGGACATAGGATACTTTTTGTCCCGGAAAAATGTACGGTTCCCGCGCGATAAACGAATTTTTGGGCAACGGAGTTGCGGGCATCCTCTAGAGTGTAGTGCATAATATTATAACGCCTACTCAATAGGTTTTTAATGGTGCGTTTCCACTGAAGCGGAGCAAAGATTTCGAGCATGGTGATTGGTCAATTCAGCACCGCTAAGCTCCTCTCCGCTCCGCTCCGCGTCAGTGAAAACGCGGACTTACAAGCTTGTGCGTGCATTTGCGAGACATAAACTCAAGGATGAAAATTAGGAATGCAATGGTTTGAGCATTATCAATAACTGTAAGATGATTAAAATCCAATCCATATAGGTGTCAATGAGTAATACTAGATGTTTCCTAAAATAAGTTGCGAAGAAAATGTATCGTGCAGTAACCCTTCATTTCGAAATTCCAAACTCACGTTTAGCTTAAGTTAATATTAATTATTTCTTTAATATTAATCTTTACTGGTATAGATCAAAATCAGTTTAAGCGTCAAAAGGAAACAGCCATTTAGTCAAGACTTATTTGTTATCGCTTCGTTATAGAATCGCCGATCAAAATGTATGAAATTGACGTAAGCGTTCGTTAATGTGACGTTGACGTTCGACTCGTCTTATGTCAATTCCATACATTTTGATCGGCGATTCTATAACGAAGCGATAACGCTTGGCTCACCCCCCAGTTCCAAATCGGTTAAGCGGCTCAAACGTGATATGAAAAGACTGGCAAACAAACTACTTATCACATTTTAATCTTATAGTACGAGATACGACTGCAGAACTGTGCAGGTATCGAGTACACGCTTAAAACCACATTTTTACAAATATTTATGATAAGGAGAACATATTTCTACTGGGGTGCCAGTCCAAATGTGGCCGCAAATATTTTAAAAATGTTTTTGAAAAATTGAGTTTGCGGGATAAAATGTAATCATCGCGTATTGAAAGCAAACATCGTTCATTTCATGGCAATGAGTATAGAGATTTAGAAAAATCCGGTGTGCCGTTGGGCACCCGGCCGCAACCCTATTGTAACCAGGTGTGAACAGGTACCATTCCGATACGTTTTTGCATCCATAACGTATATTGATCTTTTATATATCAAATGGAAGCTTATTTTCCTCTTATTATTATAATATAGGTGTGCCTAATTAAATCTGGCCGCAAATAAGGGGTGCAGGCTATCAAAGATGGCAAAGTATCGAAGGTTGAGTGAAAGGGAGCTAGCGCGAAACATTACGGGATAGTGATAGTACATCATGTTAGTGTACTTAAACATCGGTTCAAACAATAGTAATAATCGGCCAAGTGCGAGTCGGACTCGCGCACGAAGGGTTCCGTACTATTATAGAGCAAAATTAGGCCAAAATTTGTATTTTTTGTATGGGAGCCGCCCTTATATTTTAATTTTACTTTAATTTTATTACTTATTATTAGTAATTAATTTCATTTTTCATTTCATTTCATTTTTTCCACTTAAACATTGCAAACGCTGTCTGCGTTCGAGTTCCTACGAGATTTATCAAAGTAATGTACCAAGGCCCAATTCCACCAATGTCTGCTAATGTTAACAGCTTCTTAAAATGTCATGTCTTCTTTTTCATTCATACGAAAAACGAAAGAGGTAACGTGATACTAGTTCGAGCATTAACTTTAACAGTCTTTGGTGAAATTGGGCCTAAGTATTGTACACTATGAAAAGGTCTACAGAAAAATCCGCGATGATATATGTCTATCTCTTATGGATATCCCACAATAATATTTTTTTGTCATTTACTTTGTCATTTAATTTTAACTTGGCTAAATGGTTAATTTTCGAAGCAATTTTAACCAATACGGCAATAATCCTTATTAAATTAAATACTTACTTCATTAAATACATTATTGATTTAATATAGATCTATATGGCCCTTTACGGCGTACGATTTATATATTTTTGAAGATATTACAGATTCTAAAATTGCGGTACGTAACTTTTGTGGCGATACCGACCAATGCGGGCGGGTAGTAATGAATATAATAATATTATGTAATTAAAAACTACTGAATCGATTTTAATCATTTCTTCATATTATTATTCATATTTTATACCCGTGCAAAGCCGCGGCGAGTCGCTAGTACATAATATTATGAATATTTAATCTTTATGTAACAAACAATTTAACACTTGAATAAACTTTTAAATTCTTGTAGAGTATTAATTTATTTGGTCGTTTTTAGGGTTCCGTACCCAAAGGGCAAAAACGGGACCCTAATACTTATTTCGTTGTCTGTCCATCTGTCTTTATGCCTCCAGGCTCAAGGCTGTAACTAAAGAATGGTAATAACTAGAGAGTTGACATTTTCACAGATTATGTAATTTATAATAATATTTTGCCGCTATAACAACAAATACTAACTAACAAAATAAAACTTAAGTATGTTCGAAGAGTCATGGCAAGATTGTACCTGAGTATTTTCGGAAGCGTCTAAAAATGTCACATAAACAAACACTAATCATTTAATTTGCAGTTTTTTTTCACGTTATTGTTTTTTTAAGTAAAAGCCGGAGATAATTTGTTAATAAATAAAACTCTCAATTTATTTGTATAAAATGGCCGCATCCAAATGAAGTAATAAAACGTCTCTGATTGGCCCGTATATCTAAAACATGATGACACTTGACAGTTGACGTTTTCACTTGACAGACAATGGCACCCTTGCGATAGTGAATTCAGAATTGTGAAAATGGAAAAGCAACGTAAATTGCAATATCTGCGTGAACACTCTTTGCCGATATCGGATCATTGACCAGGAACACAATATGTATGTTATTTACTGTGCATTTGGGTGCATCCGCAAATCGTAAGTTTTATTACACCTTTCGTTAATATACTGTTACTTACTAAATGCATATGCAATATTATGCATTCATAATTAGATAATGAACAGAAAAAATAATAATATTATGCCTTTTTGTACTTAATAATAAGCTGCATAATAATATGATAACCTTTTGTTTCAGATAACTGTTCAAGATGATTATGTTTGTGACGCTTGTTGGGAATTAGCAATAGCTGCAGTTAATCACAATATGCAGCAAAACATGACCACTGACCAGTAGCTGTGATCAAGCTGGAACTAGTCAACGAGATTACATTCATGTATCCCTTCTATGTGGATGTTCTATTGCACGAAGGCAAAGTGATATTAAAGGGAATATTGAAATTATAATAAAGTTAAACGAGAGGATGATTAATAAATACTTTGAAAATATATCAATAAGTTTTTTATTTACTTAAAACCATTAAAATGATATTTAAGCCATTATTCTTAATTCCTACAGTAAATGGTACTATAATAATACTTACAAGTTGTAAGTATTATTATAGTAGGTACCTACCATTTATTGTAGGAATATAGGTAGCTATAATTATAGGATATCTAAAATATAATAATAGCATGTCATTTCTTTTACAACAAAAATAGATTTTACGTTTTTTTTTGGCTTTTGTTCTATGATAGTTAAATTAATAATATTACATTAAAATATTATGTACCTGTAGGAATAATCATTCAATTGTTTTTAAGTATTTGTGACCCGTAAACAATTAAAATGCGCTACTTATTAAAACTCCCACACATCTAAATAAGTAGATGTATTTTAATCAAGATGTATTTATTTTAGAGTTTAATTTAATTTATAATATTGTATTAAAGGAATATAAGCGTAAATAAGGCGGGGACTCTATAATTAACTCAAAAATTAGTAGCATAAAATAGAACATAACCTCAAAAAACAAATATATGAATAAGGTTTTTTTGTGGCCTCGATAAGGCAAAATTGTTTTTGAATATGATTATGTAATGCATTTGCTATCTTTTAGATATTTTTGCAACCTTAGACGCCGGAAAAAAATCCAGGTATTTCGTTGTATGGAACTCTGCCAATGTTCTTTATGTTAACTATATTCAATAACTATAACATTCTAGCAATAAAGACATTAGAATAGAATAGAATAGAAATCGTTTATTTGCTGAAATAAGGTACAATATGATGTTAAGTTATGTGAACAAGCTCTCTTATTTTGCCTTTAGGTGGCGTGCAAATTTTATACAGTTTTTTAATTACAATTTATCTACTTATACTAAACACTAATTATAATTTAGCCTTTTATCTTATTATATTTTGAATTATCCTATTTTTAACAAATAATTATTATGAAAAAAAAAAAAAACTTATTACTATAATATTATGTCAATTCGTGCTTTTTTCTAACATAAACAATTTTAATTTTTGTCAATGAATAATATTAATGTCATGAATTACATCATCTTATTTTATTTTGGTATGATTATTATTATTATATTCTAATAGATATTAATAATGTCAATAATAATTAATTAGCATTTACATGATATGAATTCAAAGTCAATGTCAAATGTCAATAGTTTTTAATAATAATAGTAATCATAGTAGTCATCATTGCATCAATTTTGTTTATTTAATAAATTAATTTATTAATATATGTCAATACAAAAAATACCAATTTAATAACTTTACAATAATTCCATTAGGTACTATAATTATTCATTTCTTTGTCATTAAAGTATTCATTGATTGTGTAATAGCATTTTTGTATAAGTAATTTAAATAACATTTTATTAAATATTGTACAACTTTTGTCTTTAAATTCCTCAGGTAATTTATTATATAATTTTATTGCCATACAGTATGCACTATTAGAGAATATATTCTTTTTCTGAGTAGGGACCAGTAGTTTATACTTCCTTATTTGTCTTTGGTTCGATAAATTGTTCTCAAATAGATGGCAATGTTTCTTTACAAATTTTAACATTTCAAATATATAAAGGCATGGTAGCGGTAGGATACCATACTTTTGAAAAAGTGGCTTGCAGCTGTCTAATCTCCAAGCACCACTCATTGCTCGTACACAAGCTTTTTGTTTAATAAAAATTTGGTTGGCAGTTACAGAATTGCCCCACATTATTATGCCGTATCTCAGTATAGATTCAACGCATCCATGATAGGCTATTAAAGCTGATTTATTGTTAACATTGTGATAAAGTGTTCTAAGCACATATGTAAACCTATCTAGTTTGTTGCTTATATGCTCTGTATGATATTTCCATGAGAATATGTTGTCAATGTTTATACCTAAGAAGTTAGTATTGTTAACTACATTAATTTTGTTTCCTTGAAATGTGATATTAAGATGAATTTCATTACTTTGTTTCATTTTAAAGTTAATTAGCATAGTCTTATTTGTATTGATAAGTAAATTATTAGCTTCCATCCAATCATTAATATTTTTTAAACATCTGTTTAGATCTTCTTCTAACGTCATTTTATTTTTATGTGCTATAATTATTGTTATAATATCATCTGCGTACATTACAGTTTCGTCATCTACATAGTCAGGGAAGTCATTAATATAAAACAAAAATAGTAAAGGTCCTAAGTTACTACCTTGCGGAACACCATACGGATTATTCTTTTTATATTTAGCTTTTATAATTTTTTTATTATTTTTTAGTGTTTTTGTAATGTGTACAGTTTGTTTCCGATCTTTAAGATAACTTGCTATCCATTCTAAAGCCTTACCTCTTATTCCGTACCTTTCAAGCTTAGCTAGCAAAGTTTTATGACATATTAAATCGAAGGCCTTAGTCATATCTAGGAACAATCCAATCACTTTGTCGCCTTGATTTAGTTTCTCTGTAATAATTTTATTAAGTGAAAAACACGCCAAGCCTGTACTTGAATTTTTTCTAAAACCGTATTGTTTTGGGCTTAGTATATTTTGCGTTGTTATAAATGTGTTTAATCTAGAATACATGATTTTTTCAAATATTTTAGAAATGTTAGATACTAAGCTAACTGGTCGGTAATTATTAATATCATTTTTATCGCCTTTTTTATATAACGGTTTTACAATCGCATTTTTAAGTATATTTGGGAAAATTCCTTCAGTAAGCGATAGGTTTATTATATGCTTTAATGGTGAACTTACGATATTTGCAATTGATTTTAATATGTCTGTTCTAATATCATCAAAACCAGTTGAGTTTGTGTTATTAAGAGATTTTATTGTTTTTATAATTTCTTCTGATGTAACAGGTGTCAAAAATAAAGTTTTTAAATTGTTATTAATTTTTTCATAATATTTTATTTGATTTCTTTTTAATAAATTGTTATTTTTATTAATTGATATGAAATGTTCATTAAATTTATCCGCTATGTCACATGCATTATTATATATTCGATTATTTATTTTAATTGATTCAATGTCATCTTTTATATCGGGTTCTCTTACAAATGAATTAATGATTTGCCATGCTGCCCTAGTTTTATTTTTCGCTTGATTTATAAATCTGGTGTTACCATGTGACCTAGATGCTGCTATACATTTTTTTAAAACCTTAGCGTATTTTACATAGTGGTTTTTGTTAATTTTTTTATTTGCTTTTTCATTTAGGTATGTTATGTAAAGTTTCCTTTTTGTAATACACGATTTTTTTAATCCTTTTGTAATCCATTGGTTGTTTTTCTTTTTTAGCGTTATTTTGACCATAACTATTGGAAAACATAAATTGTAAAATAGAGTCAGATCCTCGTAAAATGTATTAAATGCCGTATTTGTGTCGCTTTGTGCATACACTTCACTAAATGTGAGTGAGTTAAGGCATTCATGAAATTTTTTTATGTTGTTTTTAGAGTAGTCTCGTCTTTCAACAAAGTAAAATTGTTTTCTGTGTTGTGAATTTTTATCAATAATTTGTGTAGATTCAAGTGTCAATGTTTGTCCAGTTTCATGATCAGAATTTGTTTCATGATCAAGTCCAGTTTCAAGTCCAGTTTCATGATCAAATTTGTGAATTCATTTGAATTTGAATACAATAAACGTGATTTTTTGGCCTTTTTCGCTCTATGTCGATAATGGCAACAGATGGGCACCTTAAAATTTCACGAAATCTTCAATTAAAATATGTGCAATTTAATTACTAATAATAAAATTAAAGTAAAATTAAAATATTAGGGCGGCTCCCATACAAAAAACACAAATTTTGGCCTAATTTTGCTCTATAATAGTACGGAACCCTTTGTGCGCGAGTCCGACTCGCACTTGGCCGATTATTACTATTGTTTGAACCGATGTTTAAGTACACTAACATGATGTACTATCACTATCCCGTAATGTTTCGCGCTAGCTCCCTTTCCCTCAACCTTCGATACTTTGCCATCTTTGACAGCCGGCACCCCTTATTTGCGGCCAGATTTAATTAGGCACACCTATATTATAATAATAAGAGGAAAATAAGCTTCCATTTGATATATAAAAGATCAATACACGTTATGGATGCAAAAACGTATCGGAATGGTACCTGTTCACACCTGGTTACAATAGGGTTGCGGCCGGGTGCCCAACGGCACACCGGATTTTTCTAAATCTCTATACTCATTGCCATGAAATGAACGATGTTTGCTTTCAATACCTTATGATTACATTTTATCCCGCAAACTCAATTTTTCAAAAAATTTAAAAAAATATTTGCGGCCACATTTGGACTGGCACCCTAGTAGAAATAGGTTCTCCTTATCATAAATATTTGTAAAAATGTGGTTTTAAGCGTATACTCGATACCTGCACAATTTTGCAGTGGGATCTTAGACTATTAGTACAGAAATATCGAAGGTATTGTTTATCAGTAACATAATAAAAATACATAACATTTTGCTGAAAGTGTTTCGAAAACTTTAAAATACGAAAAGTGTTACGTAAAATTACGATTTTAACAAAAGTTCATTAATACTTTCAATTATATCCATTTACGCGGCAAATGTAATAAACACGTAAAATGAGGCATCATTTCAATCCCAGTTATCATCACGGGATTGATTAAAACTATTTGACTTAATTAAGCACGCGCGCTAATTACAATGCTGTTACAATGTAACCCAAGAGCCAGCTACAACCAGACTGGAACAGGAAAACTTTCAGCTTTTATAAAAATACTAGTTGACGGTCGCAACTCTGTTGTGCCAAAATTCGTTTGTCGCGCGGGAACCGTAAATTTTTTCGGGAAGAAAAGTATCGTTTCCAGGGACTCAATTATCTCCATACCCAGCAAAATTGGATCAGCGGTTTGGGCGTGAAGAGGTAACAGACAATATGAATGGCGAAAGCCTGACTGCCACTGGCTCTTGGGATAAAAGGGGTTTATCCCGCATCCCGCAATCCCGGCGTGGGATAAGTGCGGGATAGTTTTAATTTTCGCTGATGTCAAAGGAATTTTGAAGTGGCGAAAATTTGGTAATACCTTAAATCAAGTTGTTACACGTTTAATCGCGTGACGAAATGAGGCACAGAAATTACAAATTTTATATTACGTTTTGTGCCTCTATTCGCCGTTAATTGATGTAACTAACGTAACTGATAATTTATGATGACCCGATATCCGTAGATATAAAGACATTTTAAGTGATAAAGGTCTTAAGTACCCCGCAAACGATCAAATTTGTTTGACAAACATGTTTGATGTTATTTACGTTTTCATCAAACAGCAGCGCAGACGATCAAATGTGCATCAAACAAGTTTGTCAAACAATTAGCTAGAATTGGTTTGAGATCATGAGATCTTGTTTGACAAATACAGCGGAACACGTTCAAACACGTTTGTCAAATGCTACGCAAATCCAAATTTTCTTCAAACAGGTTTTGACCTGTTTGAAGAAAATTTGGATTTGCGTAGCGTTTGTTTGACAATCGCTTCAAACAAAGATTTACATTATCAAAATGTTTGACAAACACGTAAAATTTGACAAACAATTTGGTCGTTTACGGGGTACTTTAAACAAGCGAAAAAACTAGTAGATTGAAAAAAATGTTTGGAAAAGATTCTATATTTAAAATTATTCTATCCAATCACAGTCAATTCATACCGATACTTAGTTTTTAAGAATTTCCTCCATTTTATGCCTCATACAGTTCATGTAAACAAAGCTAGCAATTTTAAAATCATTATTACAATTTACAAGTTAATCATCCCATCACGAAAGCTTATTTAACTTTACACATGAAATAGAGTCATTATCGCAGATAGTAGTTACAGTCCAAAACGCGCTTTATTTTCAGGAAACTACAGTCGTTTTTCGATTGGATTTATTGCTAATTGGATAGAGATAGCCAATTGACTGAATTATAGGTGATATGTGGGTATTTGTTAGTTTGATTCGTTATTAAAGTGTCGTTATATTCATTAGGGCATCACGAAAAAAGTGAATTATAGAATATTAATCTGTATTATCATAGAAATGAGTAAGTATAAACAATCATATTCTAACTGCCTTACTAATAAATCGTACTAGTTTTTTGACGTGTATATAGTATATTATACTGTATACACGTCAAAAAACTAATTTCATTACGCACCTAAGGCAGGAAAATAGGAAATGTCTCAGATTACATGTAATTGTTAGCCGAGGCGAAGCCGAGGCCAAAATACATGTGATCTGAGGCTTTCTTATTTACTGCCCGTGGTGCGTATACTATTTTTCTCATCGACGGAGGCGGAAAATGGCAACATCGGTTAGCGCAGCGGGAAGTTGACGTTTTCCGCCCGGAGGTGAGAAAAATACTTTTTTCTACTTCGGAACCTAGGCTTATTTAGGTTTTTTTCTGCCAAATACGTCATGTCATGCCATATCTTGAGTTCAAAATCTAAGATCTTTTCTCTTCTTCCCTGTTATGGTTTTGACTATAGTAATAGTCAGTGGGCATAACAATTCCGTCCGAAATCGACCCCGGTGGTAAATTATAGGAGCTAAGTGCAAAGGACAGGACCGCGTTATTGAAGCAAATTGTACACCGTAGAACTATCACGTTACTGGATGTGGCATAACATCAGATACAACGTTAGTTTAGGTATTACAATCAAAATTTCTAACTTTCGTAAAAAATGACTTTTGTTCAAATATGCAATCAAGAATTTAATTGATTATGATTGAATTGACGAAATCAATTGATTTTATCTATATCATACTTACACCGCTGAAATGACTTGGATAAACTTTGGTGTGGAGATGTTTTGAGTCCTGGTTATGATAGTAATTATTTAAAAAATTGCGACTCCTGCTTAATTAATGCTGCGGGCAGTACGGTCTATTACGTATAAAACAAAATGTTACGCACGCCTCTAAATAAGGAATTCCGCGAAAACCATACAAAGGTAGCCTATGTCCTTCCCGTGGTATGCTCTATCTGTGCAATATATAAAAATCGGTCGAGTATATCGTAAGTTTAGCTCGTTGTAACAAAAAAAAAAAAACTATTCAGCTTTATAATATTACTAGATGACGCCCGCATTCCGCAATTCAGTTGCACATAAATTCGTTTATTGTTCGGGAACGGTACATTTTTTCGAGATAAAAAGTATCCTATGTCCTTTCCCGGGACAGAAAATATCTCCATACCAAAATTCATCAAAATCGATTGAATAGTTTACGCGCAAATCATATAAGTTTATTGTGCGGAAACCATACATTTTTCCGGGACAAAATGTATTCTATGTCCTTTCTCGGGACTCAAAGTATCTCCATACCAAATTTCAGCAAAATCGGTCCAGCGGTTTCAGCGTGAAAAGGTAACAGACAGACACACTTTCGCATTTAAAATATTAGTATACGTATAGTATGGATGGGTATATAATATGTCTATTCTAGTATTTTTACCCTCTTTCTTATAGACCAGTAAGTGGCTCATGAGACACACCGTAATCCGAACACCCCGATAGCACCCCTTAAGGTTGAGGGGATTTTTTAATCATAACAAAATAACGCCATCAAATTACTTGGCTGGCTTACACGCAAATTATTGGGTTGTTAAAATTAGGGAATTGTAAAATTTGTCGTGAAGCCTTGAGTAGCTATGAGTAATTTTATTTGTTTCTATTAATATTGTGCCAAAAATACAAGCAATATAAAATATTTTGCTAGTTTCGCTAAAACTCTAGAACTGCTAAGCCGATTAGGCCAATTTTAGTCTTGAAATATTCGTGGAAGTCCAGGGAAAAACATTCAAAACGTTCTCGCCGAAGTAAATGATATGAAGTTCACATTTCATCTAATAGGTATATAAAAATATTATACAGTTCAAGTCCATGTCCTTGAGATATTAAACTCGACAAAAAAACTAATCATACGAGCTGGGTTATACTACATTCTTCACTCACTATCTCAGTTCAAGCTATCTGAAAGAACGTTGAAGTAATAGCATTAAAACGTGGTGTTAAAAATAAACATAATATTTACAATATAAGTCGAGTGGGCCTGACGGAATCCCGCCTATTGTGTTAAAAAAGTGTGCTCCAGAGTTGGTTCCGGTCTTGACGGTCTTCTTCGGCTCTCCTATTCTACTGGCATCGTCCCAGCTTCCTGGAAGACAGCCTTGGTGCATCCGATCCCCAAAAAAGGTGATCGCTCATATCCTTCCAACTACAGACCAATCGCTATAACCTCCCTCTTCTCGAAGATAATGGAATCTATTATCAATAGCCAGCTTCTTCGATACTTAGACGGCCATGGATTACTGAGCGACAAACAATACGGGTTCCGTAAGGGTCGCTCGGCTGGTGATCTCTTGGCATACCTGACTCATCGTTGGGCTCAGGCAATTGAGTCGAAGGGATAAGCATTGGCTGTAAATTTGGACATTGCGAAGGCCTTTGATCGGGTTTGGCATAAAGCGCTGCTTTCAAAGCTCCATCATACGGGCTGCCTAAGAAATTATGTAAGTGGGTCACTGGTTTCTTAGCAGACAGAAGCATAAAGGTCGTAGTTGACGGCGAATGCTCGGAAACTCAGTCTGTTGATGCTGGTGTCCCTCAGGGCTGTGTGCTATCGCCTACTCTATTCTTACTGCATATCAATGACATGTTGCAGACCAGCGGCATTCATTGCTATGCGGATGACAGTACAGGTGATGCTGTATATACCGGCTCCCCCAATATTTCTCGGCAAAATGTCACTGAGAGTCGAAACGAACTTGTGTCTAAGGTGGAGAATTCATTGGAGAAGGTCTCTGAATGGGGTAGACGTAACTTGGTCCAATTCAACCCCGCCAAGACACAAGTCTGCGCGTTCACCACTAAAAAGTCACCAGTGGTCGTATGTACTCGTTTCGAGGGCACATCTTTAACCATCTCCCCTATCATTGAGATACTTGGCGTCAACATATCGAGCGAAGTCCAGTTCCGATATCATCTAGAGGGTAAGGCCAAATTAGCCTCGAAGAAGCTTGGTGTTCTTAACAGAGCGAGACAGTACTTAAGTCCGGGCCAACGCCTACAACTCTACAAAGCACAGGTTCGGCCTCATATGGAATATTGTTCTCATCTCTGGGCGCCAAAATACCAACTGCTCCCTCTGGATCGTATCCAACGAAGGGCCGCTCGAATTGTTGACTGCCATAGTGTTTCAAACAGCTTGGACCCCTTGGAATTACGCCGAGATGTAGCTTCACTCTGCATCCTCTATCGGTTGTATCATGGGGAGTGCTCTGAGGAATTGTTCGGAATCATACCACCTGCAACTTTTCGCCATCGTCCCACGCGAAAAACATACCACCCTCATCACCTTGATGAGTCGCAGTCTTCCACAGTGCGTTTTTCGCGTAACTTTCTGCCGCGCACTGTAAAACTCTGGAATGAACTGTCACCAGCAGTTTTCCGGACCTATACGATCTACAGACCTTCAAGAAAAGAGCGTATTCCCTCTTAAAAGGCTGGCAACGCACCTGCAGCTCTTCTGATGTTGCGAGTGTCCATGGGCGACGGTAGTTGCTTACCATCAGGTGACCCGTTTGCTCGTTTGCCCCCTTATTTAATAAAAATAATAATAATTATAAAACATAATGATAACATATGGTAAAACAATTATTATTAATTAGACTAAATTATAGTCATAGCAGTTTTCAGGCATTCAACAACAAAATATAAGGTTGAATTCCTAAAAACTGCAATAACAATAATGCAGCCTATATTTACAACAAATGCGTCCGTATTTGCAACAAAGAATATTGCATTTCCCCATCCCAAAGAATTCATTAGGTCGTTTCGGCCCACTCGACGTCATTGGAACTTTTGATTGAGGAAAAGCGAAGACGCTCCTCGAATTAGAGAAGAATTGGCTCGATTGTCTCAGGACAATGGTAGCTAAACACACTTGAATGTCTTGAGGTATTTCAGATGTTGAGAGGTAATTTGAGAAGAAAGGGAAGTGATTTGTCAAGTGATATAAGATGGTAATCGTGATTTTTAGGATTGTAATTAAGGTTGTATTTGTAAGATACAGATTGAACAGACGACGTAACCATAAAATAATATGTGTTTTTCAAACTTCAAAATATTTATTTGCAACCAAGTAAATATGACAATATAAATAAAAATGAGTTCTAAAACTCGAGAACGGCTGAAACGGTTTGGCTAATCTTAGTCTTGAAAAAATTGCGAGAGTACAGGAAAGTTTTATGATAGAAGGGAAGTGATACGAAATTCACCAGGTCATCTAGTATCAAATACATTGACAACATAACTTAGTGCCTTGTCCAGGCATTTGCAAAATAATGCCGGAACAAAAGAAGTAAGAATGTTATAAAAGTTTATATTTGTAAAATAAACTCGGGTCACTGATTATTATCATCGATGTGTTACGAGTAGCTGTTTAGTCTTAGTTTTAATAAAACATTTGATGGAATATCAAGATTACTTCTTTTGTAGCTATTACAATTTCTAACAGCAAAAGCAAAACAAAGAATTCCAAACACAAACACTTCAAAATTTTCCTGTCTCTTTACACATTAAGCTAATGTAAGGAACCCAGGCAATGAATAAATAATTTTGAACCCATTCTCAATTTGCAGATTGGCGAGAATTCTCAGTTTTATGTCGTCGTTAAATAAATTCCGGTGTGATTTGAATCTGCGATTGATTTTTACAAACTTTTGTTTTATAGCCGTGTGTGTAAGTAATAAAATTGTGAGTGATTGATTTTAACATAAAAAAATCGCCCAAGTGCGAGTTGGATTTGCTCACGCAGGGTTCCGTACCATTATAGAGCAGAAATAGACAAAAAATAGTGATTTTTAGTATATGAACGCCCTTAAATATTTCATATTTTATTCTATTTTTAGTGTTTATTGTTAAAACAGCAACTGAAATACATAATCTGTGAAAACTTACTTGAGATACAGCCTGGAGACAGACAGACAGACGGACAGACAGTGAAGTCTTAGTAATAGGGTCCCGTTTTTACCCACATAGGTGTACGGAACCCTAAAAACGAATTATAATAATGTACCGTAAGTAACTTTTCCTACACGGTTTATAGCTTTTGTTATATTAAATTCTTAAAAGCTTTTAACATAATAAGCTATCGAGCATGTCAAGAAGTATCAAAATTACGCTAATTTTGGGCAAAATTTAAGCCTTCAAAATTAAAAACAGCTTACTTCGTATTACCTAGCTTACTTAAAATTTGGTATTAGCATAATGTGTTGTCAAGTAAAAATTTGCTGTAATTATTTTTTGGCTACCAAATTATTTTGAATTCTTTAAGCATTCTTATTTCAAGAAAAAAACTGAATTCTTCTTTCTTTCTCACTTGCTTTTAAATACACCTCTATAATCTATAACATTATATAAAAGGCCTTGTCCTGAATGACATAAAAACGGAATCACGCTACAGCCTAAACCACTGATCGTAGAGACTTGAAATTTTGGGGAAATATTCTCCGTATGACGTAGGAGTGCGATAAATGAGGTATGGGTGAAAAGTGGGGTTGAAGTTAGTATGGGACAACTGGATTCCTTAGTCCGATCTGCTCGTAAATTTGCTTAAATATTATTTGATATATTTTAAGGAAGATGTAATTCATATTTTGTTGAAATTTATCCTTAAAACTGGTTGAAAAGCACAATAAATTATATAGTTTCTCCGAAAAACTAAGTGATGATACTTTAGAGTGTGTATGTGTTCCTTATATAATATAGTTTACTGTAAAGTGGCAGCGCTGAAATAGGAATTTTTTTTTGTGGTTTGTATGGGCAGGTGCCCCGGCGTTAGGAATTTTCCCATACAAAAGTTGAAAAAAAAAGTTTGTCTTTCAACACTGGTACTTTGACATTGACTCGATATAGGGGAATCATACACATGTCACATACTAAAGTATTATCACTTAGTTTTGTAACACCATCTATATATTACTTTTCAATATATTATTGACTTGAATTTCAGAATTTTTATCAGAACACTTATCTTGGTTATGAGGTCAATAATAAAATTATTTCTATTAAGCTCATTTTGGGTAACTTTGAATTGCAGTTTAACTTTGAACAATACAAAAATGTAAAAAAATCTATTGCTCAAAGTTAAAACCGCAGTTGAAAGTTACCCAAAATGACTGTATTTTTTGTTTCAGCGTTATTGAGTTGAAACCCTATTGGGTCAGCAAGTGCTCATCCCCGACCGGACGAACTATCAATAGAAAAAAGTTAGGTGATGGTAATGACCTAAAACTTTTTTAATACTTAAAAAAAACCGAAATGGCGCCCAAACTTGTCTATACCAGAATGCCATTCAAGGAAGCAACACAAAAGGTGAAAATTATTTGGGATCGAAAGTGAATATGAAGAACGTAGTAGTGGGGGGAAAGCTTTCGACAAATGGAAGGTCTTTTGGCGCAGAAACTGTCTCCTCATACAATGCTATACAAGAGTCTGACTCGAGTAGTAAAAACTTCTTGGGATCAACTCTTAGGCTGCGTTTCCACTGACGCGGAGTGGAGCGGAGAGGAGCTTAGCAGTAGCGAATTGATCAATCACCATGCTCGAAATCTTCGCTCCGCTTCGCTGTCATTCCGCTGGAATAGTATGATTGGTCAATTCGGACACCACTAAGCTCCTCTCCGCTCTGCTCCGCGTCAGTGGAAACGCGGCCTAAAGCTCTGGTGTCGTCCAAGAGCGGTGCCGTCGTGTAGTGGCCGTGATGCTGCGGTGAATGACGTCACTAGAACGTTGTCGTACGTGGGCGGTATGGCGCGGTTTCCTAGAGAACGGTGTCAATTATCGTTCTCTACGAAACCACGCCATATTGCTCACATGGACAAACATCAATTAAAATCTCCTATTGCGTGTGCTGTAGTGCGTTCTACGAATAATAAAAACTAGTGCGTGTATTGTTTTATTTGTTAAAAAAATGTATGATAAAAGCATAATTTCAAAATAATATAAGCTCGATGCACTCCATCACCATATTATAAACGATAAATTTTTGCTCACTTTTTTGGTAAAATGTGGGACCCCGTGCGAGTTTCTTACGCCGGTTCTTCTCGCCGGAATAGTTCCCGAACCGGTGGTAGGCACCAGTAGTATCAACATTCTGTAAGCATTTGTTACAAATCTATTCAGAAATAAAACATTTACGGTTTTACTACAAAATATTTAAACGCCCGTTGAACAGTTGATTAGAGGAAAAATCAGTACAAAATGGTCTCAAAATAACTGTTCAACAGATGTTTAATCTTTTGTGGTAAGACCGTTATTATTTATATTTATAACTGTGCAAAATTTCAAACATTTTTCCTCAAAATGTATCCACAGTTTTTGGCTCGCGTATATTGATAAGCAATAAGGATAATGAATCATTAAAATAATTTATTTTACTGTGAATTCCATGAAACAGTCTGTGATATATAATCGCATGCGCATGACGTGCAAGTGCAAAAAGCGGTGTAAGCACGGAAGGACCGTAGTATCGAAAGCATACCATACGACATGTTGTCTATTACTATACTAACGTTGCTTATTACTGGCAATGTTATTTCGAGTGAGTACTTTTTTTTATCTATGGACGCTCCACACCACGTCAGTCTGGCCCCGTGGCAAGTACCTGAAGGACTTGTGTTACGGGTACCAGACAACGTAAATAATAATTATTATATTTGATAATTTTTATCATACTATACATATTACATATTATATTTAAGATTTTTATTGTATTAATATGACACACAAAATTTAATACACATCCATGACCCAGGAACTTTAAAAACTTTTTGTTCCGTCGGCGGGATATGAACCCGCGACCCCCGGCTTAAGCTACCGACAGCCCACCAACTGAGCCACGGAGATGGTCAGAGGACTTTATATTGTTTTTTTTTTTTTGGTCCTTTGATTATATAAAATCTAATTTATATATATTTTTTGTTAAAGGGATACAAGCAGAAGAAACACGACTAGCGCAATTGAATAAAATGCAAACACCCGTTAATGGAAGCGATAGTGTATTGGAAGCCCTAAAGGTACAAAAAGGAGACACTTTCAACATTGTACCAGAATCATACATAGAGCAAAAAGATCATGCAGACAAATCACAAAGCGGTAATAGGCTACGACGAGACTTGTCTGAATTTCCCAAATTTTCCAATGTTAATATGCCTGAATTTGATGCTCCCGCGAACAGGACTGGATCAATTAATTATTTTGCTTCCCGAGTCCGTGCACGTAACATTTCTTATAACACAAATGGTGGGAATAAAGATTCATATACATTAATAAAAGACGTGATAATTGGCAATACTGTTTCTGACGATTCTAATGCAACGAATATATATTTACCTACTCTCGAACTGGATAATATTACTTATCAAGGAAATTATGCAAATGCTCAATATGGAGTTAGTGTCACGCTAAGTGGTAACAGTTTTTCTAGGGATTCTGGGAAAAATGATATTAATATCTTCACTGGTATAGTCGATCAGAAGGGTAATACTTACTCAGGAAATCCCAAAAATAAAACCTTGCTTGCAATTAGTGTCAATCAATCTAACAATGTCCATCCAGAATGGGTAGAAAATAACAAAAACGCATTAAAGCCAGTCATACAACAAAGCGAAAACTCCAGCAATGACCCAGAGGATGGAATGAATACAAAAAATAACACAGAGGGCCAAGTAGACATTTCGGAGCAGAATGCAACTAACACTCAAGGATCATCATCTACTACCTAATCAAGATTCAAGTTCACCTGTAGAAAATAAGATACTATATACCAAGGAAAGAGAAACACATGCAGACCAGCACTCCGAACCTAACAGACAAATGAGCTTGTCATCTAATGTATTTTACTCACTTTCATATTCTTTGATTATATTACTCAAATATTCTCAATTTTAGTATTATAACACTAGAGAAGATTAATCGGTTCTGTTATTGAAATTACAGTATCTATCAACTGTACATTTGGCTCTATTAGTGAAATAAAATAATATGTTGCAATAAACTTTAAAATAAGTTAACGATGATCATATTATAGTTCTGGGATGTCTTTAATTTTTTTTATTTCTCCCTAATATTATCATACCAAGTAAAATTAAACACTTCTTGAAGTGAGTGATAAAATTGTTTTGTACAACTACGCATTAAAAAGTGAATGTAAGCTCCTAAAAAGTAGGTATTTAAATTTTTACAAAAAAATAAAGTCTGGGTTAACAGAGTATTCTTTACTATAAAATTTCCAAACATTCAACCGAAAAACGTTCTAGATTATAATTTACCACAAAGCAAAATATGTTTTTTTCCTGATAGAATGACACATCACTATATTTATTGCGTTCCAACCACGATAAAGAATAACTCAGATAAAATTATAAGTTTATAAAAATCGACTTTATTATTTTAAAGATATAAGAGAGAATGAATGAAGAATTATTTTTAAAACAGTCTCAGGCTAATAAAGTCAAATTATGACAGACTGGCCGTGTAATGCTGTACTCACATACAGTTTTGCTCGATAGTTTTACTCGACGTCGAGCAAAAACCACTGTGTGGACCGCAAAACTCACAGCTCGAAGGCTCGCATCGAGCCAGTTTGAAGGCTCGAATCGAGCCGGCTTGACAAATTTATTGACACTAGTTTTTATTATTCGTAGAGGCTAATTTCCTTCGAACTGGAGTAAAAATATCGAGCAATGCTGAACGTGTGGACGAAAGCCCGAGCCGTGATTTTTACTCTACGTGATTGCTCGATCGAGCAAAACCGTATGTGAGTACTTACACTAATAATTACTGTGTAACATAGTACGAGAGCCCTAGAATTTTTTTTTATTACTATCAAGCTAATTTTTTGTGAGTAGCTTCATTCTGATAAGATGAACAACATTTTTATTTTCGAAAAATCTCGAAAGTGGTAGCTAACATAGATAGAAAGGATTTCATACTTTGACTTGATGGTCCTTAAATATGGATTGTTTTATTTGTAGGACAATTAGGTATGTTACTCTTAAATTATTATATGACTATTAATCTATTAATATACAAAAAATTAGCTCGTTATGGTTCCGTTATAGTGTTCTGTAATCAAAAAACTTGGTTGACTTATGTACCCTAAAATGGAACCCTAACCAGCTGATTTTTTGTTTATTGGTAGGTTAATAGTTATATAACTTAAGAGTAACCTTGTCCTAGAAATAAAATAATCTATATTAATTTAGGACCATCAAGTCAGAGTATGAAATCCTTTCTATCTCTGTTACTTGTTAACTACGACTTTCGAGATTTTTCGACGAAAATAAAAATGTTTTTCGTCTTATCAAAATGTAGCTACTCACAAAAAATTTGCTTGTTAGTAATCACAAAACAAAATTGTTCCAGGGCTCCCTCACTATTAAGGCTCACGACTATTAATAGCAACAAAGCTAAATAGTGAAATATCATTCAAATATCTATTTAGATATTTGAGTGATATTTCAAACTATATTTCTAACCTCACCTGAAAATTATCTAGATACTGGCCATGTCCCTAATGTTACAATTATAAATAACGTTTGACTCAGTTCTGCAGTATCAATAATTTAGAGGTTACAATTCTTATTTGCATAAGTTACGAAAAAAAAAGAAATCCTACATATTATACTACAGAAGCACTGTAAAGAGAATTTTATTTTAGTCTTGCAGGGTATCTGCGGCAGGAGTCCTGTCCCTGGCCCTTCTTTTGTGTTCGCCCCATAGCTGCTCTATAGGATTAGAGTCAGGGCTCCTTGCTGGCCAGTCCAAACCCGAAATTCCGATGTCGGAGAGATATTGACGAACTATCGCAGCAACGTGGTTGACCATTGTCCCGCATCAATATGAAACTTTCACCAACAAAACCAGCTTATGGCATCGCATGTTATCCTAGCACACCCTCGATGTAGCGATGAGCACTCAAAGTTTGACGTGGGAGAGCCATGCTTCGGCACAAATGGGCCGGCTCGACCGGAGAAATACCACGGGCTCACAGAAAACCGGCGTGAAACAGCGCTTGCGCTGTGTTTCGCCGAGTGAGTGAGTTTACCGGAGGCCCAATCCTCTACCCTTTTCCCTTTCCTACCCTCCCCTATTTCTTTCCCTACCCTCCCCTATTACCCTAATCCCTCTTAAAAGGCCAGCAACGCACCTGCAGCCTTTCTGATGCTGCGAGTGTCCATTGGCGACGGAAGTTGCTTTCCATCAGGTGACCCGTTTGCTCGTTTACCCCCTTATTTGATAAAAAAAGGGCCAAGGCGCGGCCGGGTTACGATCTCAATATCGGTTTTTGCATCAAAGGAAATATCACCTCACACAGTCCCCGAACCACAGTCAACCAAATGGAAACCTTTCGTCAATGGCTATGCAAATCATTCTTCTTGCCTTCGGTATATTTTCCTGCGACCATTGTTACCATAAAAATTGATTTTGCATTTATCTGAGAAGAGTACGACCCACCATTACTCCATTGACCAATCACCCTGAGAAGGAGCAAAACTAAGCTGCGCTCGACGGTGTGCTGGGGCTAATTTTGTAGCAGAGTTTGTGTGAATTCAAACAGCTGCTTGCAAGTCCTCGTCGTACAGTCCACTCACTTACTGTAACTAATTGGACGTATCGAAGTCGCTGGCAACAGTTATTAATAAATAAATTTCGTTGATTTCAGAGAAACTGCATTATAATAGTGTTATATTTCTTTCTATAGTGCTATTATTATTATTATTATAAGTCACCTATCAAATATTTTTACGATACTAGGAAAATATAGCTTATATCTATAGTCTAAATCGCTTCAACGAGGTACAGAATACAGTGTAAATAATATACAGTAGACTACTATCACACATACTAGAATCTAGATCAACGATCAAGCTCTTAGCTCGAAGGTTGTATCATGTGTGTTTGATTTCGGGGGAATAATTTTGTTTCCAAGTTTGGTTTGGACTCTAGCTGATCACCTGATTGTCCATTAAGTAAGATGATCCATGCATCGGATAGGCATATAAAAAGTAAGACCTCTTATCGACCAGTCATCCGTCTCACTGGGTTTTGAGACTAAAAGAAGGGAGAGCACACACTTGTCTTTTATATAAAATTCTCGTGGTATAATGTTAATTACCGTACTCCTCCGAAACGGCTTTACTGATTTTTATCAAATTTCATATGCGTATTCAGTGGGTCTGAGAATCAGCTACTGGGTACTTCTTATATTGATAAGTGCATTTGTTGCATAGATAATAGCAAATTATTACAACTCGAGACTGACGGCGACCATTGTTTGTGCGACAGGATAGCGATGGACGTTGCCATTCGCCATAGTGACATACTTATTTAGTTAAGAGAGACATACTTATTTAGTAATGAGAGCATAAAAGCTACCCCGGCGTATGTCAATTACGGTAGAGAACTGCGAGTACCAGTAGACCTCTTAACAGGAGGGTCACCGGAGGAACCGAAGACCGTACAAGACTATGTCTGCGATTTAAGGGAAAAAATGCGCTATATACACGCCATGGTTCGGGAAAATGAGTTACAGTCAAGTGAGAACATGAAGACCAGATACGACCGGAAATCGAACACGAGCGGCTTCGAAGAAGGGACACTGGTGTGGCTGCATAACCCAACTCGCCGAAAAGGGAAATCTCCAAAGTTGCAGACCAAGTGGGACGGCCCTTACAAAGTGATTACCCGATTGAATGATGTGACTTACAGGATTCAAAAGCAACCAAGAGGGACATTCAAAGTGGTACACATAGACCGTCTGGCGCGTTACCATGGCAGTAATAACGATGCTCGGGACGAGCATCGCTAGGAGGGGAGTAGTGTTGCGGATACGGACACGTGGTGCCATCTAGCGTCGGCCCAGCAAACTGACCAAGGGAACACAGGCAACATAAATCCCCTACTCGATACTAGATGGCGCTAGGAGTAAGCACCTACGAGTAATTTCTAGAAATATCTCATACTTGTTTACGCATATCGGGTTTACTCTGGGATGATCCGGAACTTTCTGAGATTCGATCCGGCCCGTATAAATAGTCGCAGACTGCAGCCGGCAATTCAGTTTAATACAAGCGATCATCAAGGCGACTTCAAAGTGAGAACAAGTGATCAATAGTGAATGACAGTGATAGTGCTTAGTGTTTGGACTTAGTGATTAGTGTTTGGACTTAGTGCTTAGCGATTAGTGTGACCTAGTGTTTGTGAATAAAGTCTTCAAGAGAGTCACCAGGTCTTTCTCTCCGAATCCTACGAACCCTAGCACGTAACAATTTTAAGGAAGATGTAATTCATATTTTGTTGAAATTTATCCTTAAAACTGGTTGAAAAGCACAATAAATTATATAGTTTCTCAGAAAAACTAAGTGATAATACTTTAGAGTGTGTATGTGTTCCTTATATAATATAGTTTACTGTAAAGTGGCAGCGCTGAAATAGGTTTTTTTTTTGTGTTTTGTATGGGCAAGTGCCCCGGCGTTAGGAATTTTCCCATACAAAAGTTGAAAAAAAAAGTTTGTCTTTCAACACTGGTACTTTGACATTGACTCGATATAGGGGAATCATACACATACTAAAGTATTATCACTTAGTTTTGTAACACCATCTATATATTACTTTTCAATATATTATTGACTTGAATTTCAGAATTTTTATCAGAACACTTATCTTAGTTATGAGGTCAATAATAAAATTATTTCTATTAAGCTCATTTTGGGTAACTTTGAATTGCAGTTTAACTTTGAACAATACAAAAATGTAAAAAAATCTATTGCTCAAAGTTAAAACCGCAGTTCAAAGTTACCCAAAATGTATTTTTTGTTTCAGCGTTACTGAGTTGAAACTCTATTGGGTCAGCAAGTGCTCATCCCCGACCGGACGAACTATCAATAGAAAAAAGTTAGGTGATGGTAATGACCTAAAACTTTTTTAATACTTAAAAAAACCGAAATGGCGCCCAAACTTATCTATACCAGAATGCCATTTAAGGAAGCAACACAAAAGGTGAAAATTATTTGGGATCGAAAGTGAATATGAAAAACGTAGTAGTGGGGGGAAAGCTTTCGACAAATGGAAGGTCTTTTGGCGCAGAAACTGTCGCCTCATACAATGCTATACAAGAGTCTGACTCGAGTAGTAAAAACTTCTTGGGATCAACTCTTAGGCTGCGTTTCCACTGACGCGGAGTGGAGCGGAGAGGAGCTTAGCGGTAGCGAATTGATCAATCACCATGCTCTAAATCTTCGCTCCGCTTCGCTGTCATTCCGCTGGAATAGTACGATTGGTCAATTCGGACACCGCTAAGCTCCTCTCCGCTCTGCTCCGCGTCAGTGGAAACGCGGCCTAAAGCTCTGGTGTCGTCCAAGAGCGGTGCCGTCGTGTAGTGGCCGTGATGCTGCGGTGAATGACGTCACTAGAACGTTGTCGTACGTGGGCGGTATGGCGCGGTTTCCTAGAGAACGGTGTCAATTATCGTTCTCTACGAAACCGCGCCATATTGCTCACATGGACAAACATCAATTAAAATCTCCTATTGCGTGTGCTGTAGTGCGTTCTACGAATAATAAAAACTAGTGCGTGTATTGTTTTATTTGTTAAAAAAATGTATGATAAAAGCATAATTTCAAAATAATATAAGCTCGATGCACTCCATCACCATATTATAAACGATAAATTTTTGCTCACTTTTTTGGTAAAATGTGGGACCCCGTGCGAGTTTCTTACGCCGGTTCTTCTCGCCGGAATAGTTCCCGAACCGGTGGTAGGCACCAGTAGTATCAACATTCTGTAAGCATTTGTTACAAATCTATTCAGAAATAAAACATTTACGGTTTTACTACAAAATATTTAAACGCCCGTTGAACAGTTGATTAGAGGAAAAATCAGTACAAAATGGTCTCAAAATAACTGTTCAACAGATGTTTAATCTTTTGTGGTAAGACCGTTATCTATATATATAAAAGAAAGTGGTGTTAGTTACACTACTTATAACTCAAGAACGAATGAACCGAATTGGCTGAAAACTGGTGGAGAGATACTTTGAGTCCCGGAAAAGAACATAGGATACATTTTGTCCCGGAAAAATGTACGTTTACTGCACAATATACTTTTGTGATTTGCGCGTAAGCTATTCAATAGATTTTGATAAAATTTGGTATGGAGATACTTTGAGTCTCGGGAAAGGACAAGGGATACTTTTTGTCCCGGAAAATGTACGGTTCCCGCACAATAAACTGATTTTCGCTTAAACTATTTAATCTATTTTGATTAAAGGCATGGAGATAATACGTTTTAATCTATTGTTCTCTTAATTATACCAATTCGAATTTAATAATCATCGCTAAGACAGGACAACGTCTGTCGGGTCAGCTAGTTATTTATATTTATAACTGTGCAAAATTTCAAACATTTTTCCTCAAAATGTATCCATAGTTTTTGGCTCGCGTATATTGATAAGCAATAAGGATAATGAATCATTAAAATAATTTATTTTACTGTGAATTCCATGAAACAGTCTGTGATATATAATCGCATGCGCATGACGTGCAAGTGCAAAAAGCGGTGTAAGCACGGAAGGACCGTAGTATCGAAAGCATACCATACGACATGTTGTCTATTACTATACTAACGTTGCTTATTACTGGCAATGTTATTTCGAGTGAGTACTTTTTTTATCTATGGACGCTCCACACCACGTCAGTCTGGCCCCGTGGCAAGTACCTGAAGGACTTGTGTTACGGGTACCAGACAACGTAAATAATAATTATTATATTTGATAATTTTTATCATACTATACATATTACATATTATATTTAAGATTTTTATTGTATTAATATGACACACAAAATTTAATACACATCCATGACCCAGGAACTTTAAAAACTTTTTGTTCCGTCGGCGGGATATGAACCCGCGACCCCCGGCTTAAGCTACCGACAGCCCACCAACTGAGCCACGGAGATGGTCAGAGGACTTTATATTGTTTTTTTTTTTTTTTGGTCCTTTGATTATATAAAATCTAATTTATATATATTTTTTGTTAAAGGGATACAAGCAGAAGAAACACGACTAGCGCAATTGAATAAAATGCAAACACCCGTTAATGGAAGCGATAGTGTATTGGAAGCCCTAAAGGTACAAAAAGGAGACACTTTCAACATTGTACCAGAATCATACGTAGAGCAAAAAGATCATGCAGACAAATCACAAAGCGGTAATAGGCTACGACGAGACTTGTCTGAATTTCCCAAATTTTCCAATGTTAATATGCCTGAATTTGATGCTCCCGCGAACAGGACTGGATCAATTAATTATTTTGCTTCCCGAGTCCATGCACGTAACATTTCTTATAACACAAGTGGTGGGAATAAAGATTTATTTACATTAATAGAAGACGTGATAATTGACAATACTGTTTCTAGCGATTCTAATGTAACGAATATATATTTACCTACTCTCGAACTGGATAATATTACTTATCAAGGAAATTATGCAAATGCTCAATATGGAGTTAGTGTCACGCTAAGTGGTAACAGTTTTTCTAGGGATTCTGGGAAAAATGATATTAATATCTTCACTGGTATAGTCGATCAGAAGGGTAATACTTACTCAGAAAATCCCAAAAATAAAACCTTGCTTGCAATTAGTGTCAATCAATCTAACAATGTCCATCCAGAATGGGTAGAAAATAACAAAAACGCATTAAAGCCAGTCATACAACAAAGCGAAAACTCCAGCAATGACCCAGAGGATGGAATGAATACAAAAAATAACACAGAGGGCCAAGTAGACATTTCGGAGCAGAATGCAACTAACACTCAAGGATCATCATCTACTAATCAAGATTCAAGTTCACCTGTAGAAAATAAGATACTACATACCAAGAAAAGAGAAACACATGCAGACCTAACACTGCAATTGCACTTCGAACCTAACAGACAAATGAGCTTGTCATCTAATGTATTTTACTCACTTTCATATTCTTTGATTATATTACTCAAATATTCTCAATTTTAGTATTATAGCACTAGAGAAGATTAATCGGTTCTGTTATTGAAATTACAGTATCTATCAACTGTACATTTGGCTCTATTAGTGAAATAAAATAATATGTTGCAATAAACTTTAAAATAAGTTAACGATGATCATATTATAGTTCTGGGATGTCTTTATTTTTTTTTATTTCTCCCTAATATTATCATACCAAGTAAAATTAAACACTTCTTGAAGTGAGTGATAAAATTGTTTTGTACAACAACGCATTAAAAAGTGAATGTAACCTCCTAAAAAGTAGGTATTTAAATTAAAAAAAAAAAAATAAAGTAGTATTCTTTACTATAAAATTTCCAAACATTCAACCGAAAAACGTTCTAGATTATAATTTACCACAAAGCAAAATATGTTTTTTTCCTGATAGAATGACACATCACTATTGTTACGTGCTAGGGTTCGAGGATTCGGAGAGAAAGACCTGGTGACTCTCTTGAAGACTTTATTCACAAACACTAGCTCACACAAATCACTAAGTCCAAACACTAAGCACTAGATCCAAATCACTGAGCACTATCACTGTCCTAGGTCGTAGCCGAGTCGTTAGTTCACTATCACAATCACTCACTATTGATCACTTGTTTTCACTTTTGAAGTCGCCTTGATGATCGCTCGGATCGAACTGACTTGACTGCCGGCTTGTTTACCTTTTATATGGCCCGCGTCGAATTCTGGAGCGTTCTATTTTGGATTGTTTACGTAAACACGCAATCACATAAACAAGGGTCGGGCTTTTCTAGAAGGTACGCGCAACTGTCGCGCGCAGGTAAACAACTGCCCGTATTCGTAATACGTAAACAACTTCCCGTATCCGTAACACTACTCCCCTCTTAGAGATGCTCGTCCCGAGCATCGTTGTTACTGCCATGATAACGCGCCAAACGGTCTATGTGTACCACTTTGAATGTGCCTCTTGGTGGCTTTTGAATCCTGTAAGTCACATCATTCAATCGGGTAACCACTTTATATGGGCCGTCCCACTTGGCCTGCAACTTTGGAGATTTCCCTTTTCGGCGAGTTGGGTTATGCAGCCATACCAGTGACCCTTCTTCGAAGCCGCTCGTGTTCGCTTTCCGGTCGTATCTGGTCTTCATGTTCTCACTTGACTGTAACCCATTTTCCCGAACCATGGCGTGTATATAACGCATTTTTTTCCTTAAATCGCAGACATAATCTGGTACGGTCTTTGGTTCCTCCGGTGACCCTCCTGTCAAAAGGTCTACTGGAACTCTTAGTTCCCTACCATAATTGACGTACGCCGGGGTAGCTTTTATGCTTTCATGCTCGGCGGTACGGTACGACAGAAGGAAGAGTGGTATATACTTGTCCCAATCCTTTTGTTTGTCATCTACTAATTTCGCCAAATGCTTTTCAAGGGTCTGGTTAAATCTCTCAACCATTCCATCAGATTGTGGATGGTACGCAGTGGTTCTCGTCTTATGCATTCCCAAAATTCTGCACACTTCCTGGAAGACCTGCGATTCGAAGTTCCTGCCCTGATCGGAATGGATTTCGAGAGGCACACCAAAGCGAGATATCACTTCTTCGACTAGCTTAGAAGCAACCGTTGTAGCTTCTTGGTTTGGTATGGCGAACACTTCGGGCCATTTGGTGAAGTAGTCCATGACGACCATAAAGTACTTGTTTCCCGATTCCGTCACGGGAAATGGCCCAGCTACGTCAACTGCAATTCGTTCCCACGGTGCGCCAACGTTATACAACCGCAGGTTCCCACGGCTCCTGGTCTGTGGTCCCTTCACTGCAGCGCAAGTAGTGCATTTGCGGCACCAATCCTGTACATCATCTCGACAATGCAACCAGTAGAATCGTTCTCGCACTTTTGTTAACGTCCTCTTAACACCTAGATGACCTCCTGATACGCCATCGTGTATTTCACGGAGAACATCCGGTACTCTCGTCCTTGGGACAACTATCTGAAGATGGAACTCTCTGCCGTTAGTCTTCTCCCATTTTCGGTAAAGTATTCCATTTTGAAGTATCAGACTGTCCCATTGCGCCCAGTACGCCTTAGTGACAGCGCCAGTGGGTGCAACCTCACTCCAGATTGGTTTTTCGTCACCTCGTTTCTTCCATGTGATGATGTGCCGTAGGTCGTCATCTGTTTCTTGAGCCTCCCTCATAGCATCATTCTCCCATGGACCTAAAGGACTTGTTTTCGTTAACTTTAATGTCACTTCCTTAGATTCCTGCTTAACACAGTGTTTGCAGTCTTCTGAACACGGCCTTCGTGAAAGTGCGTCGGCATTCCCATGCGCCTTTCCGCTGCGGTGTTCCGTCTTGAAGTCGTACTCCTGGAGTTGTTCAATCCATCGAGCTACTTGGCCTTCTGGGTTCTTGAATTGCAGTAGCCACTTCAACGCTGCGTGATCAGTTCGCAGTAAAAACTGTCTGCCGATGAGATATTTGCTGAAATGTTGTAGCGTCTTTACAACAGCCAAGAGTTCTCTTCTTGTCACACAGTAGTTTCTCTCTGGCTTAGATAAAGATTTGCTGAAATATGCAATTACAACTTCTCTTTCGCCCTGCTTTTGAGATAACACCCCTCCAATGGCCGTGTTGCTTGCGTCAGTGTCGACTATAAACTGACCTTCAGGTTGTGGATACCCCAGGATTGGTGTTTCACACAGATGTTTCTTCAGTTTCTGAAAAGAATCTTCAGAAGTCTCGTCCCACATAAACTGTCGTTTATCTTCCGTCAGCCGATGTAATGGCTTGGCTATCTCTGAGAATCCCTTGACAAAACGCCTGTAGTAGGAGCATAGGCCGAGAAATGCCCGCACTTCGGTTTTGTTCTTAGGGGTTGGCCAATTTTGAACTGCTTCCAGTTTCTCCGGGTCCGTCTGGATTCCATCACTGGAGATGACATGGCCGAGATAATTGACCTTACTCCTGAATAAACGACACTTTTTCGGATTCAACTTTAACTTGGCCCCCTCTATTTTAGCGAAAACTCGTTCTAGGTTTCGCAAATGGTCCTCGAAGTCGCGGCCAACAATGATGACGTCGTCCAAGTAGACTAAGCAAGCCTCTCCAACTAAGCCTGCCAGTACACACTCCATGAGTCGCTCAAATGTGGCAGGTGCGTTGCACAATCCAAAGGGCATGACGTTAAACTGCCATAAACCTTTACCTGTGGAGAAAGCTGTCTTCTCCTTGTCTTTTGGATGAATTTCCACCTGCCAGTATCCAGATTTCAGGTCCAGGGTCGAGAACCATTTCATGCCACTCAAGGTATCCAGAGTATCGTCGATTCGAGGTAATGGATAGCTGTCCTTCTTAGTGACATCATTGAGACGCCTGTAGTCCACACAAAATCTTGTGCTGCCATCTTTCTTCTTCACCAACACAACAGGTGAGCACCACGGACTTGCAGACGGTTCAATAATCTTATGCCTTCTCATGTCCTCCAAAAGGCCTTCAACTTCTTTTTCCTTTGCAATAGGTATCCGTCTTGCTTGTTGACGAATTGGGTTCTCGCTTCCGGTATCTATCCTGTGCTGAACCATCGACGTTCTTCTATAACATCGACATATTTCCGAAGCTTAGTCACCGTGTCACTAACATCCTTTATAGCCAATAGCGCCTTTTCTTGGAGGTCCTTTTGTTGCTCTTGAGACTCCATCATTTCCCTTTGAGAATCTTGCATAGTGCCGAGCTTGCGGTCTTGGGCATCTTGCAAAGCCTGAATTAACTCAATTATGCTTTCCAATTGAGGAGCCATTTGAGGGGCCGTAGAAGCTACGGGCGATGCCTGGTGGCTGTAGCCAGTAGACGGAGCCCGGTGGGCGGGGCCAGTGGGCGTGGCCACGCCCGAAGTGGGCGGAGCCTGGGGGGCGTGGCCAGTGGGCGGGTCCCGGTGGGCGGAGCCAGTGGGCGGGGCCTGTCCCTCAGTGGGCGGAGCTTGGTCCCCAGTGGATGTGGCCTCCGCAGCCCGTTGCGCCCTTGTTCTGACACTTCCCTCGAAGTCCTCACTCGGAGTCAATGGCATCTCCAAATCTCACTTCCGACACCAGTTGTTACGTGCTAGGGTTCGAGGATTCGGAGAGAAAGACCTGGTGACTCTCTCTTGAAGACTTTATTCACAAACACTAGCTCACACAAATCACTAAGTCCAAACACTAAGCACTAGATCCAAATCACTGAGCACTATCACTGTCCTAGGTCGTAGCCGAGTCGTTAGTTCACTATCACAATCACTCACTATTGATCACTTGTTTTCACTTTTGAAGTCGCCTTGATGATCGCTCGGATCGAACTGACTTGACTGCCGGCTTGTTTACCTTTTATATGGCCCGCGTCGAATTCTGGAGCGTTCTATTTTGGATTGTTTACGTAAACACGCAATCACATAAACAAGGGTCGGGCTTTTCTAGAAGGTACGCGCAACTGTCGCGCGCAGGTAAACAACTGCCCGTATTCGTAATACGTAAACAACTTCCCGTATCCGTAACACTATATTTATTGCGTTCCAACCACGATAAAGAATAACTCAGATAAAAAAAAAATATAAGTTTATAAAAATCGACTTTATTATTTTTAAGATATAAGAGAGATTGAATGAATAATTATTTTTAAAACAGTCTCAGGCTAATAAAGTCAAATTATGACAGACTGGCCGTGTAATGCTGTACTCACATACAGTTTTGCTCGATAGTTTTAGTCGACGTCGAGCAAAAACCACTGTGTGGACCGCAAAACTTACAGCTCGAAGGCTCGCATCGAGCCAGTTTGAAGGCTCGAATCGAGCCGGCTTGACAAATTTATTGACACTAGTTTTTATTATTCGTAGAGGCTAATTTCCTTCGAACTGGAGTAAAAATATCGAGCAATGCTGAACGTGTGGACGAAAGCCCGAGCCGTGATTTTTACTCTACGTGATTGCTCGATCGAACAAAACCGTATGTGAGTACTTACACTAATAATTACTGTGTAACATAGTACGAGAGCCCTAGAATTTTTTTTTATTACTATCAAGCAAATTTTTTGTGAGTAGCTTCATTCTGATAAGATGAACAACATTTTTATTTTCGAAAAATCTCGAAAGTGGTAGCTAACATAGATAGAAAGGATTTCATACTTTGACTTGATGGTCCTTAAATATGGATTGTTTTATTTGTAGGATAATTAGGTATGTTACTCTTAAATTATTATATGAATATTAATCTATTAATATACAAAAAATCAGCTCGTTATGGTTCCGTTATAGTGTTCTGTAATCAAAAAACTTGGTTGACTTATGTACCCTAAAATGGAACCCTAACCAGCTGATTTTTTGTATATTGGTAGGTTAATAGTTATATAGCTTAAGAGTAACCTTGTCCTAGAAATAAAATAATCTATATTAATTTAGGACCATCAAGTCAGAGTATGAAATCCTTTCTATCTCTGTTACTTGTTAACTACGACTTTCGAGATTTTTCGACGAAAATAAAAATGTTTTTCGTCTTATCAAAATGTAGCTACTCATAAAAAATTTGCTTGTTAGTAATCACAAAACAAAATTGTTCTAGGGCTCCCTCACTATTCCCCCCGATGGTTGCACGCCTTGTCGTGGCGGTGGGGCTCTAGTAACCGCGGCTTGGACAACCGCGGTGAAGCAAAGAGGCAACCAGGGCCGGCCGGTGTCGCCGCCTGGCCCGAGGAGGGCGCTCCCAGCGGACTGGAGGAGTCCGCTGCGGATGCGCACCGAGGTGGGACCGCAGAGGAAGAGGCAAGTAGGTATTACGGTGCGCCGCTTGCCCTATCCTCTGCGGCCGAGGACGGATCGCGGGGGGGAGAGGTATTGTGGTAGGTTGCCGCTCTCCCTACCTCCCTGCGAGCTGGCGGGGCCGTTCCGATTGAACGGCATTGGTGGGGCCGCAGAGGAAGAGGCAAGTAGGTATTACGGTGCACCGCTTGCCCTATCCTCTGCAGCCGAGGTGTGGTCGGTGGCAGAGCCACAGACTTGATCTGCCACATGGCCTCCAAGTAGCAGACTCGGGGGGCGTCTGCTACAGCCCTGGTGGGGGCCGAGGAGGAGGGCGCACGTGTTGTGCGCCCATCGTGGAGTCTTCGGGCCGCTGGCGGGGTCGCGGATGTGTGTATCGTTCCCGTGGCCCCGTCAAAAGGCGGCGTGGCGGAAGATGGGGGGGGTTTTAGTGGGTATACCGTGGTCTCATTAGCTACGGGAGTCCCACATCACCGCTCGGGCCGCCCCCTGCGCCTGGGTGGTATGCGTAATGCATTTCCCCCTCCGGAAAAAAAAAAAAAAAAAAAAAAAAAGGGCTCCCTCACTATTAAGGTTCACGACTATTAATAGCAACAAAGCTAAATAGTGAAATATCATTCAAATATCTATTTAGATATTTGAGTGACATTTCAAACTATATTTCTAACCTCACCTGAAAATGATCTAGATACTGGCCATGTCCCTAATGTTACAATTATAAATAACGTTTGACTCAGCTCTGCAGTATCAATAACTTAGAGGTTACAATTCTTATTTGCATAAGTTACGAAAAAAAAAAGAAATCCTACATAAATCCTACAGAAATCAGAAATCCTACAGAAGCACTGTAAAGAGAATTTTATTTTAGTCTTGCAGGGTATCTGCGGCAGGAGTCCTGTCCCTGGCCCTTCTTTTGTGTTCGCCCCATAGCTGCTCTATAGGATTAGAGTCAGGGCTCCTTGCTGGCAAGTCCAAACCCGAAATTCCGATGTCGGAGAGATATTGACGAACTATCGCAGCAACGTGGTTGACCATTGTCCCGCATCAATATGAAACTTTCACCAACAAAACCAGCTTATGGCATCGCATGTTATCCTAGCACACCCTCGATGTAGCGATGAGCACTCAAAGTTTGACGTGGGAGAGCCATGCTTCGGCACAAATGGGCCGGCTCGACCGGAGAAATACCACGGGCTCACAGAAAACCGGCGTGAAACAGCGCTTGCGCTGTGTTTCGCCGAGTGAGTGAGTTTACCGGAGGCCCAATCCTCTACCCTTTTCCCTTTCCTACCCTCCCCTATTTCTTTCCCTACCCTCCCCTATTACCCTAATCCCTCTTAAAAGGCCAGCAACGCACCTGCAGCCTTTCTGATGCTGCGAGTGTCCATTGGCGACGGAAGTTGCTTTCCATCAGGTGACCCGTTTGCTCGTTTACCCCCTTATTTGATAAAAAAAGGGCCAAGGCGCGGCCGGGTTACGATCTCAATATCGGTTTTTGCATCAAAGGAAATATCACCTCACACAGTCCCCGAACCACAGTCAACCAAATGGAAACCTTTCGTCAATGGCTATGCAAATCATTCTTCTTGCCTTCGGTATATTTTCCTGCGACCATTGTTACCATAAAAATTGATTTTGCATTTATCTGAGAAGAGTACGACCCACCATTACTCCATTGACCAATCACCCTGAGAAGAAGCAAAACTAAGCTGCGCTTGACGGTGTGCTGGGGCTAATTTTGTAGCAGAGTTTGTGTGAATTCAAACAGCTGCTTGCAAGTCCTCGTCGTACAGTCCACTCACTTACTGTAACTAATTGGACGTATCGAAGTCGCTGGCAACAGTTATTAATAAATAAATTTCGTTGATTTCAGAGAAACTGCATTATAATAGTGTTATATTTCTTTCTATAGTGCTATTATTATTATTATTATAAGTCACCTATCAAATATTTTTACGATACTAGGAAAATATAGCTTATATCTACAGTCTAAATCGCTTCAACGAGGTACAGAATACAGTGTAAATAATATACAGTAGACTACTATCACACATACTAGAATCTAGATCAACGATCAAGCTCTTAGCTCGAAGGTTGTATCATGTGTGTTTGATTTCGGGGGAATAATTTTGTTTCCAAGTTTGGTTTGGACTCTAGCTGATCACCTGATTGTCCATTAAGTAAGATGATCCATGCATCGGATAGGCATATAAAAAGTAAGACCTCTTATCGACCAGTCATCCGTCTCACTGGGTTTTGAGACTAAAAGAAGGGAGAGCACACACTTGTCTTTTACATAAAATTCTCGTGGTATAATGTTAATTACCGTACTCCTCCGAAACGGCTTTACTGATTTTTATCAAATTTCATATGCGTATTCAGTGGGTCTGAGAATCAGCTACTGGGTACTTCTTATATTAATAAGTGCATTTGTTGCATAGATAATAGCAAATTATTACAACTCGAGGCTGACGGCGACCATTGTTTGTGCGACAGGATAGCGATGGACGTTGCCATTCGCCATAGTGACATACTTATTTAGTTAATTCAATAAAATAATATGGGCTAAATAAATGGCAAAACAACGTTTGCCGGGACAGCTAGTACACTATAAAATGACCTGCGTAGCTGTACCGGTTTTAGTAAAGCCTCCTCGAAAAAAAAACCGCTAAAAAAACTAATCTAATATCAAATATAAAAAATTGTTACCTACATCTTTACGTTTATTCAGGTAGCTTTTTATAGACATGTTCTACTTTATTACACTGTGTTATAAGGACAATGCCATAAAGATTTTATTGTCCAGCTCGGGGACTCATAAATGTAAATCCACGTTCATGGATTACGAGACGATGCATATTGATAGCCGAATGAGACCTATCTACGCGTTTATAGAATACTGAAGTACGAGGTGAAAATAAACACTCTTTCGTTAGTCAATGTTCAAACTGAAATAATTTTAAATAAATGGTTTGTGACGTCGTGACATAATTCAGAAATAATTATAATATGGTTTGTGACGTTGTAGTTTGTGTTCTCAAAACACTTCTTGCCCTTTTCTTGTCATGCAAATTATCGCCCTTGTGCGATTTGGGCCCTGATTCACAATGCCGAATTCGACTCGGCTTCGGAAACTTCATCGTGTGACATCCAATAAGCGCTCGCCGCGCTAGGCATTGGCGTCAGTCAATCGTTCATCAGACCGCACGGTAAAGTGCTCCCAACTCCATGTCGAACTGGAATCGTGAATCGCCCTGCTGGTCTGCATGCAAGTTGACCGCATCCTATAATTTCATAGATGTTTTTCCTGTCATGCGGGCATCACGCACGCCTCCCATATGTGCTGGTGCATGACCCGTTGTCACCATCATGCGGACCAGATTCACGTGCGGGTAATACGCATGGCAGGAAAAGGGCCACTATTACCACCCTAAAAAGTTTTAGGGCCTGTTTTACCACTTTCTGATAAAGTGCTGAATAGGCAATTCTCAACTTTTTTGACATATTCTCCATACTTGATCTGTCAAGTTAAGTGGTGAATAGCCTATTCGGCACTTATCAGGATGTGGTGAAACAGGCCCTAAGCCTAAAATAATGGCACAAAACTATCTACCGCTACATCGTAGAATCATACGTAGCATGCTACGAACGATGCTACGGTGGTTTCGTAGCACTATTATGACGTACTTCCACACTAATACTATAAATGCGAGTCTGTCTGTTAGACTGCCTCTCTGTTGAAACTGATTTTGCTGAAGGTATGGAGATACTTTAAGGACATAAATTTTTTTTTCTATCCCGGAAAAATGTATGGTACACAAGTGATTAAACGATTTTTGGAGCAACGGAATTGTGGGTTTTGCCTAATTTATTATAATGCCAGAACTAAATATGTCATACATATAGGACATGATGATATCTGCTACTATCTGTTATATCTTAACTCTGAAGCCACTTAACGAATTTTGATTAAAAAAGACCTGGGAAGTAAAGGTACGGAGAATACTGTTCAGGCTATTATTTAATAATATAAATTTTTACATGTAACATCTCGTTCTTTTTATTTTCGGTCTACAATATAGTATTTCTATAAGAATCAAACTGTATCTAAATAAATAATATATTAAACACGTCAGGGCTACCAGTTACTACACGCTAAGACCCCACTTTTCACTTACTGATTGGTCCATTGAAATTCATCCGCACGTATGCCATCGTAAATTCACAAACACTCACCCAAGGAGCCAACGTCCTTTATGTTTTATCCGCTCAAAACTGAACCTTATTCTCAGAATAATAGAGATCATAAATGCGAAACAGATATCTTATTCAAAATAAAGGAAGGATTTAGGGTTGGTACTATGTTTCTATAAATATTTTTAGCTGTTGACAAACATAAAATTCATATGAATATTACATGTTTAGTTTTGCAGATATTGTTACTACTTTAGACTACTAGGTTTTCTTATCTATCCGACAAATAAAACTTTAAACTACAGATATTGACACAATCTAATTAAGTAACCTTAGAAATAAAATTAAATCGACTAATGAATAAAATTCAAATGTTTCTTGCCAAAACGACCGAACCAATTCTAATGAAAAGATTACATATCGGATAGGTCTGAGAATCGGTCAACATAATAATAATAATAATAATAATAATAATAATAAACATTTATTCAACAAATATTCACACCACACTTATACACTTAAATACACATATTACACAGACAGATACAAGGTAAGTACAAAGAAAAATACAATAAAAAAAAATTAAAAAATTACAATTAAGTAAAAATAATAATGAGACTTTTTGATATTGACGGACTTATAGGTACCCTAATGCAAGTGCGATGCGAACACATTGTCGAAAAGGATTTCACTCAGGCTGTGATCACGGTATAGGATACCTGTACCGTGATCCCTGGTATTCTGTGGATCCCATAGTAGTTGTCAGGCGATTGACAGACAACACGTAGTTTTTTTTAAATATAAATAGGTAAGTAAATAAATATGATTAAAATATAATAATACGCTAAGCATTAATAATAATATATTATGATAATTGCTAATATAAAATAAATTATAATATAAATAATACCGTGAGTTAATGTACAATAATAGTGTGCAATAGTAAATAAAAATAAATAAAATAATATATCGAGGCGGCCATTTAAAGTTATACCTATATCATGTAATATCTTTGTAATAACATTGAGTTTTGACTTCAAGATAACAAAGCGGGGTGGTGGGGGAGGGTGGGGTACGAGGGGGAGTGCAGCGCCAGACTGGCGGTAAACATCTAACGGACTTTACACGCGCGCGCGCCGCCCGCTGGCGGCTGGCCTCACACCGGCGTGGGCCTTATCTATTCATACCAGTAACAATAATAACAATACTGACAGACAAGACCGTACCTCACAATAGACCTAACATTACTCTCCATGACAAACAGAATAAACTAGTTTACCTCATGGATGTCGCCATACCTAACTCACACAATCAAACACAGCACACACACAACCAAACTCACAAAATATACAGACATGACGATAAAGCTCAAAGCGCAGTGGAAAGTGAACACCGTTAAAACCATACAAATCATCATCTCAATCAGGCATCATACCTAAAACACTGCACACATCACTCAAAACACTTGACATACATCCACTTACATACATAACTTTACAGAAAGCAGTTATTCTAAATACATACTGGATTGTCCATTCCACAATACATGCAGTTGTTTGGCCACAAGCCCGCCACTACAGTAGTTGCCCCGCAAGGGAGAAACTAAATTTTAGAAATAATAATAGTTACTTAAAATAAAATGTTGTGCTCTGTAACTCTTACTCGTTGTCCCAAACCTGTAAAAAATAGTTCTAAATAAAAACAATTTTGGAGAATCGCTTTAATTTATTTGAAGCCAAAATACTGGGTCCATTTACCAAAACTAGCTTGTGGCAACCCTGATCACGCGAAATTGACTCCGAAAGCTATAAATATTGACCAGCAAGGGTTGTTCCACTGGTCACTCTGTTCCGGACACTTTTACATAATTCAGTGGAAGGAACCCGTGCGTGAGTTCGTGGTTTTCGTGGTGATTATTGCTTTTGATATTGTACTTGTGGTGTAATGGTGCATTTTTTTCTTATTTATGGACTTATGCGTATAAGTACCTACGTATGTATTATAATTTAAAAGCCTATAGATCTTTTTAAAGTTCCGTACCTAAAGGGTAAAAACTGGATCTTATTACCGAGACTTCAATGCCTGTCCGTCTGTTTGTCCGTCTCTCTCAATTCTCAAGAACCACTATAGCTTCTACAATTTTCAAGAATTGTGTATTTTACACAAATATACAAAAATACCGATGGAAATCAATTTTAAGCTTTAATTTTAAAATATTTAAATAAATTAGATTGAAAGTTGAAGAGACAACAAAAACATATTACGGGGTTTGCAGTGTTAGAAATGCATGGTGGGCAGTTAAAAAACTTTTTTTGCTATAGGAATTCACTAGTACATGAAAGATGACGACAGAATATTCTTATTTGCGTCACAATACAAATTACCCATTTACTAACGAAACAAAAAAATCGCCAATCATAAAGAAAAACATCTCAATTTGCTTCCCAATCAGTCGTAATGAGATCAAAGAAAAAACGCCGCCATTTGTTGTAGCCGCCCAGTGGCCCACATTTGTCTGGCCGTGGGTCCATAAATAAGACGGTCCCGTCTGTGCCTTATCTATCAGACGAGATCGGTGGAGACATTGAGATATGTGTATAGAGCTGATATTACATAAAAACACGGGTTGCATACCAGGCTGCAGAAATGGAAAAAAGCAAACATTCTTCGACGCGTGGCTGGATAAGCTGTAGATAATAATAAAATAATTATTATTCACTTATCTAGCCGTGCATCTAGATGCTGGGAGCTGTGTCACAGTTTTAACTAGCACAGCTCCCCACGCTAACTACTGAATTTGTATCGAAACTAACTTTATAAGCTTTCGGAATATATTTACTTGAGTTGAAAATAAATAAATTATTATTATTATTATCATCCTTATAATTATACTACGCCGTTCTGGTAGCTTAATTTTCGAAAGCTTTAAAAATATTCAATCAGATCACGTGTACAGGCGCAAGCTCTGAAACAACACTGAAAAGCTGTCACTTTTCAGCGGCGCGGCGTGTACTATTTAGAATATTTACTACATCCATACTAATATTATAAATGCTAAAGTGTGTCTGTCTGTCTGTCTGTCTGTTACCTCTTCACGCTTGAACCGCCGAACCGATTTTGCTGAAATTTGGCATGGAGATTCTTTGAGTCCCGAGAAAGGACATAGGATAGTTTTTATGCCGGAAAAATGTTCGATTCCCGCGCGATAAACGAATTTTGGCGCAACGAAGTTGCGAGCATCATGTAATAACCAATATAAACCCTAGATTACTAACCTTCGTCGATTCGACGACGCGGTTTTAAAAAATTCGTTCTATCTTTTGCGCGCGCGATCGCACTTCTTCCATACTTCAGCTAATCTCTATCGACCCGTTGTCCTCGCGACGGACGGTAGTATATTGCGTGGGGGGGGGGGGGGGGGGGGGCTGTAAGCACCATACCAGCAACTATGTTTCGTCGAAACAACGAGGGTTAGTATTAACGCGACACTTTGAGTTATACGTTTTGTACATTTTTGCGCCTTTTTCTTCCTTTGCGCATTTATTTTATTGATATTTTTTTATTGATCTTATAACCACAATACTTTGGATGTTATTACAAGATGAAAGCGCTAATCAAAATTAATCAGGGAGTGAGAAAGAAGACCATATCGAAATTGATCCAGCTTACATAACGGATGGTCGTATAAAATGTTTGCAAAGTAGTAATACTTCGATTTTCACGGTAGAAACTGGACAAAATAGTACAGCTCATATACATCTTGCACAAAAAGAAGGAAAACATGTGGCATATTATGTCCTAAAAGTACTTGCAACAAGTTCAAAAATCGTTGTGCGATGAGCACAAAATTGACATATGCCACAAACATACAAAGAACTACTTTTTTAAATTTATTTTCATTTTATTAGTCTTTCGCCTCCATTATTTTATTAGTTTTAAAGTTTTTTATTCACAATATCGTCATAAATAGTAGTAGTAAATATTTGAATTGTTGACTTGTCATGCAAACTACATCTCAATTATAAGGCGGTTTAGGTAATAAATATGCCAAATCACTTTATTGGAGTAGTGTAAATAATTTAAATACAACATTTCCGTTAAGAGCCCTCTATTCCCTAAATTAGCAGGTCGATTGTCTATCAGTGCAAATAAAATAACATTAATAACAGCGCGCCTTGTACGGTGGCGGTTACAACGCTCGCCGCGTCCATGATGGGGCGAAATAGGAGAAAAAACCTTTTTAAGGCTTAATATAATACATATTTCAAAGAAGTAAAAAAACCAAGTTATCAACTTATGTATTGCAAAGCAGTAGATATTTTTTATATATTCTTTTGATAAATAAAGTGGTTTCATACAATTTGGAGGTGATTTGGTTTTTTATTTCTTTATTATGTGATACCGATAGAAAAAATATGGCAAGACCAAATTACGTATCATATCATGTAGATTACTAATTATTTTTTTTAGATATAATTTCACTGTTAATGCCTATGAAAAGTGGTTTCATCTGCACGCTTTTTTCGCGAGAGCAGCCTTAAATAAAAACAAAACTGTAAACATTTCATTTCATTAACACCTTTTAATCGCCTTTCTAAAATTTCGTAGTCGAAACGATGAAGGTTAGTAATAAGCGTCGGAAAATAAGGTTAGTGTTCTAGAGTAAAACGTCTTATGTTTTAGATAAAATTGCATATTTTTAAAGTGATTTGCCAATCATTAACGCTTAGGAATATTATTTTATATTATTTTAAATGACTTTCTTTCGTATTTGGCTCAGTTTTTATTAGTTTAAAAAACAAAAGTATTCACAATGATAATAATAATATGCAACAGTACAGATGCAAAAATAGCAGCTCTATAAATATATTGTAGGTTTTGTTGGCCATTTATCGGGAAGGTCCTTACTCTTTGCCCTTATTGTGTTAAACCGGCCCGATCGTGCACTAAATAGATTTACCACTCAACTGTCTACACAATGTCTTACGGAAAAACAAACAAAATTATAAGTAGACTTTAGTAAAATATTTACTAATAAGATTACTATTTATACAAAGCGGTTTTGTTCGCTATGATGATCTGATATGTCGGAAAAGGCTTAATAGGCAATAACACTGATAGCGTATCCTTTGTGTAACCTTTTTTTAATGGTAAGAGGGTAATTACCGTTGCCCACAACTTGTTAAGCACCGCAACCGAAATGTAATATTTTTCCTTAGAAAACGATTTGTCATCGAAGAAATTGATTCCTAGGCAGTTGACAGACCAACGTCATATTTTGGTCGGATCATGTCGATTCAATGTTAATTGTGATCTACGTAGGTCCCCCATCTGCCTAGGAATCAACTTGCACTCAGTGTTTTAAATCCCCGTTCAGAATTTTATTAGAATTTATTTTATAGTTTTTATATGACAGAACATCTACGCACCTATCCATCTCGAGAATTGATTTTATTAAATTGCAGTGGATATTATTACAATCAGTTCAAACATTCATCCATCGACACAAAAATACATTTATCTTATATCTATAATTGAGCAATTCTTGTATATATATAAATATATAATTGGAATCCCGGAATTAGCTCCAACGATTTTCATGAAATTTAGTATATAGGGGGTTTCGGGGGCGATAAATCGATCTAGCTAGGAATCATTTTTAGAAAATGTCATTTTATTCGTGTTTTATCGAATACCGAGCAAAGCTCTGTCAAATAGCTAGTGTATATTATAGTAGGTACAAGTAGTGACAGAAGTAGTAGTTAACTTAAACTTTATTGTTACGAAGATAACCAAGTTTAAATTTACTTTCTGTATAACATTTAAAACATGCAAACTATCATACTTCTATAATCTAGCTGCTATAATTAGAAAAATTAAAATGCGCAAAGTTTAAAAGGGTCTTAATTCACGAAGGATAGACACGTCAGAGCGTAATTACTGGCTCTCCCCCGGGAACCGTACCACGGGAGGAGGTAATTAGCTTGCACTGAAGATCGTTGCGAATTTAATTAGACGTGCATTGTGCATGACGTCATAGGAAATTGCAGTTTTACAGCATGGATTCAGGTCTGCAAGGATATTTTACATGATATTGCCATTGGGGAAAAATAGCTTTCAAAATGACACTTTCTCTCGGGTTACACTTTACAAGATGACGGCATTTTGATTATTGATCAATCAATGATTTTTGAGATAGCCATAGGGCCACCTGGAAGATCTACAATTATCATTGTTTGATGGAAAACGTAATCGAATATTTTTAAATAAATCGACCTTGGCGTTGTGCAGTTTTTTGGTATAGGTTGAGGCAGTAAAAATGAGTGATTGGCGAGGACGGTGACTAAAAATTAGTAAGACGAAAGGAGAGTAGACAGCGCAGCGTAGTAGACGAGGTATTATCCCCCTCTGTTTCTACTTCGGGGCAAAAATGTAGACCAGCTGTTTCGTTTTCGTTTCAGTTCTGCTGAAAGGTAAGGCTACATAGAAAATTGCCGTCTACTATTTTTGTAGTTTCATTGGCAGCGCTTACCATCAACCTGTCTGCTCATTTGACGACTCAAACAAAAGATTTTATATGAGTTAGACCTGGAGCCTGCAGCCATAAACTGGCAAATGAAATCTGAACAATGCAAACGCATTAAGTTCAGCATTTTGAACAGAGACAAGTTTTTTTACGATATAATAAAGCGAAACCCGTTTTTCATTTACACGGGTTTAGTGGTGATAAAATATAATTAAAATATTTTATACCGGGTGTATCTCCGCTTGGTTAATGCTTCGAAGGAGTGGGGTAAAGCTGCGGTACACAGAGAACTTACTACGTTACTATTTTTATATTTTCAGCATGCTCCAAATAGATTTTTGTACGCGTAAATCTAATCAAATGGGAAGAAAAATAAAAGGAATATTATCATATTGTCACGTATTTGCAATTTGACTATTTAATGTACTTTGTCCCTTTTGGGATTCGAAGTATCTCCGCATATAATTTTATTTTGGTTTAATCTAGCTGAAGTAATCGACAGACATTTTTATCTATAAAATCCATCATTGATAAGGTTATGAAACCCAGGAAAGGGCAAAAACTTAGGCTAAGATTACGGTGCAATGTTTTGTGTTGATGCAATGCAATGTATTTTTGAATGATCGATTCTAAACTAATAATAATATCTATGGACGCTTCACACCACGTCAGTCTGGCCCCGTGCTAAGTACCTGAAGGACTTGTGTTACAGGTACCAGACAACGTAAATATATTTAATACTTTTATACTATACATATATTTAAGATTTTTATTATATGATACACATATTTAATACACATCCATGACCCAGGAACTTCATAAACTTTTTGTTCCGTCGCCGGGACTCGACCAACCAACGCGCTCACCACTGCACCACGGAGGTCGTCATCGGATTCTAAACTAAACTTTCTTATATCCAAGAAGACACACATTATAGCTGGTTTGCATTATTATATTCCAGTGATCCAATCTAGCGCTGAATTGCTACTCTAATAATGTAAACTGCTACCGGAATTCACTGAATTGTATTCCTGTGCAATCCAGTCATTCCACTGCAATCCAGTCATTTCAGTAGCAACTCAGCGCTGGAATGGAACACTGAATTGGAATAATCTAAGCCAGCCATAGTATCAGGCTCAATTTTTATTCGGTGAAACTTTATTCACTATAATATTTGCTTTGAGGCCAAGCCCGTTGTACCACCAACCGCAAGCACTAAGCATAATCAAAAATGCTCAGAACGAAATTAACAATTCTCTCAGCGAATTTTATTTAGCGACCATCGTAAAACGACCAGAGTTTTGATAATACAAGCTTTACTGCGCTATCCTTTTGTATCCATACCTAATAATATTATAAATTCGAAAGTGTGTCTATCTGTACTCTGTCTGTTACATCTTTACGCCTAAGCCCCTGAACCGAATTTGCTGACGTCATATTCTAGTAGTTTTATTTCTGAGTTCGTCTTCACCATTAATCAAAAGATTGATTAAAGAGTTTATTTAATCATAAATCAATTTTCTGTTTTATCAATTTGTTTAAATTTGGACTGATATCCAAAATGTGTTTTACAGTGAAAAACCTTTATTAAGGCAGCGCCTGTAGTATTTCAGGCTCGATTTATTATATTCAGCGTCCGCGCAAACGAGTGTTTTGGCCGCTACACGGCGAGATCACAAACAATAATTGTAACCGCAGTCGCGCCGCTGTTGAAATAAACCGTTTCTATGTCACAGGTTACACGGTCAAATTTTCATTAATCTGATCCATCAATCTGATTGACGGAATATTGATATAAAAAATCATCTTAAAAATACGACCAATCCATCAATCCGTGGGTCACGATCAAATTTTCGTCAAACTCTACCGGATTGATGGATCAGATTGATGAAAATTTGACCGTGTAACCTGTGACAAATAATAATTGCTTGGAATTTCGCGATTTAGCTGCCAAACCACTCGTTCGCACGGACGAATAAAATCTAAATCGGGGCTTAAGATTTTTCAAGGTATTAATGAATATCAAACAAGATGCAACAGGATTTTAACTTGATACAATAAAAATTATATTTAAGTGACGGTAAAAAGTTTTCATGTTTTAGCTGCCAAACCACTCGTTCGCACGGACGAATAAAATCTAAATCGGGGCTTAAGATTTTTCAAGGTATTAATGAATATCAAACAAGATGCAACAGGATTTTAACTTGATACAATAAAAATTATATTTAAGTGACGGTAAAAAGTTTTCATGTTTTTCATCATTTTCATTCTTAATCAGAGAAGGAAATAGATTTTTTGCCTGTTCGCTAAACTTATTCAGTGGTGGATAATGTGTCGGACCAATTAGCGTCATAATCCTAAGTCGTGATGCCACATTTTTTGGGGCGAGTATTCTTATATGCCCAAAGCATACGAATAACATAAATAAGGCTGAATATGTATTAGTATTCTAGGTTCGGACTCCGGGGTGTATTTTGTCCTTCTTTAGGTTACAATATAATATCTAATAGCGAAATTGACTTCTTAAAAGGATAATATTATATCCACAATAATATACAAAAAAAAGTTCTTAGATATAATGTATTTTCAAGACATTAAAAGTAAAATCCAATCTCATAATATCTCCGGAGACAAGGACGCCATTTGTCATTCACATGTTCTAATGGAACACTTCCTGTTACGAATTTTAAATTTATATAAGTAATGGTGCGGCCGTAAAACGAGGGTTGTGTTGCGATAAGTTTTTTAACGAAAAAGCCAAGTAAAAATTAGTAAAAAATGTATGTACAAAAAGATGTTTGTACAATACAAACTTTAATTAAATATTTTTATTCTTCAATCTTTTACTTTTAAAAGACTAGAAAAAAAAGCAAAAGTTTGTATTTTTGTACTTATGTTTGTTACTATTCTGTATTAAAAAATACCTATTATTTTTTAAAGCAGTTTATGTAAAAAGATATGTAATCGAATAACTTAATATAATAAAGAAAAAAAAAAGAAAAATATAGGTGACGGAGAAAAGAAGACAATCTTCAATTTTACTTCACTTCTACATTACTAGACTATAAGACGTCTAGTCGCTTACCTATAAAGTGTTTGATACTATAAAATATTAATATAATGAATGAGTGAATAGTATAATATTATGCTATAGTGAGTGAAAAATAACGAAAAAAATAAGTGGAAAAAATCACTAAACAATTTTTTTCTTCAACTTTCTATTCTTTTCGCTGTGTTCATGGCCAGACACTATAAATCGTTATTTTTAACGCGCGAATTCCCGACGTGCAAAATTGGGAATTTCTCTGTTCGTATTTTTGCTTTGTGAAATATGACGAGACCACTTCTGATACAGTGACACTTGACAGTGTGACAGTATGATAAATCAGTGTACGGAAGAATTTGATACTCGATAGTTAATTAAATGAATTGCCGCTAAAATATTTATCATGGCACTTTTATGTCATTTCATCAGATAAGTGGTTATCTATTCGAGTTAAAAAAAAATGTGTTTAGGTTCAAAGTTAAATCGCTATTATGAGAATACAGCGTCAGGTCCCTTCTTCGTATGGTTCGATCTTTAGTTGTGGTAACTAGTCAGTAACATGATTATTATCGGCCGTTTTCAGAGAAATTTATTATTTTTTAATTGTTGTTTAATAAACTAACCAGGCGACAGATGTGTTAAATGATGTCAAAATCTTTGGTAAATTAAAGTTAAAATTAAATCTTATGAACTTGGGTCTGTAAGCTAATCCTTAGTTGGACGTTGTGAAGCATTTTTGTATCATTTTACAAATAAAACGTATCGAATTATAAATGCAATCAGCTCTTTAGATTATTTAAAACATGACTGCATTCATAACTTAACACCAATTTTTGTGGGTTAGTACACAAATGCATAACGAAGACCAGTTTATAGTATGAGTAATTGAATTATAAACTCAATTTGAGCTGAGGATGTGATGATTAGCCGTTGCGGATGACGACACGGTTCTCGAGGGAACTAGGTTACAGCATAGTTGTTATGTTAGCTTAGTCACTAATTTGAGGATTCTAACAAAAATGAAAGATTCTAACATACAAAATCATATGAGGACATGACGTATGAGAATGAGAGTTTGATAAAATAATATCATAAAATACGAAAAGCTTGCCAGCTTTGGACCTAAAAGGCATAGTTGGGACCATAATATTGAACAAACAACAAAATAACCTATATATAGTTACTAGCTGTTGCCCGCGACTTCGTCCGCGTGGACTTCAGTTTATAGCTGTTGTTCCCGTACATCGATTGAATAGTTTACGCGCAAATCACAAAGGTACATTTTGTGGGAACCGTACATTTTTCCGCGACAAAATATATCCTATGTATGTTTTCCCGGGACTCAAAGTGCATATATCTATACCAAATTTCAGCAAAATCGGTCCAGCTGTTTACGCGTCATGTCATAACCAAGGGAAATATATGGATTCTTATATATTTTTTTAATGGATAATGTATAATTTGCCCGCGTAAATTAGATATTTCACAGACAAATTGGTCCACAAAAAATAGCCTATGATCCTTCACGTGCTCTACTTCCTATCTGGCCCCAATTACAGAAAAATACTCTAGTAGTTCCTTTCTCGATAAATGGGCTATCTAACACTGAAAGAATTTTTCAAATCGGACCAGCAGTTCTTGAGATTAGCGCGTTCAAATAAGCCCTTTCAAATAATTTCCCCCGTTTTTTCCACATTTTCCACTATTTGTTCGCTCTTATTAGTCTTAGCGTGATAAAATATAGCCTATAGTCTTCCTCGATAAATGGACTATCTAACACTGAAAGAATTTTTCAAATCGGACCAGTAGGTCCTGAGATTAGCGCGTTCAAACAAACAAACAAACAAACAATCAAACAAACTAACAAACTCTTCCGGTTTATAATATTAGTATAGAAAATATAAGAAACACCAGTCGAATAAATAACTTCATTTTTGTAGTGTGTAAGATATAAATAAATAATATTCAACCAGAAAAAAAGCATTTAATATTATGTCACGTCTCAAAACGCTTTTATGTAAATAAAATTAACTAGACACTTAGCAGAAAATTTACAACTTCACTCACACGATGTAATGATTTAAATTCTTTCAATCCAACTTTCAAACCCGAGGTAACCGAGCAATTTTATTATCATGCATTAAGAAATTTGAAAGAACCCTTTGAGTAACTAACTAACCGATTTCAAAGGTAAGGTAATGAAACCGCCAACCACAGGCAAGTCTAATTTGCCACCTGAACTGCTTTTTGGGCCACTCAAGCCATGAATTTTTAATTATTTCTTACGGGTTCGTTTGAGGAATTTAAATGGATTTTTCGCTTTTTGTCGTTTTCTATTAGCTGGGAGTGTTCGTTAATTTAATTATGAGATTTGCTGCGATTTAAGTCATGTACATTATTTACAACAAGAAATGCTGGTAGCTAGGTTACATTGAACTTAGTTTGCGATAAAATTGTAATTCAATGAAATTTCCAGATTATGTTTACAAGACTTATTTTAGTTCAAAAGCTAAATAGACATTCAGAAATGAGCAGACTTGACGGGATGAATGTCTCGAAATGGGTACATCCGTGTGCTCTTCCTTGGCTTGAAAAAGAGCGGTTGTACAGAGTACACAAATCGTGACAGCATCGTGGCGTTATATTATAACTATTTCGACCCTTATTTTGATGATGCAACCATGCAATTTCACTCTCAAGCATAAAGTGAAAAAGAAGTTTCACTTTAATAACATCATACCCCGAAGATATATAACTTTAAAATAGTTATTACATTGCATTCTAATTTTTAACCACACTGCCATAACACGATTACCCTGACAAAGCAACAAGCAACACCAAGCCTCATTTGATATTAAAGTTTAATATACGTCTGGGCGTGAACGGGTAATGCACCTATCAGTTTGACGCCTGTGAAGTCATTTGCAAAGGGCGTGTTGTATGTTGGACATGAACGGTTACGGACAAAGGATTTTGGTGTTATATTATGAAAGTTGAAACTGTGCGATAGAGAAGGTAGTTTTGCAATCATTTTGGCCATGCGGCCTTGTTCTCTTTCATGCATGGACTAGTAATAATAGGCAAGTACTATAGTCTTCATCGAGTATTAAAGAAACTTATGGGCAAAAGACAGTTAGCGTAATATTTATCGGGTGATGGCAAGTCATGGGTAGGTTAAGTTTAAGGAAACGTAAGTTTGTGTACAGTACTCCCAAGTTAATAATGCGCATGGAAATCTTCGCTTATTGTCGTAATCACGAAAACCCCCGAATTTATGAAACGTAAAAACAATGCAGATTGTTTAAAGGAAATATAAGTAAATAATATCATAATTATAGCCGGTGGCTATCCGCTGTCACCGGTCAAGTGCTAACTCACCGGGAACCATCGTGGCTTTACCATGGTAACGTCCAAGCAACGTCAGGTGCCTCTACGTCGCCGCAAAGCCGTGTTTTTCTTAAAGTTAAGTTTAATGCTTCGTTCAAACCTACGCGACCAAGCGAATACGAAGCGAGAGCGTCAATACAAAACACACATTTGAGAACTTGACGTTACTTGACGCTTCCGCTTCACAGTCGCTTGGTCGCGTGGGTTTGAACGAAGCCTAAAACAGCGCTTGCAGTGACGTCTTCTGAATCTCGGGAAATACGACCGTCGCGTTGCCGAAAAATTACGAAAGTTTCTATGCGCATTATCACTTTGAGAGCACTGTAATCGCATTATTTAACGGCCGCGCTGTGAAGCGATGCTGCTTTCTGAGCGGCAACTCAATTGATAATAGTTCAAGCATGAAGAGTTGCTCGTGAAATACAAGTACAAGTACAAAACGTCGTATTTTTATAAGAAGTAAATAAAACATCCTTCCATTGAAATCAGATCACTCAATCATTGTGTATCAAGATACAAAATAAAGATCACAAAAACACTTGTCCATCAATAACACAAAATCGTGGACACTGACATAAACGAGTCCCTAACATGGGACAAAATGATAAAATCGCAAAAATTGTCCATCAATAACACAAATGGTGGACACTGGAACATGACTGATGTTGGATATCACAAGACTGATGTTTATAAACTGTAGCGGGGAAATTTAAATGCGATTTATACAGGGTGCGGCGGTGCCATAGAGCTGCGAAATAGCGTTAGAAGCTGTCAGTGTATTTTAACCGACTTCCAAAATGGAGGAGGTTATATGTTCAGCCGTGGGTATTTTTTTATTTTTGTATGTTCAACGATGATTCCGCCGTTTGTGAACTGATTTTCAAAATTTTTGTTTTGTTAAATTATCCATAATGGTATCTTATATTTTTTGTCTCTTTTTAAAATATGTTATTTTGTACCAAGAAAATTATTTAACAAATTCATTCATTAAGTATTTGGCGGCGATGTGAACTTGTTTTGGGATGCTAGAAATGTTAAGCTTCCGTCGTCGGGACACATAAACTGACAATAATTAGTAAGAATTGAAACGAATATTAAATTTTGAGAGAGGAAATAATAAACCCCTCTCTTTCTACCACACAATGATAATTTATGACTGTCCTGCTTTAACTTTTTCACTTCTGGAGTGCAACCTTTCTTTGTTGGTCTGTATACCCTAACGCACGATTGTTAGCTAGTTTATTAATTGATTAATTCGGCTATCCTGTTAGCCTGTAGCTCGTTACTTATGGTACGGTAACTAGCCAAGAAATCTACTGTACCTACAAGTACAGTAGATTCCTAGGCTAGTTTAGAAGTAAAATATTATGTAATATCTGATACTTTTCTAGATCTACAGCGTCACACCTTAGCAATATTACAGCCAAGTCGGCACCATTTACTTGGCTGACATTTTTAATTATGTCGCTGAACTTAAAAGATACATTAATACTGCGCTTCGCACTTAAATTATTATGCAAGAGATATTTAACAGTCACGTTAATATTAAGTGGTTTTGCTACTTTTATTGTTGTTTTTGTTTATGTGGAAACGTGATGATTTGGTTGAACACCATGCCGAAGTCTGGAGAACTGGAACGACGTTAGACAAGTGTAGGTTTATTTTCGTTACGGAATTTCTTGATTCAGTCACCGCACTTAAAGCCCGCGATAAATCTATGCTATAGTTTTAAATCTGTTTATTAACGATGGATCAAAACGACGCTCCGCTTAACAATAAAAAGTCCTACAATTTCAACAGTGTATCAACGTAAAATACTCTTTTGACTAATGATCCGTCCAAGACATTTTGGACAAAATTAATTTTCGTGTCGATGCAAAAATTTTCACAATTAATTCAACCCTTTCACGAGTTGTTAGCTGTAAAATATGAGCTGACGGACAAATGTTTCAGCGTCATTAACTATAAAAAGGTCGCTCAGCCCTTTGATGGCAGCTAATCAACTTAATATACTCAAGAAATCTGGATTTTATTCAGTGAAAAAATATGCATTTTATTTATAACCTTTTTTTAACAACTATTATTAATGCTCGGAATTTGTGCGTCTTTTCTAAGAAATTTTTGATAAAACAGCACTTTTGTTAAGTTCTCTTCAAAAGAAGACAAAGAAGTCTTGTTGTTATTTATAAATTTAACAAAGGTGCTGTTTCATCGAAATCATCGTGTTTAAAGCCATGCCTTTAGTTTTTTAATAGTCGATTAACATTAACAGGCATTGATAGAGTTAGGCTTAAGTTTTTTATCATTTAAATTCGGCTATCGTGTGCGAACCGTACATTTTTTCGAGAAAAAGTATCATAATAATATGTCCTTTCACGGGACACAAAGTATATTCATACAAAATTTCAGCAAAATCTGTTTGATGTTTTGGGCGTGAATATGTTTCTGACAGACGACACACTACTGCATATTTTACAATATTGGTATGGAAGTATGGATGTACGAATCCAACTTTCTTAGCGTAGCACTTACATAGATGTTTCCAACCTTTTTCGAAATGTCCCCAATAATTTACCGAATTTTATGTCCTACATGCCTTCATCACTATTAAGAACAGTATCCGATTCAATCAGCTTCATAGGAAGTACCGCAATATCTGGTCCCCTTAGCTCCCTTGTCCCTGGTACCCCTGAGTGGAATGTGAGAGGCTCATGTCAGATGGCAGTCGTAAAACTTTACGAACTGGCGCCCTCCAGTTATCTGTGACAATCATCTTCGGGTACAGAGTAATGAATGTGGAGAACTTTTTGTCTAGGTTACATTTTTATGTATGTACATGGCAGCGAAGCAGGATGGTAATGATTTTGACTTGCTGTTTGTTGCTATAGGTGTTTATCCCTTTCCTCATAATTTCTAAATACATAGTTATCATAATTATACTAAACAATTGATAATTATTTATAAATTATGTTAAACTATTGAGGTTGGAAACCTCTTGATCGTCCTCTGGTTACAGGCGTGACGCTAGCTTTCTAGGGCCTCTAAATGAAATAAAAATCGGTTGTTTGTAAAGTTGGTTTACTGACGATAGTTGAACATGACAACGTATGACGTCACGTTCAAATATCCTTAACCCCTTAACCCTCGCTTCCGAATCTCTATAAATAGAAACAAACTTTTTCGAGTGTAACCTAAAGTTATTTCGATGTATTTCTTTCAAATGATTGTCTAAAAATATTTATAATGAATAAAATAAACTATTCGCAATACAAAACGCTACATACATTCGTGAAATCCAGTAAAATCTTTGAACAAAGCACAAGTCATACCTTGACACGTAGGAAATAGAGCACAATTTTGAATAGCCGAAATAATACTAATAGCTCACAGATTGTTTATTTATTTTTCATTCAGAGTGTGGTCAATGTAGCAAAGGTCATAACTAATCAAACTTCTTCATACAAAAGTATTCTCTAAGTCATCGAAGTCTCACGGTTGTTGAGAGACAACGTGCCTCTTTGTCGCTCGTTCCGCGCTCTTGCTTGCACTTCAAGCCTTAAATGGAACGCCTCAGAGCAAGGTAATGCCGCATGAACTGTCATGTTTTTCGTGCGCGCACCCCATATCGAATTATAAGACGTTACCACGTCAAAAAGTCAAGAAAAATCTTGACGGTGTTGTATGGGTTATAAAACAAAAGAGCTTTGTTAGCACATTCCAAAAATTTCTAACAATTAATATATTAACCTGGGGGAGGCCTTTGCCCAGCAGTGGTATAGTATAGGCTAGCAAAAAATATATTTAAGTAACACATTTTATTATTCAAACTATTACATTTGCTACGTAGTCTTTAATATATTTTTTAAAACTATCTGTTACTTATCTTATTTTTTCTGCTTGTCATATATTTCGATATTTTTCTCGATGTGACACCTAGATAATACTTCAAATATCTCTGTGATATCCTACTCTATGCACAGCAGCAGAGGTTTCAATAAACATCGCCTCTGTGATTGTGCAATGTTCGACAGCGCTCGTTAATACTGAACAGTGACGTCACGCTGTCTATTTCCAAGATGGCGGCCTATATGCAGGTTCTTAATACTTGCTACATAGGGTAGGTTCCGAAATTAAACCTAGTTTACTGGTCAGTGCTCATGACGTAAAATCGACGACATAATTGATTCGTTCCATAATATACGCCAGTGCATAAAGTGCTTTAACAATATATTATATGACTTTTATGGGATGTTAAATATTATAATACATCATACTAGTCTCATTAGCTGCGGTACCTACACCAATACATTATGTCGTCACAAACACTGCAGTATACTGGGTTAAATTTCAGAAGTTACGATTTATGTTCCTATTATTTTGTCCTCTTATATTTTTTAATATTTTTTTAATCTGATTAGGAGATAAGAGCGCGACAGTTGAAAAACTTTGACCCAACGGGCAAAATACTAAATCACTGAGTATTTTGAGACGGCACGGCAACAGCCGTGCCGTCTCAAAATACTCTCCGTGCCGTGCAATTAATAGCAGAAAATGTCATATTTTGCGCCGCAATGGTCTAAAATCATTTAAGCAGCGAATCTCATAAGAAAAATATTGAAAAGTTCTCTTAAAAACTCAAATCTCTCGCTGCAGACGTTGAAGATTTTTATTATTTCAACAGAATCCAGCTTTATGATCCACACAGAATTAAGACTTTGTTACACACTACCGCCATTTTTAAATAAGTTAAAAACGCATTTTGTGAATTTATTACCGTTTCAACGCTAATAAAGTCGCGATTCACAAATATTAAAATTCACGAAGATTCGGATTTTCATAGGATACATTAAAATCTGTTTCCATAGCTCCTTTGTTCGTGTGTGGGACAAGTAACAAGAATCTGTAACAAAATGCACTTCCGTTAAATATATTATTTTCACCATTATTATTATCGCTATATCATATTGTAATATTTAGATACTTATTTAATCAAAGGCTGCATATTATATCAAACGTAATAAATTGTTCTATTGCAATTTAGCCACGTTTATTCTGCATGATAATAATTTGATTGCAATAATTTTCCATTACACATAATTTGAGTTCAAACAACAAATCAGAACTTCAATATTTGTATGAAATTCTGTGCCTCTTTATTCTCATTTTAATAAGTATGATATTATTATGAACAAAAATAATTTATTATCTAACTATATGCCATACACAAATATATGTAAAATTAGATAAATAAGATACACAACTTCTTAATTTTTTTCTCTGTCGTTTTCCGGGATTCAAAGTATCTTAAACCATTCCCTTTATTAAGCTTCATCGAAATTGGCTCAGCAGTACGTGAGGAGGTAACATATATAGACAAACATTTTTAATATTAGTATGGATTAACCTCCTATGACTTAAACCAGCCGCTTTGTCCGTGGGGACACCAATAACAAGTCCATAAACCGTTTTTACTGCTTTTGTTCAAGTAAATGTATGTAGGTTTCGACTTTTTAAACAATCCCCGTATTTTCCTAAAGATGGATAATTCAAGACTTCACAGATAATGGAATTTATTTTGAGGAAACCGACTTAAAAGGATCTTTTCATCTGGGATTCAACTTGCGAGGTATTGAAATTTTATGTGGGGTATTATAATCTTAATTATAATAAAGGTTTTTATTTTATTGACATGCTCGAGAAATAGCATAACAATATAATATTATGTATTTGAGATGAGAAGCGATTATTATAGTGCTCTATTATTTAAATTATATGTTTTAAGGTTATTGATTTGATTTGACTTGACCTCTTCATGCCATGCAGATACTTTGAGACGTCTGGGAAAGGACAGGATAGTATTTATCTCTGAAAAACGTACGGTTCCCGCGCGATACAATGATTTCGTCGCAACGGAGTTTTTGAAGTGAAAACTTCTTTAGCGGCGTAGATGGGTAAAAACTGTGAAACTCGCGTCAGATTCTCGTGCTGATCGAAAAACCTTATAAAAACCGTAAGACGATTGGAGAGTAGTGTTTTGTGTCGAACTCGAACTCAAACTCGAACTCGAATTGTTTCTAAGGGTTTCGATTAATTAAAAAAATCGATTTCTTAAAAATCGATTTTCATAATAAATGGGTTAAAATTTAATCGATTGTAAGGGTTTCGATTAATTAAAAAAATCGATTTTTTTAATAATCGATTTTCATAAAAAATGGGTTACAAAATGCAGAACGTTAATAATCAAGTTTTCACTTCTGCCGGCACTCCCGGAGTGCAACCCGTCTTTCTTTTATAAAATAAGGGGGCAAACGAGCAAACGGGTCACCTGGTGGAAAGCAACTACCGTCACCCATGGACACTCGCAACATCAGAAGAGCTACAGGTGTGTTGCCGGCCTTTTAAGTTGCGGGCGTCATCTAGTTGTATTATAATATGTGTATATGAAAAAAAATACCGAAACGTTATAGAAAAATAATGTTACAGATCCATAATATCTCTTTACCTTATCTTAGTCACACAATTCATGTCTATCAGACATCTAGGTAAGAGCTATTATCAAATCTAGCTCTTCATTACCCCATTTACGAAATTACGGTTCACACGTAACACCACTTTGGACGAAATAGAACGTGAGCTTAGAAATAAATAGACATACCCATTGCCACTTATTAAAAAAAAAATAAAAAAAAAAATTATTTTTAGATTATATTGTATTTATTATTAACATTCCTTATTATCATAAGCACAACGTTTATTAATATTGTTAAGACATAAGCCACGAATAATAAAAACTAAGGAAGAGTAACTCCGTCAAAAAACATACTCCAAAATACTTGTCAAAAAAGTGTACCTAACGGTGCGTTCACATTTGTATCATTTGCGCAATCAGATCTCCGTCGCGTATCATCGAAGCGTGTCAAAATGATACGCGTATCATGATACGCCCCGATCGCTATTAACCGCGTATCTGGTACACTCATGATCGGCAGAATGATCTAATTATAGGCGTCCACACTATGATACGCATACTTGATACGGCGCGATGATCGCGATGGTGATCTGATCGGAGATCTGATCGCGCAAATGATACAAATGGCGACGCACCGTTAGGTTCACTTTTCATACATTTACAATATTTAGGTGACCTTAAGCGGTATAAAGGCTGACGTTACATGACAGTTCGAATGGAACCAAATTTAAAACTGTATTAGTATGGGAGTTACGTTTCCTTAGGTTTTATTATTCGTAGGACATAAGCAAAATACTGTATGAATATTGTAAAAAAAACTGTAAATATGAGTTTCTCCACGTTGACAATGTACAACCGTTTACGAACACAAATCGTTCGTTTACAATCGTTGACTTCGTTTGTGATTGCACAAACGGACAGACACTTTTTAATTATAGTGTCATTATCACCTAAAGTGTAGGTGCCTCAAAAATAATGAATGTACTATCAGAGAAGTTGACTCCTAGGCAGATGGGGACCTACGTAGTTTGGTCACGTTACGTCAAACCCAGCCGACAGATCACAATTAACATTGAATTAACATGATACGACCAAATGACGTTGGTTTGTCAACTGCCTAGGAATTAATTTCTTCGATAGTACCTCTTTGTACGAGAAGACATAATAATATAAGATATCTTCTATGTCATTTCTAAAAATTACCAAGTCTACATCCTAATCCAACCAGAAATTACCTTAGTCACTCCAAAGGTGTCATCTGGAACACACAAAATGACACTATTTCTAGTCTTATTTTTATCCCTAGGAGCTGCTCTAGCTCAAAATACTACAGAATGTGATGGTCTGAAAGCGAATTTTGATCTTAAGAAAATTGTAGGCGCCTGGTATGTGGTAGCTATAATACCAGGCAAGCAGTTTCCAGAGACACAGAAGGAGGTGACATGCTTTAAAATGGAGCTGAGTGAAACTGATGAGGTAAGGCTTAGTTATATAATATCCATAACATTAAGAGCCAGCGATAGCCAGACCTTCATTTTATAAAAGCTGAAAGTTTTCCTTAAGACCCCAATTATAGAGGATCGGACCAAAACCTGTGGAATTTCGGTCACGGTTACTTTAAGGATATCCAGTTCTGGAGGTCTATCTAACTTTCAATATATGCTTCCATACTACTATTATAAATGCGAAAGTGTGTATGTCTGTCTGTTACCTCTTCACGTTCAAACCGCTGAACCGATATTGCTGAAATTTGGCATGAGGATACTTTGAGTCCCGGGAAAGGACATAGGATAGTATTTATCCCCGAAAAATGTACGGTTCCTACACGATAAACGAATTTAGGCACAACGGAGGGCGTCATCTAGAGTAAAGTAGAAAGCTAATTTTTGCTTCTCATGTTTTTCAGATTTGTAGGAATATTTAGTGCAGGTGCAAAGAACGCTATTTTTTAGATGTTACTGCTTAACAGCGATAATGATGAAGCCCTCAAAAAATTTACTTTAATTCTAGGCGGGACTTCGCTGGCTCATGAACAAAGAACTAGGGCTCCATGAGTCAAGTATCGATGGTACAATCGTCCGTCAGCGGTACCACTCGGAGCAGCCGTTTGATATCTGGTCCCGGTCAACCGGTAACGGGTGTTTCAGACAAGTCCTGTCATTGGACACCAATCATACGCAGATAGGTAAGGGTATGTCAAAATTTCAAAATACTGGGCTGTGCTCATGAAGGCATAATAATATATACAATGCCAATTTACACTGGTGTGCCAAAGCTGGGTAGAGCCGCTAGGTACTTAGTCTTCGTTGTCTGTCTGTCCGTCTGTTTGTCTGTCACCAATCTTACGAACTACCAAAGCGATAAGACAGCTGTTAAAATTTCACAAAAAATACGTTTTTTCACGGGAGAACTGTATTTTTTTCTGGGATAAAAAGTATCATATTATGTCCTTTCCCGAGACTCAAAGTATCTCCACTCCAAATTTCAGCAAAATCGGTTCCGCGGTTAGAGCGTAAAGTAATCTCATACAAAAATCAAAATGTTTGTGCAGCTACAATTATTTACCAAGTTTACAGAACCCGTCGTGCGCGAGTCTTACTCGCACTTGGGCAGTTTTACTTACTCTTCTTCTCTTCTAGGAGAAGCTCTCTCCCACAACGCTACCATGCAACTCCATCTCATAGAGACGAAGGAAGATGGCGTGTTCCTGGTCCAGATTCTGTGGGGGAAGATGGTGTCCGCTGTCATATACCGACCGCAGATGGTAAGATCTAGAATATTCTTGTAGACTTGACGCATCCTAAACAGCTTGTAACAAGACTAATTGATAATACTTTAGGATGTTTGTGTGGCCCTCATATAGAGTTCACTGTACAAGTAGCAGCGCAAAAAGAGTATTTTTTTAAATTATGGCCAAATCAAGGAAATAAGCAACTCTTTCAGTGATATTTCTTTCATAGTCATGTCTATTCGTCAATAGGTCAGTCGCAAGTAATCCGACACAATTGGCGGAAGATCAGGTACAGGACTTCCTAAATTCCAAATCATAACTTTTCTTTCTCTTGATCAAGTAATGTATATCAAGAACCCATTTTAACGAAATCGTCACCTTAGGCTTTGTCCACATTTGTATAATTTTCGCGTTACATCAGATCTCCGTCGCGTAGCACCGAAGCGTATCATGTTAATACTTGATACAAATGTGAACAAAGCCTTAAGCCGGGTCCAGACGAATGTAACGTGTTATGTAAAATTACGTGTAATTTAGCGTCAACAGTGTGGACGGCACACGAACTCAAAGCGAATTGTCCAAACGAGCCTTTGTGCTCGCGCGAAAACCGACAGTCGATGGATGAACCCCGAGCGTTACATGTAATGCTCGTAGTGCCACGTAGAATTCGTGTTACAGTACACGGTGAATTACATTACACGTTACACTCGTCTGGACCCGGCTTTACCTTTTGTCTCCGTCATAATCTGGTAAAACCAGCGATTTTCATTTCAGGAGGTCACACAGGACCAGCTCAAGCCAGCATATTACTTTATGACGGAGCTTCGCGGGACGCAGAGACTGCCGATAATATGCGACAACACTTTGAGAAGCATCCTGCGTGTGAACTAAGGCTGGCATAAATAGTCAGTATTTGAGATGTGACACAGTCTCAAGACGCGGTTCGGCTCTGTGATTGGTCCAAATTTTGACAGCCAACCAACCACAGAGCCTGAACCGTGTCTTGAAACCGAGATGCATCTTGAGTACTGCTGTTTAACGGGCCTAGGAACCCATAGTCTTGTCACATGTAGAAGACAGTAAAAGGCTTTCTATAAGGTGAACTTTGAAGGTAACCTTGGTCGGGTGGTTGGTCCCGACCGTCTAGAAAGCCTTTTAGTAAGTAGTTCATATTTAAATCAGTCATCACAATAATAATTATGAATGTTTTATAGACTTTCAAATAAAACTTTACAAACCTATATATGTTTTACGTACCACTCCACTTGGCGGCTTATTTCCAAGCAATCGATAAGATTAATTACAAACAGACTAGTATATTTTGTTTTTAAAAATTGATCTTGCTTTCATTTGCAAACAATCAAACAAACCATTAAAAAAACTAAACGGATACAGTTAGTTGTTACTTGTTACGAATACAAACTTAACTTAGGCCGGATTTAATATGGGTCCGCCCTAACACGCGGTTTGGCGACTACATCGCGAGCATAGTATAAGGGGGGGCGCGAGTTCACAAGAAAATGATAAATTACAACGCGACCGCGCCGCTTTTAAACCGACTTCAAAAAAAGGAGATTATCAATTCGACGCGTATGTATGTAATAATTCCAGAACTGCCCAGTTTTTGTAATATGTTGATCTATGACAGTTTCAGAACAAATGTTTGGGCACGCATATCTCCGGAACTTAGAACATTAAAATGTAATATTTAAATAATTAAACTAAGTTTCATACCACTTTAAACCCAAAAGACCCATCGATACCGTTTATCGCTACGTCCGATATATTTGAAAAAGAACGGTCCGGTATTTCATGTCGTGAGCTAACAGACTGCCGCTCCTCACGCGACCGTACTATATTTTATAAAGTAATGTAATAAATAGTTCGTTTTAGTGCTTGTTTTATACCCTAGTTTATTGGTGGTCTATTAGGTTTCATCATTAGAGTACTGTAAAACTACTTTCGTAGTGTAGCGTAGCATGCAAAGGGAGTGCTTGATGAAATTTAGAACCATAAACTGTAAACTAAAGAATGCTGGACTTTGGATGGTGTGAAATTTATCAGGGCGAGTGAAGCGAGCCCTAGTATATCCCACAACCTGAACATTTTGTGGTACACTTTACGGAAAAACTATCACACCTTTTGATTTGTGTTCTAACATAGTAATTTAATAATTTATATGTAGATGTGTTATTATCGGTCAGGCAAGGTTCGGTTCCTATTGAAACATTGAAAAAACTGCTTATAAGATAATTACCACGCAGAAAAACGACGCGAGCCCTCACAAAGCTCGGCTTTTAGATAGTATTTTTAGTCCTAGACTTATTAAAAACAAGTCCACTGCCTATGAGTCAATTTCTCTGAGAGTACACTTTAATATAATATTATATAATATCATAATAACAATTGCGATCTATATTCAGATCTTTTTCCAATTTTAAAAAATAAAATATAAAATCTTCAGCCATTTCCCATTTCCTGCAATGATATCCAATAATCCCCCGACTATATACAAATAAATCGTATACAATGGGACTCAGGTGTCGAACGTACATGATTGATTTCTGTATGTACTTGCATGTGTGTAGTGTTGTACAGGGTGATCTACGTACGGAAGAGAAAATTTTGTCTGTTTGTAACTTGTTGAAACGTTCAAACGGCTTAGGTGTCGTTTTAACCGACTTCCAAAAAACGAGGAGGTTATAATATGTTCGGCTGTGGTTTTTTTTTTGTATGTTTAACGATTACTCCGCCGTTTGTGAACCGATTTTCGAAATTTTTGTTTTGTTGTATTAGGTTTCACTCCAATTTGGTACCATGTTCATAAAAGTGGTGACCTGATAATGGGATCCATGAGTAATCGAGGGAACTCCTCGAAATTTATATGGAAACATATGGTGATTTTGATTTTATGAGAAGCATCCTAAGCATATGCTACCAAAACGCAAGATTTTGCACCGAGGGTGATACCATGATACCATGGTTCCGAAGATACTAAGAGAACTCCGGATTCCTTATAGATAGAAGTTTAGGGGTTTAGGCGCTGTTTTAAGAACTGAAAGCATAATATGCTACTATGCAAACTACATTCATCATCATCATCATTACCACATCAGGGTCACTAATGTCACCAAAATTGAACATAACAAATTCATCCTTAAGTCCAGAGCATAAGGCACACATTTGACATTACTTCTGAGAAGTAAGCTGCTTCGATAATTAATACAAGTAACATGCATGTCTCACAACAACAACCTAATTTCAACCTTTTGCATTGCGCTTAGCGTTCATAGTACAATAACTGTCTGGCGTCTCGCTTGCTATAATCTGCTAGGGCTGTCAAGCGAGCGGCGCGGCGCACTATGGAAAATGGTAGAACTAGAGCATATCATAAATGGTTTTTAAAAATATCACAATTTGAATGAAATATTTATTGCATTCGATACTCTAATAACCAAATAATCCTAATCAGACATTTTTTTTGTACTAAAACTGCATATTTTTTTTTTTTCATAGGTTGAAGTAAGTTGAAGTAGCGGATGGCTCATTCAAATGTTTGCATACACATAATTCAAATGAATATTGTGAAAAAAGTATTTAGCACATGCATGCGGTTTTATACATTTTTAAAAAGGATATTTTATGTTCTTATTAATGAGCTATTAACTTTTTTTAATATGCTTTTTATTTTTGAGTAAGTACTTAAAAATTGACATACCCTATTTTTCACTTTCTTTTTTTTTCGTCGAAGGTTTTCATATTTACCCACGGCTCCCCACGCGCAACTTTATGTGTTTTTTGATAGCCTTACTATTCATAAATGAGAAATTAAAAAAATCTGCTTCGGAAGTTTGCGGTCCTGGAAGTTATAGGAAAAAAATGTGATAGAAGTCGGAGTAGATAATTCGGTATCTTTTGCGGTTACTGCTGACATACTTTACAAAAACAATATTAACCACAATATTTTGATAGCAATAGCTTATTATCTATTTTGCACTCGTCCTGCGTGAGTAAATATGCATAACATTGACATTAGTACGTATTTAATATCTGAAAAACCAGTATTTAAGGGGAAGCAAATATCTTCAAATTGCACACTTCAGCGTGTATTTCATATTAAGTGACACTTATTTAAATTGGTTATTTCCATTAAAATGTCAACTTTCAACTGTACTAAGGGTGATTTCATCATTCCCTATATCGAGCGTGGCAGAACCTTGGAATCGTTGTCCATAGTTCTACAGCAAACATTAAATGTTTCTGAAAACAACTTGTGTTTTGTAATTGGTGAATAAGCGCTGGGCTAAAGCATCACGGAAAAAGGACCAATTTATTCTGAATAATACAAGCTGGCTGGAGTCAGGATATTCAGTACAGTTTCCGGAGTCTGAAGCACATTCACTGCCATCAACTTCTGGTGAACAAGGAAGACCGTGCATTGCTTATGGAGACTCCTCAGAATCAACAAAGGAAAGGAAAAACACTCTTTTACTAGAAGAATATGGGTTTGAGCACATTTGTAACGCATTTTTGCAAGGACTGCGGGCCTTAGGTGAGGTAGAGGCTCGTCTTGTTGAAGAGCTAAGAAAAAATAGCGAGGATAATAACAATTAGATATAACATTATCAGTAACTAAGACCTAGTTTAAAAAAAAACCAATAATATTATAAGATTTGTCTAATTTGAGATCAATTAGTTTGGTGTGAGGTATAGATAGGTACTATACGATTTTAAAATTTTATGTATTTTATTGTGCTTGTGTGATAAGTAATTATTTAAGTTTTCTTAATTTTACTCATATTAGTACTTATTTATAAAAAATAAACATATAACTACTCGTAATATTACTTTTTTTCTCTTTTCTTTTTTTTTTACCTAAAATAAATATGTATACATTGAAAAAAAATACAAAAATTGATTATTTTTAAAATCTTTGTATATCACTGTATACATGTGCCAAATCTCAATACAATACGATGAAAAACCTTGAAGTTACAGATTTTTGATCCGATACGGACCCAAATTTTCCACTGTGCGGCGGCGCGGCGCGGGGCCGGACCGGGCGGCGTATTTACAAAGGCTATAACCGTTTGAGTCACGAGCCAGACTCTAATAGATGAGCTTTTGTTTATGCATAATATTACTCGACAATACCTATTCTATCTCAGTAAAGAAATTGAGTCAAATGGATTAGCTTTTTGCCTTGATATTTTCAAATAAAAATGCACTTACAAAACCTAGTCGAGTAGAGGCTCACCGCCATAATATTTGTTTATCGCGAGCGTGCCATACTCGTACAGCATACTTTTAAATAAGACTACGTTTAAATTGTAAAAATACTAAACTAATCGTGATAAAAATGATTATCTGCGTTTTGTATTTTACATTAGAGGTACCTAACTACGCTAGAAAAAATATTATAGTTTTCTTAGCTATACATGATCAGTCAGATCATTTATCTAAGATAGTTTTATAATTATATTTTGTACTCTCAACAAGTGTGTAGTTATGTACATACCTGTTTCTTACCTATTAATTAAAGTACGTTAGTTAATTAAGTAGTATTTTTGGTCATTTTAATACAGAATAGAAACGAGTAAGTAATTTCATTACTGTAACATTAAAATAATAACAATTTTCATGTAACTATCCACCTACATATTTTTAAAGCTAACAATGACAATGTATTTACCATATCGGTATCAAATTGAATAGCATAATATGTTGCTGCAATGCTAGAAACAATTTAGCTAACAAAGTCTAGGCGATTTCGGTCATTTTCTGTACAAAAATAGATAAGGGTTTTGTCAAGTTTTTGTCTAACAAAAGCTAAGCCAGTTCAGTTTGCGCTTTCACTCTAATGATATTATAGCCTTTGTAAATTCGCGACCCGGCGCGCACTAGCGGCCGAGCCGCAGCAGCGCGCGGCGACGGCCATCGAGATAGATATATTAATATTATACCTTAGTATGCTACCGCCAGACCTCGCGCACCTGGGACCCAATTCTCAGAACATGAGAAAAGTTTATCTTCGAATAAAATACCGAATAATGAGATTTTTACGAGCGTAACACAGTTTGTCTATTTTCAAAACTTCACACTCAAAATATTTCGTGCAAAGATCGCTCGAGTCGAACGAGTGGGACCGGTTATTAATAGATGTCCGAATTCGTATAACACCACAATGTGGCCGCTTGGGAGTTGAAGCGTTCGAGACCGGTCTCTGCACGATACTTATGATTTGTTGCTAATCTGTTACTAATAGTTTGTATCCTTCGATCGTGGATTCTTGGAAATATATTGTTATTCTATTGTGTCACGCTCACCGGTGAGCTTGTAATAAGATACGTAGAATAATATAACACAGGTGTATTATTCTACGTACCATCGAGGATATTGATTCCTATGCAATAATTGATAGACCAACGTTATTTGGTCGAATATGTCAATTCAATGTTAATTGGGATCTGTCGGCTGGGTTTGACGTAACGCAACCAAACTGCTTAGGTCCCTGATCTGCATAGGAATCAACTTCTTTGATAGTACATAGTACGCGATAGTTTACTACTTACTAGGTAACTAAAAACTAAAAAGAGTGAAATTATTATTTTTAACAAAAAATTAAAACCGACTTCCAAGGTAAAAACAATAATAACATCCTTATAATATGAACTAAAAAGTATTAAATAATTTTTCCTACCGAATAGTGCCTTTTTCCGAATTCGGCTAAAACTCAACTATTTCTGTACTCAATCCTTGATAATTTTAAAGTCGGTGCCAGTTACAAATGTTTCAAATATTTTAGCAGCCTGAAGATTCAGCTATATCTGGTACCGACTTCAAAATGATGAAGGATTACAGAAATAGTTGAGTTTTAGCCGAATTCGGAAAAAGGCACTATTCGATAGGAAAAATTATTTAATACTTTTTAGTTCATATTATAAGGATGTTATTATTGTTTTTACCTTGGAAGTCGGTTTTAATTTTTTGTTAAAAATAATAATGTCTAAAAATATTGTTAAGGGCAAGTTAGTAACAACGTGAATAAGGGTTTAAAAAATATATGCAATTAAGAAATTGAAATTCTGAACCATTACAATGAACGAAAAATATATTATTATTTTACTATTGTTCTTTAATAATTTCTATACATATAAAACAATTGATAATATGATATGCCATTTTGAACATGGAGACAAAGCCAGCGACTGTAATAAAAACAAAAGACATTATTCTTCAAACAACGCAGTTAGGTAAATTTTTATAGAAGAGTGCTTATAGGAATACAAAATTTAATTTATAAGTACGAAAAAAATCAAAGCGTACCTCGTTATTATTACCTCTCATCTATCACAAAATCCGAGACAAAAACTCGAGTACAATGAATCAACCTGTATAAGTGCTGAGTCGGCCGAAATCTAAAGGGCGTTCCAGTTCGCTCGTTTTATATCTTTTGTTTATAGATGGCGTTTTGATGGAATACCCCCTTTATGACTACTGTATATTGTATAGATTTGTATTTGTATAGGTAATAGATATATACAGAAACACGATACGGATCATTTGGTTCGCGCGATCAGATTCGATTGAGTAAAATATTTTCAATATTTTTGTGTTCCCTACGTGATAGTTCCTTGATTTTTGTAGGTACGTTTTAGAGGTAAGTTGTTTTTAAATGTTTAATAGATTTGCTAGTGCGACAGAAAATATTATGGTGAATGATTTCTTATGACTTAATGGTAAGTACAATAACATTTGCTTGCTGCTTGCTTGCTTGAATGCTTTTAGAATTTAGGGTCTTTTTCCACTACAAATTGAACGGTAGATGCAGTGAGATGCATTTTTGAGTTGCTCTATTTTTAAACAGACTTCGATGTAAGCGTAGAGCGACGTCATACATACAATTTACATTCAACAGTCAATTGAATTGAGTTGCATTTGCATATTCTGACCCTTAAATGGAAAAAAATGCCTAAAGAATAAGAAAGGTTACTGGAGCCAAAGGGCGGTCCTGCAGTATCTTTATCTACTGGATTGTATTTCTATAGCTATTAGCTATTAGCTCATCCTATATTTTATAATTATATTCGGGAAGATTTTAGAAGTCGTAAACCGAGTAATCCAATTAATGTCCACTGACCAAAATCTCAGTTTAACGGCCGTAATCCAGAATCTCATCTTTGGTCCTGGCCCGTGACGAAATTACCTAAGTCTTTTCGCAATAAAACACTCATAAAGACTATTTTATAATGGGATCGTAAAGACACTTCGATAAGGGGCCAGGGGCGCTTTTTCAACGACTCTTTTAATCCTTGTTTACCTGATGGATTTGTTTTCTTTGTTTTATGCGAGCTTGGTTGAATTTTTAAATTATTGTTGTATGTATTTTAAAAATTGCAATCCATACTAATATTATAAATGCGAAAGTGTGTCTGTCTGCAAAGCAAGCAGCGGTTTTGCTGAAATTTGGCATGGATATACTTTGAGTCCCGGAAAAGGACATTGGATACATTTGTTCCGAAAAAATATACGGTCCCCGCGCGATAAACGAATTTTGGCGCAACGGAGTTGCGGACATCATCTAGTACCTTATTATTGTTTCTTATCAATATTTTGGAGGAGAAAAAATGATATTGTAGTATCATTCGCAGGAAACTTCCACATACTTCCGATCATAGACTTATAGCTAAGTGCCATGGAAAGGCCCGGCCTACACTAAACTACTAAAAAATATTTTTTAGTATTTAAATATTTTGTAGTAAATTTACTATTTATTTACATATATTTTACTATATTTTTTAGTTTTTAAATATTTTGTAGTAAATTTTTGTGCAGGAACCTAGGTAATTACTATTTTAAGCCGAAAAATAACTCAAACATGTTAAATATTTTCGTATGAGAAAATTATTTTGGTATTACGTATACGTATGAGAATTTCGATGGCACCCGGCTGACACCAGTTTTGTACTTATTTCAACTGCTATAATGGTGTCCGTCTACATCACACTTTTTGTAGGGCTGATAAATTGGACGTGACTGATTTTTTTACTGGCTGACTTTTCGAATGACGTAAGTACAAGAATCAGTCACCAAAATATATCGGACGTACGCGGGTACCCTAAAATCTTACACATACATTCTTGTATGTTTGTATTTCATTTTGGACCAATCATAGTGTGGGAATGATGTGCGGAGGCCAAAGGAAGATCTTCCGACCGAGCGAGGTGGTATGCTCGGTCAGGCCGAAGCCCACGTGATACATTTCAGCTGTCGTATATATACCGACGCGCTTAGAAAACTTCGATATCGCGATGCAGGAATGTTAGGCGAATTGTACCGCTACATCACTCCCCCCCGAAGACCGGAGGTCGAATCTTGAAGTCTTGTCGCTTGAGTCGCCAGTGCCAGTGAGTTCCAGTGAGTCGGAACTGTTGCAGTGAGTCCCAGTGAGTCGGAACTGTAAGCTGCTGCACGGGATCCAGTGAGTCGGATAAGCTGCCGTGCGGGGCCGATGCTACGTGCTGACCAGGAGAGATGTGCTCTGGTTGCTAACCGGTCGGTGTAGTGAGAAAGCCCGATGATGCCGATGCGGAGTCGCCCAGGCCGCGGTACGTTGCGGCTAGTGGACGATGTACCCGATGAGGCGATGCTGGCTGGCGCGGTGCGGAGGGGCGGGGAGTGATGATGATGAAGGAGGCGTGTTCTGTCGAGGGTCACCAATGTGGGAATAATGTGTGGAGGCCAAAGGAAGATCTTCCGACCGAGCGAGGTGGTATGCCCGGTCAGGCCGAAGCCCGCGTGATACATTTCAGCTGTCGTATATATACCGACGCGCTTAGAAAACTTCGATATCGCGATGCAGGAATGTTAGGCGAATTGTACCGCTACAATAGTCATTTCAACACAAAATTGTAAAATACTAGATGACTAGATGATGCCTGCAACTCTGTTGCGTCAAAACTCGTTTATGGCGCGGGGACCGTGCATTTTTTCGGAACAAAATGCATCCTATGTCGTTTCCCGGGACTCAAGGTATCTCTATGCCAAATTTCAGTAAAATCGGTTAAGGAGTTTTAGCGTGAAGAGGTAATAAGACAGACACACTTTCGCCTTTATTAGCATGGAAGTAGGGATATCACAAAATCGCCTAATTCAGCGGGCGAATTAATTATTTTAGGCTATAGGGATACCTTACGCGTGCGACAATTTTACGGTCAAGCGGACACTTTATCTGGACCGGCTTCCGATTTTTAATCAACCCGAACTGGATTGAGTTGCGTTCAACCGAGTAATGAGTCGCCAAAGGGTTGATTGCTTGCTAATTGTTAAAGTAATGGTTGTAGGTTGAATGATATACAAGAGGTTCCCAAACTTATTTTGTCTACTGCCCACTTTAAAAAAAATATATGTTTTAGCGCCCCCATTGTTTCAATAGTACAAGCCCAATTTTTTTTCTGGGTACCCGCCTTAGACCTTCAGCGCCCACAAGGGGGCGTTATCGCCCACTTTGGGAAAGTCTGATATAGATCATTGCGTAAATAAAATTTTGTTAATTGCAAGAAGTTTGTTATTAATAAAACGTTTTTTTATTGAATTACATAGCTGTTAGTCTTGCGAAAAATTAGATTATTGCGTGGAAAGCGTACATTTACCGGGATATCTATATAATTACAATCGGATCATTGGCTTGGGCGTGAATATGGTATGGAGTATGGAGAGCCCTGACAAAGGACATAGGTAGTTTTTGTTCCGGAAAAATGTACGGTTCATGCGGAGTAAATAAATTTTGGCGCAACGGAGCTACTCGTCATTTAGTTATGAGATAAAATGACCAAAGGCCAAAGCGGATACTCACTATAACCATATCATAACTAAAAGTATCTTTTACGCTACCACTAATAAAATACTTAATTCTACTAAATTTTTTCCCGAATTTAAAGATCTTATAACAATAACCATAGAGGTCATAATGGATTTTGCTGACTCCACTTTAGCAAAAAGTAAGTCCGCATCTTTGTCCAGTGCGATGAACCAGCGATCGTTAAATTTAATGTACACTAACCTGGCGCTATAAACCGACTTAATCTCTATACACCGATAGCGCTTATTATACGTAGTGGTGGGCTGTAGTCGATAGATTTTACAATAAAAATGACCGACACCATCGGCCGTTATTATAACTTGTAGGTTTGTATAAAGCTCGCGGTCCCAACGGAGTCTCGTCATTATTACAACCATTCTCGTACTTCAAGAAATATTGTAACAAAAGAATAACATGCACGTCATTTAGCGATAATTTTTTATATTTAAAGATTTATAGACAACGTATTTTCGAATTTCGACGGTCAGAAAAGTAGCAAGTTTGGGGTGAGGCCAAACGAGCGTAATTTTTTGAGTCGCGAGTCCCAGAATTTCTGCCGCGTAAATATTTTTTCATACAAATCATGACTCACAAAATTACGCTCGTGTGAATCAAACAGGACTTTTGTATGAAACTGAATGCAGCAGAATTTCTGCCAGCCGAAATTCTGCGACGCACAACTCACAAATTACGCTCGTTTGGCTTCATTCTAAGACGTTAGTGCATAGATCTATCGACTAGGTGGCGTAGCACACTGCTGCCACACAATTGTAGCGATAGCGGCAGTGATAGTGCCAGCACTTCGTAGTAACTATGTGGTCTTCTTTGCCAAGACCATCCATACTATAAACTCAGAAGTGTATCCTTCTGTCTGCCTGTTAGTTCTTCATGGCTAAACTGTTAAACCAATTTTGATAGTTAATAGTTATGGTATGGACATTGGATAGTTTTATCACAAAAAATGTAGGTGCCCTTCCCGCGCTAACGTAGTTGAAAGAATTGTAGTTTATACAAATAAGTTAATCAGAGAAAAAATATATTATCATATCGATAGAATAATAACATCGATGTTTCCCCTCACTAGTAACAAATAAAAATCGTAAATGAAGCCATTCGCCGCTCTGTGTCTAAGAACAATTGACTACTTTTCGGGGACTTTTATTTCAGGTGCAGTTATTTCCTATTTATTACATGTTTACTCATTCATGTATGTTTTTATTGTGTTTATCTGTTTCCTATTTACAATTTGCTAATAGATAACAAGTATTAGTTGAAGTGAAAACTTCTTTTCATCTTTTTCATATTTCAGCAGTCGATCCTACACTGTTGAAATATGAAATACTATATAAAAGTATTGCGCCGATGTCGTTTTAGATTTTATTAACTACCACAAACTAATTTTAATAAAATTTGCCACAATTGAGTCCTGAAAAAAGTTACCTAGTACATTTTACTACGTATATAAGACAATAGTTTGTATACACATTTTTACGTGAACGAAGTTGCAACATTAAGGGTCTGCTTCACCACTTCCTGATAAGTGTCGGATAGGCTTAGATCCACAACTTGATAGATAGAGTATGGAGAATCTGTCAAATATGTTGTGGATAGCCTATCCGGCACTTTATCAGGAAGTGGTGAAACCTACCTTTAACCTAATAAACCCTATCTAAACGATTTCCTAATCTGATTTCTAGCTGTGCATTTTATTTATGCAGTAAATAAAAACCCTATTGATCAGTTTAGGGAATCCAATCATCCCTCTATTTGGTTTGGTCCGGAGATATAACAAATTGAATAAAGAAAGGTGTGCCCGGAAATTGTGGCATATTGGACGGACGTAGTAGCGTATTCTGGTTGTGCGAGGCCCTTAGCACTTTCTGACGCGCTCAAATGGGGCTAACACAGAAACGGCTAATTCTTCCTGCAGCAGAAGGGACAAACTCACAGATTTCTAAACTTCCACGTTTTTGCTGTGGCTAACCTAAGTCTGTTGTCTTACGTTCAATTGTATTTTAATTTCTCCAATCTAAAACACGTAATGTGTATTTTTATAGTAAAAGCCGCACATTGCAGCCAAACAAACTCATTGAAGGCTCAATGCCTTCTTGGGAGGGGCTCTCAAGACGCCCGTGCTTTGATAATAATATTTTAAGCGTAGCATATGTATCACACGTAGCTAGTGCTACTGCCCTGGCCCGAGCACTAGCTACGTTGATCCGACACTGAGGGGCTGACCGATATTTTGTCTATAAACATCATTAGATTGAAGGAGTTGGAATTGCCACTTTGGTTGCAAGAAAAAACATGAAATCTATTTACTTGTAATAAACCGGGATTTCAGGGAGTATTCACTGTAAAAACCTTTCTTGACTAGAAGTTAGATGCGTGATAACAAAGATATTTATTATGTGGTGTATAAATTAAACTCACATTGATCTTTTAATTAATTATTACCTATAATAATAATAATAATAATAATATCTATAGACGCTTCACAGTCAGTCAGTCAGTCTGGCCCCGTGCTAAGTACCTAAAGGACTTGTGTTACGGGTACCAGACAACGGAAATATATTTAATTCTTTTATACTATACATATATTTAAGATTTTTATTATATCATACACATATTTAATACACATCCATGACCCAGGAACTTTGAAAAATGTTTGGTTCCGTCGGCGGGATTCGAACCCGCGACCCTCGGCTTGAGCTACCAACAGCCCACCAACTGAACCACAGAGATCGTCTATTATTTAACTCTTTGCATCAGCTCACACCATAAAGAGATGAACAGAGTTACGATATGGTAAATGGTAATGCATTGGGTAATTGGGTATAGAAACACAACAGAAATGTTATGTGGTATCACGCTATTTGACATTTCCATTTTATATCAATTTAATTTAAGCATTGTCGCGTTGGGTTTCGTTACATCTAGTTTACGTTATTTGCTATACACATTACGCAAATTAAAAAGTTTTTTTTATAAAAATAATTAATAGGCGATGCCCGTCTATTCTTTTTTATTTCATTGTTTTTGTGCAGAAAATGATCAAAGCACCCGAAATGGTCGCAGACAAAAACCGCCATCGCATCAAAGTACCTGATCATTTAACAAAAGATATTCCCTGAGGAAGGAAAGCTTTCATTCCGTATGTAATTGTTTATGCGACAAACTGTAGGGTGACGAGGCGTTTGGAAAACTTAGGACTCTTCGTCTTACCCCTAATTCTCGTATACTTGAACTTCTTTAATTTTACTTTCAGTATTTTATGAATATCTATTTACTGGTTTTACTACACCAAGTATGAATTTGATTTAACTTGTTATTTACCATGACTATATTGTTATCGTTGTAGTATAAAATTAAATGTACCTAAGACAAAGACGAAACTTACTTTTAGGGTCTAAACATACTAGGCTAAATTACGCCGGCGTAAATTCCGCAGCGTTTACGCCGCGTTTAAATTGCATACAAAATACGGGCCGAATACTAGGGGTGACACACTATTACGTCGCGTTTTGTATGCGTTTGACATTTGCGGCGGAAATTACGCCGGCGTAATTTAGCCTAGTGTGTTTAGACACTTAGTGCTGTTTGTATGGAAATCAAAGTAATTTAAGAAATAGGCATACTAGGCGTATTTCTTTCTACTTTCAACACTTCTTAGAAATAAAATATGAGTTTTGCTTTGGTGGTTCAACATTAAACGAAGCTTTTACAACATTTATTTACCAACCATAGTCTTATCTTTTAACTTCTCCCACGTTATAAAATTTGAAATCAATTGTCGATATATGAGAAAAATCGATGTATAAAAATTGTATTAAATTCTTACACATCAAGAACAGCACTATAAAATATTTAAGGTAAAATATAAATGATATCTAAACAAAGACAATATATATATTCTTCCCATCAACCAACAACCATGGTCACCATACATTTCTCCCATTGATGTCGCCGCCAAAGCCGCGCCGCGAAAAGGCATCCGGCGGAGACGCGCCTCTAATGATCTCGAAACAAACACATTACTACGTCGATAAAATAATCGTAAATATTATCATAAATATCAAGAAAATTATCTCGATACTATGAAGAAGCCATAGCATAAAAATTAAGTACGATAACAATAAGCATTGCTTAAGTAGACGGATGAAATATGTTATTAGTTCTTATACCAGCTAAGGGTTCTGATTTCTGCAGCATGGGGGCCTTTCCAGAAAAATTAAGGTCAATGATACCGATATGATGTAATAAAATGAAATTTTGTTGCATCCTCTAGAATTTAGATTCTAGATATTGATAAATATTCTAGTAAATGCATGAAAAATATCTATATTGCAAGAGCTAGTACGCCTAGCGGCGTAGGCCGTAGCAAGGTGCTACGAAATTCAAATTCTTGAAATGAAACCTGTATATTCTTGTTCTTTTGTTTGTTGGGTCTACTAAAAAAATATTTAATAATATAGAGCTTAAATTATATAGTGTGAGCTCTGGATTAGCATAGGCTATTGCTTATTCAATTAATATTACAGAACACTTATGAGCTTAAACTTGGCTGCCGTAGGCACGAGAAAAATCTATAAAAAAAAAACTAAAAAGCTAATCGAACTCAAGCCACTAATTGGCAAAGGCTTAAGTGTCGCTATGGTGAGGAAAACTACGCGACAAGTGGTTGAATTAGCAGGTGAACAAAGATTCGAACCCACTATCTCAAGGATCACTAAAACTAATTGGCTGCTAACAATTGAGCCATCGACGCAAAATTTACGCCATTTTAAGTGGTACATTTGACGCGTAAAATGATTTTATATCCAGGATTGATTTTCAAAACAAGGAGTGACTTTTAGCCTGTTAATTTTAAGTTTTGTTTATTTTGTGGCATACCTACTTCTTAAATCGATTCAAAAATGTAATGTTACCATTTAAATACTTTTTCATAACTAGGCAAATGTAAAAAAAAATCTTGTACATAAAAATCGCTTATTCAACGTTCTAAAGCCCAGCCTAGCTTTCAAGTAAGTAATTCTTTTTACAAAATCCTTAAATCCATTTAGACTTAAGTAAAACAACAAGATATTTCCAAGAAAACACCAAAACTGGCCTCGAATAGAAAATCTTATCAGAGAAATATAACGCTTTGATAAACTGTCTAACTTCAAACTGAGTGAAAACAAGATGTTCCTTTGTCGAGGTACAAAACTCTATAGTAATTGAGTGAACGGTCATCGGTTGAGTGAGTTTGTGATGGGTTCACCCAAAATCGGTTTAAGGGCTGACTTGTTAAATGATAACCGGGAATTTGATGAAAAATGAATAAAAAAGTACAATCGTTATTGCAAAGTACGTATTTAAATAAGTAAATTTTTTTTAATGGAAAATAATACATTTTGTTAAAAATATTTCTATATTTATTATTGTTGTATATTTGTTATAATTGTTAATTTTTGTGATTACTTGTAAAACAATGTACAAAATTAATGATTGTTATTGTAAAATACGTATTTATATACGTAAGTTTTTTGAAGGAAAAACAATAAAGTTAAACATATTATATTTTCTATATTCATTACTATCGTATATTTATTTTGTTATTGTTAACTTGTCATGTCATAATATTGTTTACGAGCTTTTGCTCGCGGCTTCGCTCGCGTTAAGAAATATTATTATATTCAAACTTTCATCCCCTATTTGAACCCCTTGGGGTTGAAATTTATCAAAATCATCATATTATCGTAACATCATAAAGTCATAACATCTACCTGCATGCCAAATTTCAGCCCGATCCGTCCAGTGGTTTGGGCTGTGCGTTGATAGATCACCATGTCAGTCAGTCAACTTTGAGTTTTATATATTACTAGCTGTCCCGGCAAACGTTGTTTTGCCATATAAATAATTTTTGGTATGAAAAATAGATGTTGGCCGATTCTCAGACCTACTCAATATGCTCACAAAATTTCATGAGAATCGGTCAAGCCGTTTCGGAGGAGTATGGAAACGAAAACTGTGACACGAAAATTTTATTTATTAGATGTAGACTAGTTAAACAATTTATAAATGATAGTCGCATATTTCATTAATTACTAAATATTGCCCATAATTTCGTTGCAGCAAAATTATGTTATTGAGCAGCAACAGTTCATTTTTCCAGGCTAAAACGTATCTCATATACTGTCTCTTTCTACTCCAAATTGAATTTATTTAGTTTAAGCATGAAGAAGTAACTTACAGATTGACAAACACGCATTTATAACGTTAGTTATATTATGGATTAGATGACTAACATACTGACGCGTTTTCATTCTACAGATAAATCACTATAAAAATTCCAATGAACGTCCAATTAAAAGATTCCATATTTTTGTAATTAATTACGTATTCCATTGAGCGTTTCCCCTATGGGGTAGGATGGGGTAAAAATACACGATGGGGTAAAAATAGGTCATGTGCGGGCTTAACCTCCTTAATTAACATGGAAAAGGCTCGACTTACACCCCCTGGTATATGCCTAATGACGTGTTAATCCGTGCCATAAAAATATATTTTTTAAAATTATCCCATATTCTCACCCCGTGCGAAATGGATTGTTTGTATCGATGTGTTTGAGTTTTATAGCGAAACCAAGTTTAGAACAATAAAAAAAAACTAAAAATGTTTCACAGAATCAACATACAAAAAAGAGAAAATACATTTGCCTAAATTATAATATACAGTAAGGATTTGACACCTGAATTACATATTTAACATCATTATTAAGTTGTATAAACACAAAGCGTATAATAATAATTATGGTACATACTTCATATTATAATCGCAAGTATAATATTCTCGCGAATATAATTATGAAGTATGTACCACGATTATAATTATTATGTGCTTTTTTTAAGTATAATATTCTCAAAACAATGGAATTAAGTCTTGTAGCTTTTAACCTAATATCTCGTGACTCAATTTCAGCCGCGTTATCGCATACCAGGTGAATCTCAAGATATTATAAATCTGTATTGCCAGCATACGAAAACAAAGCACATAATTCGAAACTTATGCATCGCTGGCAACAAAAAAAAAACAAAATTCGAATTTAGAATCATAATCGAACCGCGAACCGTAACAATAACATCCAAATCCGAAAGGGTAACCACGGATGAGTGGACTCCTGACAAATCGCCTGTCGCGACGCAACCGAAATAATCTTCAGGTAATGTATGATTTATGATTCCCAAATAGAATTCTCCTATTGCCTTTTATGGAGATTATGAAAATCATTAATTTTATATTAGATTGGGTACTCGAATTTCAACTTTCGTTTGTGACTTTAGATTTATATTTACTATACAATTTTGCTATTTCCTTTTTGATGTAGACTATGATGTATCATTAATTTTATAATAGAGTTTTATTTCGTTTCGTACGTTTTTTTTTTGTTTTTTTTTTTTGCATAAATTGAATATGAGTTTTCCTTGCATTGACTATTTAATGTTGTATATAAATCAATAAAAATAAAAAACTTAGTTTGAGGTACAACCTTTTTCAGAATAAAATATAAAGAAACCTATTTAGGTATCTTTTTTGTAGAAATAACTGTCTGGTTTGTACAATTTTCATTGTTTATAAATTATATTATTTGAAACTATTTAAGTACTGTTTGCCTTCAAAATATAGTTTTCTCACTAAATAATTAGGAACAAAACATCATTATCCACCCTCAGTTTCAAAAACAAAAGCAAAAATAAAATCAACGAAAACCGCTTACTCATAATTTTCTCATTACGCCAAATATACTTATATGCTAATGAAATTTCGGTTATTCACCCCACCACTAAGCTGTAGTTTCCCCCTAAATTTTCCCTAATTCCCCCTAAATGCTACAATTTCTGGTAAATCGAAGTAAAAGAGAGATTTAATCAAATCATGCTCGCACATGGGGATGTAATCGTGTTATGAGACTTTTTTGCTATTTTTCTGCTGCGCAAAAATATTTTGTGCTCATCATGTTAGAGGAGAATGATTTAGTGTTTACTGTTCGGTCATGATTTTCTGATTTCTGTTGATGCTGACGTTCAAATATTTTGTTCAAATTGCAGGGATATGAATGAAATTAGAAATCAGCAGAAACACTTGTAATAAATATATTATTAGTATTGAAATTTGAAGTGATATTAGCTATTATAAAAATTAGTATAGTTTCAAAATATAAAATAAGATCAATAATGTATACGATAACAAATTGTATATATATGATAATTTTATAATGAGGAAAGGTTTGTTTCTATGCATTTGATTGGCTTTAAAATTACAGAACAGATTTTGATGAAACATGACAGCAATGGAGAATACCACTTTTTATTTTCTCAGGATTTTATTTTACACGTTTATGAGCATAACGTTATTATTTAAATATAACAACTAGATTAGCAAAACCTAACCAAGATTTTATCATAATTCAATATTTTTCACAGCCATTAATCTAGATAATATTATCAATATATCCACCATATTCGGCCCAATAAACTCGGTGACCACAGGTCATTTCCGCCGTATATAACGTCACTTCCGCCCGCTACCCCAGCCACAATAATTCTTGTTACAACCCAATACTAAAGATAATTTCTACTTCAAGATATTTGTGGGAAATCTACTTATGTCGTACAGGGTACAGGATGTTTCAATTTGTTTTTAATGGCTTTCTGGCTTTCTGCGTTACAACTTACAACTTATTTATTACATTTTAAATCTGAAATCTCATTAAAAACTATTGATGAATAAAACTACTTGTTTAGTATTATTTATTTATTTTTTCTTTTCCAACCCTTTTTAAAGAAAACAATATTAATTTATGTGGTATTAAGAAATCCTTGCTTATAAAACGCTCAGTTTTAGAGTCAATTCAAATCGAGATAATAAGATGCTGACATATTTTATATTTTCACTAGCGACCCGCCCCGGCGTCGCACGGGTATAAAATATATATAGCCACTGAAAAAATGAATTAAATCGATGATCCTTCACCTGGTCTACTTCTTATCTATGCCAAATAACATAAAAACTGCTCCAGTAGTTCGCGAGATAAGCCCTTTCAAATAATTTCCCCCGTTTTTTCCACATTCTCCTATTAGTCTTAGCATGATAAAATATAGCCTATAGCCTTCCTCGATAAATGGGCTATCTAATGTGAAAGAATTCTTTAAATCGGACCAGTAGTTCCTTAGATAAGCGCGTTCAAGTTAGCCCTTTCAAATAATTTCCCCCGTTTTTTCCACATTTTCCTCTATTTCTTCGCTCCTATTAGTCTTAGCGTGATAAAATGTAGCCTATACTCTATACTCTATAGCCTTCCTCGATAAATGGGCTATCTAACACTGAAAGAATCATCAAAATCCGTTGCGTAGTTTTAAAGATTAAAGGGAACAAAGGGACATGAGGGAAAAAAGCGACTTTGTTTTATAATAAGTATAGATAAAACACAATGCCTAAAAATTTATTTTGTACTTCTATCATAACGGAACGTTTCGTCACGTCGAATCTAAATCCTGTAAACTTCATTGCAAATTAAAAGACTACAAAATAATAGTTTTATTTTCTAGCCATTTCATATTACACACCAAACGTTTCCCAAACACCCTGTACACAATTCTTATGAATGTTGCATGACATTTCTCGCGTTGATATTATTTACCGCACCCCCAGCCATAAACCTGTCTGCCAATGAAGATAAACTGGCATGGCCATCTTGTATGTTGGCCACTGGCCGCTTTGCTTGACCCCATACAAAATGCCCGCATAATTGTTAAGATACGCCAAAATACGACGCGATTCCATTAATATTTTGGCCGTTAATGTAGTATTAATTAAAATACGGCTATCAAATAATGCAATGTTTATTTTTATGGCGACTATATGATTTGAATTTAAGGTCTAATGCACTGTTTTAATAAGCATCATGCAGGTTACAAATTTAAAGATTCAACGTTTTTATTTACTCTAAGTCCTAAGAAATGCGGGAACCGTAAATGCTGGTAAAAAGTAGCTTATATCCTTTCCGTGATCTGCTTTATATCTGTAGCAAATAATAATCTATCCAGACGTTTGTAAGATTAACGCAATTAAACAAACTCTTTAGCTGTAAGAAAATCCATAAATAATCTATAGGTATATTCTTAGAGCTTAGTGTTTATCTAGTATTACCTATGGGTCCAATGCTGGTCAAAAAGTAGCTTATACCGTGCTTATACCCTTTCAGTGATCTGCTTTATATCTGTAGCAAATAACATAATAATTTATCCAGACGTTTGTAAGATTAACGCAATTAAACAAACTCTTTAGCTGTAAGAAAATCCATAAATAATCTATAGGTATATTCTTACAGCTTAGTGCCTACTATTACCTATAGCATAGTTATTATCTTCAATACCAATCATAAGATAAGTATTGCAAAATCCAGCGCGTCGAATCTATTTTAATGAAACACTGCGAGCAATCAACACTGGATATTGAAAATAAATGTAATCCGCGCGAAACGCGGGCGGACACGTGCGGCATATGCTAATATCACATTAGCATATGTCAAACTGCAGTGTACCTAAGTAATGAATTCGGGGATTTTAAGCCGTACAAAAGACACCCTGTGAATTGACATTTTAAGCTTTTGGTCAATATTTTTGTGACTGCCATGTGTATGAGTATAATATCTGTTAATGTGATTTTATGTTGATCATTTTATTTTGTCAATCTTAGCGGGCCTATAATAATAATGAAGAGTATTTTAGTGAACACCATATTTGACAATAAGATTGAAAGGCTGGCAAGCTCAATATTAACCATAGACGGTCAATAATAATGTACAATACGTGATATTTCACAATAAATATTATGATCGTCTAGGGGCCCGTAATGGAATCTTTAGTAATACAGATTAAAAGAACGATAAATTATAGTAAACTGTGTAGTAAAATTTGCTAAGGGTTTTTTAGGGAATATAATCGAATAATCATTTAGGCACGTAATAATATACTTAACCAGGAAAATAATAACTGTCGTATTCAGAGTTTAAAAAGTCTATATCATTTTCTACATTTTCATTTGTAATATTAAATAAGGATTTCGTGTATTCCATTCCAACTTAAAATAATCCAATAGGAGAAAATAACCAATTACGACCAAGCTACCGTTAAATTCTACGAATTCATTTACAATTTTCATTATGAACTGTAAAATAAAAACACAGTTTCAATGTAACAAAAACAAAGGAACTACGAAACAAAATGGCTCATAAAAACGCAGCAATTTTGAAAGCGCATAAAAAGTAAAAAATGGAGTCTTTGTTTATTCAAGAGGAAATAATTAGGCTTTATTGAACGACGGAACAAGGAAAAATAATTCGTCAGGTAAAAATATAACAGGCGCAGTGTAAATATAATACAGTAGGCTAATTCTGCCGTGTTCTAGGAAATTGAAGTCAAGACAAACATAAGTTTAAGCCAGGCCGCACATTATCCGAATTTCTGATCAGAAAAATTCGGACGCCCCTCCCCCATACATTTTGACACGTGTAACGTGCAGCATGTGCAGTTATGCACATACGCAATAATTATGTTGTGTGTGTGCAATTGTGCATCATTGGCACATACGTGTCAGGTGCCCCTTTTAGTCTTTAGTTAAGTAGTCTCATATAAGATTCCGTAAGGGCTTGTCGCCCTGCCGGCACCTATATAGTATACCTGTGTAGTATACACCTAAAATGAACACGAATAAATGAAGTCCGAAAATAAACATTTTTAATTCATCTCTCATAGGGCGCTCCCCTTTACATTGGTGACCCCTAAATAGGTGCCGTGCGCGTTTTACTTAATTAATCGGACTATTGCTAAATAAATATCGGACTATTGTGAATAAAAAAATTAAAAACTATAAAGTGACACTTAAAAACTAAAATGACGGAAAGTGGAAGTGATCCTGTTCCCGCTCAAGAGGTATCTCAAATTACCGTTTCCTCGCGCGTTCCTGACTTCTGGGAGGACCAGCCCCGGACTTGGTTCATTCAACTGGAGTCTGTGCTTTTCAAGCAGCGGCTGACTGATGAGGCGAAGTACCACCTTGTCATTGCGAAGCTCGGCAAGAACGTCGTGTCACAGATCACTGATATCTTGGTCAAACCTCCAGAAGAGGGTAAATATGAGCTGCTGAAAACCACTCTTCTAAGCATCTATGAGGAGTCCGAGTCTCGCCAAATACAGAAGCTCATCGGAGAGATGGAGCTCGGTGAACAGAAGCCGTCTCACCTTTTAAGGCGAATGCGTGAGCTCGCCAGGGATAAAGTCAATAATCATACCCTGAATATCCTTTGGCAAAATCATCTGCCCGCATCAGTTCGTGCAGTATTGGTGGTGTCCGACACGAAGGAGCTGAACACCTTAGCATCGATAGCTGACAAGGTCATGGAGACTGTCAGATCGTCTGGAGTAAACGAGGTCACATCGGCATCCAGTGACTCGATTATAGCCGAAATCGCTAAACTAAATAAGCGACTCGACCGGCTGACGCTGTCACGCTCGAGAAGAGGATTCTACCGTGGAAGAGGTCGCGCCAGATCCCGTTCCTTTGGACGCCGTCGCCAGGATTCGCGGCACAGATCCCCAGCCCGCAAGGACTTGTGCTTCTACCACGCCAAGTACCAGGAGAAGGCTCACCGGTGCGTCCCACCCTGCGCCTGGAAGGACGAGCCGGGAAACTCTCCGTCGTGCAGCCAGCAGCGGTGGCCAGCTGCATAGGAGTGAATCACCGCCTACTGATTAAAGATAAGTTTAGTAATTTAAGATTTTTAATTGACACTGGCGCAAATGTCTCAGTAGTTCCCCGAAATAAAATTAAAGTTTTGAGCGACTATTTTAAAAATAATAATTACAATTTGTATGCCGCCAATGGAACTCTTATTAAAACTTATGGATTAAAAACTTTAAATTTAGATTTGGGTTTGCGCCGAAATTTTAAGTGGACATTTATTGTCGCTGACGTGTGCCAGCCTATTATTGGTGCAGATTTTTTGTTAAAATATAGATTGTTAGTAGATATAGCGTCACGTCGATTGTTAGACGAAGTTACGCATTTAAATGTTTTGGCTGACGTTGTTCAATGTAATGAACAATCGGTCAAAACTATTGACGAGTGTCATCCTTATTATGACATTTTAATTAAATATCCTGACATCACTAAGCCCGTTTCGTTTAAAGAACCTCCTAAGCACTCGGTTTTTCATTATATCGAGACCAGTGGCCCGCCCGTTCATGCGAAAGCGAGGCCGTTGCCACCTCACAGATATGCAAAGGTGAAGGAGGAGTTCCAGCTCATGCAGGAACTTGGGATTTGTAGACCGTCGAAAAGTGCGTGGGCCAGTCCTCTTCATGTTGTCCCGAAAAAGGATGGACAATTGCGACCTTGTGGAGATTATAGAGCGCTTAACGCTATTACTAAGCCCGATAGATATCCTATCCCTCGTATACACGATTTTACATATATATTACAGGGCAAGAATGTGTTTTCGCGGATCGATATCAACCGCGCCTACCATTTCATAATGGTCGCCCCTGAAGATATTGCAAAGACTGCTATAATTACACCTTTTGGTTTATTTGAATTTCCACGAATGACTTTTGGTCTTCGTAATGCCGCACAAACTTTTCAACGGTTTATGAACCACACAGTGTTGGAAGGCTTAGACTTTTTATTTACATATATTGATGACGTCATCATTGCAAGCGAAGATTTAGTTACGCATAAAAAACATTTAAATTTAGTTTTCGAACGATTAAATAAATTCGGTCTTACTATTAACTTAAATAAATGCTCGTTTGGACAATCGAAAGTAGAATTCTTAGGTTTCGAAGTTTCCTCGACAGGGATTAGCCCTCTTAAAGAAAAAGTTGCTGCGATTTGCGCTTTTCCCCGACCCACAACGGTCGAGGAATTGCGTAGATTTTTAGGTATGGTCAATTTTTATAGATTACATTTGCCGAACGCAGTAGAGTACCAGGACGAGCTTAATCAATATTTAAAGTCTTCTAAGAAAAAGGACAAGACTAAAATTATTTGGACCGAAAAATCTAATGAAGCATTTATACAATGTAAAAATAAGTTGCAACAAGCATCTAACTTATCCTATCCGAAACTTAATACTCCGCTTGCACTTATGACTGACGCATCGAATACGAGCGTGGGAGCGGTGTTGCAACAGCGTATGAACGGCGCGTGGACACCGCTTGGTTACTTTTCCAGGAAAATGTCACCTACTCAACAAAAATATAGCACTTTTGACCGCGAATTACTAGCGATTTATTTAGCCGTTAAGTATTTTAGGAATATGGTAGAGGGTCAAAATTTAGTGATCTATACCGATCACAAACCTCTTATTTATGCTTTTTCTAAGGTCGGCAGTAACAACGAATTGCCGAGGCGCGTTAGGCAGTTACTATTTATCAGCGAATTCACTACAAACATTCAGCATATTGATGGTGATGAAAATACGGTAGCTGATGCGTTATCTCGCATAGAGAGTATATCCTGTTCAGGAATTTTAGATTACTCCGCCATTAGCCGCGCGCAGAATGATGATGATGAATTGAATAAGTTACGGCAGAATAGTAAATTCAATTTTAAACAGATAATTTTACCTGGTAGTGACTCATCCGTATGGTGTGAAATGTCCACCGACCGAGCTAGACCTTACTTACCTAAGGCGTTTAGGAAAATCGCTTTTGATAATATTCACAACCTTAGTCACCCCGGAATTCGTACCTCGCGAAAGCTATTAAAGGAAAGATTTTTCTGGGAGAATATTAATAGTGACGTAGGTAATTGGTCAAAATGTTGTATGTCGTGCCAAAAAGCTAAAATTTATCGTCATAATAAATCGAAGCCAGGACATTTTCCTTTAGCAGAACGCTTTTCCCATATTCACACGGATATAGTAGGTCCTTTGCCGATATCCTTGCATGACTACAGGTATCTCGTTACAATTATAGACAGAGAGACCGGGTGGCCAGAAGCTTTTCCCGTTAGAGATATTTCTGCTGAGACCATTTCAAAAGTAATATTTGAAGGTTGGATTGTTCGTTATGGTATCCCTCATCAACTTACGAGTGACCAAGGGAGACAATTCGAAAGTAATATTTTCCAACAGCTCATGAAGTATTTAGGTATTTATAAAACTCGTACCACTCCCTATCATCCCCAGAGTAATGGGATGGTAGAGAGATGGCACAGATCTCTCAAAGCCGCTCTTATGGCTAGATTAAATACTAAAACTTGGGTCGAAGAATTGCCTATAGTCATGCTAGGACTTCGTGCTGCCCCTAGATCTGACACCGGCGTCAGTGCAGCCGAACTTGCTTTTGGTCAGTCATTAAGACTGCCCGGAGAATTTTTAGATCACAATATAAATTTTAAAATATTAAACGAAAGCGAGTACGTGGAAAGGTTGCGAAAAATGATACGCGATCTCAAACCTCGACCGACGTCACATAAGGGTGCGAGCACGCTGTTCGTGCATCCGGACCTGAGTCACTGTACACACGTGTTCGTGCGCAACGACTCAGTTCGGAAGTCACTTCAACCTCCTTATGATGGACCTTTTAAAGTTCTAGAGCGAAAGGATAAAACATATTTAATCAAAATGCCTGGTCGAGATAGCTATATTTCAATTGATCGTTTAAAACCTGCATTCACTAGTAATTTTTTAAGTACTCCCCAAAATAGTGACGAAAGTCATAGCAAAAATCACAGTGAGCAGGAGAACTCTGCACAAGCGTCGGCGGACAGCGATTTTCCTGCCGCTGGCCCGCTCCGCCACACAACGCGTTGTGGCCGATTAGTCAAAAAGCCCGTACGTTTCAATTTTTAGGCCCGCGTGGCACCGCGGAAAAATATATTTAAAGTAGCATAGTACATTTATTTTTTTATTCTATCGATAACTTTACTATCGCGTATAAGTATCTTTACAACTTAAATTTTACATTTTTTTACATTTTTTTTACATTTTTTACATTTTGTGTATTGGTGCAGTGCTTTTCTAAAATGTCAAAATAATTTTAAAGTGAAACATACTTCAGTGATGTTTAACTTTAACTACAGTACATAATATACTTACCTACTTAGAATAAAATTTTGTTCGAAATGATCATGATCAAAATATATTAAGTATGTCATTTTTATTTTTTATGCAATGTATCAGTAATGCATTTGTAATGCATTCTTTAAATTATTATTGTAATTGTATCTTGGTAATATGTTACTTGTTTTGTCTTGGAACTTGTCACGTTGTGCATTTAAGCATATTTGACACCTGCGAGTGTCACTTGCATGCATTGCATTCTGCACTTATACATAAGTTTATACTTAGTTAAGAAGTTCGTAATGACATTGTAATGTTTATTGAAAAATTTAAAATTTTTGGGGGGAGTAATGTAACGTGCAGCATGTGCAGTTATGCACATACACAATAATTATGTTGTGTGTGTGCAATTGTGCATCATTGGCACATACGTGTCAGGTGCCCCTTTTAGTCTTTAGTTAAGTAGTCTCATATAAGATTCCGTAAGGGCTTGTCGCCCTGCCGGCACCTATATAGTATACCTGTGTAGTATACACCTAAAATGAACACGAATAAATGAAGTCCGAAAATAAACATTTTTAATTCATCTCTCATAGGGCGCTCCCCTTACACACGTCACAATTCTGATAGTATGCGCGGTCTACAACAAAATGTATGAACACAGTGCGTTCCGGTGGGCGTCCGAATTTTTCTGATCAGAAATTTTGGATAATGTGCGGTTGGGCTGATTGAATTGTCTTACGTTGAACGCACGCGCCTTATTGGCGCTGATGGGCCTAGATGTATGAAATTTTAGGAAGTGTATTTGAGTTAGTAGTTACTGCAACAATGGAATCAGCAACAACCTAAACACCTACAGCTTATCTCACAAAACATTTGTATGCTTCAAAAGCAGAATGTTTGCCACTTTATTAATTACACTATTTTAAAGATCTTTTTTAAACAATATTCTTTGCAAATAAATGATGATTATGATTATGATGATTTGTTGTATTTATTTGATTGATGCATGCCCAATTATAGGTGTCTTCTTTCAAAATGGTCTACTGTATACGATTATATTGTGCAACAAGGGAATATGATACTGAAAATAAGCAATTATATAAAAAAATTTGAAACCAGTGTTGGATTTTGTAGATTTAATTTAATTAATGAAACAAGAGCTTTGTATGTGTTTTTGTTACGTTACTTTGGACAAGTACAGTTTGGGCAGTGTTTTAGAGAAAGAATATTTATTGGATAAGGTATTTGTCACAAGCGTAGCTGTTTGTGATATTGTTTTAAATGTTTTTATATTTTGTAGCTTAAAACCGCAATAAGAGACATAAAGCATCTTAACTTTTAAGTCCGTCTGGTGAATTGGTAATCATATTATGTAGAAATTTAAGCTCTCTTCTAATCTTATATATAAAAATGGATTTTCAAATGTGTTAGTCGCGCTAAAATTCGAAAACGGTTGAACGGATTGGGCTAATTTTAGTCTTAAAATATTCGTAGAAGTCCAGGGAAGGTTTTAAAGTGACACAAAGTTCACCGGGACAGCTAGTCTTATCTTATCTATATATATAAAAATGGATTTTCAAATGTGTTAGTCGCGCTAAAACTCGAAAACGGCTGAACGGATTGGTCTGATTTTAGTCTTAAAATAATCCTTAAGTTCCAGGTAAGGTTTTAAAGTGACACGAAGTTCGCCGGGACAGCTAGTAATATATAAAATTCTAAAGGAGATTACGTGAAAAGGCTTTATTTCAAGCCATTGGCGAGTTCCAACATAATATAATTAAAAAATGTAATTGTAAAAAAGATATCTAACTCAGTCGCTTGAACTATAAGATCTTTTGTGATAACATCACGCTGTATTTAATTTTCCCAGTTATCTAGCATAATCATACATTATACGGCTATCTAGTTATACGAAACATTATTTCGATATTGCATTGAAGTGTCCACCCTCAGCTATATGACGTGTCATCCGCAGCAATTCGGCTGATTAAGACAGATGGTGCGACTTGCGAGGGAGATCTAAGTCCATAAGTAGTGGCCATTTTGAACGGATTATACAAGAATTATACATTTAGGTCAAAAGAGGTTTAAGTTATACACTTTCTAATCTTTTTAGATAGTGGTGATTTTAATTGAATTATACAAAAATTATAATTTTTAGTTTAAAAGTGATTTAAGTTCTACTAATTATTCTTCTAAATTTTTAAAGTAGTGGAAATTTAATAAATAATTGTTTAAAGTTAATTTAAACATTATGTTGCATTTTAACCACAATTAAAATTATGTTGACTTTATTTGTTTAAAACATTTAAAAAATATATACTGTTTAAGTTTGTTTAATGCTAATTTTCAGATCTTCAACGGCACATAAAATGTTGTAATTTACCTTATTCTCTACTTGTATGGTTTCATGTCAAATAGTTTTGCACTAAAACAAAATTATTATTATATATCTTATTAGTGCCGGACAAACAAACGTAGAAACCGACCCCTAGCACCGTACATCTTAACAAGCGACCCCGACCTCGCACTCAATAATGCTTTGAACATAATACTGATACGGACATAGAAAGTTCAGAAGTGGGATCCAATTAAAAATATTATGTTCTGTTTAATTCAAAATGTGACCTTCAAAATAATATTTTTTTTATTATTTATGAGCCTAAGTATTTTATTTATATATCACAAAATCAATATATCACAAAATTTTTGATGTTTTGAAAATATATTTTTTTACAAAATTACCAGTCAAGCCCCACAAGCTCACCAGTGAACGAGACATAATAGAATAACAATAGATTTCCAAGAATCCACGATCGATGGATTTTCAGCAGTGCACTCGCAGCGGAGTACAAAAAATAACTAAATTTGACAAGGTTGAAATAATGCCAAGCTTGGGTCTCTCAGTTTTTACACATAAGTAACCATCCAAAGAAGTTCACATTTAAACAAATGCGTTCACAGCATATTATTATCTTATTTTTTTGTAAAAAGAAAATGACTGCTCTATATATTCCTTGCTCTACATTTTTCTTACAATGGAGTCCCCTTAAAATTTCCCCAAATTTATCGGAGGTTGATTCAATCACAGATTCCTTTTAAAGTCGACGTTTGGAAAGCAATTTGGGATTATAAGAAAATATTATTTAGTTTTGACTTAGACATTGTTAGGGGCATTGCTAAGATACCGCTTTTTAAGTAAAAAAAATCTTATATCCAATTAGATATCCGCAGTCCGCTGCTTGGCTTCGTTTTTTAACCATAGAACTGTTTTTGAGGGTGTAGAGGCTTGATGCCTAGTAACTTTTTACTGATATTGATTTATAAGCTACATAAACTATAATAGTTTATCCTACTATCCTACTAATATTATAAAGGCGAAAGTATGTGAGTTTGTGTGTTTGTTACTTCTTCACGCTTAAACGGCTGGAGCGATTTCGACAAAATTTTACAAGGAGGTAGCTGACATCCTGGAATAGCACATAGGCTACATTTTTAACTGACTTTCATAATGGAGGAAATGTTATTTTCGTTTTTATTAAATTTTATGTTCAACGATAATTCCGCTGTTTGTGAACCGATTTCGACAAAATTTTACAAGCCGTTAGATGACATCCGGACCAATACGAAGTTTACATTTTTAACCGACTTCCGGAATGGAGGAGGTGTTCTGTTAATTTTTTAAAATTCTTTATCTTCAACGATTACTTCGCCGTTTGTGAATCTATATTCATTTAAATGTTCTCGTCTCAATCGTTTGAAAGGGCTGCACTCCTCCCCCCCTTCCCCTCTCCTGAAAGTGTTGCAAATGAAGACGTGTCATTTGATTAATAGCCCCCCCAAGTAGACGACGGGACAAATTCTCTGAAGCAGGCTTAGCTCTCCGAAGTAGCCTTAGTCCCCTAAGCATCCTTAGCTCTCCGAAGCAGCCTTAGCTCTCCAAAGCAGCCTTAGCTCTTCAAAGTAGCCTTTAGTCCCTTAAGCAGCCTTAGCTCTCCGAAGCAGCCTTAGCACTCCAAAGCAGCCTTAGCTCTCCATAGCAGCCTTAGCTCTCCAATGCAGCCTTAGCTTTCCGAAGAAGCCTTAGCTCTCTGAAGTAGCCTTTAGTCCCCTAAGCAGCCTTAGCTCTCCAACGCAGCCTTAGCTCTCCATAGCAGCCTTAGCTCTCTGAAGTAGCCTTTAGTCCCCTAAGCAGCCTTAGCTTTCCGAAGCAGCCTTAGCTCTCTAAAGCAGCCTTAGCTCTCCGAAGCAGCCTTAGCTCTGCAAAGCAGCCTTAGCTCTCCAAAGCAGCCTTAACTCTCCGAAGCAGCCTTAGCTCTCCAAAGCAGCCTTAGCTCTCCAAAGCAGCCTTAAATCTCCGAAGCAGTATTAGCTCTCCGAAGCAGCCTTAGCTCTCCAAAGCAGCCTTAGCTCTCCAAAGCAGCCTTAGCTCTCCAAAGCAGCCTTAGATCTCCGAATTTTGGCTAGACCCCTTCTCCTGGTAGTGTTGCTTTTTACGGAATGGTGTCGCATCATGAGTGCTGAATTCAAATTCTCCTTTTTAGGATCAACCTAATTTATGCTATTCCTATTCCTACTAATATTATAAAGGCGAAAGTATGTGAGTTTGTGAATTTGTGCGTTTGTTACTTCTTCACGCTTAAACGGCTGGAACGATTTCGACAAAATTTTACAAGGAGGTAGCTGACATCCTGGAATAACACATAGGTTAAAAACAATAGCATAAGACAGCATAATCAACTTCCATCTCTCAGTTATCAAAATTATTTAGGTTTCCGATGATCAAACCCAATTCATTTTGCCTCTAATACCAATAACTATTTACCTATTAAAACAAAATTTAGTTTACCTAATAAATCGCGGGTAACACCGCGGGGCATAGCTAGTAGAGTTATAAAGCTGAAAAGTTTGTTAGAACGCGCTAAACTTGCGAACTACAGGACCGATTTTTATGTAACTTAGCAATGATATAGGTCAGCCTACAGGAAAAGACTGGCTATGACATTTTACGAGAAAATTCGATTCCCGTGGAGTTTTGTATCTACGCGAGCGGAGGAGAGTAAAACGTCTAGTACTTTATGTTTCCCAGAAATTGTTCCCATTTTACCATATTCGGATCCGGCCTTTAATCAGCTAAAACCAGCATCAAAGTGCGAGATCGATCTTCGAGAAGTAACAAACTGTTACCATTAGTCAAATTAATTATTTGCCGTTAGTTCAGCGTTTTGTCCCTTTGACCGGGGCCTTAGTGGTGTAGCTTGTGCTTATCGACAACGATTTGTTAATTTGTCGATCATCATCATTATTATCATAACTAAACGTTCAGTCAGATTAGTAACCTAGTATTTAAGACAGAGGCATTTTTAGTTGTTATATAACATTAAGGGCGTTTCCTACGGAGATTTCGTAATTTACCGTATTTAGGGGCTTATAAACTCATAATTTGAAAGCTACAAAGTTATAATAAAAATACACCAATAATCTTCAGCATATCAACAGTCCTTTCCACGTTTTAAATTTTCTATTTTGTTTATTATACTAATGATATCAGCAAAATGATATATAAAAAAAACCTGACAGCTGTACTTTATGTAACATTATGTCAATGTAAAATATTAAGACGACAATAATTGATGAAAACAAAAAATTACTCTAAACTAGTTAGCTAAAGTTATCTGGTAGCTAGGAACACTTTCTGGTTATTTTAAAGTAAGCAGGTTGGTGCTTAAAGTGTGGGACAACTACATTAATTCATACTATGCGCATTAGCTGTGCATAATTAGTTACTTCTCGGTAAATCGCAAAGTAGGTAGGTAACGCAAATTTTTCCCTAAAAACACTATTTTATAGTTTTTGTCGTGATACAATGAGCACGATAAACGGATTTTCTTGCGATCGCCACCATGTTACATATTTTATTCCAGCACTAAACGCAATTATCGATATCATCCACATCTCGCAAACGACTTAAGACAACAGGACAGAATACATTACCGGCGAGTCAGATACAAAACCACGTCTCGCCTTTGAAGTCCATCGTTGTGGTTTAAACAATCATATTGTTTACGATCCATCATTGTTTTAATTATTTTGATTAAAATAAATGAACAAATATAATATTATATGAAACTAGATGACGCCTGCAACTCCGTTGCGCCAATGTTAGTTTATCACGCGGAACTGTGCATTTTTTAGAGACAAAATAATTTTATATCTTTTCCCGGGACTCAAGGTATGGTCAAACAAAATTTTAGTAGAATAGGTTCAACGGTTTGGCGTGTGGAGGTAACAGACAGACCGACACGTTTTCGCATTTATAATTCAATCTTCTCTTGATTGACTGACTCTTGATTGTCAACACACTGTCTGTCTGTCTATCTGCCTGCTAGTTTCTTACGCTGTTTCTTCTGCTGTGGTAAGTACAAAAAGAATACAATTAAACCGATTTTGAAGAAAAATATATTTATATTTCTATGGATTTACTAAGCGGAACTCCGCAAACAAAGCCAAATCAACCGAAAACAAATTATAACATAACAAATTGCATCGAATATCCGAAAAAATAAAATTTTGAATGTAATCTCTCGTGATGGATCGGTCGCACGCGCTTCCGATGACGCAATACATCTTATTACAAAAGATAAAACGACCCTTATTTTCAGGGAATAAAGGTTAAGGATGATTTGATTTAAATGATTGATCGAAATGATACACGGCTGTTACAATAGTTTTGTCAGTATAAATAATGACTTGTAATATTTATATTTACTTTTGTTTTCATCGTTATTATAATTTCTAAGATTTTTGTAATCCATTATGCTTGCATTATTTTACTTGTATATCCACTTTATCTAAGTACGTAATTATATAAATAAAAATGTATTTTCAATTTTGTTAGTCTCGCTAAAGCTCGAGAACGGCTGAACAGATTTAGCTAATTTTTGTCTTGAGGTATTCATGGAAGAACAGTTACTATTAACTAGATGACCCGGCTCGGCGACTCCTATAAAATATATAAACCTTCTCTGAGAAGTTTAATATATTAGGAGAATAGTGATACAAAGGTCACCGGGTCATCTAGTTAATAGTTTAGAATTGCGACCAGGTACCTTACGGTTGGAACTCAAAAGTCACAAAAGTTCATATTACATTAATTGTTATCGAACATTACAACTATGACATTTTGGCTATAAGCTTCGTCTCGTTAAATTTATATTAATCAAAATTCATATAATATTCCACCTGTGTTGTGGCTAAGACATAACACTGTACGGCCATTATGCCGATAGAACATAAATCCCAAAGGTTTAATACCCCTGATATTGAATATCTAATCACCGTTACGGTTACATAAATCAGTCACGCGAAACCAGTGGTAGATTAGCTCCTGAGTTATGTCCGAATCTTCGCTAAGGCTCTCAGCAACTGTCAAACATTTTAAGCATGTAAATAGAGACCCTTAAGTTTATTGTATGAGGTGACATACAGACGAAAGAGTTGGCGAGCTTGGGAGGGTAAAAATTGAAAGGAAATACGAATAAAAAATTACTAATACTTGACTGTTAATCCATGCAATATAGAAACACGTGTAGTATTTTTTTTTTCTTCAATTTACGCTTTTATTTCATCCAACTGCTAATACAACTGATACGCAATTATTGGAGTCATTGTACCATCGAGGAAATTGATTCCTATGCAGTTGATAGATCAACGTTATTTGGTCGAATATGTCAATTCAATGTTAATTGTGATCTGTCGGCTGGGTATGACGTAACGCAACCAAACTACGTAGGTCCCCGATCTGCATAGGAATCAACTTCTCTGATAGTACAATGTGCAATTTAAAATCCTAAAAATATTATGACGGCAACAGTAATATATAACAGAGTTCAAGATAACATAAAGTTTTTAGATCGAGAAACTAAACTACTAAAGGATTTCGAATTTGAAGTGATATAACTAAGTACAGTTTTTTTTTTTGCCTAACAATGCTAGTTCGTTTAAAGCTATTTTTGCTCGGCTTCTGAGGCTTTTGACATAATTTATTTTCAATAACGCTGTTAATTCATTAAGTGACAGACGATGGCTAATCGAAAGCACTATTGAAAAGATAAACTCTACTCAAAAACCTCAAAAACTATTAAGTTCTTAATCTGTTCACTAACGGTCACGGCCGTGTGACAGACGAACCCAAGCGTGTCTAAGTGCGAAGTCGATGCTCAAATTCTAAACGCCCATTTGAGAACATTCCAGAATATTCGAGACGTTATCCTTCCGGTGTTTATGGGTTATGATTATTTTGATGAATAAGATATTATACCTCTAGTAGGGCCGACAAGAAACTTATTAGGCCTATGTTCTGAAAGATGAATTCTAAAGGTGAAGCAAGTGTGACGTAATTATAACATCCCCACACTGGTTTCGGTGACAGTGGCCGGTTTCATTGAAACCGTGCAAGTTATACAATATATAGTGTCTCATTGTGTACACAGTACACGAAAGCACTGTCTCTCATAACCCAATGTGACGGACGACCGACACGACTGGCGAATGCAACACCGAAGATGGCGGTCGGCGGACTTACGCAAATTGGTCACGTCATGTCAAGCCCAGACAACAGATCACAGCTACCATTGAATTGATAAAATCCGACCATATGACTTAAGTACCCCGCAAGCGATCAAATTTGTTTGACAAACATGTTTGATGTAATTTACGTTTTCATCAAACAGCAGCGCAGACGATCAAACGTGCATCAAACAAGTTTGTCAAACAATTAGCTAGAATCGGTTTGAGATCATGAGATTTTGTTTGACAAACACAGCGGAACACGTTCAAACACGTTTGTCAAATGCTACGCAAATCCAAATTTTCTTAAAACAGGTCAAACACGTAGTTTGTTTGACAAACGCTTCAAACAAAGCTGTACACTATCAAACTGTTTGACAAACACGTAGAATTTGACAAACAAATTGATCGTTTGCGGGCTACTTAAGGGCCGGATTATCTAGCCTAGAATCTTGCTGTCTAACTCACGAGCGAGATGTTCGAAAGCTGAGAATCGGGACCCAGGGCTAGCGAATTTGTTGCAAACATAGAACAATTAAAAGAGCATTAGTATCCATCATTAAACCGATACACGAGCTTAGCCGATCCAAAAGTTTATCTTTACATCCGAACTCGAATTAGACATGAGATATGGTTGATGATGGTAAAGGATTTTCAACTGTAAGCCATTGTGATAGGGTTGATGTTGCGTGAGCAGATCGTTCTAATGCTCGCGAAGCGCCACAATTATACATTCAAATACACAGAAGTATGACCAATGGAAATGATACGGAAATAGAATGTTAATTAATAAACGTGTGTGTCTTTATGTCTGAGAAGACATTAACACTTGAACCACTGGACCAATTTTGACGAAATTTGGTATGGAGATAGTTTGGGTCCCGGGAAAAGACGTAGGGCAAACACGAGGACTCCCGCGCGGTAAACAAATTTCTGCAAAACGGAGTACACAACAATTAGGTTTTTTTTTAATTTTTCTTTTCATCAAAATTTATTTGAACAGATTATCTCAAATTGTTTCATTTTCATTGAGCAATAATATACAATTGCATAGTCAGTAATCACCTTTCTATTCCGTTTCCTTTGACGTTTACGAATTATTCAAAATTAAATATGTAATTATTTAAACATTTTTACTTTTCAATTTTCTTTTGTTTTCCACCTATCCATATCCATCAGTCTATTCTAAGCCCATCCAGCAATATTCTATCATTGTATCATCGGATTTGCTTGTCGGAAAGCCGAGGCGCGGATCAAGTGAGCTTTGTCCGGGCAAGGCGCGAACATTTCGAGTTCCGACATTTCCGACTTTCCGACTAATTGCGACACGCGGCCGTCGAACGGATTTGCAACGACAACCTCCATTACGTATATACAGTTTGAATTTCAGATACGACATTCTGAATTTTCAGATACGTCTCACGGTGGCGCATGTTATGACGGGATGCAGCGGAGCGGTGCGCAAAAATCTGAGGAAATCCTTTAAATATTATTTGTATGTACTATCAGAGAAATAGATTCATAGGCAGATGGCGGAGACCTACGTAAATTGGTCGCGTTGTGTCAAATCCATCCGATCACAGCTATAATTGAATTGACATAATCCGACCTAATGACGTAGGTTTGCTGTCTTCATACGATTTGGTACTAATTTGGTTAAATGGTACTATCACAAACTGTGGTGAGCCGGAGCGGTTCGTATTGTTGCAAGAAGGATTAACGTGCGACGAGGCCCTTCCCACCCCGCTGCGTCGTCTACAGTATGCTATCAGCAAGCCGCAGGATTGTCTTGTAGCAAACTGTGTGAATGCGAGTGTCTTTTGCCAGTGCTAAGTGTTAGTTCCTGAACCGCTGGTAGGCATGAAGTAGGCCATTCTGAAGGAATTAAGTATTCAACCAATTGCAAATAAAACTGTTCGCGCCCTTAGCGCAACAACAGCGCGACTGTGTTCGCGGCCTTAGCGGGACCTGGCGGGGCGCGCGGGGCGCGGCTCGCGGACCCCTTCCACCTCACGCATACGCTGCGCGGGCGCAGCGACGGGCCTCCACTCTTCATCGGACAGACTCGACAGCTAGTCACGTTACCATATCTTGTAGACATATCATAATATATTCATAATATCAAACAGTCCGCTTTTCATTTATGGAGGATTCCCAACGCAAACAAAAACATTTTTCATTCTGTCATTCAAACAGTATAATTATTAAAGCAGTGTGCTCTGCTCCGTTTGCGACTCAGCATAAGATGCGCGTGTAGGGTATACAGATACGACAGTCCCTATTATGTCACAAGTTGTGTTGTTCTAATGGCGGCGTTTTCAGATGGCTCCAGAATTAGTCTTTATTATTCAACGTCGAAGGCTTTTAGCGAATTGGTTAGCGCTATACACTATACAGGTTTGTATCGCTTTATTAGAGTTGTGATTAAAATTATTGCTTCTCACGGTGATTACTTTAGTAATTGTTACAAATACCGTTTTGTAATTTAGTAACACTTTCCTAATAAAACTAGATGATGCCTGTAACATAAAAAGTGTCCTATGTCCTTTCCTGGAACTCAAAATATCTACATACTAAATTCCAGCAAATTCGGTCCAGCGGTTTGGGTGTGAAGAGGTAACGAACAGACATACAGTTTCGCTATTACTGGTAAAAGAAAAGCAAGTAACGTAAACGTGCATACACAAAACAATCTCATCCACGACTTCAACTTAAAAAAACAAATCAATCTATTAAAAAAAACTTAACCCCCCAAACGGCGATGGCGGTCTGTTCGACCGGTCATCGTCCATCTATCAACGTCGCGACTAATTCCCGCGCTGGACCCGATAAAGTTGAACGTGACGTAAATGCGATGTTTTTCTCCAGAATTAGGATTGGACAAATAGTTTTCGAGGACGTGAGAGGGTTTGATAAGGGATTGTGTGGGTTAATGGACACGGTTTATTGAAATTAAGTTGACCGCAAATTAATGGAATAAAAGGTTAAACTCTTGGTATCAATTTGATGAGAAGACCCAGAAGAATTAAATGAGTTTATGATTCAAAGAGACTGTAACTCATAGACATTAAATATATTGCTATTACATAGTATACTTTATTCAGTTGTCAATTGTGGTATTATTGTAAAACATAAATTTTTATATACATAAGGATATAACATTAAGAGGACGACTAACCCAAAAAATTAATCATCGTCCTTCTCTCTTCACACTCACGCCCGTCTTTCACATGCCAGGTGAAAAAGGACGACGCGGATTCATCGCCAAATTAGTTTTTTCTCAATAACTCGATAAATTTACAACATTTTAAAAATCCGCTGGGTCGGATTCTCAATCATAGAATTTTATACAATGTGCTAAAATATTGACTTAGTTCAATGCAAGGTTATGGCAATAAACGAAAAATTCGTGAAAATTTGATGCGTTTTTGTGATTTTTTTCTATCGAGAAAATTTTAAGATATCGTATTTTTGCTCAGATCAAATTCTTGGAAGTAAAATTTAGTATCTAATTTTAGAAAATGAAATAATTCTGAGCGTTTTTTCAAATATTAATATGAATTATAAAATTGAAAATTTAGGTTTAGTCACCGACTTAATGTATCCGTAGTTACTAACAGTAAATTTTAGAAAATACTCTAACTTACTACCTTCTAGAAGAGAGCGTATTCCCTTTTAAAAGGGCGGCAACGCACCTGCAGCTTTTCTGATTTGCGAGTGTCCATGAGCGACGGTAGTTGCTTTCCATCAGGTGACCCGTTTTTGCTCGTTTGCTCCCTTATTTCATTTTAAGAAAAGACGCGTTGCACTCCGGGAGTGCCGGCAGAAGTGAAAACTTGATTATTAACCCATGAGAAGGCGCGCTATGAGCAATTTGCTCACACAAAAATTAAATTCAATTTTTTTTTGTGATACCAACGCCATAACGTTCTAAGTGTCTAGGTACCTTCCTAACTATTCATCCTCTCCCCCCTGACGCAAGTCTCGTGTTGGTCAGTTCCATTGCGACCGCTCAGCGAGGTTTTTGGTGACCACGTACCACCGTGCGGCAATTTGCTCATCGCGCGCCCATCCGTGTAAGTATTTATTTTTCGAATAAAATACAATATTATAATTGTATTTTCTTACGTACTGTGTTATTGATATGTATTATAATGTTTAAATAATAAGTAAATGATCTATAGTGATATGTACATAACATTTTTTTTTATTTTAGCTTCAATACAGAAATAAAATGAACGATCAGCTCTCCAGCTTGTAAAACCACATATTTCACGCCGCATTTGCATTATAAACATATCATCCGATCTCCAGTTCCTTATGAAACGTTTTGTTCCAACTCCTGAACCCATTTCACAGCCTACGTCAAGCGGATTTTGTTCTATATTGTGTCCCAGGCGTAAGAATGGACGCTCGAAAAAAGCATGCACTTTGTGCAAGCAATTACTCTGCACGGAACATGTTACATAATATGTGACGTTATCTGGGAAAAGGGACCTTATGGAGGGTTTTAGTTTCCGAGATAATCGCATTTAAAGTAAAGTGTCGAAAAAAATCATTTTTTCTTTTTTTGCTCCATGTTAATAAACAGACTCTAAATTTTGATATGACAAAGACACAGGTTTTAAAAACAATTTTTTATAGGTTAAAATTGAACTTAAAATTTAGTGAAAAAGGGACCTTATTGTCGGTGCTGCAGTCGAGAGTCGATTGCGGCTTTCTTTCGGCACGGTATCTACTGTTATACTACTAGTAATTTGCACCAAGCTGAAAATCGGAAACATTGATTAGAATATCTGGGGGCACGGCAGTGCCCCCGCCACTTGGCTTAGAGCGCGAAGCAAACACTGCAGTACCATCATTTACAGGAACCATTTCACCACATTTTAGGCCCCTATTTGAGAACCTCTAGAGGTCATTAAGTTCTGAATTTAAGCTAAAGCAAATTTCTCAATTATGACACTCACTCACTCACTCAAGATCATCAAAATAGAACTAGTACTTCCACTGAAATAAGAAGTACTTCCCATAGACTCAGAGAGCTGAAATTTAGCACAGCTTAGGGTTTAATGGCCATATATAGGGAAAACCATAAAAATTAGCCACGTGCGAGTCGGACTCTAAATTAGGTTTTTTGTATGGGAGCCCCCCTTAAATTTTAATTTCAAATTAATCCTGATCAAAGGTGATCAACCTGCATTGTCCTAACCAAACTTGGAAATAATACGTTTCCAACTCGGGAATCGAACTTACTACCTCCGAGTCAAGAGCCACGCACTAAACAACCAGACCACGGAGGCGTATGTAACACGTGTGATGCTGATGGTGACGTTTACACGAGCGCGCAATCCTACACGAGTGATATGATGAAACCCACTACTTACGGCTCAGATTAAAAAATCAATATGTTTCTAAAAAAAAGAAGTGAAATCCCACCAAAAACATTCTGTAAAAAAACTAACTAAGTCTCGAATCTCGATGGAGCTGATTGTTTATCTCTAATAAGGGTTCCTTGTTGACTACGGAACCCTATTAAAAAGTAATGAAATCTAGACAAATTCGTACCAAGTCCTTTATTTTTATAAAGAAATCTCAGAAATATAATTAAATAATGAAAAATATAATTAAATAAATATTTAAATAAAATAAAAAAAAATAAAAAATAATGTTACAACTACGAAATTAATAGTATTTTTGTATCTTCTTTTAACTTTATTACTAAAAATGTAACGACCGACATAAGGTCTCTTTTAATATTTATGAATACTTCTATGGTAACTATGAGAAATTACATGTTTTTGGTACACGTCTTGTTACTAAAGGATAATTTAAGTTATTTAAAAAATAAGAACTTCAATGTTAATAAAAATGTACTTACATTTATTTTTATGATATTACTAAACTTTTAATCACCGACAATAAGGTCCCTTTTGAAAAGTGTTAAGTGTTTGTACCAGCTTTTTACTAAACTTTACCTTGAATTTTAAGACAGAAAAAAGTTACTTTTTAAATAGAAGTTAATATATTTGATCTCATTTGACTATGTTTAACTGTAGTAAATATATATTTTTGTTGATTTTGACTGATTAATAAGATTAGTAGAAGCACAATATTTATTTGTTCAAATTTTTTTTTATACAATAAACAATGTTTTTTAATATCGAAGACGTCTCTATTTATTAAAAACTGATTCGTTTTATATCATTCTTTTATAAAAGCCAATAGAAAACATAGTATAAGTGAAATATTTAGTAAAAACCATCTTGGGAATTTTCATTACATCATGCACTTTGGCGTGGTAAATAACAGGAATAGAGTTATAAAATTATATAATTGAAGTTAAAATCTAAAAGACCATATAATGTACTTCTCAAAAAACATAATATCTATGTAACTTCCCACAATAACATACTTTTTTTGGGTTTCGAAGTTTGAATGCGATTTTCTCAATATCACCTTTTACGACTTTCGAGTTTCAACATTTTTTTAAAAAATATTTGCCAGGCCTACATGCATGTTATTTACATGGTTCGATAGCTTATTAAATGTAGAATATGGGGATGCTAATAACTCAATACCGACAATAAGGTCCCTTCACGCTGATAACGTCACATATATGTGTACAAAGTGTTTTGATAGTCACACCCGTGGACATCTTATGGAAGAGTAAATTTTTTAAGAATATTTTATGTAAGATTTTTTAATATGATTTTTATGCAGACTGATAAAAATAAGAAAGTATTATTAAGTTGTTTTGTAATTTGCCTAAGAAGTTGATTTATGTTTTTTATTTATGTTTATTATTACTTAATTTTAATCATTACTTAATTTTAATTATTACTTAATTTTAATTATTACTTTACCTTAATTATCATTTAATTTTAATTATTATTTAATTTTAATTCATATTTAATTTTAAATGTTACTTAATTATTATAATTATTACTAATTTTAATTATTATTTAATTTTAATTCATATTTAATTTTAAATGTTACTTAATTATTATAATTATTACTAATTTTAATTATTATTTAATTTTAATTATTATTTAATTTTAATTATTACTTAATTTTAATTATCATTTAATTTTAATTTCGATGTTACAACACTACTCTCCAACCGTCTTACGGTCTTACGCGTTTTCTATGGTTTTTCGATCAACACGAAAATCTGACGCGAGTTTCACAGTTTTTACCCATCCCACAAAAGTGCTCAACGCCGCTAAAGAAGTTTTCACTTCAAAAACTTACTCTAAACATAATTAATTAAGTTTGAAAAATGTATTCTATCGGTCACACGCCTAAAATGACAGTATTTTGACAACACAATTAAAGTCACAAAACTGAATGACCATTTACTGATGAAATAAATTGCGCAGAAACTCACTTCAGATTACATTTTAAAGTATCAGCACGCGGCCTCATATTTCCCATGTTTTATAATAATTTATTGTCGAGCTTTTGTTAAAAATATCCCATGCGCGATCAATTGAGTGTTATAGAAACCATTAAACAACGCTAAATACAAGTCAACACGCCCTGCAGTTTACATATCAATTTGATTTAAATTTATTTCGCTGCGAGCTGATTTATACTTTAATTCCAAGCAGTAAAGTTACACTTTGAATGTGCGTTCATTATTTCTGACTATTGTCCAAATTTCATGAATTCCCAACAATGCTACTGAGTTTTCAACTTTATGTTTGCGTTTTAAGGGTGTATTTGGAATGTCCCGATATATTTTCTGCCCGTAGTCAAAATTTTTGATACACGCGTCTTCACACATGAGTGGATTTGTGTCGTTTGTCTCATTTAAAAGTGAGATCGAGTAATTATTTGTCAAGAGCGTAGCGTGAGAAGCTACACCGTATTTAAATGTATAATTTCTAGGGAACACGATGGCTGCTGGATGATTGATACACGCACAAAGCGATTTTCGTATTGTATGTTTGTAATCTGTTTGCTAAATTATTTATTGATGTACGCATTTAATATTATTAAATAAACAAATCAACAAAAAAGTTCCAAGTAACTACTTGGAAACTTTTTTATTGATTTGTTCGAAAGAAGTAGAAAAATCATTAATTATGGATACTTTAATATTTGGTAACATTCAGCTATTGTAAATATTTATATTCAAAATGAATTATATTCGTATGTTTAGTATATTAAACTACTTTTATATTTATATTATTTATTTAGATTTTATTAAGTATATTAGATTTTAATTTTATACTTTTTAACTATGTTGGAAAACATTTTTTCTTCTACCACAATATGTGCGAATTATTGTACATGACAATCGTAAGTGGTACGTTAACATCACATAGATATATTTCTAGAACAGAGACATGGATCAAAGGCCTGTACGTCCGTCAGTTCTAATTGGATTATTCAGTGCGATATTAGTTCAATATTCGACAGCCACTAGGGTTGCTACATAAACTACATATAATATTTTTTTAAAGTTTGTTGACATCAATATGTTTACTTGTTTTATACATTTTTATACTGTTTTTAACTATTTTAAAGTTAAACAAAATGTTTCAATAAATTATTATTTTTCAAGTTAACCATAAAGTAGCATTTTTTTTACTGTTTTAAGCATCAAAACATTATTAATATGTGTTATACATATACATTTAAAAAATGAAATTAATTAATAACTGTTCATTTCGCTAAAATGCTATTTTATGTCTCTAAATAATAAACTACTTAGTATAATATTATATTTTATTTCTTGTAAAAAAAAGTTGGCAACCCTAACAGTCACTGACCCTGCCACCTTGGACAACGCGACCCCTCTGCCAGCGGAGGGTTAGAAATCGATAATGTTGTAATTATCATAATATTGTAATTTATTGTAACTAGTTACATTAATGTAATTGTATTTTGTGGTAAAGTGGTTTAGTTACAGATTTATTTTTATTTAACATTGTTTATTAAGTTTATGAAACTTTGGTTTACGTTGGTTTAATGTCAGTATGTATTTTTAATTTTCTGCAAAATACTACGATATTAAAAAACGTAACCAAACATACTTACTTTTATGTCAAATGTATTTATGAAAATAAAAATGAATATTAAATTTTGTTAGCCTCGCTGAAACTCAAGAACGGCTGAACCGATTTGGTTAATTTTAGTCTTGAAATATTCGTTACAAGAAGTTCACCGAGTCATTGAGTTAATAAGTCATAATTAAAGGTAAAAATATCCTTTTTTTAAGGGAACATAATATACATAATATACTGAACTGTACCCACTAAATTAATCATTTACGCGGGCGAATCCGCGTAGAACATCTAGTATTTACGTAAGTCATCTTATTTCCCTTTGTTCGCCATAATGACGTATTAACCCCTCGCTAATTGTGGGATTACCGTGACATCTGACACGAATTCAAATGGCAAGATAAGTCCAAGTAATTGCTGTCGTTTTTTAACGACTCTATCTGATTTTTCTCAAGTGCTATAAAATCAACCAATGTATTCTCAACTCTAAATCGACGGTATAAAGTTGATAGTGCATTAGCTGAGATTTAAGATCTAAAAGATTTGCGGACATCTATCTGGATGGACAGCCATTTTGTGGAACGGACGGTCGAGTAATGTTTTATAGGCGACAGATACGTAGAATTAAATCTGAAACCGCAAAGATATAAAATTCCTAAAAGCAGTAAAAATCCGAATAGAAGTTGCAATTTTGAATTTTGCTTACAATAATAATTTTTTGTCTGTCTAATTATTGTTTGTATGAAATAAAATCTTCGTCAATAATTATGCACAATCGACGGCGATCAAAATCAAAAATATTTATATTATACAACGTGACATTTTAGTGGTTATTTTCCCGCAGCAGAACGATTTACCGTAGTACCTACTATTGAATCATGCATGTTATTTTTTGAAAAATAAAATATTTTGTACTAGATAATACCCGCAACTCCGTTGCGCCAACATTAGTTTATCGCTCGAGAACCGTACATTTTTTCCAGGATAAAAAGTATCCTATGTCCTTTCCCGGGACTCAAAGTATCTCCATTCTCCATACCAAATTTCAGCAAAATCGGTTCAGCGGTTTAGGCGTGAAGAGGTAACAGACAGACAGACAGACAGACAGACAGACAGACAGACAGACAGACAGACAGACAGACAGACAGACGGACAGACAGACAGACACACTTTCGCATTTATAATATTAAGTATGGATGACGTAGAGATCAACTACGATAACATGGCGCGCCCCTCCAAAATTCAAAACGTTTGAAGTGCGTTGTCAAAATGTTTGAAGTGCGTTGTCTTGCGCGGTAGGCTAGTTATGATTAGTTGACCAACAAATCTTGGTAATAAGTGACATTAACTGAAATATTACGTGTACTGTGATTGGTTGAACACTTACTACATACAAATTCTTTCATAAGGATGTGACTACACACATTGAAACAGTCAGTTGGAGGGGCTTGCCATGTTATCGTAGTTGATCTCTACTATGGCAACTTTATGCCGGTAGGCGCAAGCGGCTATGTCCCGGCCGAATTTTATTTATGATTTGAATGAAAAAAAATAATCACAAATCTATAATAATTTTGCTACTAAGATAGAATAATTTTACCTACTGCGGGTGAACGACCATTAAAATTTCACGCAGTATACTCAGAATGAGTTTTATACAAAACTAGATGCCCCAAAATTTGTTTTTTGCATTGGAACCGTACATTTTTCGGAAAAAAAGTCTTAACACAGGACTCGAAGTCCATACCTTTCAGAAAAACCCGTTCTGCGGTCCGGTTGTGATAAGATAACAGACAGACAGACATACAGACTTTCACTTACTAGTTTTTCTTACTAGCTTAGGTTTTATGAACATGGAATCATTATAATAATGCCTATACTTGCACTGGTGCCACAAGATCATAGGCAATCAAATAAAAATGTAATAAATAAAGAATATAACCCAGTCACGTTCATCTATACATATTATAAAACAAAGTCGCTTTTTTCCCTCATGTCCCTTTGTTCCCTTTAATCTTTAAAACTACGCAACGGATTTTGGTGATTCTTTCAGTGTTAGATAGCCCATTTATCGAGGAAGGCTTTAGGCTATATTTTATCACGCTAAGACTAATGGAAGCGAAGAAATATAGGAAAATGTGGAAAAAACAGGGAAAATTATTTGAAAGGGCTAACTTGAACGCGCTAATATCAGGAGCTACTGGTCCGATTTGAAAAATTATTTCAGTGTTAGCCCATTTATTGAGGAAGGCTATAGGCTATATTTTATCACGCTAAGACTGAATAACTAATGCTAACGGAGAATGTGGAAAAAACGGGGGAATTTATTTGAAAGGGCTTATCTCGCGAACTGCTGGAGCAATTTTTATGTTATTTGGCACAGATAAGAAGTAGACCACGTAAAGGATCACAGGCTATCGATTTAATCATTTTTTCAGTGGCTATATTATATTTTATACCCGTGCGACGCCGGGGCGGGTCGCTAGTAATCTAATATTTAAAAATAAGTCTGGTTTCCCTTCCTGACGCTATAACTCCAGAACACACGAACCGATTTCCACGGTTTTGCATTCGTTGGAAAGGTGTCAAACTCCGTGAGATTTATAGAGAAAAAAAATCAAAAAAAAATCAAGAGAAAAGCAGAAAAATAGGGAAAACAGGCAAAACAACATTTGCCGGGACAGCTAGTACTATTTATAACCCTATCTTTACTATACCACACTAACAAAATAAATTTTTCTTGGAAAATCACCGCAACCTTACATCATACGAGAAACAAAACTCGGTTGAGCGATGATCCTAATGGCGTATGTATCGACCACAATACAAAATATATACAGTAGAGTCTGAAATGTTTTTGAAGTGAAAACTAATTTAGCAGCTTTGTGTTTTGTTGGGTGGGTATTACACTCACTTAATCTGCCGGCCTAAGATGCGCAAACGAGAAAATTTTGTTTACATATTATGGTTTTCTCGATGTTTGATGGTTTATCTCTTCATCTCTATTGATCCTAACATGTCGTACATTTTATCCCGTGTAGATCTGTCGTCAAAATCTATCGACGTAATGTGAAAAAATTATTTTGACATTATGTCGATATCGACAATATAACTAGACACTAGTGTGAGATATATCGTTGTACGTGCGTCTATGCACTGGACATGTGAACTGAAAGTCGTAAAAAGTAGAGTATACCTCCAGCACGTCGAGGTAGGAGAGGCAGTAATATCTTTTTCTAAATCCTGAGGAAAAAAAAGTGCCAGTTTCATTTTCGGTTCTGTCTGTGCTTCCAAAATGCCACTACTCACTCAACACGCAGACAAAGAAGTGCGAAACACCAAGCCTTTTAATGTACTTCAAAAAATTTATGCACCATGCAGCTTGGTATCATGAAATTTCCTCAAGTCAAAATCATTGGAATTGATCGAAAAAGGTACAAAAACGCATCAATTATTATGCGTTAAAAATCGAGATACTGTAAAAGTTATTTGAAATCATGCATAATTCATAATAATTATTAAGTGCGCTTTAGTCCGATTTAGGTGATGTTGTATAAAGAGAGTCTACTATATATAAAATATATTGCGTATCGCTCGATCTACATGAGATTAATGAGTGTACATTTTGTACCCCGCTCCATCCTTTTTGCATGTTTTGTCTGTAACGGGTTAAAGTTTGGTTCGATATATTATGCTCAGTTGTAAGCTTATCCGAATATTAATAAAAAGAACAATGTGTTATTCTAGTAAACAATGTTCCGTTCTTATATCTGATAAATTAAAAGAGTGTCTTGAAAAAGGATAAAATGATTTATTATACATATTACGTAAGAAATTGAATTATAATGTTACTTAACGTAATATTTTATTTGCGTTCTTATGCATCATTTAACAAAATATGGCGAAGAAAAATGGCAAATTTTGAAAAAATAGCAATAAATTAACCATCATAGCTATGTTTTACTTTAATAATAAACTTGATGATGCTCGCAACTCCATTGCGCCAAAATTTGTTTACCGCGCGGGAACCGTACATTCTTCCGGGATAAAAAGTATTCTATGTCCTTTTCCGGGACTCCAAGAACCTACATACCCAGCTAAATCGATTCAGCGGCTTAGGCGTGAAGGGGTAACAGACAGACAGATACATTTTCGCATTTATAATATTACATAGAATATAGTGTTAATTAGAATTTACGTGCGAGAAGAAAGTCCGAATTGTAACGCCGCAAACGTATTTCAAATACAAAGCATTATTAGCATTCCAAATCCAATATTGTCCGTTTATCAAACACGTCCGGCCCTGTCCGTTGTCCGTTCTGTCCAGTCTGTCCGGGGGCTAGTTCTAATTAAATGTCCTATCTATTCACTAGTTCCTAATGAGGGTTATATATCGGTTACATCGGAATTTGTCTAGTTGAATTGTTCCGATCTTTGTGAATATCTCGTGCGAAATTTGTGTGGTGAAGTGAAGAGTATTGTTTGGTAAAAAGCTTATGCTTGTATATGCTGTACATAATTTTAGGGATTTATATTTTATGATTCCATAGCAGAAAAGGAGAAAAGAGAAATTTTATAAGACATTTTTATTGTAAGTCTCTCTTAATGTATGATAGACTGTCTTAATGTAACTTGAAATTTAATGTACATTTAGTGTGTTGAAATTTTTGTGGTTTTTTGATGGCTGGATAAATATTAACTTCTACTAAAAGATAAGGCCGTTTTTGGTCTAACAAAGCAAAATTTGACATTCACACTAGATTACTTAAAATGTGTGACTCCTCAATATATTAATTTTATGAAACTTCTGATGCGCGAATCTAACTCGCACTTGTTTCGTTTTTTTTTTTTTAGTTTTTTTGCCCTAAAGACAACAACAACTACCTACTATTTTGTTTTACGATGATAAAAAACATTAATTTTCAATTGTCAGCTATTGTTATTAAGCCATAGAGCCATCGTAACAATGTATGCAAATGCGTATTCACTTATATGTTGTATAAATTATGTATCCAACACTTTGTGCCAACAGATAATTAACAGATTTGCGTTACATAACTCAGCAATTTAGTCGGTGTAAATTGGTAGATTAGCATGGAGAACACTTCTTTTACCCGATTACAAAATAAGGGATATCTTTTTATTTGTTAGACGCTCAATGGTTAACGCGTTGACGCTTAAGGCGAGAATAAACCCCAATTTGTTATTCCGTGACTCCGGGCTTACCTAGTTCCAATATAATAACGAAATGTAAAAAATATTGGATATAAATCACAACATTTAAAATAATTTAAGCCTTAAGAGCCCGTCCTCTCTTTTCTACTGCTCTCTTCACACTCACGTCTTTCATATGCCAGGTGAAAAAGGACGATCGCCAAGTTAGCGGGCAGATAGAGGTTTTCTGTTTTTAAAGGGTTTTTTATATTGAAGTGGTAAAAAGTAATTCCAACACTTTATAGACGACTTTCTCAACAGTACATAGTATATTTTCATACCGTTAAGACGTCAATACAATCCATAAAAAGGTGATATTCTAAACCTTTTACAGCAAAAATCACAAAACTGTCGCGGGTTTGAGTTGGATTATTTAAAGATACTTAAAAAAATAGAAAATCTAGCTCCAACACTATATTATAATTGAAATGATCTTACATGTTGTGCATTAAAACTTATAGAAATACTGTATTTTAACTGTTAAATCACGTCTGTTAAATGAGCGAAATCGGCAAAATTTCGTATACGGACTCTTAAGCATTTTAATAAAACGTAATACTTTGGCTGTAATTAATTTACAAACTACCATGGGCGACGGAAGTTGCTTTCCATCAGGTGACCCGTTTGCTCGTTTGCCCCCTTATTGCATTAAAAAAAAAAAAAACTCACCTCCGACAAAAATCTAATTCATCGAAATATAAGTATTTACTAGGATAATAATTATACATTTTATTTAAATAAATTGTTAGTAAATCTATATAAAAATCTTCTGAACCGAACAATTTTGTTTCTTAATATTTATTTCCAAAGATATTTAAAAAAAAACATGAAAAATAGAGAAGATCCGCCCCTAGTATTTACAGTTTTATGCTAAGCTAAAATGAATCTTATTGCGATGCGTATACGCTTGGTTTTTGGTTCCCCACCTTAATACAGTTGATGTTATGCAGGGTTCGAATCTTGCTCAGTTATTATTTATGCTATTATATTATAATATGCTATTATATTATAACATGCTATTATAAAAAAACATGTTCTTTTTTCCTAACTCATGAATCCATACTAATATTAGTAATACAAAAGTGTATCTGTCTGTCTGTTATCTCTTCACGCCCAAAACGCTGAACCGATTTTGCTGAAATTTGGTATGGAGTTACTTTGAGTCCCGGATGCATAGGTACTTTTTATATCGTAAAAATGTACGATTCCTGCGCAATAAACGAATATAGGCGTCATCTAGTTGCATAATCTGTTACAAATGTTTTGATATTTTTATCATTTACTAAAGAAATAAAATTTCAAAAAGAAACTTTAACTACAAGAAAAGTTTTCCAACAACTCACATTTATAAACAGCGTCCTAATTTACATTCATGCTCTAACCTGTGTCCACTTCGTAATCAAATTCTCATAAAATTTCAATAACGTCACCGCTAACTGCTTCTAGATGCAAATGTACAGGGGAGTAAGTTTTAATTGTCCTACATGGTGATCAATTTTAACACACCACTTACTTCAGAGTGAGTCCGAATTTATTGCTTATTTGGTCAGATTTGAAAGTTCCCAAGTTTAAGGAGAACTGGTAAGTATTTTATGGCGAAAAGAATAATGCGAAATGGTATTTTATGGTGGAAGGAATGAGTGAGAATGGTGTTTTTTGGAATTTTTGTGGATAATATGGATGAACAAATGTAAATTATTTGTACTTTTTTTAAATAATATGTTTTTATGTTTTTAATAACGTAAAAGAATCGTATATAATCTTAATATATATAAATCTCGTGTCACAATGTTTGTCCTCAATGGACTCCTAAACCACTTAACCGATTATAATAAAATTCGCACACCATGTGCAGTTCGATCCAACTTGAGAGATAGGATAGTTTAAGTCTCAAATTATAGTCGCAATTTTATTTTATTGCAAATTATTTGTGTATAAAGAGCGACCATTGTTTATGCGACGCGGGTCACGGGATAGCGATGGACGTTGCCATGGTGACATACTTATATTTTAGTCACTAATTCAATAAAATAATACCGGCGATATACTTAATATAATATGGCAAAGAAACGTTTGCCGGGACAGCTAGTAATTGTATATAATCGTATTATACTAGATAACGCCCGCAACTCGTTGTGCCAAAATTAGTTTATCACGTGGGAACCGTACATTTTTGCGGGCTGAAAAGAACTCTATGTCCTTTTCCGGGACTCAAGTATCCCTGTACCAAATTACAGCAAAATCAACTCAGCGGTTTGAGCGTGAAGAGGTAACAGATAAACACACTTTCGAATTTAAAATATTAGTATGGATTTGGTCAGTTTTGAAAGTTTCCAAGTTTAAGGCGTATTTTATGGTACAAGGAATAATAATATTGTCATCCTTTCTGGCAAGTATTTGATGGTGGAATAATATTGAGAGAGAATGGGTATTTTTCAGACTTTTCTTGGTTATGAATGAGCTCGTAGAGCTGCTACGTAGAGACGCTACGGTGTAGCAGTTCTACGCAAATGTAAAATGTATTTTTTTTTCGATTTCTACACTTTTTTATATATTATTCGTGCCACCGTGTTTCTCTGTCTATTTATATGTAACCTCTTTAGTTTAAGCCGCTAAAACAATTAGAATGTTTGGAAATACTTTGATAATAATAGGTACGTTAAAATATTTTAATATAATTATGGAAGTATAAGCCTATAGTATAAAAACAAAAGGCATAAATAAATAGCACTATCAAAACACTTCAGATTATAAAACTAATCTCAAAATATCTATAACACAATATCTATGAAAATGATTTGAAACTCATAATATTAACAAATCACCAAACTAACATCCAGCTAGATTTAATTAGACGTACATACAAAAGCCTGTGACCACGTTATAATCGAATCCCGGACAAAAACAGACATTCCTTAATATTCCATATCAAAACAAAGACTGTCCTTAGCCTTTAGAACTGCCTAACCATTGTCCACTTGCCCAAAGGCTACGACCATTTTACGTTGAGCCCCGTCATTCAATTTATTGCCTTCAATAATAGCGCGCTCGCTTCGTAAACTCGGATTGGCTGATACCAGTATAAACTGGCGCGATCCGGTTTAAACCTGATGTAAGGGGAATGAACCGGGATAATATGGGAATAGGAGCAGAATGCGGTTTCGGTATATGAGACGGTGACATCTGATATCTGACTGTATAGGCATATTAGTGTAGGGATGGGATGATGTCGATATCGCGCCATTTTATGTATCGATATAACCTATTATATTTTTCCTAATACTATTTTCATCTATACTAATATTATAAAGCTGAGAAAACACTTACAAAACTATTTTCTTGAACTATTAAATAGTCTACTATTTTTACTAATTTATATTATTTTAACGAAATACATGAACCGTTATGATAAAAATCATCGTCAGGTGTTTTATATTAGGAATTGTATGTAAACAAACAACGAAATAACAATAAAAGTATAAAATATCTAAAAATAACTACCGTTTTATTTTACGAGGAGGTGCATCATGGCCGTGTAGTCACAAGACGTATGTTTTTTACAAAAGGTATAACTGGAGTCTGGATGCTGTTAAGCATCAGCTGTGTATCATTTGACAAAAAATACGCATTTAGTTAAGACTTATGAATATAGATCATTTAGACTTTAGAACAGGACAGATGAATGCACATAACGTCATAACTCAAAAAAAAATGTGGGCTAATACACAAAACTTGACAGGTCGCTGTTAAGTATTCTTAAAATATTTTAATATTTACTATAAATAATATTAAAATATTTAGGGCCTGTTTCACCGCTTTCTGATAAGGTGCCCGATAGGCTTATTTGACAGATTTTCCATACTCTATGTGTCAAGTTAAGTGGTGGATAGCCTTATTAGGAAGCGGTGAAACAGGCCCTTAATGTTGGAAAATACTATTCACATAGCGAATACTAATTAATTTATTTAAAAAATAAACTATCGATATCCCGATATCCTATGTCCCGTCCCTACCGGCTTAAATGTCTAGGCGATAGAATCTCGACCTGATTGACCATACCGTAGTAAATATCTTACGGAATTATGCTAATAAACTAGCGCTGCCCCCCGGCTTTATAGGTGCTACTAAAGTACTGTACCACTGTCTGATTGCTGTCGCAATTAAACAGATACGAATTAAACGGTTATAATAACTGTAACAAGCGTTGTTCACTTGTTTTATATGGGTGAAAATATGAAACTCACGTCAGGATATGTGACCTGATAGTAAATTCGTAAGACGGAGCGAGAGACCGCCGGCGCGGAATAGACGAAGAAGCGATTTTTTTTTAACGGGCTTTGACCCACCACGCATTCCCACCACTGTATCTCCTGTGTCACCAGGATCAACAGCGGTATCCAACCAGGAAAACCCTTTTATATGATCTCAGGGAACCTGAGGGACACGGCAAAACTATCTAGGGAGCCGCAAAATAAATTAATCAGAAGAAAATAGGAGGAGTAGGAAGAATTCCAATTTCCCTGCCCATACAAAGCGGGAGACAGCGCAAAGTTGCAATGACCGAAAGTCAGAGAACTTAAGGGGGAGCACCATGGAAATAAGGCTAATAATAATTGTGACTCCTAAGTTGAAGCTAAGTTAATATTGGAGTTTATTGTGTTTGACTGTCGCCAATAATAATTGTGACAAAAACGCTTGAAGGCACGGAATTTCCTAGCTCTGTCCACGAGATCAGTGTAGTAAGTGACTCCAGATTTCGAAGAGAAAATGATCACTACCACCTACTGTATTCACCACTTTTATAGCAAATAAACGAATTGAATTGAATTGAGACGAAGAAGCAATTGCCTGTTCCAACTGCATTGTTTTTGCCGGTACTTCGGGTGTTTGTTTTAAGATTTTGTCAATCTATAGGTAAGTTTCCTATCTTTACCGCAAGCAATCAGGACCAACAAGAATATATATCTAAATAAATAAAAATCAAAGGTGACTGACTGACATGGTGATCTATCAACGCACAGCCCAAACTATTGAACGGATCGAGCTGAAATTTGGCATGCAGGTAGATGTTATGACATAGCCATCCGCTAAGAAAGGATTTTGATAAATTCCAACCCAAAAGAGTTAAAATAGAGGATGAAAGTTTGTGTATAATAATACTTATTAACCCGAGCAAAGCCGCGGGCAAAAGATCGTTAATAAATAAAATGCCACTTTATGACCCCTACACTATAATTATAGGTTTCATTGTCTACCGACATTGGTCTAGCGACAGTAAAATAGAACTTATAACCTGCTAGATCACAAACTAATATTTATATAAAAAAATTCAGTAGCGTTCACTTGCGGCAAGGATAAGTATTAAGCCTTCTTAAGAGACACAAATTACTCATAATATTATAATGATCGCGGTTCAATTTATACTGGTGTTAATAATAAATGAGAGGTACCTACAAGTACTTTGTTAATACACCTCAATATTATCATCAAAGGGAATATTACGAAACCATTAACATAAACATTTCAATTTGGAAGGGTTCTACTAAGTGGATTTCACTATAAAACCTTTAAGATGACTTCAAAATACTGGGTCGTAGTCACTTGAGAACAAGAGATAATCTTGAAACAAATGTTGATGAAATAATGACCAGTTTTTTTTATTAAATAAGGGGGCAAACGAGCAAACGGGTCACCTGATGGTAAGCAACTACCGTCGCCCATGGACACTCGCAGCATCAGAAGAGCTGCAGGTGCGTTGCCGGCCTTTTAAGAGGGGATAGGGTAATAAGAGGGAATAGGGTTTTTGACTTTATTCAATGGAGTTGTTATAATTTGTTTAATCCATACTACTTCTGATAATATTATAAATGTGAAAGGAAGCACATAACGTCATAACTCAAAAAAAATGTGGGCTAATACACAAAACTTGATAGGTCGCTGTTAAGTATTCTTAAAATACTATTCACATAACGAATACTAATTTATTTAAAATATAAACTATCGATATCCCGATATCCTATGTCCCGTCCCTACCGGCTTAAATGTCTAGGCGATCAAGAAAATGAAGTCAGTGTACATAAAACCATTCTAAAACGACAAAAAAACGACTTATTCAGGTGGCAAATGAATTTTTTTGCAGAAAGCATTTTACTGAACAAACAATTGCAAAAACTTTTGTATTTTGAAACAAAATATATCTTTTTCCTACATTAGTACTACAAACCTGAAAATCAGTATAATTATAGACATTTGAGATGGCAAGTGACTTGCTGAGAAAATGATAAGACATATTATACAGATAAAAATACTCAACTAAAACGTTTTGCAAAAGAATATATATTATGTAGTATGGCCGCCAGGTACGGACTACGGAGTTAACTCGACTGAGTTGTAAAGTATTTTTTCTTAACACTGCCGGGTTAGATTTTGATGCCCTTTTGCACAAGGAAGTAGTTGAGGCATCCCTATAACAATAAATCAACATTATGTGTATTGGTTCACGGACCACATCCCATACAAATGTGCCCAGTCTCCTTTAATTGAAAAAAAAATCGACTTGATTATCCAACTTTGAAGGCGCATAACAAAAAAAAAATACAAATGCTTTCAAGCTGAAATTTTGGGAACACTTATTTTTTACCGTGATTTCTTTATTTTATAAACAAAATTCGCTAATCTTTGACCTTGTCATCATCCCTATTATGTCAGTGGCACTGTTTTCTTCTTAAATACATGAATTTTATAAAAGAATTAATGATAGATAGTGTGATGATTTAGAATTAGCAAAAACGGTTTTACTCTACTGTTTAGTGATATTAACATTATCATTATGACGCGTTTGTTTTATTGAAAACTATATTTTCGAATGACAAAATTTATTATAACCAAAATCTAGTCTATACTCATAGTAGAATTCCAATACATTTCAGTCAGCAATAACAGCGGAATCCCATGGACAAGTGTAATTAAAATAAACTATCATCCCGCCAATGTTTCATCGATTTTAATCCAGCTAAGTGTTCGTATTTATCACCGTCCAAAATGGCGACGGTTGTGAGCTACGGTGATGCTGAAATTAGTACTTTATGTTTATTAGTATTTCAATATTATGAACTATATTAAATGCATACTTAATATTATAAATGCGAAAGTGTGTCTGTCTGTCTGTTACCTCTTGACGCCTAAACCACTGAACCGATTGTGCTGAAATTTAAAATGGAAATACTTTGAGTTCCGGGAAAGGACATAGGAAGTATCCTATGTCCTTTCCCGGAACTCAAAGTATTTTTATCTCGAAAAAATTTACGGTTCCCACGTGTCATCATCTAGTATATCTTATAATATATAAAAGTCTCGTTATGTTATAAAAAGCTATACGAATAGCTTTTAAACGATAGTAATATATGTGATGAATATTGTATTAAACTTAAAACAGATTTGTTGAAATTGGAAAATAAGCACGAACACAAAAACCAGTATAAAAATAAAGAAAGTCTATCAACACACTCTTTTCAACTACAAGAAACCGCTATAATTTTCAATCTACCTTTGTATTATAATTTATAATTGAATATTGTTTGTCGCACCGCAAAATCTTTATTTAGTTTGTCATTTACTAAAACTCTCATTCAAAAGAATATTCCCGATTGCTACTTAATAACATTCCCACTAATCTGTATGTCTGTTTGTACAGACCTTACCTCGCATACTCTCCCTTAAATCAATAGCATAAGGTTCATATTGGAATAACTCTGTGCAATAATCGGAATGCCACGCGCACGCAATTAACACTGACGTCTGCCAACGTAATGCACCACTGAACCTGGCATTCTGTGATCACAAAAGTATACTGTGGTACGACGTCAAGTATGATAATATCACGACAAACTATTACCAACGTCGTAAGGACTAGTTTAGTTTGAACTAAGGGTAAAATAGTACTGAATAGATAATATAAGAAACTAATTTACCAATCAGTCAAGAGCAGAAATCTTTGTCTTTCAAAGGTGTGTGATTACAGACGCGCGGTCACGCAAAAGGAAACTAATTAATTTTAGGAAAAGAAAGCAAATAAATAGGTACTGTTGGTTTTTTTCCTTTGGTGATATGGGGCCGACTGACGGCGTGGATTCTCTATGCATAGCGGAATTTAAGTTGTAGAGGTAATTACACTTACGCAAGATGTTATGGGGTCTAGCCAAAATTCAATGAATCACATGCGCGGAAAATGCACTCAGAAAATTTTACGTAACTTTTTCTAGCATTCCTTAATTGCGCTTATTGAATTTCTGCATCGGCGAGTCACATTATGCTACGTCTCTGTAACGTCTGAAAAGATAAACTTAAAATATATTCTCACACTGTTTATGGCAAAACATCGTCTCCCTGCTCAGCCAGTATATAATTTCCTTGTCTTGTATAGTTTTTAAATTAAAATACTTTTAATTTGCCGTAATTAATACTGATAAAATGAGTCATATTTTACTTTTAACCTAAAATTACATTAATATTAAACCACTAAACAGTCACATAAACCACTTTTACTCTACTTCTTCACACTTCTTCACCAAAATCAATGTCCCCAGCCCCTAATCCAACCCAAATCACCGGCGGCAGTTTATTCCGCGATGACAGTTTTATGACTGCTCGGCGTGGCGGTGGTGCGAACACATAAAATATTAATACACAATTTGTCCGAGTGGTCGGTTAATCCGAGGATTAATTACGAAAGAATTGTACGGGGGAAGAATAAGAAGATCATTTTTGCCATTGTGGCGTAATATTATATGAAATTGTAAATGAGAATGGATGGGTGTTAGAGCGCTTACAGATGAAACGGCACTTGTCGACGGCAGTCTTCGGCATGCGTCGACGGCAATCTACGGCTGACAAAAAAAATCCAGCAACTGCCGTCGACGCGTGCCGCTGACTGCCGTCAACAAGTGCCGTTCGTCTGTAAGAAGCCTTAGTTACTCTCCCATAATGTACAAACTGTTCTGGAAGGCACTCCAAAACGGTATCGGCGACAGTGCGTTTAATCAAATCCAGGCCAGTGCAGGATTGATTTTTATAGAGACCAAGTATGTGCGCAAATACATACAAACATACAAATAAATACATACAAACTCTTTCATAAGGATGTGACTACACACATTGAAACAGTCACTTGGAGAGGCGCGCCATGTTATCGTAGTTGATCTCTACGAAGTGCTACGAAATGCTACGCCGCGCTACGCAAGAAGTGAAAAGAGTTTGATGAAGTGAAATATTGTTTATTTTGTCTATTTCTTCAGCTTCAAGAGCTACAACTATTTAGCAATAATCGTCGAAAGTTATCCCGTAAATATCATTTCTAAGTATAGCCTATCACAAAACACCATACAATGAAAATCCACTCACTCGAAATCGCTAGGGTATATGCATAATATTTATTCCTTCTGATTCTCAAGATATTTGTTGAACAAGTGTAGCGCAGAGACGTTTGGGTGAAATTTACAACGCTTTTAGTCTCACTTCAGAGGACTCGCACGTTTGGTATGTATGGATCGTGTATGGATGTGGGTTTTTGGATTTCATTTTAGGTGTAAAGTAGATTATGAAACTGATAGTACTAATGTTTATAAAGCTTATAAAACTGTATAAAATTCTTAGTCTTAGGCATCCATTACACGGTAGGTTCCTCGTCAGTCAATTCCATCAATCATGAATAATGTTTGACTGATGGTGACTGATGGGCTGACGAATGTATCCAGATTTTCGTCAATCACCGTCAGTCACGCTCTTACACGGTAGGTTACCCATCAGTCACAGTCATGACTGTGGTAAAACTGACAGCAAAACCTACCGTCTAATGGATGCCTTAGATAAGCATTGTTTTGTGTGTTTGAATTTTAACTCATTTACGGCCGCACTCAGAGAGTAGAGACATTTTGTGAGAACTTGAATTTACTTTGACAAAGAGTATGACAGACAATTTATTTAGATGGTTAATAACACAATTTCAATATCCATAATCTAAAGTTACACTTTTATTTTTGTCTGATTAATTAATGATGTTGTTGTTTATGCCCATAAGACTAAAACATGAATCAATAATTAATTGAACACTATTAATATACTTCCTAGTTGCTAGTAAACCAAATAATAGTACTTTCAGAAGAATCCTCATCCAAATTTTATCCCTCCTCGTTCGCGAAGGCAGGGGGATGTTCTTACGCCATTAACATGTATATTACCTTTAATTCAAGCCTTTTTGATGACGCGACGTTTTATCAGCAATTTGTATACACATTCGCAAACTGTTTACAATTGATATTGACACTTAAAATGTAAACGCACTTAGAATTTTACGAGCAGATATTTGTTTGTAAATTGTGTTTTGTTTTTGTAACGTTTACGTATGGAAAATTTATAAAAACCTCACGAAACCGTACTTTTTCTCGGCCTGAAATAATCTTTTATCCTTTCTTGGAACTCTCTATACAATTTTATAAAAATCGATTCAGCTGTCAAAGAGATATCAACATGGCGTTATAATATTATGGATTTTAAATTTTATAAAAATCGATACAGCTGTTTAATCATAAAGAGATATCAACATGGCGTTATAATATTACGAATTTTAAAATATAGATTAAAATTTAAAGACGTCAATTTACTACATTCTAGAATACAAAAATATTTAAAAGGTAGATAGAAATATCTAAGAAGAAGTATCTTAGTTGCTCTGCAAGGGATGTTGTAAAGTTTCAGGTACAATATAATCTATCTTAGCTTTTATATCAGTATTTTAGATACACCAAACTTCACCTTTTGCTACCAATTTTCATAAGAAACTGAGTGTATATTTCAAACTGTAATAAACTACCAGCTAGTATTATTCTTAGTGTGAAACTTCTATGCAATTATTACGAAGTGCTTTTTTCTTTTCAGTTCAATGTCTTAGGTCGTAAAGTTCAGTTTTATTTGCACTCATTTCCTCCAACAATCAGTTTTCATTTAGCACTATATTACCTTCAATTTGAAAATGGCGAGGAACGGAGCAATCAGTAAGAAATACGAAATAAACCAGCGGAGTTGAGAACAACCAGTTTAGCTTGAGCTCTGATAAAGTAAAATACCTTTTTATTGAAATTAATGAACGTTGAATATTATTATTTTCTTCTATGAGAAGTTATATAACACTGTAATTAATTATTAATTACTTTCAATTTAAAAATTATTGTTACTCTCGCCAAAACTCAAATAAGCGATTTTAGTCTTCAAATAAACGTGAAAATCCAAGAAAGGTTTATATTATTAAGTGGAATGGAATTGATATTATGAAGTTCACCGGGTCATCACGTTACATATTTTAAATTGTCCTAATCTAATCATATCTTATCATATTGGATGGTATAAAATTTATTTATAGAGAAAAATATACACGACGTCAGATATTATTTGAATATTTGAATTTTGCGACTAGTCAATTACACAGTACTCGTTTACTTTTAAATCAGTGTTAGCTTCACAGTTCATCTTACGCTGGTCTCTTACAAGGAAAACTGGGAGCATATTCGAAAATCTCGAATATCACTTAGCCCGAGGAGTTATAACAATAAATTTCGCGATTTACATACGGGCGGGCTGAGAGGGCCTTACGCGTCGCTAAGCACGCTAATACCAGGCTTTCCTGTTTTTCTCGTTTATGTATATCAATAAAATTATATGTCTTGTGAATTGACTACTGAGTCCACTTCATAGGAAGGGTGTATAAAATTTTTATGACCCACTTTAGATATAAAAGTTGAGTGGACAATGGTCGTACATGATTTTTGAAGTTATTATTCTTAATGCTTCAATAGACAGTTAGGTACTGCAAGATTATTTTAAATATTACTAGCTGTCCCGGCAAACGTTGCTTTGCCATAATATATTATTGAAGTGACTAAATAAGTATGTCACCATGGCAACGTCGATCGCTATCCCGTCGCACAAACACAACACACAAATAATTTACTATTATTTATTCAACAAATGCACTTATCAATATATAAAGTACCGAGTAGCCGATTCTCAGAATATGCATATAAAATTTGGTAGAAATCAGTAAAGCCGTTTCGGAGGAGTTCGTGGACTAACATTTTGACACGAGAATTTTATATATAAGATAATCAATGATTATAATAGCCAAAGTTAATAAGGACGGTGCGATTTTAAAATATATACAACCTGAAGACGCCCGAAATTCACGGGACTCAAAGTATATCCATGCCCAAATTTCAGCAAAATCGATTCAGCGGTTTGGGCGTTTTTTTATAAAATAAGGGGATCAAACGAGCAAACGGGTCACCTGATGGAAAGCAACTTCCGTCGCCCATGGACACTCGCAGCATTAGAAGAGCTGCAGGTGCGTTTCCTGCCTTTTAAGAGGGAAATGCGTGCCTAATAAGCGTGAAGAGGTAACAGACAGACACACTTTCGCATTTATAATAACAGTATGGTTAAATGAAAAAAGTTACACATAATAAAAACTGCAGGTAGATCAAAAATAATTTTTGAATAAAAGATAAAGTAAAATATCAATACAGTGTTTGCCAAAGTTCCACTTTAATAAAAAAAAAAAAACAGATATAACGTAATCACAACGAAATGCATCGTCCGAGGCGACGGTCCACAGTAACACGATGAATATAAACGATGCATATCCGAACCGCACCGGAAACGCCCAGATTTGTCACTGTCAAATTTAAATGCGGGGAAAAACGTACGTCATCTGTTATACAGACTTGTATGGCGCTAATTCTGCCTTTTGTGCAGCTGGAAACGAGTTTGATATGTATCAGAAATCAAATTAATCTCCGTGTAAAGCCCGTCACAGACTTAACTATAATATATATTAATATTTTATAGCTAGGCATAATATTACCATATATTTTCTATACAAATTTTCGCGTGACCTCACACTTAGCTATAATATATAATTATATTTCTGTGATATGTGGATTTAGTATAGAAAATATATTTTTTGCGGGCTAGGATAGTAAAGCGACAAAAAAACATTATAAGCAATAAGATAATAATAGAATCAGGCGTTATTTTGCGGAAATTCATAGCTTATAGTACTTATGTTATTATTTTTAGCAAAATTCCGCGAAATAAACCTCCACCTGTAAGTAAATGAGTACAGCACCTCCCTTCTCTCCCACACTGCCTATGCGTACACTCGCATGCAAGAACCTGCAAAAATCGCCAGCATATAAGCAGTCATATTAGAAAATTCGTGCAAGGCCTCTCACCACATGCAGGTTGAAAACCTCGACGCGCGTTTCGCCCCAACACCGGAGCATCCTCAGGGTGTGGACTCTACGATGGACTTTTGACGGACGTTGTTCGTAGAGTCCACATCCTGAGGATATACGACTCAGTAATTTGTTTAGTATGGATTTATCATCTATACTTAATATAAAACAAAGTCGCTTTTTTCCCTCATGTCCCTTTGTTCCCTTTAATCTTTAAAACTACGCAACGGATTTTGATGATTCTTTCAGTGTTAGATGGCCAATTTATCTAGGAAGGTTATAGGCTATATTTTATCACGCTAAGACTAATAGGAGCGAAGAAATAGAGGAAAATGTGGAAAAAACGGCGAAAATTATTTGAAAGCGCTAACTTGGATGCGCTAATCTCAGGAAATACTGGTCCGATTTTAAAAATTCTTTTAGTGTTAGATAGCCCATTTATTGAAAAAGGCTATAGACATAATTTTTTCAGTGGCTATATATTAAATACCCGTGCGATGCCGGGGCAGGTCGCTAGTACGAATAATGAAAACTAAGGGCCTGTATTCACTTTGATTAGTGCGAGTGCAAGTGATTAGTTCAAGAGATTAGTGATTAGTAGAAATCAAAGGACTTGCACTAATCAGTCGCTGTCCACACGTACTTTTACCTGATTACTAATCACCTGCACTAATCACTTGCACTTATTACTAATCAAAGTGAATACGGGGCTTAAGGAAGAGTAACTGTGTCAAAAATTTGTTCCGATTCTACAAAATGTGACCCGAATACATACATACTTTATGCAAAAAGAGATTCGAATACATGCAAGAATTTTGTGTAATTAATAATAATAATTATTATTTCTATAATAACAATAATTATTGTAACTTCTGTTACAATAATTATTGTTAACGGCTTTATTTTGTCAATTTGAACGTAGTGTTTCGTTATTGCTATATTATTTTAATGTGCGAAAAGAACCTTGAGAACGAAAAAATTGAAAACTATTGAAGCATGGGAGTTACGTTTCCTTGGTTTTTTTTATTAAATAAGGGGGCAAACGAGCAAACGGGTCACCTGATGGTAAGCAACTACCGTCGCCCATGGACACTCGCAACATCAGAAGAGCGGCAGGTGCGTTGCCGGCCTTTTAAGAGGGAATACGCTCTTTTCTTGAAGGTTTGCAGGTCGTATAGGTCCGGAAATACTGCTGGTGACAGTTCGTTCCAGAGTTTTACAGTGCGCGGCAGAAAGTTACGCGAAAAACGCACTGTGGAAGACTGACACTCATCAAGGTGATGAGGATGGTATGTTTTTCGCGTGGGACGATGGCGAAAAGTTGCAGGTGGTATGATTCCGAACAATCCCTCAGTTTTTATTATTCCTAGGATTTATATTTATTTAACTACAATAATTATGAGCTATATTTAACGTTCTATACGAAATGTAAATGACACAACACAAAACACTAAAGCCTCCATTTCCCTCATCCCGCCATATTTCACTATTGAACAGTATGAATTATCGCTGTCTTCGTAACTCCCCGGATTTTTATCTCATCCATTATTTAGCTGGAGGCTTAATGATTTACAGTTTCCGTACATTATGCACCTGTCCCGGCTTCTTTGTGATTCATTATGATCGAGTGTTGATGATGCAGATATTACAAAATTGATAAAAATATGAGGACTAAAAAATCTGTTTGTTACGACTTTTCATTCGAACCGATAAACTGATTTAGATAAAAAATGGTATGGACAGACTTTGAGTCCCGGGAAAGGACATAGGATACTTTTTATCCCGGAAAATGTACGATTCCCGTGCGATAAACGAATTTTGTCTAAAATGTATCTCTTTCTGTTACGTCTTTAAGCCGGTAAAACTTATGACGATAGACATTTATACGTGGGAGAGCGATGCTTCGGCACGAATGGGCCGACTCGACCGGAGAAATACCACGTTGTCACGGAAAACCGGCGTGAAACAGCGCTTGCTATATAATAGGATAGGGGATTGGGCTTCCGATAAACTCACTCAAGTTTACCGGAGGCCCAATCCCCTACCCTATCCACTTCCCTTCCCATCCCTACCCTTCCCTATTACCATATTCCCTCTTAAAAGGCAGGCAACGCACCTGCAGCTCTTCTGATGCTGCGAGTGTCCATGGGCGACGGAAGTTGCTTTCCATCAGGTGACCTGTTTGCTCGTTTGCCCCTTATTTCATTAAAAAAAAACATTAAAATATTTATGTACTTCTCGGGACTTAGACTTGTGTACTTTTTCTGATTTCTATGAAACCCACCACAGTCACCGAAACCAGCATGAGAAGAAAACAATTATTAAACAATAAGAGAAGAGAAACAATTATTATTACAGCATTTTATAAGAAAACCAGCTGACCTGGCAAACGTTATTTTGTCATATAAATTATTTCTAGTATCAATATAAAAAGTAGATAAAAACCTATTCTCAGGCCCAACGAATGTACATACTTACAAAATTTCATTAAAATCGGTTGAACCGCGTTTTGGAGGAGTTCGTGCACAAACACTGTGACAAGAGAATTTAATATATATATTATAAGTAATTGATCAATTCAATATTTTCAAATACCTTTCAGTACTATTTTACGTTCTACATGGTATAAACCTACTTCATCCGTGTGTTCTATTCTGCCCCATAATCCCTAGGGTCTTGCTGTAGACCCTTGCGTGACCTTTCCAGACCTATTGTGATCCCATCGTGTCACAATAGTGGTCTACTTGTTCAATGTGTGAATGTATGGGGTAGATCCCCAAAGATCCAAATTGAGTAATTTATTCTTTTTATAATGCTTACTGTTTGTGCTTTTTGTCCACTATATTTAGCATCTTTCATCAGATCGAACAACCTTCAAGAAAAGAGCGTATTCTCTTTTAGAAGGCCGGCGACGCACATGTAGCTCTTATGATGTTGCATGGGCGACGGTAGTTGCTTTCCATCAGGTGACCCGTTTGCTCGTTGCCCTTCTTACAAAAAAGCGCACAATCCTGAATCACAATATCGAGCTCTGAGATCGGTGCGACATACAACGTCAGAAGTGACCATAGTGAGCTTGATCGAGTATACAACCGCTCGGTCGGATCTTTATAGATCTTGCCTTGAGATCTTTCCTTGCCAAGCATAGTATTCCCACGATATTATATGCTTTCTAACTAAGCAACTACCACAGCTGCCCATTGACACACGTCGTGATTTGAATGATACGTTATACAATATATAGTACTTTTTATGCTGATTTTAACGATACACGCACAATCAGTGTCGTCCTATTTAGGTATAATTTATCACACATAATCCGAGTCGCACAGCGCACTACATCACGCGCGCGTATTAATCATACGTTTTATGTAAATTTCACTAAGTGCTGCTGATAAATGGATGGTCAGTGCTGGCTACTGTGACTGCGGAGTTAAGCCGCGGATATGACTTTGGTGATATTGGATAGATATTTGCGTTTATTTGGCAGAGTAGAATAGGTATACAGTAATAGGCATCAACTGTTTTCAGGAGTAGGCCGCTGAGTTCCCAGGTTTCAAAATGCTCACTGGTGAGACAAGTGTGACGTAAGTGTTATTACATTTTATTGGTAATATATACATCAATAATATACGTCAATTCCACCAGAAATTCATGAACCGCATCACCTCGATTCTAGAATACGCTAGCCAGGCCATTTAGCAAAAACTTTTTTGTTATCGCTTCGTTACAGAATCGCCAACCAAAATGTATAGAATTGACATAAGCGTTCGTTAATAACGTTGACGTTCGACTCGTCTTATGTCAATTCCATACAGTTTGATCGGCGATTCTATAAGCGATAAAGAAAAGATCTTTGGCTCACCCCCCAGTGCTCATAAGTCTTATGAGCACTAGCCAGTATACTACAGGGTATGTTCACAAATATACCCCATATTTGTGAACATACCCCGTAGTAGCACATAATATAGCAAAATATTAAATAGCTAATTAAAGTTCTGAATTACAGTAAATACTGACACTTTTCTAGACGTTCTAATTTGTATTGAGTATGTTTTCTTCAAAGACAGTCAAATCTATATAAAATCTTTCAAAACTACTTGCAAACTTAAACTGTTAAATGTATAGTTACAATCTAGCTAAGATAATTTATAATAATAGCTGTACCGAAAAAAGTTCACCGAAAAAAAAGAAAAAAAAAGCCCACACTCCACATTTCAGTGGTCAAAAAGCTGTCCACTTGATTTCATTTTTCACTCGTCCACTGACATGGGTATTGAAAAGGAGTTTGTTTTTGTTCGGACCCTCTGTGGGACTGTTGGTTTATATTTGTTACATCATTAACTTGGATTACAAAGGTTTTTGTATGGAAGGGTTTTGTAGATGGGTTTTATAAATAGTCTTGGTCTTTTTGCGCTTCGCAGGTATTATATTATGTTGTTGGTGCTTAATCAACATATTTCGATAATTAAAACTCTAACATTCTCCTTTTTTAATCCAACCTTATTCAGTTTCAGAGTGAAAAGTAAATAAAATCGATATAGGACCAATAGTTATAGTATGAAATCTTTTAAGGGATAGTTTAAAACCTTCCTTAAGTTCGTCAAAGCACAATTATAAAATCTAGCATGAACAAAAACATTATTTACTTAATAATCTTGTATCCATACTTCCAAACTTAACATTATAAATGCGAAAGTGTGTCTGTCTGTCTGTTACCTCTTCACACTCGAACCTCTGAACCGATTTAGCAGAAATTTTGTATGGACGTAGGATAGTTTTTATATCGAAAAAAAATTACGATACTCGCGTGATAAACGACTTTTGACGCAACGGAGTTGCGGGTGAAATCTAGTTTTCCCATATTTTAGAAAACAAGTGATTTTATTCCGAAAAACAACCTAACAAACCGTGAAATTAAACAACCCTTCCTTACCAAAACAACCACGGCGCTATGAAATTGACAAATCATGTCTGTATGATTGAGATCCACATTTGTATCGGCTGAGATATTGTGGCTATTAGTGAGGGTCAAGATATATTGGCTATGCTAAAATCGTTGATTGAAGATGGGTCAGTTCTGGGAGAACAGCATATACATAATATTATGTTATCAAACAACACACTTTTTTTTATATCTATGGACGCTTTACACCACGTCAGTCTGGTCCCGTGGTAAGACAGCGGAAATATATTTAATACTTTTATACTATACATAATACGTATTATATTTAAGATGTTTATTATAATACTAGCGACCCGCCCCGGCGTCGCACGAGTATAAAATATATAGCCACTGAATAAATGATTAAAATCAACATCCTATGATCCTTCACGTGGTCTACTTCTTATATTCTGTGCCAAATAACATAAAAAATTGCTCCAGTAGTTCGCGAGATAAGCCCTTTCAAATAATTTCCCCCGTTTTTTTCACATTCTCCTATTAGTCTTAGCGTGATAAAATATAGCCTATAGCCTTCCTTAATAAATGGGCTATCTAACACTGAAAAAAATCATCAAAATCCGTTGCGTAGTTTTAAAGATTAAAGGGAACAAAGGGACATAAGGGAAAAAAGCGACTTTTTATAATATGAATAGATAGAAGATGTATATTATAGATGTACAAAAATTTCACCTCTACAATTTTATTATAATATTATGTTATATCATATATTATGTATATATATAGATAGATAGACACCTATAGATAGATAATATATACACTGAATCAAATAATAACTAAAAAAAACGGTAAAGGTTCGAAAACATACCTCAAAATTGATGGGGAGCGGGGGTGAGGGGGGAGGGGAGAGGAGGGGAAACACCCCCGTACCAAATCCACACTGAGAAACCCCCCAGTATTGGAGCTACTCACCTTTGAAATTTTCGGGATTCTGAGGCTACATCATATTTTATTCTCGGCAATTTGTATAGCGTGTTTTGTGACGGTCACCGGCTGCTGCCGCAGCACAGTCACAGTTCTAACCCAACCAACTTTTGGTGAGAGGCTGTGCCCCCGAGCCCCCCCTTTCTTTTATAGCGGTCGCTAGCTGCTGACGCAGCACGCTTGCTGCGCTCGCTCGGCTCCCTCTGTGTTGTGATCTAAGTTCTAACCTAAACTAACCTACTTTTGGAATTTCTTGATTGTGTTTGTTTTTGTTTTGGCTGTGCCCCCCGAGCCCCCCTTTCTTAGGTAGGCCTTTCTAAGTAGGCCTTCTGTTAAGTCTTTACATTAATAATGAAATGAAATAAAATGATGCGCTTGATACGGCGCCGGCAGTCATTTCGGCAACTTGCTGGGGAAGGTTTGTGAATGTTAGCCCAAAAAACAACTTTCTTACCTTATAATATTATACACGTTTAATACTCCGTTGACCTACAAAACTAAAAATTTATATCAGAACCAGATAAGTACTTAAATTTACAAATTGAATACAAAAACTCATAACCTACACAGCTTAACTAATACCTAATAATTACACAAAAAATATATTTTTTAAATTGATAAAGGAATTAAAATAATATCTACACTCAGAATAATCAAATAACACAAACTAAAATATGAAAGTTATCGCAAATCACAAAAATAAAATATGAAGATTGAAGATTTCAAAATGAGTTTGACTGTGCATAAAATTTGAATTTCGAATTTAGAATGCTACTTACTTTTTTTTTCAGCTAGTCAGGTCAGTCAAGAGTCAAGACTTATTTTACTCATAAAATAATAATCTTATACAGGGTGTAACAAAACTAAGTGATAATACTTTAGGATGTGTACGTGTTCCTTGTAGACTGTAGAGATTTCACTGTGAAAATAGCAGCGCTGAAAGACCAAAATTTTTTTTCACTTATGTATGAGGAAACTGGTGACGCTCGGGCCCTTGCCCATACAAGGGTGAAAAAAAATACGTCTCTCTACAAGGAACACGTACTCACCCTAAAGTATTATCACTTAGTTTTGTCACACACTGTATGTTAGTTATAAACCGTACTCCTCCGAAACGGCTTCAATGATTTTTATATTATAAGTATTATGCATATTCAGAAGGTCTGAGAATCGGCTACTGCATAGACTAAGAAAATAGTATGTCTGGTCTCTGGGCTACTTTCTACTTTTTATATTGATGAGTGCATTTGTTGAATAAATAATAGTAAATTACTACAACTCGAGAGTGCTGACGACCATTGCGACGGGCTAGCGACGAACGTTGCCATGGTGCCATACTTATTAATCACCTCACTAAAATATTTTAATAATACTTGCTGTCCCGGCAAAAGAACGTTTGCCGGGACAGCAAGTATTATTATAAAACTTAATAACATTTTTTCGAAACATGAACATCCCTTCTTATATCGCACCGCGCACGTCTGCGTCATACGGAGAACACTTCCCTAAAATGTTCAGTCTCTACGATCAGTGGTTTAGGTTTTATCGTAATTCCATTTTCATATCTAATAATTGCTTTAACCCTAGATTTCGCCTAAAACACAGGGTAAACTAATTCTGGCAACACTGTAAACTAATACCTCACCATGACGTATATTAATTATTAATACTAACTGAAAATTATTAAGTAAGTATTATGAATATTATATCATTCAAGACAAAGCCTGTTATTGATAATATGATAATATGTATATATTATTTATTAAATAGATTAATAATAAGTGTAACTTCATTTCTTATAAAAGATATTTTTAAATTTTTGGCACTTTACACAATCTTTTGTGCATAAAATTAAATCTCAATGAAAAAAAAAAACACCAATTCGTACAGGAATAATTAATTTTGAATTTCGAATGCCAATATTTTTTTAACAATTTATAGATGACAAAACATAATGTAAAGCCCTCCATTCAAGACACTCTTTCTAAATTCTACAAAAGTATAAGAAAACAATAATATCATAATAACAATAAATTGTTACATATATATAGTTATTATTTAGATTTAGCAACTAATTGTTACGATAATATAATAGGCTTCATAAGTTGCAATTTCGATTGTAAATCTAGATAATTTACAAATAGAATGAGATCGCTTTATCGTGAATGGTGGCTTTATTTCATAAGCAAAAGAGTATTTACTCAAATAAACTCTAATGGCTGGTTCACACGTATTATGTGGATAAGTAGTTAACTAAATTTTTACTTAATTTTAAGTTATCAATTGCATGTAAACACAAATTTAGTAGCAAGTACTTTCAAGCAAGTTAAAATTTACTGAAGTAATTATAAAGTCATAAGTTAAAATTTAATTGACTACTTAATACGTGTAAACCAGCCATAACTTACATGGCAAAAATAGAGTACACAAATTATGTCTACTGTGGCAAAAAGCAGTGATTGGCGCCTCTAACTCCCTGCGTCGCTTCAAGCTGCTGCTAAACGCTGTAAAGCGCTGTAAACTGTTCATGCTTTTTGACGACTTTTAAGGATAAATTTCAACAAACTATGAATTACATCTTCCATAAAATACATCAAATAATAATGATGCGAATTTTCGAGCAGATTGGACTAAGGAATCGAGTTGTCCCATACTAACTTCATCCCCCCTTTTCACACCCTTATGAGAGGAATTTCTAAAAATCTCTTCTTATCGCACGCCTACGTTATACGAAAAACACTCCTTCCAAATTTCAAGTATTTACAATCACTGGTTTAGGCCGTGGCGTGATTCCATTTTCATGTCATTCCTTTTATATAATGACTAGCTGTCCCGGCAAACGTTGCTTTGCCATAATATATTTGCCGTATTATTTGTGACTAAATAATTATGTCACCATGGCAACGTCGATCGCTATCCCGTCCCACAAACAATGGTCGCCGTCAGTCTCAGGTTGTAATAATTTACTATTATTTATTCAACAAATGCACTTATCAATATATAAAGTACCGAGTAGCCGATTCTCAGACCTACTGAATATGCATATAAAATTTGGTAAAACTCAGTAAAGCCACGAGACACGAGAATTTTATATATAAGATAAAATATAGATTATACACATATTTAATACACATCCATGACCCAGGAACTTTATAAGCTTTTTGTTCCGTCGGCGGGACTCGAACCCGCGACCTCCGGCTTGAGCCACCAATGCTCTCACCACTGCGCCACGGAGGTCGTCAAATAATACACTTACGCTTATTTCGGCACGGCACCGTAAGTTTTTCAATAAGTGAATCAGCCCTGGATTTATAAATAGGCCGTTATAGGGTACGACCTAGGGGCTGCAACGTCCTAGGGTAGCGTCCATAAAGAGGCGCTACAGATTACGTACTTTGTCCTTCCTTCCCAGTCGTATCCTCATGGCTGAGGGACGTGACCACCAAAATTAGCTATCTGGGATAGGGCCATTTGTCTCTGTTTTTGGCCTGATAAAATGCCTCCTGGAACGTGCAGTCATCAGACGTGAATGTCAAGGCTGATGACTCTGCCTCTCTGCCTCTTTTCCCCTCTAATTGCCTAGCTAGTATGAGACTCACAAGATTATAAGGCTCCAGGCGGGCTATGTGGCCAAAAAAGGATCGTTGTAGACAAAGCGTGAACAGGCGGGTAGTAATGGTACGTGACATTTGTGGCTTAAGAGCCCGGGTAACCCTCGAAATTCTCATACATACGTAATACCAAAATCATTTTGTCATACGAAAATATTGAACATGTTTGAGTTATTTTTCAGCATAAAATAGTAATTACCTAGGTTCCTGAACAAAAATTAACTTCAAAATATTTAAACACTAAAAAAATCAAAAATTTATAAATAATTAGTAAATTTACTACAAAATATTTTAATACTAAAAAATATTTTTTAGAGTTGAAATATTTTGTAGTAAATTTACTATTTATTTATATATTTTTTAGTATTTTACTCTATTTTTTAGTGTTTAAATATTTAGTAGTAAATTTAGTAAAAAAAAGTTTTACACAAAAAAAAATTAGTGTTTAAATATTTTGAAGTTAATTTTTGTTCAGGAACCTAGGTAAGTAATTACTATTTTATGATGAAAAATAACTCAAACATGTTAAATATTTTCGTATGACAAAATGATTTTGGTATTACGTATGTATGAGAATTTCGAGGGTTACCCGGGCTCTTAAGTCACTTTTTATAAAAAAATCAATAAAAATGTGACTTCTGTGTGAAATAAAGTATTTTTATTATATTTCGTGGGAATGGTATTACAAAATAAATAGATGTGCATATAAATTTATGTAGTAATAGTATGCAATTAGCTAATTAATGATTGATTGATTTTTTTTTATGTGGAAAACGAACCACCTTAAACTTCTTGAATTCTGTGTGTAAGATAATTACAATTACAACCCGATTTTTTTTTGACGCAGTGAAATGCTGTTATACATTCGACGCAGGGGACGGGGGCTCGCCGCGGCGAAGATGGTAGGTGCCGCCGTCCTACTCACTAAAACACTGCGATGTTCCCTCGACACGCTGGACCGAGTGCGACCGGTAACTGCAACATGGCGTCCGGGAACAATTACTATCCTAGTATACAATCATTATAATTCATAATACTAATGACGACCCACAGATTACAGTAATAAACAATTTTGGGGTGATGTTGTGACATATTTTAATTATGCCGCCATTTTAATTTTGAAAACTAATCCGCTTCGCCGCCTACTAAAACGGTTTCGCGGCCAAATTATCAACTAGTGTTGTGAAAAACGTCGATACATAGGTATCTATCGATGTTTTTAACCCTCGATAAAAAGAGATGTCATATTCTTTGAACTGTCTGTCTATCTGTATGTGTCTATCGTGACATCGTAGCATCCAAGCTGTTGAACCAATTTTGATCTAGATTATTCTTGTTTGATTGCCTACTTGTGAAAAATAGGTATTATTCCAATTTCTTGTAAGTAACTTTATATATTAGAAAATCAAGGATTGTGTTATTTGACTAATTTACAGAAAAGCGACTACAAGTAATTTTTATTCCTGAAATCAGAGTAAATAGCTATCTTTCACTTACCTAGTAACCAGCTAATATATAAAAATTGTACCATACCAAACGAAAAATGCCACATAGGTACCCTGTTCTTTTCCTAGTCTTTCATAATCATAATACCAAACCATCGATATCGACAAAACCTCAACCCCATCACTATTTTAGTGATGTAATTAACACCAGCTAATCCTACCGCGACAGGTTTCTTATTAACACCATTTGTCAGCTAGGGATGCGCCGCGGGATTTACTTATCAGCACATCACTAGTACAGGGTATTTATAATTTGGAATATTCATTTCAGACTTTGGAGATTAATAGGGGTAGTCACCCTGATAATTGGGACAGAGAATTAAAGTTTGGGCTTTATAAATTCTAGTCTGTTTTGAGTTAGAAGTTTAGATGAAATAGTAACAACTTAAAATACCATATTAGATTAATGCAATAAGGTATTATTATAATGATAAAAAACCTTATTTATATACCTTAAAATCTTTATTAAATTTAAAAAAAATCATACTTTTTATACAAAATGCTATACTTAAGTTATTTTCTCGCCATTACCTTTCGTAGCTACGCGACGTACTTACTATTTAGTTGACTAGCGTAGTTTGCCTCATATAGTTGAAAAACCAACCTTACTTTGCTACTAAAACTCTGTATTTACGATTTATTTCGTCTGAATGTACTTCTTTTAAATCCCTCCTTACACCCTTCTTTATTCTCTACAATTCAACAAGTCGAAGATAAATGCGACACTCTTTTGTAACTTGAAAACGTAATCTCGTTGTTCCAAAAATATGCGTCGTATTCATCATCGAAATCATCAAAAGAACTTGTTATTTTGACTATTAACTCCGCGACAGTATCTTAAGTAGCTATCAGTCATATAACTGTTGTATTCTCGACATTATGCCGTAGACTTAAGGGCTACTGACCACACAATAGTAGATTTTAAATTGACATCATTAATATCTTCTACCCTATGTTATCCTGGTAGCTTTGTGAATTTTTATGCGCAGGAGATGACAAATGACCATGTTAAAAAGCTGATGAACTTTGACGTGGGAGAGCCATGCTTCGACACGAATGGGCCGGCTCGACTGGAGAAATACCACGTCTCCACAGAAAACCGGCGTGAAACAGCGCTTGCGCTGCGTTTCGTCGATTGAGTGAGTTTACCGGAGGCCCTTCCCTATTTCCTTCCCTACCCTCCCCTATTACCCTTTAAAGGCCGGCAACGCACCTGCACCTCTGATGCTGCGAGTGTCTATGGGCGACGGAAGTTGCTTTCCTCAGGTGACCCGTTTGCTCGTTTGCCCCCTTATTGCATAAAAAAAAGAACCTGATAGTAAGTGCGTGACGTGACCTTCTCTACTAAAGATAAAACTAATGATAAAAATGGATTTTAAATTTTGTTGGTCTCGCTAAAACTTGAGAATTAGTGCGACAAATTTTAGTCTTGAAATGTTCGTGGAAGTCCAGGGAAGGTTTGTTAAGAGGGAAAGGATAGGAAGTTCACCGGGTCATCTAGTAATAACAACAGGTCGCTTGAGTTTGCTCATAACAGTATAATATTATTTTCAAAACTTTGGAGTTTTATTTCAAATCGTAAAATATAAGAAATGAAATGTCCGGTTGTCTCACATAACACAACTTAAAACAAAGCGAGAATTGGGACATATTTTATTTATGACGCCTGGCTAAAAATAATAGCAACGTTGTTCTTGTGATTTTAGTATGTTGTTAAACGTTTATCTTGCATTATTTTGTTTATCTTCGGGATTCGTTTTAATAATTATTATGTTGTGAATTATATGATTTATGAATGTTTCTTTAAAATTATTAAATTGATTTATTGAAAAAATAATACAATATTTGATCATAAAGACAAACAAAAGAAATATGCTGTGTTTTAACTATACTTAAATTAGTATTTTTACATTTCATCAACTTAAAACTGCTGATTTTGAGGTAGTAAACCTATTAGATCTCTCACTCATTACCGTGTCACATTAAGATTACCATCAAAATAGGTCCAGCCTGTCAATAAAGTAGCCGCTTCATTAAGTCAATCTACCCCCAGATATTAAGATAGGGCTAATCCGCACATAACTTAGGATCAGTACTTGACCATTGTCCTGTTTAATTTAAACGGGAGTGGGCATGGAAATTGATTATGGGATCCCAGATTAGGATAGGGCGACATCATCGAACTGTGTAGTATACATTGCCGGTTGCAGACGAGCTAGTATGGCAGACTGACTCTGACTTAGATTTTATTCTTTTTTTTAAAGGCCATATCTAAGTATAGTCCTTCAAGCTAACAAGCTTATGTAAGTTAGTAAAGTTCAATTTTAGGCGGCCTTGATTTTATAGCTTCCCGGGAGATATTTTACAACAGCGCGACCGATTTTTAGGCTCTGTATCTAGGACCGTAGGCGCCGCGCCGTGATGTGGACCATTGTAGATGAACAGGAATTTAAAAAATAAACTTTTAACAAAAAATAAAATAAAAGTTGTTTTATTACTGAATAAATTTGAAACAAATATTTTCAGAAATGGTGCCTGCCACCGGTTCAGGAACTAAGACAGAAATTTTGCTTGTGATAAAGGTGACGCTTCGACTATCCTGCCTTACAATAACAACTATTTTACTACGAACTTGAAGCGTGTTTAGTCCATTGAAATGTTACAATTTTAGGACCGAATTTTGCATTTATTAGAGGACGCAATTTTATTTTCGGAATATGTTGGGGGGCTCAATTTCTATTGCTAATATGAAAACCTTCTAAAAAATTAACTTTTTTGCTTATAACTTTTTAAATTTTTAATTTAGGGTAAAAAGTTATATAAACATATTTATAGGCAAAATAATTTGCAACAAATTATGTTCTTACAAATTTTTTGTAAGACGTATAGATTCTGAGATATCACGAAAATAGTGTTGTCACCCCTTTTTTCAAGATGGCGGCCGGGGGACAAGAGTGGCAACCCCACAAACTTGAGGTTAAGCTTCTATTGAGCCTCCCAACATATTCAAAAAATAAAATTGCGTCCTCTAAATGTAACATTTCAATGGACTAGTTATTTTTCTATCAATTTCTTCGTACAAATAAACTGAAATATTTGCATACTAAGCGTGATGTTCCTAGAAAATTTCTTTCGTATGTAACCAGCAATGTATAAAGTCTATGGATGCTGCGTTGAAATAGTCGCCATATTCATACAAGAGATGAATTTCAAAGCTATGCTGTAATGATTTTAGTAAACCTTTGCAAACTTAATGCTGCATTTCACCACGCTACCGTATTCTCTATTCCAACGCACTAAAGTTCAAATTCCTTTGATTTTAAAGTGGTCTCACCTTGATTAATTTGTTTATTGTTGTCGTAAGATTTTATGTTTTTGGGTGTAATTATGCAAAGTGTTCCTTTGGGCTCAGTTTTTGGTTTTTGGTCAAGTTGACCCGTCAACTTCGGTCGTAACATAAATGTTAATGATTCGTTCGCTATTGTATTAGCTACCGTTTGTAATTAAGTATTTAATACTGATGTTTATTTACATCATAACATACAAAATTCATACTCGTAATATTATATATGCGAAAGTTTGCCTGTCTGTCCGTCTGTCTGTCACCTCTTCATATCTAATCTCTGAACCGATTTTGCTGAAACTTGGTACGGAGATATGTATTACTTTGAGTCCCGGGAAAGGACATAGGATACTTTTTATCCTGAAAAAATGCATGGTGCCCACGCGATAAACGAATTTTGGCACAACGGAGTTGTGGGCATCGATCTAGTTTTTATATTTCGGATATTTAAACAGTAAACACAGATTACTAGTTCCCAGTTTCTGGGGTTTTCTAAATATTTGGTTTTGGTAGAAACCAAAACCAAATATTTAGAAAACCCCAGAAGGGGGTTCCATAAAGCAAAGGGCTTGTAGGGGTTCCGCAAGCTACATACAATTGTTTTTAGAAATTTCATCACACACTAGCTTAGCATGGAGATAATTCATTATTTTTGGAGGTTCTTCAAAAATGTAGAGACAAATTAAGTCCTAAAAGGGTTCTGCCACCAAAAAGTTTTGGTACCACTGCCTTAACCAATAAGAAATATAGTTAAGTCAAGCTAATATTGAGTTATTATAGTTGTACGACTTTATTACATCAATGTTCTTGTCTACAATATTGCAAAACGGTTTTAGTGACGTCATGTTATGTCAATATAATTTATGGTACCAGGAGTCCATGTAATATAGGAGATAAGGTAGCTAATTAGAGACAATTAGACGCGAGTAATTAGGAGCTGATAACTCGCTGATTAACTATTGATACATTGTCGGCCACATTGCAAGATGGCGGCGAAAAGTGGACGATAAGCTGATTACAAATTCAATTATTGATTGTAGTTTGGCGTGGTGATTTGCAATAATTGTACCTACTATATTAAATTACACACCTGTGAACTAATACTGGTCTTTGTAATGATTGGAATCTGTACTAATAATTGCAAAATGGTGTCTGCTTAGCGCCTCTTTCCAGTCTTACCGCTTAAGGTGACGCCGCGTTAAAGTAAGAAACCGTGTTGGATTTGTTTTAGATTGCTTGTTTTCTATGAGAGGCCGGGCCGGAGCAATGGAACAGCAAAAAATGGAAAAGGCGTAAGCGACAAAATGGTTTTTGTCGCGTAATTTAAAAACCATAAATACATTTCATATAAGCTATGCACATATTAAAGTGTATGCTTCAACCAATTTATGTACAAATTTTGGAACCTTAAATCACTCTCCTCTGTTGGAAAAATAGGAATCCCTTTTTTTACAGAGGTCTTTTCGGTCGATAATTCTGTGTTATAAAAGTTGTCCAATCGTGTTATGCTATGGGCAATTCAAAGACAAAGACATGATGAATACTGACAATGAACTTTAGTTTCTTAGCTTTAGTCATTGCTGAGAAAAATCGGCATCGCTACAGCCAAATTATCAAGGCGTCGCCTTAAGCTACCTGTTCTTTGAACCTAAGAAAGGATAAAATATATGAAAATGTTTTTTTTTCAATAAAATAATATAGTAAGTACTCGTACTTATCTACACTAATTTTCTTATAATTAATAAAATTAATTAAGCCAAGATTTGGTTTTAATGAATATTATAACCAGGACACCATACAATTAGAAGAGGTTATTACTTTAATGCGTGTAAATTATTAGTTTGATGGATGGGCATGATTTTAATTATGGATCATAATAGCCCTCTTAACATATTAATATGACCTAAATAATAGATCTTATCTTAGATTAAAATAACGTTTAATGATACTAATATGGGCTATTAGGCGGGCAATCATTATTATCATTTAAGCTGATGATCCTTGGGACTTTCATCACGCAGAAACTAACGTCCTTTCCCAAGACTCAAAGCATAATCCATACTAATAATAGAAATGCGAAAGTATGTCTGTCGGTTTGTCTGTTACGTCTTCACGCCCAAACAACTGAAGCGATTTTGCTGAAATCTATACTAATATTATAAAGCGGAAGAGTTGGTTAGTTTGTTTGTTCGAACGCACTAATCTCAGGAACCACTGGTCCGATTTGAAAAATTCTTTCAGTGTTAGTTCATTTATCGAGGAAGGCTATAGGCTATATTTTATCACGCTAAAACTAATAGGTGCGAAGAAATATAGGAAAATGTGGAAAAAACGTGGGAAAATAATTTGAAAGGGCTTATTTGAATGCGCTAATCTCTGGAACTACTGGTCCGATTTGAAAAAATATTTCAGTGTTAGATAGCCCAATTATCGAGGAAGGCTTTTGGCTATATTTTGTCACGCTAAGACTAATATAAATGTGAAAAAAAAAAACGGGGGAAATTATTTGAAAGGGCTTATCTCACGAACTACTGGAGCAATTTTTCCGTTATTTGGTTCGGATAGAAAGTAGAGCACGTGAAGGATCATAGGCTATTTTTGTGGACTAATTTGTCTGTGAAATATCAAATTTACGCGGGCGAAGCCGCGCGGAACGTCTAGTTTTGTATAAAGATACTTCGAGTCTCGGGAAAGGATTTTTTATCCCAGAAAAATGTACGATTTTTTGCGCAACGGAGGTGCGGGCGACATCTAGTATTATTTATACCGAAATAGATTCAGCAGCTTTTTACAAAATATATTCAAAGTTCAAACACGTTATTTTTGCCAGTTTTCTAGTCATTATCACTAATAGTAACTTCCGACTTCTCCCATATAGACCATTAGCAAAATTTCATGAAAACCAATGCAGTAGTTGTAGTTTAACAACAACTAAACTTATTGGCCAGATGAACTTCGTATCACTTCCCTCGTAATATAAGCTCAGCCGAATCGATTCAGCTGTTCTCAAGTTTTTATAGCGAGGCTTACGAAAATTAATTTTTATTTTTATTTTTAAACAATAAACAGGTAGTAGAATAAAGATAATGTTATTCTAGACACGACTTTATTATCAAGGCTGAATCAAAACATGTAAGAGTTTAGATTTCCAAATTCCATTATCTCCCTTAATTGTTAATCAATTTGTTTGGGGATCAGTTATTGGTTGTGACAATTTTACAATTCGACCCCATAATGTATTCACCCCACACATCTGTCTGCTGTGAAGATGGTTCGAGTTACATCTAATGAAGTTTGATTAAATTGTTGATTTGCCATAAAAATATTAATTCCTAGATGCAAAAATAAAATAATACTTATGTGTAATTTACTTAACTGCTAATTTCGTAATTGCTAAGTTATTTGTGGTATGATGGTAGACCTAAAATACTTCGTCGTTTTTTAATAATATTACCTTAGCTTAGAATTTAGATAATATAGTTACTGTTGTATTTTTGGCTGGACTTGACCAAGCCAAAACCCTGGCACGTTATTTGCGATACTTTATGTCAAATCCCACTGTTTTTACTTTATTTTTATTATTTTTTACTAAGACAGCCAAATTGATGAATGTATCTTAGCTAAGGCCCCTGAACCGAATCTGCATTATCTCCAGTGCAGCCTTCTACAAGACAGTAAATCTCATTCATTATATTGAAAGAAATTAAGGAAAGCATCTTGGTTAAAGATCTTGGACCGACTCTGCAATCTCTTCTTCTAGACAACGGACTTAAATACCACCTAATCCATTTATCAAGTTACACTAAAATATCTAATTCGTCTGTCAACACATATGGCGGCATTTACAAGAGGGATAACTGACTCCAACGAATCTGTTAAATATATTCAGTTGGGTTAGTTTAGAAATTTTATTTGATTACTAACAAATTGGTTTTCAGTGAAGAATAAAAACGATTGCCTAAACTTTATATTTTCGTTTTATTTTATTATTTTTCTAATAACATCTTAACGTCAATAGCTTAAAATAACTAAAAAGGTAGATAAATAGTGGTAAATACTACTCAATAATAATAATAATTATTAGAATTTATACTTAAGGTATACACACTTATCTTAACTTTCTCAATCTTATAATGGTTATATTGCTAAAGACCAAAATAATGTTCTTGTACGGCGTTGCATAATCCAAAAAATAGTAATGAGCATTATTTCGAAATTTAAATTATTTAATTTCGAAAATTATGGTTGACTTTTCCTAATATCCCAAAGCTGTGCTGAAAATTTTAATTTAATTTTATCAGATCAAAGTTGCTCATAATCCGTATAACCCTTTTGATTCCTAAGTATTTTATACCCTGGTATTAATTACCAGATTGTTCACGCGGGGCACAATCGACCCCTTACGGAATATTAATAGACATAAGGGTTAACGAATGTACGGAGCGTGAATGTATGTGGACGTAGTGAGACGTGAATGAGGAAACATGCATGAAATGCTTAAATAGAAACTTTGTGAAAAATCACGATGCAAAATAATTTAATGCCTAAGAAATTGCATCCATATTATGATCTATACTTACTTAATACTTATTATAAATGCAAAAGTGTGTCTGTCTGTCTCTCTGTTACATCTTCACGCTCAAAGAGCTTAACACAAATGAACAAGAAATTGATAAGGAATAAAAATGTACAGTTAGGTAAGTAACATAAATACAAATTAGACAAAAAAACAAAATGTTGAAAGTTTTTGCACAACACGAAAAAATAACAACTAATTATTCTCTACATACAACATAATATAGCTGAAATAAAATATAGCAACCAGCACTTTATATTCCATTAAATATACGAGATAAAATCACCCAATAATCCGATCGTCATATTTACTCGTATATTCACAAAGCTGTCGCCAACATCAAAATTATTAACGAATTTACGACCTCCATTAACGCACGTCACTAAAAGCGTAATCAAATAAAATATAGCAGATACATCTTCAATATTCATGAAGATATAACCGCGAATCGTTCGGCTGGAGCAATATTTTTCTCAATCACCATTAGTACGTATCTGCCTGCCTACCGACCTTTAACAATACGAGTGATAGCGTCGTACTTCTCTCTTGTCACCCCAAAATCTTTCATTACCGCTCCATCTGCTGTGGAAATATCGTCTCTATTATATTCTTCATTGGTTTCAAGTTTGGGTACTCAGATGAGATCAGTTTGGTCAATCATACGCCGAACAATTTCGCTTCAGAATGCCGAATATGTCGACACTTCACTTTTATTGTATCAAATAATAGGGGTGTTCTTATAGCTGTTATCACGTGTTTGATCTAAAATGATACTTGCTTCTACTTGTGGGGTGTATCGTGTATTATCAAACGAACGCTTTAAATCTCCCTGATAATCCTAATGCGTCACCTTTTTGGTTAGCGGATTTTATAATTCCCTTTGACTGATATGGATATTGGAACTCTGGTGTTTTGATCGTCTTTTATTGTTAGAATTTTTCTGTTTATTTTGGTTGGGGAATTTAAATTTATTATAAATTTTGAAAAATCTCTTCAGCTGATGAAGCAGTACTAGATTAAAATTTTACAACAGTCAATTACAGGTCACAATAATTGGCATGATCATAAATAGTTTGCAGTAAATATTCCTATAAAAATTGTAAGGAAACTTTCAACAATATTTTCAGAACATTTTGCAATGTTTCAATGGCGGGCTTAGATGGCTGTCGATTTACGCTTCTAAATGCGACTTTTCCACGACATTTCTCGAGATTCATAAAATAAAAGACCAATAGATTTCACGCATCAAATCTTGAAGACAGTAAGCAAACGTAGCGTAGATTCAGATGGCTCAAATCGTTCTTCCACAGACCAATGCTATGAAAAGACATGGTACTTTCATTGACACAATTTAGATTTGATTTGGAATATTTATGAAGTAATGCCATTCTTACCTTTATCCTTTATTGTTCAACAAAATTGTAAGCCAATTAAATTCATAAAGCATCAACAAAACCAATACACCAATGTTATAAATGTCTGAATCTGCACAAAAATGTCTATTCCATAGTATTATTATTTTAGTATCTAAAGTTTTAATCATTAACGACTAAAGTTTATGATATGCCGTATCTAATTTAGTTCCTCGTCCCTATCATCCGTCTCAAGACATAACCATTTCCTATTCTCGTATAAGTATCATCCGTCGAATACAAGTCTGCAAACTGACGTACTATCAAAGCACAATACGTTATAAATAGCTCGCATTATATCAAAAACTACATCACTCTGCACCTCAATTGCCTCTACTGCTCTCAACATAGTGTCTAGAATGCAAAATTGAGGGGTAATATTAAAATTGTTTTGTATCTAGCATTTCAACTTAGCCCATAACCTCCCCGCTGGGAAAGGTAAGGAGCAATGGTTTTCGATAAATTGTGTCTTATTTATGTTTTCGGTGGCGTCGTCGCAGATTATTAGTTTGGCGTTAGTAAAATATGACGGGCATTTGTCTAATGGTTTTGGGGCTTACATAATTTGATAAGACAAAGTCGTGTATTCCGGTGTGGACTTTGAGATATTGCTATGAATTTTGCCTGAGGAAACTGTTTTATTGGTACTATTGTATTGGTATTGTTGTTGTTGTTGTATAGGTCTACCAGAATCTGATGGTAAATTTTGACAGCAGATTTTCAAAAAATATCCTTGATCATTGGATAAATTTATATAATATATTTGCATGTTTCACACACAGAATCAGCCGCTATAAGAAAAATAAAAAAGTGTTCCGTAACGTTATAGAGCGAAAATAAGGAAAAAATGTGTTTTTTGTATGGGAGCCCCCCTTAATTATTTATTTTATTTTAATTTTATTATTACATATTAAAATTCACATATAATTAAGAATTTTGTGACATTGATTGACACAATCTATGAAAATTTCAGAAGTCTAGCTATAGCGGTTCTTGAGATACAGCCTGGAGACAGACAGACAGACGGACAGACATCGAGGTCTCAGTAATAGGATCCCGTTTTTACCCTTTGGTTACGGAACCCTAAAAAGTCAATTTACTTTCTCACTTTTTGCCATCAGATTCTGGTAGACCTATACATAATATACTGTATAGTTTTGACCTTGTAAATGATAATAATTTGTTTAATTATTATTAAGTATTATTATTTTTGTCCATCATTCATAATTAACGATAGGGTTTTTTGAATGCGAAATCAACTTACTATATTTAAGCAGAACGACGATACCACTTACCAGGCACATAATTTATTAATTTCATACAAATGTTGAAGTTTTATAATAAAATAAATTAATAAAAAATAAAAAATCCGACTGCAAAAATGTTAACTAAAAAGAACGAAACAAGACCTAATTCTGCCAAGAAGAAAGTGGATAATAAAATGCAGTCGGAGGCATGTCGCACCAAGTTTAACATTAATTCATAAATCATAAAATATTATTATGCCTCCGACTGCATTTTATTATCCACTTTCTTCTTCTACATTTTTCTATGTAACCTTCTATTTATCCTGGCATGAAACTCGTAAGCAAGAGTCGTATCAATTAAAACATGGATTCGATGCCTCCGGCAGAATTAGGTCTTGTTTCGTTCTTTTTAGTTAACATTTTTGCAGTCGGGTTTTTGATTTTTAATTAATTTATTTTATTTGCGATTTTTTAGTTGTAGTCATCTAACCATTTCGACATAGTGTAAGGAGGGGAAGTAAGTTATCTTCATACAAAGGCACCGCGCGCGGCTTGTATGTGTGCGCCATAGTATCAATGCGTCGCCGCACGCACACTTACTAAAATCTCGGACCGTTTTCGGACCAAACCAGGCGGGGCTAACACTTTACGCTGCACGCCCGCGCGCGCGTCGCGCCAAACGAATCAAAAATGTCCGATCATAATCGCAGGAGTAATAAATATCGCTGTGTGTTTGGGTGTTTTAATAGTAATGCAACAATTCCAGAATTGTCTTAGTTTAAATTACCAGTTGAACAGAAAAGGTTAAGTACTACTCACTTATTCTGGCATAATATAATTTTTACTTGATGATCAGATACCTACTTACTTCTTTTTTAGGGTTCCGTAGCCAAAATGGCAAAAAAACGGAACCCTTATAGATTCGTCATGTCTGCCTGTCTGTCTGTCTGTCTGTCCGTCCGTATGTCACAGCCACTTTTCTCCGAAACTATAAGAGCTATACTATTGAAACTTGGTAAGTAGATGTAGTCTGTGAACTGCATTAAGATTTTGATACAAAAATGGAAAAATTATTAAAAATTTTAGGGGTCCCCATAGATACAACTGAAACAAAAAAAAATTTTTTCGTCTAACCTGTGCGTACAGGGTATCTATGGATAGGTCTTCAAAAATCATATTGAGGTTTCTAATATAATTTTTTTCTAATGTGAATAGTTTGTGAGAGAGACTCTTCCAAAGTGGTAAAATTTCGACAATCAATCTAATAGAAAATTGAAAAACTACCGTGCTGATATAACCATATATCGTAGGTACACTTAGAAAAGTGTACCTACAATACGTTATAGGTACATAGGTTTGGTACTGTTTCAAACTTTCAATGTATGTTTCTAGTTTTAAGTACCAAATCATTGTTTTTTTTTATATGTATACTTTGTCATTGAATTTTCATTATACTTTGTCATTGAATTTTCATCTTGTTTCAGTAATGTCAGTTAATTTTTAATTAATAAGTATTAATGGATTTATCCATGCAGGCGGATTTTGGTTTTTTCTTATTTTACTACTAGCGGTCGGTCGCGGCTACGCCCGCGTGGATGTCGGTTACGGCTGCAAAAAGCATACCCAGGAAAGACTCGGCCAGCAAAATGATTCCCAGGTCAATTCACAGACTCCGACACTTAGGCATCCATTACACGCTAGGTTCCTCGTCAATCAATTTAATCTATCACGAATTATGTTTGACTGATGGTGACTGATGGACTGATCCATCCTGAATGTACCTATCCAGATTTTCATGCGTCATTTCATTGCGTCAGTCACGCTCTTACACGGTAGATTACCCATCAGTCACAGTCATGACTGTGGTACAACTGACAGCAAAACCTACCGTCTAATGGATGCCTAACATCGACGACGCAGTCATTATACGCAGGCCGCTGCACCCTGCACAGATCAAGTACCTTCCTCCCGCACGCGCACCCGTTTAGTTAGGTACTATCGTTAAGTACTCCGTACACGGTAATTCAGCATGACCATTCATTTACGTGAATTACATTGCATGATGAACGCTCATTTTTCATCATGCACCATGATCACTCATTTTATATCAGTCGAGTCTACGTAATACGGTGAGGAGGTCGTCTTCGTCGCTAATCGCTATGGATCATAGATCATAAGACAATAATTAAATTCAAATTATGGAAAATTTGGCAAAATTAATGTACAACTTTTATCTATCAGGATATGTAGGTTATAGAGTAAAGTCAAATTCGGGGTGTGCGTCACACCCCCACCCCCCCCCCCCCCCCGCGCCCTCGTATACGTCCCGAAACGAGTTATTTTCCACTTAAATAAGAAGCCGTACTCGATACATAAAAATTAAAAACCGGCCAAGTGCGAGTTGGACTCGGAGTTCTATAAAATTAAAAGGTTTTTGATTTATTTTTATATTTTAGTTGATTTAATGAAAGTTAAATTAAGGTTTACCATTTATGACGTATATAAAAAACTACTTGTTAGATCTCGTTCAAACCAATTTTCGTTGGTAGTTTTTATAATATTGTACATCATATATTTTTTTTAGAATTATCATGCCCCTACTTTAGAAGTTAGAGGGGGGGGGGACACACATTTTACCACTTTGGAAGAGTCTCTCTCGCAAACTATTCAGATTAGAAAAAAATGATATTAGAAACCTGAATATGATTTTTAAAGACCTATCCATAGATACCCTATACGCATAGGTTAGACGAAAAAAATTTTTTTCGTTTCAGTTGTACCTATGGGGACCCCTAAAATTTTTAATAATTTTTCCATTTTTGTATCAAAATCTTAACGCGGTTCACAGACTACATCTACTTACCAAGTTTCAATAGTATAGCTCTTATAGTTTCGGAGAAAAGTGGCTGTGACATACGGACGGACAGACAGACAGACAGACAGACAGACAGACAGACAGACAGACAGACAGAAAGACAGACAGACAGACATGACGAATCTATAAGGGTTCCGTTTTTTGCCATTTTGGCTACGGAACCCTAAAAAGTATGTAGGTATGAACGAAATAAACCTTGATAAAATATTTACTATAAGTCTCTTATAAAAACAAAAGCGATATCACTTATAGTTTCAGCGCAATCAGTCACCAAAAACGAATGCTTTTAATAATTTTTTTTGCTAATCGTTTAGTTTTTTCAAAAATTTCACAATTTATTTATTATTTTATTTATTTTATAGAATTACATGAAAACGGAATCATGTTACAGCCCAAACCACTGATCTAAGAGACTTGAAAGGGGGAGTTTTCTCCGTATGACTACTTGTACCTACCTACAGTGTATTGTATTCTGTGGTATGACGTAGGCGTGTAATGAGCAGAGATTTTTCGAAATTCGTTCGACAACACGATTCATTTGCCCAATCTATTCCAACACTTGCATATTAAGCATTAAGTATTTGATATATTTTATGGAAGATTTCATTAATAGTTATTGTGGGACCGATATAAAAAATTAAATACTCTTTACTGCTTATGAAATAAAGCCCCCATTCCTACCCCATTCACAATAAAGCGATTGTTAGATTGTTCTGTGTAAATAAATGATCTAGAATCTAGATTTGTACTATCAGATAAGTTGATTTCTATTTCCTAGGCAGATGGGGACCTATGTAGTTTGGTCGCGTTACTTCAAACCCAGCCGACAGATCAAGAATTACATTGAATTGACATAATTCGACCAAATGACGCTGGTCTGTCAACTGCCTAGGAATCAATTTCCTCGAGATGAAGTTATTGGAACGAAGTTCCTTATCACGCGTTCGGCGATCTGAAGGCTAGACAGAACTATATTTGACCTTGATTTGACCTCGACACTTTTTATTGGTACCTGCATGTTAGGGGCAGATGGCGTTGATAGTAAGTATTGCTGCGAGTCAACTAGATGGCGTTTTTTAGGGTTCCGTAGTCAACAAGGGCCCTTATAGATTCGGTCTGTCCGTCTGTCTGTCTGTCTGTCTGTCTGTCCGCAGCTTTTCTCAGAAAGTGTCCGTGGGAGAGACATGCTTCGGCACGAATGGGCCAGCTCGACCGGAGAAATACCACGGGCTCACAGAAAACCGGCGTGAAACAGCGCTTGCGCTGTGTTTCGCCGAGTGCGTGAGTTTATCGGAGGCCCAATCGCTACCCTATTCCCTTCCCTACTCCCCCTATTTCCTTCCCTTCCCATCCCTACCCTCCCCTATCATTATATTCCCTCTTAAAAGGCCGGCAACGCACCTGCAGCTCTTCTGATGCTGCGAGTGTCCATGGGCGACGGAAGTTGCTTTCCATCAGGTGACCCGTTTGCTCGTTTGCCCCCATATCTCATTTTTAAAAAAAGACTATAGGACCTACAAAGCTGTAATTTGGCATGAATGCACATATTAATGCTGCCAACAAAATGGTACATGAAATCTTAAAAAAATATATTTTTTTATAGTACTTACCTCCCCTACACATCAAGCGGGATGACTTTTTTTTCGCGTCCACCCCATCGTGTGGGGTGTCGTTAGATAGGTTTTTTAAAAATATTATGAGTATTTGTAGATCATTTTCCGATTTAGGGATACGTTTGTGAAAAAATAAGTTTTAAAATGGAAAAAATCGTTAGAGTCCAGCGTCCCTCTACCAGCTAAACGGTTGCTTTAGCAGATGTGAAAAAATTCACGGGAGTAGGATATATGCTTAATTTAACTATCACGGCTAAAGCAGGGAATTGACTACCGGGCCGCCCGCTACGGGCCGCCCGTCACGGGCAGGTCTGTCGCATGTCTGCTCGTCAATTCCTAGGTACGGGCACAGACATGCCCGCCGGCCCGTGCCCGCAGCCTGCCCGCGAGATCGCATTTTTCCTGCGCGGGCATGGGCAAGTCTGTACATGAATGGTCGCAACGGGCGGCCCGTCGTCATTTGCGCCTTGAAGAGCGACTGGAGTCCACTTAAAATATTATTTTAAAACATATTAAGTATTGTAAACAATACAAACACTAAACATAAGAAAAACCAACAACAACAATTTTGACATTGGTTTATTTCCATTTACCGGTCGCATCCTTGTTTGCGGAAAGTTAAAAGCAAGGATAACATTCAAAACACCGATTAACGTAAAGCCGCTTACACCGAACTTATTGAAAAATCCAAAAAAATCAACGCCGATACTGATCTATCATTTGGGGCGTTCCACGCCAAACGGACAGGAAAAAATAGTCGATGTCTCCGATTTTGATAATATTTGGGTATGTTATACCTACACGTGTTATTAATACGTGTGCCAAATATTTTTGTAATATAATGGCTAGATTAAAAATGATGGGACTTTGAAACATGACTTTTCTATTCGACACTCGTGCTTCAAAGTCGATTATAGATTTAAAAAATATATATTAGAATAATTAAACCACTGAATTTGTTACTTCATTTAATGAGCTCTTTAAGTGCATTTTTGAAAACAAAAAAAAATGTTTTTTTCTTTGAAAAAAATGCAAATTAATTTTTTTCTCTTGATTTTCTCAAAGAAGGACCCTTTTGATTTTTCTTATATTTTTTGTGTAAATAGCTAATATTCTATAGAACATTTCTGCACAACTTCTATAATGGGCCGGGAAGTGGATTAGGAGCTAGACTGAAAATACTTCCGAAGGGTGGCGTCCAGCGCCATACTGTACTATGGGCAGAAATCGCTAAGTAGTGGAAATTGCCAAAATACTTCGATTTTGATGTGGAGAAATGAACCCTTAGATAAGTTTTTTTAAAGAGTAACATAATTTAAAAAAAAGAAAAAAAAAATTTTTTGAAAAAAAAAATTTTTTTTCACGAATTTTTTTTTCTTGTAAGTAAACATTTTTTGTCTATTTCTCTTTCAATAATCTATTAAATGTTACTCTTCACTATATCGAAATTGATGTTATTTGGCAATTTCCACTATGTATCGATCTCTGCCCATAGTATTGTATGGCGCTGGACGCCACCCTTCGGAAGTATTTTCAGTCTAGCTCCTAATCCACTTCCCGGCCCATTATAGACGTTGTGCAGGAATGTTCTATAGAATATTAGCTATTTACATAAAAAATATAAAAAAATCAAAAGGGTCCCTCTCTGAGAAAATCAAGAAAAAAAAATTAATTTACATTTTTTCCAAAGAAAAAAACATTTTTTTTTTATTTTCAAAAATACACTTAAGAGCTCGTTAAATGAAGTAACAAGTTCAGTGGTTTAATTATTTTAATGTATATATTTTTTAATCTATAATCGGCTTTGAAGCACCGAGTGTCGAATAGAAAAGTCACGTTTCAAAGTCCCATCATTTTTAATCCAGCCATTATATAACAAAAATATTTGGCACACGTATTAATAACACGTGTAGGTATAACATATCCAAATATTATCAAAATCGGAGAGATCGACTATTTTTTCCTGTCCGCTTGGCGTGGAACGCCCCATTTGTTAAAAAGAATATCGAGTCCATGAGTCCACGACCGAACTGCAGCCCTCTATCTATTCGACTTACTAGTCTGTACTCTGTTCTGTGTGTGTTCAATAGAGGCAAGCAACAGACTTGTGCCAGACCGAGCGGCCCGCGGGCAGCCCGGTAGTGAATTCCCCGCTTAAGAAGACTTCATAAGTTATTGAGTAATAGTCGATCAACAAAAAAAATATTCGGCGAAATATAAAGGAACTTTTCGTTCAAAATCCTTTGAAAGTAACTGAGATGATGTTGTTAGTAGTGTAAAACACGTTACAAATGTACTTACATTCATTGACCATATAAAAAATTTAAAAAACTATCGGTACTACGGAGTACGGAACCCTACATTGCGCGTGGCCCAACACGCACTTGGCCGGTTTTATTTACTTATTTAATATTACAATGTTATTTAATATTTTGCACACCCTCGAACTGAGTTATCCCGATGACGAAACGATCATGCGTACAGCGTACACGATGCACATAATATTGCATGACGAAAAATTAAACAACTTGTAAATCAATGTACAGCACGTAGTTTGCATGTAATTCGCATCATTCTACACAATAAACGATCATGCGTGAATTACAGCACGTAACTTATATCATGCTGAAAAATTAAAGAAGTTGTCATTCAATGTACAGCACGTTGTACAGCACGTAGTTTGCAAGTAATTCGCATCATTCAATACGATAAACGATAATTCGTGCATCACAGCACGTAATGCATGTAATGCAGAATTACCGTTTACCGAGCGCTTTATACTTATTTTAATTTCGGCATAATTTCTAAACCAAATGTCCAATTTTATTCATTCAAAGACCAAATATTATCTACATAAACTGTACTTAGTAATGGAATAATTTATTTTGATAAGGATTAAAAGAATGAGTAAAATAAACGCGTTTCAATGTGGTCCAAAAATTTTTCAAGATTTTTAAATTAAAAAATGGTTACTGTGCCTCACTCGACATAGATAGGTATAGTGTGTCGCGGACTTTTTTGTAGATATTTGTAAGTTCTACAATTGCTTAGAATTTTATGGTTCTATCTTTTATAGTTTAGGCAGCATACGTAAAACAAGTAACTTTTCTAGTTGATTTTTTACACCTTGCGTCCGAAGAACCCAAATATCTTACGGTACCCTATTTTTTTCCAAAATAAAATTCAGCCTATGTTCAGTAAAAATAATGTAGAATTCCAATGGTAAAAGAATTTTTCAAATCGGTCCAGTAGTTTCGGAGCCAAACAAACAAAAAATCAAATATTTCCTCTGTATAATATTAGTGTAGATTTATTGTTCTATTTAATATTAAAACTGCAATTTATATACATATTTAGAATCAGTGCTTAAAATCCTTTATTTTGATACCCCACTCGATATGCTTGGTAGAATTTTTATTTTTTTTACCTCACAATATGGCGTCAAACATCTGCCATTTTGAGTTTTTTTTTAATGTCACCTATCTAAGAACACTTATCATTAAGACAAATCTAACGATACCTCAAATGTGAAAATCCGTTCAGCGGTTCTGAAGATACAAGGTAAGAAAGAATATTACAAACACAAGATACGCGCTAAACAAAATAAAATACATGACTACACGTTTTACCCCTATGCAAACTTTGAAAGAAAACGCCTAAACAACTTGATTGTTCAATTACTTAACTATGGAAAACAATATGCTATTTTTGATACAAAAAAAATATTAAAACGGGTAGTTTTTATTATTCTCCTATCAATTTTTGTGTCACCCAAAATAAGTATCACGTGACCGAACGTAATTTAAATAAACACACTTAGTTAAACAAAATTATAGTTGTAGAACAGACGACTTTGACGCGATTTACTTGCCCCAAATAAATGCTATTAGAATTGTTTTCTTACTTGAATAAGTAATAGTGGGGTGATTATTAAAAGAGGATTAAGGGGACATGACGTGTAGGATATTCGGAGAATTTAGTTTGATTTGACCATAGACTAAGGAAAATATATTGCTCTATGATTTGACGACTAAATGTGATAAATGCATGGTAAAACTATAATTATTTTCACTTCCTAATGTGTCGAAAAATTGGCATAGGTTTAGAATGATAAAAAGAGTAGAAGCTGACAAAATACAATATAATATACTTAATAAGTATAATTAGGGCCTGTTTCACCGCTTACTGATAAGGTGCCTGATAGGCTTATTTGACAGATTCTTCATACTCCATCTGTCAATTTAAGTGGCGGATAGCCTTATTTATCAGGAAGATTCAACTTTACTACTATTAATATTGTGGGAAATAAATGCGTGGTGGCCAGAAAGGAAGATCTTCCGACCGAGCGAGGTGGTATGCCCGGTCAGGCCGAAGCCCACGTGATACATTTCAGCTGTTGTATATATACCGCCGCGCTTAGAAAACTTCGATAGCGCGATGCAGGAATGTTAGGCGAATTGTGGGTACCGCCACATCACTCCCCCCCGAAGACCGGAGGTCGAATCTTGAAGTCTTGTCGCTTGAGTCGCCAGTGCCAGTGAGTTCCAGTGAGTCGGAACTGTTGCAGTGAGTCCCAGTGAGTCGGAACTATAAGCTGCTGCACGGGATCCAGTGAGTCGGATAAGCTGCCGTGCGGGGCCGATGCTACGTGCTGACCAGGAGAGATGTGCTCTGCTTGCTGACCGGTCGGTGTAGTGAGAAAGCCCGATGATGCCGATGCGGAGTCGCCCAGGCCGCGGTACATCGCGGCTAGTGGACGAGGTACCCGATGAGGCGATGCTGGCTGGCGCGGTGCGGAGGGGCGGAGAGTGATGATGATGAAGGAGGCGTGTTCTGTCGAGGGTCACCAATGTGGGATATAAGCGTGGAGGCTAAAGGAGGATCTTCATACCGAGCGAGGTGGTATGCCCGGTCAGGCCGAAGCCCACGTGATACATTTCAGCTGTCGTATATATACCGCCGCGCTTAGAAAACTTCGATAGCGCGATGCAGGAATGTTAGGCGAATTGTGGGTACCGCCACAATATACCTAGATCTATAAAACCCATGTATTATTCCCGTGACGCGATGTTATCTGGCAAACACTTCCTTGCTAGACCGATTCTGCTGAAACTTTATGTATGCATATCATCAGGTAGGTTTGAGAATCGACTCACGTTGCTTTTACACTCGGGTGAAGCCAAACAGCGTAATTTGTGAGATGTGTGTCGCAGAATTTCGGTCGCGTAAATATCTTTTCACACAAATCATGACTCACAAAATTACGCTCGTGTGAACTTTTTTTTCATACAATTCATGACTCACAAAAGCGCGCTCGTGTGAATCAAACAGGACTTTTTGTATGAAACTGAATGCAGCAGAATTTCTGCCAGCCGAAATTCTGCGACTCACAAGTCGCAACTCACAAATTACGCTCGTTTGGCTTCACCTAAAGCAAAACAACGTTTGCTGGCTCAGCTACAGAACTAGCCATGTTTGACTTATGTAATTAATAATTATGTACCTACTTATAATTAAGTATCCACTTATTTATTTTAATCGGTGTATCGTGACGCATAATACAAGCTTAAACCACTAAACACGAAAATTACAAAAAAAAAAACAAAAATATTTCCTACTTTTTAACCGACTTCCAAAAAACGAGGAGGTTATATGTTCGGCTGTGGATATTTTTTTTTTTTTTTTTTTTTATTTTTATTTTTGTATGTTCAACGATTACTCCGCCGTTTGTGAACCGATTTTCGAAATTTTTGTGTTGTTGTATTAGGTTTCACTCCAATTTGGTACCATGTTCACAAAAGTGGTGACCTGATGATGGGATCCATGAGTAATCGAGGGAACTCCTCGAAATTTATATGGAAACATATGGTGATTTTGGTTTTACGTGAAGCGTACTAAGAATATGCTACCAAAAAGTCAAATATTGGGTCAAGGTATACCATGGTTTCGAAGATGCTGAGAGAACTCCTGACTCCTTATAGATACACATTTGGGAGTTTCGGCGTTGTTTTAAGAACAGAATGCATATGCTACTATGCAATTTATATTCATCATCATAATCATCATCATCATCATCGTCATCATCATCATTACCACGTCGTGTTAAGGTCACCAATGTCTCATGGCACAGACTAGATAATAGTACAAGGCATAGGTATGGATATACTAATAATAATAATTATGTACTTACTGTATAACAACACCTGTTTTTTTAATACATGACGGCGGTCGGCGCCGTAGAGGCGACGGCGTCGCCGCCGCGCGGCGCATGGCGGCAGACGACAGATCGAATCCTTTACTAATTACTTTATATACAGATCGAATACTTTATTAACTACTTTATAAAATTTAAATAGACAAATAGAATTGAAATAAAGTTATTTTAAAAAGAGCATTTAAACAAAACAAAGTCATTAAGTCTTTTTAATTAGTTATACTTATTAATCGATAGATGACGCACTAAGTATCGATTTGAATTCTTTATTACAAGAACAGCTGTCAATAATTATGATAATATTAAATATTATGAGTAGCTACGCTACATCCTATGCAAGTTTATACAATTTTTTACCTGATAGATCCTTCGATCGTGGAAAAACGAGACACAATAGCCTTTCTATTGTTATCGCAATCGCCGGTGACCGCTTGGGGCTTGAAGCATTAAAATTGTTAAATTACTTAGCACAATATGTTCACTTCACTGATACCTAATATATTATTTTGTGAGTGTGAGTTGTGACTCTTAACAAATTGTAATAAGATACTTGGGTAAAATATACGCGAAGGTTTATCTACTAGTGTAACTAAAAAGAGTGAAATTATTATTATTTTAACAAAAAATTAAAACCGACTTCCAAGGTAAAAACAATAATAACATTAATATGAACTAAAAAGTATTAAATAATTTCTACTATCTAATAGTGCCTTTTTCCGAATTCGGCTAAACCTCAACTATTTCTGTACTCAATCTTCATAATTTTGAAGTCGGTGCCAGTTCCAAAAGTTTCAAATATTCTGTCAGAGGACTGAAGTTTCAGCTATCTGGTACCGACTTCAAAATTATGAAGATTGAGTACAGAAATAGTTGAGGTTTAGCCGAATTCGGAAAAAGGCACTATTAGATAGTAGAAATTATTTAATACTTTTTAGTTCATATTAATGTTATTATTGTTTTTACCTTGGAAGTCGGTTTTAATTTTTTGTTAAAATAATAATGACACGTGACTTCAGCCATTATGTTGAATTATTTATGATGTAATTGATCTGTCATAATTGACGTAACAGCATTACGTCAAATTTGAGCTTTATCACTGTGGCATTAAGGTTAATTTTATTGTTAGAGATTGACTTTCACCTTCCAACAATTTTGTGAACGAGGAAAACCATTTATTTACGACTTTTTTCATTTTATTAAAAATGCCAATCTAAATACCCATCTAAAAAGATACCAATAAATTAAAAAAACAAAAAAAAATATTACTATAGCCTTAGAAAGTAAAATGTAGATTGTGGTTTACAATTTCGCTACACCATTCACCGCTCCGATAGCCGTGATCGTCTAGTGGTTAGGACCCTACGTTGTGGCCGTAGTAACCCAGGTTCGAATCCTGGTCACGGCAGTGTCATTCACTGTTACGGCGGAGCGTTTTTTTTTTGCTTTTTTGACTTTTAGCACAACATGGTACAAAATAAAAAAGTTTCATTAAAAAAATTACAGTTTTGCAGTATCTTAATCATTATATTTTAACGAAACAAAATGTTTTATTATTAAAATATTAAACAATCGGACACTTCAAACTGACTAAAATATAAAGTATAAATAAAGACTAATAAATTATAGGTAATATTTTAATATTAATTTATGGTATTTTATGGACTTAACCTTTTGTCTGCAACACCAATAATTCTAAAACACCATTATCGACCATGGGACAAAATCCCAGACTTTTTTACTCAACACTTGCGAAAGTAGGGCGAATTAATAACCATCTTGATATCTCCACGTCTATGCGACGTATGCGGGCACATTGTCGGCCAATCGATCAACTTCACAGTAATTGCACTCATCTGCATGTTAATTCTAACGCCCTTTATACGCGGAGAGTAATGTACAGTTGGATGGAAAAATAATAAAAAATATTATGGGATATTTTTTGTGTTCTGGATATTTTTTCAAAATTAGAAAATTAGAAAGCACTCGCAAAAATAGTTTTACTCAATTAAAAAATGTGTTCTTATCAATTTATAATTTTGTATTTATCACTATATTAACCCTTCGATCGTGGATTCTTGGAAATCAATTATTGTTATTCTATTATGTCTCGCTCACCGGTGAGCTTATGGGGCTTGATGGCTTAAGGGCCCTCTCTCCCTAAATTAGCAGGTCGATTGTCTGTCAGTGCGAATATCGACGTAAATGACATTAAAATAACATTCATAACAGCGCGCCTTGTACGGTGGCGGTTACGACGCTCGCCGCGTCCATGATAGGGCAAAATAGGAGAAAAAACCTTTTTAAGGCTTAATAATTATAATACATATTTCAAAAAAGTAAAAGAACCAAATTATTAACTTATGTATTGCAAAGCAGTACATATTTTTTATATATTCTTTTGATAAATAATGAAGGAGTAAATAAAAGTGGTTTCATTCAACGATTTGGAGGTGATTTGGTTTTTTATTTCTTTATTATGTGATACCGATAGAAAAAATATGGCAAAACTAAATTACGTATCATATCATGTAGATTACTAATTATTTTTTTCAGATATAATTTCTCTGTTAATGCCGATGAAAAGTTGTTTCATCTGCACGCTTTTTTCGAAAGAGCAGCCTTAATAATAACGTGTTATAAAAAAATATTATAATAATTATTAGACATCGGATTATATGCACGATCAAAGTACCGAAATATGCATGCAAATATGCACGAAAAATGACCGAAATATGATGAAAATAGGCACAATCAAAAGTCACTTAATATTAAAATTTATTACTTTTTGTTTAGTTTTCCGGTGGTGCCGTTAATAAAAGCACCAATTTTTATAATTTCATCAAATCCAGGATTTTGCATTTCTTATACACCACCAACAATAATTTTCTACCAAAATTTTCCGAATGCAATCTTAATGCCCATGGAAGCTTAATAAATCGTTAGCTAGGTACTTTATTCAAAACTACTAGTAACTAGAAAGATATTGTACCTATTGGGTGTATAGCATTCTTTAAATTGGGATGGAGCCACATATATTTTGAATTAGTGTTTTGATCTATCGTACCTTTGTTTTGTGGTTTCGGTGTGTGTCATGATAGCTAGTTAGGGAGGGGACTACGAAATATGCACTATCAACGAAAAATTGCCGAAATATGCACTATCGCCTAAAAAGTGCCATTATAATTATGTATTTGCATATGCAAGTATGCAAATGCATATTATAATCCGATGTCTAGTAAATAGTAATTATTAGGTATAACAAAATCTTTTATTCTGCAATAACTAAATTAAACATTGCTTCTATTCCTGCTTCAGGCGCTCCAAAACGTGAGACAGTATTTGCAGTTCTAAGCTTGGTTTTAAACTTTTAAATTAATTCACAATTAAAATTATTAATGTAATAGTGAATTCAGAAGTTGTAGTATTCAGATTTAAATACTTTAAGGGCCTGTTTCACTACTTTCTGACAAAGTGCCGTGTATAGGCTATTCACAACTTTTTTGACAGATTATCCATACTTGAACTGTCAAGTTAATTGGTGGATAGCACAGACTATTCGGCACTTATCAGGAAGTGGTGTAACAGGCCCTAAAACATGCATTAAGGCGCTATATTGAAAAAACTGTCCTTTTTGACGAAATACTATAGGACCCTCAGAAATGTTACAAATCTGGTAATGAGATATACATATCTTCATAGCCTTATCTAGGTTTGAGAAGAACCAGAAACACGATTAATGTATTTTGCCTCGATACATTTCTCGATCGAAATGACCTCTTAATTACAAACATACAAGATACGTGTTAAACACATAACCCTCCCGGCAGTCGGGTAAAAATACGCAAGGGGTTTGGGTAATATTGGCGTCATTTTCAAATGTCGCGGCCACTCACCAAACCGGCATATTATGAAAAAAACATATTAAGGGGAGTAAACTTTATTATGGGGGACATATTATAGCTAAACAATATCGGAGCCGAGATATTAGGCATTTTAAGTTCGTATTTTCAACTAAACGTACATTCGATCATAACATGAATATTCAGGAAAACACAAAAAACGGCATTATTTATTAGCTTTTAGCCTTCCTCGATAAATAGGCTATCCAACACAAAAATAATTTTTCAAATCGAACAAGCAGTTCCTGAGATTAGCACTTTCAAACACACAAACACTTCAGCTTCATAATATAATATTATGAAGCTGAAGTGTTATATACTAATATTATTAATATTAGTATACAGGATATAGCAATACTAAGTGATAATACTTTAGGGTGTGTACTGTATAAAAGTCCCGTCTATAGAGTTTACTGTAAAAGTAGTAGCGCTGAAAGAGAACATATTTTTTTCACTTTTGTATGGGGAAACTCTTTACGCCAGTGCGCTTGCCCATTCAAATCACAAAAAAATATGTTGGTCTTTCAGGACAGTTCCTTTCACAGTGAACTCTATACAAGGGACACATCTGGGGGCACGAAAGCGCCCCCGCCAAGATGAAATGCAATGCATGTCCGTCTGTCCATCCGTCTGCAAATCCATTTTTTTCGATTTCTTAAAGATGGTCGTTTTGTTTTTTTTTTTTAATATTTTTGTGTAAGTAAATAGTTAATGTTCTATAAAATATTCCTGCAGCTGTACCTACTTCTATAATAAGCCGGTAAGTAGATTAAAAGCAATAAGTACTGAAAATTCTGCCGAAAGGTGGCGTCCGGCGTCGTACTGCACTATGGCCAAAATTAGCTAAATAGTGGAAATAATCGACATAATATTATGCGAACAACACCCTAGTCATTTTGCCCACAACACAAGAACAATAATTATAATTGCCTAATATTACATCCGACCCTTTGAAAGCCACTGTCTAATGAAATATAGTCTCAAGTACCTGGCTATATTTTAGTCGGACGAGAGTTAAACCCAGTGTGAAAATATGTATGAAAAATTATTCATTTATTTGACGCGGACGAAGTCGTAGGCAATAGCTAGTGAGAAATATATATCCAACAGATTAATATACACTTTCTACATCTGTTTGTTAAGGATAGCTCCATAAAGTAACGTTAATTACTATTGATTTTGTGAACATAAGGTGCAAAAATAAATATACTAAAATAGTCGTAGCTCAGCTCCGATATTACTTAGAACAATTTGTATTACTAATATAGGTTTCTCTAATGTAGTGCTACAAAATATTAATGGTTTTATCCCTGGCCGCTGGAAAAAAAAATGACGCCACAGGTCCATACAAAGTTACCCAATGCCCTTTGAAGATTATTTTTAAACGAAAATAGATGTATTGTAGGAAATTAGTCTAATTGATAGACACGTTTGCAACTCAAAATCGTAAAATGCTCCTAGTTATTTTTTAAATAATTAAAATTACGTTTTTCGCATGTTTTCCGAGCGAGCCGATAGCTTCTGGCCGCAACGTATTCACGACTTTATAGTCATACAAATTAAGTAAGTATAAAATTGCCCTTGCGGTAAAATTACTTTCAATATAGCGCCTTAACCTGCCAAATAACAATTTTTGACTTTTAAAAGAGTATTGGTGCTCATGCATCGCCAACGTCCATACCACGTTGAATACACCGGTTCTCGTCCGATCACCGAAGTTAAGCAACGTCGGGCGCGGTAGTACTTGGATGGGTGACCGCCTGGGAATACCGCGTGATGTTGGCTTTTTGCCATAATATTATTATTTTTATATAAGACGTAAAGGATAAGTTTCTTTTGCGTATCTTTAAAAATTTAAAAACATTTTGCATCTCTTTTAAGATATTTTAAAATGCCACATAATATTTAGTCCAATCAGTATAGTAATTTCACCTCGGAATTCGAGATACCCAGCTGTATGTAAGTCTGTAAATATTTGTATATTGGCACCCTAAATGTCTCAAAACCGACATGTTATAAGGTGTGCGCAACTATTAAATTTCAAGGTCAAAAGGTCACAAAAATTTGTCTTGGTCGCTTTTTTTGGAAATATTTCATTTCCTATGGGTTTTTTGCTACTTGTATTTATTCCATTGTAGGGGCGAAGCCCTACGACGGTTGTTTGAGCTGATTGGGGAGGAGGAGATGAGGAATATGAAAAATGGGTACCTGTTGAGTAGTTTTGCGCGAACAACCATAATGTAGAATACAAAAATCTCTAGAATAAGAATAAGAATAAGAAAAATTTATTTCGACAATCACACAACACAATACTTATTATATTATTACAAAAAATACACAAAAAAAAATAAAGAACACAAAATTACAATAAATAATATTAAATTGTGTGATGTCAAAACTGGACCCAGCTCAGCATTAGCAGCGACTTCCGGTCTGCTGCACTGATTTTCTGCTGGGACCAAAGGTGTGACATCACAATATTTAAAGCTAGCAATAAATCAAAATAACAAATATATATATATATATATATATATATATATATATATATATATATATATATATATATATATATATATATATATATATATATATATATATATATATATATATATATATACATGAAACTACAAGAAAATAAGAATAAACTATGCCTAAATATGAAATAAACAGAAAATAAAAAATTAAAATAAAAAATAAAAAATTACCACAACCTCGAAAACAAAAACAACAGATTTTAGTCTATGACACTTGACACTAATTCAAAGTTCTAGGTTAAATGACACGTGGTTTGACGTGGCGCCAGGTCTGCACAAAAAGAAATGATTGTGATTTGTGAGTGGAAATGAGAATACAATCACTATGGGCCCGTATTATGTCTTCTATGTGATCGAAGCCTAAACACTAAAATGTAATGAAGAAAACAATGATATTTTCCATTATACTAAGTGGTAGGGTGTGGTAATGAAGTCACAGAACAAGTGCAGTCGGACGGAGCATAAATCACATCTAGAAAGACTCCGGTATACGCCTGCTTCTTGGACTTGTCGAAGGCATTTGACTTAGTGTCTTATAAAAAGCTGTGGCAAAAATTAGCCTATGAAACTACTCTGCCCAAAGAACTGGTTGGTTTATTTAAATATTGGTACGGCAATCAGAAAAACCGTGTTAAATGGGCTGGAGTGTTTTCTGACGTGTACGGGTTGGAGTGTGGGGTGAGACAGGGGGGGTTAAGCTCGCCCCGCCTCTTCAATCTGTACATGAATCGGCTGATAGGTGAGCTCAACAGCACCTTTGTAGGATGTCATGTAGACGGCGTTTGTATTAATAATATCAGTTACGCAGATGATATGGTGCTGTTGAGCCCATCGATCAGTGCGTTACGCAGGCTTCTCCGTATCTGTGAGGAGTATGCGGTGGACCATGGGCTCAGATACAACGCCAACAAGAGCGAATTTATGGTCTTCAGTGCTGGCGCTGACAAGGGTCGCAGAAGTGTACCTCCTGTGACTCTTGGCGGCGTGCAGTTGAAAAGAGTCGACCGATTTAAATATCTGGGTCACTGGGTCACCGCCTCTCTGTCAGATACGGAAGACATAGAGAGGGAGCGTAGAGCACTATGTGTGCGCGGTAATATGTTGGCACGTAGGTTCGCACGATGTAGCAAGGAAGCCAAAATGACACTGTTCAGAGCTTATTGTCAGTCATTCTACACGTGTGGCCTATGGGTCAGATATACGCAGCGCTCATATAGCGCTCTCAAAGTTCAGTACAACAACATATTCAGGATGCTTTTTGGTCTGTCGCGTTATTGCAGCGCCTCATCTATGTTTGCTGAGGCACATACAGACTGTTTTCAGACCATTATTAGAAAGAGATGTGCCTCGCTCTGGTCGCGTGTGCAAAACAGTCCAAACAGACTCCTGAATGTGTTGGGTAGCAGGTGGGATTCCGTGTTGTTGAAGCATTGGATGCAGCTCCATGCTCCGATAGCACGGTTCCCATATATTTAATTTTTAAGTTAAACTCCAACTTATTTTTATTTTTACTAACACTAGAATAAGGACCTATTGTTGAAACTAACACTATGGATGAAAATCTGAAATAAATTAATTGAATTGAATTGAATTGAATAAATGGACGGGAAGGAATTGCGCCTAATAGTCCCGGCACCGAACAACCCTACACCACTGCCAGAGGGGCATACACTGAGAGGTATTACGCTGAGAGATGTTGAATTTGGAGTAAATGAGTTCTGTAATGACCACTAAATGTTTTTTTTTGTTTTCAGCACCCTAAGGGGCGGCGGAAGGTTGTTCCAGCATCGGGAAGCAGCGTACCTAAATGAACCACGAAACGCTGCTGTCCTGTGACGTGGTGTCAGGATCCGGTATTGGGAGGCTCGAGTACGGGTGTTGATATCACTTAGCCAAGTCAATTTCTCATATAAGTAGGAAGGACATTGTGTGAGGATTATGTCAAACAGAAGTGAAGCAAAGTGGAGCTTCCTGCGTTCCTTCATTTTAAGTAAATTGGCCTTGTTGATAAATGGTGTAACATGAGCTCGAGGGGGGATTGTAAAACAGAAACGCATACAGGCATTCTGGACCCTCTGTACAAGCCTCTCCGTCCTGGTGAGTAAAGCATGACCCATAACTGTATCGGCATAGTTCAATTTAGATAGAATAAGAGTCTCACATAGTCTTATTCTTATATCCTCACTAAGGTAGGCACGATAATTGTATAGGGTTTTTAGTCTATAAAAACAACCCCTAACTACCTCTAGCATGTGCTGTTCAAACTTTAAGCTTGAATCAAATAAAACCCCTAAATTACGCGCTACATTGACATGTTCAATTGCTTGTCCCGAAATCAAGATTCTAGGTTTTTTATCCAAAATATCAGCGACCTGCTTTCTAGAGCCCAATACAATAAATTTAGTTTTGCTGGCATTTAAAACTAGACCGCATGAGGAAGACCACTCAGCTATGTGTTGCAGGTCTTCATTAATTTTCTTAACAGCCTCGGTGGTGTCATTAGGATAAAAACTCAGGTAGATCTGTGTATCATCAGCATACATGTGGTACTTGCTGTATACTATTTTTTGACAGATGTCCGCACTAAAAAGTATATACAATAGAGGGCCAAGAATCGATCCCTGAGGTACCCCTTGATCCAATCTAGCACTTGACGAATATGATTTTTTGCCATTGCGAGTTGTGGTTTCAACTTTCTGATATCTATGCTTTAGATAGCTAGAAAACCACTGGATAACGGCAGGCTCAAAACCATAATATTTGAGTTTACTAATTAAAAGTGGAATATTAATTGTCTCGAATGCCCTCGAGTAGTCGAGTAAAACGAGAATAGTCCCCATACCCTCATCCTGAGCTGATAAAATGTTATCCAAGACATCAAGTAAAGCAGTTACTGTACTATGCTTTTTCCGAAAACCTGACTGGAATTTAGGTAAGATTTTGTTTGTTTCAAGGTAATTCATAACTTGCTTGTATACAGCTTTTTCAACTATTTTGGACAGGCAGGGCAGGATACTAATGGGACGTAGGTCTTTAAGGGAGGCAGGGTTAGGGATTTTGGGAATAGGCTTGATAAGTGCGGTTTTCCAAACTGAGGGGAAGGTAGAGGTTAGTAGGGATTTATTTACAATGTTAGTTATGATTTTAAGGGTATTGGGCAGTGTCAGATTCAACATTTGTAGAGATATATTATCAATACCAACAGCGTTAGACTTAAGGCCTTTTATTATTGTCATTACCTCATGCTCTGACACAGGGGAAAAACTAAATCTGGATGGGCCAATTGTGTGAGATTCATAAAAAGTGGATAATAATGTAGACTGTGATAAACTATGTGATTGACAAGGTAAATTAACAAAGTGATTATTTAGAGTGTCAGGATCATTACAAAAATCTGGAAGATCTTCTTTATTATTACAAAAATTTATATGCTTTTTAATATTGTTCCAGAGAGTTTTCGGTTTGTTAATATTTTGATTTATATTTTTATTATAATATGCACGTTTTTCCGAATGAATGGCCGAGATAACAATAGACTTTAAATCTTTATATGATTTTTTATAAGTTGGGTTTTTAGTGGTTTTCCATTTGGAAAAACATTTATCACGAAGTTCCATCATCTGTTTTACTGTGTCTGTGAGCCAAGGAGGAGACTTTTTTTTAATCTTAATATCTTTAATGGGAGCATGTAAATCAAAGAGTAGCAGAATGAGTCTGTTAAACTCTAAAACCATTTCATTTAGGTCGGTAATGCTATCAAGTTGCTCCCAGTTAATTTGGTCTAAATCATGATTGAATAATTCAAGAACTATGTCCTTAAGAGGTCTAAATGAACATACAAATGGAGAGAATTTAGGCTTCTTGAAATTAAACTGTGCCGTTACTACAGCATGATTGCCCAGATCAGGAATGTGGCTCACCAGAACAGAGCGGGCGACAGCATTGGTGCACACAATATCTATCAGGGTTTCAGAGTGTTCTGTAAAGTGAGTGGGAGAAGTCACTATTTGGTCAATGTGTAAAGACTCGAAAAACTGTGTAAGCAATTTAGTCTTATTATCAGATTGTTGAAGCATGTTAATATTAAAATCTCCCAGTAAAATAATATAATCATATGTTGCTAGTGAGCACCAAGACTGAGTGAGAGCATCAATAAAAAAATTCACATCCATCCAAGGAGGCCTGTATGCTGTTCCTACAGCAATTTTGTAACCATTAAGTTTAACACTAAGCCAAAATTGCTCAACAGACTGCGTCTCAGGAGTTGAGATAAGACGCGCGCTGATACTTTGCCTGACATAGAAACCAACTCCACCTCCACGACCCCCCCGAATGTTGCTGGGACGTGGACGGTGACGCAGTCTGTATCCAGGCACTTTTGGGGCTTTGCCGTCTTCACCCTGTCTAAGCCAGGTTTCATTTATTGCCATTAAATCCACAGAAAAGCGCTCCATCATGGCAATAAACTCATCATGCTTGGTTCCAAGTGAGCCAGCATTGAACAGACCTATTGTGAACAATTTATTATGTTTGCTAGTCATAGGAATACTCAATCTTATAATGCACTGACTACAACTTTTGATTAAAAAAAAAAATTATACGGTGAACCGTTATCGATATAGAGGGCGGAGAGCGCGCAGTCACAGTATCACTTCAGGTTAACCGGTGCCTCCGGTCGAAAACGCGCCATATTCAATGTGTCGTGACACCGGTGTCCGATCCTTTAATGTCGTGATGTATGGCATATTTCATCAATAAATTGGCTCTCAAATTTTTTCTCTCTCTCACGGTTGTAAAATGGCGGCCATTTTAGTTTTTCTCAGGCTTTCACACTAATCTGACCAATACTTCTCATCTAAATATCCTATGAATATAAAAAAGCTCTTATTTAATAGCTAAACATATGGACTACGCTTACACAGGCAACACGTTATGAATTTCGAAAATTAAACATAGAAAAACCATAGAAAAACCAAAATTTAAGGAAAAAATTTTGTGTATTTTTTAATTAATGGCTTTTTTTGAAAAACATAGCGCATTAAACTGGTTCTTTTTTAATTTAAAAAGATATAGGAGTTTTTCATCTTTCAAAAATTCCTTTGCTTCTATGCTCCAACTCAGATAATTAAGAACAACAAGAATAACGACTTTATTAAGAAGTATTGGTCAGATTTGTATGAGAGCCAGAGAAAAACATTTTTTCAAAAGGAAGAGAATTTTTTTTGAGAGCCAATTTGTCAGTAACACATGTCATACATCATAACATTAAGGGATCGGACATGGTTTAAGGGCATGATTTGGAACCCCAGGTGTGGAGTTTAGCAATGCGAAACGATTCTCTGCAGCCTATCATGACTTTCTTTTTCCTTAAATTTTGGTTTTTCTATGTTTAATTCCATGAAATTTATAACGTATTGGCTATAAAAGCGTAGTCCATAAGTTTAGCTATTAAATAAGACATTTTATACATTCATAGGATATTTACATGAGAAGTATTAGTCAGATTAGTGTGAAAGCCCGAGAAAAACTAAAATGGCTGTCATTTTACAACCGTGAGAGAGAGAAAAATTTGAGAGCCAATTTATTGATGAAATATGCCATACATCACGACATTAAAGGATCGGACACCGGTGTCACGACACATTGAATATGGCGCGTTTTCGACCGGAGGCACCGGTTAACCTGAAGTGATACTGTGACCGCGCGCTCTCCACCCTCTATATCGAAAACGGTTCACCGTATAAAAAAAATTTTTGGACAAAAGTTGCAGAGAATTTTGTATTCTACATTATGGTAATAAATACAAACAGTAAAAAAACCCATAGGAAATGAAATATTTCCAAAAAAAGCGACCGAAACAAATTTTTGAGACCTTTTGACCTTGAAATTTAATAGTTGCGTACACCCTACCATATGTAGGTTTTGAGACAACATTTAGGGTGCCAATATACAAATATTTACAGAATTACAGCTGGGTATCTCGAATTCCGAGGTTCTTACCTAATTTAAGCCTAAGTTGACTGGACCAATTCTGCACCTAGCTCTATGATGCTAAACGTTAATATGTAATTGTATTTTTTTTTTCAAGAAAACTTAAGATAATATTATTATGTACTTACTTAATTTAAAAAACATAATCTAATATAAGTAAGTAAGTAAAGTAATTTTAAAATTAAAAGACATTCTTGTAGCCGAGTGTACTTTAAAATATGGATACCTATCTAGATGTTAGGCTAGAATTTAGATATTAAAGACTACTATCATGCGGGCTATTAATAAAAATATTTGGTAAATTGTGTGCAATTTTTAAAACCCTTTCATCGTTAATGCCGGCTACTTAGGCTCATTTAAAGGTGCTTACTTATACATATTTAAATTCTAAAAACACCCATAGTCCATACTACACCCTCAAACCGCTGAAATGATTTTGCAATTTTTTTAATAAGCCTCATATAAGAATATTTTTAAATAGTGTTTAGAACCTTTTAGGACTCCTTTTAGGACTGGTTCTAAATATTAAAAACAAATAATAATGACGTTTCGCCCTCGATTTGTATTGTCACTTCTCTTTTAATATTATTCATAATAAGCTCCTCGATGTAAACATTATACTGTTAAAATTTATATTATGGTGTAATTATTTGGCTCCATTACCATACCATACAACAAGCGGATTCTAAACAAATAGTATTTAATAGAAGTCAACAAAAAATGTATTGCTCTTACAAAAATATTAGGCATTAGACACGGATTTAAAAAAAATACGGATGTAACCTTTTCTAATCCCGAGTGAAGCATAGTAATGGCCGCCGGTGTAGGATGTGTGCGTGTCATTGGCGCCGTCACTCTATGTACAATGACAGCGGCTTGTAGTACCTACTTGAGTGTGTGACTGTCGGTCACGTGTACATTAAACGAAATTGTCGTACCTTACATGCTTCACCTCTTTATAGTGTAATGCTCCGTCCGTATTTTTTTAAAATCCGTGGCGTTAGATATTTTTTTACTATTTTATTGCGCACGTGTGATCTTTATCGTTAATGGTTAATTTATTGTATACTAATGTTGTGTTTATTTTTTCATATTTCTTCATTTTTTCCAACCACCTATCTATCGAAATAATTCAATAACAGAAAAATAAAATCACCACAAAATTTCACAATACAGATTTGAAAAATACATTCCATTTGAAAAATACTTTCCGAGATAAAACGCCCACCAACGCCGGGGAAATATGATCCCTTCTTTCGGCAAGTGATGCGTATACAGTTAATTAATGACTTAACCCTTTGTCTGCGAGACCAAATAAATCACCATGGGGTATGTTATTCCCAAAGTTTTTGCACACTTTATTCTTTGGGAATTAATTGTATTATCATCGTGTTTTATTTGTTATCTATCTTCTAAGCACTGAATATTGTCTTAGTAAACATTAGAAGACAATTATTATTATTGTAGTTATTAATAAAAAAGAAATGTATTAATAAAAACTTATTTTAGTACCTACTTAGTAGCTTATACCACAGAACACATAAGTAATACCTTACGGTACTTATACTCAACAGCCATTTCTTTAGGCAGTCGGCGCAAGCCGATGTTATAAGAACTTAAAAAATTAATGACACAGAACTATTCCATATCGATTAAATGATGTTAATTTATAGTAAATTAAGGCGACGCCTTGATAATTTGGCTGCAGCGAAATCAATTTTTCTCAGCAATGACTAAAGATAGAAATTAAAGTTCATAATCAAAGTCAAAGACATGATGAATCATGTCTTTGACTTTGATTTACCCATAGCGTAATACTATTAAAAACACGAAAGTTGACCAACTTTTATAACATAGAATAATCAATCAAAAAGACCTCTGTAAAAAAGGGATTCCTGTTTTGCCAACAGAGGAGAGTGATTTAAGCTTACAAAATTGGTACATACATTGGTTCAAGCATATACTTTAATTTGCCCATAGATTATATGAAATGTATTGAAAGTTTTTAAATTACGCGACAAAACCATTTTGTCGCTTACGCCCTTTCCATTTTTTGCTGTTCCATTGCTTGTTTTCTATGAGAAGCCGGGCCGGCCTCTTATAGAAAACAAGTAATCTAAAACATATCCAACAGGGTTTTCTACTTTAACACGGCGTCACCAACACAAGAAAAACCAAAGTTTGAAATCCTCTCCCTATTGTGACAAAACTGATTCATCTTAACCCGTCGACGCTGATGGATCAAGATATTAATGCTGAGAGCGTGGCGAATCTGACCATACCATAACCCCTCCGTGCATATTAATTGCATCTGTCTGAGCTGAATACTACTGACTGATGGCGAACTAACCCCCAGTAATTAAAGAATTTCGTATAGCACTCAAATTATCTGTGTAATATTGTACAAAATAGTTGTGGATAATAACTGAGTAGTGAAAGATTTTAGAAGAGTGCACGTTTGTAATAGGATAATTTTATTGTAGTTAATAGTGTGTTATGGAATAAAAACTAGAATTTGTGTTTCAGCGCCTGAATTCTCATTTAAGCAATACAGACGAAAATCAATTATAATAATTAATTTACGAATTGTTTTCTTTATTAAGCACTAGCTATTTGACCGAGCTTTGCTCGGTATTCGATAAAACACGAATAAAATCACATTTTATAAAAATGATTCCTAGCCAGATGGATTTATCGCCCCCGAAACCTCCTATATACTAAATTTCATGAAAATCGTTGAAGCCGATTCTGAGATTCCAGTTACATAACAGGATTACAGAGATAAAGTATCACACAGCACACTTTTAAATTCTATAACATCTTCTGATGCAAATTAATTAGGGATCCTTAGTAAAGTTTCATTATAATATAATAAGATTTCCTGGCTAATTCTCATGCAAGAAAAAAATATATAAAGAATGACACAACAAAAGCTGGTATGAAATTATACCCACCCACATAGATTAATGACATCAACCGACAATGCTAAGCCGTTTTTTGTGCTATCCCTTTTTCGATTTAGCAGCAATTAAAAAGTTCCACAAAGCGTCTAAAGGGTTAACTTCATTCGCGTATAATTGGTCTTGTAACAGAGGAGTGATTTTAGCTAAGCGTGTCCGATATACCGTCTAGCGCTTCATTCGTCATTTTGATTAATCGTTGTTTTTAGTGTTATTCACAAAGAAAGTATTTTGTATTTACATCTCAGTTGTTTTAGAAAAATATTTCTGTTTTAATTTATTTCTATTGTGCCTCTTAATTATTATTTATGTGTTTTTAGCACATTATCATAATATTACAGGAGGTGTAAATTATACCGTTCTTAAACAAGATAATAATTTATATATTTAGATATTATTATCAATGCTACCATCTGATATTGCTAGCCAAATATTACCAGGCGCATAAAAACTAAAATCTTTATATTTTTTATTTTGTATGTTTTTTATTTTGTAAATACTAACAAAAAAAAAACAAAATACTAACAGAAAAAGTCTAGTCTTGGATGTCTATGGATGTCATGATATCATGTCAAGTTAAAATTTTTCCCTGCAATTTTTTTTGGATAAAAAATAGAAAAATTTATACAAGTTTAGGCATTCAGTGTAAAACACTCCCTTTTCAGCATTAATATTGCCATAATCAGTAATTCACAGCAGCCCAAGCGGGCAAAACCGTGAGTATCGTCACGAGATAATCTCCTCATACTTACGTACTGCAAGTCTTGCAAGATAGTACCTATGTAAAAATATAAACAATTCTGAGAAGCCCTTTTCCGTTTCACACCTTCTGTCCAGTCTGTCGAGGGAAGACGCAGCATAGTTTTCGAACTTTTTAAGATAATATTAAATGTATCCCGATCAATTTGTCAATAATAAAAAGAAGATGTAGTCGTTGATCCAAGAGACGCAGACAGCGGGTAGACTGCTCTGGCATCGGCTTTGGAACCGGCAGCAGCTCTCGATATGTTCACGCTATAGAAGTATATTTTAATATCGTTGGTTCACGCATCCAAGAAACAAGAGGCAGAGGAAAAAGTACCTACTTATATCTAATATTATTAAGTATTTCGAGTATAGTATATTATTTTTATCTGTTATGAATTCTTTAAGGTAGTTTAGTATAGCCCTTTATTATATTATACTTAAGGTTTTTTTTTTTTATTACTATTTTGTTTAGGTTTTATTTTTTCCTTACTAACTATTACGCGCCCTTTGAAAATTGTTTTAGTTTAGTAATTTCTTTTATAAGCTTTACATGTCGGAGACTGCGAGCGAACCGATCAACTTCATACGCTGCCAGTTTTGCAACCGGTCTTTCAAAGGGGTAAAAGGCCTGAACATTCACATAGGTAAGACACACAGCCACAGCTCAAATATCAGTAGCACACCCACAACAACCCCATCCCCGTCATGCAACATTCCTTTCTGGCAAAAAATTTCAAACTACAAATTGTCACTACCCATCCTTAAACGCATCCCGAAAGGTGCTAGGGTTCAAGTAGCCAAGCAACTTTCATCTGTAATTAGAGAGGTCATTTCACATCCCGACAGCTGCCAGCGATGGGAAAGTCTACTCACTTTTCCGTTCCATGTCCTACATGCAATCCAAGATAAAAAAAAATCACTCACTTCTATCATTAAAAACAACTGCTCCAACTTTAACAACCTCACCATCAATGCCTCTCTACACCTTCATTCTCATGATAACTCACCCCCGCATCTTCATCGTAAACAACACAACTCGATACACAAAATCGAATCTAAGATCAGCGATGGGGACCTAAAAGGTGCTGCCAACATGCTTTTTTCCAGCGATAGCATAGCCCAATACAACGCACACACCCTAGAAGCCCTCCGTGACAAACATCCCTCACTCCCCCCACCGAACATACCTCCTTCGTCTAGCCCTTCTGTGCAACCCGTAGAGGCCTCCATAAAAGATGTAAAAAACGCGATAATGTCTTTCAGGACTGGATCGGCCAGCGGTTACGATGGTCTAAGTCCCCAGCACCTGAAGGACTTAATCAGTGCATCTGAAGACTCCAGCAGAGCGCTTCTAGAGGACCTGACGACCTTAATAAATTTGATGCTATCTGGCAAGGTCCACCACGATTTCACGTTTATTTTATATGGCGCTAATTTATGCGCATTAAAGAAAAAAGATGGTGGTATTCGTCCCATAGCGGTCGGTTGCACCTACCGTAGAATCGCATCGAAAATTTGTTGTAAGCACATTACGAATAAACTTAGAGATGTTTTTCAGCCTGTACAACTTGGCTTTGGGAGTAAGGGTGGATGTGAAGCCGCCGTTCACGCCCTCCGTACTTATATTAAATCCAAAACCGGACAAGTGATCGTGAAGGTTGATGTAAAAAATGCCTTCAACTCCGTATCTAGAAGCGCTCTGCTCAAGGAAGTCCATAACCACATTCCCGAAATATATGAATACATCCTCCAAAGCTACGGCGCCAATTCGACACTTCTATATAACAGGGATTGCCTACTATCCTCTACTGGTTGCCAGCAAGGCGATCCTCTGGGCCCCGCTATTTTCAGCCTTGCCATACATTCTACAATTACATCCCTCCAATCTGAATTTAACGTCTGGTATTTGGATGATGGCACCCTCGGTGGTGACCCGGCTACAGTTCTCCACGATTTGCAGGTATTAATAGAGAAATTTAAAGCAATAGATTTGGATTTAAATTTCTCCAAATGTGAGCTTTTTTTGAATAGCCCAATCACACAGCCGCACGACGTAATTATATCGGAATTTAACAATTTGGCCCCTAGTATCAAAATTCTCAGTAAAGAATCCCTCCGCCTTTTAGGTGCCCCCATATTAAATGATGGTTTTGAGCCTTACGTTTCGGAACAAAAACAAAAATTCGTAGAATCTTCTGGCAAACTTGTCGCAATAAAATCCCATATGGCTTACCAAATAATTCGTTTTTGTTTGTTTGTGCCCCAATTTACATATGTCTTGAGGTGCTGCCCTCTATGGGAGTGTCCCAACCTTCTTTCCCATTTGGACTTTATTTTAAAAGACACAGTAATTAATATTTTTAACTGTCAAATCTCTGACACCTCCTGGGCCCAAGCCACTCTTCCCATTCGTTTCGGCGGCTTGGGTCTCAGAAGTGTGTCCAGCGTGTCTCTTCCCGCCTTCCTTTCTTCAGCTCACAGCATTCATCCTCTTTTCATCAAAATCATCACCAATTCTTTTGGAAACATAGGCATTCAGTCACTAGCTGAGGCGATCAACGCTTGGAAGCGTGTTTGTCCCAGTGACGTTCCAGCTAACCCCAACATCCAAAAGAATTGGGATGAACCCCTAATTAATTTGGCACAAACAGACATACTAAATTCCTCGTCCACCACAGATCGCGCGCGTCTCCTAGCGTCCGCCGAGCCGGAATCAGGCTACTGGCTTCAGGCAAACCCATCATCCAATACCGGAACACTATTAGATAATCATACATTCAATCTATCACTCAGTTTGCGACTAGGAGCCAATATCAGCGAACCCCATCGCTGCCACTGCGGCGCCGCAGTAGACCGCCAGGGTCATCACGGCCTGTCTTGTCGACGCAGTGCCGGCCGCCAGTCCCGCCATGCTTCCTTGAACGACGTGATCCGCAGGGCCCTTGTCTCCGTCAACGTGCCGGCCACTCTTGAGCCGAACGGTATCGCACGTGACGACGGCAAAAGGCCCGACGGAATGACGCTCGTTCCGTGGAGCCGTGGGAGGCCTCTCGTATGGGACGCCACCTGCGTGGACACGCTAGCGGCGTCGCACGTGACGGCCACAACGAGAGAGGCGGGAGCTGCGGCGGCACAAGCGGAGACAAACAAAAGAAGAAAGTATGAATCACTGGGAAGTGATTACTTTTTTGTACCTTTCGGGGTTGAGACCCTGGGCCCGTGGGGCCCTGGTGCCAAACTACTATTCAAGGAGTTATCCCAAAGACTGGTTGAGAAAACTAATGATCCCAGAGCTGGCGCTTACCTCGGCCAACGTATCAGTCTTGCGATACAGCGAGGTAATGCTGCCAGCCTCTTGGGTACATTGCCCGCAGCCTCCGACTTAGATTTAGTTTTTTATATATAGTCTTTCTTTTTTTATTATTCTCCCCCTGTTTTATATTTTAGTAATATATTTTATAGGCACCTTATATTGTTAGAGGATAGAGTATTAATTTTTGTAAAATATAACCTAAAATAGTTAAATAAAAACTTTTTGAAATATCATTAAAAAAAAAAATACTAACATTATATTATCATACTACTATTAACAATGCGAAAATGTGTCTGTGTGTTTGTTACCTCGTCACGCATGAACCGTTTAACCGATTTTCGTGAAATTTGGTATGGAGATAGTTTGAGTCCTGATGAAGGACATAAAAAAATGTACGGTTCTGGCGCGATACAGAAATTTCTGCGCAACGGAGTAACTTGGAGTAGTCTAATACTTAAAATAAAATAAAATATTTCAATTCAATCCAATGCCTTATTTAATACTGATTACGGAAACTCGAGTCGCAAATTAAATCGTTGGTTTGTTGGACCGTGAGATTTTTACGGAATAATTTACTTCGTCTCGGGGTCGTTTTGTAATTGATTCCGTACGCTCGAGAGCAAGGCGCCGGCGGAGGGTTAAGACTTTTGTCCCAAATTGAATCCCAACAAATACGAAAAGAATTTCATTATTTGGACTTATTTACTTACCTGACTTGACTGTGGTTGGAAAAAATGGATTTCTTTTTTTGAAAATTTTTGACTTTTTTTTAAAATAAGTAAATACTTAGATTCAATATTATGTTTTGTATAAAATGTCATTCTTTATTTATTTAACGTATGACACTTTATATGGTAATTAATTCTTTTATTAAAATATTTGTAAATATGGCTTTCCTGTTACCTCAATCAAAGATATTATTTTTGTTTCTGTCATTAAATAGTATTTCAAAAAACCTTACCAGGGACAAGAAAAAATACAAAAAGATTCCTTCGAGCCGGATTTGAACCAGCGACCTATGGATATCAGTTACATTCTTCTACAGTCCACCGCTCTACCAACTGAGCTATCGAAGGGATACGAGTAAATGCGAAATTGCGGTACGAATCACAAACATACAAGGTTAATGTACTTTCATCTAAGGCCGTGTTTCCACCTGCAAGCAAACTCGCGGAAGTCTTGCGTGAGTTTCTTCTTTCTTGCAATATTGTTTACATTTGGTACTAGTTCCTGCAATTTATTGCTGTAATAAATGTCGCACCTTATCGCGGAGCTTACGTCGAATGTCGCGATAGGAACTATATCATTATTTTAAACAAAAACACAAGCCGTGCGATAAATTGCTGCGAGATATAGCAGCGAGATCTGTCGCGAGTCCATGCAGACGTGTTATACATGCTTTTGCAACTACTCGCAGAAAGCGCTTGACAAATTGTCGCGACAGCACTTGCTGCGGGCAGCGGGGTTAAGAGCCCGGGTTACCCTCGTAATTCTCATACATACGTAATACCAAAATCATTTTCTCATACGAAAATATTTAACATGTTTGAGTTATTTTTCAGCTTAAAATAGTAATTACCTAGGTTCCTGTACAAAAATTAACTTCAAAATATTTAAACATTAAAAAAAAATTTTGTGTATAATTTTTTTTACTAAATTTACTACTAAATATTTAAACACTAAAAATAGAGTAAAACACTAAAAAATATAAAGATAAATATTAAATTTACTACAAAATATTTCAACTCTAAAAAATATTGTTTAGTATTTAAATATTTTGTAGTAAATTTATTATTTATTTATATATTTTTTAGTGTTTTACTCTATTTTTTAGTGTTTAAATATTTAGTAGTAAATTTAGTAAAAAAAATTTATACACAAAAAATATTTTTAGTGTTTAAATATTTTGAAGTTAATTTTTGTTCAGGAACCTAGGTTCATAACTGTCTATGAGCGACGGTTATTGCAATTTGCTCGTTTGCCCCCAAATTCTATAAAAAAAAAATAATAACCTACTTCTAAACAGTTAACCAACTTCTAAAAAGAAGGAGGTTATATTATTATGCTGGTCTGTTTATATTTTTTAGTCTTAATAATTTCTGTCTCTGTAGAGATGTCAATATGTATATTGATATGATTAATAATAATAATAATTAACCTATCTATAACAATACCTATTTAAGCCGACAAAAAATATTTTTTTCTTGTGCCTGTTAATAAATAATAGCTATGTCCATTGTCCACATTATGCGCTTTCGTCTTCAATTTTCGTCATCTTCTTTCATTCAACTTTCGTTTTGGCGCATTCAATAATTGAATGCGTCAAAGAACGCAACACCAACTATCATTTTTAATAACAAAACGAAAGTTATGGACGGTCAGAGGGCATGCGTTGCGGGCATTCCTCAGTCCTCACGTTCGCTGTTCGCACGCACGACTGCCCTATAACGCATGCCCTTGAGAAACAGAAAAAGGCACAGTGTGGACGAAGCTAATGACCATTATCCGATTGTTTGTATTGAAAACTAACCAGAAACACAAATTTCAAAAATAAAAGTCTCCTTTTAAATAGTCTAGACTCTAGGCGAAGACGGATAAAAATATAAGTTTTATTGGTTTCATTTTCTACCGACATCGGTCTAGCGACTTATGCCGTCTATACTTTGTTAAGGCGTAGAGCAAAATGCAACCTTTAGCTTATCTCTAAATTCGCACTTATCAGATTCGATAAAAAGCTCTTTACCGACGTCACCTAATTCTCGTGATCCCCCAAAACGCGCAATCAGAATCCCCAATCCTAAATTAAATCCATCCCAGAAATTGTGACAAACGCCATCCGTCATCCCCCCTCATTTGCATGAGAAAAACTGGTGAAGAACAACTATTTATCAAATGGAGGACGACTTCCGGCGGCCATGACAGAGGCGCGACGCGCTTCCGCCCGCCATCTTGTTCAGTTAATTGATATTGTGCTTTTTGCAATTGAATTTAATATTTATTGTGCCGTGAAATGGAATAATGGTGTCCATTTTTTGAGAATTTTTCATATTTTTAAGAAAATACTTTTAAACTGTTGAAAAAATATTATAGCTAATATGAAAAATATAATATCCAGTATAGTTAATTACCCAAAACAACGCCGTCGGTTACCCAGTCTTTGATTAATATTTTTTGAGCTTTCAAAGACCCCATGTGACCAAACGAGGGTTAAGACTTAAGATAAATAGCAATTAGCCAAATTATTTTCTCAAGAAAATTTTTAATATGGTCCGCTACTCCGTTATGGCCGAAAATTATGGCAACGCCTTGATAATTTGGCTGTAGTGATATCGATTTTTCTTGGCAATGACTAAAGCTAAGAAATTAAAGTTCATTGTCAGTGTTCATCATGTCATTGTCTTTGAATTACCCATAGCATAACACGATTGGTCAACTTTTATAACACGTAATAATCAATCAAAAATACCTCTGTAAAAAAAGGGATTCCTATTTTGCCAACAGAGGAGAGTGATTTAAGCTTCCAAAATTTGTACATAGTTGGGTTCAAGCATACACTTTAATTTGCCCATAGCTTATATGAAATATATTTATGGTTTTTAAATAACGCGACAAAACCATTTTGTCGCTTACGCCCTTTCCATTTCTTGCTGTTCCATTTCTTGTTTTTTATGAAAGGTTGGGCCGGCCTCTCATAGAAAACAAGCAATCTAAAACATATTACATATTGCAACACGGTTTTTTACTTTAACGCGGCGTCACCTTATGATAAATAGCAATTAGACAAAATAATCTCAAGAATATTTTAAATATTGTACGCTACTCCGTTATGGCCGAAAATTATTAAGCGAACGAAAACTGTACATTTTTCGGGAAAATAACTATCCAACGTCTTGTCCCGGAAATCAAAAATACGGCTAAGACTAACAGGAAGGTAGACACACAGACAGACAGACAGACACACTTTATAATATAAGATTCCTTTTAACCATTGGCGTATCCAGCATCTTACATCGATCAGCGGTATATTTAGATCAGTGGTTCTTAACCTTTTAATCAAAAACCATTTTACCAAAGAATAAAAACGAAAATAACATATCCTCCATTTTGAAAGTCGGTTAAAAGTGTAGTGTCCAGGACATATTGAGACCTAGGGCTGCTTCAGTGAGCTAAGGCTGCTTAATGGACTAAAGGCTACTTCGAAGAGCTAAGGCTGCTTCGGAGAGCTAAGGCTGCTTCTGAGAGCTAAGGCTGCTTCGGAGAGCTAAGGCTGCTTCTGAGAGCTAAGGCTGCTTTGGAGAGCTAAGGCTGCTTCGGAGAGCTAAGGCTGCTTCGGAGAGCTAAGGCTGCTTCGGAGAGCTAAGGCTGCTTCGGAGAGCTAAGGCTGCTTCGGAGAGCTAAGGCTGCTTCGGAGAGCTAAGGCTGCTCCGGAGAGCTAAAGCTGCTTCGGAGAGCTAAGGCTGCTTCGGAGAACTAAAGGCTACTTCAGAGAGTTAAGGCTCGAAATCGGTTCACAAACAGCGGAATTATCGTTGAACATAAAAATTTAATAAAAACGAAAATAACATATCCTCCATTTTGAAAGTCGGTTAAAAATGTAGCCTATGTGCTATTCTAGGATGTCAGCTACCTCCTTGTAAAATTTTGTCGAAATCGCTCCAGCCGTTTAAACGTGAAGAAGTAACAAACACACAAACTCACAAACTCACATACTTTCGCCTTTATAATATTAGTAGGAAGTAGGATAAATCTCATTTACTTTACTAACTTCTGAATTCTAACATAAAAGGATGGCTTCGCGGACCACTTAGAATGCTTGCAGGGACCACCAGTGGCCCGCGGACCACTGGTTAAGAACCACTGATTTAGATAATTTAGTGTCTGTGTCACATAGAGGGTGGGGATAAAAAATACGTCATTCCGTCTGTCCGTCCTGATTGCGGAGATATTCTGTTATCGGGATGTTGTCGATTTGTCTACCTGTCGACTTGATTGTGTTTTGCAACGCAAGCGCTCATTACGGGGACGAATGTTTTGTGTAATGATTCAGAAATGACGCTAGAAATACCGATTTTGTAACGGGAAATAAAATTAAAAAATACGCGTAGCACTTCGGGACTGCCGCGGTAAAGCTATTACATGGCATTTTCTATCAACTTATGTAATTATAATTCGCATACGTCTAGTCGAACGCACACAAACACCATGCCGAAATTTAGCAATGCCGCATCGCTGTGCCGATCGGAGTGAGGAGTGTGCGGTTTTTTTTTCGTTACGGAATTTTTCATAAAAATCGAATTAAAAATATACTAATTTTGAATGTGAAACAACTATTACCTACACTAGAAATTAATATTATAAGATGTTAGAATATTGTTACTGAATGGCAATGGAATTTGTCAAATTATGTAGATTTTAGTTAGACTACAGCGCAAAACTTTAACACGATTGTATTTTAGGCTCAAATTCCAGCGAACGCTGCCCAACAAAGTTTTGTCCTCCTTGATAAAATTCATCGTTTCGGAAAAAAACGCCAAGTGTTAGTGTTAATTTTAGTATAATTGTATGTATGTTAGTCTATAAGGTACCTATACTAATATTATAATTGGGAAGAGTTTGTTTGTTTGTTTTAACGCGCTAATCTCAGGAACTACTGGTCCGATTTGAAAAATTCTTTTACTGTTGGATAGCCCATTTATCAAGGAAGGCTATAGGCTATATTTTATCACGCTAAGATTAATAGGAGCGAAGAAATAGAGGAAAATGTGGAAAAAACCGGGGGAAATTATTTGAAAAGGCTTATTTGAACGCGCTAATCTCAGAAACTACTGATCCGATTTGAAAAATTCTTTCACTATTAGATTGCCTATTTATTGAGGAAGGCTATAGGTTATATTTATCACGCTAAGACTAATAGGAGCGAAGAAATAGAGGAAAATGTGGAAAAACGGGGGAAATTATATAAGATTGCTTATTATCTTAAGAACTACTGGAGCAATTTTTATCTTATTTGGCAAACATGAAGAATAGACTACGTGAAGGGACTATAGGTTATTTTTCGCGAAAAATGTACGGTTGCGTGAAATTCCTAAATTACGCAAGCGAAGCCGTGCGGAACATCTATATATAATAAAATCGTAAGAAAGTCAATTGTGTACATTGAATATTTTTGTACAATAAATAATACTTGGGATGTGATCTACTATGCAAACGCGAACGAAGTCGCGGGCAACAGCTAGTTTATAATATGGGCCAAGTTGCCTGACTTAAATAAATAAATAAAAAATCAAGCGGCATAATCCAAAATCCTACTAAGACTTGGTTTTTTTTGCAACATAGGAGGGCACACAAAAACAATGATATTCAAAATTAACCGCTATATGCGACCACAACTTTGTAATAATTAGGACAAATAGGACACTATTACATACTTTTCAAAATTCTATTTCACTTTCTACGAAACTGTACATTATGTTGGTGTTATAAGGGTGTTTTAGAGGTATAATAATCATGAATGGTGTGTGTAATAATTATTGCAAAATGACTGGGCGCGATCCCGCATAGCAAGTCACGACATTAGAAATGCACATCTGTTGGCTTATTAACTAGTGTAGTACATGATAAATCTATTTAATGCCATACTTAGCTTCTGTTTAACATTCTATTAAGTGATGAGTAATACGAATTTTTGACCCTACTTACTATCCATGCTAATATTATAAATGCGAAAGTCTGTCTGTCTGTCTGTTACCTCTTCACGCCCAAACCGCTGAACCGATTTTGCTATTACCCTCCATCCTTCCCACCTTCGTATCACGTTTCTCCTAAAACCTTCCCTGAGATGGACTTCCACAAATATTTCGAGACTAAAATTTGCCAAATCGGTTCAGCCGTTCTCGAGGTTTAGCGAGAGTAACACAATCCATACTACCACCATACTAATATTATAAATGCGAAAGTGTGTCTGTCTCTGTCTGTCTGTCTGTTACCTCTTCACGCTCAAACCGATGAACCGATTTCGCTGAAAGGCATGGAGAATGGAGATATTTTGAGTCCCGGGAAAGGACATAGATTACTTTTTATCCCGAAAAATATACGGTTCCCGCGCGATAAACGAATTTTGGCGCAACAAAGTTGCGGGCGTCATCTAGTTTAAAAATATTTTTTATTAAGTTAAGTAAACCCAGCAACATTACTTTTATACATTTTGTAATTTTTATGCAATTTGCATTTTTTATTCTCACAACTATTCAGAGATATATAACAATTAGGACACTGTTTTAGATTATTGACAATAATTTATAACTTTTAAAAAAAAAATTGCAAAAATAAATGAATATTAATTTATCTGCAAATTTACCCTATACCTTGTTCAATGACATTCCAATATCATTGATGAGTTTTTGCCCGCACGTGCTCAAGGTGTGGGCCTGCGCATAAGGTCAAAGGACAGATGTCCGACAGTAACGCACCAGTAGGTACACCACCATTTCTTGCCCTTTTTGCCCTTAAAGGTGTACGTTACGGTTTTGCGATTTATTTGCATTAATTAGAAGAACGTTATTTGTCTGTTAATTTTATCATTACTATAACCGTTGTTTTGCTTATGAGTCACAATATGATGTTGATGTTAAAAAATCTAACTTCAGAAAAGAAGGTTATTACTTTGACCTACATAATAATTATATACTAAATAAAATTGGATATAGCAACATTGTACAACATGAGCAAACATCTATAGGTCTACCAGGATCTGATGGCAAAAAGGTAGAAAAGAAATTGACTCTAGCAATACCGGGGTAATTGGAATAAAACATTTTGATCCTTTCTCTTCCTTATAGCGGCTGATTATGTGTGTGAAACATGCAAATATAACAATGTATCCAATATTTTCCATCAGATTCTGGTAGACCTATTATAACTGAGTATTAAAATCTTACCTTCAAATGCAGCTAGCAGCAGCAATTCAGACGGCTTCAGCAGTGACATGGGCGTTGATACTGTTCTCCTGGAAAGAAACACTTTGAATCAGTAAAATGTTGGCCTTATGAAAGTTTATCTACATCGTGGAAAAAGCGTCGTGTCTGCTACATATCCATACTAATCCATACTTCCATACATCCATACTTCCATAGTAATATTATAAAAGCGAAAGTGTGTCTGTCTGTCTGTCTGTTACCTCTTCACGCCCAAACCGCTGGACCGATTTTGCTGAAATTTAGCATGGAGATACTTTAAGTCCCGGGAAAGGACATAGTATACTTTTATCCCGGAAAAATGTACGGTACCTCCGCGATAAACGAGTTTTAGCGCAACGGAGTTGCGGGCGTCATATAGGTACCAACGAAAAAATTGATTCATAGGCTCTAAACACACTAGGCTGAATTACGCCGGCGTAAATTCCGCCGCGTTTACGCCGCGTTTAAATTGCATACAAAATACGGGCCGAATACGAGGGGTGACACATTAAATTACGTCGCGTTTTGTATGCGTTTGACATTTGCGACGGAAATGACGCCGCCGTAATTCAGCCTAGTGTGTTTAGACCACTTACCTCCAATATACAAGTACGCGGGACCGATGATACTCACTTTTTTTTGTGCCTATTTGAAGCAGAATCAGCTCCCCCATTATCAGGGATAGGAACTTAATTTGACGTAACCATTGGTAACCACGGATTTATGGTAACCATGTAATATGTATTTTAATTCTCTATGGCTTAATCATTTGAATTGTTTTCGTGGTTTTAAAATGTTTTACGCGATTAAGTAATATATAAATAAGTGGTGGTAGTTCACAGTTAAACTATTAAAGAGTGTATGTTATGTAAAGCGCGGTACAAAAAGGGATGTGGGGTTACATTTCGCAAGTAAGTGATTTTAACAGCTAATTTCTACGATATTAAACATTTATTGATAATATAGGCACTTTAAAATGTGGCACTAATCTTATTATACCGTATTCACCACATATTTACCTTTGTTTTACTGATTTTTGATAAACAATAAAATTCAATAGCGCTGGAGTTTTCTGTCGACAAAACTTATCGATATCTATAATAATTGTATTGAAATCTCCGATAACCGATTTTTATTATCAAATACATATTATGCTCTTAAAATAATTGACAGGTTTCCGTCTGACGAAGGAAGACTGGAATTATGGTTGAAAAAAATTGAAAAGCCTGGTTGGCGTCCGAAAATTGCTACTACCGCTTTCCGTTACTATTTGAAGTGTACAAACGTGCTCTGTGAAAATACAAGGCGCAAAAACTACCATTTGATCGTGATTACGTTTGAAAAATTTATTTCAGTGTCTACTCATTCTTAACAGACTCTAATAAAATTTTTATTATTTATAAATACCTTACCTACTCCACCTTAATAAAAAATGTATTCAAACGTTCCATATTTATTTATGGATCGCATTATCTAATTAGTTAATTTTCCTCGCACTTCTGCAATCAGCGCCAAAATGGCGAAAATCAAATGAGATAAAGTAAATCGATACAAATTGGCTTGCTAGATCCATAAATAAATTGGGAACTTTTATATCATTACTAGACGTTCCGCGCGGCTTCTCCCACGTAAATATCTAATTTCACAGACAAATTGGACCACACAAAATAGCCTAGGTATATAATCCTTCACGTTATACATTTCCCCGCTTTTTCCCCATTTTCCTCTATTTCTTAGCTCCTATTAGTCTCAGTGTGATAAAATATATAAAATGGGCTATCTAACACTGAAATCATTATTCAAATTGGACCAGCAGTTTTGGACTGAGATTAGAGCGTTCAAACAAACAAACTCTTCCGCTTTATAATATTATATGATGAGATTAGTTAGGGTCTAATCACACAGAACACTTATTCAGATTTGTTCAGCTTTCATACGATACACTTTAGCACTACTTTGATAATATTAGAAATGAAATTAGAAAATACAATACAACAAAGTTTTTGTTAGAAGCTTATCTTCAGTTTTGTTTTTAGTTTTTCGTAGTGCTAACTGGTAAAATTAAATAGATAGACGTAATAAATTAAAAACGTATGAAATCGTTGTTAATTTATTACGCCTATCTAAATTACGGAGAAGAAGTCTGTAATCTTTAATACAAATATGTAGCGTTTGTATTATTCAATTTAATATTTTTGTCCTAATGGTCGACATTATCTGAATCTGGAAACATTTCATCGATAATAGAAAAGACAGTTGTACATCACTAGTATTAGTTCCAAATACTCCCACTACTGCTATCAGCGCCAATATGACGAAATGATGGCGACTTTCAAACGTCATTTTTACGTCAAATTTAGTTCCTATCCCTGATATATCATATATGATGCTTTGTTGTGTGCTTCGGTTCCACCAGTGTTCCGGCGGGTCTCGTGATGACAGGAAACTTCTTCAGCAACTCGTGGTATTGCGATTTACCTGACGCGGCCTTGATGGTAAGTGTCTCTGTTCCCTTGGCACAATGGTTATGTGGCAGGGCTATCGAAAGAGTCGTAAGGTTGTCTACGAGTCGATGGTTGCGGCAGTCGACTAATAAATTGTAGTGACTTAAAAAATCGACGCCTATTATAGGTTTTGCCACGTCAGCTACCACAAACCTCCATACGAAGTCTCGTCGTAATCCCAAGTCCAGATGCAGTTCTTCGTAGCCATACGTCGATATTATGGAGTTATTTGCTGCATACAGTTGAAACTCTGTCTTATTACAGTGTTCTCTGGTCGCTTTCTTAGGGAATATACATAAGTCGGAGCCAGTATCGATTAGGAACTCCAACTTGGTCTTCCTGTCGGTGACAAAGAGGCGGCCGTTGCATGCATGGCAGTCAGGTGCGGCCACTACTGACTGCCGTCGGCATTTCCCGAGAACGAGCAGGGTCGGGTGCACTTAAATGCCTTGTTGCCAAATTTGTTATGGAAATAGCACATACCGTTACTCCTTGATTGAGATCTCGAACGTGACCTGTATCTTTGTTTGTCGTCGTAGTGTAAGTGCTTGTCGAATCTACGACGTGGTTGTCGCGACTGGTGTGTGCTGAGTTCTGCTAACTGCTTGGTCAGCTGCTCGATCTGTCTTGCCATCGCCTCCATCGCCGACCACATAGAGTCCCTAGCTGGTGTGCTGCTGCTGCCAGGTGTCGCTGCTGCCACCTGGAGTGTCGGGTGTGCGATGGTTGTTATCCTGTCTGCTAACTCCGCCAACTTGTCCAGAGGCATGTCGCTCTGCGAAGCAATTATTGGCTGTACGGATACGGGGAGTCGGTTGTACCAGGTCGTTCGTATGAACTCCTCTGGTATGTTCGGACCGGCGAGGTGTTGGAGATGCCGCAGAAATTGCGACGGTTTTCTCGAGCCGATGTCCTCACTGATGAGGAACTGTTTAATCTTCTCCTCACGTGGGGCGGTCAGTCGAAAAAGTTAACGTTTCGTATTTCCTTTCCTTGGGCGGGTCTTCTATGATATCCGCCACCTCAATTGCGTATTTGTGTTCTAGGTTACCGCATGTCGTGTAAAATTTTGTTGTGTCGGTAACGACACAACAAAATTTTTATTATTTTTATTATTATACTGTCAGGGATTAGTAATAATCCCTGACAGTAGAAACTGGCCTTCCAGTTGCGCGAACCAAAGAGCTGGGCGCTCTGGCCAAAATGGGGGCACTTTGACTCCGACTCGAAATACTTCCGTCGGCGCCTTGCTACTTACTACCTTGCTTGGGAAATTCACGTTCGGATTTTCTTCGTTATTAGTCGTGGTGTTTTCCTGCGGCGTGGCCATTTTTATTTATTTATATGCACTGTTAATTAATTTTCTTTACAAAATGTCACTATTTGTCACTGTCCGTAGTCGGTAGTGTGTCAGGGAGTGGTTGAGTGAGTCGGAACTGTTGCTGTGAGTCCCAGTGAGCCGAATAGCTGCTGTGCGGGGCTGATGCTACGTGCTGACCAGGAGAGATGTGCTCTGCTTGCTGACCGGTCGGCGTAGTGAGAAAGCCCGTTGATGCCGATGCGGAGTCGTCCAGGCCGCGGTAAGTTGCAGCTAGTGGACGAGGTACCCGATGTGGCGTTTCTGGCTGGCGCGGTGCGGAGAGGTGGGGTGTGATGATGATGAAGATGGCGTGTTCTGTCGAGGGTCACCAGTGTAAGGGACCTGTGTATCACGTCGGGGTCACCAGTGTAATGTACTTGTTCAGTACTTACGTTATAGGTCCAAAATGAAATGCAGGATACGGAACCACTTAGTTTATTCACCTATTTACACTTTATGTTTTTGTACATTCAGTCACACCAATTGTCTAAAGGTTTGAAGTTACTTTACAATGGTTAGTTACTATACAATTCACTACCGCAAGTACAAGAATATTAACTCGGCAATAACAATTAATATCGGTAGGTAACTAGTACTTCACGCGCGACTGTTACCAGCTATATTATATTCAACTCACTTATTATCATGACTGACTAACAATATTTTACGGCCCAGGCTGGCATTGTCGGTTTCGACACAAGCTTAATAAATAAGAAAAAAAAAAATATTTTACGGCCTCACCTTACATAGGCGACGACCACAGATTACGAGTGTTACTGCGGACGGCCGGTGTCGCCAATAATGAAAAATTATTCCGCCCGAAATCTGCACGAAAAAGTCGTGCAAAATAGAATTGGCGACGTAGTCTAAATCTGATGTAATATTATTTATTAGGTACCTATTTATTTTATATATTATGATGAAATATTATGAAATATTTATTATTTGATTTACATGTTTATAGGTACTATACTATACTAATACATTGTTCTAAGTTGCAGTAGCTGCCACAATATCAAAGACTGTAAAAGTTTAAAAAAGTATAAGTCCTTTTACTTACCTACTCATATAATAGGGTCTAAATTACTTTGCTATTTCTACTACTTTACTAGTTTTCTATTTCTAAACACACACACACACACACACACACACACACACACACACACTCACACACACGTACTCACTGACTGTAAAAACCTAAAATAAATCGTGAAAATATTTTCTCACAGCAGCTAAGTATGTGTTAATCCGCACTTTTGAGAACTATACTGTACCGATGTAGCCACCAAATAAGTAGATGAAAATTGATTATAGGTACAATTTGGGTAGCATATTTTTAAAAGCGCAATTTTTATTATTTAATTAATTATAGCCTAATAATAGGTACCCTTTATCAATTGAATTCACAATGAAAAAAGTGTCCGACACGCGCATATTGCAATAAATTCATAACATTACCACTAATGCTGTTTTTTTGCTTCAAATATCCGTTAGAATATCTTCCTGTGTAATTGAAGAATTTTTTTAGGAAAAACATTGAAGAAAAGTTCATTCATAATTTTTCAATATTCACACCTGCCAAGTGTTCAACAAGCAAAAGAGCACGAATTGCCTCTAATAATAGAGGTGAATATACTTTGAATTGTTTTCAAAGAGACCAGGTGCATTTACGCTCAGTAAAACATAGAAAAGGGTGCATATGATTTTGTGACTCATAGGACAGTACGGTCAAATGCCACGTGCTTACTGGTAAGTATAATACAGTTAATGGTTACCATTTGTTACTAAATTATTACTAATTAACAATAATAATGCTATTAAATATAATATATTTTAAATAACAAACGGCATGTAATCTTGCAATTAATATTATATTTCTTGATGACGACGGATGCAAGCATTTTTATGAGAATTTAGGGCACTTTTGGATGAGAAAAACGATTCAGCTCGGTTTTATATAAAATGATTAAATGTAACCATAAGCAACTTAGTTGATTTGTTGATGTTATAAGTACATGTAAAAATATTTTAACAGTAAGAATAAATAAAACGAAAAGAAAGAATAATTAATGAAGATTGTAGACATGCATTTTCAAACAGCATATCTCTTTTTATTGTTACATGGATCTAATAGTAATAGTTAAACATTTCAGATTCAATTTAAACAGATCGATATAAAATATTGTAATAAAATTTTAAAACGCAAAACACTATCACATAAAACTTAAGAGCATTTTAAACGCTATAAAGAACTTATATCTGATCAAAACAAAATCTTTTGTCTAAAATCGTTCCTCTCACCGCAACGTAATTTAGATTCTACGGTTTATATAATAGGGGTGATTTTTGAATATGTGCTTCCCATAATGGAGTCCAGCAAAACAAGTAAGTCAATACGTTAATCTACATAATAAAAGGAACGTTTAAAATATGCGGCGCGCGTCCTTAATTGTACCGCTATCAATTGCGAAATAGGAAAAAACTGTCCACTCCATTTCATTGTGTATGACTTTGTGGAATTTTATAATGGGATGGAGTCGATTTTGTTACATTTTATTTTTAAAAGAAAGATTTGTTGTCGATTACTGCCAACCTAAAGTAAATTGTTAGAAAAACCAATTCAAGTATCTTTCGTATATTTATTATAGACTAGCTGTCCCAGTGAACTTCGTGTCACTTTAAAACCTTCCCTGGACTTCTATGAATATTTTAGAACTAAAATCAGCCTAATCCGTTCAGCCGTTTTCGACTTTTAGCGCGACTAACACATTTGAAAATCTATTTTTATATATAAGATTATTATAATAGTAAAAAATGTATTTCTCTCTTACCTAATTGCAGTCCTAATTTTGTGTGAAAAATTGAAGTTACCCTAAAACTGTCTATTCCTTATTACTTCCATACCAAAATGCAAAATTTTTGTGTGGGTTACTCTACTCTTTATGCCTAAATATCTGGAGTCCAGAGAAAAATTACAATCGGACAAGTTATAAAGCAGAAAAACCTTTCCCGCGAAACAATTTCTTGCACAACTCTAGCTATCATATTATAACTGCCAGCTATGAACTAGCTCAAATTATACCTCTATGCCTGTAATAACACTCCTAATAACCATATTCAGAGGAAATTGCACTAAAGGCGACTCCACGCTTCTCATTAAAGGGTCCGTCTCTTTGTCCATCTAAATGACCCCAAATAATAATCATCTATTCACTGGACTTCCACTTTCCCATACAGGATACGGGCACTCTGATTTGTGAATTACACTTAATTAAGCGAGGAATATCACTAATTATGCATTTGTAATCGACGAGATCAATGTTTTCAAACTGTGAGTGATTATTTGTAGCAACAACCGCTGCCTGATTATGTATCTTGCAACAGCAATGCGACAGGCGTAAATTGTACAAATATCGCTGTCAAACATAATTTTTGTATTATGTATTAGCAACAGCGACGCGATAGCGGACAATCGATGGTAGCGCGCTCAAGCGAACAATTGAGGAACTAAAAGTGCATCAAAGCTCATTGTAATGAAAAAAATCGGTATTACGTATGAGTGAGACCGCAACGCGACAGCAGATAGCGAGCAGCTAGCAAACAATTTGAATTGTCAAAGAGCGACAGCCCATTTAGGTTGTTGCCAAGTTGTTGCTAATGTGTTTTTGATATTTATTCTGCACTTATTAACACAAAAGTTCAAAATCAAAGTGTAGAAGTGTATTATTACTTCCTGTGTTATCACATAACTATATTTCACATAAATATCTTTCGTAATTGTTTTCTGTTTTTTTTAGGTTATTTGTTTTATTTCGATATGTCTCGTGCTTTTCTCATTCAGGAGGCATTAGAAGCACAAAATAGATTAGACGAGAACACGCGCGTGAGACGTTTACGACGACGATTGAGGAATGAGGCAAGACCCATGGAGACTCCTAACTTTAGTGCACATTACAGGTTAAGTAAAGAGTTGTTCGCTGAATTGTGCACTGAACTCGAACCCTTTTTGCCTCGAACTCGTAGGAAAACAAAAGTTACTGTAGAATGTAAAGTAAGTAAATACCCAATTATCATTATATTCCTTATTAGTACCTAATTGCAAAGTGTAGATAATCCTACATATATACACTACTTTTGCAGGTGTTAACAGCACTCTCTTTCTATGCAAGTGGCTCGTATCAAAAACCTGTAGGTATGAGCTATTTGCATGGACTTAGTCAGAGCAGCGTGTCTAAGGCAATTACAGATGTGACCATGGCCTTAAATCACCCGTCTATATTGAGAAAGCACATCCATTTTCCTCAAACCAGACAAGAAAGGCAAAGAATAGTAAATGGGTCGGTACTATTAAAATTATATTCATCATATTGATGCATATTTTTAAAAAATTACCCACGTAAAACTTACATTTTATTTTTGGCAGGTTTTCAAATAAATTTGGCTTTCCTGGTGTTTTGGGGTGTATTGACGGCACACATGTTGCCTTGGTCAGGCCAAGTGAACACGAGGAGAGATTTCTTAATAGGAAGCACTACCATTCCAGGAATGTTCAAATTGTAAGTATTAATATTAGCAGTAGGTTGATTATGTAGCAGCTATATAATACTGCATTGCTACATTGTAGCTCAGTATAGAAATAATTTTCTCAATACTTATTTCTATAATAATTTGATAAGCTTAGTTGAAAATGTTTTTTTTTATCTTGTTTTAAGTTTTACTTTTTCTACAGATTTGTGATAGTGATCTGAACATATTAAATATTGATGCAACGTTTGGTGGTGCTACCCATGATGCATATATCTGGAAAAATTCAGAAATACACAATCATATGCAGCAGCTGAATCAAAATGGTGAAAGCATTTGGTTTCTTGGTATGTATTATTATATTATTATAGGTACCCAACAAATTTGCTTTGTCTCTACACTTACAGTCATACATTTTCATTTTAAAGATATGGGGTATTTTTTACCTGCTGTTTAAAAAGTTGTGACCACGAACCAAAATACTAATAAATCTGCAATTTTCATTCACACTTAATTTCTGCAAATTATTTTAATGTTGATTCATATAAATGGAGCTCTATTTACTATAAAATTCATTGATTTAAGTTCAAATATCTCAGTGTTTACCCCATCTCCTGCAGATATGTAACCTACTTTATTATAAAATATATTTTCTTAACAGGTGACTCTGGATATCCATTGAGAACTTGGCTTCTAACACCAATTGTTAACACACAACCTGGCAGTGCAGAAGAGAACTACACAAATATGCATTGCCGAACAAGAAACACAGTTGAGAGGTGTATTGGGGTATTGAAAGCCCGTTGGCGGTGTCTGTTGTCACATAGAGTACTACATTACAATCACCATGTTGTGGCTAAGATTGTTAATGCATGTGCTGTATTACACAACATCACCAACAAGCACAGGCTTCCTGTACCTGAATTACCTTCCAATGATATCCAGAGGGAAGCAGACTTCCTGGTACCTCGGCAGCCATACATTGAGGAAGGTCAACAGCTGGAAAGTGGCAGACAACAGAGACAACTTATTGTACAACGCTTATGGAGGAATAGATAAGAATTATTTAGTTATGTATTTACATTACATGACATATAATAATATGTAGTATTTTTAGCCATATGATTAGATTGTTTTATTTTATATTGTTTTGTATTATTATTTCAAGGTTGTCTGGAAGAAACCGCTTTTAGCGGTAAGACCGCCTGTTTGTACATATTCCTATTGTTTTATATTAAATTGTAAATTAGTTTAGTTTGTACAAATAAAGAATTTTCTATCTATCTATCTACATTTTGTATACTAATTCTGATTTCATGTTTTTCTTACTTGTTTTTATAATTAGTCATTTATAATGTTTTTTATTATTATGTTTGTGTAAGCTAAAATAGCAAACTAAAGTTAAAGTGTTTGTATAAAATGTTATGATAATATGTTGTTCTTTATTAATATCTGAACTTTAGTACAGTTTTATGCAATAAACACTTCTTTTTCTGGCCTTTTTAGGTATCTATTTTAAATAAAAGTTTATAAATAAGAACAGTCTTTAATTATAACATACATTGTAATTAATGAAGCAGGATGCACCAGAGGCACAATGTTTTGGTAAAAATCTTAATAAATTAATTATAAGCTAAGTTTCTACTAATTTTTAACTGTTTGAAGTTGTACCTAATTATTACAAGTACAAAAGTCTTATTTATCAATTTATGTACACAATATTAAACAATGAAATCTTATAACTAGGATACAATTTAGTACAATGGTACTACTTATTGTAAATTGGAATATCTTCCAGTAGACCCGATACAGGAGAACATAAAGAAAATTAACAGTACTAGGTGTGTACAGTTATTAATAGTGAGAAAACACATTTATAAGTTATTTATACAATAATTTATAATAATATAAAAATATCATAAGTATAGCTTAAATTAAGGGTTGGTATCAATTATTATTAACAGGTTAAGCTTAGATAATAGATTCTTATGTACTATTATGAAACTTAATAAAATAGGGTCACATTTCACTTTTTTATAGTCTCTATCAACTTGGCCATGAGTTCATAATGCATCTTAGCACATTCTGCATTTAACCGAGCAGTTTCTGCATTTGTTCGGGAGGCCTCTGCTATTATCATTGCAGCATTGGCTAATTTTTCCTCTGCTGCAACACGCCTAGACTCCAGTTCCACGACCCAAGCAGGTTCCACTTTTGTTCTATCTGTAACATGACAATTAATTTATGTTAAATTTTACAACTATTTCTGCCACAAATTACTAAATAGTTACAATATTAGGCACTTTTCCTTTGAGAAGATTGCAATGATATATTGATAAAAATTAAAATAGCATAACATAGTGATTTTCAATTATGAATTAATCTAAGTCTTTACAGAACATAACTCCAATTTAAAAATTTGGTCATACATAGATTGATAATAATAATCAGTCCCTTTACAATAATACTGAAAAAGTATTACACTTACTTGACTTATTGGAGTTTTTATTAATCTTTGAGTCCTGGAACAGTGAACGATTCAGAGGCCTGGATGTAGCGGGACTTGCCGTTGCTGAAATTAATAACATTTTTAAGTTTGAATTATCATACAGCAGTAATTAGATATTAACTGTTTTATAGTAGTAACCTTACCAGTTTTAACTTCACACACATTAGATTTTTTGTCCCCTGGTGGTGTATGCATAGTGTCTGTAAAAATTACAATGTTGATTGTAAAAAGCATTTGGGAGTAGTGTTTTTAATAAGGTGTAAAGTTTTAGTTACTTACATATTATTGTGCTTGTACGCCCAGTCTTTGAAGGTGACACCACTGTTGCAAGAGCTGATTCTAAAAACAAATAGGTATCTATATAATTTTGTTTACAAAGCAGAGAATATATTTTGTATTTATTATATTATTATGAATGTGTTAAGTATATTAAACATACCTGGCGTGCTTACAGGCACAACATCCTCATGTACTATAATATCCTCTATTACATTCACAGTCTGAGGTTCATTTTGGATTTCCTGCAAACTATGCAAGATGGTAATAATATATTTTTTCAGCAATAATTAATTAATTTAATACTGATTACTGACAAAAACGGGCACTCGGTGTTGAGAGTCTCCATACACGGCAGCATCCCCAATTATCCCCAAGATCTTTCGATCTGTTTCAGAGAGATCTTCTTCCCTTGAAGGTCCACCACCTGTGCCAGAAGCATCTCGCCGCCTAGCAGCAGCTCTTGACTTGGCTTTGTGTTTTATATCAGCCCAATACTGAATTCAAAGGAAAGAATATTATAGATTCTATATAGATAGATGAATATTATCACAACTTTATATCGAAGAAATGGGTATTCATGAATAAATTATGTACCTATTGCATAATAAATTTGCACTTAACCGAGGTGAACTCAATAAAAATTCACTTGCAAGTAATTTTTAGTAAGTAAAAAGAGTTATATTTTGTAAAGAATACTCACACGTTTCCACCGCTGACCACTTTTATTAGCTCCCGACCCATGAGCGTTTAATTTTTGGGCAAGGTTGTTCCACTCTCTGTCAATGGTCTCTTTCGACCTTGCCCCAAGACCAACACCTTTGGCTAGTGACGAATGACCAGCCAAGTGGTCCAACAGTTCTTCAATCTGTGCGTTGGAGACTCTGTGTTCCATTTTATACTAAAAAAAATGCAAATACAATAAATTGTACGCGATTATATCTCAAAGAACCAACCACGGTGAAAACAAATCTCATAATACTGAATACTCACTTATTGCCTGCATACGTATAAGTTCTTGAAAGTTTGCTTCGAGTGCTTTTCCAGAGCCAATAAATCCACTTTTTCTCACCACTCCAGCCCATTTTTTGTATTAAATAACTAAGAATTCACTTGTACGTTTTGTAAACAAAACACTTGACTTTTTAAATTAGTTCCACGTGTTGCTACAAGATCGCTAGTGGCGCTTTTTTTGTCGCTAAAAATGCATTTAATAGCTAGCGGACAACAGCAGAGCAACAGGCTTAGATAATACGATTTTTGTCAGCGACTAACAACCGATTGCGCGACAACTGCGCGACCGGTTGCTGTCTGCTAACCGTCTGCTAAAGATACATAATCAGCCCGCGGGTTGTGCGTAGGGAATACCGACGGAGGATAAAACAAAATACTAGTAGCAAACATTAAAAGTGACATTAAGTTGACTATCATTGCCCGGAAGAAATTGCCTCAAAGTAATGAGGCCGCCTTTCTGAACATGTCTGATTTATCAATAATTGTTGTTTATATTTAAGTATTTTTGTGCACAATAAAGTATATTTGTTTGTTTGATCACACCACTGATAGAAAAATTGATAGAAATGAAAAAATACGCGTGGCCCCGAGTGCCACTGTGGATCAAGAGCAATAATAGACCCTGCACATTCGTAATAGTTTGTATAGATCTATAGTGAGGCGAACTGGAAAACCTACTTAGTATAATATTAAAAAAAAAAACACAAAAACTTCTACATGAATATCAAAACGCTCAAACTAACCGTCAATTGACCAATTCCCAGACCTATCTGCGGACATAACAATAACTTTTATATCAATATACGACAGAACATATAGATTAATAAACCCAGGTCCCATCGTAAACCTTTTACGATCCACGCGGCGAGCATTCGTAAAAATATTGGCTAGTGACGTCATTATTCTGTTTGACGTTTATTGGACATCCGTTTCCTCCTTTTTACGTGTTTATCGATAGTTATTCAAGTACGCCATCCTAGGTGCAATCTGAGATATGTCATAATAATTTTGTTTTTAACATAACAGCCGCATTCATAGACAAAGAATTGATTACATTTATTACACTTAAACAAAATATGTATAGAGTTTGCTAGAAAATGTATGAAGTTTATGTCCAAATGTTCAGTAAATAAAAGTTAGCATAGAGAAAATTTATTGTAAAGCTTATAGAATTTTCGATATTTTTTTTTAACAATTTAAAATATTATTTATTTATTATATACAAAAATTTAAAGATATTGTAATAATAACTATAAATAATGCTAAAATCAATACTTAATATTATAAATGTGAAAGTGTGTCTGTCTGTCTGTCTGCCTGTCTGTCTGTCTGTCTGCCTGTCTGTCTGTCTGTCTGTCTGTCTGTTACCTCTTCACGCTCAAACCGCTGAACCGATTTTCCTGAAATTTGGCATGGATATACTTTGAGTCCCGGGAAAGGACATGGGATACTTTTTATCCCGAAAAAATGTACGGTTCCCGCGCGATAAATGAATTTTGGCGCAACGAAGTTGCGGGCGTCATCTAGTACTGATATAAATGTATAGAGATACGTAAATTTGTTATAAATGTTAACAATCTGTAATCTTCATAGACTTAATAAAATAATGACTTTTGACTGTAGTACAATAATTATAAGTGCCCAGCTTAACAAGAAAACATTACAATAATTACAATTTACAACATACGTGATAACTGATAAGAAACGGCAAAGGAAATAAAAGTACATAAGTAATACTCTTGTAAAATAACAATAATAATATTATCAAGCGCAATCAATTTCCGATATTTAAATCATTTACTAGCTCCTATATACTATCACATACCATACAAACATTTTACATACAATCTCCATCCCCCGTCATATTCGCAATAACTGTCAGCGCGTCACGCGTGCTGTTTACGATTATGTCCCGATTATGTCCTGGAGCTGATTGAATGGTGGTCACCCTACTGCGACGTAATTGCGTCGGGTTTTACTACTGATGCGTAGCACGCGAGATACATACATACTATAATTTTAGATGCGAAAGTATGTCTGTTGTGTGTTTGTAAACTACTATGTAGTTAGATGACGCCTAAAACTCCGTTGCGCAAAAATTTGTTTAACGCATGGTAACTGTACATTTTCTGGGATAAAAGTATCCTTTGTCCTAGCCCGGGACACAAACTATCTCCATACCGAATTTCATCGAAATCGGTTAAGCGGTTTAAGCGTGAAGAGGTAATAGACAGCAGAGGTGCTTTTGCATATTAGTATGGATTTTTTAATGGGCTCTGGCCCTCCACACATCCCCACCGCTGTGTCTCCTATATCAGGATTGACAGCGATATCCTAACTTTAAACTATAATAACTACAAGAACCCTTCGATATGATCTCAGGGAGCCCGAAGGGCGTGCTATAGCTATCTTATGATCATCAAAGAATTGTAACTTATTCAAGCATAAAGCGCTAAACTGATTATGATGTCTTGTCACTTGATTGTGTTATAGAGGTACTTTTAGTCCCGGAAAAGGATATACATAAGAAAAATATACAGCTGAACCGTACAATTTACCGTACCGTACATTCCGTATAAAGAATCCATCGTTCGCGACTCTGACTCGCACTTGGGAGATTTTCCTCATAATATTATGCTTTTTAGTTGTATCCAAAGCATAGCGTGTAATAAGGAAGATTCATAAAAGTGCAGGTAAGCTTTCTAACACGAGAAAGATTCTCTTAGAAAATATTCCATCCAAGAAACCAGCAGAATATAAGACTTCAAAAACAACCAAAATAATAAACTCAACTGAGATAAGTTTATACAAAAACTTTATAAAATACGGCGGCAATATATAACACGATTTTATTTTAGCACAGGAGGAAATACAAGCGCAAACAAATGCGCTAAAAAGACAAACGTTTTGTACCGGGACGTATGATAATAGCATTGCATTTGTTGCCCCTACCAAGGGTAAGACTAGAAGATGAAATAGCATAGACTTTTTATTTTTTTGTAGGTACTGTTGTAAAGTTAATTCATATGCAAATGAATCAGCCTCGTAATTTGTTCGCGTTATACCTAGCCGACAGATCACAACTAACATAATATTTATTAAGAATTTTTTTATAAAGGGGCAAACGAGCAAACGGGTCACCTGATGGAAAGCAACTTCCGTCGCCCATGGACACTTGCAGCATCAGAAGAGCTGCAGGTGCGTTGCCGGCCTTTTAAGAGGGAATAGGGTAAAAGGGGAGGGCAGGAAAGGAAATAGGGAGAGTAGAGAAAGGAAAAGGGTAAGGGACTGGGCCTCCGGTAAACTCACTCACTCGGCGAAACACAGCGCAAGCGCTGTTTCACGCCGGTTTTCTGTGAGCCCGTGGTATTTCTGCGGTCGATCCGGCCCATTCGTGCGCAAGCATGGCTCTCCCATGTCAAAATGTCATATTAAATTGTCATGGGGCTTGCTCTTGCAGCTTGCTCTACTTTGTATAATACGCTTTCTGTAACGTAACACTTTACAAGGCGACATTATTTCCAACAGCCGCCGAACGCCGAAAGGCCCATGTCGGTCTTAGATACCAATTTAGTAATCTGTGTCTATACTATGTGAAACGAGACAAGTCGCAATGTGTCAATAGTGCAAAAGCATGACAAGTCCTTGAGACATGACAATTGACAAGACCCTTGCGAGTTACGATGTACCTCGGCGACATCGAATCGTCAAATTAATGTCAATCATAAAGTCCCCATCTTTTACATTCTCTGAACGATAAAATGATATCATTATAAAGGATTTTCTCGTAGAGTTTTCAATACAGTAACATATTATAATATTGCATGAAAAGAATATTGTTTTTAATTTCTTAGCATACCACTGGTATGAAAACTAGCCAGGTGAATAAGAAACTCGCTAATAAATTGCGAAAGTCGTATTATTGAAACGTCATTAAAAGAACTCACACAAAACTCGATATAAACTCGATGCATACAATAGTAGGATATAAAACATTTCTCCTGAGGATATTTAGTAAATAAACTTCAGCTCAGCTAACTAGATACGCGACTGACAATAGTAATAGTACTTTAATTTTCGGATAAACTTTATATTTCTGTGTGCTCGAATTTGCATAAATAACAATTCCACTGCTGACGTGTGGAAAACTTTTAAGGATGTGCCATTCTCTATAGCGTCAATATTTATTACAAAACTAGATGACGCCCGCAACTTCGTTGCGCCAAAATTCGTTTATCGCGCGAGAACCGTAAATTTTTTCGGGATAAAAAGTATCCAATGATGTCTTTTCCCGGGACTCAAAGTATCTCCATGCCAAATTTCAGCGAAATCGGTTCAGCGGTTTGAGCGTAAAGAGGTAACAGACAGACAGACAGACAGACAGACACACTTTCGTATTTATAATATTAGTATGGAAGTATGGATAGCTTGCTATATTAAGATTAATGCATTATATAATAGTACTTTAGTACATAGTAAGTTTATTAAACCTGAAAGAAAATACTTTTTATCCACTTAAAAAACACAATTCAATGTCACCTCGTTTTTCTTGAAAATTAGTTTAAAGATTAACATATTATTTATTTCTTAAAATCGACTTTGGCAATGATTGTTATTAACGCCTCTAGTCCACAGACGCAGTTCGCCGCGAAATCGCGGCGAAACGATTTACTGTCTCATCTGCCACACGACAATACGTTATATTGCATCTCGCTCTATTCCTGTTTCGCCGCGATTTCGCAGCGAACCGCGACCGGTGGACTAGAGGCGTAAATGCATGCTTACGCAATGTGAAAAACGTGTCTGAATGTCTGTCCGTCTGGTACTCCTTCATGCCCAAGCCGCTGAACCAATTTTTTTGAACTTTGGCATAATAATATTGTGATCATGATCGTGATCGGTAAAAGTCTGGAAAGGAATTTGTTTCGAAACTTTGGCCATAATTAATAACTTTTGAACTTGTAAGCGGATTCCTATAAGAGGATTTAAGGTGCGAGTTATTTTATTCACTTGTGTAACTAGGTATTTATTACTATCAACGCATGTTGAAAAAGATAACTGGTTTTTAAATAATTACCCTTACTCTAACCCAACTTCAAATTATTCAGAACAAAAAAGCGAAAGAAAAATACAAGACGCCGATAATAATGAACAGATCAAATAAGATTAAAATTTCTAATCTTCGCCAATTAGGAGTGGAAAGTCAAATTGACGGAAGGGTTACTAAATCCATCGTGGTGATTATTTTGGGCCTGCACCATGCCCATGGGAGACGTGGTTTAATTAGTATAGGATTAACGGATATGGTGATTAATTGGAAGTAAAGCGGAGAGACACCTGATGTGAGCCATGTGAATATTAAAGTTTGTTGGGATGATTGGACAACAGTCAACAGAATTGATAGACACCTTTGCAACTCAAAATCGTATAGAAGCAGTTTGATTAAATGCTCCTAGTTATTTTTTAAATGATTATAATTACGTTTGTCCGCATGTTTTCCGAGCAAGCCGATAGCTTCTGGCCGCAGCGTATTCACGACTTTATAGTCATACAAATTAAGTATAAAATTGTCCTTGCGGTAAAATTACTTCCGGTATAGCGCCTTAATGCAATTTTCTAAATCTCGATTATAACATTCACGCGGACTATGTAACACGCTAGCATGGTAATAAGTTTTAATTTGTATAAAAATTCAACATAATTTAAATCTGGTTTGGCTAGTTTCTTTATGTTTGCAAGTTTCAAACACCTCTCAAACCAACCTCCATATTTCGAGTAAACCGTTTGGAACACCAAACCACGTCATTCACATACAGGGGCGTGAAGTGGACAAAGGTTCACTTGAATTTCAATTTACTGAAGTGTGCACTGCCTTTTGATATGTTAAAGGTACCGTATTACGTAATATGTATTGAATACTATATGATGCCCGCAACTTCGTTGCGACAAAACTCGTTTAACGCGCGGGGACCGTACATTTTTTCGGAACAAAAAGTATCCTATGTCCTTTCTCGGGACTCAAAGTATCTTCATACCAAATTTCAACAAAATCTGTTCAGCGGTTTGGGCGTGAAGAGGTAACAGACAGACAGGCAGACGGACAGACAGATAGACACACATTCGTATTTATAATATTAGTATGGAAGTATGGATGGATACGGCGGGCATCATCCAGTGATGATGCCCGCAACTTCTTTGCGACAAAATTCGTTTAACGCGCGGGGACCGTACGTTTTTTCGGAACAAAAAATATGCTATGTCCTTTCCTGGGACTCAAAGTATCTCTATGCCAAATTACAGCAAAATCTGTACAGCGTTTTGGGCATGAAGAGGTAACAGACAGACAGACAGACAGACACACTTTCGCATTTATAAATTTATTAGTAAGTATGGAATGGATGGATGCATGGATGGATTGCTAGACTTGTAATAAGTTTAACAAAATTGTGATTGAATTTCAAATATTTTATTAAATGTAACAAAAACAATCCAAAACACTTAGTCATGGGATCGACATATTGCAAATCTTTTCATGAACTAGATAAGCCCAAGTTTTCTAGCACTGAGTAGGCAATTTATGATGAACTACTGCTAAAAACATTCTTGATTATCAGCTTAAGAAAAACAAAAAAAAAATATATTTGAGATTGAAGAAAGAGAAAGAAACAAGAAACTCGTCTGGACATTACTTTGATTCACTTGAACTCATTTTTTTTGTACTTATCGATTCTTTTCAAGTTCTTAGTTTATTATTCTTCTTCTGCTGTTCACAGTAATGCCCGGGACACACGAGGCTAGTTTTTCAAGCTAGGATGGCAAGCTAGTTTTTTACCAAACTCAGGACAGTTGCTTGCTGACCTAGCTTGGAGCATGCTAGTTCTGTTTTACAAATGAAAATAGTTTTGTTTACGCGAAGCCAGAAGTGCTAGCTTGCTAGCTTACAAATATTAGCTTGCTATGATCGTAGCTTGAAAAACTAGCGGGCATTAGATCAAGTGTATTTAGGTCGTGTTAGTGCGGGCTGCCGTCTAATCATATGCAACATCAAGAGCTCTTAACTCATAGAGCACCCGCATCTTCAAGACACTGTGGAGAACCCTTCACTTCTCAGCGATTTGAATACGGGATCTTATTTTGTGTTCTTAATCGATTTAAGTTGGAGCGGTTGGTTTGATGTTTTTTGTCCATTTTAATAAATGCACATGTCTGTCTTTTACATGTTTAAGCTTAAGAACTGATTTTGGCGTAATTTCTTAAGGCGGAGATTAATCTCAATCCAAAACGATAACCTTGCACACAGCCAAAGACCAAGCGTATGCGCATCGCAATAAGATTCATTTTAGCTTAGCATAAAACTGTAATTACTAGGGGCGGATTTTCTCTATTTTTCATGTTTTTTTTAAATATCTTTGGAAATAAATATTAAGAAATAAAATTGTTCGGATCAAAAGATTTTAATATAGATTTACTAACAAATTTTTTCAAATAAAATGTATAATTATCCTAGTTAATACTTATATTTCGATGAAATAGAGTTTTGTCGGAGGTGAGTTTGTAAATTAATTACAGCCAAAGTTAGGTTTTATTAAAATGTTTATGGTTTAAATTATTTTGAATATTGTGCTTTATATCTCATATTTTTTACATTTCGTTATTATATTGGAACTAAGTAAACCGGGAGACACGGAATAACAAATTGGGGTTTATCCTCGCCTTAAGTTGGTGTACCGATTTTAGTGTAATTTGGTAGAAATAGCAACATATTACAACAATTTAACAAGTTCTGCAAAATTATGAATGGATGGTCTAGGGAAAGGATTTGTGTTAGTTTTTATGGCATACTACGCTTCAGTTTCAAAAACGGTAAACGAAATTTTAATATGCACGAACGATATTGTTAATCCTGTAGGCCTACTACGAAACCGTTTTGAGACTCAAACAATCGGACGAGAATGCCGCATCCTTCTCTAACAACGTCATTTCACATTTGTTAGAGTAGGATGCGGCATTCTCGATCGATTGTTTGAGTCTCAAAACGGTTTCGTGGTACAAGCCCTCAATCGCACTACCGAAGGTTGTTTGAAAAGTTGGAGGTCCTGAAAGAAATGGACGTTACAATATCTTAACTGACAACTAGTTCGGTCAGATTTTCCATTATGACACCATTTAATTTACAGTCAACGACTTGACGAGTTGGCCTTTGATCATTAAATCAAACGGTTTTATTTAATGAACTCGCTAGTCATTCAATCAAGCAGCAGATTCAACAGATACAACACTATAACTACCCTTCTAAAAGGAAATGATAATAATATTTTCTCAGTAACGTTAGATCGAAACACCTCGCAGCGAAATATTTTTGTTTCATATTCCATATTTATTTAGCAGATATGATACGGAGCGAGACTGGATATTTTTATAGCAAATGGATCCCGTTTATATTATGTTCCATAATATTCTATTGTACAGTCACATACGTGTTTTGTAAGAGAAAATACCTCCATATTGGCCCATGAATCATGATAAAAAATTCGGATTTCTAAGACATACAAAATTACATGAATGATGTGCCAATACAAACAATTACCTCATTCCGCAGAATATAGCTAGCGTATTGCCTGCCAATCATAGTTGACCATCATGGTCCAACGTGAAGAAAAAGATAGACAAACAGCCAAGCCATCGCACATTTATGAAAAAAAACGGAAGTAGGTATCTCCACCTCCATCCTCCCATTTCGATCAGTTCATACTGACGAGAGTTAACAATTTTACACGTCCCAAAAACGTGCATAAAGTAATAAAGAAGTTCTTCAACATTATATTTTAATAAAAAGAGGTTAAATAATCTCCTGTGGCTTCACTTGAAAACTATTATTTAAAAAAATAGGCCATCCATTTCGGCCCTTTTCCTGTCATGAGCTTATCATTTTGGAGATCTGGAGAGCTCTCCAGTGTCCATTGGAATCACGGGGGACAAGCGTTGGCCTTTTAGTTCCGTACTCAAATTGTCACTAGCAGATCAATTTATCATACAGTCGGTTTTTTCCACCAAAAAATCGAGGAAGTAAACAATAATTATTATGATTCTTACTAATTATTTATAAAAATGTGGAAGTGTCTGATCTGTCTGTTACCTCTTCACGTTTAAGCGGCTGAACAGATTTTGCTGAAGTTTAGTAAGAAGATACTGCTAGATACTAGAAAGGACATAGGATACTTTTAATCCCGGAAAATAGTACGGTTTTCGCTCAATTAACGGCAATTTCGGCAACGGAATTGCCGGTATCATCTAGTTAAAAATAAAGTCTGTACAAAACCGATGCGAAGCGACGCATGCTGAGTCAGGGGTGCTCAACCGAAGACGCAATCAGGGGTAAGCAACATTTTATCGATGCTGTAATAAATGTCAATTTTAAAATTTCAAAAGACATTCGGCACAACAGATTTATAGGGCTGTAACGCATTGTCCAAATTCAATTTGTAATGTTAAGCTCGGGCATGAAATTCGAAAGGGTTGTATTCACATATTGACAATTGACAATTTGACTCACCATTAAAATATTGCTTTTAAAATCACCAAACTCACTCGTGTGGAAGTGTTTTCGACCCTAATATTAAAAATTGTTTGTTATCGTCAAGATTGAGGTTTGTCGATGGTACAAAAGATGTTTGTTATTTATTTTCTTACAAAATTTCTGGGTGGTGTCTGTTGGTATATCATTTAATTGGCACCATGACAGATCGCATCTTATTATAAAAAAAATAACCTAAAATATATTTTATATAAAAAGTATATTATGTTAAAAGTTTATTAGTGGATGAACAAAGTGTCATTTTATGAATGTGCGAAATTTTAAGTTTCTAACACTACCATAGGCCTTTGCGTTAATTCATCAATCAGTCAGCTACACCTTTCAGAAAATAATAATAGTATATAGATAAATCGAACATTAACAAAATTATCTTTGGTTATGCAAAATTATGAGTGATAGTTATGAATGACTATAACTTTTAATCCAAATGAAAGCTAATACATAATTTGCAATGGATTTTTTAAGATTGATGACTGTCGTAAAAATTTAGTGAGCCGTTGACGCGACGTGACAACTTTTAGCACATGACTAGCCATTTTATTGACAATATGCTAAATATGCTACAAATATGCTAATTATATGCTAAATATAGTAAACATTAATTTGTAACGGTTGATTTGCTGATATACGATACATATTTGCATAATCAGGGGTTAAGAGTCGACAAAAACCGCTCAGTCATAATCGCAGATGCTAAATGCAGTAATTAATTTTTATGCCTAACCATAAAGAATTTAATGGAAAGTGATAAAAATAATAACAATTCAATCTAGCATTGTAATTTTATGACTTATTTAAATATAATCTTAAAAATCTGAATAATAATAACAAAAGATATAAAATTATAATATTGAGTATAAAAAATTATGATCTTTGTTATAGAACTAACAAACCATTTTTTTTTCAGCTAGGTATAATAAAGTCAAACTTATAGAAAAAAAAAACAAAGTATTCAAATAATATTCGAAGTATTTTTTTAAATTAAAAAAAAAAAAACCTGCAATCACAGATAACTCAAATTATTACACTCATAAAACTTTTATTTACAATTTTTTAATTTACAACTCTAAAACTATTCCCACGTTAGTGTAAGGGTTAATTTTAAAGTCCTTTAACTGATTGGCCATGGTTAGTGACTGTCAAAGGACAAGTTGCGTCACAAGATTGACAGTTGACGGGTGTGGAAAATCGGTGCTCGTGCGAAAACTCGCGTCACTTTGACAGCACTGGTATGACAAATTTTCATTAGGGGGCCTGTCAAAGTTGGTTGCTACTTGCTCTATTGTACAAATCAAATGAATAATTTAATTGTTTTTATTATTTTTATCTCTAATGTAGCATTAAGATTTGAATAAGATTTTTAAAATTCAATTTTAAATATCAAAACCATTGTTATAACTACTAGTCCATCCATACTTCCATATCCATATCCATACTAATATTGTAAATGCGAAAGTGTGTCTGTCTGTCCGTCTGTCTGTCTGTCTGTCTGTTACCTCTTCACGCTCGAACCGCTGAACCGATTTTGCTGAAATTTGGCATGGAGATACTTTGAGTCCCGAGAAAGGACATAGGATAGTTTTTATCCCGAAAAAATGTACGGTTCCGCCGCGATAAACGAATTTTGGCGCAACGGAGTTGCGGGCGTCATCTAGTTATTATATATTCTGTGGTTATAACTCCGAAGTTTAAATAAAAAGCATGCTCGCGACTTTTTTACGCAATAGTACACTACGCACCTAGGGCAGGAAAATAAGAAACGTCTCAGATCACATGTAATTGTTGGCCAAGGCGAAGCCGAGGTCAATTACAAACATGTGATCTGAGGCTTTCTTATTTACTACCCATAGTGCGTATACTACTTACATGTGCGTATACACCATAGCTTTAATAAACAAAAGAAAAGAATATAATATTGGCACAAGAGAATACAGAGAAATAGACAAAAAGGTAAAACGCAGTATTAGAAAAGACAACGCAGTATTAGAAAAGACATAAGAGATCTTAACACACATTTTGTCAAAATAGCATTAGAAAAAAACTCATCACTGAGAATTCTCAAGCAAGGTATCACAAAAGGCAAGTCGTGGATTAACAGCCTGAAGGACGAGGAGGGTAGAAGATATAATAGCCGAAAGAAAATAATGAGTATTGCCACCAATTTTTACAAATCACTTTATTATGATAATACATTGCCCGAAAACAATATCCTTAAATATGTGTGCTCAGAATCAATCCCAAATATCACAGAAGAAGAAGTAAGAAAGGCTTTACGTGATATGCCCTACAATCGAAGCCCTGGAGAAGATGGCATAACTACTGAAGTACTTAAAATCGGGACACCTTTTTTACTACCACATTTAACAATTTTTTTTAACTCAATACTTAAATCCGGTAAACTTCCAAGGAAGATGTGTCATTCTGATATAGTACTGCTTCATAAAAAAGGAGGCAAAAGTAGTATCAGCAACTATCGACCAGTCATTCTAATTTCCCATCTGTATAAAACATTTATTAAAATAATATTAAACCGCATTGACCACAAATTTGATATACCAGCAGAGCAAGCCGGATTCCGTCATAACTTCTCTACCACTGATCACCTTCAGACTCTTAACCAACTTCTAGAAAAACACACTGAATTCAATAAACCCCTTTATTTAGCCTTTGTAGATTTTGCTGTGTCCTCGAAGAAATTTTCCGAAAACTGAATAGCCAGTGGTCAGAGAAGGTCATCGAAATTAATAAGAAAAGGCTGACCAATCTCCGCTCCGACGACATAGTCCTTTTTGCTCCTACAGCCGCAAATCTCCAAGTTATGCTTCAAGACCTCAGCACTGCAAGCCTCGAGGTGGGACTTACAATGAATAGGTCCAAAACCCAACTGATGACCAACAGCACGAGACGTAGGGTCGTGGTAGACGAGCAAGAAATACACTATTTCGACGAGTATATCTACTTGGGCCAGTTAGTTTCTTTGACAATAGACCAGGAAAGGAAGCCTGGAAGAGCTACTGGTCCATGAAGAAGCTGATGAAGGGAGGCTTACCAATCTCCCTGAAGCGCAGACTCGTCGACATGTGTATTCTGCCCGTCCTAACCTACGGTGCGCAAACTTGGTTATTGACTTATTTGCAAAAGTCCCAACTCGGGGTCTGCCAAAGAGCAATGGAGCGCAGTATGTTGGGAGTAAGTCTTCTGGACAAAATAAGGAACACAATACTGCGCTCACAAACAAAAATCACGGACGTAGGAGTTAAGGCGGCTAAGCTAAAGTGGAATTGGGCTGGCCACGTTAGCCGTATGCATCCCGACCGCTGGGCAAAGATATCGACAGAGTGGGTACCTGAACATGGAAGACGCAACCGTGGCCGGCTTAGGAAAATATGGCGTGATGAGCTGGAGGCGTACTAGCTGGGCTGGCCAACGGTGGCTCTTGAGCGAGACAAGTGGAAGACCCTGGGGGAGGCCTTTGCCCAGCAGTGGGAAAGTATAGGCTAACAAAAAAAAGTGCGTATACTATTTTTCTCATCGACGGAGGCGGAAAACGGCAACATCGGTAAGCGCAGCGGGAAGAAAGTTGACGTTTTCCGCCCGGAGGTGAGAAAAATAATTTTTCTCCTCAGATCACATGTTTGTTGACATTTACATGTGATCGCAGACATTTCTTATTTTCCTGCCCTAGGTGCGTAATGTACTATATCACGTAGTAACCTCACATTTTCGAGGTATAAAATCTAACCTATGTCCATTCCTAAGGTATCTATATATTCCTAAACCAATTTTGTTAAAATCAGTTCATCTTTAATTGTGAAGATAATATAGACATTCGCAATTACAATATTAGTACGGACAAAAACAATTAGCAATAACTCCTAAACACTAAATGGATCTACAGTAAACCACGGATCATTAAAAGGTGTCATAACTGTCCCAAGCAATTAGATGTAGGCAATAAACGAGCGGTCGTAAAACCTAATCCTTTGTCCTGATGTAATGAAAACCGTCATATTCGAGACAGTTACCGATATTATTCGGGGATGTTTTGAAATGTTAATCACGCTAATGTATAATACAAACGAGAAGACGAGTTACGTTTTAGAGCTTGTGACTTTTAGACTGTAAGCATTTTTTTTTGTTTTAACGCGATAACATATATTTTTTCGTTTCAATTATAAAAACAGAACCAATTGATCTGATATAAACTATTATTTTTTTTTAAACAAAAATATGTGATGACTAATTAAAATTAGGCCATAAGAATGCACTTACATTGATTTCTGTTCCTAAAAGCGTGGTATTAAACAGAATTACTTTTTAATGACAAAAAGAATAAAGGTAGACAAAGAAGCCTACACTTGCGTAGAAAAAGCAATAAGAAAGTTACAAATAACGAGAGAAACAATATTAAATAAAGGAAAGGAATTAATGACACATCTCAATCATAATATATTAAAATTAATTCGTCTTCACCACAACACAATAATAAAACAAAACAGTAATTAATCACAATCACAGTTCGCGCCCCTGCCGTAAACTCGAGTTAGCCTGGCCAGATGTCGCCAACCCGTAACTCCTTTTATTGTAACCAAATGTTTACCAGCCCTACTTAATTATTACTAATGTTGGAAGGTAATGAACATTCCTTTTTATTCACATAGTAAATAGTGAAACCTCTTTTATGCGGAACTACATCCGAACCGAGGTCATAAATTGGATAATAATAGACGTTATAGTTAGTAGTTTTATTTCATCCTAATACTTTGAATATAAAACTTTGTAATTCTGTATGTTACTTCTATACGTTTATACGACAGTATACATAACGTGAAATAATAATAATAATAATATCTATGGACGCTTCACACCACGTCAGTCTGGCCCCGTGGTAAGTACCTGAAGGACTTGTGTTACAGGTACCAGACAACGGAAATATATTTAATACTTTTTATACTATACATATATTTAAGATTTTTATTATATGATACACATATTTAATACACATCCATGACCCAGGAACTTTATAAACTTTTTGTTCCGTCGGCGGGACTCGAACCCGCGACCCCCGGCTTGAGCTACCAACGCGCTCACCACTGCGCCACGGAGGTCGTCAAATGGAAAAAGTATACGTTTTTATTGTAATTAGAAGCATAGAAGCAATAATGTCTTTCCTCAATGTTTTAAGACTTGAATAAACTATCGAATTTTTGCTCCAAATTTGTAAATATAATTCTATAGTTATTTTTTATTACCAGTTCATTACTTAAAAAAATCGAATTTTAATACACAATAATTATTTTCATGAAAGTAATACATACAGTTACTAATGATGCTACAATGAATGCTACAATGCTACGCTTTGTAGCAGTCCGTGGACCGTAGTACACACTTCGTAGCAACTCGTAGGCCGTCTACGTTCCGTAGAATGTAACATATTCGTTGTAGGCTTTGTTTTACGTTACATAATATTATTATGCTGTAGAGATAAACTACGATAACATGGCGCGCCCCTCCAAATTACACTTTCTTTGTGTGTAGTCACATCCTTATGAAAGAGTTTGTATGTAGTAAATATTCAACCAATCAACCAGTAATCGGAGGTCGTGGGTTCGAATCACAAGTGTGAAAATTTTGTTTCCAAGTTTAATAAGAAATGTCGATGAGTCTTGTGGGCCTGTAATACAACAAAAACACAAAATCCATTCAGTACCTTTTTTGTAAAATTATAGTTTACACCCACAAACTGTTGCAATAATAATTATAATATAATTATATCTAGAATTTTATTATATCTGCAGTAATTAATAATTATGTATATTTTCATCCGACTTTGATTATTCCATATTATTACAACCGCCTTTTATTTTCCCCTGAAAACAACCCAATCAAAGTATCATTTTCACGAAAAAAATAAACATAAAAGTTGAAACAAATTCGGGTTACTTTATGAAGTAACCCAACCTAATTGGGGTTATTTTGGGGGATTACAATTACGGAAGTATGATACTTTTAAGTGGTTTTTTATTGGTGAAAAAATAACTCATAAAAAGAGTGCTTTATATTAGCTTATTTTAATCTATAACAAGTATTTAAAATTATATATCTTGTTTTTAAAACAAAAAATAAATCCATACTAATATTATAAATGCGACAGTGTATCTGTCTGTCTGTTCGTCTGTCTGTCTGTCTGTCTGTTACCTCTTCAGGCTCAAACCGCTGAACCGATTTCGATGAAATTTGGCTTGAAGTTACTTTGAGTCCCGGGAAAGGACTTAGGATACTTTTCATCCCGGAAAAATATACGATTCCCGCGCGATAAACGAATTTTGGCGCAACGAAGTTGCGGGCATCATCCAGTACGATACGATATTAGTACGATATTATAAATCGTCGCAATAATATCGTAGAACAAAGACGGATCTGCAATTTAGCCATTTTACAGGAGAGCCCTTCAAAGATTTTGTTTCGTATTTTGTTTCATATTTTCAGAACTAGCCATTCAATTGGCGTGAAATTTGGGCATGTGGTTTTGTTTTATGAATTTTATAATGTGATTGTACAAATACCTAATTTGTGTAGTTTTTTTAAAAAGTAACATCAGTCGTTATTTCCTGGAGTATAATGTGACGTTTGTAATGAACCGACGTTATTGTATGGAATTTTGTTTTTAGATGCATGACGGTTGAAACTTTCCGTCAATATTCTAGGGATATGTACAAAACTTTATGGTCGGTTTTGAAAAGTATACGTCTAGGAAATGGAATAAAAAACATTAATTGTTTCCACGACAGTTTTTTTATTAAGCTTAGTAAGAAATAACAATAAAATATTATGTAATCAAATTCTTGACTAAAGACTTGACTTCTACAAAATACATTTTTATATAAAAATAACACATATTTTTTTATAAAATAAGGGGGCAAACGAGCAGACGGGTCACCTGATGGAAAGCAATTTCCGTCGCCCATAGACATTCGCAACATCAGAAGAGCTGCAGGTGCGTTGCCGGCCTTTTAAAAGGAAATAGGGCAATACGGTAGGGAAAGGTAGAGAAGGGAATAGGAGAGGGTAGGGAAAAGGTAGGGAAGGGAATAGGGCCTCCGATGAACTTACTCACTCGGCGAAACACAGCGCAAGCGCTGTTTCACGCCAGTTTTCTGTGAGCCCGTGGTGTTTCTCCGGTCGATCCGGCCCATGCATGCCAAAGCATGGCTCTCCCACGTGCATATAAAATAAACGTACATTATACGGTACATTATATATTTAAAAATAATATTATTATGAAAAAAATGCTATAACTTCTTTAATAAAACAACAGTATTTGTCTAAGCAAGTAAAATACATAGAAATAATCCTTTTGTGGTAAGATTTTTAAACCTAATATGAACTAATCACTATTAGTTCATCATCTCCAATAACTGAAAATATTCAAGATTCTTCTCAAGTGTTAGTAAAGACATAAAAAAATGAAACCTGTTTTGTTGCTAACATGAAACTGTTGATTTTTCTGCCCTTCTGTATCTACTATTGGCACATACTCAAACCAACCATCTCCATCGTTTTCGTGAAACCTCCACGTCTAAAATTTCAAACGCAGAGCGTTTTAGGATTTTCACAAAGTTTTGGGAACTTGGTAGCAAAGAAAAGCAATGTAGCTAACTATAGAAGACCGAAAAACGACAGTTAAAGTATAATATTAAATAGTATTTACTTACATATAGTTTGCTACATACAACCTGTTTTTTGCTACCAAGTTGCCAAAACTTAGTGAAAATCTCATAAGTAGTTGGAATTTGCACTGGCATGGAGGTTTCATAGTTTTAGCATTGACTATACGCCCTTTTTTAATACATCCTTTTTGCATAATTTTTTTTAAAGCTTTTAGTTTTATTTCTCTCCACTTTTCTTTTTTTTTAGCGCGCTTTTATTTCCCTCTGTTCTTTAAGATCGTTGAACACGATGGAGATGATGAATTCGAGTATGTGCTAATAGTAGATACAGAAGGGCAGAAAAAATCATCAGTTTCATGTTGGCAGCAAAACGGGTCATCACATTATGCATGTCCTTTTACTGGTGATGCAGATGGAGTTTTGGGTACTAACACTTGAGAATAATCTTGAATATTTTTGGGATAAAAATGGGAGTCATCGTTGTTGGGAATCTAACGTTGCTGAGAACTTGTGAGGTTTCTGATTGAGGAAATTCGTTTGCCCCAATAGGCATCATTTCACCTGCAGGCATAAAAGGATCGTCGTTTTATTCAGGAATGGAAATGGAGGCAATTAATTTATCTTGGTGATATGTACCTTTATGAGATGGTTCTTGAACACGTCTTCCGTAAAGGCATAATTCCATACATCTTGCATTTGCTAGCTTGTGATCATTACCACAAGGAGCAGCTGAATTTTTTTTCGTATAAATGTATGTATAAATATCGTCGTTGTACGTATTTTTTAGCGGAGCAGACACCTGTAACGCTATTGTGTTACAGGTGTCTGCTCCGCTAAAATATATGTAAGTGCTAGGTGCTTACCTAGAACTTACTTTTTTTTCTTCAAGCAGCAAAACTTATTTAGCCAATTTATTATATTGTGTACTCTTAGAATATGTCATGCTATACAAGACAAGCATAAGTGAAATTGCGATTGCAGAGTACAACTTAGATAAGCAGCAGCAGAACTGCACTACTTTATATCAGCAGTGCGGTTCTTAAGATGAAACTTATCAAAGTAATCGCTTTGAAAATAATTTCAAAAAGCCAAAATATAAGAAATTTTAAACATCAATGAAAAAAAGGCTTTAAAATAAGCGTTATGCTAATGGTTAAATCAAATAACAATTGAAAATGTCAAAATATCTTTATTTTTTTTATCGAAAAACGACCTATGTTAAATTGTGTGCCACGAATAACGTCGGTAATGCAAATCCAACCAGCATATATCCATAGAAAAATGACGGTTCATACAGTACGCCCTTAAATGATCCATGGAATAATGACGATTGGTTAATTCCGTCAATAAAAAAGTACCTACAGAACAAATAAAGAAGTGTTTTGATTATTATAAAGTTACTTTTAATAAAGCTTAATCAGTGTAAATACTGAAATCATATACCAAAAAAAGTAAGTCCTTAGAACAACGACGGATTTATTAAATCCGTCGTTGTAAGGTGAATAAGAAAATTAAGTCTTCTGTTCGGTCGAATTCGGTCGCGTAACAATCAATTTTCTACTGTTCTTCTATTTAACGTATCAAAAGTGTTTAATTCATAAGTAAACAGCATCTTAAGTCTTTACAAAGCAACAAAATATTATGATATTCACTTATCCATAATATTATCATCAGTTTGCACAAACGCTAACATTCGTTTTAAGCTTGAATGCATAATATTCTGAACTTATTCGAGTTACATTTGCCTAAAACGTATTATAAACTATTTTAATATTCTTTAAAAAATATTAAAAAGTGCGTTATTAGTAAAAAGTACGCGTAACCGTAGAACAGGGACGGTATTAACCATCCGCCACGGTGAGCGGGGGGTGGGGGACGGACGCTGTCCACCGAACTCAGACGCATTATTTAATCCGTCGTTGTACTACGGTTACACAATGAGATCCGTCGTTTTTCTAGTCTATAAATCAGGCATTTGGTGGATTTTTTTATAAAAATTATAATCAGTCGATAAAACACATAAATACAAGTCGATTTATGCAATAAACCGAAAATTGAAAAAAATCAGAACAGTCTTTATTCTACGATCATGACGAAATGCTAAAGTGTATCTATCTGTTGAATGTACTGAAGTAACAAAGCTATGATTATAATACTTCATGGCGTGTTATGTGTCTTTTATATTATGAAGTTTTCTATAAAATTAGCAGTAGTGAAAGAATTACCTCTTTTTAGGGTTCCGTGGTCAACAAGGAACCCTTAGGGTTGGACCTCATCTGGCAGCACGGAATCGCCTTTTTCCGTCGCCCTTTCTCTTCCTGTCGCTTAGAACTGTCATTTGCTAGACCGAGACAGAAAGCATAATGCGATAGCCTCGAGGATTCCGCCGCGTGCTATCGCATTATGCTTTCTGTCTCAGTCTAGCAAATGGCAGTTCTAAACGACAGCAAGAGAAAGGGCGACGGAAAAAGGCGATTCCGTGCTGCTAGATGAGGTCCAACCCTTATAGTTTCGGTCTGTCCGTCCGTCTGTCCGTCTGTCTGTCTGTCCGCAGTTTTGCTCAGAGACTATAGGACCTACAAAGCAGTAATTTGGCATGAATACACATATTTATGATGCCGAAAAAATGGTACATAAAATATTAAAAAAATATTTTTTTATGGTATCTCCCCTACACATCAAGCGGGGTTGAATTTTTTTTACGCCCACCCCGTCGTGTGGGGTGTCGTTGGATAGGTTTTTTTAAAAATATTAAGAGTATTCATAGATCATTTTCCGATTTAGGGATCCGTTTGTGAAATATTAAGTTTTAAAGTGGAAAATATTATCGTTAGAGTCCAGTGTCTCCCCCTTCTACCAGCTAAACGGTTGCTTCTAGAAATGTGAAAAAATTCACGGGAGTAGGAAATATACTGAATTTAAAAGGAAAACTATCACGGATAAGAAGATATTGATTCATAAGTTATTTAGTAATAGTCGATCAACTAAAAAAAATGTATTCGGCGAAGTATTAAGGAACTTTTCATTCAAATTTCTTTGAAAGTAACTGAGATGATGTTGTTACTGGTGTAAAACACGTTATAAATGTACATTCATTGACCATACAAACATTTTCAAAAACTAGCGGTAAGTACTACGGAACCCTATATTGCGCGTGGCCCGACACGCACTTGGCCGGTTTTATATTATTTTTGGGGTATTTCTCATAGAAACATAGTAGTCAAAATAATTATTATTACAGCGGCGCTACTTTCACAGTGAACTCCATATAAGAAACACATACATACCCGAAAGTCATCACTTAGTTCTGTAGGTATACGAGGTAATCAGGTAACTAAAGAACTCCTTCTAGAAACCTTATCCGACCAAATTCGAAGGTATTTCTATTAAAGTCCTCCTTTATTTTCACACGTCACATATCGGTGTGGAGTGTTTATTTCGTCGCGGACAGTCTCCTAAATAATTCCGAGATAACGTCCCCCCTGCCCCCCTGACAGGGAGACGAAGGGGGACAAAGGAGGGGGGATATCGCTAACAATAACGCTTCGATAAAAGCACAAGGTGGAAGCGTTCTCAAGATGTGTTGGATTTGTGTGGATATGCCAGATATTTTTAAATTGAGTATTTTTTACATCGCCAATGAAACTGTTAGACAGATTATAAAATATTTGTGTTCCATTTTTTTATTTTCAAAATATTCAAGATAAATTATAAGTAGAACAATACAATATTAATTATCTGGGTAGACCTTGGCTGCAACTCCATTGCGGAGCAATTCGTTTGTCGCACAGCGTATTAGTCTGTTGTAAAAATTATCGTAAGGATCAATTGAACACCCCTTTACGGGTATCAAAATACTCTATATCCATCGAAACAGTTCAATAGTTTTAACCACTCTGTAATTATGTGCTACACCACAACAGTTATACATATACAGAGATACAGACACATTTTCGTATATTTTATAACATTAGGGTGAATTTCAACAAATGTCTTTTTTAAATTATCATATCGGTGAACTTTTTTATTTATACATATTTTATATACTTTTCAGGTTTCATGTATTCTTTAGGACACAAAATGTACCCAAATTTAATATCATTAACGTATCATTTAATACTAAGGAGAAAATTCAGTTTGAATTTTGGTTTCCACCGACATGATAAACAGGCACCGATTTTTATGTCTGTGCACCGATGTGATAAGTTTAACCACCGAAATGACATACTCATCCAGCGATATGATAATATTATCTTCATAATAATATTATATTTAGGTATTTATTTTGATAAAGAACAGAGTTCCTAAAATTAAATTAAAATATTTAAAAATGAGCACTGGACATTAATAACAGGAACTTAGAATAAAAAAAAATTATCATCGTTGTCTTTATTAAAATGAACTATAGTGAAATAACTATATTTTAAGAAGATAAAATTGACTTCAAATTTTTGTCCACGGTCTAATTAAGAATTCAAGTTCCCTATCTCAAAAACTACTGAACCGATTTTGATAAAACTTGCACTATTCCTAAGTTTAACAATACCTAGTACAACAAAAAATAATTACTGAAATCGGAAAGGTACTTCTAGAGATATCCGAACACAAACATAAAAACATACGTACATACGCGTCGAATTGATAACCTCCTATTTTGAAGTCGGTTAAAAAATCTCTTATAGGTAAAAACATAAAATTGCCCAATATATCCTCACATCCATACATTTTTACAATCTTGCGAATTTGTAATTTCTTTGTTTTAACGAAATGCCACTAGATCAACCGACATGATAAAACTATTCACCGATATGGTAAAATTATCAACCGATATGATAAATCAATCCACCGATGTGACAAAACTGTGCGTTGGTCATGATTCCAAACACCGATATTAGATTTAAGACACCGATTGGTATTTTCTTATAATTTCGGTGTAAATTGTCATATCGGTGGTTAAAATGACCACCGATCACACCGATATGAGAGCAGCGACGTGAGAAAAAACACACTTTTAGGAAATTATAAAAAATGCATGATATCTAAGATAAATCTGGTTACAGATAATGAAACTTAATCACTTACTACATTCACTAGAACCAAACAACAATTTTAAAACTATTCATTACATAAAAAAATTCAATCACCGATATTATAAAATTATTGTCCGAGAGCATTTTACTGGCATACTTATAGACCTGGATCCCAAAAGGATAAGACATAACTTACTTTCTGATGGATGAAACCATAGGTTCTTGGTAGTGCCTCGTGAACTTAGAACACCTGCGAATTTGTGTAGCTCTAAGTATGATCTATGACCCCTGGTCAGGTACCAGGTACCAAAGTGGACAAAAAATGAGTCTTACTTTACTTATTTTCTGATGGCTAATATTTATATATAATTTGTAGATTATTGTTCTGAACAAGTATCATGTAGTGTAAGACACTTTTCAATGACCAAAACTATTATCAGACGTTTTGAAAATAACTTTGTTGCTATTTTTTTTCAAAGGTGTTAATTTTTATTTTATAAATTAATATAACACCTTAGAAAACAATACGATATTGCAAGAATTTATTTTCTACTAGCTGTTTTACAGAGATCTTTTTGATTGATTAGTCTGTATTATAAAAGTTGAGCAACCGTGTTATGCTATGGGCAATTCAAAGACAAAGACATGATGAATACTGACAATGAACTTTAATTTCTTAGCTTTAGTCATTGCTGAGAAAAATCGATATCGCTACAGCCTACAGCCAAATTATCAAGGCGTCGCCTTAAGCTAAAAGTTATAAGTATACTTTAACCCCAGGGCTCAAAGTATATCTGTACCAAATTTCAGCAAAATTGGTTAAGCGGTTTGGGTGTGAAGAGGTTACAGACAGACATTTTTACACATTATGAGTGAGTCAGTGAGAGTGACTATAGCTCCATGTAGAGCTTCACAAATTCGAAGGTATTCTAAGTACATAAGGAACTACTAAGAACCTAAGGTTTCATCCATATTGTGATATGTCATAATATGTGTTATCGCTCTGGGATCTGGGTCTAACAGATAGGCACTTGACTAGGTATATGACCAAAAAAATACTCAATTGTATCCATACTTTAATAATATTCACTACATGTTACAAAGGGGAGGTACAGTCTGGATATGGACAGACAGACATACGGACAGACTGAAATGTCTTTGATATCGGGTCCCGTTTTTACCCTTTGGGTAAGGAAAGAGGGGAAAATTATCCATCTTTGTTATTATACTATGCAGTATGCTAACACGGACAAAGTCGCGGGCAACAGCTAGCAGAAAATAAATTCTTGCAATATCGTATTGTTTTCTAAGGTGTTATATTAATTTATAAAATAAAAATTAACACCTTTGAAAAAAAATAGCAACAAAGTTATTTTCAAAACGTCTGATAATAGTTTTGGTCATTGAAAAGTGTTTTACACTACATGATACTTGTTCAGAACAATAATCTACAAATTATATATAAATATTAGCTATCAGAAAATAAGTAAAGTAAGACTCATTTTTTGTCGACTTTGGTACCTGGTTTCACATATGGATGATAGAACCTATGGTTTCATCCATCAGAAAGTAAGTTATGTCTTATCCTTTTGGGATCCAGGTCTATTATGTTGTTGGCGGGAATATGCAGTGCTTTGACACAAGTCCATCTTGACTGCGTGGAAGCACACACTAAGGAGTAAATTAAAATCGGGGTGGGGAGACTGTCTGACTCGTCGATGAAAAGTAATGCTTAAATTACTTTTATCCAGCGATATGAGAAAAATTCTCAGGACAAGTACATTTGTGCCTCTAAGTAACTATAATCGTTCATTATATAATTAAATATGGTCTATAATAATAGATAAACTAATATTTTATGAAATAATATAAGTTATATTCTTAACTTATTCATATTTGTTAGTATATAAGCGTTTTTGTTTGTAAAAAAAGTAGAGGGACAGCACCGATTTGATAAAAATAGATCTTTAAGTTATTTATTTCTACCTTTGTAATAGTCATAGGCATATTAAATTTTTGCCACAATCCTATAGCTACCCATTGAATACTAAAACAAATAATTTACAATAATATTTCCATTTTTAAAGTAATTTCAACGAAGACAAAATAAAAAGCCATTTGGGAAATTCACCCATTAGTGGATATAAATGTAGTCTCCCAATTTTTGCAGTTGTAAAATTATTAATTTTAAAGTAACTTTTTGAAAATAAAACTAGGATAAAAATAAACGGAATGTCCATAACCTCCTTTCAACAGGAAAACTTTCATCGGAATTCTAAGAAAATATTGTGTAGAGATTAGGCCATACAGTTTTATTGGGTCTTCCACTATATTTATTTAAGAGTTCTTTCGGCAGCACTTATCAACCACTTGAGAATAAATCTTATTGTTTGTTAACACACTTTTCTGGGTGTACAAATAAAACTGTATTTTTTGTGTTCTTTGATAAAAAGTTTGATTTATTTCACGTTGGCAGTTATGGTACTTATTTTTCTATCAAATCTGCTTATTTAGTCTGGTCGCTAAATAAGCAGATTTGATAGAAAAATAAGTACCAACTACCAACGTCTAGATATGTGGTTATTGAATTTGGCTTACGTAAATGTTTTTATCTCGTATCCTCGCACTCATTTCTTGCATAAGTAAAAGCGACAAGCAAGATAGACCAATATATCAACTTCAGAATTTCAAAAGTCATTATTCAAATTTTATTTTATTTATGGCTTTAATGACTTCAGAGTTTATACGTGGAAAAGCCATGCTTTGGCATGAATGGGCCGGCTCGACCGGAGAAATACCACGTTCTCACAGAAAACCGGCGTGAAACAGCGCTTGCGCTGTGTTTCGCCGAGTGAGTGAGTTTACCGGAGGCCCAATCCCCTACCCTATCCCCTTCCCTTCCCATCCCTACCCTCCCCTATTACCATATTCCCTCTTAAAAGGCAGGCAACGCACCTGCAGCTCTTCTGATGCTGCGAGTGTCCATGGGCGACGGAAGTTGCTTTCCATCAGGTGACCCGTTTGCTCGTTTGCCCCCTTATTTCATTAAAAAAATCAATGTAGTTTAAGGAACACACTAAAGTCTTTGAAACTCCACCCCTGATAATAATCGCGGCTATTCTGACTGCAAAATTAAGTGGTTTCTCACAAAATTAGCCATTCCATTGTCGATGTAAAATACGCTATAGAACCAATTATTTCTCATGACCATTAAGTACTAGGCTGCCGTAACTCGGAAGCGGTCTCGACTCGTAAAATTTTACGATAACACCGCACGCACGTGACACTGTCCCTCAGTCGGTGACGCGCACGTCATATTTATGACGCGTCACGCTTCGATAGTGACGGACTGCCGAAAGAGATGGAGATAGTGCTTGCTCTTTGGCGTTTTTTTGATAAGATAATAAAGTGGTTCACAAATCCCATGCCCTGGAACTCCTTGACTCCCGCAACGTGGTGAAGATTGAAAAGAAACCACTTACTGAACTAATTAAAGAAACTATCACTGGCTTCTTATCCTTATAAACGCCATTTAATCTTGAACACTAATAAAACACATTTTTCTTGCACTTTTCCATTATATTAAGATATTATTATAACTTTTAACAAATTACACGACCGGTGCCATTTAGGACCTGTTTCACCGCTTCCTGATAAGGTGCCCGATAGGCTTATTTGACAGATTCTCCATACTCTATGTGTCAAGTTAAGTGGTGGATAGCCTTAGCAGGAAGCGGTGAAACAGGCCCTTAATCTTTTAAAATACTTAGGGCCTGTTTCACCGCTACCTGAGCTATCCCGCTACCGCTACCCACATAGAGTATGGAGAATCTGTCAAATAAGCCTATCGGGCACCTTATCAGGAAGCGGTGAAACAGGCCCTTAATATTTAATAAGCAATTATAGTCTGGTAGATTGTAGATCGGAAAAAAGGGCAAAATAATTATTGGTTAGGTAATTGTTGGTGGACCTACGTAATTTGTTCAAATTATGTCCAATTGTCCAGCAGACAGATTTTGAATAACTTTGATTTGATACGACTCGACCAAATCACGTTAGTTCATCTATTGCCTATTAACCAATTTCTGTGATCTTCAACACATAGAAAATGAACTAGGTATCTAGTAAATCACTCTATGGCAGTAGGTGCTACGTTACTTTGTATAATAATTATATGTGATACACTTTTTTACACAATATAATATGATCCAAGTAGAAGTCGGATATCAATATTTTTTTAGTTTAAAAGAGATAAGAGCCAGCCCATGGCCCGTTTTCCATCTATCCGGCTACCTACATAGCCTTTTCTATTTGTATAGTTCTAACCAAACATTGTCACATAATCAAATTATGTTATAACCATTGGACCACTCGACCCGACTATTCTAACCACGTATAAACACATTAGTTAGTTATTGTAACTGTTAACTATTACGTTTTATGTGGCTATCCGATATGTAATTGTTAACTACGGCTTGGAAGCTATAAACGCTTGGAAATATGTATTACATATTTTGGTTATACTGTACTTGGCGAAACATGGCGGTAGCAGTCATTGGGAGTCAATGACCGCTACCGCCATATTTCGCCGAGTACAGTAAAGATATGCAAAACAAAAGTGACAACACAAAATAACAAGAGGATGCAGTAAAAATTGAAAACAGAATCTGAGAAAAATTGTTTGAAAAAAAAAACCATTGCTTAATACATCAGAGAAGTTGATTCCGGTAGAGGACCTTCGTAATTATGTTTTAAATCGCCAGACGACGGATCACGATTAATATTGGCATAGCCCGAATCCCGATCATCAAACTCTGAATTCTCATCAAAAATTTTGAGTTTGAGTTTCAAACTCAAAATTTTTTATTCAGAATAAATTTTTGCAAATATTTTCTGAAAGTCTACATGATGCCTACCATCGTAGCTTAGGTCTCCCATCTCCCTAAGAATCAATTTATTTGATAATACTAGATTTATTTTCATTTTGATACAATTGCGAAAAAAGTTTTACCTCTATGTTTGCGGCAGAACAATTTTGAAATAAAATAAACTGAAACAGTTGAAAACTCCTTTATGTATCTAATTCTGCATTTAGGTCCCTTATTTCTATTTCAATGACAGATAAAACTGGGTTAAACCATTCCCACGTAAATTACGCGGTTAAGTTGAAGCACAGTTAAATCTTTAACTGGATTACTAACCCTTTGCTGACCACTGACCGCTGTCAATGACAATGAGACATTTAGTTTGTCCGTTTGTCTGTCCTTTTGTGTGAAATCAATTATGTCAACCAGTGGCCTACTTATTTCATCTAAAACGAGATTTTCCTAGCAGGATTTAATCATTCGTTGATTTCGATTCTAATCCGATTACTGAATTGTAAGTTGTTCGAGTTACTTCTCAAGTTTTATAATTGGTACATTTTACCAGTAAACTGTAATGCTTTAGGCTGAATTGATAATATGAACCTGTCCCAACGCGCGGTTTGGCCAGTGCACCGCGAGATTACAAGCAAAGCTTGTAACGATTTATTTAAGAGGGCGACTGACGCAAAAAATCAAACATCGTCCTTCTCTCTTTACACTCACGCCCGTTTTTCATATAGCAGGTTAAAAAATAACGACACGGAATCATCACCAAGTTAGTTTTTTCTTAATCACTCGATAAATATACAACATTTAAAAAATCCGCCAGGTCAGTGTCTCAATGAAAGAATTTCATACAATGTGTTTAAAATATTAACTTAGTTTAATGTACGGTTATAGCAATATATTATGAAAAATTCGTGAAAATTAGATGCATATTTATTATTTTTTTCTATCAAGAACATTTTAAGATATATATCGTGTCTTCGCTCTAATCAAATTCTTGGAAATATAATTAGTATCAATGATATTATATCAAAAAACTCAAAGATCCATACTAATATTATAAATGCGAAAGTATCTCTGTCTGTCTGTCTGTCTGTCTGTCTCCCTTTCACGCCAAAACTACTGAGCCGATTGTAATGAAATTTTGTACACAGATATTCTAGAGCCTGAGAAAGGACATAGGCTACATTTTGATGAGGGAAAATATCTTATTTCCATGAAAATATCGATGAAAATTAATTCGCATTGTAGTTCTTATTTGTGACAGCAGATGTCGTTTTTAATGCCGACGGCTCAGTAGCTCAGTTGCAGTTGGTTAAGCGCGTGGTCAGCGCTCATCCCGGGGGTCCTGGGTTCGAGTCCCGCCGACGGAACAAAAATTTTTTAATGTTCCTGGATCTTGGATGTGTATTAAATATTATATTTAAATATGTATCATAATAATATTTCAAAAATCTTAAATATTATTAATGTATAATATAATAAAAGTACTAAAATGTTATATACTTCCGTTGTCTGGCACGGTCTGTACTTGAGCTGTTGTAACTGTCCTATAGACACTTAGCACGGAGCCAGACTGACTTGGTGTGAAGTGTCCATAAATGTTATTATTATTAAGTATTCATTCGTAATAATCAGGTCTCGGGGTTAGGTAGTGTGATTTTGGTACTTGTGACAAAATGTTAATATTAATCCTTCAGGCCCCGTGCGAGCACCGGTGATCGCGACAACAATAGAATACAATAGCAATTCCTGGAAATTCCGACTGAAGTATTAATATGGACATACCCCCGGGATAAATCCCGAATCCCGATTGTTGATCTGATTTGTTGATTATTTATTTTGCTACCTACTTAGAACTACTTCTGCACAATTTAGGCTTGTTTTTTAAGGTGCGCAGTGATTCCCTCTTTAAAAAAAATCAATTGAAATAGGCTAAAACAACATTGTGTGATTGCAAATATTATATTTTTGTTAATGTATTCATTTAATATGCATATAATATTACGAGGATGGTAATTGAATGAATAATGTAATGTATTCTGTCAATTAAATTGATTTGATTTGAAATAATAAAAAAGGGGAAGAGTACATATTAAAAAAATCGAAGTAGGTTCAAATACTTATTTACTCACATATTACTGTTAACGCACTACAAACTTAGCAAAATAATTTTAGGTACTTATATAGCAAAAAATTGATTTTCAATCTTGATACTCTTACAATATTACAGGCTAAAATTGAAGTCATTAGCAATCTTCTATACTAAGACTCTACACATGAAACTGAACAACTTTCATTATTGAGCAAAACTAAAATTTAAAAAAAATCTGTTCCATACGTTAATGTATTACCATACAAAACTGCAATACCTTAAAGTCGGATTTTTATTCAATCCATCAAGTTGATGTTTATAAAAATAGTATTTCGTAAACTTCAGTTTAGTTCATCCTAATTTTAACGTCTCTACGTCTGAAATCATGAAAAAAATTTGCTGTTCTCTAACAGCAAATTTTTTTCATGATAAGCTTTAAAATTTGGCATAAATAAAGTTTAATTTAAGTATAATAATGAAATATTATGTGCACACTGCATAGCTGTTTTTGTGTAAGTATTTTGATTTATTTTAAAAAGCTTTTGACAACAATTTTGTTGACACCGCGCGCTATAAACTGAAGTCGACGCGGACGAACTCGCGAGCAACAGCTAGATAGTATATATGTTTCGATAATTAAATAATTCGGGGATTATCTTCAAGTATAAAAATGAATTATAAAATAGTCAATTTTGGGTTACTCGGCCCCTTATATAGCAGCGAGGTTGCGCTGCTATTTACTCATATTCAACTCATATTTTGCTTGTAATCTCGGCGTGTAGCAGCGAAATCGCGCGTTTTCACTGCCGCATATAAATCCAGCCTAGGCAACAGGATCTCTTATTGGGCGTAACTTTACCTAAACTTTATAGTTGCTCGCGTAGATTTATTTGCAGAGATAAATTATTTGGTCCTTGGAAGGACCAAATAACCCTCCATACAGAAATTTCATCACAATCAGTATAATAAATATTATAATTAATCTAAAACAGATTTGGTTTAGCCATTTGGGCGGAAAGAGGCTTAGTGCAATATATTCCAAATAATTATTGATCAATAGGCTATGTTCCGGTAGCCGTTGCGCCAAAATTAGTTTATCGCGAGGGAGCCGTACACTTTTCCGGGATAAGAAGTATCCTATGTCCTTTCCCGGGACTGAATATTCTCCATTCCAAAGAATCATGGCCAAATTTGTATACGAGCTGGACTCGGCTTTTAAACTATAGTTAGATTTGGTTGTTCTTATGCTCTAAACATAATTCCGTTTGAGAATTATGTCTAAATAGCCACGATTTTTTATAATAATACGTTTACAATTATTTTAAGGTTAGACTTAAGAACTACCTTTTTCCCGACTGCGGTGTAGCCTACAAGTGTATATTCGGCGATCTCGTTTCTAATTATTTCAATTTTTCCTAGAGTATTACCCAAAAAATATAACGAATGCGAATAATCGCCGGCTGTCAGAACATATGAAAGACAACAACGTAATTAAATAGTATATTGATCTTTTTTTGTGGCTATTTATAAGCACATTTCTAATGTTTTTCGATGCCTTAAAATGTTAGGGAATTTTTGCTACCAATGGCATATCGGGACGCCACCGCCCACCTTTTATCATCTGGTACGATTTCGCCATTGTTCTTTTTGTAAAATCGGTTCATCGGCTTGGGCGTGAAGAGGTAACAGACAGACAGACAAACTTTCGCATTTATAATATTAGTATGAAGTCCAAACTTAATATTCTTCCATAAGTGTGGATATGGGATTCTTCAAACAATGTCCAATGTCCACACAATATCTTCTGTTCTCTATGTCCAGCACGGTCAGTCCCATAATCTCATTACCTTCCCTTCGAACTAAACACGGTGTGGGAAACGCCGGATTCACATGAACACAGATATTGTTAGAGGTAAGTTCGTTACCAGATGCGTGGGTTCGAATCCCAGGGAATATTATAGTAAAGATATTTTGGGGTAGTGATATCGTTGGGATTAATGGTAATGTAAAGTTAATTATTATGATCCACACTTATATAAAAACGTGAATTTTTCTGTTTGTCCGTTATATCTTCACGCCCAAACGGCTAAACCGACTTTGCTGAAATTTGGTATGGAGATACTTACGAGTCTTGAGAAAGGACATAGACTAATTTTTATACCTGAAAATGTACGGTACCAGAACAAAACCTACCGATCAATTATATGGAATAGATATTTTACATCTAGTGCAAAATAATTGACCTCGCACAGCGGGGCTAAAATGGTCGCATAGCAATTCCTTTCAATCAATTCACAAAATGAATTGTCAAAACTGTCAAACTCACGAATATCAAATTCAGACCAATTCAATTGGTCTAAATTCGTACTAATTTGACATTCGTGACTTTGACAGTTTTGACAATTCATTTTGTGAATTTATTGAGAGAAGGAGCCATTAATAAAAAAGAAGAAGAAGAATTATTGCTATGTGACCATTTTAGCCCCGCTGTTATGCAAACAAAATAAAAATCATACATACAAGTTTGCCAATTCCATTTTCGACAATTACACATGTTACAGCATACCATAATAAAAAACGTTATTTTTTTAATAAAACTATGTGAAGTATCTTGTCTAATCCCCGGTCGTAAAAATTTACGACCGAGACTCGCCGCGGCCCGTGCGAACGCGGCCTTATGACGCCTAGTGACAACGAGAATTAGGCTGTGAGCACACAGTAAGGGAAAATTGTGTATATTTTGAAACCAGACAGCAAGAAGTAAATAACATATTTGTTTGTGTGCACAAGTCAAAATTTATCGAAATAATTTTGTGAATATCATAAAACTGTAAAGAGATGTAAAAAGTGTCTTTATTAAAAGGTGTTCTAAAAATATTAATTACGAATTTACCCCATAGTTAAGAGTCTCCGTATAGGCAGAAAAATAATTATTATAAGTATAAAATCTTCCTTCGCAAGAGCAAATGTAATATTATAGACGACTCACAATCACAATGACACATTTAAGATGAATTTTTTTCATCGTTTTTGTCTATATACTTATGCAGTAGATAGCTTACCCAACAAAATATATGCAGTCAATTTTACCAAATCTTAAACGTACCTACTAAAAATAAAAATGTGTAGAATTCCTGCAAATAAGTGAGACACCACAGTAGGCTAGTATATTAGCCTCTTAGATTGCCACTATAACCTCAAATTAGTTGAATAAAAGTTAGCCCTGCCAAAGCTGGTTGGGGCCCAATGTACCCCACGCGTAACATTTCTCCAATATTGCCACTTATTGTATTTTGTATTATTTACTCGGTTTTACGAGCCAACTCGTATATTTTGAGTAAGTTGAGATAACTTCAATTTTTATGTCCGTATTTTCCACCCCGCTAGTGTTCGAGGGTTTTATTGCCAATAACAAGTTTCTTTAATTAAATAAGTGTGTTTGTATGTTAGGAGATAAGTTATAATAATTATTATTATGAATACTATTGTTAGTAAGACTTCCTGAAGTTTTAGTGAGACGGTAGTTTTTTCTTTATCAAAGATTAAGAACATTTAAAAAATACAAACCGTTTTCTATTTTATTGTGTAACGTGATTGAATGCATTGCTATAACAATAATAAAATGAATTCTAAATACTTTGATTAGAAAATTATGTTGTTTTATCGGTTTTAATTATATTTATCACTAAGTTTCATGTCAAAACTGAAGTCATCAAAATCAATGTCTCAAATATCATTAAACTCTGAGAATTGTCAAATTGTTTTCATCACACAATATTTCACGACGGCCGTCACAAAAGTGCATCATTACGAGATTATATGTTTTGACAGACCATTAACTCCTGTGACAGTACTATTGACTGTTATTGACAGATGCATTTTACAGTCGACGTCAGTTTTAAAACTTTATTTAATACACTTTAGTGTCACTTATTATGTGCTTAATGGTGTAAATGTTTTGTTTAGGGTTGAAAATTTAACCCTGAGAGCTTAAACTCAAAACACCAGGAAGAAAACAATTTTATTTAATATTGAATAAATTAATTTTTTGATACGGACAAGAATTTAAACTTAAAACGCCGATACATTTCATAAGCGTTATCCTTTTTTTACAATACCCAAACTACAAATTAGATTTTAATTAATATTGACTTAATTAATTAAACAAGGGTTAATTAAATACCTGATAATTATGAACAAACGCTTCAAAATAATTACAGCAGCTACTTATGTGGGCACGCATTTAATTATGTTTAACCCTTTCGTTGCGTGTTGATGAATTCTGACACTAACCACCAGATAGGATCAAAATGACACCATCTACCTGATATGGTCAAAAATCTCTTAATTACTTACATCTACATTATTTTTAACATTGTACAAATGGATGTACATTAAGTGCCGGTAAAGGACATAATATACATGATATTTTATCCCGAAATTAATTTGACAAATTTTCTTTTTAATTTTTTTTAAAGTATTTACTCTTTTTAAAATTGATATTTGTACAACAGCTACTCGCTGATTTTCGATATAAACTATAAAAAAGTCAAAACTTGGCACAAACATAATATAAGATCTAAATCATGTTACAAAATACAGCCAATAAGGTGCTTCTACGCCATTAAATACATTGTATGTCAGGATTAAATTTTAACTGTCCTCTAATGGACAAGACATTACATCGTTATGGGTCATATTCCGATTTGGCCGGACACAGTAATGGAAACCAATTTTGATATTATGTACGATTTGCACGTGTTTTTAACCGACTTTAAAAAATGGAGGTTCTATGTTTGGCTGTGGATGTATTAATTGGATAATATACATATTTTTTTTTCCTTTGATGCAATATTTGCTGCTACATGCTAGGAGTAACTTTCTCTAGTCTAGGAAAATATTTTCTTAACATAATCGTTGCCCAGCAATACAACAAAAAATAAAAATGTTACTAAGAACTAAAAAAAAAAAACAATATTTTTCCACATATTTTCTACATTTTTTGCAAATGTTATGAAACAAATTTATAGGTACGAAGATTTTTTTCACTTATCTGCGTCTTTGAAAGCAGTTTTTTATTCGTAATTAAAAAAAATACAAGAAACTTTATTTCAAATCAAAGTGGCTCAATAAAAATAACGTTGAATTTTCAATTTCGAAAATACGAGTGTCGGACAAGTGTGTCTCGGTCAGTTAACACTAAATTGGCATGTCCGGGTCCAAATGACCCAAGAGTTCACGGCCCATGTAGTTTTGGATTTTGGGCCCAAGTGTAAATGCGATAAAATTTGTTCCGGTGCTACTTGAAGGGTCAAATTTGGACAATGTTAAAATATTGAACAACTAAGTAGTGACAATAACAATGTTTGTCAAAAGGGTGCTTTGCACAGAAAATCATTTGACGTGATTTATGCTATTGAGGTTTATTAGATTGTTTTTATTTTATATTATGAAGATAATTACGTTTAATTTCAAGAAATATATGACATTTCATATTGTGTACAAAAAAATTAGACAAAATTTGTATAGCACAAAATTTTCATAATATTACGCTTTGTGCATTGGTTTATTTATAGTCATACTTGTGGACTTTGAATACTTTTTATCAAGAATATTTAAAACCATTCTATTAGTTTAATTAATAGCAAAACGTTTATTTTTAATTCTTTTATACAAAACATCATTTGTCAATCATAATAGATAGGGTGTGGCGATAGTTAAATATTATTTTAACTATTTGAATTGTTAACCGTGACTTAACCACAACAAACGATTAAGAAATGTTATTAATCAATATAATATTGTATTATCACAATACAATCAGGAGTAAAAGTGACAATTGCCTGGAAGATATATGCGTTTTCTATGTTATTACTGCATTTTAGGGTTATGATGTCATAGACATAAAATAAAGTATAGAGATTTTTATTGTATCGTCACGTATAAATATTTTTATTTTATTAAGTAATTCCTATAATAGTACATCTTTAATGAGTAAAAGGAATCAACTTGAAGCTAAATATTGTAGCATTTTATTACGATCCCAAAATTAATACTTTGGTGCAACTTTAGCTCCCGCGATTTTAATTAGAAAACATTTTTATTTTTTATGAACATTTTTTAGATTATTTTCGACTATCCAGAAAAATCTGCTGTATTTAAGTACAAATAACATCAATGGCTAAGCCGATTGAAATAATGCTAATGTTTTTTGGAAGGGGAGTTTTTTACGTAAATCGAATTTTGACGCGAGGATATTATTGGAAATGGATTGACCGAAAGGAAACAAAATTATTGGGCGCACGACCGTAAACTGTTTATCCGATTGCAAAAGAATGGGTTGCCGTTGAGTTTTTCCCCAAAAATTGGGAAATTTAGGGTGCTAAGTGGTCGTTATGAGAAAGTAGTGGCCAGAAAAATAAATGTAATACATTAGGTAATTTAATTTGGAATCATGTGTTAACTAGATAAGTATGATATTATTTTTTTTGTAAAATTTTTAGTTACTAAAAATTTAGAAATGTGTGTGCCCAAGAATAAAAATATTTTTTTGAATAAAAATAACCGCTAGTTGCTTTAACTCAACCTTCAATGAGAATCAGGTACCTAACCGTCTATGCTACGGGTCTAAGCGACCCGCACTTAAAAAATTGAGGAGGGGTTTTTAAAATCAATTACCATAATAAAAAAAAGTTAAAGGCGGCTACCATTACAAATCAGAGGCAACAATTCACCAAATTTAAACCTCGTAATGTTAAATGGAGTGAATTCGAACCGAGAACATGTGTACTTGCATAGACTAATGGATTTAAAATTTATTATATCACCTCCCACTTTACGCACTAAAATTCTAATGGTGGTATGCTGAATTGAACTTTATAGTAACGTTTTAGGGTATAAAATAGGGTTTTCATTAGCGCTAAAGGGTCTTAAATATTCGCGAGTACATATTTGAAAGCCTAGGGAGTTACTACGAAATGTTAGATCGCGTTCGAGTTTACTTATGAGACGCTACTATTACATCATCAAAATTGCATTCATAATTTAATTAAAAACATATTTTAAAATTATCACAATAACGCCAAATTTAAAATATGGCTGATACATAATACATAATATTATTAACTATAATTTATATGTTACCGTTAGAATGCAGAATAAGTTAACATGCACATTACCTAGGTAATCTGCAGATTCCCTGATACCATCCGTTAAAGTGTGAAACGTTCGTTCTTTTTCTTCTGCCATAAATCGAAAACACAAGATTCGTGCTTTTTTGAAGTTCGAGTGAAAATGAGTTCGAGTTTCGATAGTAGGTAATGCATTTTTTCACAGCGCGGCAGCGTATGCATTGGACAAAACATTTCAAATGTCAATTTTTGAGACATCTAAATGGACGCACGTGTTGTATTGACAGTTACATCGTGGGGATAGTTGGACATTTTTTATTATCCTAAAAGGATGCGCAATATTACTGTCTATTTTTTATTGATTGGGTATTATTGGTAAAATAAATTTAAAATAATAAACAAGATTTAGTAGATAAAATCATTCACTATAAGAAGTCAAAGAAAGTAAAGTCAATTATTTAATTTTTAAGACAGAAATTAACTGCATACTATTATGAAGTGAATAAAAATATACAAAGCCGATATTACTGATTCAAACCATACTTATAATTGTATAAATCACCAAAATTCATAAAGATTTTTAATCTGTTTTTTTATTTTTCATGTAAGTACTTAGCACATTTTCTAATTTTTCACAATTTTTTCCCATACCAACCTTCCTTCATAAACAGACACAACAATTAAAAGAATTAGCAAAATCTGTTCAGCTCTTCGGGATTAGCACTCAGCTATAGATAAGTTCACGTATTTTATACCCTACTTACATTATATAGGCTACTATTATGCAAATAAGCATTCGTACATAAGTTTCGAATAAACAAACAGCCCTACGGAACCCTTTCTCACTCGGAAGTCATCTCGATCGTAAAACTTTACGACAGACTTCCTACAAATTAACGTCAATGCGACATATTGTCGCGTTTCCTTCGGAAAAATCTCGAATCGTGAATCGGGATTTTTCTGACGCCCGGAAGCTTCGAAGCTTTGAAATCTGGAATCACGATCTTTTTCTAGAATATTCCTCGAGATTCAGTTGAGATTGAGAATGTAATTTTTTTTGAGATCTTGAATACTTCTTTGAAATCGAGTTAAATAGACCAGAGTATAGACGGAGAATCATTATTTTTACTAATACCATTTAAATTGGGTTAAAATATATATTTATAACCACAGTGCCTATTAAAAATAATTGTTAACATAAGATGTTTAAAAAGTATATATTGTTACATACTTTTTTTCATTAATTTTGTGTATTCGAAAGTCGAAAGCGTTGAGCTAAACACACATATGTCATTCTTAAGTTAAGATCATACGTGGCTGCGGAACTTTTCATAATAAAAACTCTAAAACTATATTTCCAACATATTTTCCAGTCAACCCTGAAGAAAACCTTTGGGGCCATTTAGTACCCGTTAGTGAAATTCCCCGTTCCCGATCAGCTCCGGTAAAAAACCACTTAGACACGTTTATTGACGTCGTTAGCCAGCTTAAACCGTTTTACAGATTTACCTTCGGATCACAAACTTTAAGACATTTAATGTCTTTCAATAAAGATAGATAAAATCTATCTGCGTGTACTTGTTCTGTGATCAAAATCCATTATTATAAAGCTCATTGAAATGGAAATAATGCAAATTAATTTACTTAGTTTACAATAATAGATAATTATAAGCTTAATAAATATTGCTATACATAATAACACACATAAAATAGACAGACATTACAAATATTATGAAATAACATGATTTTTTATAGCATCAAATATCTACCCATAACAACTACAAATACACTTTATCTTTTCCTTTTAACGTTCCTCCACACAATTTTTGTAAATCTTTTTAAATACTCCAGCATTTGTCATAATCCAGTAACATCAACATCACAATGGGCCAGACGTACGGATGTGAAGTTGTAAACTTTTATATCTGCCGGTCGCTTGTACCGGTGCAGCGCAGAAGGGTTGATGCCAATAAATTGCGAATTTTATATGATACAGCCGTATAAATTAGCATGTGATTTGAGATCTTAAAAACATTTTTGGTTATTTTACAAGGGTAAAAATTTGCGATACCTACTAATTTTATAATTGTTTCTTTCGGAGGAATTAAAGAATTTTCATGTAGTTTTTATACAGGGTTACTCGGCCTACGGGGGCTCGTAGCCCGAGAAAGAATTATATGGAAGGATTTAGGAGAGGCCTACGCCGTAGAGGCGACTACTACCAAAATTTAGTTACATAACAAATATCCTAATTTATATATTTATATATAATATTATAAAGGCGAAAGTATGTGAGTTTGTGAGTTTGTATGTTTGTTACTTCTTCACGCTTAAACGGCTGAAGCGATTTCGACAAAATTATACAAGGAGGTAGCTGACATCCTGGATTAACACATAGGCCTACATTTTTAACCGACTTCCGTAACGGAGGAGGTGTTATGTTCATTTTTTTAACTACTTATGTTCAACGATGACTCCGCCGTTTTTGAACCGATTTTCAAAATTTTGCCGTCTCCTACTTACTAACCCCCCCCCCCCACTCTCTTCCTGAAAGTGTTGTTTTTCACGAAACAGTGTCGCATCCTTAGTGCAGTTTGTATGTTTGTTACTTCTTCACGCTTAAACGGCTGAAGCGATTTCAACAAAATCTTACAAGAAGGTAGCTGATATCCTGGATTAACACATAGGCTACATTTTTAACCGACTTCCGTAACGGAGGAGGTGTTATGTTCATTTTTTAAATTACTTATGTTCAACGATGACTCCGCCGTTTTTGAACCGATTTTCAAAATTTTGCCGTCTCCTACTTACTAAACACCCCCCCCCCCCACTCTCTTCCTGAAAGTGTTGTTTTTCACGAAACAGTGTCGCGTCCTTAGTGCTGAGTTTTAATTCTCCTTTTTAGAAACAAACTAAGTTATCCTACTAATCCTACTAATATTATAAAGGCGAAAGTATGTGAGTTTGTGAGTTTGTGAGTTTGTATATTAGTTACTTCTTCACGCTTAAACGGCTGAAGTGATTTCGAGAAAATTTTACAAGGAGGTAGCTGACATCCTGAATTAGCACATAGGCTACATTTTTAACCGACTTCTGTAACGGAGGAGGTGTTATGTTAATTTGTTTTAGTTATCCTACTAATATTATAAAGGCGAAAGTATGTGAGTTTGTGAGTTTGTATGTTTGTTACTTCTTCACGCTTAAACGGCAGAAGCGATTTCGATAAAATTTTACAAGGAGGTAGCTGACATCGTGGATTAACACATAGGCTACATTTTTAACCGACTTCCGTAAAGGATGAGGTGTTATGTTCATTTTTTAAATTACTTATGTTCAACGATGACTCCGCCGTTTTTGAACCGATTTTCAAAATTTTGCCGTCTCCTACTTACTAACCCCCCCCCCCCCCCCCCCCCCCCACTCTCTTCAACAAAGTGTTGTTTTTCACGAAACAGTGTCGCATCCTTAGTGCTGAGTTTTAATTCTCCTTTTTGAAGTTAACTAAACATACAGATAATATCGAGTGTCATTTTATTCATAGGCTTTCGTCCCGTCTCCTATTTGGGGGGGCTGTGCCTCCAAACCCCCTCTCCTAGAAGTGTTACATAAAACAAAATTCGATTTTCAAAATTTTGCCGCCTACTACTTGGGGGGGCTGCGCCCCCCAAACCCCCTTCCATCCCTATATTGGTAGTGTTGCTTTTAACGAAACAGTGTAGCGTCATTAGTACTGAGTCTTAATTCTCCTTTTTAGAAACAAACTAAGTTATTTATTATAAAAGTGAATTTATTCGACCTTTTCAGATACAGATTTCGAGTGTCATTTGATTAATTTTCGTCCCATCTTCTACCAAATCCTAGGAGTGTTGCTTATCACAAAACAGTGTCTTCTATCAAAATTCCATCTCTCAGTCATCAAAATGGAAGTTTCCGATGATCAAACTCAATTTATTTTGTCTCTAATACTATTACAATTCTAATACTATAATAATTTAGTTTACCTAATCACACCTAATTAATCGCGGGTAACACCGCGGGGCACAGCTAGTATTGTAATAAGTATTAAAAATATAGTTATTCATAGTCGAAAATTCTACAGTAAGAGAAATGTTATATTTTGTTATAATGTTTAGTTTGTAAAATTGTGTTTATTCTCTAGTATATTTCTGTAAATTGGTAGTAGGAAAATAAAGGCTATTTTATTTTATTTATTTATTTTATACAGGCTGTAACAAAACTAAATGATAATACTTTAGGGTGCGTACGTGTTCCTTGTAGAGAGTTGGCTGTGAAAGTAGTAGCGCTGAAAAACCATTTCTTTTTCACTTTTGTATGGGTAAGCGTTCCAGCGCAACGTCACGAGTTTCCCCATACAAAAGTGAAAAAAATTTTGGTCTTTCAGCGCTGCTACTTTCACAGTGAACTCTATAAGGAACACATATACACCCTAAAGTATTAGCAATTAGTTTTGTTACACCGAGTATATTGTGTGAAGTACAGCTTAAATCACAAAGTTTAACATACGATTCTATTATACTTTGGAAAATTTCTCGAGATTTAGTTTGATCTAAAAATCTAGTTAAATAAAATAATTAATTAATAATATTATTTGCATTGGATAATTGATTTTTTCTTTCTATAAAAATGTGGCTTCCTTGCGCTAATCTGCTTTAAAATAAAGTGTATATGAATAAGCATTTCTCTTGTTCTTCAAATTTTATGAAAAAAAGCATTCACCCAGACTAGTGCAAATGGGTCATAACTCATAAGTCATAAGTTATGAAATTCTAATGTAAAGCTAAAATTTTAGCAAAATCAAAATTTTGTAACTTTTTCATGACAAACTCTGATTTTTATAACGGTGATGATGTTAATGATGATGATGCTACCAATATAGGAGCACTAATCACTGTCCACCACATAATATTGTCTATTACTATTTGCATAAGCCGGTATTATCTGATACCCTGAGGCTAGGAGAAAATCTGTTCGACGGCATGATCAATATAGACTATACCTAGGTCTAGATCAGCCTTTATAATTGTCTGGATGGAGTATTCGGAGTTCGGACATGTCACATGGTGTAGTCATAGAATTGAGTATGTTTAATTTTGCGTCATACTTTTTTTATGTCTATTATAATGCAATTTCGTTTTTACAACCATTGATCGAATATATTGTCAGTCAAGGTTTGGTTACTTACTATTAAAAATAAAAAATAAACTGCCTTAAAGATTATGGCTGGTTTACACGTATTAAGTTGATAAGTAGTTAACTAAAATTTAACTTAATTTTAAGTTATTAATTGCATGTAAACACATGGTAAATACAAAATTTAGTAGCAAGTAGCAAGATAAAATTTAGTTAAGTACTAAACAAGATAATTAGAATTTTGACTATTTTCTGTTAAGTTAGCTTAGGGCTTGTCACTTGACACATTTTGGCAGGCACTTTCAAATTAAGTTAAATTTAGTTGACTACTTATCTTATATCTTTAAACGAGCAATTCTTGTATGTATAAAGCAAAGCAAAGCTCCGACAAATAGCTAGTCTACTTAATACATATAAACCGGCCATTATTACCATACAGAAAAACGAAGCTCAGCTTTTAGTTAGTATTCTATTTATTGCGGATTAACATACGGTGATAATTGAACCATTAATTGTAACTTCCTATGAAACTCATAACTCCAACATAATTATACCCATATTAAGCGGTCTTCACACACCCATTTAACCTCTACAATAATTCGATTTCATTCGACACTGCTCAAACATCTTCACGTCGAGTGTCCATAAATTATCGTTTTCCTGGACCGTTCCCACGAGCGACACGTGACGTCCTCAACAAATATTGTCTTTGAGGACATCGGGTTGACAATTGTCGTTGAAATATATTGTTTTGGGATTGTTTGATGAATGTAAGTTATGGGTTAAGTGGATTCGGGTTGTAGTGATGAATTTGAGATAGATGATAGAGTTGAGAGTGCTATATTATAATAAATTAAATTTCACGCAAGGAATTTCGAGGCAGCAGCTAAACTTATTTACCATTATTTAAGATAGCATTACCAGAGATTCAATAAACTTTCTTATGTCTCACAGGAAATCTAAAATATGTTATCAAAAAAAACTAATACAAAATCAAGAAGTTATAATAAAATTTGTAAAAAAAATTGTAAAATAAAGAAAAGTGATCGTAATTAAAATCAATTTAGCAAATAGTTTATGTGATATACCAAATATCACTAGCAATTTGGGACTATAGCACACATCTTGGGGTTAATCCGATTCTTGAGTTGAGTGCAATTAGCGAATAATGACCGCCAGAAATCCCGAAAATCTCCAAATCATAACAATACGATCCTCATTATAGTCGGACAATGCGATACCAATATCCCCCTATTAATTATAATTGACATATTTCATACTGCAATTTGTCGAGATGGTGTGGTCGCGTGCGTGGTATTTGTTTTGATGTCCAGGGGCCGGGACTGTCCGCGTTCGTTAGAAGGCATGGTTCTACGAGTGGTACAAATGTGTGATAAAATAATTTTAATTTATGAATATAGTATTGTAAATGTGAAAGTGTATGTAAGAACAAATTATCGGACGAACCTCCGCGGACGTTTTCATCGGATGCGGCTTGTTTCTATCTGATCAATACAAAATACACTAAACTGTGCACATTGCCTGACATAAGTCGTGGACGCGACCTTGAGCGTTTGGACGTCCGAACAGAATCTGGCTGGCCTGATGTTTTTGCATCCGCGGACGTTTGCCATTGACATATAGTTTAGTTCTTTGACGTCCGCGGATGAACCCTGCACATTGTTAAGTCGCATCCATCAGCCGCGACTTATGAATGCGTCCGATAATTTATTTCTAGCTTTACCCCTTTGACTTTAATTATTGTTGGAATTCTTCCTACTCCTACTATTTTCTTCTGATTAAATTCGTTGCGGCCCCCAAGACAGTTTTAGCATCTCCCTCGGGCTCCCTGAGATCACATCAAAGGGTTTTCGTGGTTGGATACCGCTGTCGATCCTGGCGACACAGGAGATACAGTGCTGGGAATGTGTCAAAAAGCCAACGCTCGTTTAAAAAAATACCCCTTTAACTTAAGTCTTTGAACCGATTTTGGTGAAATTATTATGGAGATAATTTGAGTGTCGTATAAAACGTAGGATAGCCAAGCTGAAGAGTTTCGGAGCAATTAAGTTGGAGGCAACTAAAATTACGTATAATAATATATATTTTTTAATATTAAAGCATAATTCACATTTTCTAAGGGTTAGATTGTTTGCTAAAACTTTTGTTGCTTTAAATGCAACTTAACATTTATTTATTTTCTCATTGAATTTTTAAGTTTATTCTCTCATTGAATTTCATCAATGAATGAATAAAATATTGGTTGAATGAAACAACAAATTCATACACGTGATCGCCCGAAGGCAGTGATGGGGGGTAATCAATCATAGAATTCGCTACATGAGGGTATAATATGCGAAAATTTAAAATATTTGTTTAAAATAAGTTATTGTATTAAAGCGTTTTTTTTTTTTTTTAAATGCAACCAAAATACAATAAAAACTGAGATATTTTTAAACCATTTTTAGGTCCGAAGCTCTATTTTAAATACCTCGCCTTATTATTACCCCAAAGGGAGATATTTGGAGCGAGGTTCAATGACCAAGAATGGCCAGACCGAAGCCCTTTTCATAGCTCTTTTGCTTGTTACGAACGTATAAAACTTATAATTTACACGCATAAAATTAATCTATAAGTTAAAAAAAAATCTTTAATAAAACCGAAAGTAGAATGAATCCCTATCTATGTCATGTTTATTTTTAATTCACGTTCAATCGAATAATACATAATATTTGTCTATTGTATGTTTTGGGAGGGATCATCCTGATAAACACCAACAAAACACAAATATCAAATGACAATTCACACGCTGTTATAATGTAAATTTGACATTCTATCAAAACTACGACACGCGTCTTAATAAAAAAAGATAACACGAAAAAAGAAAAAAAAAGTGTCAGTCGCACATCAAAATAAAGCTCAGTTCACACAGGCGGAAGGGCTGCGGAACAAATTGTATAAAAACAATCGCGCGGACGGTCCACTGTTTTACTGTTCTTTGACAAAATCAGTACCGAATCAAACGTTCGTAAATGGAATGCGCTGGAGATGAACAGAGGCGTGGAGTCGTTTATTATTATTTTTATAAAACTTGTAAATATAGTAGTAATAGTAGTATAGTATTGTTTGAGAAAGATTTAAGAATGCCAACTGGTCTTTAGTAAGGGATTCTTATATTTGATTTTTAAGACACTAGTTTGAATCGAAACCATCCATTCTAATGAGTGTGTGGCGGTACCCACAATTCGCCTAACATTCCTGCATCGCGCTATCGAAGTTTTCTAAGCGCGTCAGTATATATACGACAGATGAAATGTATCACGTGGGCTTCGGCCTGACCGGGCATAACATCTCGCTCGGTCGGAAGATCTTCCTTTGGCCTCCACGCATTATACCCACATTGGTGACCCTCGACAGAACATGCCTCCTTCATCATCATCACTCCCCGCCCCTCCGCACCGCGCCAGCCAGCATCGCCTCATCGGGTACATCGTCCACTAGCCGCAACGTACCGCGGCCTGGGCGACTCCGCATCGGCATCACCGGGCTTTCTCACTACACCGACCGGTCAGCAAGCAGAGCACATCTCTCCTGGTCAGCATGTAGCATCGGCCCCGCACGGCAGCTATCCGACTCACTGGATCCCGTGCAGCAGCTTACAGTTCCGACTCACTGGGACTCACTGCAACAGTTCCGACTCACTGGAACTCTCTGGCACTGGCGACTCAAGCGAACAAGACTTCAAGATTCGACCTCCGGTCTTCGGGGGGGAGTGATGTGGCGGTACCCACAATTCGCCCAACATTCCTGCATCGCGCTATCGAAGTTTTCTAAGCGCGTCAGTATATATACGACAGCTGAAATGTATCACGTGGGCTTCGGCCTGACCGGGCATACCACCTCGCTCGGTCGGAAGATCTTCCTTTGGCCTCCACGCGCACATCATTCCCACAAGTGGATGAATCTCGAAGCGTACTTCTACTTTTTCCAGAAGAATGCAAGGAAACGGTAGTTCCTAATTAATTCCTAAAGATTTTCAGTTATCACTTATTATGAAGCAGTACAAAACAGACTTTTATAGGTATTTAATGCATCATTCATCCACTCCAAATTATTTGATGTCCACCCATCAAGATGCACCTCAGAATCACATCCTATCACATACATCAAGAAAAAAAAAAGTGGTAAAATTCCATAATAAAACTAAAAAATATAGTACAAAATCTCCAAGCGTCTCCACTGTTCTGCCATGCTTCCCGTCGCCCATCTCACGTCACGTGCCGGTCACGTGGCCTCTCGCATTGTCTTGTAGCTGGGGGTCGGACGGCTATGTATGTGTTTTAATTATGTGTTATGAGTACTGTGCGTCTGTGTTTAACCTTTATGGTAAAGATATAAGGGTCATAATCTTTGAGGTTAGGACCTTTGTCTTTTACAGAAGTTTGATCATTAAGTTTCATGTATTTCCGAAAATAATTCTATAGATTCTTTATAGAAGACTAAACTGAGTTTCACAGGTTTTAATGTGACTTTCTATGCTATCTAGTTGATTCTTATCAAGTGGCATATAAAATATGTATGCTGTATAATAAAGAGCAGAAATGGCTTGTCTTTATATTGTAAATTAATGTAATTGATATACTGTCACAATAGTGACAACAACATTGAATGAAATATAATGAAACGTCTTACATCCCTTTCTATATTATCTGTTTAATATCTAAAAATATTAATAAGGTAAACCATAATTCAACATAAAAATAAAAAACTATAAACTATCAAGGTCCAATTACTTCTTATACTTTTCCATTATATTACATTCAAACAGATCTTATAGTATAGCTCGATATGATAATTATCTCTCAAGGTGGTTTACTGTATTTATGGTTTTAAAATGTCCCTAATTTTTTCCGCATTTATTTCGATACTAGGAACTTACTTCCGCAAACTTGGTCCCGTTTCGCTCCGGGCTGGTCCCATAGGAACCTGGCTGCTACAGACACCCTTTGTTTAATGTAATTGTTTTGTTAATGTTACACGTGGTTTCTTGCGCAAATAATGGTGAGAATGAAAATAAATATCCATACTAATGCTATGCGAAAGTATGTCTGTAACCTCTTCATTCATAAACCTCTGATGCTTGGCATTAAGATGCTTTGAGTCCTGGAAAAGGACAAAGAAAAGTTTCTATTTCGAAAAAAAAGTATATTGAACAACAAAGGACAATGCTAACAAAGTATTGAATAAAAACCCAGAGCGAAAAGATTTAGTGCTCAGAAAATCAGTGATATTAATTGAAATAATTTTGTACGACCAGAAAAATATAACAAAAAAATCATTCAATACATAATTGTAGAAAATATATTATGCTAAAAATCATACGTTTATAACAAAGCAAACAAAACAAAACTTGACTTTTACAGCTCTACATTATAAACTTATTCACCGAAACGGAACAATAAAATCATCGAGATTTGATTGACGTAAGAATCACTCCGATTTTCTCATTCCACTCGATATAAATCATTGAAACACAGATATGTGATCCAATCATTACATACTAAGCGATACCCACCCTTTAGAATTAGAATATGCTTTTATTCTACAATAACCTGATAAAAACACGCGAAAATGAACTCAGAACACACCAGAATAAGGCACAAAATGGCACAAAAACATTTTAACATTTAAGGCGACTTTACGCTGTAATTAACAAATGAAATGTTAAAAGTGTAACTTTATTTGTAGTGTGTCACCGCCACTTAAAGGCCACATGTCGCGTGGAGGGCCCTTTATTTTATTGTTCCAAATTTAAAAGTATAGAACATTTTGTTTTCGCTAATTTGACTCTGAATGAGCCCTTGACGTTCGAAATTTAATTAAATTCTTTTGTTGAGTGACGCAATTCTTTAACTTTAAATTGTTAAGGATAGGATAAGCTATAGTGGCCAAAAATATCCTCCAATAAAAATTGAAATATTTAGCACACTTAATTTTGTATAAATTATTTTATTTATTTTGACCATACTACGAAAAACATTACTTTACAGTGCGCACCGCATAATCTTATTTTTTGCAAAGACATAATATTGTATTACATATTACAGTATACATAGGTATGTATTTACTTAAAAAAATTCTGGCCTACTTCTGGCGAATGATTCTGAAAATTTCGCTATTGTCTTAGCAACGGTTAGTTATAAAAATTATGTAACTTTTAACAAAATTTAAATTGGCGAATATTAATTTGTAGCACTCTACGTAGCACGCCTACGCTTCGTAGACGCAGCGTAGCAACACTACTAAAAGTTTTATTTATGAACTTACAAGACGTGTCAAATACCCTCCGTAATACTTAATAAGTTCCTTAAATAGATTTCAGTGTAAAATTAATAATAATAATACACATTTATTCGACATCAAATTCACAGTACACAAAGCACACATACAGCAACAAAGACAACAAAAAAGCATACTAGGCCTTATAGTCAGGGAGCTCTAGAACAATTTTTTTTGTGATAACTAACAAGCTAATTTTTTGTGAGTAGCTACATTTTGATACGACAAACATCATTTTTATTTTCGAAAAATCTCGAAAGTGGTAGCTGACAGAGATAGAAAGGATTTCATACTTTGACTTGATGGTCCTAAAATATGGATTGTTTTATTTGTAGGACAAGGCTACTCTTATATTATATAACTATTAACCTACAAAGATACAAAATCAGCTGGTTAGAGTTCCGTTTTAGGGTACAGCAGTCAATCACGTTTTGTTGATTACTAGTAAATAAAAAATAACGACTTTTAAATAATATTTTTAATGTAAATAAGTAAACCGTTGGTAATCAACTAATCACATTATATTCTGTAAAAATCCGTTCACAAAAATAAATTAATCACTAGTGATGGCCAAATCCCGATAATGGGCGCAGTCCGGATGCGGTCTTGGTTTTGTTGGCCATTCGGTTGCGGACCGCGGAATGCGAACACGGAACAAAACTTAAAATAATTGGTCCGTCCTGTGTACAGCGAGTGGTTTTGATACTTGCACGGGGAAAAATGTTAAGATTTTTAGGGGACAGTTTTTCCGGACAAGTGATTAAAAAATTCGAAGTTGCATTTCATGTTTGTGGTATCCGAGACAAAACGTGTTATTGTTTTAATTTTGCATACATTTAAGATTTTGGTCGCAAGTATATTAAACACGTATTTAGTACACATCCACGACGTGAAACCTTAGATAAATGGTTGGTGGATGGCGAGACCAATCATTTATCTAAGCGTGAAACCTTCGATCAAATATTTGTGAAATCGCAGAAATTGTCTCAAATATTTCATTGTATTTAATACTTTGGATGGATAAAAGTGTTTTGCGTCAGGCTCAGTGACTTCAGCGACAATTCGTGAGGCGAAACCTTCGATCAAATATTTGTGAAACCGCAGAAATTGTCTCAAATATTTCATTGTATTTAATACTTTGAATGGATAAAAGTGTTTTGCGTCAGGCTCAGTGACTTCAGCGACAATTCGTGAGGCGAATGTAGATTAGACTACCGGCGCATTGTAGGATAAGAAGCAATAGACTGTATTGTACTCTCATTAAGTCATTAAACCTCAGGCAAATGGATCGCTTTGACCTATTACTATGATTGCTGTCTCAACCTTATCACGTAAAAATAGCGATCAACAATCCACTAGCAATAATCGCGCGAGTGATTGCTGGGTGTCATGAATGTCACAAATAAAATCAGCCAAGTGCGAGTCGGACTCACGCACGATGGGTTCCGTACCGTTATGGAACGAAAATTGGCAAAAAATGAGTTTTTTTTTTGTATGGGAGCCCCCCTTAAATTTTTATTTTATTTTCATTTTATTATAAATTATTAAAGTACAAATATAATGAAGAATATTGTGAATATTTCAAATAAATAAATATTAACTTGTGCCCCCTTAAATATTAACTTTATTTTCTTTTTAGTATTTGTTGTTATAGCGGCAACAGATATACATAATGTGTGAAAGTTTCAACTCTCTAGCTACTACCGTTCTTGAGTTACAGCCTGGAGACAGACAGACAGACGGACAGACATCGAAGTCTCAGTAATAGGGTCCCGTTTTTACCCTTTGGGTACGGAACCCTAAAAATGGTGTCATGTATAGTGATCGATTGCAATCGAATTGTTTTGGCTGATACGTGATACGAAATTGCGATTTTGGAGCAATTATCGCGCAACAGTTGCTATCGCATTGCTCTCGCAAGATATGTGATATGCCGTTTTTGTTTTCATTCAGAGTAGGTATCACTTCTAAATAAATATTTATATATTTTTAATTAATTAAAGTATCCAAACCATTACGTCGCAGTACAATCGAAAGAGTTGAAGCAGACGTGGATACGTCATTAACTAATACAAATAAATTAGATTTAGGGAAAAATGGCGGACCTCATGGGGCAACATGGTTGTTTTATTTGACCCGGCCTTCGTTATTCACGGTACCGATGTTGTTTATACAGACTGTGGATTTTTTATACATTCTACATTGTACAATGTGATAAGTCTAAAATATAATATCGTGATGACAAGAAAATGTTTGTAATAATATAAAAACTTAATGAAAGTAATAATTTCAATAACTAAATTAATAACAAGTGATGATTAGAAAATTAATAGGTATACCTATATAAAATACATTTTGATTGAAAAATAAAATGTAGTAATTGAACGCTTAAGTGCTACTTACTACACCTACATTTAAATAACCTTTTTCTTTAAATATAAATTCAATAATCTTTGCATTTATTTTTTTTGGCCGCAATTTATATATACTAGCTATATGACCGAGCTTTGCTCGGTATTCAAAAAAATCACATTTTATGAAAATGATTCCTAGCTAGATCGATTTACCGCCCCTGAAACCCCCTATACACTAAATTTCATAAAAATCGTTGGAGTCCATTCCGAGATTCCAATTATATCATATATATAAAATTCTCGTGTCACAATGTCAGTCCACGAACTCCTCCGAAACGGCTTTACTGATTTTTACCAAATTTTATATGCATATTCAGTAGGTCTGAGAATCGGCTACTCGGTACTTTATATATTGATACGTGCATTTGTTGAATAAATAATAGTAAATTATTACAACCTGAGACTGACGGCGACCATTGCTTGTGCGACGGGATAGCGATCGACGTTGCCATAGCGACATACTTAATAATGTGGGCGAAATACTAATATTATGGCAAAGCAACGTTTGCCGGGACGCCGGGACAGCTAGTATATATATATATATATATATATATATATATATATATATATATATTATTTAAAGTTGTGAGTAAATTATTATAATCAGATAATTTTCTCCAACATCTTAATATTATACAAGAAAGCTCTTGAAAATGTTCAGCTGATGTTTTCTGTAAAAATTCATGGTGAAAGGCAAATGAACTCTTGTTGAAAGTATGTAACGACTGGAATAAAGTAGGTGCTTTAGTTTCAGGGTTGTCAAAAGTCGAACTTTTTTGGGTGATCATCTTCTTATATATAAATGTTAGTTACCCTACTCCTCCGAAACCGCTTTACTGATTTTTACCAAATTTTATATGCATATTCAGTAGGTCTGAGAATCGGCTACTGGCTACTTTTTATATTGATAAGTACATTTGTTGAATAAATAATGGTAAATTATTACAACTCGAGACTGACGGCGACCATTGTTTGTGCGAAAGAACAGCGATGGACGTTGCCATGGTGACATACTTATTTAGTCACTTCAATAAAATAATATGGGCGAAATAATTTATATGGCAAAACAACTTTGCCGGGACAAGTAGCAATATTATAATATTAATGTCCACCATGTACTATAAGGTTAAACTAATAGATTGACCGATGCGGTCGGACTGACGGCAGGCCAACCTAGCAGGACTCCTTTTGTGCACGAGTCCGGTAAAATTGGTCTGCAATTTGTTTCACCGGATTGATCGTTATTCGTTCTACTCGTTTTTGGCCCTGTAAAAGTATCTGAAGCCGAGAGATTTACATTTAAAGCTCTCGGCCATTGTCTGAATTAGTATTTCTAGCTGGATTTGTTTTCTATACTAATATTATCAAGCTGTGATGAGTTAGTTTGTTTGATCACCATGAAAGATTTAGGATGAATACTCCATTGAATCATTAGTGGAGGTGATATACTCATTTTCCACTGATAAACTATTTTTATAAGATACTCTTAAACTTAAGAGAGCTTTTGACAACCCTATTCTTCAAAATACAATGTAGCGGAGAGTGGTCGGGAATTGTACCAATCATATTTATAAAGCAAACACAGCGACGTGTTCACTCGAAATCGGTTCAGCAAATATTTTCGTACTGAAACTACCACTTAGTATTCTATACTTTGTGAAGTATAAATTACACGTTTAGCTTTTAACACAGCTTATGAGCTAATATTACAATGACTGCCTTTATATTCCAGTGGCTTAGAAAGCTTTACTCGGCGGTCGTTAGTTCGATTCCTTCATTGGGAAATAATGTTTCTATGTTTAGTGAGGCTTATTTAGGCTAATCACTGAACTGACAAGGACGGATAGGCATGTAAAAAGGCACAATAATTGTGCCTGATCTTTACATCTTTTTCGACTTGCCGATCGTGTCGGTGTACCGTCTCATAGGATAATCTATGGGAACAAAATAAAAGATAGTGCTCTTGAGTATTTTATATACTTGGACACTATAAAATCACCGGTTTTAATTAAACCAGAGACACTCACCAAAACCGGTGTAGAAGGCATGTATAATATGAGTTAGATTATGGCGTACACATCCCAACATAAACTTACATTTTACAACACAACAGGGAAACAAAACCTGTGCAGAAAAACTCAAATAACATTGCACATGACATACTATATTAAATCCTTCGCTTGATATGCTGTCAAAACAAATGCATGAGCATATGAGACAAAACAGCTGTAATTAATGCTAGGAACAACGGCCAATTACGGGAATATGTGAAATAAGACAACTGCAAGGCTTTGTCTAACATTATCCAATTATTTAATATGAACTGGACTGGCGTTTAATTAAGAGAAATGCAGGATTTGTTTACTGGATTCACGTTTACACGGTTCATTGTGTTTTGGATTTGGAATATGCTGTAAACTTATTACTACTTAAATTTTAAAAACTAGTAGTTAAATTTAGCCCAGTATACTGGTCAGTGTTCAAGACGTCATCTACGACGCCATATTGTACTAGCGTGTCACTGATGAGTGTGACGTATTGTAATGACATCCCAATATAGTCACATATACTGGCAGATATATTGGAACAAACCAATCGTATGGCATCGATTCTAGACATCAACAGCACTTGCCAGTATACTTTGTTGCATTTGGGATATATTTATATATTTTCTAGTTAACTTGAAAGAACTGAATTGATCCAATGCAAATTAATTTTGCCGATTTCGCTCATTTAACAGACGTTATTTAACAGTTAAAATACAGTATTTCTATAAGTTTTAATGCACAACATGTAAGATCATTTTAATTATAATATAGTGTTGGAGCTAGATTTTTTATTTTTTTAAAGTATCTTTAAATAATCCAACTCAAACCCGCGACAGTTTTGTGATTTTTGCTGTAAAAGGTTTAGAATATCACCTTTTTATGAATTGTATTGACGTCTTAACGGTATGAAAAAAATACAATGCACTGTTGAGAAAGTCGTCTATAAAGTGTTGGAATTACTTTTTACCACTTCAATATAAAAAACCCTTTAAAAACAGAAAACCTCTATCTGCCCGCTAGCTTGGCGATCATCCTTTTCCACCTGGCATATGAAAGACGGGCGTGAGTGTGAAGAGAGCAGTAGAAAAGAGAGGACGGGCTCTTAGCACGTACATTTATTATTGTCATTATAATATCATAATAATTAAAAATTATCATAGCAGCAAAAATTGTTGAGATGTTTTTGCTTTGGCCACCGGCAAAAGAAAAAACATTGTTAAACTGTAAGTTGTAATCGCCACAATTTGTGACGTAAATGGACTTTTCAAAACAAAAAAAAAATCTGTTTGCTCTTAAAATACTACTCAAACTCAAAATAGTCAACTTTACTACTAATAGTATAGTCAGAATTCCCATAATGCGATACAAAATTAAGGATCAGCCTATATCCAGTTATAATGACCATATCCATAAAGCAAGCACCCTGTAACAGTTCAGGTTTTCAATCTAATTACACTAAGTGCTTTCCTCTTTTCGCTCACAAGCGGTCCAATTTATAAGCGGACAGCGCATCATCAATCTTCTTTGACGTAGACCAAAAAGGTTTATCGAAGCACTAGTTTTTGTTGCTGCAGTATAAAACTGCAGTATTTTGTAGGAAAGATACGAGTCGGATTTTTTAAAATGTATGTCTGGCAGCAAAACATGTATTTTTATTTTTATCGAATCTGCCCAATTTATATATATTTAAATTAAAATATCTAAATCCTCCTCGTCGTTGAGAGTAAATTACACAAAATTTATAATTATTGTACATTTCAAATAAGCTTTAGCCGCAAACCCGTCGTGAATCCTCGGGTTGGGACTCGCAGTCAAACGTTTCTGGCCATTGAATGACCGCAAAACCACTCTGTTATCGTTTAAAATGTTAAGGAAGTTGTTTAGTAGTTAAGGACAAAACGTTGTATTATATTGGGGACCTGCAAGTCAGGTAGTCCAGGACCCAAAGTAGAAACTAAGTATATGTAATATGGTATGAAATAAAGGAACTATGAATAATTATATAATACATGTTTTTATGTGGGTATAATAAACCGCTATCGCCTGTGACTTGTATCCCATAAATGAGTGGTCAGTAAGGTCGCATAATCTGCACCCGTTACCGAAGGGAATGCTGATGGATGGCCAGATGATAAATAGATACACTCGATATTAATTACTATGATGGTAACCAAGTAATGGTCGTTTTGATGGCGGACCAACTACTGTAACATAAGTTTCGTCAACGTTTCGGCTACTTTAGGCTACGCTACAGTCTGCAGCTATCATCCTGAATCGCGCTTTCGATGTTTTGTGAGTTGTCTCGTAGCTGTATCATCCATACTAATACATATTATAAAAGCTTTGTGTAGGTATTTGTCTGACTTTTATCGGCCTGCTACCTCTTCACGCCTAAACCAGTGATAAAGTTTTACTAGTTGGTATGGAGATACTTTGGGTACCGGGAATGGACGGAGGATACTTTTTATCCCGTAAAAATGTACGGTTCCCGCACGATAAACGACTTTTGGCGCAACGAAGTTGCGGGCGTCAACTAGTAATGAATAAACTAATGAAGCTGTTTTCGTCAGGTTAAAAAGGAAATATAAAAGCAGATAAAATGATCATGTTTTTACTATTAGACAATAAACACATACAGATGAACAAACAAATTAGTATTAGAGCAAATTATACTCCACTTGCGCGATGTATCATTAGTTCATTTGTCATTATTACCCGTCAATATCGAGCACGCGACGGGCAGATGTGACAGGACATGTGGAAAATGGGAAGTCAACGCTATTTGTCTTTCACCTTTATCCCAACTACATAAGGTTAATTTTCACAGAAATAGGAGACGAGGGTGGATAACAGAAAAAATTACAGGAAAATACAATAGTTACAACATGAAAGTAGAAAAAATATGATTGTCACCATAGAGAATAAATATTATGAGAAATGAATTTTAACAATTTTACTAAAGACCATTATTATTATGAAACAGTTACATAAAATAATTAAATAATATATAAAACCTAAAAAAAAGCTCGGTGTAGATGTAACTAAGAACACTACAAAAATAATACTAATAATATTATTAATATTATGCCATGGAAAATAAAACAATGACATTAAACTATTATACTTATTATAACCAAAGCTAAAATTATACTAAAACTTCTAGTACGTTCAAATTTTAGATGTTAGCCAACGTAAAATAGTTTTATTATAAAAAAAACAATAAAACATAATATTTGAATATTAACTGATACCTAAAAATCATCAGTAATTAATTTAAGTGCTACCAATTTCAAAACATCTCTCTGACCCTTATCCAAACACGTCAGAGTGACGTTTGTCACGTGATAAAAATAATTGGCGGCCATCATGTTAGCAATTATTGAATTAAAAATGCGTTACTACAAAACGAGTTGATATCATTTAAATTGTACTTTGTTTATTGAATTAGTGTCAGTATGTTTGGCTTAACACATGGTTTGTACTTGATTGACGTAAATTTGTGATAATCAAGATCATATCTGCGGGTAATTGATAAAATCCCATATTGCCCCATTGGGGCACTAACGAAGGAAACATATTGATGTAGACACGAACTATCCTTCCGACAATAATCGATATTTTTTTTATTGACGTTAAAAGTGTGAAAATGAATTGCAAACATAATTTATCTTTTATTAACACCATAATAAGCTTGTTACCGATTTAAATTGCTGTTCGCCCCACGTAGACAAACACGATTAGATTCTGTTGACTGACACGACGACATCGCAAGATATTTTTTCAGGATTGTTGACTCTCTTTTGTTTATACCGTTATTAGGTGTCCCATGGGTATTGGAATAGGATTTAATTTATTGATGACGCCCGCAATTTCTTAACGCCACAATTCGTTTATCGCGCGGGAACCGTACATTTTTCCGGAATAAAAAGTATCGTCTGTACTTTTTAGGAACTCAATGTATCTCCATATAAAATTTCAGCAAAATTGGTTCAGTGGTTTGGGCATGAAGAGGAACAGACAGACACGCTTTCGCATAATAATATTAATACGGATATTGCAATTATTTGTTGATTTAGAAAAAAATACATAATTAAAAAGGCTAATTATATTGTATTCATTATATTATTTTCTTTATTGAACTGTTGATTTTAGTTTGTGTTAGCGAGATACCAATATTTTCATGCGCCGTTAAAAAAAATACTTAATGTGGTCAATAGTCGAATTCTTTCCTCTTAGGCCAGCTTTTCGTATGAAAAAAATTAAATTTATAAAAAAATTAGGTGTGCATTTTTGAGTTTCATTCAAAGACCTCTGAATCAAAATTACCATCATTCACAAACTCTTAAACAAAATAAAACATCATCGGAATTTAAACAATTATTGCTAATGCCGTTTACGAGTAAATATCAACTTATATCAAATTAACATTTTACCACAATATTTCAATTTAACAATTGCCATAATATTTCAATAGATCACCACAATTGCCATATACAATATCTAACAGATGGCCGTTTTGGAGAAAATTAATCCTAAACCCACTTGAGCGATCACTTGTCACCCGAGCTGGGATGTAATTCAGCGCGGCGCTGGAAAGCGCTTTTTGCGATAGCAAAAATAAATACGTAATACGTATGTCATTTGCTATTTTAACCCCTAAAAACTTTTTTGCCGAATTATAATGTTGATTCCGAATTATAACTCGGATTTAAATATAAGTTTTTGGCTTAAAACGTTTTCTAAAAAGAAGGTTTTTTTTTTTATAAAACCAGCAAAACCTCTGGCAGTATCGGTGCTTTATGTAAGCTTTTTAACATAAAAATTATTGATATATTATACATATAACTAAACCTTCGACAAGAGTTTATTCATTAGCGTTTTTTATAGACTGACTAAAAGTTAACCAACCAAAGCCATTAAAAAATTAAAATCCTGTCAAAAAACCTTAGAAACTGGGTATAAAATAAAACGTATAACACACTAATAATTATTAGTGTGTTATACGGGCATTACAACCTAAAACGATTTGAAGTAGCAAAATAATGTGGCAAATACATATAGATATTCTCGCATCAAACAGTAAAGCGCTTTACGCTGCAAGCGTTGGCAGTAATAAGAGATTTTTTCGCTCTAACACATCTCGACAAAGCACAGTTTGATTGACACTTGCGAGTCTGGTGCAGAAATTGACAATTACATTGGGGGATCAGCATTTAGAGAAATAACAGATTAAAAATCTGGCGCATTATGGTTACTTTTTTGAAGCTTGTCACACTTGTTGGCACTTTGCGACACTTGTGTACGTATCATGTATAAAATGTATTTAATTATCTAGTTTTGTAATTCTATTAGCAAATTATATTATAACAATATAAGATAACATTCTTATGTCCAAAAAATCTTACTTTTAGAAGAATTTTTGCGATATTTGCAAAGTGCAATCATTTTCTTGTATTAATTTAACTTTAATCTGCGCCAACCCTTTGTTTCTAGCTGCAGTTGCAGACTCTTTCTTGTACATGTAGAATGTAACTCCGTAATAATTCCATACTATATATAATATTATAAATGCGAAAGTGTGTCTGTCCGTTACTTCTTTCTGCCCAGACCGCTAAACCGATTTTGTTGAAATTCGGTACGGAGATACTTTGAGTCCCAGGAAAGGTCACAGGATACTTTTCATCCCAGAAAAACGTACGGTTCCCACGCGATAAAAGAATTTTCTCCCAACGGAGTTGCGGTCATTATCTAGTATAAAAGATTATAATATATCGAATGCATAATATATAACGATATTTAATCAAGAGTTTTTGTAAACAATATCGTTTCCATATTCGTATTATAATAATAATAATTTTAATACGAATAGTGATATACATATGTTATTAGAATGGCTCACCGATTCACAAACTGTCTGAGATTATGTGAACAGTTATGACTCAACTGGGCCAGGCATACCCTAAAACGGAGCATAGATTAAACAACGTAGAGACGTCTTTTGGTACAATAAGATAATTTTGAGAATTAAACTAGTTAACCGACAAAAAAACAATGCGTATATTGTAAAAATTCGTTAAGTATAAATTAATTAAATAATAACAACTTTTCCATAAATACCACGCAGTTATTAGTGTTAATATTATCAGAATATTTGGGTCTGGTTTTCTAAAAATACGAAGTCCACCTTTAACCTATCAAGCCCCATAAGATATAACAATAGATTTCTAAGAATCCACGATCTAAGGATTAAAAAAAAGTTTAGGAAACAGTAGATATAAATTAAAAAACATTATATTCACTAATCAATGATAACATTTTATGGTTTTTACCTATGACTAAAATTTCTACAAAGATTCTTAAAAAAGTTCATTTTAGGACGTAGGTCGACTTAGACGTAGGGCATTCTTCAGTCATTCTGTTCATGTCTCAGTGATCTTTGGCACGTATGAAGTAAAACTTATAATTGAATTTCTGTTAAGTGCACCCCACTGACTGTTAAGACTGGCCATAACAGAGTTGTAACCTCTTCGTTTTGACATAGAATTAATAATCTCAAAGACCCGTCCAGGTGTAAGGGCAACACTTTAAAGACTACTATCGCACTTAAAAACGATTATTATATCAGCTTAAATTCGTCCACTGCTGGATATAGGCCTCTCTCAATGAACGCCAAGATGATCGATCTTGATATTATTTACTTACTTAACTGTAATTTAATTTTTAAAGAAGGAAGATTTTGACATAAGTTCCTTACATTGTCAAACTGTTCATTAAATTGAAGTTCAAGCATTATTAAATTTCTCTGACCTCGGATTTAAAAGTCGATGATCCATTGAAAAGCTTTTTATTCTATCCTGCTATTTATTTATTTATTTATTTTACACTTTTTGCACAATGTACAATGGCGGACTTAATGCCATAGGGCATTTTCTACCATAGTCAAAGCTACCTGCTATTATATACCAACATCTACTATTTTTGTGTCGTGTCTTTTCTATGTCTTATTTAATCTATGGTGCTTTTACATTGTATGTTTACGACCTAATCATCGCAATAAGTTTATTAGTGTGACTTCCAAATTCCAATACCTTGATTGTTACAACTTCCATTGTGTCACCAATCAGCATTACCAGTCAGATTTTAACTATTTCATAATTAAATTTCTTAAAACAACAATCCTATACTATTATCTATCTGTCTGTAATACCTCTTCATGTCCAAACTGCTGAACCGTTTTGACTGAAATTTAGTTTAGTACCTTTACATCCCCACTCTGAAATGTTTAAGTAATCTTAATTATGATTTAATGAAGAGTTTTGAGTTTGATCAGTCATCTTGGCGTTCATTGTGAGAGGCCTATGTCCAGCAGTGGACGAATATAGGCTGATATGATGATGATGATGATAAAGAGTTTGACAGAAAACGTTTAAAGCTTGTGTCAAATTTCTTCTTATTCTAAATTTAAATAATACTGCTTACTTTATTTAACAAATCAAATCTTTATTTTCACTTAAATTTTACAGGACATTCTGATATAATCACTGATCTCCAATCACGATCCTCCTCCAGGATTCCCTGTGTCGTGGAGACCAGATTTAATAAAAACTCAGATATATTTCATAAATCAAAGCTATTAAGTTCATAATTATTAGAATATTATGTATTTGCGACCGTAAATCATGCTGAAATAACATTTTAGCAACATCAGACAGGTATTTGATAAGTTCATATAAAACCCAAATATTTTCCGTATAGAAAGTATCTAAATCATACTTATCTTATTTGACAATACTATTTACAAGTTGGCCAATAAATCACTTAGCAATAAATCATAAGATAATCTCAATAAAAAATATTGTGCGCCCGGAATAGTTAAGGAACCCTACTTCTTTGTTTTATGGTTTAGTTTTTAGGTTAATACAGTTATTGATTGTGTGACTACAAAATATGTATTATTTTTGGTCGATGTAACAAAATAATTTGTTAGCAATTTCGGAGTTAGGTCGAATATAGCACAGTTTTTAAGGGTTTCGACTGGAGTTTATCTTTTCAACAGTTTTGTTGATTGATTAATATTTGCACCAGTGTTCGTCAATTTAACCCATCAAGGCCCATAAGGAAACAATAGAATAACAATAAATTTCCAAGAATCCGCGATAGAAGGATTAATCTCTACTTATATTTTGAATGAGGAAGTGTATCTGTCTGTAACCTCTTTACAGTTAAACTGCTGGGTAAGGAAATATCTTGAGTCTCGGGAAAAAATATAGGATTCGTTTAATCCGGTAAAAAGTGCGGTTCCCGCTACTAAGTGTCACCGCATACGGGCCACACGCGACAGCCACAAACGCCGTTTTAAGCTAGTCTATTGGTCGTAAAGTGAATCGTTGTAGCGTGTGGCGGCCACCAGCTTCAATAAATGCAAGAAAACTAAAATATGCCGGTGGCGGCGTTTTGTGGTTGTGGCCGGTGGCCCGTTTGCGGGAGCCCTAAAGCTTTGTCAACTAACCTCAGATACCTAATGAACCTTGGCATAAGAAATAGTCTATTCAACATCGTAAGACGTCCTAGTACAAACACAAATTGGGAAAGTACCTACCAGCCGGAATTTTGTCAATGTGACTTGTATCTCGTAAACACCTTACGAAGCAATGACCGAAGAATGTGACGTCACTATACCGGCATTTCTATTGCGAACATTCGTCTTGTACTGTCGGCGAGAGTTTAATTAAAAAAATAATTGATTTATAGCTTACATTAGGAACTATATTTTGGACTGAAGTTTGTTTATTCCAAAGAAACTGTATGTTTGCCCGTGGAAGATACTAAACGAATTTCTACATGGAACATCCAAATTGGTCAATAATCAAAAAAATATTATTGCTCTATCAATAATTTTATTTTTCACACAGTACATATTAGGTATTATAAGTTATCTACATAATATGAGAAGATGATCTAGACGTTTTCCACTTTTATTAAGTAACTGAAATTAAACTTCGAATACATTGACATCAAAATCATTAAATAATGATTACCTAATTAGTTACTTGACGATGAACATTAACTATCTCAACCTTTATGAGTAACTGTGGTCTGCACTCTGCAGCGTGAAAATCTACAGACAGTACAATTACATGAGTCATCGCTAGTGATGCTCGCTTGTCGATAGATTTGAAAGTTTATTTATTTATTTATTTGTAAGTGGTCGGTAATTTCTTAATGTTTTAGTTTTAGTTTTTCAAGGTGAACAATTCATTAGCTGCGTTGTACACATTATTTTCGTAAAAAAAATTGAAAATTACTTGAATCAGTATAAATCAAGTAAGAAAATAATATCCTCTTCTTTTTCTACCGTAAGAAAGTGTACGCTTGCTTCTGCTGTTTCGTTTCCACTTCTACCGTATCTAACGTAGTTTTATTATTTCTGGCGCAGATAGTTAAACAACAAAATGTTGCTAGAATTAACCCTTTTATATCGAGTAATTGAAAACTTTAAATAGATTTTACCTTCCAAACCCTTTTTACTTTAAACACTTTTTGTCACATTTGAAGTTAATACCGTCGCATTATGTCATGCGACAGAAATTATCTACTTAATAATGTATCACGCTGAAGTCGATTTTTCTTTGTCACTTTTTTTAAACCCATACAATTAGAGGCGTTCTTACGTCACTGTTATGGAAATGTTGACATAAGTCCCCGATCACACGAATAATTAGCACGTCGCGATTTTTATAAAACAAAGTTTTTCGCCATACTTTGTTTGCGGTATAAATCTTTGATTCATTTGAAAGTAGTTTAAAAAAATAGAATTTAAAATGTACCGAGGTAAAATAATCTGATTTACTGATTAAATTGCACACACCGGGTTAAACAGTGGATAGATTTTTTGTGCCAGGAATACTATTCGACGAATATGAAGCTGTGGTGAGAAAATAGACCAGTACATTCACCTAGATCTAATCTTGCAAATATTAAAGAGCAGTTCAAAGCGATGTAGAACGAGGATTCTCATGGAACATGTCTATTAAAACAAAGTTACCTGGACCTTCAAGCACCTATAAATTGCATCTATACAATAACAGACAGACAAACAAATAGACAATTTAGAAATACAGATGCGGTGGCAGTGATGCAAATAATAATTACACATTATTAGCCGTTAGGGGTAAAATGTTCTTTGTATTTTTCTTTTCACAACGTGGTCTGTTTGAATTATTTCTATTTAATGGGGTTGGTAGTTAGCAACCCTGTTAAGTATAGTTAGGGATTCTACCTTCTTGAGGGGGTTAATTCTATAAAATTACGTGGAGCGCTTGTACATGATTTAAACAAAAGGAAAATATATGAGTGATTTGTTGCTTAATAACGCAATGATGTATTACTGAAGAACATTGTTTGAACGAGATATTATGTTTGATTTAATGAAGACAAAAGCCTAGTTCTTAGGTTAGGTTAGTTTTGACTGGAGTTTATCTTGTCAATAGCGTTGCTGATTGGATAGGTACCTGTTGAATTTGCTGATCAAAAGCGTTAATCCATACTAATATTATAAATCCTAAAGTGAGTTTGTCTGTCTGTCCAACTGTCTGTCTGGCTGTTACCTCTTCACGCTCAAACCGCTGAACCGATTTTGCTGAAATTTGGCATGGGGATACTTTGAGTCCCGGGAAAGGACATAGGATACTTTTTATCCCGGAAAATGTAAGTACGGTTCCCGTGCGATAAACGAATTTTGGCGCAACGGAGTTGCGGGCATCATCTAGATTCTATTTGATAGATAAATTTATTGAAAACGACTTCAGAAAAAAAGCAGTAGTTTTCGACTAACGAAATTTTAGACCATGAGTTTTCTTTTATAATTTAAATAGAAAACAGTAGACAACAAATTAATTAGTTGTTTCATTTGAAGTCTGTCATTTGTGAATGAAAACTCATCGAATTCGCACAATTTTCATGCAATAATTTGTGTGACGTCACAAATAGTGATGGGAATAAATAATTGATGTTGTCGATAGTCGCGCTAAAGGGTGTCCGCCGCCGTGTCGCCGCGGTAACAAGGGGCGTAGCTAGGTTAGGGTTGTCGATGATATTAAAATAATGTTTTTTTTATAAATAAAATATTTTTGATGTGAAAATGTTTTTGGGCGGCGTTTTGCCAGTTTTTTGGAGAATTTTTATATTATTTTCGTCTGGTTAGGACATACATAAAGATTTTGTAAGACGGGGAAAGAGTAGACTGGCCATGCCAGAAGGAGAGGATTGTATAAGCCCTCTCTTTCTACCGTGCGGAAATATAATATTATTATGTCTACTGTTTAGTTTTCTGCTAGCACTCCCAGAGTACTAACCATTGTGTTTTATATAAATTTCTTGTAGCTAACGAGAAAATGAGTCCTCTATGATATAATGATGTTGTTTTAAAATTTGTTTCGCCTCACCAACATTTTTACTATCTTCATGTTCACTCATCATAATATGTAAAAAAATATATTTAGAAGAATGAAAAAATTATAACTAATTCGTAAATAATTATCGAAAATAAATCTTACAAACATGTTAATGTATTTAAATACATGTATTTAAATACACAGCTTTAATTGTTCTATATTTGGGGCAAAGTCTGGCAATTTATTTTCATTTATCCTTGTTTGAACTAGTGTTAATATTAATGATTTAAAATAAAAAGTATGTCGTCACATATATTCCGCGTTTGAAAATAAACACAAATATCAATCACACAACCCTAAGCTGTGAAAGAGAAGGGGAAATCGACTTGTGTGGAACACGGAGCTACCTTCTGAAATAATTGTGCACAGAACTTTAATACACATCACTATACCCTTAAGGTATATTTTGGCTCACATTATCTTGACAGATGACAATAGTTGGTTGACCGTGTATAGAAGGGAAGTATTGTTAACGTCTTGCACTCTAAAACCCACCTTTGAGGACGATTTAAGCCAAAAAGCACTTTATTGTAACGTAATGAGGTTTAATTTCAAATGGCCGGGTTACTCATTTTGGCTATTTCGTCGTGGGGACCAAATATATCAATGTTGTATGTCAATGTATGAACATCTATTACAGATGTAGAGTTATTGGGTGTAATTTAGAATAGTTTGTACGAGATTCTGATGATATAATTATGAAGACGTATCGAAGAGTGTTTGTCATCTGAATTAGTTGGTTCACTTACGGGATTGTTCGTAGCCATCATTATCTTGGACCTACTGAATAAAACATAACCAATTGCGGATAATAAATCTATGGTTATAGAAATAGCTATGAAAAAAGAAAATAAACAAAAATTGAGGCCATAATAATTTTTGCTAGATACTGTTTTTGGCCATTTAATTTTTATTGGACTTAATTTTTAGATTACACTGTTTTGTATAGCACTTTAATGTATTTAAATATAGTGTTTTACTTTCATCGATCAGAAGAATAAAATTTGATCAATAACAAAAAAATATATATATACACGGTGGTTGGTGAACACATCACAAAAAACAGGCCAAGTGCGTGCCGAGCCACGCGCAATATAGGGTTCCGTAATACCGCTAGTTTTTATTTTATTTTTGTGTGGTCAATAAATGTACATTTATAACGTGTTTCACACTACTTACAACATCATCTCAGTTACTTTCAAAGGAATTTGAACGAAAAGTTCCTTTATACTTCGCCGAAAACATTTTTTTAGTTGATCGACTATTACTCAATAACTTATGAAGTCTTCTTAGCCGTGATAGTTTTCCTTTTAAATTCAGCATATTTCCTACTCCCGTGAATTTTTTCACATTTCTAGAAGCAACCGTTTAGCTGGTAGAAGGGGGGGACACTGGACTCTAACGATTTTTTCCACTTTAAAACTTAATATTTCACAAACGGATCCCTAAATCATAAATGATCTATGAACACTCATAATAGTTTTAAAAAACCTGTCTAACGACACCCCACATGATGGGGTGGACGCGAAAAAAAATTTTCATCCCCGCTTGATGTGTATGGAAGGTGCCATAAAAAATATTTTTTTAAGATTTCATGTACCATTTTGTTGCTGTCATTAATATGTGCATTCATGCCAAATTACAGCTTTGTAGGTCCTATAGTCTCTGAGCAAAACCGCGGACAGACAGACAGACGGACAGACCGAAACTATAACTAACCCTAAAAATGGAATTGAATTCGATAAAATCAGTGAACTTTGGCATATATTGTTTTAATCCCTCTATCATCGTCATCATGTTGTCATAATAAATTGCATTATCTAACGGAAGCAGCTGCATGAAATCCCACATGTAATGTAACAGAAATGCCGAAAAAGATGAAACGATAGCCGTCACGAGATGTCAAAGGTCGGAGAAGGGTTCAACTAATTAATTGCACTGAAACTTATTTAAGTTACGTTTTACATCCGACTTTGTGTGAAAATGTTTGTTACCAATTTTATAATATTGTCCTAGTTCAGATAAATTGAAAAACATTACGGTCTAAAAATTTTTTTTTAAATGGTCGCTTATTTCAAGGCCAAACCATGTTGCCATTTTTAATTAATGTCATTAAAAATGGCAACATTTTAATTCTTTATCAAAAATGATGGGCACTATTCTCAAAAATAATATCTTAATTCTAACACTGGGATTTATAAAATGAATATAAGGCAGATCGCAGACGATACGATGATACGATCGTAAATGCCTTTATCAAAATGGGAAGGAACAGAATAAAATTAATACTTTTGAACCATAAGGGAGATCGCAGACGGCAGACTTTTTGTGTGATCGAGTCTGCGGCGCACATACATTCTGCAGGGCGCGGCCATTCAGTACGCGATCTGCGTTCTCCCTTATGGTTCAAAAGTATTAATTTTATTCTGTTCCTTCCCATTTTGATAAAGGCATTTACGATCGTATCATCATAATTACTAGTCTACTAATTGCTCGTAGGTCAGTTATTCATATTTAATATGTGGGGCGTATTAATTACTCATTAACAAGTGACAATTTACAAAAAATGATATACGGACAGAAAAACAAATTGTGACTTTAAATATGATTAATATCGATTTTTTTTAATTTAATTTTAAAATAACATAATTAGTAATTCCCGATAAAATCTAGCACAGAATCGCAACAGATGTCTAGTCAATTTTTCAAAAACCTGGACGTTGACAACTCTAGTGTTAGTAAGATACATAAAATTAACTTGATTAATAGTTGAATTAGGTATTGCTAAAGGGTGTAGAAAGGTAATCAAAATATTACATCATTCACCACTTAAATAATGAACAATAAATTTTGAAAGTAACAAACATCTGGAACATTTTTGAGACGCAACATTTTTTAATTTAATTTTGCGACCAAAAAAATAATCTTTCTTACAATATCAGAGCAGCGTTATTTTTTTAAAGGTTTTCAATAAAAAAAACATTTTTTGTTTATTAGATATACCTAGTCATAGTTTATCAAATATCCAAAGTACATACCCCAACCTTTCAACTCTGTACCATACTTACTGTACCATAATTACTGACATATTTTTTAGAAAAAAAAAACTTACCTCGTTCAAAACGCCCAGTAATGGTCCGGTAACAAAAGTAATAGACAAGTTAATAGATTAAAAGGCCAGGGTAATGGAAACGTATTCTTTATTTATGGTCAATTATCTACTGTGAACAGACAGACAAAAATATGTGTTATTAGCCAAGCTACTGCTTTGTATGGTCTCGAATTTAGTTGTCCGAAACTTTAGAAGGAATGGAGTTGCTAACATTTTTTTTTTGTTTAAAAATCTACCAGGGGTAAAATTTTGGTACAGTATTCCTATCCTGTATCTTAAGTAGCAGTATTGATTGTATGTTATATTCGACACAAATATTATTTTATATGAGTGTTTTATATAGTTTTGCCATGACCTTATCCATATTTTTTTTAATTTTCAGCAAAAAGAAGTTGTTGATAAAAAAAGTTATTTCCGGTATAAAAATAAAAAGCATATTTTTATTCTATAACAAACCCTACTCCATTCCTTTCTAATTTTATAGAGACGATAACTTAACAAAATTTGTTCACATAACTCAGCAACATTGTACCAAATATAATGTCCGAAACCGTGTCTCATTTTATAGGACCAGGGTCATAAATTGTTTAGTTTATGACCTAGACATAATAGCCCTAACTCATTACCAGCCATTCTTAGATTCGCATGGGGTGTTTGTTTATGGGTCAAGAAAGTGTGTGAATGGGTAGGGAAGGGTTACCTGAAAGGGTATTGACTTTGTTTCAATAATTACCCTTTTATAAAAAACTAGTTCACGACAATGTCGAGTTGAGATATCTTATCCTTTCACGGCTGATGGGATAATAAAAATAAATTAGGAAGCGACTCTATTGACCTAGATTGACATGAGGACTTCTTGTATACGGGATTATAATATTTTATGGGGATAATTTAGCTGTACGTTTTAGCCTTTTAGGCCAGCCAACTAATACATTACTCATATTATAATGGTTTCTGAGATTTTTGACAGAATTTATTTATTTTCCAACTGATTTAATTAATATTTTGACGATAACCAACCAAAAGCTATAGTGAAGATAAACGTGTACCGTAATGATCCCTAACTTAATCGTCGAACATTTTCTTAATACCTAGAACTTAAAACCTAGGAAGCTACTAGAGATACGAAAATTTTCATAGGTATAATAATAATTTCCGATTTCGACGATCTCCGTTTAGTTTGTTGGATGCGAGTAGCAGGAGATCGGTCATCTTGGCGTTCATTGAGAGAGGACGAGGAGTCCAGCAGTGGACGAATAATAATTTTCGCCATAACTTTGGTGAACTTTTTCTCCTTGCATAAAAATACATTTAAGGCTACCCTTTATTCCTAGTATGTAAATATAGTATGTAACTTTCTGGATTTCGTTTTTACATAATTGGCATTTCTTTGGCAATCTCTACATCATAAACCGGAATGGCCGAAGCTATTGCTGATACATACAAATAGCGATATTCCATAGGGATGTGCTGACTTTTGCGAAATATTTCAGTATAATTATATTGTGATAAGAGTAAAGAGATACAATTATTATTGATATAATTATTCCATTAAGGCCCTATATCGAAAGTAATTTTACCGCAAGGGCAATTTTATATTTAACTTGTATGACTATAAAGTCTTGAATACGCTGCGGCCAGAAGCTATCGGCTCGCTCGGAAAACATACGACAAAACGCAATTATAATCATTAAAAAAATAACTAGGAGCATTTAAGCAAAATGCTTCTATACGATTTTGAGTTGCAAAGGTGTCTATCAATTAGACTAAGTTCCTACAATACATCTATTTTCATTTAAAAATAATCTTCAAATTTCGTATTTTTAAGAGATCATTTCGAAAATTAAATGTATCGAGGCAAAATACATTAATCGTGTTTCTAGTTCTTCTCAAACCTAGATAAGGCTATGAAGATAATGTATATCCCATTACCAGATTTGTAACATTTCTGAGGGCCTATAGTATTACGTCAAAAGGACAGTTTTTTCAATATAAGGCCTTAATGAACTGATTGAAGGGTAAAAGACAAGTAAGACAATAACAGGTTATCGTTACTAATCGTATCAATTAGACACAAAATGATTTGGTATGCTATTTTACCCAATAGCACTAATTTTAAAATAATGTTACATTTACAATAAGATGATAAATAATTGTTATTAATTTTGCTTTAATACATGCAGGTAATATACTAACGATTTTTATTCATTTTGATTATTTAATACTACTTTATACCTATCTACCTGTGGCTATATTACGATTTAAATCACTAGCCTATTATTTTTAAGGAAAATTCTGCAGGGAGTTTTTTTGTTCAACATACTATCTCAAAAGGGTTTTACAGACTAAAAGTTCCCATCACTAAAGCGAAGTGGACCGAACCCCGTTCAAAGTTGACCGTTAAGGAAAATTTAATTTGAAAACAGCATAAAAGAAACATAAAAGTAGTAAAAGTACGTAAGGTGTAAAAAGGAAATATAAAAAAGAACGATACAATACACGAATAAATCTAAGAAACACTTATTAGGTTGTTTAATAAACATTGCAACATTGATTAAAAACCTGTTGTAGACAACCAAGACGACCCCATTGTAATAGACAAAGAACAACCAGAAGTACAATTTAATAGTCCTGTTCTTTACAAGGCAGTTATACTTTTAATAGCCGATTCAAAAGCGTCGTCTAATCGTCGTGTTTCGATGAGAAAGTTGGTCATTAATTTGTACGTTATTATTTGGAAGTGGTACACGTAAAATTATTTTATGAGTTGGAAATTTGGGAATAGGTGACCGTTGCTTATTAATAGGTTAACAAGTTTTATCGTTAAGTTATAAAATTATGTCGTAAATGAAACTGCTACTAAGCTCTAGAAATAAAATGTGATTCAACACCGATGACACGGAAATTACTTGCTTAAAAATTGTTTTTTATTGATTGCGATCCTTATTTGAAAATGCATAAAATGCTCATTATAATTTCAAGTGTTCTTTAGTGTGATGGAATTTCATGGTTCAATATTAATCATAGATACATTAAGAAAAAAAAAACATAGAAATATTGCTTGCCCTACTTATACACGCTTAAACGATTAATATGGCACCAACAAAAGAGCATCCGTTACGACCATTAAATATCTTATTTCACACCTCTCCTAACGCTTAACGATTTATAATACCTTTGAAGAACAATGATACTGTGTCATTATATCTAAAATGGTCAAATGATGACCATGAATAAATAATGTAGTGAGATAAGGACTCGAAATGGGGTCGCATCTAAATCATACAATGAGCATAATAGAGGTGTGCTGCAGGGATGTGCTCTGGGCCGTTTTTATAGTAATTATACATGACGGAACCGTATCACAATATGCTTTGGATTGATGTTAATATTAATGTAGTAAGTGACACTGTATGAAGTGGGAATGCGTTTGGTATTTTATTGTCCCCTACCTCTTGATGATGTGAAACAAATAAAAGTATTGTACGTTTAAGTTCCTGTACGTAAAAAATACAATACCTTATTGGAGATTAATGATCTGACTTACTGACCCCATTTAAAACTTTATTTTGTTGACATAACTTATTAAAATATGTTTTAAATATTAAAATAAGAACATTGCAGAAGATTTTATAACTTAAATAAAAAGCAAATCTCTAAAACATATTCTTATCCGATGAGTATTCGCAAATTACCTATAAATTCAAACGAAATTGTACGTACATTTACAGAACTTTTAAAATTAAACAATCATTTATGTACGGCACTTGTTGGTAAATAAAAGTCACTACTCAGAACTTAAAATTATTTTATCAGTAAACTCAACCGAACTTAAGATGAACAATAATAATTATAATCTCGTTTAAATCACAAAGCGTCCATTCTTACTCTAATCTTGTTAAAAAAAATTCAATGCCATAAACCATCACAAACTCAAGACAGAATCCTATAGTTGAAGGGCATTCGAGCAACAAATATTTGACAAACCACAATGATATGAGTCATGGGCTGCATCGATATGTACAAGGTCTATGAACTCAGAGGAAGATTTGGGACAAAGGGACAGAACGCCAGTTCACAGGTCATAATGAATTCAAAATATGCATTGTGTGTGGTTCAATTTTTTATCTCGAAGGGATTAAACAATCGTTCCGATCTGGATACGGATAAAAAAACTGGACAGTTATTGGTCCTTTGACGCATGAGGTACGTGATAATTTAGAATGCATCATTTAGTTCAGATAAGATCTTGTGTCTTATGTGAGAAAGTCTACGTTTCCATTGTTTCGTTGCGATATCATTTGTGAAAGATTTAATTGAAAATTCTGAATATATTTTTAATGCGTTCATTGATTTAGTCACAAATTATTTTTCTTAGAATTATTTTGCTTAAAGTGCGGTAAACCTAAATTATTGTAGCAGTGACTACGATTACCGGTTGTAACTTGTAGCCTACAAAAATAACTATTTTACATCTTTTCTCGGGACTCATCATAATATTTACCCAAAAATACTCTTAGCGTGTGCAGATGGCAGATCGACTCCTTTATACCATTATTAAAATAATTATGTTTTTAAACTTATGGATTATGACACAGAATAGATAATAGTACCTATGATACTGTACTTATGATTAGAATTAACACCAAAACAAGTTGTAAGAAAACCTTCTGAGTAGACAAAATAATAAGCTCATTGCAAACCATCGAATCCATATTTTTGCCACGTTTTATATTAAAATCTTACGTGTTACCTCTCTCTCATATCTAAATAACATGCAAGTAAGTAATAATAGCTGGAGCAAAATCCTCATATACGTTAGTGGTTAGTATTTTCTAGAAAAACCTTCCACCATGACCAACTAGTAATTTCAGCAACCAACAAAGCGTGTTGGACAAAGTACGTTTTAGAACAAATTTATGTACAGTGCTCAAATAACGAACACGTGCAGGCAAACCTAGCCGATGTTCCTTCCCCCCAAGTTTTAGATTAGCTTGAACGAATATTGTCGTGTAAATATTTGTATCTCTCGCGTACGAGGATTGCAATAAAGGTTGCGCTGAAAAGAATATTATTTACGAGCGTCGAAAGAAAGGAGGTAATATTTAGCTAAGTAAAAATATCCTACGTGCTTTGTGCGATCACATAAATTTCCTTCTCCGAATGCTCACTAATGGTATCTGTCGTAGGTTTTTCAATGCTTTCCCGGATAAAATATTTATTGTTTAATGTATTGCGGTAAGGCATGTTTTGAAAAGTAATAATTCTTCCACAAAACATTTGATAAATACACCTGAATACGCCACAAATCTTATTGAATTTTCCATTTCATTTAACAAAAATAACATAATTTTGTCCCCAAAAATATGTTTCATTATTAGATATCTGTATGTTTTAAACCGTAATTTTGTTGCTTCCAAACTATTTTACCTCATGTGTTCCTTTATTATGATCAGGATCATCCTTAACCAATTTATCATCATCATCAACTCCTTTCCCCCGGGCCGGTTTACACGTATTAAGTAGATAAGTAGTAACTAAATTCTAATTGTCATCTAGTTTAGTACTTACTAAATTTTAACTTGCTACTTGCTACTAAATTTTGTGTTTACATGCAATTAACAACTTAAAATTAAGTTAAAATTTAGTTAACTACTTATCTACTTAATACGTGTAAACCAGCCATTAATGTATGTGCCATCAAAGAAATGAAAAGACCTTTGTCATTTGGTTGGCTTATGTCAACTAGCAACGAGTCGGTCGCAATTCGGGTTTGACATAACACGACCAAATTGCGTAGGTCCGCCATCTGCCTATAAATCAACTTCCCTGATAGTACATTTGTTTTACTTTTGTCACTTTTCACTAACTTAAAACAAATCTAAAAATAACTCTAGGTTAATCCACTTCCATTTGCTAATCGTTTTACCCAAGTTCGATTCATTTGAGATAATCAACAGTAACAGTTCCAGGATCGTATTTACTGGCACCTCAAGCGATAAAATTGGTTAATGGGTGCACTGCTCCACTGTTAACCTGATAATGCCACACTATGGGGGATGAAATACATTTATGGGTTTACAACTTTGAGAATTGTCTTGAATTCAACTTGATATGACTTTTGTATCTTCTAGTATTCACAATTCGCATGATTACGTTTACATTTTAATACAACATACTATTTTCATTTATACATTTACTCTTGCTATCAAATTTTTCCATTAAGTATCTATCTAGTTTCTATATTGTACTTGGCGAAACCTGGCGGTAGCGGTCATTGACTCCCTGTCAAAAACTTGTCATTTTCTATACAAAGTCGCGATTGACAAATGACAACATCTGACACTCATTGTCAATCGCGGTTTATATAGAAAATGATAATTTTTTGACAGGGAGTCAATGACCGCTACCGCCATGTTTCGACGAGTACAGTATAGTTATTTTTCTGATTAATTAATTGATTCTTACATACGCAATATTATTTTCAATACGCAAGTGTGTCTGTCTATCTTTACGCAACAACCGCAAAATCGACGGATGTTTGTAAAAATACAGGTTTTAAAATACAGGACAGTTTTGCTAGCATCATATTCTAGTTCATTTCCTCTACTTTCTTATAAGCTTTATTCGGTAGTAGCATACTCACCGCAACACTTTAAGCCTTGTTTCTTTGTCAAGCCTTTCTCAGTTCATTTACACTGCTAGGACCAGTAATATAATAACTACGCACTTACTAAACTACCAGTCAAAGTCACTTAAGTTTATTGCTCAGAATCAGTTTCCGTTCTCCTAACAAAAGCTACTCAGCCATAAACTCTGTAGTAGCTTAAAATCTGTACAATTTTAGTGTAGTAATAAAACATTATTAGTTGACTCCTGTCGTTAACATTGTGATAGTTGAAAAACTAAAACTTTGTAACTACAATATTGTACCATTTATCTTGCGTAGTTACTACTGGTTCATTTTCGTGTCTGTCGTTACTACCTGGTATGATTTTAGGTGTTTTTGAATCGTTGAGTTATTTTGAATTATTGAAATGCCAAAATTTTCATCTCAGGGCTGGTTTATACGTATTAAGTAAATAAGTAGTTAACTAAATTTAAACTTAATTTTAAGTTGTTAATTGCATGTAAACACAAAATTTTGTAGCAAGTAGCAAGTTAAAATTTAGTAAGTACTAAACTAGATGACAATTAGAACTTAGTTACTACCTATCTACTTAATACGTGTAAACCAGCCATTAATTAAAGACTACAAAAATTATATTATACACCGGTTGATATTATTGCAATGTCAGGCTTGGGAGACAACATTACGTCATGTCTCTAACCTCCTTTATTTGAATTTGCTTTTGGCTTGTCAATAAAAACTCTAGAGTGGGATAAAAAGAAAAATGTATTGTTTTGTGCGTCGAAATTGATATGGTGATACAGGGTCGACCATGTGAAAATGGGCAATATCTTTGAGACAAGAACTCGAAAAAGAATTCGCAAGCGAGTTCTCATAGTAGGGGCGTTGTTTGTAGAACCTAGATTTAATATCCGCGAGTAATAAAGAAGATGGAAAATATTTTCATCGCCGACTCGGGAGTCGGGACACATGACAGTTACTTTTTACCGAATATTACTTTGTTAAACAAATGTAATAAGAATTAAGCCTTTTATGAATTCCTAGTCCTGTGCTTGTATTGAAATAATTACAAATTTTGAACCATTCAATTACTTGTACGTCACAATAATTATGAATTATGATAATCTTTGGATGGAGAATGTTTCATTAATTTCAGCAGCGTCAGAACTCAGAACATTAGATAATATTTCAGGCTTTGCAAGGTGTAATATCCAAATATTGTTTATAAGTGTGTTTGTAATGTCATCATATTGTGTGTATGTGTTAATGCTTTTCTGTGTGGAAAATTGTCTCAATTTTCCACACAGATAAGCACATGAGGGAAAGAATAAAACATTTGTTACACCCGAAACAATTACTCTTTTTGGCAAAGTCAGTTAAGCCCATAATTTACACTTCTTGTTGATAAGCATGAAATAAAATCTATAAAATAATACACAGACATTTCATAGAATCATTATTTATAGATAAAACCTAATTCGCAGTTAGCGTGGTGCAGCTTTTAGTGCTCGTTAGTACATCGCACCGCCCACAGATGGCGATGATAATAACTTAATGTGGATTGTTTTTTGCGTAACTGATAAGAATCATGGAATCGTCATAGGGAAGGGGATTTCTAAAAGTGACTTGTACCAAGAACTAATGATTATAAGGGTTCGTAAAAACAAGACAGTGCTAGAGATCAACTACGATAACATGGCGCGCCTCTCCAAATGACTGTTTCAATGTGTGTAGTCACATCCTTATGAAAGAGTTTGTATTTAGTAAGTATTCAACCGATCACAGTACACGTAATATTTCAGTTAATGTCAATTGTCACTTATTACCAAGATTTGTTGGTCAACTAATCACAACTAGCCTACCGCGCAAGACAACGCACTTCAAACGTTTTGACAACGCACTTCAAATGTTTTGAATTTCGGAGGGGCGCGCCATGTTATCGTAGTTGATCTCTAACTGCTACTGAGAATTTGTTTGTGTTTTTTTATAACCTGCAGAAATGAGTAACTCTTGCATTGATGAATATTATGATTTGTGAGTTCTGTAGTACGCATTGTTAATGCTGGGTTGCGTTACATTATCTTAGTTTAATGTATATGGACACGGCCCGGCACACCCTTGAGGTGTGCGATCGTTGGGCCGTACAGCGCCATGATCTGGTGGCAGTATTAGGCGGGGACCTCTCGCTCCCGAGCATGGTGCGCTGCATGCTTGAGAGCGATGAGGCCTGGCAGGCGACGGTCTCTTTCTGCGAATTTGTTATATCGCAGAAAGAGGCCACGGAGCGGGACAGAGAGAACGATCCCACCTCTCTGCCGCTCCGCCGGCGTAGGACGGGAGTGCGGAGGCGATGCTATGCGAACCTCCTAACTCTCGTCTAACGGGGCTCCGGGAGAGGATGGGAACGCTTTAGTTTGCCTAAGCGTTCCCTTACTTTTGGTGGAAGTCCGGTCCCGAGGTAGACCGGCCGGTCGTGGAGGGAGTCTCGTGTTTGTTAGATCCGGGACATCCCTCCGTTATACGGCTGAAGGCGAACCGCAGGTGGTTTTAGTGAGTAGAAGTCTCACATACCCCCGGGGTACCCAACCCGGGGCACCCATGATGGGTTTACCCTGCGTAATAAAAAAAAAAAAAATTAATGTACGCAGATCCAAAAATATATAAGGTCCAGGGATCCCACTTTCAAGCTTCAAAATATGTCGGTTTAGTAGAACTTGGTTGCGGGTCTAACCACAGAATATATATTAGTAGTACAACTGCCAGTGGCGAAGCCTCCATAGAACACGATTCCTACCGGCTTACCTTGGCCAATTTTAATATATACATTTTTTATTATTAATAATTATAGCTTCCTACAATTTCATAAAAATAATTCGCCATGTATTTAAAATCACGCAAACGCACACATACCCGTTTTTACGATCGCACTCAGAACGCGTACGTAGTGTGCGGCGGCCGGGGTTTGGTGGCCGGGGAACTCGCTCAAAACATCGGGAATGCAAACATTTGAAATGTATGAAATTATAAATTGTACATACACATTACTACTACATGCAAACGACTCGTCGATATTGTCGAACAACAAGCCGATTCCACATAGCCTACCTAGTATTTATTTGTCATGTGTTAAGGTTTAGTTTCGCATGTTTCGCTTTAAAAGATTTCGTCCAATCACAACAGAGCTAATTGTAGCGACCGACCGGCGCGTGATGTCATTTCAATTCACTTAAACAATTATTATATTACGCGCTCATTTGCACTCATTTTGTACTGTTATTATTGTAATATGCAAAATTTTGTTTATTAAGTTAGTGGGCTAGCTTGATTGTAATATTATATAGTTTAAAAGAATCGAAAGTAGTGAAATTTTACTTGCCAAGTGTTGTGTTGTGTTTTTGTTTGTTACATCGTAAAGGTTGGTTTGTTTTACTTGTAATTTGTCGTGACACGGTTAGGTGAGAAATGACAGCATTAGTACAAATTGACTGTTGTCTTACGGATTACCTATTAAATGACTTAAATTCGTTCTCAAAACAATCGTTCGAAAATAAAAAACATATCATTAAACAAGGACTTGACTTGAAAACACAATACAAGCGTTTATTCGTTGAAATAATAGATAACATCAAAAGCCAAATAAACTCCCGTTATTCATCGTTTCAAAACTTAACTTTTCTTGATTTAGTCAATAAGTCTAAATACGCGAGTTACCGTAGTAGTTTTCCCGAGGAAAGTGTGTCTGCATTAATATCCGAATTCCCGAATATATTTGATTTTCACGCATTAAAAAACGAATTAAAAGTTTTATACAGTACTTCAACATTTAATAATTTAGATATCTATGAACTTTATTTACATCTTTTTAAATCCGCGTTGAGTGAAGCTTTTCCTCAGCTTTTAATGTTATCTCAAATTGTTTTGACTCTTCCTGTATCGGTGGCTTCCGCTGAAAGGTCGTTTTCGGCGTTGAAGCGAATTCATACCTATACACGATACAGCCAAAGCGAGGCTAGATTGTCAAATCTCGGTGTAATTTCAATTGAAAAACATGTATTATTAAAATTGCATCAAAAAAGCGACTTTTATGATAATGTTTTGGCACATTTCGTAAAGAAAAACCGTAGAATTATGTTAGAATATAAATAATAATTCTTAGGTAATTTTTCAGGTTGTAGAATAGGAATATTAAATAACGACGACAGACGACAAATAACAAAATTAAACATTTAGGTACGTATTTCTGCTGATATTTCTTTGCTACTAGCTTTTGCCCGCGATTTCGTCTGCGTGAACTTCAAACAGGTAGCCCATGTTCCTTTCCATGTTTGACATGGGATGCATGCAAAATTTCATCTAAATCCAGTTTTTGCATGATTGAGTAACAAACATCTACACTGGCAAGTCAGGATTCACTTATTTTTGGTGTGTGAGTGTGAGTGACGTGTGCTTAAAACGGCTTTTTTTAAAGCCACTTTTATCATACTCGACATGCACTGTTCATATAATACCAGTGATGTCATGTATGGTGAAGGTGGTGAATACTAACAACACTAACACTGCATGCAAAGCACACAATGCAAGCAAAGCACCCTAGTAGTTATGGAAAAGGTAAACTAACACACTTAATACAGGTATGTAATTTATTGCACGTTTTTTTTACAAGAATTGAAATTTTGCTTATTCACGAGTTAGCCGTTTTTTGGTCCGGCTTTACCTTTATTTTTTTTCACCCCACGCCACTGACAACTGGTCTAACTCAATCGTTATTTCGTACGGTGCAGTGTACGCAATCGAACGAAAAGTGTGGCTGCCTGCGATTGAAACGACATTCTATGTCCGGTACCTATCGTAAAAATCTCGTGAAACGGCTAACATTCATTCAATCTTTTTTTACTGGATTGTTACTGTATTAATCAATATCAAATACCTTAAAGGTAAGTTATTCGATTTAATCCATATTTGGAATGTAGGTCATACAGTATCATGTAATATAAGCCTGGAAATCCAAGTCGTGGTAGCCGCGAGGGTCTAATTTACAACCAAACTATGAGAATTGCTGTTTGAAGGCTAAATGAGTCAATCTAAATGTAAATTTCTTTTTGCTTTTAAAGCTATGTAAGTATAAATTACAATCAATAGAATTTTTTTTTGGCAGTCAAGGAAGAAGAAAGTTTAAAAGATATTGAAAGATCAACCGGCCTGCAGCCTTATATTTTGAATTCTGGGATTTTTCACGCAATTTGTCTGATGGAGTAATAAAAACCTTTTACAATTGTAAGTAATAATTATTGCGAATGTACAAATGTGATAATTTGTTGATTGTTTCGTAGAAAATGCGTTTGTGGCAAATAATATTGCCATTTTGATGATTTAACTTGTGGGGTATTTTTAAACTTGATGTTATTGGCAACTGAACGCGCAGTAAATTCGTCAAACGGAAACTGTATAATTTTTGGAGTAAAAATTATACGTTCAATCCAGGTTTTAAAGTGTATATCAATTTTCATTTATTTCAGTGGTTTTAACGTGAAGAGGACATTTTCGAGTTTATTACAAAATATTGCCCACTAGGTACTTCGTTGCTCTGAAAACTGTAGGCCTACTACGAAACCGTTTTGAGACTCAAACGATCGAATGAGAATGCCGCGTACTGCTCTAACAACGTAATTTCTCGTTTGCTAGAGTAGGACGCGGCATTCTCGTACGATTGTTTGAGTCTCAATACGATTTCGTGGTACGGGCCCAGTTTGTTGCGTGGATACATTTTCATTACATTTCCCGGGAGGAAAACTATCTTGTACCCTGTCCAAGTCTCGCGGTGTTTTATGATTTTCATATAAATCTGTTTAGCAGTAAAGTGAAGAAGTTACAGACAGATCCTCTTTTTATTTTTAACCAGATGACGCCCGCAACTTTGTTTCTCCAAAATTTGCTTAGCGCGCGGGAACCGTATATTTTCCGGGATAAAAAGTATCCTTTGTCCTTTCCCGGGACTCAAAGTATCTCCGTACTAAATTTTAACAACATCGGTTCAGTAGTTGGGACTTGAAGAGGTAACATACATATACACACTTCCGCATTTATAGTATTAGTATGGATATCAAGACTGAATCATTTAAAGGCTTACTTAGATCACAAATGAAATCCTAACAAACATCATCAAAGGACACCTGAAGTGCAAGTCCTGTGCTTGAGTCAGTCACCCCCGGCAATTACTCCACGATGAGTCAGCGTCATGACTCATGGAATGATGAAATTCTCCCATTGGTGGAGTGAGGTTATGTATATGCCTTTTTCACGCAATGCGGAGGCGTGCGCTGATTACGTAAATATTTAAGTTACGTTATTTTGGTGGTTCAAGGTTAGCTTGAAGTTTAGCGCGAAAACGCAGAGCGTTGTATTATGTTAGTCACGTCTGTTTGTGTGACTGTCAGTAGCCTCGTAACATGCAAATGGACCGATTTTGATAATAAAATTTTTATTGTTTTAAATCTGACGTGATAGTATTTATAGCAATAATAATAATAATTAACTAGATGGAGCCCGCAACTCCGTTGTGCCAAAATCCATTTAGCGTGCGGGAACCGTACATTTTTCCGGGATGAAAGTATCCTTAGATGTCCTTTCCCGGCACTCCATGGCAAATTTCAGCAAAATCGGTTCAGTGGTTTGGGCGTGAAGAGGTAACTGACAGACGAACAGATAGATCGACATATTTTTGCATATTTTATAATATTAGTATGGAAGTATAGATTCATCATCGGCTCGCCCACTGCTGGAAAGTTCAATTTTTTTAATAATTTACTCTTACAATACTAGATAACCTGATGAACTTCGTATCACTTTTCTCCTATTATAACCTTCCCTAGACTTTACGTGTCTGCAGCACCATTTTTTTTTGTATTATTTTAATATGCTTTGTTCCTCTACTTCCACGAATATGTCAAGGCTAAAATTAGCCAAATTGGTTCAGCCATTCTCGAATTTAGTGAGACTTAGAGAAATTCATTTTAATTAATTGTATAGATATTTATTTATTTAATTATTTAATATTAGAAAATCAACAGCTTACAATTTTACTTAAATATTCAAACAGCTAAAAAATAGAAAAAACAAAAAGCCAATGACAGATTTTCACTAGTAATATTTAGGAAATAACCAACATTACAAGCAAACGTGATTTTTTTTAACACAAATAATAAAAATATTAAAGTCCATAGTGTTATAATAGTACCTAAGGTATATTCGTAGACCTAAGGGCCGGGACACAAAAACACGACACGACGTCGTATGACGGCGTACAGCGCCGTGTCGTGGTAATTTACGACGCGTGTCGTGGATTCCCACGACACGGCGCCGTACGACGTCGCGTCGTAGAAACTCATCTTGAATTTCTACGTGAGTTTCTACGACACGACGTCGTATGACGGCGTACAGCGCCGTGTCGTGGTAATTTACGACGCGTGTTGTGAATTCCCACGACACGGCGCCGTACGACGTCGCGTCGTAGAAACTCATCTTGAATTTCTACGTGAGTTTCTACGACACGACGTCGTATGACGGCGTACAGCGCCGTGTCGTGGTAATTTATGACGCGTGTCGTGGATTCCCACGACACGGCGCCGTACGACGTCGCGTCGTAGAAACTCATCTTGAATTTCTACGTGAGTTTCTACGACACGACGTCGTTTGAGCGCGTACAGCGCCGTGTCGTGGTAATTTACGACGCGCGTCGTGGATTCCACGACACGGCGCCGTACGACGTCGTGCCGTGTTTTTGTGTCCCGGCCCTTAGGCGTCAGAAACTTAAAGACTAAATTCTAAAAGCCCTAGGCCTTTGTCTGGACCTGTCTTTATTAGCAGAAGCAGTTATTTTATTACGTTCTCGAGCTAATCAGTCCAACAATTCATAAAAATTTGCTTTTTTTGCGAATGCCAATTACACAGCCGGATTGGTTTTTAGCTAGGGTTGTCACATGTGAAATATTGGTAAAATATTGAATTTTGATATAAGTAACTTAAACGAAACAATATACACTAGCTAAAAGCCGAGCTTTGTGAGGGCTCGCGTCTGACTGACTGATTATGATAACACAATATCTACATAATATTAGGTATAAATAAAATTTACTGTGTTAAAGCCAATTTCAATAGGTGTGATCTAGTATAAATTCCGTAAAGTGTACCACAAAATGTCCAGGTTGTGGGATATACTACAGCTCGCTTCACTCGCCCTGATATTTTAACACAATATCATGTTTAAAATATTCACCATGTAAACAGTATTAGGGTAAGCACTTTAGCTAGAAAAAAAAAACATCTAATAAGAAAAGTAAAAATGTATTTGTACGTTAAAACTATGAAATCATCAAAAGTAAATAACCCTTGGGTATATTATGTAATGTGCTTTTTGTGAAATTTATTCACAAGACCTGCGTTGGTCGAGTTATGTCAAGTTAAATTTTATCTGTTACTACTAAGTACTAACCCAACCAATAGGGTTTGACATAGCCCGACCGAATTACATAGATCCACTATCCATACTAATATTATTAATGCGAAAGTGTGTCTGTCTGTCTGTCACCTCTTCACGCCTAAACCGCTGCGGGCGTCATCAAATCTACCAATAAATAAATCAATACTTTAATAAGTAATATTATAGTATGCAATGTATCTAGGTCCTGGGACCTACACTTTTTCCGCAGCTTACTTTGAAATTCGTTTGTTATACATAAAAGAACCGTATGTTTTTCCGCAATAACAACTGATCTAAATCTGTTTACGGGACGTTTTCAATGTTTCAGACAAAGACAAGCAACAGACAGAGATTCGCTGTGTTAATATTATATTTTCTAATAATTTCTCTTCTAGAAAGTCTACTGAAAAATATATATTTACTTTGTGCCAACCCTATCCCTAATAGTCTGTTTTCGATTGAGAGACAATATGGCCGCGGGCTTATAAAAATGGCGCTGATTTTGACGTACCATTGTAAACGTTTCTTTGTGGACGCAGATTTAATTATTTGTCCAATGAAATGGTATTTCTGTTCTATTGCATTCCAGCTCTAAATAATGTAATTTTCAGGCTGAATGGACATGTTATAATATGACTGAAACCTAAAAGTATAATAAAGCAAAAAAATATTGCACTCTTAAAAAGGAACAGTAGAACAGCTACCCTAGTAGTACCTTTCTTTCGTATCTCGATTTCTTCCACTTTTGAAAATCTATATGTCAAGCATGACGACCATTTTTATCCGCTTTTGACATTGTTAGTTTCTTGAATCTTTTCTTTTTTAATTATGGCACTTCGGCTATAAAACCATGGCCAGTGTCGAGTAAATGGCGGCAAATTCAAAAAATCAACGTGAAGCAACCTTGTCTATATCCGGAATTATAGTTTTGATCAACGAAATATGAATAATAGAAACTCAATTAGAAACTAAGGAACTTTATTATTCGTAGTTCGTAGATCAAAACTATAATTCCGGCTATAGACAAGGTTGCTACACGTCGATTTTTTTTAATTTGCCGCCATTTACTCGACACTGGCCATGGTTTTATAGCCGAAGTGCCATAATAAAAACAAAAGAATCAAGAAATTAAATGTCAAAAAAAAAATGCCGTTGCTATAATGGTTGCTATGGAAAGAGTTTCTTGTCTTTGTCCACTGAAACTCGAGTCGATGGATAGCGCCATGCTCGGGAAAAAGATATGTAGACATGGGAAAGAAACTGCCATTAATTTCTTCCGAAGAATCTACTGGGCAAGGCCGTGCTAGCTATGCAGGAACGCATTGGTATTTGCAATGTTGCTAAAGAAGCTTCCACCTCAAAAATATATATACAACTGAACATAGAACCTCCTTTTTAAAGTCGCTTTAAATCGTCTTTTAATCCAAATGTTGTGATTTAAATGAGCTTTGGTACCTTTGTATTTGCAAAGGTTGTACTTTACCACAGTTTATGAATAAGATATAAACACTTTTACAAACTGATTTTTTATTTCTCTGTACTTCTAAATACTGTATTAGTCGCACAAGTTACTGTATGAGTCACAAAGGAAAGCCGAAATGTCATGACTTACTGACCAATTTAAAAACGCCAACAAATACAAAAGTAAAACAGTGGGTGGCGGCACCTTTGTAAATAAACTTAGGGTTGCCAACTTCATGTTTCTAAATTATCGACAAACTAGCAGACATCAATTATACCGTATACGTACTCAAAGAGATAAATGATTACTTAAATCAATGAATATATTTGCTCGATATATTATCTGTTAAACTCTTCATTAAATGTCTCTGAATGCAGCCATTCAATTTATGATAGTGTTTAAGTTGCATGTTGGTATCTAACATCATGAAAGTGCAACAAACGACATGACGACACATTATCAGAGTCTATAAACTTCTATTTATAGCCGCGCGACGCTCGAAGGGGTTACTTTTATTTGGCTCATGGACCCGCGCGACGCCCAAGAGAATATTCTCTCGCATCTTTATGTCTCTAACTAAGCTGCAAATAATTGATTCTAACCATCAGATACTAACGTAGTTCAACGTTTCTTCAAACCTAATTCCTAACAAGGGACAACCCTGTACTACAAACAAAGGAAGACAGTTAAATAACTGACCTATGTTAAGGAAATGCCCCGCTGTTCTAAAGAAATGCATCGACCGACAATCAGCAAAGAAAAAACAAAACTACAAAGTGAGCAACAATCTTTTCAGATTTAGGAAGTCTCGTATTACGGGTGTAGTTTTGACCATTTGTTATTTAGAGCTTAATTGGACCTTCAAGAAATGTTTTATTATTGTATCTTATGGTTTTATGTTGACGACAATTATTTAAATGAAGGGTCATTCATACCTCATTAAAATAGCCAAAACTTACGAATAATAATAATTTTATAATAACGGGTTTACATAATTATTACAATCCAGTAATCCTAACCAGCGCAGAATTGCTACTTTAATAATGTAAACGGCACTGGAATGTGATTTTCCAGTGCATACCAGTTTATTCCAGTGATTGTAATATAAATGTAAGCCAGCCATACGGTTTGTAAATTTTATGCTAAAAATAATTCATAAACATGTATGTACCACCGAAGAAATTAAATACAATAGAAGAAGAGTAGCTGTAGACGGTTAAGAAAAAAATAACTTCTATTGTAGAAACAATGCCAAGACTGCATTTACAATAACTGCCAATAATAATTATTTTACGGGTCATACAAAAGTGCAACCGCCGCATTGTTGGGAAAATAAAAACATACTGTAGTTAGACTGTAGTAATCAAATAAATTTATCAGCTGCAGAAGCAAAAGGAACAACAAAGTCCATAAATGTCAACAATTCACCCATTATTGTTTCACTTAGGCTTTTTTATATTTGGCTCCTTGGGTGTCTTCCAATTAGATACACCCCTGTAGTGCTTTAAGATTTGTGCAAAGTAAAATCATTGTATTTAAATCTCTTTGTTAAAAACCATTGGAGTCAAGATGTAAATAGATAAAAGCCGATAAAAGTGAAGAAAGATGGAATGGTGTTGAAATGGTTTAATTTTTGCAAAAAGGATTTGCCGCTAAAGGACACAAAATATTTGACAATAATTGGCTTAGTCAAAGCGTTTTTTGGTCTGTCGGCAGATATAGTTTGATCTCAATTGTGATGCATTGAAGGGTGTTCAATGTTGTGCATTTACTGCTTTCGCTATGTGAGACAATGTGATAAACTCCAAAGTAAATTTTAACGAAAATTACGAATTTTAGAATTTCTTCTCCTTGGTTCAAAATTACAAGTTACGCTAGTAGTTTTAGCAAAACTCCTTTGCTATTTTACACCACAAAAATTATAAATATTCATCATAGATTATGATAGGGTGCAAATAATTCCCAACTGTTTGGGATCTCTAGGAAGCAGTATTCACACACTTGTCTATCTCATTATCGGTTATGATAATCGCGAATTTGAATACGTCGATAGGTGATTAGCATACATCCTGACATCCTCACAACACACTAAGGATTACATTTGTCACGGACGAATTGTTTAAATTGACTGCAGATGTTAAGCAGGTACTATTGACTACCAGATGCCAACAGGTAGAAAGGATGCCTAGTCTTGTTGGAAAAGATAAGGGATCTCAAAACTTGGAATCCCTTATCTTTTGTTGTTGCTGTAATTACCTGAATTGTCTCTTTAGGCTAGTTGATAAAGACTTGCTACTCGATTCTAAGTTGTGACTTAGATTTAAAATAGACTTAAAATTTGACCGTGTAACCTGTGGGTTACACGGTCAAATTTTCATCAATCTGATCCATCAATCTGATTGACAGAATATTGACGGTTACAAAATTTCACATTAAAAATACGATCAATACCGCGGCGTATACGATCAAATTTTCGTCAATCCATACCAGATTGATAGGTCAGATTGATGAAAATTTGACCGTGTAACAGGTGACATAGGCTCGCGGGTTTGTTTCCAAGTTTATTTAGGACAGTGCTGTTTAATTACCTGATAGTCTGACAAGATAGATGATGCGTCGGATGTAGATGTAAGCGTTGGTCGTGCGCCTAATCTCTCACCAGGCGCGTCGTGCATACGTCCCACAGTCCACTGAGTTATGAGAATAAAGGAAAAGAGAATGCTCTTAAAATGTACTGGTTACTTGGACACTTCAAATTTATTCCTGGCCTGGTTTTGATGAAAAATTATTTTTCGCACCTCCGGGTGGAAAACGTCAACTTTCTTCCCGCTGCGCTTACTGATGTTGCCGTTTTCCGTCTCCGTCGATAAGAAAAATAGTATACGCACCATAGGCAGTAAATAAGAAAGCCTTAGATCTTATTTTCCTGCCCTAGGTGCGTAATGTACTATTGCACTCGTTAATTCAAAATTATCAATTAAAGAACTTCAAATAAAAAAATAATACCCTAATATCTGAGACACTCTTAAGATTTTACAACTGAAACAACATATACCAATAAACCTTTTATTTCAGATCTATTTCAAGAAGCATGGCTTGGCGTTGGCGTTCCTCACGTGTTCGTTGAGGCTCTGCTCGCAGCGGACGTAGGACAGGCCTACGCCGAAACTGCCGCCAAAGATGGCCGGCCAGCGCGCGTTGCGGAGGAAGAAGCTGCTGAGAAGCGTGCCCAGCATGATTCCAGATACTGAAAGTTAAACAGAGTTTAGAAATTATAATAACTCCCATACCTAAACGTAACACATACTAAAGTTTTGGTGACGGTGGCCAGTTTCTTCGAAACCAAGCCAGGTACGCAAGAGTAATTTTATAGAACACAAGTGTGTGCGCAGTACACAAGAGCACTCTCTATTCCTTTACTCTCATAACCCAGTGGAATGGACATCTGACACGACTGGCGAGAGATCAGGCACAGGACCGAATCCGACGCATGGATCATCTTACTTGTCATACAGTCAGATTATTAGTCTGCGCCCTGCATTATCCTAACCAAACTTGGAAATAAGATACATATTTCCAACGCTGGAATCGAACCCACCTTGACTCCGAGTCAAGAGCCACGCTCTAAAGTCTAAATCATTAGACCATGGAGGCGCTCTATGCAAATTATTACACGACAATTTAAAATTAGTAACCAGTCAGAGCGATGGTGAATATAGACAAATTCCTAAACAAAGACTGAAACCTGGCGTTTGTGTCTACAATAATTAACGTACAACAACTACCAAAAACTGATCGCGGTTACAGCGATCTACGGACGAGCTCGAGTTTGTAGCAAGCGCAATGCTCAAATGTGCATCTCCTTGAAAATGCTTACCAGTTTTTATGCCGAGATCTTTAAAGCATCTGCTATAAACTTCTTCAAAATCTCTTTCATTGGATTTCTGCATTTCTGCACACCATAGAGAAATATAATACGGGGCACTGCTCACTTTAAATTTAGCAAATAAATATAGGTTACAAAATATTTGACATGAAATTGACAAAATCCGTCAGCAGACATTTTTTTTTTCAGAAATGCAAAATATATTATCCATGGTCTCAATGGTTGAAATTTTTGTCATAGTCGTTGAAAATTTTATACAATAATTATTTTTCGTATTCGATTTCCAAATTCGTTTTCCGTATTCGGAATTTCATGAGAATAGCGCACACGCTCGTTTTATTTACGCACAAACGTGCCGGTTTGCACTACGAAACGGGCGTGTGGAATTCGTTCCGTACGGAGAAAAACAAACGTGTGCGGCAGTTTATGTATTGAATTGTATTGTCTACTGAATACTGATTCCATGCATTCGAATTTCCGAACGCGAAAAACAAATTGGGAAATCGAATACGAAAAAAGTGCGTATGCAGCAACTAGCAAGTCGTAAAAGAGTTATTTCTCGTCAATATAATAAATATTACTAGATGACGCCAGTTGCGCCAATGTTCGTTTATCGCCGTACATTTTTTCGGGATAAAAAGTATCCTATTGTCCTTTCCCGGGACTCAAAGTATCTCCATACCAAATTTCAGCAAAATCTGTCCAGCGGTTTGAGCGTGAAGAGGTAACAGACAGACAGACAGACAGACGGACAGACAGACAGACACACTTTCGCATTTATAATATTAGTATGGATTAACCCTTCGATCGCGGATTCTTGGAAATCTATTGTATTTCTATTGTTGTCGCGATCACTGGTGATGTTATGGGGCTTGATAGATTATTTATTTTATTACTAACTAGATGACGCCCGCAACTCCGTTGCGCCAAAACTCGTTTATCGCGCGGGAACCGTACGTTTTCCCGTGACAAAAAGTATCCTAAGTCCTTTCCTGGGGGCCGGGACTGAAAATATCTCCATGCCAAATTTCAGCAAAATCGGTTCAGCGGTTTGGGTAGTGAAAGAAGAAGAAGTAAAAGACAGGTAGACAGACAGAAAGACGGACGGACAGATAGACAGACATACTTTCGCATTTATAATATTATAGTACTTATGGATTACTTCCACTATCCAGCTGTCATACTCGTAATCTCTTCTCAATATTTTCTGCTACTTTCAGACCTCACTATGTACTTACATATTATTATAATACTAACGACCCGCCCCGGCGTCGCACGGGTATAAAATATATAGCCACTGAAATAATGATTAAAATCGATAGCCCATGATCCTTCACGTGGTCTACATCTTATCTGTGCCAAATAACATAAAAATTGCTGCAGTAGTTCGCGAGATAAGCCCTTTCATATAATTTCTTCCGTTTTTTTCTACTCCTATTAATCTTAGCGTGATAAAATATAGCCTATGGCCTTCCTCAATAAATGGGCTATCTAACACTGAAATATTTTTTTCAAATTGGACCAGTAGTTCCTGAGATTAGCGCGTTAAAGTTAGCCCTTTCAAATAATGTTCCCCGTTTTTTTCACATTTTCCTCTATTTCTTCGCTCCTATTAGTCTTAGCGTGATAAAATATAGCGTATAGCCTTCCTCGATAAATGGGCTATCTAACACTAAAAGAATCATCAAAATCCGTTGCGTAGTTTTAAAGATTAAAGGGAACAAAGGGACATGAGGGAAAAAAGCGACTTTGTTTTATAATATGTATAGATGGATCAACCCATCAACATCAGTTTGTCTGTCTGTCCATGCATGATCTGCTCGATACTATTGATTTGATTGTCCATCTCCCATCATGCACAATCGGAGCCCAGCCTTGCGGAATAAGCCCAGCTTGTCCAATAACTTAATTAGTTATTCCAGATGATTGCATCTAATTAGTTATAATTAATTAATATTGCACTTCGTTTGTATCAATTACTGATGAAATTTCAAGTGTATTGGGGTAATCAAAAGCACTTGCTATTGACACTTGAAATTCCTCACAATAGGGTATATTACGCAGAGGTCAGAGCAGAGGGCGCTACCAGCAAATACAGTAAATAATCCGACCTAAACCCGACATGTTGCACACGTGTTATCAGAATATTGACAGAAACGTTGTCGAACGTGGAACAAAACTTTATGTCTTGTGTATAATATAAAGCTGGTGTTATCGTCTCCCGTGAAAACTTTGCAGTAAGTAATATCCCACCAAAAACATACCTGTTAAAAATGGGGCCAAGTTCCTATTGGTTAATTATTCGCCTTAAAAAAGAGTTGAAATCCAATCCAATGCCAAGTTTAGATGCACTTCAAAATCGATCATAATCATCATCAACAGCCTGATCCTTAATACTTCTAAATTTGAACTTGGCAGGTTGATTTGATTACATAAATACCAATACTAAATTTCATTTATTAATCAAATGCTACGTGAGAAAATATAGCCTATAGCCTTCCTCGATAAGTGGGTTATCTAATACTGAAAGAATCATCAAAATCTGTTTTGCGTAGTTTTAAAGATCAAAGGGAACAAAGGGACATGAGGGAAAAAAAAGCGACTTTGTTTTATAATATGTATAGAAGATTCGGGTTACATTTGAAACTACCGAATTGAAAAAATACGATGATGCTAGCATGCCTTCAGCCGTGTATGCTGAAGGCTTATAATAAAATTAAGAAAAAAAAACTCGAACAAAATCTACGGACACTCATAGAAGGTCTATATTGAGTCTATATCACCAAATTTTGCTAATTTGGTGATAGTGAATACCACACAAATACCCTATCAATACTCAATCCCAGCAGTAATAATCCCCCTGGTATTCCAAATCACGATAACGAAGACTACCGAAGCCAGGCTAGGCTGGGCTAAGCTAATTATTGACAAAGGATTAGCAAACAGGCTTCAGGGCATTAGCTAACTCCATCTGCATGTCTTATCAAAGTGATTGGATGGACGTGCGTAATAATAATGTGAAGTTTGAGCAAAGATTTCTGTATCTTTATGGCAGAGGTTTTTAAACTCTTGTTTCTTAGACTTTCATAATAATTCTTGTTGCCACTGTAGCAAGAAATTCTTATTAAATTCATTTATTTATATACTTTATTTTAAATCTATATAGACAATGCTATAGCGAGCCAATGTGGCTAATTTAAGATTTGAAATAATATAAAATATTCGTGAAAGTCCAGAGAAGTTTTATACAGGGTGCAATTAAACCTTCCTGCCAAATTTTTTCCAGGGCTTAGGTATCATTAGGAGAGTCCATTTAACCAAAAAAAAAATTGTGTTATTTTTTTTTCAATGACATATTTTATCCCATTTAAAATCGTTGCAGAATGGTCAATCGCGGTGCGGGGGACTGATCGGGGGTGACGCGAGATGAGGTGCGTGCGCGGGGGCACGTCACGCGCGGCCGGCGCATCGTGTCCATTAATTGTAGTGTTTTTTAGGATAACTTTCGGAAGCTATTTCTCAAAATTTTAGTAGTGAGTGACCATAAAAGAAAAAATACGTGTATTTTTATTTTTTACAAGGATCAATATATCAAAATTTGGTAGGAAGGTTTAATTGCACCCTGTATTATAGAGGAAATTGATACGAAGTTAACTGGGTCATCTAGTTGTTACTGAAATCAAAATATAATAAAGCGGATAAAGAGGATGAGAAGTCTATGGACGCTTCACACCACGTCAGTCTGGCCCCGTGCTAAGTACCTGAAGGACTTGTGTTACAGGTACCAGACAACGGAAATATATTTAATATTTTTTATACTATACATATATTTAAGATTTTTATTTATAATAAATATTTTTATTATATCCAGACCCGGGAACATGGAAAAACTTTTTGTTCCGTCGGCGGGATTCGAACCCGCGACTCCCGGCTTGAGAGCTGCCACACACTCTAACCATTGAGCCACAGAGGTCGTCACAATAACAGGCACACTCTAATTGAAAAACGAGAAGTAGTACTATGCAATGTTTGATATGCTGTAAGGATGAGAAAATGAAAAATAGATATTCGCCTATTCTCAGACCTACAGGATAAGCAGACGAAATTACAACAAAACCTGTCTAGCATTTCGGAGGAATTTGCTGACAAACATCGCGACACGAAAATCTTTTTATATTTAAAATTTCATCCTGATACCAGAAACCAGACATACATTTCCTTAGTTTATGCTAATTCCTTCTCTGGCCTTCCTCAACTATATTGGGACTATAATAAGCTATTACGATTCAGCCATTCTTGAGTTTAAGCGAGATTAACAAAACGTAAAACTAATTTTTATTTATATATTTTTTTTCATTTTAAATATAAGCGTCGCTTAGTAATAATACCACCAGAGGCGTCCCATATATCCCATAAAAATATTGTCACTAAGTATTATGCAAATGATTCACTAATTATTGTTCACAGCCTCTGGCTGTTGGTTCATCTTATATTAGTATTTGATCTTTCCGTTAGAAGATTAGCCTTCTGGCTATCTTTAGGGAGTCAATTTGATGGAAGATCACTTAATTATGATACTCAAAAGCTTAAGATAATAAGCCTAAACTCTAAAGCTTTTAAGTAAAGGATTTGAATAAAGATTCTTAGTAATATCAAGGGATATTTTATAATGAAGAAGATAAATTAATTAATTTTATGCATAAGGGCTAATAAAGTGCTTTCATTTGAAAATGGAAATAGCAGTTTTTTTTTAATTACAAGTTGCTGGCACAGAAAAAGTTGCTTTTGTTCAGGAGTGTATTCTGCAAAATCTTAAAACGGAAATATTCAGCCCGTATACACACTATCCATATCCATACTTAGATGCTAATAATATTATGAATGCGGAAGTGTGTCTGTCTGTCTGTCTGTCTGTTACCTCATCAAACTGCCGAAAGTATTTTGCTATAGTTTGGTAAGGAGAGTCCCGGGAAAGGACAAAGCATACTTTTTATACCGGAAAAATGTATGGTTCCCGCGCGATAAACGAGTTTTGGCGCTACGAAGTTGGGCGTCATCTAGTACACAATATATATTTCTTTATAAAATAAGAGGGCAAACGAGCAAACGGGGCACCTGATGGAAAGCAACTACCGTCGCAGTGGCGAAGCGTCCATATAACCCGATTCCCATCGGCTTCCCTTAGGGCTTAGAAAAATCGAATATATGGGCCAACGACATATTTATCTAATAAATATTTTACATACCTACTTAAAAAACTTTGAATTCACAATGTTATATGCAATAAATTTTTCTCTCACTTGAAATACATAGTTTGAATTAATAACTATCGCCTACAAATTTTAAAAGGCAATGCAATGTGCGGGCGCAGAGAATCAAATAAGCCGCAGGATTAGCGGCTTATTTCTCCATACAACGACAGTTCATAGTAAGCATCTGTCCTTTTCATTCCTGTGAACTGGTCGTCATGTTCTGTCTCGTTCTAGCACGCGCGATATATACTTGGAAATAACTCGATGCCCGACGAGTTATTACGGAGAAAGGTTAATTAGCAACGCACAAGTGCAAGCGAGATAGATGAGTCATGAAGTAAAATTGTTATGATTCGAATTTAAGAATGAATGTAGCGACATTATACTTTTGCTGGCGCGTAATACATTTTATTTTGGTAGGATTTTTTGTAATACGACTTTATTAAGAATGCCTTTAGCGGTACTAAATATGACAGGCGCGTAATACATTTTTATTTTGCTGGTTTTTAGATTGACATATTAATATGGCGGATAGTGTGTTTGTAAACAACATGTCGTTTGTTTTGTTTTGTCGAATTTAAATTTTGTTTTAGCGTTAGAACTTAGAAGAGTGTCGTGAATTAAATTAATTTATATTGTGACTTGTGAATTGTGAGTCGTACGACGTAATCGTGTAGTTCGGAAAATATGGCATTAATTCAGAAAGACTGTTGTCTGACAGATTATATTTTGCTGTCGAAGGAAACTTTGTTTTCCAAACTTAGTTTTGAAAATTAAAAGCATGTCATTCAATTATAAATTACCAAAATTGGTAAGTAGATTTTTTACTTCGGCTTCCCTTCTCAAAATATTCACCCCTCGCCACTGTACCGTCGCCCATGAATACTCGCAACATTAGAAGAGCTGCAGGTGCGTTGCCGGCCTTTTAAGAGAGAATACGCTCTCTTCTTGAAGGAGTATCATTAACAACGTCGCTGTCAATATAACAAATGAATGTCTCAATTCTGTTTCAGTGTCAGAGGCCGTGGAATTAAATGTACCGTATGATTGTAAGCATGTGACAACGCTAGAACTAAGCATTTCAAACCACAGAGAAGTAAAATCGAGAGCTTTAGAGCTTTCTGTCTTAACATCATAGGCAAGAAACTTATAACGGTGAAAGAGAATGAGAGCTAAAGCTTCAGCGCTTTCTGTCTTTAAAACAGCAGAGACTGACAACAGCGAAAGAGAATGAGACATAATATACTTTCTGCTTTTTGTCTTGGAGTTCAAAATGTAGAAGTGCGTGTATGTGTGTCTCCTATCTAAGTGTCTAAACACACCATGCCGAAGTCACACCACAATAGATATAACTACCATTACTTCGACTTCAAAGAGACGGACGGGTTTCAATATCTGTCAAATTCGTCGGATTTCGCCAGGATAAGTTAAAGGCTGGCGCGCTGGCTGGTATAATTTATTTTTAAAAAGAAGATTTTGAAATTGAATTCTGACAGTTTTCTTTGCATGTGCCAAAATATAAAAAACAACTAAATTTGTAGGTAACGACCCTAGCGACGACTTTTGTCATAATACGTCAAATTTAATTTTTTTACATCAGTTCTAAGTCGGCATACTCTATTATTCTGTCTACTCTGGTCACACGATGGAAGTTCGGCATAATTATTGATTACGGCAGTAATGTCAAACGCATACAATATAACGCGACGGAATTTCGGCATGCAGGTGTGTCATAATAATATGTTTGTAATTAACAAAACTTGGTTGTCTACTGTACCCTAAAACGGAACCCTAACCAGCATATTTTTTGTATATTGGTAGGTAAATAGTTACATAGTTTAAGAGTAACCTTGTCCTACAAATAAAACAATCCATATTTTGGGACCATTAAGTCAAAGTATGAAATCCTTTCTATCTCTGTTAGCTACCACTTTCGAGATTTTTCGAAAATAAAAATGTTGTTTGTCTTATCAAAATGTAGCTACACACAAAAAATTAGCTTGTTAGTAACAATGATGTTTTATTAATATCATAGGTTAGTAATCACAAAAAAAAATTGTTCTAGGGCTCCCTCACTATTATAGGAATGCAAATTCCAAAGATTTTACCTTCGAAACTGTACATTTTAAGGAATTCTCTTTCAAAATCTCTACAAATAGCTGCTCTATACTTTGAATACAAAGTATTGTGTGTCAACACTAATTACTGTTTTGTGTAACAACTTCCTCACCCAGATGTTTATCCTTTGTTCACTTTAAATAGATTATTATATTTTAAAACTTGCTTTTTCCACTTTGCAAGCATAATAATATAAATCTCAGTATGTATTCCTAAAATATTTTTTTATTTCCTATTATCGCTTCCTTTTACCTTTTCTCTTTTTCAATTCCTTTAGAGGTGAAAATTTTAAAAATTAGACTTTCATACAAATTTTAAGCGCTATTTAATTTCCTTTGTAGGTAGAACTGAGTGAGATCTGTTCTTAGTCTATGTCTAAATCCTATAAAACCTAAATGAAAGTGGTACATATTTCGATTTTTTTAACCCGTCGATCGTGGGAAATCGAGACACAATAGATATTCTATTGTGTCTCGTTCACCGTTAACCGTATGGGGCTTGATGAATTTGTAGCGGTACCCACAATTCGCCTGAACAATCCAGCATCGCGTTATCGAAGTTTCGGAGAACGGCAAGATAATATTATACACAACGTCTGAAATGATGTCAGCGGGCTCTCTCGGTCGAAAGATCTTCCTTTTCAGCCGCCACTAACAATGCTAAATTGGTGACCACCGACAAGAAGATCCTTCTGGGCATCAATCATCATCAACACAGGGTCCCTCGCCTGGTCATTGGACGCGTAGCTTCGGCCCACACCTGACAACACAAGCGCATCGAAGAATACCACAGGTCTTCGGGGGGAGTGGTGTGACGGTACCCACAGTTCGCCTAATAATCCTGCATCGCACTATCGAAGTTTGAACGTCTGAAATGACGTCAGTGGGCTACGGCCTGACCGAGCATGCTATCTCTCTCGGTCGGAAGATCTTCCTTTTCGGCCGCCACTAACAACGCTAAAAATTAAAGAAGATAATTGTGTAATAATACAAAGAAAAATGTCTAGCGTTTACGGACAAAAGTTTGCATAACTGTAAAAGTGTATTAGTAATCTGTAAGATCTAGAAAACTTAATATTATTCGACAAGAAAAATAACTTTTACAATAACGATAAATTACAAAATGTCGACGCCGTTTTCATGACATCCTTTAAGCCTCAGAAAATTTGATGTACAACGAGTATGGAAATTGATCAGTTAAGACCCTTTTACACGCTCCATGCAGATTCATCACAGCCTACAAATGCTTTCATCAGTTTTACGATGGTTAAGCCAAGTTTATAGTTCTAATTTTACTGCTCCTGATTAGAGGGAGGGAAAAATCTGATTTGTGAGGGGTGAAAGAAAAGAAAAGCCAAGGTACTTTTCGACGCTGTCATTTTGTTCAGTAAGCTTTGATCGACCTTATGAGGTTGCAAATATTTAATACTTTAACCTAAAGGTGTAGTATTTAGATGTCTTATCAGTATTAGGTACTGCAAGTGGTTTCAAGTTTCATCTACTTTCTAAAATGTGTGTATGGTAGAGCCACATACTTATATCGTAGTATCATGTAAAGTTATCTGAAAAGGATTCTTAACATTAATGTTTAAGAAAATAATTCTTTACAATAACAATAATAAGTAAATATATTTTTTTCAATACTTTGAATCGTCTATAGCATGTCTACATGTGCACACTATGCACTTTCATCTTCAATTTTTGTCAACTGCTTTCATTTAACTTTCGTTTTAGTGCATTCAATAATTGAATGCGTCAACGAACGCAACGCCAACATTGTCATTTTTGTTTTTTGGATACGGTCAGAGGGCATGCGTCGTCTCACATTCGCTGTTGACTGCGCTATAACGCATGCCCTTGACGAACAAAAAAAGGTACAGTGTGGACAAAGCTATTCGCACCCTTTTTCTGTCGCTTTTGTAATAATTTGTTCGCTTGCACCTTAATCTACTTTAAGTCCGTCACGCATCAGGACTAATTAAATGGGTTAACCCAGGGCTAACTTCAACACAGACTGGCGTAATCACTTGGACATAACAACAGTCAACGTGATGATGATTACACTTGAAGTACCAGGAGCTCATAACTAGGCAGGGATCAATACGAGCATAAATCCTCCCCAGATGAATTTCATGCAAATTTCTCGCGTAAAACCAGAGTGGTATTGTCGCCGCGGTTCGTGTAATTGCTTTCATTATTTCATGATAATATTGCTCTTTTGACACAATATTATTGCCTATTTTAATTATTGTAGGTTCAACTTCAGTTTTATAATATCCTTAGGACCTTCTATATTAAATTTCAACTACACAATAATATAGATAACTAGATGACGCCCGCAACTCCGTAGCGCTAAAAGTCGTTTATCGCAAGGGTACCATACATTTTTTCGAGATAAAAAGTATGCTTTCTACTAACTACATTCCAACAAAATCAGTTCAGCGGATTGGGCGTGAAGCGGGAATAGATAGACAGACAGACTTTTGCATTTATAATATTAGTAAGACGTATAGATAGCTAGTTTTAGTCCATAAAACAAATTGCGATTATTTTAGGGCTTATAAGGTAGGTTTATTTATTACATAGTTGTAAAACTTCCTTATTATGATAATATGTTACAGGCGAAACTTTACCCATCATTATCTTTACCCATTATCATTAACTAGGCTATTGGTTATTAATTAAAATTTCAATCTACTTATAATAAATTTTATGCCTATTAACCTAAAATCTTACCTCCTTACTCCTTACCGTTATTAATTATAGCTATATTCTTCATCAAGCCAACTTTGTAACCTATCAGATAAGTTTGAAATGTTTTCTAAAGGGTATGTTATGCAGGGTGTGACAAAAGTTATAATAATTTAGGGTGTGTACGTGTCCCTTAAATAAAGCTTACTGTGAAAATAGCAATGCTGAAAGAGTTACCTGTGACTTCTATTTTTGTATGAGAAACGCCCAAACTTCATGAATTTTTCCATGTAAAAAATTTACTCTTTTAGCACTGATAGTTTTACAGTGAACTTTGTATAAAGAAAACATACCTACACACCCTAAAGTATTGTCAATTAGTTTTGTTAGGCCGTGTATAAAACATGCCTAACTGCAAATGTTATGAGGTGCAAAAGCAACAAAATAATTTCCTGAATGCAAAGGCGATGTTTTATTCCTTTGTTTATATACTCATTATGATGAAATTGTATTAACCCTTAAACCAACTAGATAAGGTTTCAGAGATAATATACTAGATATACTATACTAGTGAAGCCACGTTGTTTCACATCGTTGCGGTGCGTTGGAGTGGAATAACGTACTGTATCATGTATGCCTGCGTTGCGGCGACGCTACGTACGCCAACAAGATACAAAAGGGTGACAGTTCAGCTCCTAAAAAAAAAAACAAATATTAAACTAAGGGCCTGTTTCACCGCTTCCTGATAAGGTGCCCGATAGGCTTATTTGACAGATTCTCCATACTCTATGTGTCAAGTTAGATAGTTAGGTGGATAGCCTTATCAGGAAGCGGCGAAACAGGCTCTTACAGCGGCAAAAATTTATTCCGTTAATAAATCCGTTGTTTCGTCAAAACAACGCGCCCTACAATATAATGAGATAATGTAGCATGCCTTAAATATACCTTAATTATAATAATATGCTAGCATTCCTCTGCGACTTCGTACGCGCAAAATAAAAAATTTCCGGAACCGTGAATTTTTCCGCGCCAAAAAACATCGTTTTGCCTATCCCTTTGCCTCACTGTCTCTAATCTACATTTATGTATGTACCAAATTTTGGCATAATCAGTACAGCTGTTCTGACGTGAATTGTGATGTCCTGACCAAGAAGCGACGACGTTGCGTCGACGTATCGTAAGGGCCGGGACACAAATGACAAAAATACGATACAACGTCGTGGTACGACATGACGTCGTGTCGTGTTTTTGTGTCCCGGCCCTTACGCAACGTAGCCTTAATATTGTGACATTTATAATAATCATAAGTAAGCGGTGCGTCGTTGTGTCGACGCACCGTCAGCGCAACGGAGGATTATGGCCTCACATAGCTAACATGTCAGGGTTTAGCGCTTTATGTCCAATTTGCAATATTAGCATAGTCGTAAAAGTTACTGCGTAAGTTAATCTGACGACATAAAGTTACGATGCGACAAATGTACGTGGATTTCCTTTTTTATTTCAAGACATGCTTCGGAATCATTAATGAGTCGGCTCAATGGACAATAATATAGACAGCACAAAAGCTTTCCAAAATATGTGAATAATGAAACAAACAAATTAGATAAACTATAGTATGTAAACCGTGCATTTTTAATAACTAAGATATATGTGACGTTATCTGGGAAAAGGGACCTTATGGAGGGTTTTAGTTTCCGAGATAATCGCCTTTAAAGTGTCGAAATAAATCATTTTTTCTTTTTTTGCTCCATATTAATAAACAGACTCTAAATTCTGATATGACATAGACACATGTTTTAAAAATGATTTTTTTATAGGTTAAAATATATCTTAAAGTTTAGTAAAAAATGGACCTTATTGTCGGTGCTGCAGTCGAGAGTCGATTGCGGCTTTCTGTCGGCACGGTATCTACTGTTATACTACTAGTAATTTGCACCAAGCTGAAAATCGGTAATATTAATTAGAATATCTGGGGGCACGGCAGTGCCGCCGCCAAGTAGAGCGCGAAGCAAACACTGCCGTACCATCATTTACAGGAAACATTTCGCCGCATTTTAGGCTCCTATTTGAGAACCTCTAGGAGGTCATTAAGTTCCGAAGTTAAGTCTAAGCAAAGTTTCTCATTTATAATACTCACTCACTCACTCAAGATCATCAAAATAGAACTAGTACTTCCCATAAACTCAGAGAGCTAAAATTTAGCACAGAGTTAGGGTTTAATGGCCACATAAAGGGAAAACTTTAAAAATTGGTCAAGTGCGAATCGGACTCGAAATAACTTTTTTGTATGGGACCCTCCCTTAAATTTTAATTTCAATTTAATTTAACAATAAACGTAAACATATAATTGAGGATTTTGTGAAAATTTCAAGTGCCTATCTGTTGCCATTATCGATATCGATCAAAAAGGTCAAAAACATTAGGTTTTTTGTATGGGAGCCCCCTTTAAATATTTACTATATTCTATTTTTACTATTTTTGTTGTCATGGCGGTAACAAAAATACACAATCTGTGAAAATTTCAGAAGTCTAGATATAGCGGTTCTTGAGATACAGCCTGGAGACAGATAGACAGACGCGACTGAGAAACAGTTTTTACCCTTTGGGCACGCAACCGTAAAAACTAGGATAATCGAAGATCTGGAGTACCTGGTGACCCTGATTAGAAAATACAAGAGCCCAAACAATTAACAAACTATTAGAGATCGACATGCCACCTTAACAAAAAATATTCAACTTGGTGGGCCGCTTCATTTGATGTAAAAAATCAATGGTCTGAACTCGGAAGTATCTGATGAAGAACCCTCAGCTGGTCTCAGCTGTATTAGAGATATTATGGTGATGCCCCCTCAGATCTGCAATAGTTGCATACCGTACGTTGCTGAACATGAGACGAAATGCATGTGTACACGTGTGATAATAATAATAATGATTCCCACACTAGTTTCGGTGACGATGGCCGGTTTCATTGAACGTTGGTTTCATTCAGTTACGCAGAAGTAATTTTATAGTGCCCAAGTGTGTGCGCAGTACACAAGAGCAATATCTATTCCTTTACTCGCGTAACCCAGTGGGACAAAAGACCGACACGACTGGCGAGAGATCCGGCGCAGGACCGACTTGTCAGACAATCAGGTGATCAGCCTGCATTGTCCTAACCAAACTTGGAAATAATACGTTTCCAACGCGGTACTCGAACTCACGACTTCCGAGTCAAGAGCCACGCACTACACCACTAGACCACGGAGGCGTATGTTACACGTGTGATGCTGATGGTGACGTTTACACGAGCGCGCAATCCTACACGAGCGATACGATGAAACCCACTACTTACGAGTCAGCTTAAAAAATCAATATGCCCACGTTTCCAAAAAAAGAAGTGAAATCCCACCAAAAACATTCTGTAAAAAACTAGCCAAGTCTCGAATCTCGATGGAGCTGCTTGTTTATTTCTAATAAGGGTTCCTTGTTGACTACGGAACCCTAAAAAGTAATGAAATCTAGACAAAGTCGTACCAAGTCTAAGGTTCCTTTATTTTTATAAAGAAATCTCAGAAATATAATTAAATAATTTTAATTATATAATAAAAAATATATATTTAATTATGTATTTAAATAATAATAATAATAATAAATTCTTTATTGACTTAATCAGTAAGTACAACAATCCTATGAAGACTCTGACACCCAAACTAGGCTAATGCCCGTATTTCAGGAGTCAGCGGCTTCTCCCAATTTTTTACATAAAATAAAAGAAGTTAAAAACATATCACTCATATCTATTTCTATATCACTAAAAAAGTAAGTATATAATAAAATATATAAAATGTATATATTATAATACATTAATAAATAAATATAGATGTTCAAATAAATTAATTAATTAAATATATAAATATATAAATAAATAAATCAATAAATAAATAATACTATTACACACAATACATAATGAATTTAAGTACCTAGTCATCTTGGGCTCTGGCCACCCACAGTTTAGAATTATAACTTAGTGTATGTATGTATTAATTAAACGTAAGCACTTTAAGGATCCCATAGGTATCTATTACCAGGGATTGTTAGAGGAAAGCTAGGAGGTCTTGGGACATTCGTTTGGAGCATCCAAATCTGTTCGGACGTGTCATAGTTGTAATTAACATTAAGTTCAATATTAATAAATTTTCAATATGGGGAAGCCAGCTCAATTTCCAATCCAGCTGGACACCGAGGTATTTCACAGTCTCTGATTTTGTAATATTGGCGCAAGTACAAATGCTTTCTTCGATACAAGTGTGTATTTTAATATTTACGTCTTCCATGCGCGAATTGACAGTTTGGAACTGTAAAAACGACGTTTTGGAAGTCCAGTTTCGGCATTTTTGTGAACCTCAGTTCAAGTATCCCCATAGAAAATTAAAGCTGTATCATCAGCATAGGTAAATATCTTGTTTTTAGTTAAATTCATGTTACATAAATCATTTATATAAAGAAGGAAAAGATAAGATAAATAAAATAAAACATAAAATAAAAATAAAAAATAATGTTACAACTACGAAGTATTTTTGTATCTTCTTGTAACTTTATTACTAAAAATGTAACGACCGACATTAAGGTCCCTTTTAATATTTATGAATACTTCTATGGTAACTAAGAGACAAGAAAAGAATTACATGTTTTTGGTACACGTCTTGTTACTAAAGGATAATTAAAGTTATTTAAAAATAAGAACTTCAATGTTAATAAAAATGTATATTTATTTTTATGTGATATCACTAAACTTTTAATCAACGACAATAAGGTCCCTTTTGAAAAGTGTTAAGTGTTTTACCAGCTTTTTACTAAACTTTGCCTTGAATTTTAAGACAGAAAAAAATTACTTTTTAAATAGAAGTTTATATATTTGATCTCATTTGACTATGTTTAAGTGTAGTAAATATATATTTTTGTTGATTTTGACTGATTATTAAGATTAGTAGAAGCACAACGTTTATTTGTTCAAAATTTTTTTTAACACAATAAACAATGTTGTTTAATATCGGAGACGTCTCTATTTAGTAAAAAATGATCCGTTTTATATTATTATTGTATAAAATCCAATAGAAAACATACTATAAGTGAAATATTTTGTAAAAACCATCTTGGGCATTTTCATTACATCATGCATTTTGGCGTGGTAAACAACAGGAATAGAGTTATAAAATTATATAATTGTAGTTAAATTCTAAAAGGCCATAATATAACGTACTTCTCAAAAAACATGATATCTATGTAACTTCCTATAATAACATACTTTTTTAGTTTGTCGAAGTTTGAATGCGATTTTCTCAATATCACTTTTTACAACTTTCGAGTTTAAACATTTTTTTAAAAAATATTTTCCAGACCTACACGCATGTTATTTACATGGTTCGATAGCCTATTAAATGTAGATTATGGGGATACTAATAACTCAATACCGACAATAAGGTCCCTTCACGCTGATAACGTCACATATTATTATTATTCTAGTATATATCCTTTCTCGTAACAGAGCTTAACTTAATAAATCAAGCGGTTAAGAGACAAATAGATTTTGAATAAAACTAAAGCGTAAAATAACCTTATTAAATAACTTTTTATTTATAATATCATCTTAGCTCTCTTAACTCCTCTGGTGTTTCTGATATTAAAACAGGTAGGTATCTTCACATCTGCAATCTGCCTTTCTGCCCAAAACAGACAGAACCATTAGAAGTTTGTTCAACATTCAGACAATAAACCAAAGTCATCCCTATTGTCTACTACCCCCAGGAAATAGGCGTATGTATGTTTGATTGTTTGTGTCAATTATCTTTTCAAACATCTAAAGCTGTTATTAGTTTAGAACGGAATTCGCTGTCAACAGTTAATTACAAGTCATAAAGAACACTTAACATAGGAATATGACACTTATTTTGAGTATACTAAAGTTGAGAATCGAATTAAAATTGAAATAATAGTTTAGGAATCACAAATGAACCTTACAGGACAGATAATACTCGCTAAAATCGAATAAACAAAAAGTTTACAATTGCTTTAAGTACAGTTGCCAAGAAAATTATGATCCATTAAATATATTTTTTCATCATTTTTTAAATTCATTAATGTAATTATGCTTGCAAGCTTGTCAAATACTTAAATCATGAGTAATTGATAAAGACATGATTATGATGTCAAGATGAATACATATACATACTTCCATACTAATATTATAAATGCGAAAGTGTGTCTGTCTGTCTGTCTATTACTGATTCTTCGCGCTCAAACCGTTAAACCAATTTTGCTGAAATTCGGCGTGGAAAACTTTGTGTCCTGGGAAAGGGCATAGCATTTTTATCCCGAAAAATGTACAGTTCCCGAGCGATAAACGAGTTTTGGCGTAACGGAGTTGCGGGCGTCATCTAATTTAAAAATAAATTAAAACTTTGCATTTTAGATTTATTTTAGAAACTTTTAAAACAGAATAGCTTTTTAAAGTTCCTGGAAGTTATCAAAGATTTTATCGAAACCCAATTCGTCTACAATTCATTTCTAAGAATTTAGGAAAATACTGTAATTACTATTATTAAAGGCGAAGGAAAATTCTAGCGAAGCAGTTAGATTGAAGTTAGCACCTTTTGTATTTTTAAAACAAAATCCTTTTACTTGATTTATTTCTAGAAATTGGCTTAAACAAATTTTGCCATTGGGTTTACAAAAAGGAGGTTCAATTCTTGTATTTTTTATGGGCTTTCAATGAATAAATGAAAACACTTTTCCCATCAACTGTACCCACAAAGTATGCTCAGGTGCGTAACCAGCTAATTAATTTCAATGCCCGCATTTGATTACACAAATCAAATGTTCCATTGTGTGACGTGTGAGGGAGGGGGGTGAATGAGAAATCGCCAAGAAATTTCGTTTGTCACGTTCTGCCCGTGTTTCCGGTGTTTTTTGTAGGGACGCCTTATTATTGCGTTAAAGAGCTAAGTAGAATAGACATGGCTGGAGGTGGGCAAAAAGTCTGTGTTATTGTTTTAACGTCTAGTGTAAGCTAATTAAAACTACGAGTAGGTAGCCAATTTACACTTTGTTAAATTTAGCGTAAGACGATTTCAGGTAAAACTTTTTTTTTTAAATTTTGTTTGGGAAATTCATGATGTAGGGACATTTTTCATTCACATGACACATCTTTTCGATTTAGGTATTTGAAGTAGTTGTCGGTCACTGCGTCAATTTGGTATCAAGATTTTGGTTAGGCCTCAGCAATTTGTAAATAATCAATAAGAAAAAAAACAGTATTAGATACTAAGTAGAGATCAACTACCATAACATGGCGCGCCCCTCCAAAATTCAAAACTTTTGAAGTGCGTTGTCAAAATGTTTAAAGTGCGTTGTCTTGCGCGGTAGGCTAGTTATGATTAGTTGACCAACAAATCTTGGTAATAAGTGACATTAAGTTAAATATTACGTGTACTGTGATTGGTTGAATATTTACTACATACAAACTCTTTCATAAGGATGTGACTACACACATTGAAACAGTCATTTGGAGGGGCGCGCCATATTATCGTAGTTGATCTCTACGTGTTATTTTTCAATTTTTATGGTATCCAGATTGTGATAATGTACTTACGATTATATTTGTATCAAATGTCGTTTATATACTTTGCTATCTACGCGCAAGTGCTAATTTATAGCGTGTGCGAATGAGTCCACTGACCAGTGACCACTGACCAATAGTTCAGCTTTAATAATATAGTGTCAGTTATAAAATGTAATAGCATTTTGTAACTGACACTATATTATTAAAAAAATAACTAACTCAAAGCTTGGAAAGCCACCTCTAAGTCTACCTAGCTCTATACAGCTCATCGCCCCGCACACAGGTGTCGTCGATTCACACGCGGAGCGCGCTTTATGATATCTTCGTAATTAGATTGCCCGCTCTGTGATTACGTTGTCATGCTCTATGGTCATGGGCAAGCTGTCGCCTCTGTTGTTATTAAGCTCTGTGACCTATGATCAGTTTTCACGGAAGGACTTAAAAGCAATACAAATATGAAAATTTTGAACACACTCATTAAACGATGCTATAAATTGCTAAAAATCACAGTTTACAAAAATTACAAAGAAATTTTTGTAAATTGTGCGTAAGTGAAGGAAAATCGGCAGAGATAAAGTAGTTGTAGGATGTTTTTTTTTTTAATTATTGCATGGAAATTTAAAAAAATATAATATGTCAGGATTCATTTTTTTACTTTTAACTACACATTTAATTTAATTAATAATATCACCCTTCCGTTACGCTTGTGAAAAGCATACGGTGTTTACGTTAAACAATAAACTGTGACATTTTCATAATAAACAGATGAAAATTACTTTTTTAATTACTGTGACCAGGCTGTCATAACATTCGTTTAATTAAATAAAATATTATGTTGATTTTTATATTAATGTATAAAATGTAGCTTTAAAAAACTTACAATAATATTTTAAAATATGTACTTATAATATTATGTATTATTGTACGTTAACTTTGTCCTTAAAAGTGGGTTTTAATACATTGCACATTGTTCCTTATTACGCTAGTTTTTATTTTGGAATTTGGAAACGCCAAAGGAAATTTGTAACACTGTAAATAAGAATTGTATTGAACTCAGTTTTTATAGAATTTTATTACGATAACTCATTGATACTTAGGTATGTTTTTGTACTTTACTGTTACTTAGGTTTGATTTTTTATTTTTCAATGAGATTTTATTTACTCAATAGCGCTTTTTACTGCCTGACGTTAAAAGATTAATCAATAAATAGGTAACCCCGTTAAAAAGATAAACTCTTGTCAAAAATTTAGACTACGTCTTGACTGTAGTATGTATTGGCAATGTTATATGATTATTGGCTATCTAAGGCAATGTCTCCATTTTTCCGCCTTTTCCACAAAAAGATATAAGAGATACATGTGCCCAGTCCCACGGCATTCCAATAAATTTTGATACTTTTTCCCCAAAGAAACCACCAGATGTTTTTAATTCGTTACGAAATGGATCGAGCTTATTATCCGACCGATTGACGAATTATCGAATAAAAAATTCAATCGCACGCAATCGAGTGACCACGTTCGACCTTTAATCGTTTTATTCGACTAATTATAAAAATAAAACGTTTTTTTCGATCACGAATATTTTAAGGGGTCATAAGAATGGTCAATTGCTTGAGAGTATAATTTTCTTTCCATGTTTTAAATCCTATTTGATTTTTTACGAATAAAATCATTTTTAGGGTTCCACACCAAAAGCTTACTGAGTCTCTCTGTCTGTCTGTTTCCAAGGTGTACCTATCTCAAGAACTGGTTTTTGAGATTCCACCTGGAGACACAAGACTGTCTAGTAGACATTATACTTCTGTTTTGAATTCTGAATTTTCATACAAAAACACAATTTCTTGTCTACTCTCACTCTAGAGCGGAATGGACTATGGAACCCTCCGCGCGCGAATCTTTTTCGCACTAGGCCGATTTTGTTCAATTCAAACGGTTACAACTACAGAATATAATAAATGAACTTTTGGATTTATAATATTAAAAGTAATCTGACATGAATACATTATTAGTTATTATTATTAGCTATCAGTAGTTCCCATGATTGGACCACCAAAATTATGAATCATCTTCCGTTTTGTGACGTTACGTTCGGAACCTGTAACGGTAATTAAATTAATAGTTCCCCCGGTATATGTGAGCTATGAAAAGATTTAGATAACGCCAATATCACGCCTCCCCTCGGTACGGTCCCGTTACGGCGTTTTTTATTGTTATTACTTGTTTGTTTTTTTTTTTTGTTTACTTTAATTAAATTTTTGGAAATGTATTTTGTGAACACTCTGTAACCACCGTAATACGAGTACAATACAAATACCATCAATAATCAAATTTCTCCAACAGAGATTTTGCCCACTCGTGAGATATTACTTAACTGATCTTGAGATATTACTTAACTGATCTTTTTTTTTCAATGCTTGGCTGAATTTATTTTAAATCAAGGTTATGAAGTAATGTTTGTACCCGATTTGCAAAAATATATTCTCTAAAGATGGCCTATTGTACATAATATTTGTACGGTACCAATACGAGTCCAGAAATCATACCAAAAAAATATGGATGGATATACTGGAATTTTGATTACATAACTTATAGCCCAGATTTTTTACATTTTGTTCCGCCAGTTAAAAAATAAAAGCTCAAAATATATTCTATAATATACGTTCACCTTCCCAAACAACATGACTATACCAATAGGATTTTATTAGCCATTTTAACCCTCAAAATCGACGTAGATAGCCGGCAAATCGCCCGCATGCACCGGCCAACACGTGTAGATTACAATCTGGACAATTACTCCTTATGGGAAGTAACATAACGGAACAAAAAACTTAATGGAAACTTTCATTAAATGACCAATGATTTGTCAGTGTTAAAACGTAACAAAATGGACAAATTAATGCTATTAAATTTAGTTTGTTTGGTTAATGTTTTAGTTAGTGTTAATTTTAACAAGTCTGTGATCTTGTTAATTAAATTAACAAATGGGTTATTGTTCAAAGTGTATTCAATGAGAGTGAATTTAGTAAATTGGTAAGTCTTTGTTCTTGTTTTGGTTTTGGTATATAAATTGGTAAGTTTTCAAAGAACTTGAAAAGCGACTAAGAGCGGTAAATTATTATTTGCTATTTATTTTCGATCAATTGTTTGAAGTAATAATGTGAACGGGTTTCATAGATTATTGAAATATATTGTGTAGGAAAACCCTGTAAAAAACTAGTTCATACTTCAAATATCGAAATAATCCATCGCGGTGATTTTTTTCTCTCTAATCTACTTTTACAGACTAACAAGAATCTACTTTGATAGATTAAGTAGAATATGCAAGGATCTTTTTCAAGTGTTTTTCGTTCTTAATCGCTTTTAAGAGATCAGCTTAACTTTTAAGTGTTCCTAAATAATTCTGTAATGAATTAAGTACAGATGCGACCATTAAACAGAAAAAAAAACAAAAGAAAACAGACTTCCCCCTGTATAAATATTCATTGTCAATAAGGGTATTAAAACAAGATCAGAACTTTTAAACAAATAATTATATTATAATATGCCTTAAGTTGTAGGTATTATAGTTGAAAGTCCTGTGTATTTTAGTAGCTTATGCTAACTGTGGAAAGGTGTCATCTGCATCAATTTAAGTCGAATTAAGGCATTCCTGAAAAAGTTCCTGTATGTGACGGATTCAAGATATTTGGACTGGAAGTTTCTGAAAAATTGAACTTTATGTAGTCGGAATATTAAGAGTCGCATAGAAGGTAAAATAATTCTGAACTGTGCTCTAATGTCGGCAATATAATAAAAGTTGACATTCGTGCTGTCGCCTCACATGAAAATTATTGTTAGTAATTTTGCTTTGTTGTCTTATGTCAATTAAAATATTTAGTTATGATTTATGAAAATTTGTTGTCCTTTAAATAAAGTTTTAAAAAATGGAAAATTTATGAAATAAATACTTTTGAGTTTCTACCAAGGCCGGCCACGGCCCAGACTGACTGACGCGGACTCATTAAGAGCCCGGGTTACCCTCGAAATTCTCACACATACGTAATACCAAAATCATTTTGTCATACGAAAGTATTTAACATGTTTGAGTTATTTTTCAGCTTAAAATAGTAATTACCTAGGTTCCTAAACAAAAATTAACTTCAAAATATTTAAACACTAAAAAATATATAAATAAATAGTAAATTTACTACAAAATATTTAAATACTAAAAAATATTTTTTAGAGTTAAAATATTTTGTAGTAAATTTAATATTTATGTAGATATTTTTTAGTGCTTTACTCTATTTTTTAGTGTTTAAATATTTTGTAGTAAATTTACTATTTATTTATATATTTTTTAGTGTTTTACTATATTTTTTAGTGTTTAAATATTTAGTAGTAAATTTAGTAAAAAAAAATATACACAAAAAAAAATTTTTTAGTGTTTAAATATTTTGAAGTTAATTTTTGTTTAGGAACCTAGGTAATTACTATTTTAAGCTGAAAAATAACTCAAACATGTTAAATACTTTCGTATGACAAAATGATTTTGGTATTACGTATGTATGAGAATTTCGAGGGTAGCCCGGGCTCTTAAGGAAGGGTTTCGTTGTCCGTACCCAATATATTATTGTCATATTTTATATAAGTAATAATTAATCAATAATTGGCCCTCTTATGGGGCCTCTACGTTGGCCAATGATGACAATGCCTATCAATAGCGTTCATCTACAATTTCCCATGACTTCAGTTATGTATACTGTAGACAAAAGCTACAATCATGGTCACAATCTTAAATTTTTTCATAATGGCTTAAACTGATAATATTTTATATGAGTTTATTTCCCCCATCATTTAATCATACGGAACTCTGTAAACCTACGTAATAAAAATAGCGCCGTAAGTTAATGATGTGGCTGTCACTAAAACAAATGATTTGGCCCCATTAGCTGTTATTTTGTGTAAATTTGATAAATAGAACATAATTATTATACACCATATGGTAAGGGGGCGAAGTGCGGACACGCTAGACATCATTGAGCTGTGATTGAGTGCCAGCTTACTGGCGTACGAGTGGAGAGGTTGATAGTAACCACCACCTAAAGTTTATTCCTTACATTTAATAGTGAAGTAAAATATTTGAAAATACGAACTCAGAAGTAAAGAAATAGGGCCGATTTCAGATTTATACAACACATATTGTACGAGCTTTTGCCCGCGGCTTTGCTCGCGTTAAGAAGTATTATTATATACAAACTTTCATTCCCTATTTTAACCCTTTGGGGTTGGAATTTATCAAAATCCTTTCGTAGCGGATGCCTACGTCATAATATCTACCTGCATGCCAAATTTCAGCCAGATCCGTCCTGTGGTTTGGGCTGTGCGTTGATAGATCACCATGTCAGTCAGTCACCTTTGAGTTTTATATATTGACGACTGACTGACGATCTCCGTGGCGCAGTGGTGAGCGCGTCGGTAACTCAGGCCGGAGGTCGCGGGCTCGAGTCCCGCCGACGGAACAAACAAGTTTATGAAGTTCCTGGGTCATGGATGTGTATTAAATATGTGTATCGTATAATAATAATAATAATCTTAAATATATGTATAGTATAAATATAAAAGTATTAAATATATTTCCGTTGTCTGGTACCTGTAGGCTGTAACACAAGTCCTTCAGGTACTTAGTACTGGGCCATACTGACGTGGTGTGAAGCGTCCATAGATATTATATATATATATATATATATATATATATATATATATATATATATATATATATATATATATATATATATATATATATATATATATATATATATATATATATTATTATTATTATATTAAGATTCTGTGTCTTTGTTATTGTGTCTTTTGTCACTTAACAATAAAAATTATACTAATAAATAATAATGATGATGAAACTGATGATAACTGTGATAGTGAATGCAAAAATATCGTGCACACATTTGAAAAACGTAAAAATGTAAATGAAGCGATGTAGAATGAACACGTGCACGATTTGCATATCTGTATAAAGTTGTCGTGACGTACATACGGACATGTGTTTACTCTCACATTTGTTTTTGTGGTTATAACGTAAAATTTGCATAATGGTGGAAAATTAAAAAGTTTTATTAGAATTTATAATAATTCATCGAGGTCTTTGCTCTTTAGTGTTTTAATATTTTAAACGTGCCCACTAAAGATACTCGCGTATTGTGACGGTAGTTGTATGACCGAAATACGATAATAAAACCTAATCATACATTAGTTTATACTTTTTATCGTCATAATATTATGTCTTTACGAAAGTCCGAATAGTTAAATAAAATCGTTTTTTATCTACACCTCCATATTATAGAAAAAATAAATCGTTACTTATCCCAAAATTCATTTCAAATAAATAATTTATTTATCAGCCTCATATTGAAATCAATAATAATTTCAACTCTCTTTAATAAAAAAAATCCATAGGTTTTTTTGTATTGATTCTCTTTAAAGACTGTACTTACCTACTTAAATCGCAAAAATAGTATTTATTATGATTTATGAAATACTATTACTAATTATCCTTCGATAAATTTTATTATAAGTTTTGTCATCCTTTTAAGTTTCAGTTTTGACTACTTTGTTGTTTTTATTTATTATTAATTAGCTGTTCCGGTGAACTTCGTAAATCGTATCATTAAGAAACCTTCCCTGGACTTCAAGAATTATTTTTAAGAGTAAAATTAGCAGAATCGGTTCAGCCGTTATCGAATTATAGCGTTACTAACACAATTGGAAATCCATTTTTATATATAACTAGCTGTCCCGGCAAACGTTGCTTTGCCATAATATATACGTGGGAGAGCCATACTTCGGCACGAATGGGCTGGCTCGACCGGAGAAATACCACGTTCTCACAGAAAACCGGCGTGAAACAGCGCTTGCGCTGTGTTTCGCCGAGTGAGTGAGTTTACCGGAGGCCCAATCCCCTACCCTATTCCCTTCCCTACCCTCCCCTATTCTCTTCCCTTCCCATCTCTACCCTCCCCTTTTAACCTATTCCCTCTTAAAAGGCCGGCAACGCACCTGCAGCTCGTCTGATGCTGCGGATGTCCATGGACGACGGAAGTTGCTTTCCATCAAGTGACCCGTTCGCTCGCTTGCCGCCTTATTTCATAAAAAAAATATATAAAGCATTTCGAGCATATTATTATTTTATTGAAGTGACTAAATAAGTATGTTACCATGGTAACGTCCCGTCCCTTCCCGTCCCGTCGCACAAACAATGGTCGCCGTCATTCAGTCTCAGGTTGTAATAATTTACTATTATTTATTCAACAAATGCACTTTTCAATATATAAAGTACCGAGTAGCCGATTCACAGACCTACTGAATATGTATATAAAATTTGGTAAAAATCAGTAGAGCCGTTTCGGAGGAGTTCGTGGACTAACATTGTGACAAGAGAATTTTATATATAAGAAGACTAGCTGTCCCGGTGAACTTCGTGTCACTTTAAAACCTTTCCTGGACTTTTACGAATATTATATGACTAAAATCAGCCCAATCCGTTCAGCCGTTTTCGAGTTTTAGCGCGACTAACACATTTGAAAATCCATTTTTATATATATATAAGATTTAAGTTATAGAAGTAAGTATAGATATTTATTATTTATACAACAACGTTAATTTTTTATTATTTGAAAGTGACATCCCCATAAATATTATATTATTCAATTATTATTTTATAAGTTTACAAGTTAAATTAAGACATTAGATAGTTATTACAGCCAGATGTTCAATTTAAAACCAACCAGGTGGTTCGTTTTTTGTAGTTTTAAAATATTTTTATGCAAATATCTAAATTGTCAATAAAGGGTAGAATATTTAATTTTTTGCTATTTAATTCATTAATTTAATTAGCCTAGTATAATTGAATTAGTAAAATTTTTAAGTTTATTTTTGTTTCATACACGCCACCGCCAGGCTGTCGGTAGGCAGTTGTTAGAATAATTTATATTAATTTTGTCACACTTTATGTGGTAACATTTGTTACAATAGTGCAACACCTAGTTTCTTACCTTCTATTTACTTATTGTATTTAGAAGAATAGACAAAAAAGAGCATGAATGATATTTGATAAATAAAGAAGTTAGTGAAATTATGACAATATAGTTAAATAAAAGGTTCTATAGGTTCTACCGACTGTCAGTAGACTTTGTTATGCTTATTACCACTTATTCCATTTTCAAAAATGTAACAAAAACATCCTTTTTACGTGAATTGTGTGTGGTCGGGTAAAACGGGTGAGGCATAGCGAATTGGCCCGCAAAATGTTTATCAATGTTTTGTTATTGGGCATTTGCACTGTGCACGTTTCGGACCATTTAGACCCAAAGGCGGTCCGTCCTATAAGACCAATTAGACAAGGTCCGACTCACTATGCTTAAGATCCAATTTCACCAATGCGACGTGTGTGTTAGACTACCTCTGTGGCCCAATGAGGGATTTTCATAACTTTTTAATTTGATTGTCAAACAGTTTCCATTTTAGTAACTAGATGGCGTATGGGTAGACAACTATCGGTAATAACAGGAAATGCCATCAATAATTGCTAGAAAACTGGTCAAAAGAATGTAAAACTTGACACTTTTGAATTTGAAAACGACGCCATAATATTCCAATGACTAGGATAACAAAGTTATTACAAAGATGTTTTAGTTACAACTCGCGGAAGAAATAGCCCTGTTTACCGATATTCACACCAAATATCACAGGAATTATACATTTTGGTTTTGACAACATCTTACGACTTACCTGCACTTGTGCCAGATAACGGGTATTTCATGGCTAATATTTTACCAATAATGAACATCAAAGACCCAAATAACACAATTTGGGAAAAAATAATAAAAACCACACCAACAATAAAAAGTAGAAGGAGTTTGAAAGTGACATGCCCATGACATGCCCGCCAAAAATCTTTCAGTTTTTTTTTTTTTTTTTTTTTTTTTTCCTTCTTGGCAACTTGACACAATTTTGCGTATGTTGTGCCACAGACGAGTAAAAGGTAAGGAACTAGCGGAAGGAATAATAGGAACGGAATTTGGAATAAGTTAATTAATATAGTTTAAAACTCTATATATAAATCAATTACAATAAAATACAAAATCAAATATTAATGTTATTTAAAGATAAGTAATTACTTATACAAATATATACATTTTTATCATTATAATGAAGTAGAATATTTACAGAAGTAGGAAATGGGATGGGAATCAATGATAAGCTATGATATAAATGGGAATGATCATGGAGGGGACAGGATAAAATAACATGGTTTAAATCACCAATTTCGCCACACTCGCATAAATTATCACGTCGAACGCCAATTCTCATAAGGTGTGTAGGAATGCACAAATGACCTAGTCTCATTCGAATAATCGACGTTGTTACGTTTTTAGAAAGATGAATTTTAGCAAACCAAGGCTTAGTTGGGATCACGGGTTGAATTTTTTGATAATGAACTGCTTTTGTTTGACTGCTCAGTCTCCATGACTCATCCCACGCTTCTACGAGAGAGTTCCTGGCAAGAGCAACCAAATCATGAGTGTAGTTATGAAAAGGAAATACATCTCCACAGAATATAGCGTCTTTTGCCATTTTATCAGCTAACTCATTGCCTATAATGCCACAATGGCTAGGTATCCATACAAAAGTAACAGAGTAGCCTTTTAATTTACATCTATATAAAAGATTACGTATCTGAATAATAATAGGAAAACTGTTTTTTAATTTAAAAGGGAATTTATTTAGGGTTTGCAAAGCGCTTAAGGAGTCTGAGAATATTAGAGCCTTCTCAAGTCTACCGAGTAGAATGTACTCGATAGCCTTGAAAAGACCATAACACTCCCCAGTAAAAACAGAGGATTCAGGAGGAAATTTAACTTTTTGCACAATATTATATTGTAAATGGTAGATCCCTACTCCTACATGACTGTCTGCAGAATTCTTTGATGCATCAGTGTATAAATGATGCCATCCTTGCCAATTGTTATTAGTTATGTATTTAAATATATTACTAGCAAAATATTTATCAGACTTCTTGATACCGATATCATAACGAACATCGGGCATAAGAATTAGAGCTTCGTATGAAGATTCAAATAAAGGAAAAGATGGGGAGCGAAAAGTAGGAGCGTCTAAAGTCAAAAATTTACGATAGCTATGAATGAGTGGGGGTTTAGATTTGTGAAGCCAGTATTTACTATTATCGTAACAAAGTTGAGATAGAGTATTAAGTTTAGGAATTAAAGGATGATTTAGAAATTGGTAGCAGCGAAGGAAGAATTTATCTGCAAGATATTGTCGTCGGAGTTGAAGAGGAGGTTCACAACACTCCAACTGAAGAGCGTTTATTGGAGATGATTTCATAGCACCACAGATTATGCGTAAAGCTTTGGCTTGTATTTTATCAATTTTTTGTAATCCACTCAAGTTACATGGCTCTAAAAGAAAAGTCCCATAATCTAATATGCTTCTTATCATTGCATTATAAATTAATTTCATTGTAAAAGGGTGGGATCCCCACCAAACACCGGAAAGACTTTTTAACATGTTTAGGTTTCGCTCACATTTTGAATAGATGTATTCAAAATGCGCGTTACCATTCAATTTTGAATCTAAATATAATCCTAAAAATTTTACATTTTCTTTTACAGGAATTAGAATCCCATCATAAAAAACTGTAACAGGCGGAGGCATACGCAGCCGTGAAAATAAAACCACAGAGCTTTTATCAACCGATAACTCTAAGCCATTCTTGTCCATCCAGATTTTTAATTTCTTTAAGACATTTGTCAAATCCCTACAAGCATCACGTATAGAGTTAGAAATTATATAAATAGTCTTATCGTCTGCGTATTGTAACAGTTTTATTATATTATTTAAGTCTAAACATTTTTCTAAGTCAGCAGTGTATAAGTCGTACAATAGAGGACTTAAAACAAATCCTTGCGGAATACCTTTACGGACAACTCTCGTTTGTGTACAGTCATCTAAATTTAAACTTATAATTCTTTCCAACAGTAGATTTATGATAAAATTTACTAAAATTATTGGCACACCCAAAAGAATTAACTTTTCCTTAAGTATAGATAAATTTACATTATCATATGCAGAATTTATGTCCAGAAAACATGCAACGACAAATTTATTATCTGTTAATGAAATGCGAATGTCTGTGGTCAGTATGGCAATGTTGTCTATGGTCCCTCTACCTTTCCGAAATCCGAATTGTGAATTTGACAGGAGGTTATGTTTTTCAACAAACCATTCTAACCTATTTTTGGCTAAATGTTCAGCAATTTTTAATAGTACTGAAGACAATATAATGGGACGATACGATGTGGCGGAGGATGGTGGTTTGTTTGGTTTTAATATGGGTATCACTTTTTGCATCCGCCATGAAGTTGGTATATTCCCTGTTAATAGAATTTCATTAACTAATTTCAGGTAATACTGTAAAATTTCGTCGGTTGCATGTTGAAAGAAACTATAAGGAATACCATCCAGTCCAGGAGAAGAGTCTTTTAAATTTTTTACTACCCCTTTAAGTTCTTCCAGAGTAAAAAGAGAGTTTAAGTCCTCGAAATTTTCATTTAGCATTGGACATGGAGATAGACAGGAAACTGAAGGAGGAGCTAAGTTATCAAGAAAATTACTAGACAGAGATTCAGGAATGGGAAAGAAGAAAGGTTTAAATGCTGACCTATATCGTCTTATATTATTCCACACTGTGGTAGGGTGTACGTCCGGATTTAGAGATAGACAAAATTTTCTCCAGCTTGTTACCTTTTTTGTCCTGAATAGTTTTTTTGTTTCCTTAACGCAATCAAGGTAATGCTGATAGTTAATTATATTTGGGTTTCTATTATACCGTTTTTCACATTCTTTTCTGTTCCTAATAGCAACTGTGCACTCTTGATCCCACCAAGGTGGAGATGGTGGATGATTAGATGATAAATTCTTTTTAGGAAAAGTGTCATCAGCTGCTTTTATGAATGCCTTGGCCAAGGCCTCGGCACAAATAGATGTATTTCCTGAATTTATGTCGGGGAGGAATGGCAACTGATTTGAAAGTAAAATTTTAAAATTATCCCAATCCGAATTATTGTTTAAATGGTATTTTTTTGAGGATTGATTATGATTAGACGATTTATTACTGTTTCTGCCTGGAAATGAAATAATGATGGGAAAATGGTCACTACCGTGACTTGAGTCTAAAACATTCCAGTGAAAAGCTGATGAAAGATTAGGTGAACAAATGGATAAATCTGGAGCACTGCATCCTTCATGAGGAGTAGTACGACGGGTTGGCTGGCCGGAATTAAGGATGCACAGTTGGTGATAATCTACCAAGTCCAGCAATAGATTCCCCCATGAGTTGTCTTTATGACTACCCCATGCTTGATGTTGAGCATTTAAATCTCCAAGTATTACTATTGGTTTGGGTAATGAACTGATCAGATTATTAATGTCAGAAAAAATGCTATATGATGGATGGGGTATATACAATGAAACAAAACATATGTTATTTACAGATGCAGCAATGATTGAGAAATCTGAGTGATGTGGAGGGAGAGAAATATGATGAAATGATTGATGATGTTTGATGAGCAAAGCTGTACCACTATGCCCATCAGATCTATCTTCCCTAAGACAGGTATATCCGGAAATCTTAAAGAGAGATTCCGGTTTTAGCCATGTCTCTTGTAAGGCAAGAATAGATGGTTTATATTTATTAATTAGATATAAGATTTCATGTTTTTTGCTAATTGCGCTTCGGCAATTCCACTGTATTATGTGGTCCATTATTGGATGTATTGTTACTATTTGTTTCTGTATTCAATAAAGCTACGTTGGACGGTGAAAAAGTGGATAGCAATGTTATTAATTTGTTTAAGGCTAGAACGGTTTCTTGGATAGAGTTAACATCAAAATTAGGCGTAGGATAGGCTGAACCATTATTACCTAATGGAGGATTATAATTCTTTATTAAAGTGTTATGAGCTTGTCTATCATACCCATACTCCTGTCTATGAGGAGATTTAGGTTGTTTAAAAACTGTTTTTTTGTATGACTTTTGACCTAAACTACTATTATTTCTAATGTTGTTATTTACAAAGCTTGATTTTTGTATATTTACAGGTGTTGACAGAGTATTGGAGGATATAAGTACATCTGAATATAATTTAGAGACAGTTGGATGGAGTTTGGAGGCTTCAGAATACGACAGGCAATTATGAGCCATTGACTCTTTTATGGACTTTTGTCTTTGATACTCAGGACACTTTTTGTCTGTAGCATTATGTGAACCACGGCAAATACAGCAGTACACAGAATCCTCCTCTACTGAGCAGTTTTCTCCAGCATGACCTTGACCACACCTATAACACCTAGGTGTGGATCGACATTGGGTTTTTACATGACCATACCTGCAGCAGTTATAACATTGTATGGTAGGGAATATATAAAGATCTACAGGCAGAGCATTGTAACACATAAACACCCTCTTGGGTAATACTTGTCCATCAAAAGTTATTACGACAGACTCAGTATTATTAAATTGAGTAGTACCATTGACAACGGTTTTTTTCTTTAACCTTCTTATTTTTAAAATCTCCCCGCAACCAAAGGGAACTGTTATATTATTAATAATGTCCTCATCGGACCAATCAGCGGGAATCCCTCTGACTAGGCCTATTCTGCTAACTTGGAAAGACGGTATAAAAACTTTATATTGATCTGCACTTAATTGTTGGCTATTTATAAAGTTGTTAGCATCCGAATACACAGAAAATGAAACAGATAGTCTATTTCTAGCGATCTTTTTTATGCTACCATCAATTATATTTTGTATATTATTTTTCTTTAAATAATGACCAAAAACAATCGGATGAAAATTAACGTTTTCATTAGGAGATTTTATTACTTTCTGTATGTGAACTACATATGGAGTTGAGTCAGTGTCTTTATACATTAACCTACTTACCCTAGAATCAACTAAGCCTTGGTTTTTCGCGGTATTGTCAATTGTCTGTGTCTCATCTATTATATTATTGTCTTTACAAGCTGTGTTGTTTTCAGAATCGCTAGAACACATGCAATTAACATCTTTTTTAGCTTTTCTTGGGTCACTTTTAATTTTTTTCATGCATTTCCTACAGCGCCTTTTAGATAAAGCTGGACGTTTACGTGCGTTTGTTGAGTATGAAGCATCTGTATCCATACTCGATTCATTTGAAATGGTCACATAATGACCAACGGGGGGACCAGGTCCCCCCGGGTCGGGCTCCTCCATGGTATTCTTATAAACTACGAAATAAAAGAAGACTTACCTAAATAAAACTTAACTACACTACTAATGAGAGAAAATATGACTAAAAATAAACTATTTAATTAACTATTTACATATAAAAATTAATTTTAAAATTTTAAGAAAAAATACCGCGACCGCCTTATTCAAGTTCCCGCGCTTTTTTTTTCAAATCTTTCAGTTGTCAGTTTTCAGTTTGACAATTTGCGTGTTCCTAAACTGTTACCAGTATACTGACCTAATCGCTTAGGCCAATGATCGCTTAGGTTTAAGATATTTTGATTTATGCCACACTTGACAGTACACTGATATTTTTTAGAAACACAACCAATATGTATCCGTGATGCCAACCTACAGATAATTTCAGATCGGTGGGGAACCAATAGAAAATTTAGAAGTGTCTATCGTCGCGCCATCTGGTGGAGATTAAAAATAAGAAAACCTCTTATTGTTTGAGTGTGGCAGCTCAAGCCGGGGATCGCGGGTTCGAATCCCGCCGACGGAACAAAAAGTTTTCAATGTTCCTGGGTCTGGATGTGTACTAAATATTATGTGTATGTTATAATAAAAATGTTAAAATATAAACAGTATAGTATAAAAGTATTAAATATATATTTCCGTTGTCTGGTACCTGTAACACAAGTCCATGGACTTAGCACGGGACCAGAGTCCAGACTGACGGCGTGTGAAGCGTCCATAGAATATACTATTATTATTATAACAGCTTGTTAATATGTCATGTCGTCTCTTTCATTCATATAAAAGACGAAAGCGCTAACGTGATACCGGCCTCACCGAGCATACCACCTAGCTCGGTCGGAAGGTCTTCCTTTGGCCACCACGCATTTTCCCACATTGGTGACCCTCGACAGAACACATCATCACTCCCCGCCCCTCCGCACCGCGCCAGTCAGCATCGCCTCATCGGGAACCTCGTCTACTAGCCGCAATGTACCGCGGCCTGGGCGACTTCGCATCGGCATCATCGGGCTTTCTCACTACACCGACCGGTCAGTAAGCAGAGCACAATGCACATCTCTCCTGGTCAGCACGTAGCATCGGCCCCGCACGCAGCTTATCCGACTCACTGGATCCCGTGCAGCAGGCTCTTATAGTTCCGACTCACTGGGACTCATTGCAACAGTTCCGACTCACTGGAACTCTCTGGCATTCGCGACTCAAGCGACAAGACTTCAAGATTCGACCTCCGGTCTTCGGGGGGGAGTGATGTGGCGGTACCCACAATCCGCCTAACATTCCTGCATCGCGCTATCGAAGTTTTCTAAGCGCGTCGGTATATAATATGTTACGCTCAAAGACCGAAATCACTCAGTGAGCAAAAAAATAGCTCACAACGCGTTGTGGTCACAGTGAAACAGCCACGACGCGAATTTCGGGTCGTGGCTCTAATGATAACGGCCACGACGCGTTCTGGTAATCACAAAAAGGCCATAACGCGAAATTCGTGTCGTGATCAATGCTATTCGTTTTTCTTGATTTGTTCTTGATTGATTAAATATCCATAGGTATGGAAAATTATATTTGAATTACAACGCGTACTACAAAATATTTTTTCTTTTACTAAAGGCTGATTTACATTGATATAGTAGCTGGCGCCAGCAACACTGGATTCCGTCGCTGGATCAGCACTGTATCAATGTAAACGTGTTTCAATCCAGTGCTGGATTGTATTGAAACATGTTTACACTGATACAGTGCTATCAATGTAAATCAGCCTTTAATCACTGCATAACGTGCTTGTCATTATAATATTATTTATAAAATATCCATAGTTCCATACTATCCGTACTAATATTATCTGTCTGTCTGTCTGGCGCAACGTGTTGTTGTTTTTACCCGACTGCCGGGAGGGTTATGTGTTTAGCGCGTATCTTGTATGTTTGTAATATTCTTCCTTACCTTGTATCTTCAGAACCGCTGAACGGATTTTCATATTTGAGGTATCGTTAGATTTGTCTTAATGACCCAAGTGTTCTTAGATAGGTGACATTAAGAAAAATCAAAATGGCAGATGTTTGACGTCATATTGTGAGGTAAAAAAAATAAAAATTCTACCAAGCATGTCGAGTGGGGTATCAAAATAAAGGATTTTAAACACTGATTCTAAATATATATACAACTTGCAGTTTTAATATTAAATAGAACAATAAAATATCTATGTTACGCTCAAAGACCGAAATCGCTCAGTGAGCGAAAAAATAGCTCACAACGCGTTGTGGTCACAGTGAAATAGCCACGACGCGAATTTCGCGTCGTGGCTCTAATAAAAACGGCCACGACGCGTTCTTGCAATCACAAAAAGGCCATAACGCGAAATTCGTGTCGTGACTGATATGCTATTCGTTTTTTTTTGATTTGTTCTTGATTGATTAATCATCCACAGGTATGGAAGATTATATTTGAACTACCACGCGTACTACAAAATATTTTTTCTTTTACTAAATCACTGCATAACGTGCTCGTCATTATATTTTTTATAAAATATCCATAATTCCATACTATCCGTACTAATATTATCTGTTTGTCTGTCTGACGCAACGTGTTGTTGTTTTTTTATATGTAAGTAAAGTAATCTGATCTCAAGAAATAATAAAAATATAGTTTTATTTTAATTAATATAATTCAAATATAATACTACTAGTTGATGTCCGCTACTACGTTGCACGGGCGCCAGACAGACAGAGAGACAGACATTAATAATAGTTATTAGTACGGATAGTATAAAACTAAGGATATTTTATACATAATAATAATAAACACGTTATGCAATGATTTAGTAAAAGAAAAAATATTTTGTAGTACGCGTGGTAGTTCAAATATAATCTTCCATACCTATATATGATTAATCAATCAAGAATAAATAAAGAAAAACGAATAGCATATCAGCCACGACACGAATTTCGCGTTATGGCCTTTTTGTGATTGCCAGAACGCGTCGTGGCCGTTTTCATTAGAGCCACGATGCGAAATTCGCGTCGTGGCTTTTTCACTGTGACCACAACGCGTTGTGAGCTATTTTTTCGCTCACTGAGCGATTTCGGTCTTTGATCGTAACATCTACACTAATATTATAAAGAGGAAAGATTTGATTTTTTGTTTGTTTGGCTCCGAAACTACTGGACCGATTTGAAAAATTATTTTACCATTGGAATTCTACATTACTTTTGCTGAACATAGGCTGAATTTTATTTTGGAAAAAATAGGGTACCATAATATATTTGGGTTCTTTGGACGCAAGGTGTAAAAAATTAATCAGAAAAGTTACTTATTTTACGTACGCTGCCTAAACTATAAAAGATAGAACCGTAAATTCTAAGTAATCGTAGAACTTACAAATATCTACAAAAAAATTTGCGACACACTATACCCATCTATGTCAAGTGAGGCACAATAACCATTTTTTTATTTAAAAATCTTGAAATTTTTTTGGACTACATTTAAACGCGTTTATTTTACTCATTCTTTTAATCCTTATCAAAATAAATTATTCCATTACTAAGTACAGTTTATATAGATGATGTTTGGTCTTTGAATGAATAAAATTGGACATTTGGTTTTGAAATTATGGCGAAATTAAAATATTACGATAGTTGGCGTCACCAAGGCGGGTGCGCGTGCGGGAGGAAGACAATCTGTGTAGGGTGCTGCAGCCTGCGTCGTCGATGCTAGTGTCGGAGTCTGTGAATTGACCTGGGAATCATTTTGCGGACCGAGTCTTTCCTGGGTATGCTTTTTGCAGAGCTGACCGACATCCACGCGGGCGGAGCCGCGGCCGATCGCTAGTAATAAAATAAGAAAAAACCAAAATCCGACTGCATGGATAAATCCAATATTAATTAATAATAATAATATCTATGGACGCTTCACACCACGTCAGTCTGGCCCCGTGGTATGGTTCTTCTTCTACATTTTTCGATGTAACCTTCTATTTATCCTGGCATGAAACTCGTAAGCAAGAGTCCATCAATTAAAACATGGATTCGATGCCTCCGGCAGAATTAGGTCTTGTTTCGTTCTTTTTAGTTAAGTAACATTTTTTGCAGTCGGGTTTTGGGATTTTTAATTAATTAATTTGTTGTTTTTTTATTATATGTATATTTTATAGTTTTATTTTAATTAAGTAATATAATTTAAATATAATACTACCTACTAGTTGATGTCCGCTACTACGTTGCGCCAAACAGACAGAGAGACATATTAATAATAATTATTAGTACGGATAGTATAAAACTACGGATATTTTATATTAAATAATAATGATAAAGACGTTAGGCAGTGATTTCGTAAAAGAAAAAATATTTTGTAGTACGTGTGGTAATTCAAATATAATCTTCCATACCTATAGATAAAAACAAATCAAGAAAAACGAATAGCATATCAGCCACGACACGAATTTCGCGTTATGTTCTTTTTGTGATTGCCAGAACGCGTCGTGGCCGTTATCATTAGAGCCACGACGCGAAATTCGCAAATGAAAAGGAAAATAATCGGCCAAGTGCGAGTCGGACTCGCGCACGAAGAGTTCCGTATCAGCATAGAGTGAAAGTAGACAAAAAATGTGTTATTGTATGGGAACCCCCTTTAAATATTTACTTATTATTTAATTTTTAGTATTTCTTGTTAAAGCGACAACAGATAATATATACACAATCTGTGAAAATTTTAGGAGTCTAGCTATAGCGGTTCTTGAGATACAGCCTGATGACATACAGATAGACAGACATCGAAGTCTTAGTAATAGGGTTCCGTTTTTACCCTCTGAGTACGGAACCCTAAAAATGAGTAGAGCGTACCTACTTAATCGCTCTTATATGAATAAGATGTTAGTTTTTCATTTACTTCATCCATTTATGTCTTCAATTGGCATTACCTCCTTTCAACTACTAACCGTTTACAATGAAATCAAACTCTTAACCCTTCATTATTATTCTTAAAATTTGGTCTAAATACAGGCCAATTTGACCCACGCTTAAATCATATTTATTTAACAACCCTAAACGATCAGGTTCAAAGTGGCAAATCTTTTTTAATCCGGGTATAAAAATATACGGTCTATTTCTCTACTCACCCCCCAAGTTCAAAAGATTTAAAATCCGCGAAGCCCCATATTTCACCCTTCAGTGGTTCAGTTGAAATGGTTTAACTTTGGATCTATATATTTATCATAAATCGAAAGGACTTAGTATACTGAGCTCGTTAAAATAAGCAGGATTTATAAAAATTAAAAAATTAAAAAAAAAAAAAAAACAACAGATGAAGAGTTTTGAAACTAACGTTGTTTCTTGTTTTCAATTTTTTCAATCTTACAGAGTATCATTAATTTTAATATTAAATCCTTGGTTACATGTAGCCTGTAGGTTACATGTCTTGAATAATAATAATGATAAATGCACCTAAAATATTAAAATAATGCAAGCGTAGGTAGTGTTTAAATAACAGTGAGAGCACAAAAGAAGCACCCTCTTAATAACATTTCATTAAACTTAAGAATCAAATAAGGTACTTACTAAAAATATACAATATTTTCAGTACTTACAAGGCTTACTATACTTGTAGGTAACTCAGTACACCCCAATCTCAATAATCTTCCAATCCTAATACCGATAGATGGATACCAAATGTTGTAGTTCGTCAGACGTCACCATGACTGGTGCAAAGGGGAGAGGCGAATAGGCACATTTGACTATGTGCATTATGCTGACAGTGATGATGTATTGAGATGAGCTAAAGTGTGTAAAATCATTTACGTAAAGTTAAGTTGTATAGATTTTTCGCTTAAGTGTTTTGATATAAGCGTAGATAGCTTTATAAAAAAGAGAGAAGACAAATTAAAAACAAAACGCTTCTTCGGCAATTATTTACTCTGTTTTGAGGAATATTACTAGATGACGCCTGCTGCTCCGTTGCGTCTAATTTTTGTTTAATATAAGTTTCACCCAGAATAGGGGCGCGCGGTGCACCGTACGCGGCACCGTGTTACGGTACGGCGCCGTACCGTGTCACGGTGGCGGCGCACTATGGAAAATGGTAGAACTAGAGCATATCATAAATGGTTTTTAAAAATATCACAATTTGAATGAAATATTTATTGCATTTGATACTCTAATAACCAAATAATTCTAATCAAACATTTTTTTGTACTAAAACTGCATAAATATATTTTTTTCATAGGTTGAAGTAAGTTGAAGTAGTGGATGGCTCATTCAAATGTTTGCATACACATAATTCAAATGAATATTGTGAAAAAAGTATTTAGCACATGCATGCGGTTTTATACATTTTTAAAAAGAATATTTTATGTGATTATTAATGAGCTATTAACTTTTTTTAATATGCTTTTTATTTTTGAGTAAGTACTTAAAAATTGACATACCCTATTTTTCACTTTCTTTTTTTTTTCGTCGAAGGTTTTCATATTTACCCACGTTTCCCCACGCGTAACTTTATGTGTTATTTGATAGCCTTACTATTCATAAATGAAAAATTAAAAAAATCTGCTGCGGAAGTTTGCGGTCCTGGAAGTTATGGGAAAAAAATGTGATAGAGGTCAGAGTAGATAATTCGGTATCTTTTGCGGTTACTGCTGACATACTTTTCAAAGATAATATTAACCACAATATTTTGATAGCTATAGCTTATTATCTATTTTGCACTCGTCCTGCGTGAGTAAATATGCATAACATTGACATTAGTACGTATTTAATATCTGAAAAACCAGTATATAAGGGGAAGCAAATATCTTCAAATTGCACACTTCAGCGTGTATTTAATATTAAGTGACACTTATTGAAATTGGTTATTTCCATTAAAATGTCAACTTTCAAGTGTACTAAGGGTGATTTCATCATTCCCTATATCGAGCGTGGCAGAACCTTGGAATCGTTGTCCATAGTTCTACAGCAAACATTAAATGTTTCTGAAAACAACTTGTGTTTTATAATTGGTGACATTCAAAAACATATTCTGCCTTCTTTCAATAAGCGCTGGGCTAAAGCATCACGGAAAAAGGACCAATTTATTCTGAATAATACAAGCTGGCTGGAGTCAGGATATTCAGTACAGTTTCCGGAGTCTGAAGCACATTCACTGCCATCAACTTCTGGTGAACAAGGAAGACCGTGCATTGCTTATGGAGACTCCTCAGAATCAACAAAGAAAAGGAAAAACACTCTTTTACTAGAAGAATATGGGTTTGAGCACATTTGTAACGCATTTTTGCAAGGACTGCGGGCCTTAAGTGAGTATGCAGAGGCTCGTCTTGTTGAAGAGCTAAGAAACTCTGAGAGCGAAAAGAAAAAAGTTGTCTCGACTACGTGGAAGGAGTCAAACCAAGTGAAGATTTTATCTGATACAGAAGCATTGAGTGCTTCTATTGATTTGGATCTAACTAAAGCACAATATATGTACCTAAGAAATTTAACCAACGGAAGAAAGTGCACAATGTTTCCCCCATATTACAAAATATAAGAAATAAAACAAACTTGCTATCCACCATCTTCTATAATCGAAATCACAAATACTTATGCTAAAGTGATTAATATACAAGACTTACTGGACCACACAGTTGCCAGATTTTTCAAAATTGATTCAGTTTTCCAAGAACAATACAGAAATTTAATCCTTTACTGTAAATGGGGATGTAATGGTTCATCTGGCCAAAGTCAATACAAGCAGAAACTGCCAGAAGAATCGGAAACTATTTCAGATGCCAATCTGTTCGTCACTTCATTAGTTCCCATTAGATTAATTGATGACCTCTCAAAGGCCATTATTTGGCAAAATCCAGTACCTTCATCTGTTCGTTATTGTAGACCCATTTCTATTGAATTTTGTAAAGAAACTCCTGAAAAAACTAAGGCAGTTGTAGACGAAATTACCAGACAAATTGAATCTTTACGCCCGTCATTAATAAACAAAGATAGTGTTGCAGTAAATGTGAAGCACGAACTTTTTCTAACAATGATTAATGGCAAGGTGACTCAGGTCCTAACAGAAACTCCATCGGGTTCTACGTGCACGATATGTGGGGCTACTCCTCGACTTATGAATGACCTATTAAAAGTGACTGCCAGACCTGAAAATGAAAGTGCTTACCAATATGGATTATCCACATTGCATGCCTGGATTCGCAGCATGGAAATGGCATTACACATTTGCTACAATCTTGACTTTAAGTCTTGGTCTGCTATAACAGAAGAAAAAAAGAAATTGAAGAAAGAAAAGACGGAATTTGTTCAAAAACGTTTCAGGGAAGAGCTAGGATTAATTATCGACAAACCTCGAAAAACAAAAACGATTTTAAAATTTTATGTATTTTATTATGCTTGTGTGATAAGTAATTATTTAAGTTTTCCTAATTTTACTCATATTAGTACTTATTTATAAAAAATAAACATATAACTACTCGTAATATTACTTTTTTTCTCTTTTCTTTTTTTTTACCTAAAATAAATATGTATACATTGAAAAAAAATACAAAAATTGATTATTTTTAAAATCTTTGTATATCACTGTATACATGTGCCAAATCTCAATATAATACGATGAAAAACCTTGAAGTTACAGATTTTTGATCCGATACGGACCCAAATTTTCCACTGTGCGGCGTCGTGCCGTAACACGGTGACGGCGCCGTGCCGTGTCTGAAGGGGACGCAGCCTCTCAGACAGACAGACACACATTCGCATTTATAATATTAGTGTGGATCTTATATTATAACCTTTCAAGCCAAGTCGTTTAACTATTAAGTAGCATACAAGCATACTCGATAAAAATAATCCTCCTGTTATAAAACTTGTTATTCCCCTATTACCTACTTAAATCATAATCAATCGCTTTGCTTTAACAGGTGAGCTTATTACAGATTACCCTCAGTGCCTGCACGCGTAAGCGCCATCTGTTGCTACTTGTCGATCACAATCTTTGATGCTATCTCTCACTCATTCATGACTCAGTTGCGTATTATCATATTATCTGGCTGGTTAACCAAATAAAGTGGTATTTTACACAATACTTTATGCAGGAGGGTCAAAGTATCTTCAACAGTTAAAACATTCTAAATGACAACTACTTTGACCAACTTAAAATTAAAAGCAAAATATACTGATTATTTTTATGAGATTAGATATTATCTATACTATTATAAAGCGGAAGAGTTTGTTAGTTTGTTGGTTTGTTTGATAATTTGCTAATCTCAGGAACGACTGGTCCGATTTGAAAAATTCTTTCAGTGTTGGGTAGTTCATTTATTGAGGAAGGCCATAGGCTATATTTTATCACGCTAAGACTAATAGGAGCGAAGAAATAGAGGAAAATGTGGAAAAACGGGGGAAATTATTTGAAAGGGCTTATCTCACGAATCACTAGAGCAATTTTTCTGTTATTTGGATTAGATATGAAGTAGGCCACGTGAAGGATCACAGGCTATTTTTTGTGGACTAATTTGTCTGTGAAATATCTAAATTACGCGGGCGAAGCCGCGCTGAACATCTAGTATTTAATATTTCCCACATTATTTTTAATGGCCATAGAAATACTCAATAACTTTCATGAAAATAACATGTAAGAAACACTTACCAAATCTTAACTTATAAGTGATGTTTTTCTATAAAACCTTGAAACTTTGAAAGCATCATGATCTGTATATCAATCACGCCTTTATGCCTCATCATCCCATTTAGTACAAGATTTTCCAAACGCACTTCTTCTCATTCGATTAAGGCATTAAAGCATTATAAGTATCGCAAAGTCAGCGTACGAATCCATTTCCTCTCTCGTCCCCAAGAATTTTACTTGCACCGAATTAGTCATAATCCACGGCTAATTTATCATCCCGAGGGAATGAGTTGGAAAAACTTTGATTATCTTCTTCTTATGAAACTATACTCTGATGTGGTAACTGAAAATTATAAGAAATTATTGGTTGACATCAAATATTAACAGGTGTTCCAAAAACCTGAACAGAAAATCACCTCTTGTGTTATAATTATCTATAATTTCACTCCCTTCTGTTGACATACCGTCCACTTCCGTAGAAAATCACATTAAAAATAACAAAAAAAGACAATCAGAAAATTACAAACCATTTGACATCTGACACCGCGAATATTCAAATTAATGCATTATCGATATGGAAGGTGCACTTGAGTGGAACGGGGGTATTTTATGACACCTAAATATTGTACATGCCACTCCATATCCACCCACAATCGGCCGTAGAACAGAAAATCACGCGAACGAAGCTCAAGCCACAGCAGTATGTCAAAAAAGTTAAAGCGCCATTTTTGTCCTGTGGCGCCCGGGAGGTTGGGGTTAAATGAGCGGCACGTAATTTACGCGTAAATCAAATTTGACCGGTGGGTGTGGTGCGTTGTCTGACACATATGGCGATGTTTCTATACGATGATTGTTCCGTTTCTAAGTGCTTTCGTGTGTTCTGTGCCGCTTCGTTCGTGATGCATAGAAATTAAGCGCCCACTTATCCATTTTTTGAATCACCAAAAATATGCCATAAAGATCTAAGCGACATTTTGTTGATATTTTTAAAAATTAAACATTATGGGAAAATTATATCGTAATTCGAATATTTTTGAATATTTGGCAATATAAAATATTTTTAAATATCAATTTAAATAAATGTCATAAAATTTTGGCATTCATTGTTTTAAAAGATAAGCATCAAAAGGGGACCGCGAGCAATATGGTCTAATACACAATTTGCATAATCATTTGCATTTTATCTTTGTTACCTTATGGCAAAAATAGTTGGAAATGAACCTATGACATTTTACCTAAAATAACTTATCAAAAATGATATATTAATAAGGAAGTAGTTTGTGTAACCTTTAATTAAATTAACTAAAAAATAATGTTTCCTATTTCCTAATTTAATTTAGTGAATATGAATAATTTGCATATTATTACTTAATGGTTATATTTTTTGTTTCGGTTACATTTTAAATATTACGTCAAGATAGTTTGGAAAAGTTGTTTGCAAAATTTTTCCACATCTGCATGGTTGAATATCCAAAAAGAAATTCTAGATTTCTTTTCGGATCTAGAATTTCTTTTTGGATTTGCAATCATAGTTTTCATTATTAAACAATCATTTATAATTATTATTGTGTATTTTTATTGGTAAAGTAACATTCAAGTTGATAAAGTTCAAATGCCGAATTGAGGTATAAAACTTAATAGATATAAAATACAAAAACTCTTATTAAATTTTGTGCCTTTTTGTTATAAATAATATTCAGTTAATTTTTTCCTAAATGTCCTTTACGATATTTGAAATTTCCGGTATCGATGTACTTAGTTGTACTGTAAAAGTTCTTAAGTAAATAAACAATATATTACACATATTATTTCAAACGATTTTCGGCAACACTATTATTTGTGTCTTTGTACACCGCCGGCCACAAAAAGCACCCCACAGCTAAGTCTCTCTGCGCCAACACCTGCGAAGTTCACATTTAACTTACACAATACGATGGGTGCCACTTGTATTACTGTGTACACGCTAAATTAGGGTGTGATTTTGGGAGAAAATATACTAAAAATACTAAGATACCCCATTCTCTCTCATATCTATTGGTTGTCCATCCATCTATTACAACCAATAATGTAAAAGTGAAATATACTATACACAAAGGTGAAATAAGTGAAATTTTTGTGTGTCGTACTCGTAGGTTATATTATGTGGATGGCCCCTATGTATTATAAAAGATTTTTTTATTCATAGTGCCTATTATAGGTTACTATTATGAATTTCATAAAAAAAAAAACTCAGAATATTACTCCGTACATTGATACAACGCCAACGTAAATTAAAGATTACAAATCTACAGAGATACATGTAAAAATATATATAAACGCCTTTGTTATTAATGAATTAAGCACAAATATCAAACGCTATAATAATAATATCATTTTGCACATTTTGAGAATCAAACAGGCTAAGCCCAAAAAGCGCACATAATTTTGTCGCATACACAATTCTCACCCCCCGTAAAAACAATAATGAAGAATTATTGTTTTTAACGTGGCTGTAGTGTTTTGCGTTAGGATTGCCTCTCTATAAGTCGCTTTATCCTTTACTAAACACGTTTGCACTTGTTCGTGCTTTTGTTAGTTTTTTTAGGGATTATTTTCGGACCAAATTTCAACCATTTTGTTTGTTTAAAACGCAAAAACCTTCTTTTGTTACGAACCTCGCTATTAAGCATTTTGAATTTTGGTAATACTTACTACTTTGTTTCATTATATTTTTCGGAAATGTATAATTCTGATTACAAATAATAGTTTTATAAGTACAAACAAATTTTCTTAAACATATTTTTACAAAAATCTGCTAAAAATTGTTATACAAAAAAAATACCACCAACAAAAATTTGAACCTTGACGTAACATAGCCATAAAAACAGGGTGAATATTTATTTCGAAAAAAGGTAGGTACTTAGTACCCTTGCGCGCTTCGTTTGGCTCAATATCTTGGCGGGGGCACTCCTGTGCCCCCAGATTCCAGTTAAAGACTATACATAGACACCTCTATTTAAAAAAAAAAATCCCAGTGTGTCAACCTATTTAGTGCAAAACAATTAAGAAAAGTATGGTACGGCCGTGCCTTTGCTAAAAAAAACCAAAATTACGTTCCGTAAAATCTGCTGCGATACTTCCGTCGCGTAGCTTCGGCACAGTGTTTAAATACTGTAAACATACACACAATACACACATATATATATATATATATATATATATATATATATATATATATATATATATATATATATATATATATATATATATATATATTATACAGGGCGTAACAAAAATAAGTGATAATAATTTAGGGTGTGTACGTGTTCACCGTAGAGAGTTCACTGTGAAAGTAGCAGCGCCAAAAGACCAAAATTTTTTTCACTTTTGTATGGGGAAACTCGTGACGCTCGGGCCCTTGCTCATACAAAAGTGAAAAAAAAGTTCGTCTTTCAGAGCTGATACTTTCACAGTGAACTCTCTACGGTGAACACGTACACACCCTAAATTATTAGTGTCCAAGCATTATCTACAATGACTGGTGAATGCGCCCCCAAGTGGGCGAGCATATAAATCATCGGTAATACGATTTCAGTTCGACATGCCCCCACCCCGAAGGAAGTTGGACATGGACAACGTTTCACGTCTATATCTACACTATAATTTTTATTGATTACTGTGTAAATGTTATGTTAGATTTTTTTATTAATATCTTCTAATAATATCCTAAAATTATGATGAAATGAGGTAAAAGAGCTAATAAGAACTACCTTGTTAATTAGAAGTAGGACTTCTATTGTAAAGTGTCATAACTCATAATATTGTATACTTACTAGCTATTTGACCGAGCTTTGCTCGGTATTCGAAAACACGAATAAAATGACATTTTCTAAAAATGGTTCCTAGCTAGATCAATTTATCGCCCCCGAAACCCCCTATATACAAAATTTCATGAAAATCGTTGGAGCGGATTCCGAGATTCCAATTATATATTTATATATATACAAGAATTGCTCGTTTAAAGATATAAGATTGTACATTCGGTATTCTGTGGTATGTTGATAGTAATTTAGATACTTGTGGTCGTGAAAACGATATTTATCCATAAATACTACAAATTATATCGTGCATTATCAAATGTTTGTTTGTCTTTATCTACGATTAAATTATTGTACAATATATCCGACCTTAATTTTTGTTACAGACAGTTACAGTTAATTTGAATCCAGAGTCCTTTACATACGATTTTTTTTTAATCGATCCCTTCTGTCTGCGTTCATTATTTACCTATATCACAGGCTGTGTACATTAAAATGGTTATTAATAGCCACTGTTGACATTGCCAGCGGCGACGTGCATTAGTTGAATACACAGCCAGCAGCTAGCATAGAGCTTAATCGGCTCAAAAGCACCCTTCGGATAATTTAAATAAACAACCTATGTACGTGTCATCTAATTTGACGGTATGTGGTGAATGATAGCATAATATTGTTGTAATAATTATAATAGCAATATAATGAGAGAGCTAATGATAATTTGCGAGTAAAATTGTTCTGATCCTAGGTTGCAGTAACCGATTACCAGCCAGGCAACCCATCTAGTAATAATTAATCCTTCGATCGTGGATTCTTGGAAATCTATTGTTATTCTATTGTTGTCGCGATCACCGGTGATCTTATGGGGCTTGATGGGTTGATAAAAACAGTACTTATTCAGCTGACCTTGCTCATAAGTTAAGATGATGTGTGATATTGTGATATCAAAAATTAAAATAATACACAAACGAGAGTTTGGCCGTAGTAATTCGAATGAAATCACCAAAATAGAAACCAGAATGAAAACGTTCATAACAATGAACTCAGAAATTTTGTTACTCATAATAGAAACGACCACAAAAGCAAGGAGGCTATGCAAAATGCATCTTAAATACTTGACGAGGCAGTTAAACCTGAAATACAGTTACAAACATACAGGGTGCACTCCAATCGTGCGTACTATACCTTATCAAGGGCCTGGCTTGTGGGTACTGGTGAGAGGAAAAGCGTTAGTTGTCTGGGAAATTATTTAATTTTATTGTAGACGCTTTCACTTTATGATCATGTGACCTAGATACAACCAGGTTATTCTAGTTGCGGAAAATGCCGCAAAAAAGTATCTTAACCATTCATTTTTTAATTAAACTAAAAACACACTATTAGTCATTAATCCGATTTCAATAATACTTTATATATTCTTATATCTAAAATACACACAACAAAATATGCAAAAAAAAAAGACTTTGGCGTTAAAATTATCGAAACACTATGTAATAATATGTTAAAAGGATTAAAGTTAATAGAGACACCTGCCTAAAAACCTGATCAGTAATAAGTGATGTGTGCTCAGCCACACATTTTAGCGTCATAAAAGATATTATACATACTTAAATAAAAAAGAAAGTAATATCATATTCAACCACATGTTTAAATATTACAAGAAAACGTTTTTAGACCACTTTTGTCCTCGTCAGTACGCTAAGCCTGCTTAATATCCGTTTGCTTACTTTGATATTTGTACGGAAGCTTATGCGTCCGAGTATTGGCAGAGCTCAGTCAAAGGGTTCAGATTAGCCAGGTCAATTAGGAGACTTAGTTATTGTTTCTGATTGCTTCACTATTCAGTAATTGACAGGAAATTAGCCAAGCCAAGCCAAATTAGCCAAGTGATTGTGGCTGAAGACTGTGTAATGAACGCGTGTGTTTGAAGACTATTGTCTGCATGTGATGTTTAGTCAATGGCTTGCCTAAAATTTATTACTATTTTTAACCGACTTCCAAAAAACGAGGAGGTTATATGTTTGGCTGTGGATATTTTTAATTTAAATTTATAATTATTATGTAAATAACAAATTAAATATCTTTTCCTCACAATATATCTTTTCTTTTTCAGGAATAAACAACTTTTCAGAAACCTTAGTGGTGAGTGCATTATTTTTTATTATCTATATAGCTTTTCTATGTGAGTACCACCGGGATGTGTTCTTACACCTTTGTTTTTCTTAATATTTAAAACAGACTATTATGGCTCTAAATTCCAAGGTATGAAACTATTAAGTGTTATGATAATTTGAACATCAGCTTATTTCAAATAAAACTGCATCTACCTGGAAACAGGAATATGCAAGAGATGTAAAGAGCAACTAATGATAGTAAGGGTAAATGGTAAGGCGTGCATCGATCAAAAGGTCGTTTAGCTGGGTTCATCGGCCGTGGTAGTAATTGTTTCAGTTAATGCGTAACATAATCGATGTGGAGTGCTATTATGTACGCAGTAATCTGTGGACCGGTCGCGAAGTCACGCCTATGATATACAGGATGTTCCGTGGTCTTCTTAACTTTTTTTTTATTTTATTAGTGCGTACCAAGCACGGTATACTTCTTACTTTGTACACATTGTCACTGTGTACCATCGAGGAAATTGATCCTTGGCAGTAGACAGACCAACGTTATTTAGTCGGATCATGTCAATTCAAAGTTAATTGTGATCTGTCGGCTATGTTTGACATAACTCGACTAAATAGGCTACTTGACCTATATTCAATTTCATTGAACAAATGCATATTTCTAGTAGAACTTGGCCTAGGAAACTATATTTTACCCTTATCATCGAATAAAAACTTATGATTGATAAATAAAGTTGATTTGAACATATGATTTTATGAAAATAGGATTTGTACTGATGAAAACGCCTTTGCGGTACTTCCGATTTGGATGTGACGTCATCCTCATAGTAATTTAATATATTTTATTTCTCGCGCTCGTTATAATATGTAAGTTTATTTGTACATAAATAATAAGAATAAGCCTAGAAAGATTTGTAAAATATATTTCCTTGAATAATTCACTTAAAACATCAGTTTTATATATTATCTCCGTTTATTGTAGACGGGAAATGAAATGGCCAAAACTTTTCTCCAAAAGTTTTCAACATTACAAAATGATTTCTAATTTCTTATTTAATTCTTTTATAATTTTTGGGCACTTTTAGACTCGTACATTTAGCACATAAAAAATGTTCAATAAAGAGAGTTTAAAATACAAAGCGTATGACGTCACACTATGGCGGACAGTGTTTTCGGCGCCATATTTTAAGAGGCATATTTTTCAATAAACTTTTTATGGGTTTCTACTGTGTAAAATATTAAAATATTAGTTTTTTTTTGTGAAAATGAATGATTAAGAAGCGATTAGCATGAACGAAAAAAGTAGGTCAAGTAGCCTATTACGTAGGTTCGCCATCTGCCTGGAAATCAACTTCTATGATAGTACATTTAATGTTACTAAATAACGTTACATCGTTTTTTTTTTTTCAGGTAAGTAATATTCCTATCCATATTAATAATATTATGAATTAGAAAATGTGTCTGATTTTCCATCTGTCTCCTCGTCATATTTAAACCTCCGTTACGATTAAAGCTAGGCAAAAATATTACGGTGTTGAATACATTAATTATCTGATGGCAAGATACTATATAGGTTATATAGATACAAGATACTAGGTAGGCTCCTCACGACAAAGACTTCTGCGGGCATCTATTGTTTTATTAATTACAAACTATCGGTTCGGCGGGAGCATATTTATAATATTCATATTGATCCTCATACACCCTGTATCTGAATCAACCAGGAGCGTCATCTATCATCGGGCAGATTAACTGTGCGTGTGTGCACTTGTTCCATTTAACGTTCTTTGTCAGTTACTTTTACTACTTGTGATTTTGAAATTGTAATACTAAACAGATGTGTAGGAATCATTAGCTTTCTCATATTTTGGAGAGAAAAATACCGTGTGCGTCACTTCGGCTCTAGAGATCTATAATAAGTGACAAATTATTGAAACTATTTGGGTTAGTCAACAATAAAATGGGACAAGACGAGGCAAATTATTCTGCGTGCTATCTCTACTACTCACTTGCAATTTTTCAAGTCATAGGCGACAAACGCGTACATTGTACATTACATAATATTATGTTGTTCGAGTTCGAAGTTTCAAGTAAGGATCAAGTTCGAATTTGAATCAAATCAACATCGGATCAAATCCTCAATCGAAATCGAACCGTTGAATATTTCTAAGATCTCATTAATTCGGAAGGTCAAATGCCCCATAAGTTGGCAATTATTGTGTCATAATAAATAAGTCACGGTCCAACGCTCAATAACCACAGGGTCGGACAGGATAACGGATCACAAGTTTTTTTGACGATTTAGGGTTGATCACAATTTTAAGCATGGTGTATACGCATGTACAATATTCTAATATCAAAGTAATATTCGTGGAAAGGTTCACAGTAGGTAGGTACTGTGTTTAATTTTTTAATGTCTTTATAGTGTAGTGTTTCCCAAATTTTCTTGAATATTTTATTATTATTACTAAAAGCTAATATATTCTTTATCTGACACGTAATCTTTACTAATATTATAAATGCGAAAGTATCTCTGTCTGTCTGTCTGTCTGTCTGTCTCGCTTTCACGCCAAAAGTACTGAACTGATTTTAATGAAATTTTGTGCACAGATCTAAAACCTGAGAAAGGACATAGGCTACTTTTTAACTGGAAAAAGGGGTTCTAAGGGGGTGAAAATACGTAAATTTGTTAATAATAAGTTAGTTCCAAAAATTCGTAACAGACGGCGCTAAGAGCAAATTTGGTATAAATAAAGTTTAATTTAAAAAAAATGAAATATTATGTGCACACTGCATAGCTGTTTTTGGGTATTTTGATTTAAGGGGTACCAGGGTTTTAAAAGGCTTTTAAATTTGACAACAATTTTGTTGACCGCGCGCTATAAACTGAAGTCCACGCTGACGAAGTCGCGGGCAACAGCTAGTTAATTATAAAAGTGTTATGTCAAAAGCCTATCAGCCTTCCTTTTTTTTATAAAATAAGGAGGCAAACGAGCAAACGGGTCACCCGATGGAAAGCAACTACCGTCGACCTATATACTCGCAACATCAGAAGAGCTGCAGGTGCGTTGCGTGCGTGCGTTTCTCAAACTCAAACTCAAACTCAAACTCAAATTTTTTTATTCAGAATAAATTTTTGCAAATATTTTCTGAAAGTCTACATGATGCCTACCACCGGTTCGGGAACTAACCCGGCGAGAAGAACCGGCGTAAGAAACTCGCAGGGGGCCCACTTTATTTACCAAAAAAAGTGAGAAAAAAATTAATCTTTTAAAATAAAGTTTACAATGCTGTAACTTAAAATTATACAATGTCAACATACATACATAAATGTAAGTCATAAAATAATGTAGAAGTAGCCTTGCAAGCAGCCATCCTACTCCCAAGATGTGCCGTCGTTTATGAAATCATTGACCTTATAATAGGCTTTGGCACACAAACGTTCTTTGACTACTTTTTTAAATTTATTAATGGAAAGATTCTGAACGTTTTCTGGGATTTTATTGTAAAGGCGTACACATTGGCCTTTAAAAGATTTACTAACTTTACTAAGTCTGATCACCGGTATTTCTAGTTTATACTTATTTCTAGTGTTTCTTCCGTGACTGTCACTTTTGGTTGTAAATTTACTAAGATTCTTTTTAACATATAAAACATTATCCAAAATGTATTGAGAAGCAACAGTTAGAATACCAATTTCTTTAAACTTTTCTCTCAGAGATTCAAAAGCTGACATTTTATAAATTGAACGTATAGCTCGCTTCTGCAGCACAAAAATCGTATTAATGTCGGCAGCGTTTCCCCATAAGAGGATGCCATACAACATTCTACTATGAAAATAACTGAAATAAACTAGTCTTGCTGTGTCTTCGTCAGCAATTTCCCGTATTTTTCTGACTGCGTATGCTGCAGAACTGAGCCTATCTGCAAGATTAGCAATATGAGGACCCCACTGTAGTTTACTATCTAGTGTAATGCCTAAGAATACAGTGGTGTCCACCAAATCCATCTTCTCATCATTTAATAGTATATTGGTTTTAACTTGCCTAACATTGGGCAAAGTAAATTTTAAACATTTAGTTTTCTTAGAATTTAGAAGTAAGTTATTAACGTTAAACCAATGTACTATTTTTGAGAGAGCACTATTTACCTCGTCATAATTTGACTGTTGTCGCTTCACTTTAAAAATAAGTGAAGTGTCATCAGCAAAAAGTACTATCTCATTATCATTATCCTTAACAAGATAAGGTAAGTCGTTTATGTAGATGAGAAAAAGGAATGGACCTAAAATGGATCCCTGTGGGACGCCTAATTCTATTTTGGTCCCATTGGACCTTTTACTATTAATGTCAACCCTGAAAGCTATCTGTCAGTTACATAATATTATTCTGTCTTCGCGCTTGAACTGCTAATAATTCAGATACCTCGAACTTTTAGATTACTAATAAAAACTATTTTAGTAATCAATAACACTGGAGACATAGTGTTATGTATTATCACAGAATATGTAATAGTACTGGTATTGGGTAGAATTATTTTAAAGGATCCTTTGCAAAGCAACTTAAAAAGATGATTATCTTAGTAGTAAGTTTTACTTTATAAAATAAAATATATTTACAAGCTTACCTTCACATTTATTGAATAATGACTCAATGATAATCATTTTTAGACATTGCAACAATAACATTTACCAATTGGGGTAAAACTGTCTCTATTGTGTACATGCCCTAACGCAAGTCACAAACAAAATAATTTTCGATTTCGCGGTTACGGGTTTTTTATCAATTTCCCTTTTTTTGCGATTTATACTTAGGTTATATTTTGGGGCAAGTATGTCATTAGATGTCAAACTGTTTTATTAGACTGTGGGAACTATGATTCTTGTTTATAATGATGACATTCTGTTTTATTTATGTTCTATATCCCGGAAAATATTTTTGCTTCAATCCTTTCTCTCCGGGGAATAAAAAAGTCGTTATTTATTGTGTTTTATTGTGCCATTTGACTCCGTTGTGAGAATTTGACTTCCGGATCGTGGGTTTGATTTCTGTCGTTAGGTTCTTTATTTCGATAGTTGCATTAATTTATCCTCAAGCGTCAATAATTTTTCAGTAACTTTTTTTTTTGGTTTTAACTTTATGATTAAGGCGCATACTTGGAATATCCACAGCTCCATTAACGCTGAGTTTTTTTTTAATAATTAAAGCTATCTTATCATTTCATTAAAATCAGTTCAGGGTGGGCTTAAGTGCGAAGCATCGTAATATACTTTTGAGTTAAAACTGTATTTATTTGTATTGACAGTACTATTTTGACCCAAATAAAAATGTTCAAGAACTCAACTCTAACACGTACCTCAAACAGTGAAAACATAGTTAATGTACCTAATTGTCTAAAATCTAAATAATATACATATATTCTAAGTTACAACAGGAGAGTAACGTTCGCAATTACACGTATCTAACACAAAGGAACAATACGGCTAATGGCGGAGGCTAGACGCAGGCATTCACCAAACAATTACCGACTTAATAGAATAAATAGAGTAATCAGGCCACTTCAACGCAGGAGCGAGTGGGTTGGGGCAAGATGTACGACTGATGTGGATGCGAGATGGATTAGAAATTTCGCATGGTAAATCATACTAAGACTCTCTTATGAGGGATTTTTAATTTTAGGAGTGAGATGAGTGGTGGTAAAAAAGATTATCGAATAAAAAAGCCCACAGCTTTAGTTGAAAACTATTCTATTCTCTTTAAATGGCATAAAATATGGTGTGGCGGTACCCACAATTCGCCTAACAATCCTGCATCGCGCTATCGAAGTTTCGGAGAACGGCAAGATATATACAACGTCTGAAATGACGTCAGTGGGCTTCGGCCTGACCGAGCATGCTATCTCTCTCGGTCGGAAGATCTTCCTTTTCGGCCGCCACTAACAACGTTAAAATGGTAATACAGTTCACAAAATTTTGAAAAAAATAAGGAAATAGGGAATTCAAGTAATATTATATTAAGTTTGGACTTCACACCATCAAAAGCCCATAATTTTTACTTTTGTGAAACTTGAAAACATGCACTCTATTTTATCGTGTGCATTTTAACCACCACACTTGGCCCACCTTTTGTTGATGTTATTTGGATGGTAATGTATTAATTATCAGTTTTGCATCCTGATGAGCTTTATACAAGTGTCGGGGAAGTGGTCCAATTGCGTTACCGTTGATTGAGTTGATGTGTTTGTTATTACCATATTTGTAATCTTTATCATTATCCTGTTTTATTTTGTATGAGCTTTTGCCCGCGGCTTCGCCCGCGTTATGAAGTATTATTATATACAAACTTTCATCTCCTATTTTAACCCCTTGGGGTTAAAATTTATCAAAGTCCTTTCTTAGCGGATGCCTACGTCATAACATCTACCTCCATGCACAGCCCGATCCGTCCAGTGGTTTGGGCTGTGCGTTGATAGATCAACATGTCAGTCAGTCACCTTTGAATTTTATATATTATATAGATTACCATAATTTGTGTAATATTAATCAGTATCCAGGGGGGTGTGCCAAAATGTTTTCGTTTTCGCTGCGTTATAGAATCGCCGATGAAAATGAATGGAATTGACATAAGCGTTCGTTAACATGACTTTGACGTTCGACTCGTCTTATGTCAATTCCATTCATTTTGATCGGCGATTCTATAACAAAGCGGAAACGATAGAGTTTCGGCTAAATGGCCTGTCATTATTATTTTAAATATGTAAATTAGATTTTCTGCTCAGCCCGTTAATAAAGAATTCAGAGGGAAACGTAGGTAGGTACATTTTAGTGCAAAAAGTGTTTTGAAATGTCGGGAAAGTGGTCCAAAGTCTGCGTTACCGTTGATTGAGTTGATGCGTTTGATTACCTTATGTTTGTAATCTTTATCATTATCTTGCTTTGTTTGTTATTGCCATATTATTTGTAATTTTTTATCATTATCTCTGTTTTGTTTCGTCGTCATTAATTATCATGTTTAAATGAGCCGTCCGCTTAAACCTCATAAATAAGGAATATAAAAACGATATAGCGAACCAAAGAAAATACCCTATTTGGAATTTCCAAAAATCACTACCTACACCAAAGACGAAAACAAAATGCTTGAAAATGCAAAAAGGCTTTAAGAACAGTAGCAGAATATGAAGAGGAAGATTAGTATAATTAAAACTATTAGAGTCAAAGAGTTAGCTAAAAATTAGACTAAAGGGCTCCATCCACAGAAGGGCATAAAAGCAGCTCTTAAAGTCTTCAGCTAAAAAACAGTCATAAAGGTCATACAATCGCCGTAATTTTAACCCTTGACTGCAATTGCAAAACAAATCCTCTCGAAATTCGCAACGCATCCTTGTTACTAAGAAAATCGTTTAACCCTAAAGGGGCTTTTAGCACCCCATACCATAGATAATGGGTACAAAGAGCACAATATAACGTTTACAAATTTTTATGCGCGTTTAAAGTTTATTTTTAATGCATGTGGATTCATTCATTAGGTGCAATAAAAAAGTAATGCTGCATTGTGATCGATGATGGATTTAAGATGATTTCGCGTTTTTACGATCGATTCCTGAAGCTTTGTCGTTTATGGCGTCTTTTAGGCGTGAGAACTGACTAACCAGGTGACGGTAAACTTTCAGCGTAATAAAAGTCAACATGAATAAATTATACTTAAAAGAATAAAGCGTATGAATAAAAATATTTCATTTATTTTATATTTTAGCCTCTTAAAAAAGAAATGTTCTTAAGTTCCACCAAGCGACAATTTAAGAAAAAATAAAATATTTTTTTTTGATGTTTCAAAAAATTGCTTGTTTGAATTAAAGATGTTATATTAAAAATCTTCAAAGCAGTTTAAAGATCAGAACAATTTAATGAACAGAACAGTAAACATTATTTTACATTATTTATTAGATAAGTTAGGGGTCATTAATTAATTTAAACAACTGTACTTTAAAACTCATTTCTTGTGTCCGTTTACAAGTGAGCTTCCAAATTTTGTACAGATATAATACTTGTACTAGAAGAGCACAGCATTTTATATTTTCAGGTGCTTGTATTGCAGCATTTTAAAAGCCTGTTAAACATAAAAAAACATTATAAAAGAAAACAATTATTTTTATTTTATTACAAATATAGAGTATACTATGTTAAAATACCCTAGAGGGCCGAACCAAAAATGACTAGCGATAGAATAAAATAAGTAGATGAAATACTAAAGGAAATAAATATACAGTGTGTAACAAAAATAAGTGATAATACTTTAGGGTGTGTACGTGTTCCTTGTAAAGAGTTCACTATGAAAGTTGCAGCTCTGAAAGACGAATTTTTTTTTTTCACTTTTGTATGGGCAAGGGCCCGAGCGTCACGAGTTTCCCCATACAAAAGTGAAAAAAAAAAAATTGGTCTTTCAGCGCTGCTACTTTCACAGTGAACTCTCTAAAAGGAACACGTACACACCCTAAAGTATTATCAGTTATTTTTGTTACACCCTGTATAAAAACAACAAAATAAAGTATTTTTGTAACTTGTAACTTGAATAAAAGGTACACGATTTAAACGTACATACCTACATGAATCTTGTGGCTCTGGATGACATAATATTGTCAAAAAGTGTCACACTAAATTGTAGCCATAATTATTATAGGTCTACCAGAATCTGATGGCAAAAAGTGCGAAAGTAAATTGACTCTGGCAATACCGGGGTAGTTGGAAAAATACATTTTAATCCTTTTTTTCCATAAAGCGGCTGATTCTGTGTGTGAAACACGCAAATATATAAATTTATCCAATGATCAAGGATATTTTTTGAAAATCTGCTGTCAAAATTTGCCATCAGATTCTGGTGGCAAATTTTAATTATAATAGCTGACATGCAAAAAATACTATGGACAAGATTGACGAGGGGCATGAAAAACTGTTTTCGATTAAACTTTACAAGATGGCGTTGACACACCAAATCATCTTTGTAGCATTGCCACATCCAGTAAAAGTAGCATCCATCGACATTTTCGTGTCTAAGCATAATAAATTAGTTAAAAAACAAATCAGGCCATTGCTGCAGGTAGCGGACGTACAAATGGATATTTTATTAGTATACATCAGATATTATACGCCGAATTGATTATAATGATGTTCATACTTAATAGACTAATGGCGTGGTTCTTTGGTTTTATAGAAAGCGTTGCACTTTAGTTTATTAGTTTACTGTATGTTCTTATTGCGATGGTTACAATATAATTCATACTTCCATACTAATAAAATTAATGCAATGTGTCTGTCTGTCTCTCTGTCTGTTTGTCTGTTACGTCCTCACGCCCACGCTGAACCGATGTTGCTAAAATTTAGTACAGAGATACTTCAAGTCCCGAAAAAGAGAAAAGCAAGCTACATGTTGCACTTATTTAAATATTTTGACGTAATCTGGATAATATTAGGGAGTAAAATAAAAACTTACCTAGATTTAAAAAACCTTAGTTAAAAAAACAAAACAGAGTAACTATAAGTTCTTACGTGTAATTAAGGAAGGAATACTTTTAAATAGCCTGGCTTGCTATTATTAGCTACATAGTAATTAAGACATTCCAAGAACATTAATTAGACGTTTTAAACGCCCTCATCCACAAAACCAGTAATTTTCGTTTTCCGCAAGATCGTCAAAGTAAAAAACATTTGAAACACAATCCTTTGGAATAAGAAAAAATATTAGAATCGAGCTATTACGCCTGTGTAATTGCTGTCCTATTAAGGCGAAGTTACAGTTCATTATCATCAGCCAAAAACATAATATTTTTTGTTGTACGTGTTTCTTCTTTTAAACTTTTTTTGTACCATTTCTTGACATCAAAGTATTACATATATCCTACGATATCATTCCCTGTACTAATTTGTACCGATATGTAGTTGACTTTATAACATTATAATAATATTATTATTACCACATTACCACTTTCAATAAAATCGGCCTAGTTGTTTTGACTGTGCAAACAAAGGAACTAGAAATTTAATTTCTATATTCTGTTTGCCTGTCTGTCACCGCTTCACGCCCAAACCACTGAACCGATTTTGCTGAAATCGAGTCCCGAGAAAGGAATAGGATACTTTTTATCCCGGAAAAATTTATGGTTTCCGTGCGATAAACGAATTTTGGGTTAACGGAGTTGCGGGCGTCATCTAGTATAATATAATTAATATACATATTATTATAATATGTATTATTAGCTATAGCATCTAGTATAATATGAATGTATAAGAATATTATATTATTATTATTATTATTAGTTATCCACTAAAGGTGCAATTAACCTTCCTGCCAAATTTTTTCCAGGGCTTAGTTACCATTAGGAGAGTCCATCTAACCAAAAAAAAAAAGGGGTGTCACGTCACGTGCGGCCGGCGCATCGTGTAGTAGTGTTTTTCAGGATAACTTTCGGAAGCTATTCCTCAACATTTTAGTACTGAGTGATTATAAAAGAAAATATACGTGTATCTTAATTTTTACCAAGGATCAATATATCGAAATTTGGCAGGAAGTTTTAATTGCGCCCTGCATTATATTTTAAATTTCCTAATTAAAAGATGAGCTTCGCCTTAACACTCATTGCAGCATACCTTTTGTATTTTGACGTATAATGACAGAAAATTGTGGCGGACCATTTTGTATTGTATGATGAACCGAGTAACTATTCCAATCAGAGTCGCGGTCCCTGTGGGAATTAATTCCAAGAAGAACAATTTTACCCCATGCGAGCATTGAACGGTTAAAGTCAAATGATAAGGGAGTTGGCAATTTGCTGCAATTATTTGTATAAGAGCTTGTTTATTCAAGGAAATATTATCGTACTGCTCATAATCATTATATACTCCGCGACCTAACTATACATAAGGCCACAACTAGGCTACAACCACAAAAGGCCGCTACCGGCATATTTTCTGTAGTTTTCATACATTTTTTGACGTCGGTGGCCGCCACACGCTACAACGATTCACGTTACGACCAATAGAGTATGCAGCTTAAAACGGCGTTTGTGGCTGGCGCGTGTGGCCCGTGTGTGGCGACACTAATACATAATAATATTATGTTTAATAGAACGTGATATAAAGTTGGATGACGTAAAAAATCGTTTGTTGACGGAACACTAATATTTGATCGTATTATACATCTATTCATTATTTCTACTACATAACTATGGCATGGCCATGATGCTTGACTTGATACAGCACTTGTCATGATACTGGCACACTGGTGAAAGTAATTAAAATTTAAATAAATATTTCCAACATTTTAATACACAAGAAAGGCCACGCTGGCCTACGATCAATATAATATTATAAAAAGAGTGAATTTTCGTCTATAATTGCCCATGGTCGATTGTGCATGAATTATGCTTAACAATCTTGGTAATCTATCATAACGCAACGTTCGTTGAACGTTATGAAAACAAACATGTAAGTTCTCCCATTTTCACCCATCGTAACTAACCCATTTCATACGCGGCCATTCTCCTCTGTTTATGATGTTAATTTCCTAAGAGCTTGTATTGGTGTTGTTTCGCTACGTGTGATAAAACCTTATGAGGTTGAGTTGTTAGTTTTGTTGAGATTCAAGCAATTGCGCGTGTTTTGCTTGTGTATTGCGCGCACTATTGGGCACTATAAAATTAGTCCTGCGTAACTGGCCTGGTTTTATTGAAACTGGCCAATGCCACCTAAATCGATGTGGGAGTTTTTTTTATTTATTATAATTACCAGCATTGGACATCCATACTTCCATACTAATATTATAAATGCGAAAGAGTAACTGTCTGTCTGTCCGTCTAACAGACAGACAGACGTCTGTTACCTCTTCACGCCCAAACAGCTGAACCAATTTTGCTGAAATTTGGTATGGAGATACTTTGAGTCCCGGGAAAGGACATAGGATATTTTTTGTCCAAGGAAAATGTACGGTTCCAGCGCGATAAAAGAGTTTTGGCGCAACGGAGTTGCGGGCATTATCTAGTTGGACATAATTATTGAAATACTCGTTAGTCTAATTAAATTATTAATCTTATTATTGCAAACTAAAATTAGAATGCATTATATACATAATATTATTTTTAATCAACTTACGGGTAATTTCAGATGCACAATTACTTCATCAATCTGATTAATTTGTAATCTGATTAAAATTACTAATTACTTTTTGCCCAACTCTGCACGTGATAAACTAATTAATTATACATTAACTAAATTTATTCAAAATCGCTTCAGCAGCTTAAACGCAAATTAATAAAGTTTATTGCGTGAAAACCGAACATTTTCCATGATAAAATTAATCCTATGTCCTTCTCCAAAATCTAACGTAATATCTACAATCTACATGTACCTACTCAATATCGATATCATAAGTCAAATTCATTTTTGTTGACTGCGCGGGAACCGTACATTTTCCGGAACAAAAAGTATCTAATGTCGTTTAAATTGATTCAAAGTATCTGCATACAAATTTTTATCAAAATCGGTTCTGCGGTTTAAGCGCAAATCATTTTAGAAACATAGTACATAAATGCTATATACAAAACCTCACTTAAAATAATAAGCATTAACCATTTTTGTACTCTAGAATATGCTACAGTGGGTTTCCAAAAAAATGGATTTCACTGTCGTAAACCTTATGTTCTAAAGAATAAAACTGCATTATTAACTCAAAACCCGATTTTATGTGGAATGGAACACCAATGCTAAACAGCAGCCATATACACAATCTGTGAACATTTCAGAAGTCTAGCTATAGCGACTGGTGACAGCCTGGTGACAAACAGACGGACAGACGGACAGACATTGAAGTCTTAGTAACATGGTTCCGTTTTTACCCTTTGTGTGCGGAACCCTAATAAACGATGCAAATACAGACGAAGTCATGTAAAAGTACAATATTTCGAACGAGGCAGTAACATTTAGTTAATATCTCTCAACAGCTCAAAGTGTGGACGTTTGGCCATGAATCCTCTTATCTTAATCCTTACACTGAAGTGGGGCCACGAAGAAGTAAATTTTCATGAAAATAATAATAAAAAAACGTATTTATTTTTGATTACCAAATTTTAACGAGGAAGCTAATTCATATCGAAATAACAAAATAAACTCGATAAAACAAACGATATCTAGGTAAACCCCAAATTACCAGCAGTGAGCAGGTAAAAATAGGTACTGCTTAAACACTCTCAAACAAAACAAAACTTAGTTAAAATCGCTCAAGATAGATACGGCATGTGTATGTACTTCGCGTGCCATATCGTGTTCCCAAACGACGAGCAATGCTCTTCTTTCGAAAGTCTGTTCTTTAGCTGCTATCGGAATCGGACGTCAATCGGAATTTTAAAATGCCTAAATTTTAGAAATGCCTAAAAGTGCCGTATTGAGCTGTAGAAATTCAAATAGAAACGTTGGCCTTGATAATAGACACGTTTCCTATAATCGGTACGTCACAGTGGTAGGAAAAAAGTGACACGCTCGTTTTCATACAAATGGAGCGACATGCGGTATCTATCTTGATCTATGTCTGTGAGTTCGATTTCTGAATTACTCATTTAAATCTAAAGTTCTACGATATAATATTGTATTATTTTCTTATAATAATAATTTATTCTATTTTATTGTGTTACTAAAGTTATAAAAAACTGTCACTTTAAAGTTTAAAGTGTACGCTCTCTGACCACTCTTTAAACTTCCAAAACTCTCAAAAACCGTTAAACATGTCACATTTTTAAGCTATAAATTACATCTACTATTAATTAAAATAACACTTTCATAATTAACTACAATTAATATTTTTATAACTTCCCGTAATAATAATGTCAGAAAATTAAGTTTAACATCTGTTTTGTATTGCGTACCTGGAAGTTACGGTTTAGACTTAAGGCAGATAAAAGTAGGTAAAATACCTTCTTACGTTTCATTTAAAATAATTTTGATATTACTATTTTTTCTTAACTACTTTTTTGATTAATGGAGCAAGTAAGTTCAAAGACGGTAATCACAAGAAAGGTAAAAGAAAAAATATATATCTATAATCTACTGCTAAACTTGGCGGCCCCTTCTTTTTTTGAAAAAATAATATGAAGAATGTTTATAGATTTTTAACTTAACGATACTACTACTATACAATCATAGTAGGGGAGAGGGGGGCTAGTTCTAACATATTTTGAATATTGTCATTTATCTTCTTAATTTGAAAACTTTATGTTATTATTTTTACGGAAATGTATATGGCTTGCATATACTTAGCTAAAAATTCATCTAAATTAAATGGATTCGAAGGAAGACGCATCTTTTTAAAAAAAGTCAGCGGTTAAGACTTGCCCCGTTTCGGGGGCAAATATTAACAGTGACGGGGTAAGTATTAACATTAGTATACTTATTAGAATTTCATTTAACCATGGAAGTAAAAAACATGACAATATTAAGATGATAATTTATTTATTTTTTAATATACAAATGTTAAAGAACAATAATAACTTCTGTCAAATAAAATTAATTTCCTTTTATGTCATCCACCCTGAGCTGTTATCAGCCCAAATGGATTCCACTTGCAACAAAAATTGAATCTGATCCTCCGATATAATATGAACATCGGTGAATATGTGTTGCCGGAATGCCGCCAGAGTGATCGGCGTACCTCCTTCGGCAGATGTGGTAGCTCTAACTTGCTTGTAATACCAAGTAATACGGTTTAATACTTACCCCGTTCCTTTTGTTAAAAAATAAAACTAGCCCCCGAGGGCCTTTTAGGATATAACTAATTATTGTAAAAAAAAAACTATAGGTATATTTAATAAAATAACACGGAAATGTAATTAACAACTAAATAACCGTTAATTATATAAAATCTGCAATCGCAAAACCAAATAATTAAAGCATGAATCAAAAAATTCGAGACGTAAAAATGTCCGCTTACCTGTATATTTGCACCGACGCGACGTACAATAACTTCACAACGCGACGGCCGGTGGGCAACACACTTGTCGCAAATCGTTCGCCGACGTTGCCCGAACTTATAACATTGAACGTCTTACCGCATCGTCATTTAATTTAGTAGCTATAGGCTTGTTAATACTTACCCCTGTTAATTCTAGCCTCCCTCTCCCCTACACTAGATGACGCCCGCAACTCCGTTGCGCCAAAATTATTTTATCGCGCGGGAACCGTACATTTTTCCGGGATTTATAACCATACATAAATATTCTATCCCGAGAAAGGACATAGGATACTTTTTAAAGTATCCTATGTCCTTTCTCGGTATTCGAAGTATCTCCATGTCAAATTTCAGCAAAATCGGTTCGGTGGTTCGAACGTGAAGAGGTAACAGACAGACAGACAGACAGATAGACAGACAGACACACTTTCGCATTTATAATATTAGTATGGAAGTATGGATATTAGTATGGATATAACATAATATTATACTATAATTTGTAGTCTCATAAAGGTGATTATACAACGTAGCATGACAAAGGGATTTAAAAGGTAATTTCTTGCTGAGTATTCACGGGCCAATCTGAGCGACATGCACTAAATAATTCTGCAAATCCAGACTGCATTGTGTGGATGCATTGACCGCCGAGAAGCAGGTAGGGTGACGACAATTCAGAATTTTAGGGGATATTTTTGCAGTATTTTTTCTAGCTCTATAACTAATAACTAGCCAGATACTAAACAAGTCCTGAGGCGTGATGGACTTAAAGCAGATTAAGATGTAAACTATAAACTTGTACGCGAGCTCAAGTATAAAGCTTAAAACAAACCTAAGCGTCAGTGACAGGGGACGCGGTACGCGATACGGGAGCGTCTGCAACGCGAAACTGGCCGTGCACACCTGCGCGACTACGGTGCGAACCGTCAAACGTTAATATCATGACACAATCTATCAAAACGTATACAAATCAAAAAATCATAAACTAAAGAGTTGTAGAAAATAATATAAAAAAAGGTTTTAAAAAAGAAGTCTAGTTATGTACACTTCAAAACACGCGTCTGACAACTTGATGCGCACGTTCCGCTTGCCGACGCGAACATCCCGCGTCGCGGTCGTGCAGGTGTACACAGCGCCATAAGATTACATGGGCAGCGTCCGCCGCGCGGTAGACGCTACCGCTTCGCAGTCGCTTTGGTCGCGTAGGTTTGTGCAATCCTTTATGCGGGCTCTACACTCGCGGCGCGAAAGTTCGCAAAGGCCGCAAACCGCGAGTGTGGAGGTTTCGCGGCTTCGTTCTCGCACTTCGCGGCTTCGTATTTGTTCGAATCGTGTTCACGGCACGAATCGCGGCAGCAATTCGCGCCGCGAGTGTAGAGCCCGCGTTATAAAAATGACAGAAAAGGAATATAGCGAAAAGCCCTTAAACGACTCAAACTATTTAAATAAATAATCGGCCAAAGACGAGTCGGACTCGCGCACGAAGGGTTCCGTACCGATACAGAGCAAAATTAGGCCAAAAATTGTGTTTTTTGTATGGGAGCCCCCCTTAAATTTTTATTTTATTTAATTATTATTATTAATTAGTAAAGTTCACATATCCTTAAGGCCTTTGTGAAAATTTCAAGTGCCTACCTGTTGTCATCATTGATACCGAGCAAAAAATGTTTGAATAATCACGTTTGTTGTATGCCCCCCCCCCCCCCCCCCCCCTAAATATTTAATAATTTATTATATTTTTAGTATTTGTTGTTATAGCGGCGACAGAAATACATAATCTGTGAAAATTTCAAATCTCTAGCTATTACCGTTCTTGAGTTACAGCCTGGAGACAAACAAACAGACGGACAGACGGACAAACATCGAAGTCTCGGTAATAGGGTCCAGTTTTTACCCTTTAGGTACGGAACCCTAAAAAATAAGTATCCAGATACAAGTAGTAATTATAAAACTAGATGACGCTTTTGAACTGCGTTGCGCCAAATTAGTTTATCGCGCGGGATCCGCACATTTTTCCAAGATAAAAAGTATACTATGTCCTTTCTCGGAACTCAAAGTACCTCTATACCAAATTTCAGCAAAATCGATTCAGCGGCTTGGGCCTGACAGACAGACATACTTTCACATTTATAATATTAGTATTATTTATCTAAGTACATAATATTTATACCCATAAATCTAATATTTTACAGATAGGTAAAATAGTGAAAAATGTTTAATCTATAGTTTTATACAATACTAGCTGTCCCAGCAAACGTTGCTTTGCCATAATATATTTGCCATATTATTTTATTGAAGTGACTAAATAAGTATGTCACCATGGCAACGTCGATCGCTATCCCGTCGCACAAACAATGGTCGCCATCAGTCTCAGGTTGTAATAATTTAATATTATTTATTCAACAAATGCACTTATCAATATATAAAGTACCGAGTAGCCGATTCTCAGACCTACTGAATATGCATATAAAATTTGGTAAAAATCAGTAAAGCCGTTTCGGAGGAGTTCGTGGACTAATATTGTGACGAGAATTTTATATATAAGAAGATAATAAAACTGTAGAAATGAAAATTTCTACAGTTAAAATGTACACATTAAAGATTAAAAAAAATAATAAGCGGGGAGTGTATCTAGTCTCTACATCGCTATAGAAGCCAAAAATGTAGTTGGTTTTTTTGTCTGTCTGTCTGTCGATCTGTCTCTAGTAAAAAAATAAGTCCAGACTGTCCGGAAAACCTTTAAGTGTGGTGGCTCTACACAACGGTGATATGAGTCATAAGCCCGCATTTTTTGTTTCACGTAACGCTGTTACGCCCGACTGAACCTAGGTCCTATGACGTAATGCCTAAAGAATTTCACTTTTTCTAGTCTAGACTCCTGGGGTAACGGAAATTATGAAAAAAGTTCACAGTTGGTGAGGCCAGATGTTTTTTATGTTACATTTTAATAACTGGTTACATGCGTGATGCAACTGCATATTTATTATTACTAATATTATGAATTCGAATGCGCTTCAGCCACTTAACTGAATTTGATGAAATTTTTTATGCAGATACTTCCGGTAAAGTAGGTGGTACGTTTCCCATACAAAAAACAATCGATATTAATTAGCTAATTTCATACTATTAAAAGGTAAATTTATATGCACATCTATTTATTTTGCAATACCATTCCCGCAAAATATATTTCAAATACTTAATTTCACACATAAGTCACATTTTTATTGTTTTTTTTTTTTATAAAAAGTGATATTTGTGGCTTATGTCACTTTAAAAAAAACAATAAAAATGTGACTTCTGTGTAAATAAAGTATTTTAAATATATTTCGCGGGAATGGTATTGCAAAATAAATAGATGTGCATATAAATTTATGTAGTAATAGTATGAAATTACCTAATTAATGTCGATTGTTTTTTTGTATGGGAAACGAACTACCTTCATATCAGGGTGTAACAAACGTAAGTGATAATACTTAAGGGTGTGTATGTGTAATGTGTCTCTTGTTAACTGTGAAAGCAGCAGCGCCGATTTTTTTATAATGTATATGGGCAAGCACCCCGCATCATTAACTTTCCACACAAAAGCTTGTACTAATATTATGTATTATGTGACAAAAGTAAAAAAAAAATACTCTTTCAGCGCTGCTACTTTCACAGCGAACTCTATATAGGGGACTCATACACACCCTAAACTATTATCACTTAGTTTTGTTAAACCTTGTATAGTTTTTATCTCGTAACAGTCCCTGCGTTATAAACAAATCTTAACACAAATTAAGAGCCCGTCCTTTCTTTTCTACTGCTCTCTTCACACTCACGCCCGTCTTTCATATGCCAGGTGAAAAAGGACGATCGCCAAGTTAGCGGGCAGATAGAGGTTTTCTGTTTTTAAAGGGTTTTTTATATTGAAGTGGTAAAAAGTAACTCCAACACTTTATAGACGACTTTCTCAACAGTACATTGTATTTTTTTCATACCGTTAAGACGTCAATACAATCCATAAAAAGGTGATATTCTAAACCTTTTACAGCAAAAATCACAAAACTGTCGCGGGTTTGAGTTGGATTATTTAAAGGTATTTAAAAAAAAATAAAAAATCTAGCTCCAACACTATATCTGTTAAATCACGTCTGTTAAATGAGCGAAATCGGCAAAATTTCGTATACGGACTCTTAAGTCATTTGACTAGCACATTACATTGTGACTCCTGGAAAATGTTCCAGGTAGGTTTTGGTACACTTGAGTTACCTTAAGGTATTATTAACTAGATAACGCCCGCAACTCCGTTGCACCAAAACTCGTTTATCGCGCGAAAACCGTATATTTTTCCGGGACCAAAAGTATCCTATGCCCTTTCTCGGGATTCAAAGTATCTCCATGCCAAATCTTAGCAAAATCGGTTTAGCGGTTTAGGCGTGAAGAGGTAACAGACAGACAGACAGACACACTTTCGCATTTATAATATTAGTATGGGTACCGAGTTTGTTCCGCCGGGTCTTCTCAGCTGTAGAGTATAATAGAATTGGTGATATTATATTTTTTGACATTCCAGGAAAACTTAGTAACATTTAGACTGTAATTAATGAAAAGGAAAAGTAACATTACTGTCGTGAACTTCTTAATAATGTATGCACATTCTCAGAACACATTCGAGAAATCAATACCCAAGATTATACGGTGAGTATGACGAATAAACAGGTTACTATGACACAGAGATTTTAGAATATAAATTATAATTGAATTACTGAATCGATTTTAATTAAGTTGAGCATGGAGATACTTTTTTGGGATGTACGAGAGTTTTTATCGTAATAAAATGTATGGTTTTCGCGTAACACAGGGCAGGCAAATTTGTAAGTACAATGCGTACTTTGCGAAGTAAATAAACTTAAATTTTAATTGCTCCTTTTAAATGAATCGCATCGAATCGCCCTTCTATCTGAACTGATCCATGGATTTAGATATCCTAGTGGTTTGAAGAAAACCTTTTATCCCTAAAGCAGGATTCGAATTCCTGAACTTACGAAAATAAACGTAAGGAGGCGGTTGTTGACGGACACAATTTAAACAAAATATATTGACATGTTTTGTCTGTAAGTACATTACTCTGTGCAGATCATGATTATTTTCGTATTAAGGCCAACCTGTCTGCGCAGGTTTTAAGAATCGAAGTATGATGCTAACTAGTAACTATCTAACGAACCTTTCATGTGAACCGTTTAAAATATTATTAGGATTTACGACGAATGGAAAATTGCATTCTTCGAAGTACTTCCAGTGCGTCTGCTGCTTTTTAGCGATAAATATAATACATACATAATATTATAATATTATTACATCCTACTTGATATAAAAGTCAGGTCACAAGTTATTTATTTTTCATTGGGAGTTCTCTTAAAAGGGGGCAAACGAGCAAACGGGACACTTGCAAAATTAGAAGAGGATAACAAACATACAGACAGATAAACACAATTCCACATTATCTTATATCTTTAAACGAGCAATCCATACTAACATTATAAATGCGAAAATGTGTCTGTCAGTCCGTCTGTCTATCTGTCTGTCTGTTACCTCTTCACTCTAACAGCTGAACTGATTTTGCTGAAATTTGGCATGGAGATACTTTCAGTCCCGAGAAAGGACATAGGATAGATTTTATTCCGGAAAAATTCGGGGGCGATAAATCGATCTCGCTATGAATAATTTTCATAAAATGTAATTTTATGTGTTTTTTGAATTTTTTGAATACCGAGCGAAGCTCGGTCATATAGCTACTCTTATCTTTAAACGAGCAATTCCTGTATACAAATTGGAATCTCGGAATCGGCTCCAACGATTATCATGAAATTTACTATATAGGACTTAGGAGGTTTCGGGAGCGATAAATCGATCTAGCTAGGAATCATTTTAGAAAATGTTATTTTATTCGTGTTTTTTCGAATACCGAGTAAAGCTTGGTCAAATAGCTAGTGTTAATATAATATTAGTCTATCCACCGACATGGATGGACATATTTTACCCCTTGAATTTTTGCCTATTTTCATTAGCAAACGCTTCTTAACTGTTTTCATATTATGAAAACCTTTCATGAGCAAGTCTGCTTCGTCATGAATACATTTAGGGTTTAATATCAAGCACTAAAGGTCACAACAATGCCCTAGGTCTCTACCGAGGTCTCTACAGTAACCTATAGCACAGAACTGATTGATGATAGTGACTTTCACATTTGCTTGTGGACGCTAGCCAAGTTCGCTGTATGATTTTAGGGTTCCTTTAATATAGAAAAGACTAGCATGATAGTTATAATTTGAAAAGAAAGATTATTTTGTGCATAATGAAATTTTTGTTGGTGTTTGCTTAAAGTTGCTAACTACCAATAAAATGTATACCAGCTCTATATATAGAATAACTTACCTCATGCCCATTTAGTTGGACTCTATCTCAATTAGTAACAAAATGTATAGAGATATAATATTATTTTGTTAGTAGCAGCACAGTATTACAATATTAAAACAAACGCAAACCTTCAAGAAGAGAGCGTATTCCTTCTCATAACGGCAACGCGCCTGCAGCTCTTCTGATGTTGCGAGTGTCCATGGGCGACGGTAGTTGCTTACCATCAGGTGATCCGTTTGCTCGTTTGCCCCCTTATATTTTAATAAAAAAAGAAAAATATTGTAATAGGTACTGTGGTAGCGGTTACTTTTTTCGTTGCCATAGTGTCTTGGAGAATTTTTTTAGCGCATTTGGGATTAAAATTTGAGAGATATCATAAGCTTAATCGTCATCTAGTGAAACTACAAATTTTGCTACAACCGGATGATGATGAAAGTTAAAAAGTCTTATCGCTTTAAAAGTTGAATAAAAATGATAAAATATTATACTTGTTACTTTTTTACTTTACTTGTTCTTTAACTTTAAGCATAATATTATTATCTACATAAATGCAAATTGATTTTTTTTTATTTATTAATAGATAATTTAATATACGGAACTCAATCGAAAAAAAAAACCTCCGTCATTGAAGCTACCCCATGTGTTCCGCAAATCGTTGTACACAAAACCGGGTATCGAACCTAAACCCCTTTTGTTTAAGGGACACCTGCACTATCGACTTATGGGTGCTCTTTACGGACATACAGACATTAAAATATCATAACTGATGCTTACATACCACTCAATTTTAAACCTTATTCGTAAAGTTGTAAAACAGAAAATACAATGAAGAAAGAAGATATTGAAATGGACAAAAAGTTTATTTTGATGAAGTTTTATTATGACTCAACAACTGGTTAGTGCAGACTGAGTCGAAAAGCTGGTACTAGATTTTTTGTTTTATTTCATCGATTAATATAGCAATAAGGGATACAACGAAAATAAAATAGCAATAAGAATACGTTTCCAAAGTAATACTGAGGGAGCCCTAGAACAAATTTTTTGTGATTACTAACAAGCTAATTTTTTGTGTGTAGCTACATTTTGATAAGACAAACAACATTTTTATTTTCGAAAAATCTCGAAAGTGGTAGCTAACAGAGATAGAAAGGATTTCATACTTTGACTTGATGGTCATAAAATATGGATTGTTTTATTTGTAGGACAAGGTAACTCTTAAATAATTATATAACGATTAACCTATCAAAAAATCTGCTCGCTAGGGTTCCGTTTTAGGGTTCTGTAATCAACAAAACTTGGTTGACTACTGTACCCTAAAACGGAACCCTAACCAGCAGATTTTTTGTATATTTGTAGGTTAATCTTATATATAAAATTCTCGTGTCACAATGTTAGTCCACGATCTCCTCCGAAACGGCTTTACTGATTTTTACCAAATTTTATATGCATATTCAGTAGGTCTGAAAATCGGCTACTCGGTACTTTATATATTGATAAGTGCATTTGTTGAATAAATAATAGTAAATTATTACAACCCTGTGACTGACGGCGACCATTGTTTGTGCGACGGGATAGCGATCGACGTTGCCATGGTGACATACTTATTTAGTCACTTCAATAAAATAATATGGCAACATTGAGATGTATGGCAAATATATTATGGCAAAGCAACGTTTGCCGGGACAGCTAGTAGTTATATAATTTAAGAGTAACCTTGTCCTACAAATAAAACAATCCATATTTTATGACCATCAAGTCAAAGTATGAAATCCTTTCTATCTCTGTTAGCTACCATTTTCGAGATTTTTCGAAAATAAAAATGTTGTTTGTCTTATCAAAATGTAGCTACATTTTGATAAGACAAACAACATTTTAATTTTATTTATACATTTTTATTTATACATACACAAAAAATTAGCTTGTTAATAATCACAAAACAATTTGTTCTAGGGCTTCCGTACTATAATGTGGTTGGTTAAAAAAGGCAGTAATTTTAACTACTAGGTATTTCTATAAAAGGTTCTCTAGCTGTTACTTACCAATTTTTTTTTTTGAGATCGTAATGCGTTTTTTCTAAGTTGCACAATGTTAGCTCATAGAAAAGCTTATTCGACAATGATATTGGACATCCATACTTCCATACTGCATACTAATCCATATCCATATCCATACTAATATTATAAATGTGAAAGTGTGTCTGTCTGTCTGTTACCTCTTCACGCTCGAACGCCTGAACCGATTTTGCTGCAATTTGTCATGGAGATACTTTGAGTCTCGAGAAATAGAAATAACATAGGATAGTTTTTATCCCGAAAAAATGTACGGTTCCTGCGCGATAAAAGAATTTTTGCGCAACGAAGTTGCGGGCGTCATCTAGTGATCTATATCCTGCATCATGCATGTTGTAGAAAGCCTTTTAATAATTAATTAAAATGTATGATTATCAGTGGTCTTAAAACAAAAACGCTTTGAATTAGGTCAAAACTCGAAAGACTGTACATTTTAACGCGTCGAGACAATGCAATGTTATGCATTTTTTTAAATGACCCTTCAAAAACAGAACTTAATTTACTACACATTTGAATTGTCAGGCTTGCCATTAGCGGTATGCCTGCCATTTCCAACTTTGAATGGTTGATGCATCATATCGCCTCGTCACGAAGCGATGTGAACTGACGCTACTCTAACAATTAAATAGCCCTTAAGGGCCCAATCGAAACCAATAACCAGACATAACGGTAAGATCACGAACAGACAACAAAGAGCCAAAACAAAACTGACCCTGATCAACGTTTGTCCCAATAACTCGAGTATTGCCGTGACTCGCAAACTGGTTGTATAACAGGCTATAATCATGGAAATATCAAAGTTGAGGATCTAAGCTATATTATGGTTGGAGGTAATAACTTGGCTATACAAGATACGCTAAGTAGGCAGTGGCTAACTATAAAAACTATAATATCTTTTCTAGAAGTTGCCCGCGAACAAATTGTGCGCAAATACGTCAATCGATATTCAAAACAGTTACACGTTGTAACTTTTTTGATAAAAAATGTCCGTTTGATGGTAAACAGTTATAATTAAAGCAAATTAAATTACAGGGGTTAATTGAATAAAAAGAAATTGAGACCCAATTTGTCGATGAAATGAGACATATTATATTGTAATGTTTAAAGCTCGGATGGGCAACATTGCATATTAAGCTAGGTGATTGAAAAATAATTCACTAAAAGTATCACATCTGTTTTAGATTTCAATCAAAATAAATACAAAATAAATCATCCAATTAAAGATATCGTCGCAACTCGCAAGTCAAAAGTTTAATTGTATGATAAGTGGCGAAAAACAAACGACGCACGGTGAAAGAATGCAGCAATTTCCGCTCCGTCAGATATTAATGCTGTGTCTGGTGCTTAAGCATTTTTATCTGGCGCTATATTTTATATTTCAACATATAATATGCTAAGTTTGTTTACATCAAAAATACAAATTGCTCCAGCATGTGAAGGTAGTTCTTTAAAATGAGGAAAAGAATAAGGTTGCGCTAGATCTGGGATATTCTTAACCGTTTACATGCCGTCTCTTTCGTGTATACGAGGAATGAAAGAGTTAGCATGATATCCAATAAAATAGTTAAAATATAGACTTTGAAAAAAAAACATATAAGTGAACATAGACTGTCTTAAATGAAGCCAACTAATCGTCGAATATCATGCTGTCTTTTTATTTTAAGTGGGAAAATTATATATAATACATTTCCAGTAAAAGTCAAATGAAATACGAAGTAGATATAAGACGTAAGTTACAAATACAACTTGAATAAAAAAAATGTTATAATGAAGAAATTTATCACTACACACCAACAAATGTTATGGTACACAATCTCAAAAAACTTAATCATAACTTTTGTTAAAATCACCGGGTGACTTTTTGTCATTTGTTAAACTTGAAAAAGTGAATTTAAATGAAAATTCAATAAACACAACAATTTATACTTCTTATTTGTGGTAACGTCAAATTGACCATGAGAAATATTCAAATTTAGAGGTACGGGAGCTTGTAGGGAGAGTGGGACCCTTTTTGTGTGAGTTTCTTATAACCTTTTTTCTATTTGTTTATTTATTATACTAACGATTTTATTCTAATTTTATTAAATGATTATGGTTGTTATTTTTTGCTCGTTTGGTTTTTCAATTTGCTACTGGGAATATTTGTTTACATTTTGCGACGGTTACCATTAGGTTATCAAAAAAATGTATAGTATAGTACATGGTTAATATTTATAAGTCTTTTCATTATTTTACTTATTAAAACTATATTATTAATCTTTTTACGAGATTTTTGGTTACTCCGATGCGTCCTACTCCTAACTTTCATCCAATTGATTTCGTTGCCGGTCCCAAGACAGTTTTAGCATGTTTCTCGGGCTCCCATATCAAAGGGTTTTCGTGATTGATCACCGCTGTCAATCCTGTTACACAGAAGTTGCAGTGGTGGGAATCTATGGTGGACCAAAGCCCGATTAAAGAAAATATTCCATACGCTATCGAAATTAAAACAGACACAAAATTAAATTATTTTAAAATGTCATTTACATTCTCAAAATCCTATTTTCTACTATTGCTACAAAAGAAAATACAGAAGTTACAAACGAATCTACAGAAATGCAAGATAAAATATTCTGAAACGTGTAAGAACTACGTATAGTCATCTCAGTTCTCACGTCAGACCGAATCTCACATTTGTATAAATTTCTCATTTGCTCTCCGACGATTCCAGATTGGCGAAATTTGCATCTGCAGTCAATTTAAATAATTCGTCCGTGACAAATGTAATCCTGACTGTGTGAGAATGTCAGGATGTATGCTAATCACCTATCGATGTATTCAAATTCGTGATTATCATAACCGATAATGAGACAGACAAGTGTGTGAACACTGCTTCCTGGAATTCCCAAAGAAGGTGATTTAATGTAAATAATTATTTTTCAAATCACGTTGATGTTACAAATATGGAAGACAGTGCAGCGGGCACCTGCATTCTGATAATTTGCAAACGGAAGTTTTGAGGATTTAATTTGTAAAAAAAATGTACAGAAAACATTAATTCAATTCAACGTACGTTTTGAGGTAAACAATTTATTTTTGAACTAGATGTTCCGTGCGGCTTCACCCGCGTAATTTAGGAATCTCAAAGGAAACCGTACATTTTTCCGCAAAATAAGAAACCTATGTCCTTTCACTATTCAGGTCTATTCTTCATGTGTGCCAAATAACATAAAAATTGCTCCAGTAGTTCCACATTTTTCTCTATTTCTTCGCTCTTATTAGTTGTAACGTAATAAGATATAGCTTATAGCCTTTCCCGATAAATGGGCTATCTAACACTGAAAGAATTTTTCAAATCGGATCAGTAGTTCCTGAGATTAGCGCGTTCAAATAATCCCTTTCAAATAATTTCCCCACGTTTCTTTCCACACTTACCTCTGTTTCTTCCCTCTTAGCGTGATAAAATATAGCATATAGCCTTCCTCGATAAATTGGCTATCTAACACTGAAAGATTTTTTTAAATCGGACAGTAATTCCTGAGATTACCGCGTTCAAACAAACAAACAAACTCTGCCGCTTTATAATACTAGTATAGATTATTACAATTCGTATTGGATATACTGCATACAAATATACATTTTTTTTTTGCTTTTGTCTAACTGCTAATACGTTTCCTGAAAAGGATGCTTGGTAAATAAGTGAAAATTTTGTTTAGCGTATATAAGTAGGTACGCAGAGTGTCTAAACGCACTACGCCGAAGTTACGCGTCGTAAATTCCGCATGATTACGCCCGCAATGTATTTTAAATTCTCTGGAATTTAAAATACATTGCGTCTATTCACACTATTTCGTCGCGTAACGGTGCGTCCACATTTGTATAATTTGCGCGATCAGATCTCCGATCAGATCTTCGTCACGATCATCGCGCCGTATCACGATCGCTAGTGTGGACGCAAAATAATACGCGTATCATGATGCGCCTCGATAGCTATTAACCGCCTATCTGATACGTGTCATATCAAATACACGCATGATCGGCAGAATGATCTAATAGGCGTCCACACTATGATACGCATACTTCATACGGCGCGATGATCGCGACGGAGATCTGATCGCGCAAATGATACAAATGTGGACGCACCGTTACGCGACGAAATAGTGTGAATAGACGCAATGTATTTTAAATTCAGAGAATTTAAAATACATTGCGGGCGTAATCATGCGGAATTTACGACGCGTAACTTCGGCGTAGTGCGTTTAGACACTCTGCGTACCTACTTATATACGCTAAACAAAATTTTCACTTATTTACCAAGCATCCTTTTCAGGAAACGTATTAGCAGTTAGACAAAAGCAAAAAAAAATGTATATTATTATTATTATTATAAATTCCGCATGATTACGCCCGCAATGTCAATAGACCTATTGTCCGAAATAAATGATTATCATTATTATTATTATTATAAATTCCGCATGATTACGCCCGCAATGTCAAACGCATACAAAATACAGACGTAACGCGTAACGATGCGTCCACATTTGTATCATTTGCGCGATCAGATCACCTATCAGATCTCCGTCGCGATCATCGCGCCGTATCAAGTGTGCGTATCATAGTGTGGACGCCTATTAGATCATTCTGCCGATCATGCGTGTATTTGATATGACACGTACATCCATAAATATTAGTTATTAGGTTAGTAACAATTTTTCTTAGGCTATGTTAGTAGTGTTAGTGGTAGTGTAGTGTATTTATGCCGCGTAACTTTAGCCTAGTGTGTTTAGATACTTAGAGATTGTATGCTTTTGTAAATGTTACACATGCGGGATTTTCAGACCTCAAGCCTATGGTTCTATGTTAATTTTCTGTCCCTGTTTCATCTGCATTACTTTTTCCAAACCTTAATTACTTTCCGCCATTACCATTCCATAATTTGCACAACAAAAATCAATGAAGCGCGACCAGCAAAAGGCGTTACTATCATTAATTTAATTAAAGCCAGTAGCTGAAGTTTTTCGTGATACAGCGTTGGTGAAACTGACTTCATAGATACAATTAATCATTGGCTGCACCGACAACCCGAACAAAGGCGGTTAGTGCAAGTGGATAGGGCTGATCAAAATATATTTAAAAGTGCATAAAAATATTATCTTTATTTATTTATGTATTGCATTTGGGTAGCGACCCAGATGGTTTAGATTTAGAAATCAGCCAGACTTAGAAATATCGTGCAGGACAACGCCTATCGGTCCGCGAGTAGAAATTTCTCGTATCGCGATGTTTGTTGCCTTCGAAAGGGCTTGAACCAATATTGTTAAATTTTCTGTGCTTAGCTGATTTACAAAGATTTGAGAATCGGCGAACATCTATTTTCGTACACGAAATAACGGTGTAGCGGACCAAGCAGCGAATAATTCTGAATCGGGTTATGGATTAATTGTCATAAAGTTTGTTCTATGAGGAGTCTATGACGGATTTAATTTAAAAATCTATGCTCGATCGGAAAATCTTTTAAGGCTCTCAAGAATGCATATTATTATACCAACGTAAATGGCTAAACAAGCTTCAAATTGATTAAAAAATGTACTTACTAATCGCGCAGGCAAATGTGTTACGTGACAAATGTTAAATAATGCCGATTTGGATTTTTACAAAAACATAACCTAACCTAGCTAGATATCACCTATCAGGAAATAACTTGACCACAATATAACCTATAAACCCAATGCCCTAGAATTTATTACACCTCACGTTGCAGAACGCACTGTATCTATTAAACTTGAAGAATCCTTGGTATTATGCTTTCTCTTTTCTTAGTCATACAGTTAAGAATTTATTACGTCAAAAATTTAAATAATCATGTCAAGAGCAGTGATTCATAAAGAATTGGCATAAATATTCGATCTGCACGTGTCGATGAAGAATTTTTATTGAGCTTCCTGATACAGGTGGAATTTTCTAGAAAACGTTCAAAATATTTGGAAACAATGGGTTTTGCACTTTTTAGGATAAAAATTGTTAAACATGCTTATGAAGTTACGAAACGTCACCTGATTAAAATTTTTGAGACGTAGGGAAAGTGAACAGCTTGAGCGGCTTAGGACTGAAAGTACTATTCCTTCTTTTTTTACAGCTCGGCGAAATTTTAGCTTTTGCCAGGTCTTTCATCAGGAGTTATATTATGTAGTTTTTTCAATTATCAAATTATCGATACCAATTTTTGGCAGCCCTACGCTGATAAATACAATACAGCAACAGTACGAAACCTAGCACAATAGTCAGGGCTGGCGCGAATTAATAGCTGTAAGCCTCGTTTAATGAATATCGCAGTGAATGTGAGTTGACTGATAGTTCTACTGTTTGTATGAAAGCTAAACGTAATCCTGGGTCCATACTAATGTTTCGGAATATCCACACTAAAGGCTTCTATTTACTTGGAGGCAGATCGTTAAGGTCGGATTGATTGCAGGCCGACCTAACCAGACCCAATACACGGGTTGCAACTTGCAGGTGAGCCTATGATCAGTCGGATTTGCACGATCAAACTCTCTGTAAATAATGGCCCATATATTATAAACGAGAAAATTTGCCTGTCTATCTATTCATCTGTTATCTCTGTACCCGGCTTAAGCCACAGAAACGCTTTTGATAAAATTTGGCATCTACATTGTACTTACAGAGTTTCGGAGTGTTAAAAGTATGATGTGCTTGAGGCATTGCCATATTAAAATATAATTATAAGTTAAAACAGGATTAATTCACCCATGACTTGAAAATTTGTGGTTTATTTATTTATAAAGTGTCTAGCTTGTTTTTTCTTTTTCTTATTTATTTTCATGGTCACCCTTTTATTCAGGAATTCCTGAAATATCTCTCTTAGTTTCATAAATCCAGTTCCTAACTATCATTTGTGTTCAAGCACCGGGTGAGATTAAGATAGTAAATTGCTAACAGCGCCGCCATTGTTTCTAATGTTATTGTCTTCAAGTATTTGCAAGTCAAATTAGACTTGATATTAACGTTTAGCGAAATCATCATGAGTGATATTATAGTTTGCATTATTCTGTTGTAGATCAATCAAGAATATGTATAGTACGCATTGCTCGGCAACTTCATGCTCAAATTCATTTATCGTTCTCTTAGTGCCTAAACACAATATGCCGAAGTTCTGCGGCGGAAATTTCGCATGATTACGTCAGCAATGTCGAACGCATACAATATGACGCGACGGAATTTCGGCATAGTGTGTCATTGGTAATTTAAAATACATTGCAGACGGGATCATGCGGAAATTCCGCCGCGGAACTTCGGCATAGTGTGTTTAGACACTTCTTTTACCCTTTTTACCAGATATCAAAATACCTTAAACGTACTTGATAAAAAATTGTTATAGTGGCTGAAGCATGAAGAAATCACAGACAAACTCACTTTCACTATTATAATGTTACGATCAATTTGTAAATTGTGTATATCAGGCGATCCGTCTACTCGTTTACTATTCATTTCAATTCAACCCCTTCCAATTTTGAGGGAATCCATTGTAGTCCTACAATAGTGTCATCAATGCTCGACAAAAAAGGGCCAAAAAAAGCAAAATCACTCCAACACCTGCGATTGATTTCAATATACCCTTCGATCGATTTGTTACGTGAGATTAAAGGAAAGTGAACCCTATGGATTTGTGTAAGAACTTAATTTTGGTTAGCGCAGATTGGGTCACGTGTGAAGTTTTTTTTTTAATGCAACTAGTAGCTGGGTCTTTGGGAAGACTAGCCCAACGCCTATACATTATGCAAATATGGGCTGTTTATTACAAAGGTCTGAAATAGAAAAATAAATTTTGTATAATATTACAATAACCACCTTTAAAAAATTATACATTTTGTAGATAAGTATAATCCTAGTTCCTACAAAAGAACGGTTTCTTAACTTCTCTAAAGAAAAAAAAATGTGGGTGCCCTGTATTTATTATTTTACTTATAATTAATACTCAACTATGATAATCATTAAATTAATGCTTATGCACAATGAAAATTGAACAAAATAATATGGCCAGCAATTTTCTATCGAAATCATAATTTAGTTGATAATGACCTATGACCTCTAGGCTCTACATTATTATCTGTCCAATGCCCATCCCTACTGATATTAATATAAAAGCTTATATATAATATTAAGATTGTCCGTTTATCTGTTCGCAACGGAGTTACGGGCGTGATCTTGTACTCTATATAATTGGTTTACAGTCTTTACACTGATTATCCTGACTCACCCACTAATGTATGGTAATTGTATGTAAAAATGAAGACGCAGATAATTATGATTCACTAATTACCTAATTTACATGTTGTCAGTTCCGCGTTCAAAACTGTACAGGGAAATGGTCAGTTAAACATACCGGAAAATTTTTGAGAGTGCCTAATAAAAATTACGAATATAGTTTTTTGCTAAAAGTTTTTTTGTTAGCTTATACTATCCCACTGTTGGGCAAAGGCCTCCCCCGGCGTCCACCACTTATCCAGCGCATCCGATGGCCAACCCGGCTGGTACCACCTTTTTCTAGGCCGGCCACGGTTGCATCTTCCATCTTCAGGTACCGACTCTGTCGATGTTTGTAAGTTTTTGGTTGTAAAGCGTTAATTTTTTTCATCAACAAACAAATATTTTTATTTTTAATACAATATTTTTGTGGATGACCCAAGTTACCCTTAAAAATTAAAGAGCCGTGTCGTAAGCACAATAGACATAACTACCAGTACTTCGATCGCTAAGAGACGGACGAGTAATAATATCTGTCATTTCTTTCGGGTTTCGCCAGGATTAGTTAAAGGCTGGCTGATATAATTTATTTTTAAAAATAAGATTTTGAAATTGAATTCTGACAGTTTTCTTTGCATGTGCCAAAATATAAGCAGCAACTAAATTTGTAGGTAACGGCCCTAGCGACGACTTTTGTCATAATACGTTAAATTTAATTTTTTTACATCAGTTCTAAGTCGGCATACTCTATCATTCTGTCTACTCTGTCATAAGTTTGAGTAACTGTTTGTCTTTGTTATGTTGTCTGTCCTTGAGATACAGCCAAAATTATTTCACCTAATCTGTTCTCAGCGAAACTTATCAGAATAAACGAAAACTTTTCACACACATTGCGTAAACGTAGTGCTGATTTTTCTAACAACGACCCATCAATTACTCCAGCTTGTCTTATAGCTTGTTGAGCTTGGAATCAGCTAGCACGTGCTAGATACATCATAAGGACATTAAAGATTCATAAATAGTGCATACTGGTGCGAGGTCGATCGTGGCAATACTTCAGTGTTAAAGTTCAATTACACTGTATCGATTTGCAGGATGAAAACATTAATGATAACATTTAATAAAATCGGTATTTTGATTGCCAGGTAAAAGTGACGGAATGGGAAGCTCAATTTCCTGGGCGAAAATAATTAATTTAAATATCTGTGTGATTTATGTGAAAAATATTTGTACTCACCATAAAGAAAATTTTATATTTTTTATCCAAATGAAATGAAATAAACAAAATGGAATTGTACCAAATTGATGTGTCATTGCATTTATGCATGGTGTAGTTAATATGTGATATATTTATAATAGTTATATTAAAACGTAACTAGATTTTTATATTCAGATCAAAATGAATTCAAAAAGCTTAAGTAGGTGTAATTTAAGTCAGACAGCAAACTGAAGCACAGCGTATGACTGTTAGGTCAGGTGTCAGAGTACTAGGTTTGGAAACGTTAGGCCTATCTACGTATGAGAACTCTTTCACGTTTCAGTTCCTGCAAATTGAATGTGTGTAGTTGAGCCTCAACGCACATGAAGGCCGCCTTTGTCTCGCGTGAGTCATCCTCATGCGGGCGCGAAGTGGGAAATGAGAAAAATTCACAGCCTTGTGAAAATAATAATTGTGGAAATTATTGAAAACTTGATGTTGCTAGCAACTTTGTTGCGTAGAAATTCATGGCGTGCGAGGAACGTACCTAAATTATTCTATGTTCTTATTCAATATTCAGAACGAATTCTACTAGACATATAATATTTTGATTTTATTGTAAGTAGTATCTAAATATGTTGTGATTTTATATTTTGTTTAATGGGGGTGGCATAGTCGGTCACCGATAAATCCCCTCGAGAGAAAAAATCGAAGGATTAATAAATATATTTAAGAAAAAGTTCAGGAGGGCATACCAGCCAGACTGTCTGTCTGTGGCGCAGGAGAGAGAACAGTGGAAGATACTGGGGAAGGCCTTTGCCCAGCAGTGGGACACTATAGGCTAATAAAAAAAAGTTCATTAAAATCCGTTTAGCGCTAAGTATAGAGAGAACATTATAACAGATAGACAGGAAGATAGACACACATTGGACATTAATCAAATTAGTATGAAGTCCATGTTGGATGCGAGCTGCAGGAGATCGGTCATCTTGGCGTTCATTGAGAGAGGCATAATATGCCCAGCAGTGGACGAATATCTAAAATTATAAAACAAAGTCGCTTTTTTCCCTCATGTCCCTTTGTTCCCTTTAATGTTAAAAACTAAGCAACGGATTGTGATAATTATTTCAGTGTTAGATAGCCCATTTATCGAGGAAGGCTATATAGGCTATATTTTATATAAGACTAATAGGAGAATGTGGAAAAAACGCGGGAAATTATTTGAAAGGGCTTATCTTGCGAACTGCTGGAGAAATTTTATATTATTTGGCACAGATAAGACCACGTGAAGGATCATAGGCTATCGATTTTAATCATTTTTTCAGTGGCTATATATTTTATACTCGTGCGACGCCGGGGCGGGTCGCTAGTAGGTTGAGATGAAATTAGTGTAGCTATAGATGGCATCAGACACCAACTTCATCGCGACTTGTATGTTTCTCTTCTGTTTATTTCCAAAGTATTTTTTATTTAAGGTGACGCCGCGTTAAAGTAAGAAACCGTGTTGGATATGTTTTAGATTGCTTGTTTTCTATGAGGGGCCGGGCCGGCCTCTCATAGAAAACAAGCAATGGAACAGCAAAAAATGGAAAGGGCATAAGCAACAAAATGGTTTTTGTCGCGTAATTTAAAAACCATAAATACATTTCATATAAGCTATGCACATATTAAAGTGTATGCTTCAACCAATTTATGTACAAATTTTGGAACCTTAAATCATTCTCCTCTGTTGGAAAAATAGGAATCCCTTTTTTTACAGAGGTCTTTTCGATTGATAATTCTGTGTTATAAAAGTTGTCCAATCGTGTTATGCTATGGGCAATTCAAAGACAAAGACATGATGAATACTGACAATGAACTTTAGTTTCTTAGCTTTAGTCATTGCTGAGAAAAATCGGCATCGCTACAGCCAAATTATCAAGGCGTCGCCTTAAGTATACATATTATTACTTCAGTCGGAATTTCCAGGAATTGCTATTGTATTTTATTGTTGTCGCGATCACCGGTGCTCGCGCGGGGCCTGAAGGATTATGTAATAGTTTTAGTAAAACTTAATTATTTTCCAGTATATTTTGTAGTACAATTAGTACCAATCTACTGACAAACAACGATATCATTAAAATCCGCCCAGCTCTTTTTTCCCTCCAAAATATTATGGTACAGGCACTAATTACTATAAACCTCGATCGCGGGAATCGTAGACACAATAGATATTTAAATGTTATGCGGCACCCGGGTGCCGCTTGGGAGCTATTGATGGGTTAAGTTATAGAACAAAGTTGTTCAAAATAAAAATAATAACAACAATCCATTTTCATACAAGACATGTTATTGCTTAACTCCGTATAATGTCTTGCAAAACTACAAAATGACATTACACAAAGTTCCTAACTTTTGAAAAGTTGCGCTGAATCCTCGTTCCGTAGACCTTTATATTTTAATGCATACATACCGCAATGTTTTGGCGCGTGGTGGAAATCACCATATTGTAAGTGTTGACAGAATAATTGATGACATGACTGGAACAAGTGGGTAATTAACAATTGGATAACTGACTTTTTTGTATAAATGAAGGTTTGGACCGGAAAAAATATTTGAAATAAAAAATGTGGATTCTATTTATATCTAGATATAATATTAGATATACATAGAATCATACATAGAATGGATGATGAGATGATGAGGCTTAAATTATACGGGAAAAAATGAATAATTACTCCCATATTGTATAATGTTAGTCACCCACTACATAGACATACACTCATGTATTTTAATTGTTTCACATCCACATTCAACAGTATGGCGTCTTCTAGACGTCACAAGCACTAGACAGTGTACTGGGCTATATTTCAGAACAACATTCATCCACGCACCAAAACATTATTGTACGTCTATAGACCTTTATTATTCAAGTAATAATATAGTAAACATACAAAATGGCGGCTAATGTCATATTGAAATAGGTCACATAATGAATTATGGAGCCATTGTCAATAATATTCTAGTTCTGGTATTGTATGCAAAAGCATCCTTGGACTATGAAAAGATGCAAGGATACAGGGTCTAGGCCCTTAGTCTAGTTACATTCGATAAATAATTAGAAAGTGAAATTAGACTATGCGTAATGTCAAATTTATACAAATTTATACATTCGTGCATCGTCAAAAAATGCGTTACTTCTTTAGGGCTTTTTCACATTATCCGACCCGATATCGGTGGCGGACGCCGATTCGATATCGGGGTAAGTAAAATGTATGAAATATGTAGGTACCTGTCTTCCATATTGTCCGGCCCGATATCGGATATCGGTTCATACATTTTACTTACCTCGACATCGGATCGGCGTAAGGATTAAAGCTGCATTTATGCAAATGTGTATGCTGCTGCTTATTTCTGCTGTATTTATTTTTATATTACGTTTAAGTACCTATTTATTTTTATTAATTCAAAAATTAAAAATTTTGTTAGTAAAATCTAGATAAATAAAATTAATTTTACAACACCATAATCAATGACGTAAAATGAGTTTTGTAATAGCAAAACAAAACTCATTTTACGTCATAATCGTTTTCAAAGTGGCAATGAATCAGGGAGTAACGAACGACAGTGAATGAACTCGAAACAAAGACTGTACAGCTTATCACAGAATTTCCACATTAGCTCCATAATAACGAGCTATTACAAAGAAGTTTTTAATAAAATTTGACAGGCTGCACGCGTTATCTATAAACGCGTGGTGAGTTATAGGCGGAAGCGTTAAGCGACTATCGCGCAGGACCATCACGTAGCAAAAAATTAGTTATGAATGTTTAATCACTATAATAATTGACGCATCGAAAAATTATCACGTTGAAACTAAAACCAAATTGATTTTTGAGTTCGAAATAGGTACAAAATAAAATCGATCGATCAACTTGTGACTGCCTATAAAATTCTTATCAGGGTTATACTGCATCATTTAATTTCTGCCAACGTACACCATATTATACTTGCAGTTGCAGATGCAAGTTGCAACAAATAATTTGCGGTGCTTCTCAGTCGTGCATCGCAATTAAGGCGACGCCTTGATAATTTAGCTGTAACGATATCGATTTTTCTTAGCAATGACAAAGCTAAGGAATTAAAGTTCATTGTCAGTATTCATCATGTCTTTGAATTACCCATAGCATAACACGATTGGTCAACTTTTATAAAACAGAATAATCAATCAAAAATACCTCTGTAAAAAAAGGGATTCCCATTTTGCCAACAGATGAGAGTGATTTAAGCTTCCAAAAGTACATAGATAGCTTCAAGCATACACTTTAATTTGCCCATAGCTTATATGAAATGTATTTATTGTTTTTAAATTACGCGACAAAAACCATTTTGTTTACGCCCACTACCACTTACGCCCTTTGCATTTTTTGCTGTTCCATTGCTTGTTTTCTATGAGAGGCCGGCGCGGCCACTCATAGAAAATAAGCAATCTAAAACAAATTCAACACGGTTATTTACTTTAACGTGGCGTCACCTTAATATTTTCCAGTAGTCCATAAAAAATTAGAATTTCCCAAAAGTGGGAGCTTAAAGCTTCCTCATCCGCCTCTCACTTAGGCCGCACTACAACGTTATCTCGTTCAAACAGTTGGTATATTTCAAACTCATGAACACTTCACGTTACGTCACCACGTGATAACTGTTGGAGAGCTTTTGTTTGTAGCCGATGTATGCCGATGTACTGAAGTTAAGAAACGATTAAAAACGGTCATAAAAAATACTAAAATGAAAAAGACTGTAAGGGTCAATTCAGACCACAACGCGATGCATAGATGCATATTTTATAAACTTGTATGGGTTTGACAGACGTGCAAACTGCAAGACGTTTCACGCAATTGAAATCTGTGAATTTAGTAGAAATACATCTACGCGTCGCGTTACAGTCTGAATTGACCCTAATGCACATAAAAACATAAAAATCCGTGAAGCCATTCAGGCTGCAGAGCGTGCTCAACACACATTTTGGATCTATTTTTTTTTTTACTCATTTAACTCACCAGCAAGGAAATTCTTAAACACAATCCTAAAGACAGTAGATTTTATTTTACTGAGTAGAATAAGTACAGATAATGGCATGCTCATCAGGTTTAATTATATCTTTTTATTAATTCGGGAATTTTGTCCATTTTACCCCATAAAGAACAAAAGAAGGTCCAGTTCTAATTGAACAAACAATTCGTATTAATATTGACAGTAGCGAACAATTCTAAACTTCGCTGGCCTCTGTCCAACTAATACAAGTTATTAATTTCATTCTGTTACCCTTTGTTATATTAAGTGGTCATAATAAATGTGAAATTTCTCATTATATGGTATATCATTTTCCTTTGACGTACCTTAATTTTATGTGGAGTTGTAAATTTTATTAATGAAAGAGGAATTCTTCTTTATCTTTTCATTCGTTGTTATTAAAATAGCAATTAAAAGTTAATGTGTTTGCTTATTGTTTAGAAATATCGCATTTTGATAAAGTCCGGTTGTTGAATGCAGATAATTCGGTCACTGACATTAGACTGTTCGTCTCATTCTCTCGCACAAAAAATACATGTAATTGGGTACATAAATTGTGCGTTGAAACTACTTGAAACGGAAACCAATCAATGGACGAACTTCTCTTTATCCTGCGACCAGGTTATAGCGGTTGTATCTCCGAGTAAAATGTCGAATTATTATTATAAAATAATATAATATTATATCCTTGATTTGTTAAGTTATAAATGAACTTATATGCATCAGAAACTATTGCATATCTATCATCTATTTATTACAATAATTTTATTTAAAAACTTGAGTTTGTAGGCAAGGTGTGTTTAATTTTAACGGCAGCTAGAACATTTTTATTTGGTTCTTAGGAGTATTGTCAAAGTATTTTTTATGTCTCTCTCTAAACGGTTCACATTACGACGTTTTATATTTTAGCGTTTATGATCTTTGTAATAACTCACAGTTACAACTTACAATGTATAACTATCAAATCGATCATTACACAGTTTTATTTATTAACGGTTAACTTTCAGTGTTACCCTATTTAAGAATTTAATATGTCACTCACAATAGTGTTGCTAGTTTATGAGATGTAAATCAAAATAGCCATAAATAACGTTTGATGGGAAAAATGGTTTATGGTCTTTTTAGTTTGGCTATGTGTGAACGAGGGTGCAGATTCGACACGAAAGACTGACCATAAAAATTGTTGTAAAAAATGTGATGTGAAACATAAAAGTATGAGCCAGTTGCGTATTTCAGAATATAGTAAGTACAGAATATTACGTTATCCTTACTAATATTATTGCCTATAAATGTGAAAATATGTTTGTCTGGCTGTCTTTGCGCTTAAGAGCGTTTACACCTTTTACGTTCAATTTGGCTTAAAACTGTATTTTTCAAACTTGAAAAAATCTTCAACCACTTATCTTTATAAAAATTTCGATAACTTATTTTTATAGGAAATTTCACTGTCTAAATAGTTAGCAGAGAAAAAAATACGATTTATCGAGTATATTTTGTACATTTCTCGATACCATAACAGAGGTTTTCTTAAATTCCGTTTTAGTATCAGTTTCGAAGCTTTTAATTTACGAAACCAGCGACAGATCTAATTAAAAAATAATAATAACCTATTGACAAGATCCTCAAACAAATAGTTAGCAGAAAAAAAGTTTCTTTTAGGTATTTAACTTTAAAATGTAATTTAAATTCAAAGAATAAGAAATATCAAAGAAATATCAAGAAATTAAAACTTTTTTTTACCTATTTATTTGACTTAATTAAATATAATAATAGCTTCATATCATAGAAGAACACTGTAGTTTAAAAATTGTTCTTAAATATCAACAAATCTTTTGTTATTTTTCTTCTACAAATATTTTAATACTAGTATAAATCGCTGCGCGCAAAGCAATTCAAACAGTCCGCCGCAGGTTTGTATGGAAACTTGAAATTAAGGTGTAAACGCTGGCCTTAAATTTTTGGTATGAGGATACATTGACTAATAGAAAAGGGATGATTTTGGTGTGTTAAATTTAATTTAATCTTTCAAGTCCCAAGCGGTTGCATGCGACCGCGATAACAATAGAATAACAATAGATTTGACGACCTGTGCAGTGGCTCAATTGGTTGAGTGTGTAGCAGCTCAAACCGGGGGTCGCGGGTTCGAATCCCGCAGACAGAACAAAAAGTTTACAATGTTCCCGGGTCTGGGTGTGTATTAAATATGTGTATGATATAATAAAAATCTTAAATATATGTATAGTATAAAGGTATTAAATATATTTCCGTTGTCTGGTACCTGTAACACAAGTCCTTCAGGTACTTAGCACGGGGCCAGACTGACGTGGCGTGAAGCGTACATAGATATTAACTATGACATAAGAATCCGCGATCGAGGGACTAAATTCTCATACTTGTCTATTCAGCCGCTTAAGGGCCCTCTCTCCCTAAATTAGCAGGTCGATTGTCTGTCAGTGCGAATATCGACGTAAATGACATTAAAATAACATTCATAACAGCGCGCCTTTTATGGTGGAGGTTACGACGCTCGCCGCGTCCATGATAGGGCGAAATAGGAGAAAAAAACCTTTTTAAGGTTTAATATAATACATATTAAAAAAAAGTAAAAAAACCAAATTACTAACTTACGTATTGCAAAGCAGTAGATATTTTTATATATTCTTTTGATAAATAATGAGTAAAGTGATTTCATTCAACGATTTGGAGGTGATTTGGTTTTTTATTTCTTTATTATGTGATACCGATAGAAAAAATATGGCAAAACCAAATTACGTATCATATCATGTAGATTACTAATTATTTTTTTCAGATATTATTAATGCCGATGAAAAGTTGTTTCATCTGGATGCTTTTTTCGAAAGAGCAGCCTTGACAAACTTGTTAACTAAAATCGTAAAGGGGTAAAAATAAAAACCGGCCAAGTGCGAGTTGGACTCGCCCATGAAGGGTTCCGCAGCAACAATAAGGTTTATTTCTATAAAATTAAAAGGTATTTGATTTATTTTTATATTTTAGTTGACGTGATGAAAGTTACATTAAAGGTTTACCATTTATGACGTATAAAAAAAACATTTGTTAGATCTCGTTCAAACCATTTTTCGTTGCTAGTTTTTATAATAATGTACATCATATTTTTTTTAGAATTATCATGAATTATCATCATCATTTACTTCAGAAGTTAGAGGGGGGGGGGGGGGGGGGGGGGGTTACACACATTTTACCACTTTGGAAGAGTCTCTCTCACAAACTATTCGGATTAGAAAAAAATGATATTAGAAACCTCAATATGATTTTTGAAGATCTATCCATAGATACCCTATACGCGTGGGTTAGACGAAAGATTTTTTTTTGTTTCAGTTGTATCTATGGGGACCCCTAAAATTTTTAACAATTTTTCTATTTTTGTATCAAAATCTTAATGCGGTTCACAGACTACATCTACTTACCAAGTTTCAATAGTATAGCTCTTATAGTTTCGGAGAAAAGTGGCTGTGATATACGGACGGACAGACAGACAGACAGACATGACGAATCTATAAGGGTTCCGTTTTTTTGCCATTTTGGCTACGGAACCCTAAAAAGACTTTTGCACTAGCATGAATAGTTATAATATTAGTATAGGATTGAATGCGGGTAGATTACCCAACCTAGACAAAGTAAAGAGAAAAATTTAAATGAATTCTTTGTTGACTATTTTTATTGCTTATGGTTATAGGCCATAAAGGATGGCTTCATCATACGTTTAAAATCCAATAGAGCACACATTGTAGTTTTAATATCATAGTTAACATGTCTAGAAGGTGCTTTGGATATCTTATTTTGAGTATGTCACTAGAGTTTTATGTCACTAGCTTTGGTTATGTAAATGTGAACCCTAAGGGTCACCGCAGATATACAATTTCAAGTTGGCTGACTATCGTATTTAAACTAAATTACTTACGTAATATCGTTATTTAATTGGACAACTTTTAAATTGTAGGTAATCGGAAAGGAATCGAATTTAGTTGCAAAAACTAAATTACTTACGTAATATCGCAATTTAATTGGACAACTTTTAAATTGTAGGTAATCGGAAAGGAATCGAATTTAGTTGCAAAAATATCGCTCTCATATTTAAGTCGCTATAGCTATAATTAGAATACTGTGCGACTTAGTTGACCAACTTAAAATTGTAAGTCTGCGGTCGCTCTTAAGAGCCCGTCCTCTCTTTTCTTCTGCTCTCTTCACACTCACGCCCGTCTTTCATATGCCAGGTGAAAAAGGACGATCGCCAAGTTAGCGGGCAGATAGAGGTTTTCTGTTTTTAAAGGGTTTTTTATATTGAAGTGGTAAAAAGTAATTCCAACACTTTATAGACGACTTTCTCAACAGTACATAGTATTTTTTCATACCGTTAAAACGTCAATACAATCCATAAAAAGGTGATATTCTAAACCTTTTACAGCAAAAATCACAAAACTGTCGCGGGTTTGAGTTGAATTATTTAAAGATACTTTAAAAAAAAAACTAGCTCCAACACTATATTATAATTGAAATTATCTTACATGTTGTGCATTAAAACTTATAGAAATACTGTATTTTAACTGTTAAATCACGTCTGTTAAATGAGAGAAATCGGCAAAATTTCGTATACGGACTCTTAAGGCTCTTTGCTATATTTTTTACCAGATGACGCCCGCAACTCCGTTTCGCCAAAACTAGTTTATCGCGCGGGAACTGCACATTTTTCCGGGATAAAAAGTATCCTATGTCCTTCTCCGGGACTCAAAATATCTCCGTACCGAATTTCAGCAAAATCGGTTCAGCGGTTTGGGCGTGAAGAGGTAACATACAGACAGACACACTTTCGCATTTATAGTATTAAATATGGATTATATAGAGTCAGTATTTTATTCACCAGAATAAATTAAACTCTGTTTAACCAACGTGCATGTCCAACTTCTCCCATCTCCCTAATGGTACGATATCGTCCGTAGTTCCAACTTCGCAACTTCGACAGTTCCATTTGTAATTAGTGCCGGCTATTTATTTATTGAATACGACACCTGAGTCTAGCAACGGAGGGTTTCAAACTTCCTGATGAAAATCGCATCCATACTAATATTATAAATGCAAAAGTGTGTCTGTCTGTCTGCTTGTTACCTCTTCACGCCCAAACAGCTGTAGTCTGTACTTATTTTGCTAAAATTTGGTATGGTAATACTTTGAGTCCCAGAATGGACCTAGGATATTTTTTATTCCAAAAATAAGTAATGTACTATTCTCGCGAAATAAACGAATTTAGGTTTAGCCTAATAGATCGTAAATAAACACACAAAAAACATACCTACCTTTCTTAAAGCAGTCGAGAAAAAAACGATGACCACCCGTCCAAATAAACAAAGTTTAAACAACAATTATACCTAATTTGTCATTGACAGATGACATAATAGAACGTCATCATGAGAGTTAATAAGTTTCTAAATACCCTGTATGTGAACGTAACATGGCATGCGTCATCTTAAAAATTACAAATATTTTTATACTTTTTATTTTGTCGACTGTGTCATTTGGAGGCAAAGGAAAAAAGCTCTTTCATAATATGGCGTTTTTTGTGAAACTTGATTTTGATTATCAAAACTTTTTTCAAATTCTTTTAACCTTTTTTATTAAGTATAATAAACTGCAGAAAAAGTCGTCATCACCTATACTATAAAGCTACAATATTAAAAATATACCCAAATTACCCAAATACGGCAATTAATAAGAAAAACGATAGAGCACGTAGCTAAAAAATCACAAAAATAATTTCACATAATATTAATTATTAGGTGAAATTATTTTTGTCACTAGATGACGCCCGCAACTCCGTTGCGCCAAAACTCGTTTATCGCGCGGGAAACGTACATTTTTCCGGGACAAAAAATATCCTATGTCCTTTCCCGGGACTCAAAGTACCTATCTTCATGCCAAATTTCAGCAAAATCGGTTCAGCGGTTTGAATTAGTATGGAAGTATGGATTTTTAGCGACGTGCTCTGTCGTTTTATTATTTGCCGTCATAATAGCATTTTGCACCAACCCCAACCAACCCTTAAGCAGTGCTTCTTTTTTACAGATTTCTATATTATTTTTTATTTCTCTTTTTTTTTTTTGTCTTTTGCATAATCACGTCGATGATAGCGCAATCATTTAATTAAAATTTAGTATGAGACTATTAAACTTCATAATAAATTCCAGAGGAGACTAATACGAGACGACTCCTATGAGTCAGAAGTGGGCAGTGGCACGGTACGCTCTGGTACCGGTGAAAAAATACTGTGTACGCACCTTATCTGTTGCATCATATTACATACAGGGTGTTCTGATATGTCATGGTTCGTGACTCATCGACACTAATATTAAAAAATTGACCCGGTGAACTTCGTATCACTTGCCTCCCCATAAACCTTCCCCGGCCTAAGATGCGCAAACGAGAAAATCTCGAGATATCTCACTCTTGTGTGTAGTTATATTGTCGATAACGACATAATGTCAAAATCATTTTTTGACATTATGTCGATAGATTTTGACGACAGATCTACACGAGAAAAAAATTATGTCATGTTAGGGTCAATAGAGATGAAGAGAAACGGCATCAAACATCGAGAAAACGTGTAGACAAAATTTTCTCGTTGGTGTATGCTAGATGGGCAGGACTTTCACGAAAATATTATTTTCATAAAATTAGTCCGATCGGTTCAGCTGTTGAGTTGTAGGTAGCGATTTATTACTCAGTAACAAACAAATAAACATTACGTTCCACCATCCACCATATTATAATGTGATAAAAATTACATTATAATATGGAGAACAGATTTAGATGAAAATTGGTAATAATGGCTAATGAAATTATCTAAAAATGACAAAATAAAATGTTAAATTATCATTAATTTACTTTGTACTAATATCATTATTATTAAGTACCTACATAAATAAGTGTACTTAATAATGATAATTATTATGGACTTTGACAAAAAATATAAAGTCGAGGCCAAAAGAAAAACTTAAATATGTACCTACGTTTGTGGCAAATTCTTGGAACACATTCAATTATTCCCCCGCGCCGTCACCTCGCTAAATTTATTTGAAGCATCTAGGAAAGAGCCCTAAATACTTTATGACATTTACAAATGAAAATTTTCCTGAAAAATAATTCTCGATGCAACACGATAAGCAATTTTAGTTTATTTTGTTTGATTTATCTAGATCAAGCAGTCTAGACCCGCTTATGTCAACTTCATCAAACCACTATTTGTTGACTTTTAGATCGTAACCTTGGAAATCAAACTTTTATGCTTTGCTCAATTCCTGGTAACGGGACCTAGGTATGTTACTTGATTAAAATTGTATGATTTGAGCTCAAACTGTATTTAATTTGAATGGGTCTAAATAAAATCGATCATCATTGTCATGAAATTATTTCCAAATTGACAACTCCGTTGCGCCAAAACTCGTTTATCGCGTATTTCTTCACAACAACTATCCCTAGTCTTACTAAGTTCCTCATATTATATCCATACCCATCCAAATCGGTTCAGCTGTTAAAGCGTAAGAGGTAACAGACAGACAAACACACTGTCGCAATAAAAATACACATTAGTAAAAATTTGTTAAAGCATGAAATAATTTTATGTAGGTAATTCTCGGATACGAAAGCTAATCCATACTAATATTATAAATGCGAAAGTGTCTGTCTGTCTGTCTATTACCTCTTCACGCCCAAACCGCTGAACCAATTTTGCTGAAATTTGGCATGGGAAAGTTTGAGCACCGGGAAAGGACATAGGATGCTTTTTATCCCGGAAAAATGTACGGCTCCCGCACGATAAACGAGTTTTGGCGCAACGGAGTTGCGGGCGTCATCTAGTAAATAATAATATAGTCGTCTCAATTTAAAAACCATACATTTAAGACGTCTTTAAAGAAGCCACGTCTTTTTTGACGTGGGAGAGCCATGCTTCGGCACGAATGGGCCGGCTCGACCGGAGAAATACCACGTCCTCACAGAAAACCGGCGTGAAACAGCGCTTACGCTGTGTTTCGTCGAGTGAGTGAGTTTACCGGAGGCCCAATCCCCTACCCTTTTCCCTACCCTACCCTTCCCTATTTCCTTCCCTACCCTCCCCTATTACCCTTTAAAAGGCCGGCAACGCACCTGCAGCTCTTCTGATGCTGCGAGTGTCCATGGGCGACGAAAGTTGCTTTCCATCAGGTGACCCGTTTGCTCGTTTGCCCCCTTATTGCATAAAAATAAAATAAAAAAAAGCCAAATTAAAAACCTGGTTAAAATTTCAGCAATCAGCTATTTATAGCAAAATTTAAAGTTTTTAATTTCTGTAACCTGCTGTATACGGCCTGCGCCTGCGCAGATGACTCACGCCGATCGTCAAACAAACTCTCACAAATAGAAAAAAATAAATTAGTGACCGTCGATGTGATTTATTGTGTGGTACGGTGTCAAATTATTATAATGTAAATGGCTTAGATATTTAACTGTTTAATCACTGTTACTAGCTAAGCTAGCTTCTCAGTGGTAATAATAAATTTAAGGCATATTTATTTAATATTTTAATAGTAACTAAACCTTGACTGATTGATGATAACACACAAACGTAGTAATTTTATGTTATGTAGATATCTACATATAAATAAAAATTACTATGTTAAAGCACACATCAATAGGCGTGGTAGTTTTACCACAAAGTGTACCACAAAAGTGGTCAGTGTGTCCCACAGGTTGTGGGATATTATACTATTAGGGCTCGCTTCGCTTGCCCATTAGTATAATTTTTACTCATTTTCTTTTTCATTGTCTACATATTTTGGCCATATCAGTAGATTTTAAGAACTCCTAAGCTCAGCTCATTTATAGATTCCTATCTGTAACATAGTGGTCTGCTTGAATGCGCTAAACTCACATATTTTTTTTAGGGGAAGGGAAGGACAGTGACACCTTTTTTGCAAAAAATAGTACGGTTCCCGCGCAATTTCTTATTCATGCGGGCTGTGGCCTGTACCATGAAACGTCTTGTAATATTATAATAACATCTATATAATGTTAAGCTATAATCAGTTATCTAATATTGAAAGCAATTAGTGCTCGATTAGGAACTGACCGAAGTAGACATGTGTTACAGACACTTGTTCAAATATGTACAGTCCCTAAAATACACAGAATACCCCATACACACCGTATTACTGTAGCAATTAAGCCCAAAAGTGCTAAAACGGGATTGCCTCGACCGTACGTTGTACAGTCGAGAGCAATATGTTTGACCTGTCAGCTAAGTGATAGGTTTAAAATGTTGGTTCTGTGGTAAGTGATACCACGTAATTTCAAAGGGGATGTTGTAGAATAACTTTTGTGTTTTTATGATGACCTGGTTGGACATATTATACATTTGACAATGAGCAGAGGGTGCTACTAGCAAATCAGTATATAATCCGACCAAAATCTGACATGTTGCACACGTCAGTTTCATTGCAACTTTGTGCTGTCTCCCGCTTTTATGGGGAGGGAAATTGGGATCTTCCTACTCCTCCTATTTTCTTCTGATTAATTTCGTTGCGGGTCCCAAGACAGTTTTAGCATGTCCCTCGGGCTCCCTGAGATCATATCAAAGGGTTTTCGTAGTTGGATACCGCTGTCGATCCTGGCGACACAGGAGCCAAAGCCCGAAAAAAAACACGTCATATCAGAATATTGACTGAAACGTTGTCTAAAGTCGAACAAAACTTTTTGTTTTCTGAGCTTATGCTGCCGTCTAGTGTCAAAACCGAAAACATGCATTGCAGCAATATCCTATGCGGCTTTCAAGGCATCTTTATATTTTCTGTAACTTTATGATAGCCTGGTGGCATAGGCGCCGGCAGAAATAATTTCCAAGGGGTGCAGATTTTAGTTTTCTTTTTTTTTTTACTTTGTACGAACAACACTGTTACTTACGTCAACAGAATACATATTATGTCGAAACATTATGAACTATCTTAAGTACGGCCATGTACGGCATGGTAATAGGGTTACAGGGCTTTTTATTTCAATCATTCCAGTTGATCCCAAGATTCCCAAGGGGTGCAAGTGCACCACCTGGCACCCCCCTGCCGGCGTCCATGCCTGGTGGTAGAATATTTTGACACATGGATTACTTACCACTTGGAAAATAATATTATATTTATATTCTATAGTCTATAATCTATACATATAATAACACAATATTATATCAATCAATTCGACAGCAGCTACGAATAATATAAACTATATTATTCGTAGGACAGCAGTAAATATCCTTTAACGTCACGGGCGGGGTTTACGCGGACCCCACGCGCTGTTTTTTGACGGTATTTTTTTTAAATTGGAAAGTACGATCGCACGTTTTCGGCTAATCTCAATGCAACCAGGGCTTCAAATAACGTTATTTTTTCATAACGTTACTGCTTCAACGGCATAGATAACGTTATTAAAATTTACCCGATATTAAAAATAACGTTAAAAATTGATATTAATAACGGTTAATGTTATAACGTTATATAGGATTTATAACGGTAAATATATGTTTTTTGATAACGTTATAGTCCGTCAAGAAAGTCATGACAGGCGGGAAAATTTTCTAAACGTAATCACGCTTATAAGGTGTATTTTTTCTTTGTATTTTCACACAAATCTCGCAAAAAAAGTGGGCTGCGAGTGAGATTTAGTGCACCGTGCACGATCGCATATCTGATATCAGAAAATAACGTTATATTTACCGTTATTATTATAACGATATTTTTTCGTTTATACATAACAAAAAAATATCGTTATAATAATAACGGTAAATATTACGTTATTTTACTAATTAACGTTAACAAAATAACGTTATCTGGGTACCATTATTGAAACAACGGTACGTAACGATATTTTTTCTGTTATTCGATAACGTTATGAAGCCCTGAATGCAACGCGAAGTCTTTCAGTGAGTAAAAGTCCGTCGCTCCTCTGTTAAGAGAAGTTACATTTTTGCTTATGTGGGGATACCTACAGACCCCACCCGTGATTTAACGTATATACTTTTTTCACATTGGTTATGTGTTTATTTGTTAGTTTTTTTTTTTTTGAATTGACTATGTACAAATGGAAAATGTGTTGCCGAATCAAATTGCACAAATCATATTATACAATTTTTATGTCTCTGAAAGTTTTTGGAAACATTTTGGAAGAGTTAGAGGTAGCTAGACCTAGTGCACCAAAAATAAAGCGAAGATGCTATTTTTGTCCCAGAACTAATTATTATTGTCCGTAACCCTTGCTATAAAACTATTTGCAAGCCTCATTCAGCTTGCCTATTCAAGGAATAATTTTAGCTTAGGGTAGTACTTTTCAAGGATTGTCAATTTTTTTCTGTAATGTTTAGTGTTAATTTTTCTTTTGATTACTTATTTCTAAGTCTTATTTTATAAGAAAAATATAATCAGTTAGTCAGAAGCAATCCTTTTTGTTGATTTTTTGTACATTAAACATGTGCCCTAAAAATTCTATGCGCGAGATTGGTTAGTTTATAAAAATGTTCTTTACAGTCTAAATAATGGTTAGTTTATTATTTATAAATGTTTTTCATAAATAAAATAATATATTTTCTTATAATATAAGATGGGGTTTAAAAATTATTAAACAATTCTGAATTTATATGTCTATTTATATTGGGGTACTTCTAGACCCCACGCGTGATGGAACGTTACCCAAAACAACGCGTGTACTTAAAGGTTAAATTTAGTAAACATGCAAAATAGTAACAGACACTTTGCGTATAACATAAAATATAATATTAGTATGGATTGCGTGTCGTCGTCAGTCACATAATATCATCAATATCATGACTCATATTATTATCTAATGAGTAATGACGATCACTTCACGAATAATATAATAACTGTAGTGACTGTAAGCTTTTAGTACAGGTTGCCAAGAAAAAAAATTTGATTACTATCAAGCTAATTTTTCGTGAATAGCTTCATTTTTGATAAAACGAATTAACAATTTCCTCTGCGAAAATTCTCGTAAGTGGTAGCTAACAGAGATAGAAAGGATTAAATATTTCGATTTGATGGTCCTGAAAATATCGATTGTTCTATTAATTATTATAAGACAATGTTTTTGTTAAATTATAAGAATATTAACCTATCAACATACAAAAAGTCAGCTCATTGGGGTTCCGTTTTAGGGTTCTTGTCTACGGAACCCTAAAAAAGGTTACTAACCAGCTGATTTTTGTATACATAATATGTAAATTTATATTAAATATGTATTATGTTGGTTGATTATACATATAGTCAAAATCATTACTATAGTAATTATTATGATATATCATATAATATTGTAATAATATATTATTGTTTTATTTTACTTAATTTAGGAAACAAATACTTAGTATTTAAATTATCTTTTAAACATAATGCAATTTTTACTTAAAAAGTAATAGTTCCATAGAATTTTTATGCGCATTACTTATTTAGGTTTTTAGGGATAATATGGAAGAAAATTGAGTAATCCCCAATAATTGCAAATCGTATCGAAAAACAAATTCCCTGAATGTTGTAAACCAAAATATGTATTACACTGAAATTAATAAGATTAAGAATTATAAATAAACTAGATGACGCCCGCAACTCCGTTGCGCCAAAACTCGTTTATCGCGCGGGAGCCGTACATTTTTCCATGATAAAAAGTATCCTATGTCCTTTCCCGGGACTCAAAGTATCTCCATGCCAAATTTCAGCAAAATCGGTTCAGCGGTTTGAGCGTGAAGAGGTAACAGACACACTTTCGCATTTATAATATTAGTATGGATTTCGTGATTTATAAATGTTATATTTAAATTCACAGTCTTGTGTCTTAGAAGTCAGAGCTTCCTTTACATTAAGAATTCCATGTTAGGCAATGCCGTTGCATTTAAAATGCATCAGGCGTTGAGCTTAATTCCAAGGCGATACAACTAAGCACTAGAAGCTATAGCTAACATTTTAGAAAATCAAGCCTTAAAAATAAAATAACCTTGAGGTCGTCGGGTGTTTAATATTATAAGGAGCAAGCTCTTTTATATATCAACCCCTTAAGACAGGAAACGTTAGAACTTAGAAGATGTTTCAGTTAGAATATCGCTTATCTCCCTTGAAACTGAGGGCCTAACCTTTTTTCGAAACAAATTGAACATTTGTACCACCAGTTCAAATATATTACTGTGGTAATTACACCAAGATTACAATAAATTGATATTTTGAAAAGATTAAGTGTTAAGTTTTAGTGATTTTGGTAAATAGGACTAGGGCTGGTTTTCACCAAGTGCTCTTAAAAATTGAGTGTCTCCATCTTCACCAACGTTATCGAAAGCAACAAATAAAATTGGTTATATCTTTTCTCTTACCAAATACCCCTAAAGACCTCTAGGCATGCTGATTTTCACTAACCTCTTTACGTTAAGTTTAGTATTAGGGCTATAATCTCAAAGTGTAAGAAGATGATCATTAGGAATAATTATTCATGCTACATGTTATCTGGTGACCCTGTAAAGTTTATCATTATAGCATTCAATATTATGATTGCATTTATTCAAATGTGAACATTATACTTGGAATTATGAATTATGCAATTTTATATGACCTTGAAAAGCTCATTAGTTGACATTAGCGGTGTTTAGATGAAGCTAGCTTAATGTTATTTACTTGGCACTGGATAAGGGAACGTGCGCAAGGTTTTGCTAACTGGTATCGCAAAGCCGAAACATAATGTTCTATTCTTTTTTAACCGACTTCCAAAAAACGAGGAGGTTATATGTTCGGCTGTGGATTTTTTTTTTTTTTTTTTAATTTTTGTATGTTCAACGATTACTCCGCCGTTTGTGAACCGATTTTCGAAATTTTTGTTTTGTTGTATTAGGTTTCACTCCAATTTGGTACCATGTTCACAAAAGTGGTGATCTGATGATGGGATCTATGAGTAATCGAGGGAACTCCTCGAAATTTATATGGAAACATATTATGGTGATTTTGATTTTATGAGAAGCATCCTAAGCATATGCTACCAAAACACAAGATTCTGCACCAAGGTATACTATGGTTCCAAAGATACTAAGAGAACTCCGGATTCCTTTTAGATACAAGTTTGGGGGTTTAGGCGCTATATTAAGAACTGAAAGCATATGCTACTATACAAATTATATTCATCATCATCATCATCATTTTCACGTCAGGGTCACCAATGTCACCAAAATTGAACATAACAAAATATTCAACCTTATCTCCAGAGCGTAAGGCGCACATTTGACATTACTTCTGAGAAGTAAGTTGCTTCGATAATACAAGTAACATGCTAGAGTGCACAGCTGTCACACTTACCAATCACGGCCACGGGCGGCCGTAGACTTCTCAAGCGATACTATGTATTACAATAATAAAGATAAAGTTTAAAATCATATGACAATGAAAGCCTCGCCGCTGCCGCGCTGCTAAAATTCCGGTTTGGCGCGGCTCTGGCACGTGTCCACTTCGATTTTTTTATTTTAAATGTATTGTTCAAAATTATCTGCAGCTGATATTATATTTTGTAAGTGTGACTGTTAACAAATTGTAATAAGATACGTAGAATAGTATACAGGTGTATTAGGGCCGATTCACACCGGAATGGCGCAGGCGAGGCGAACAGTTTCAGTGTCATATGATTTTAAACTTTATCTTCATTGTTGTAATAGATAGTATCGCTTGAGAAATCTACGGCCGCCCGTGGATGCTCTTGGACTCTTGCGGCCGCCGGCGGCGTCAATTTCTCAAGCGATACTATGTATTACAATGAAGTTTAAAATCATATGACACTGAAACTGCTCGCCTCGCCTCTGCCATTCGGTGTGAATCGGCCCTAATCTACGTATAGTACGCGATGATTTTACTAGGTAACTAAAAAGAGTGAAATTATTATTTTTAACAAAAAATTAAAACCGACTTCCAAGGTAAAAACAATAATAACATCCTTATAATATGAACTAAAAAGTATTAAATAATTTTTCCTATCTCATGGTGCCTTTTTCCGAATTCGGCTAAAACTCAACTATTTCTGTACTCAATCTTCATAATTTTGAAGTCGGTGCCAGTTACAAATGTTTCAAATATTCTGGCATCTGGATTCAGCTATATCTGGTACCGACTTCAAAATTATGAAGATTGAGTACAGGAATAGTTGAGTTTTAGCCGAATTCGGAAAAAGGCACCATGAGATAGGAAAAATTATTTAATACTTTTTAGTTCATATTATTATAAGGATGTTATTATTGTTTTTACCTTGGAAGTCGGTTTTAATTTTTTGTTAAAAATAATTCATTTATTTGAAATGTGTCATCAAAGCCGGCAACGCACCTGTAGCTCTGAAAATGTTGCGAGTGTGTAACGGTAGTTGCTTCCCATCAGGTAACCCGTTTGCCCCCTTAATTTATATTAAAAAAAGTTTAAAACTGAATGTTAGTGAGTACGTGATCATTGTCATGCTGTTCTGAATTGCCGTTATAAACGGGGTTTTCCACGTATTATGAGGATTCATACCGGAAATATGATGGGACACAATAGGCTTAAGTATGGTGCACTCAGAGTACTTACCCCGTAGCTAATTGTACGCAGCGAATAACTATGTTTTAAGGTTGTCTTTATTTATCACATTGGAAATGTCATAAGCAGACAAAAACAGAGGACATTGAATAGTTATATTTTGCTGTGTGTGCTTGTATTGTTAAGAGCCCGGGTTACCCTCGAAATTCTCATACATACGTAATACCAAAATCATTTTCTCATACGAAAATATTTAACATGTTTGAGTTATTTTTTAGCTTAAAATAGTAATTACCTAGGTTCCTGAACAAAAATTAACTTTAAAATATTTAAACACAAAAAAAAATTTTTTTGTGGATTATTTTTTTTTTACTAAATTTACAACTAAATATTTAAACACTAAAAAATATGTAAATAAATAGTAAATTTACTACAAAATATTTAAATATTAAAAAATATTTTTTAGAGTTGAAATATTTTGTAGTAAATTTACTTTTTATTTATATATTTTTTAGTGTTTTACTCTATTTTTTAGTGTTTAAATATTTAGTAGTAAATTTAGTAAAAAAAAATTAAGTATACACAAAATTTTTTATTTGTGTTTAAATATTTTGAAGTAAATTTTTGTTCACAAACCTAGGTAATTACTATTTTAAGCTGAAAAATAACTATTATATTTTCGTATGATAAAATGATTTTGGTATTACGTATGTATGAGAATTTCGAGGGTAGCCCGGCCCCTTAATAGTTAGAATGTTAATTTTTTAACGGTTGAAAGAAAGTTTTCTCCCAAAAGTCCCAATAGAAGAATTACTTATTATTTTTGGGACAAGTTTTCAAAAAGTTTATGAGTAACCTTCATTATTTTCAGCTGCAAATACCTACTGCTAATTTATAAATTAAACTGAAATAACATGATCAATTGTAAGATAATTGTAAAATAAGAATTCCATTAGATATATTATGGTAACTTATGATTCGCATGTTGTCTACTTGTCTCCGAAAACAGGTCAGGCTAATTGCAATTTACTGCAATGAATTCAATGCAATCCGACAAATTACAGATAACGACCCCCATTTACATAATGCAAGATCCTTTTAGGATCATTATAACATGTTCAAGTGCCGTAACATGACCGTAACACGCAAATTATTATGTCAAAATGGTGCTAATGAACATAACTGTTACCACGAAATTAAACTCTATTATTAATGTAATGGAGCACAAAATAGATTAAGTCAAAAGTGTTAAACGCGTCTTTATCGTAAATGTTTTCCTAGAATTTGAAATTCTTTATACAATTCTCGATAATAACAATGATTCAGATTTATAAGAAGCGGTGTAACGAGTAAGGATATCCATAAATAAATGAAACAGATTATAAAAACAGTTATATTGATTTAAAGCTCATGCTTAAGCTGCCAAAAAGGTGCAACAATTTGTTAGTAATAATCAAGTGGGCAAGGTTTCTTACAAGCTTTGTAGGTTCCTTCATTACAGATGTAGTTTCTAACTTTTTTAGCAAGGGGACAATCCAGTCTCCCGCAGGGACCGTGCACGTCTCTCCTATTAACAAATTGTCCAGCTTCGTATTTCCCTTTTACTGTTTCGCCAGGGACAAAGACTTCCTCATTATCCCTGAACTCAAGTCGTTTTGGACAATTCGTTCCTCCACAAGGTCCTTTGGGGAATCCCATAGCTAATATCACCAATTCGCTGTCAGTAAATGGAGCAATATACTCTTCATATATTTTATGTTCTTCTACTGGCTTAATAGGTTCCAGCGTAATGTATGAAGCCCCAAATAAATGGGCAATTGGTGGTATTGCATCTACTTCTGTACCCTCCCAATGCCTGACCACTTCCATATCTTTTGAGTTATGATCGTCTTGTAAATATTTTCGAGCCGGAATTCTTTCCATTTCAGGCAATGTGACAAAATAGCTCAAAATTCTATTTCCCAAACAAGTCAAACGTATAAAAAGCTCGACTTCACCACAAGGTTTTAAATCTTCTTCACATTGCAGAGGTTTCGCCAGCTCAACTGTGTTCGCTACTATTTCTGATTTTGTAGTAACTCTATATTCGGCCTGCTCCATGTTTACGGGATTCAATTCTGCAGATTTTTGTAAACAGTCATAAAATGATTCATGCCATTCAATCGTACAAAATCCTATACAATTCATTTGTTCATCTCTATTCCAAACTGCCACGTGTATCGGTGTCTTTTTCATGATTTCTTCCAATTTCGACGGTCTTGATAAAAATATTACAGAATTTCCAACTCCAAAAAAAGGAGGAGTAGGCAAGGGGTCTGAAGGCAAACTAAGTTTTACTGGTGGAACCCCTTTTGGTTTTTTGCTCTTTTTTCCTTTCTTTTTAGCCTTTTTTGCTTTTCCTTTCTTCTTCTTACCTACAGATTCTGGAGGTGGAGGTGGTACAAAGTTATCATGAGCGACATAGAAATCAAAAACTGGAAGACAGTTCATTTGCACCGTGCAACTTTGCATAAACTTAATTTCTTCTTCTGATGGCATAGGAGGTTCCTTTCCTTTTTTGCCCTTCTTTCCTTTTTTACCCTTAGGTTTTTTAGGTTTTCCTTTACCTTTGCCTTTTTTACCTTTTGTGGCTGCTTCTAGGGCTGCTAGTCTCTCTGCTTCCTTTCTCCTTTCTTCTTCTAATTTTAATTCGTCTTCATCCTTTTCTGGAGGTTCAATTTTTAGTGTTATTTTTCTGACAAATGCTTCGATCATAAATATTTGCTCCATGATTTTGATTTCTGAAAGTAGATTTTAATCTGAATTTATCTGAATATCAATTATTGTGCCTAATAAGGGTATTGTAGTTCCTTTGTTTACATCACTTGACCCTGATCCAGAGAGTGTAAGTTTAAATCATCTAATTAGAGCATGTAATCAAGCTCAATTAGAAGAGTAAAGACAACATCAACCACAAGTGTCCGTAACAACTAAAATATCTCTCTTTCAAATACTATACTGTGATTTTATGAAACAGTAGAATCAATAATGTTTTTTGTATTTTACCGCCAACATCTATCTTACTCAATACAGTTTATAGTAGGGTTGCCAACCTCAAATTTAAAAAAACAGGATTTGAAGTTGGAAAAACCAGGACAATTCAGTATAAAAACAGGACGCATTAAGGGGGCGACTAACCCAAAATTGTCGATTTTATAATTCATTTTCATACTTGAAAATAAGCCCCAAATTGTTTAATTTTCTAAACATAGATACTACATTATATTTCCAAGAATTTGATTTGAGCGAAAACACGATATCTTAAAATTTTCTCGATAGAAAAAAATCACATAGATGCATCTAATTTTCACGATTTTTTCATATATTACCGTAACCGTGCATTAAAGTAAGTTAATATTTTAACACATTATATAAAATTCTATCATTGGACACTGACCTGGCGGATTTTTTAAATGTTTTAGATATATTTATCGAGTTATTAAGAAAAAACTAACTTGGCGATGATTCCACGTCGTCGTTGTTCACCTGGCATAATATGAAAGACGGGCGTGAGTGTAAAGAGAGAAGGACGATGTTTGATTTTTTGCGTTAGTCGCCCTCTTAATAGAGTTGCAATGGTTAAATAAATATCTAGATTCTAGTGAAAACAGATGAAATAGAATTAAATATAATTAATAAATAAGTAATTAAAATAATCACATTTCACACTCGTAGCGTAAAAATTTGAAAAGAGGCGCGCGAATTTTAAAATTAAAAAACCCAGGACAACCCAGGACGCTGCTCAAAAACTATTCAGGACGTCCCAGGACACTACAAAAACCAGGACATGTCCTGGTAAAACAGGACGGTTGGCAACCCTAGTTTATAGTAATAAGTAGAATATCAGAATTCAGAATGCATACTAATATTATTATTATCTTCACTTATGGTTATGGAACATGTACGGTATGTATACTTACATGTTATTTTTGATTGCAGGAGTGTAATTTATTTCTATGTATAGAAAATAATAATTTATACACAAACATATTTCGAGTAGTTTTTTCTTATTAGTAAATTAATGATGAAAACATTTCAATTTTTGCTGTTACAGAAAGTGCCAAAACATGATTCAAAACATAGCCATATTGATTGACATCAAAATGTCATAAGTATATTTTTTTTCATACTTTATAGCAATGATTTAAATGACAGAATGATGAATTACCGATTAATGATGAATTCAAATTCAATATTGTTGGTTAATAGTGGAAATAATATGTCCACTTACACCCCATAAATGGTTCTAATTTCATAACTATCAGTTAGTTAACATGGCAAAGGCGTTACCAATTGACGTATTAAGGGTACTGCAACAGTTAGCTGTTAGCCGGTAAATAAAACAAGCTAGCAGCATGTTGATGATGATGAATAAATAATGATTACGGTGCATTAGCCTGTATTTAATCAAAACTGCTACAAACAAAACAAAAAGACACACGCGACATAAATGAGTATGATATAGAGGCGACAAATCGAATTGAAGTGAAAACTCTTTAGGCAATGTTGTGCACTTTGTTGGGTACAAATTACAATGTTAAGTTTCTGTCAGAGCACGTGACTCGATCGAAAAGTCGTAAGGAAGGGAGAGTACACCTACATCGCAAATTGCATTACGACAGTACCGGCAAAAGGTTTTGTTTTTACTTGAAGGAAGGCACACATTCTGCCGGTAAATCTAAGCACTTTTCCCCTACGTTAGAAAGAAAATGTATATTATTTCCTTTCCTACCCCGCGCCGCCGATCTACTCTTCCTCGGTTTTAATTACTTTACAAAATAATCTAACAATACAAATCTATACCACTAAAAAGTTTGTGCATCAAAAAATGAAATAGATACAGCTCGTATTGTACCAACTTAAACATCTACAAAATACTCATTGTAATCGTACTACAGAGTTCATCGCCGGGGTTACGTTTACGCACGCGGCGAGCGTACGCGCACAGACGAGAGGGGGGGAGGACGCGGGGAAATGGGGGGAGGAAAGACGGGAAAGAGGGGGGCGGGGGAAGGAGGTAGTGCGCCCGCGCAGACCGGTTTGGGACGACGACGGTAATAGCGTGGATATGTTGCGAAATGACTGTATAGTTTGAATTAGAGATGGGACAATAATTAATGATGGTTATGTATGAAATTATTTTTAAATATAATAAAAGTATTTTTTATGGCCTTCTGTCTTTCGTCCTTACTATCTATACCTATACTAATCTATAATAATATATATAAAAATGGATTTCCAATTGTGTTAGTAACGCTATAACTTGATAATGGCTGGACAGATGTGGCTAATTTTAGTTTTAAAATAATTGTGAAAGTCCAGGGAAGGTTTATAAGTGATACGAAGTTCAACGGGCCATCTAGTAATGTTATAAATTCGAAAGTATGTCTGTCTACTACTTTTTCAAGCTGAAACCGCTGAACCGTTAGTATTATATATTCTTTAATAATTATAAGTTTATTGCCTCTTAGTAAATATAATAATCAAGAAAACAAAACATAACAAAAGATAGGTACTTATAGGTCTACCAGGATCTGATGGCTTTTGATGACAGTTTCTCAAAAAATATTCTTTATCATTGGATCCAAACTATTTTATTTCATAAATTTTGTATTGGCATATTTCACACACAGAATCAGCCGATTTAAGGAAAAAAAGGATCAAAATGTTTTATTCCAACTACCCCGGTATTGGTAGAGTCAATTTCTTTACTAACTTTTTGCCATCAGATTCTGGTAGATCTATGTTTTATTCCAATTACCCCGGTAATGCTAGAGTCAATTTCTTTTCTCAATTTTTGCCATCAGATTCTGGTAGACCGTTTTATTCCAATTACCCCGGTATTGCTAGAGTCAATTTCTTTTTTCATTTTTTGCCATCAGATTCTGGTAGACCATTTTATTCCAATTACCCCGGTATTGCTAGAGTCAATTTCTTTTCTCACTTTTTGCCATCAGATTCTGGTAGACCGTTTTATTCCAATTACCCCGGTATTGCTAGAGTCAATTTCTTTTCTCACTTTTTGCCATCAGATTCTGGTAGATCTATGTTTTATTCCAATTACCCCGGTAATGCTAGAGTCAATTTCTTTTCTCAATTTTTGCCATCAGATTCTGGTAGACCGTTTTATTCCAATTACCCCGGTATTGCTAGAGTCAATTTCTTTTTTCAATTTTTGCCATCAGATTCTGGTAGACCATTTTATTCCAATTACCCCGGTATTGCTAGAGTCAATTTCTTTTTTCAATTTTTGCCATCAGATTCTGGTAGACCATTTTATTCCAATTACCCCGGTATTGCTAGAGTCAATTTCTTTTCTCACTTTTTGCCATCAGATTCTGGTAGACCTATAAAACATATAACAAAAATAGGTGCACACTGCACTGTAACCAATGTGAAATATAACGTCCGCAACTCTGTTGCGTCGAAATTCGATTATAACGCGAAAACCGTGGTTTTTTGCTTTACACAAACCGACCCTCCTATGTCCTTCCCGTATTTCAATAACTCTCCGTACCAAATTTAATTTAAATCGGCTCAGCCGTAAAAGCTTGAAGAGCTAAACATACGGGACAGTTGATATACTCTCGCAGTTATTAGTTTGGATTTCAGCTGGTTTTATACTGTAATCGGCGAAACATGGCAGTAGCGGTCATTGACTCCCTGTCAAAAACTTGTCATTTTTAACCGACTTCCAAAAAACGAGGAGGTTATATGTTCGGCTGTGGATATTTTTTTTTTATTTTTTTATTTTTTTTTTTTGTATGTTCAACGATTACTCCGCCGTTTGTGAACCGATTTTCGAAATTTTTGTTTTGTTGTATTAGGTTTCACTCCAATTTGGTACCATGTTCACAAAAGTGGTGACCTGATGATGGGATCCATGAGTAATCGAGGGAACTCCTCGAAATTTATATGTAAACATATGGTGATTTTTGTTTTATGTGAAGTGTACTAAGAATATGCTACCAAAAAGTCAAATATTGGGTCAAGGTATACCATGGTTTCGAAGATGCTGAGAGAACTCCTGACTCCTTATAGATACACGTTTGGGAGTTTCGGCGTTGTTTTAAGAACAGAAGGCATATGCTACTATGCAATTTATATTCATCATCATAATCATCATCATCATCATCGTCATCATCATCATTACCACGTCGTGTTAAGGTCACCAATGTCTCATGGCACAGACTAGATAATAGTACAAGGCATAGGTATGGATATACTAATAATAATAATTATGTACTGTATAACAACACCTGTTTATTTAATACATGACGGCGGTCGGCGCCGTAGAGGCGACGGCGTCGCCGCCGCGCGGCGCATGGCGGCAGACGACAGATCGAATCCTTTACTAACTACTTTATATACAGATCGAATACTTTATTAACTACTTTATAAAATTTAAATAGACAAATAGAATTGAAATAAAGTTATTGTAAAAAGAGCATTCAAACAAAAGAAAGTCATTAAGAGTCTTTTTAATTAGTTATACTTATTAATCGATAGATGGCGCACTAAGTATCGATTTGAATTCTTTATTACAAGAACAGCTGTCAATAATTATGATAATATTAAATATTATGAGTAGCTACGCTACATCCTATGCAAGTTTATACAATTTTTTATCTGATAGATCCTTCGATCGTGGAAAAACGAGACACAATAGCCTTTCTATTGTTATCGCAATCGCCGGTGACCGCTTGGGGCTTGAAGCATTAAAATTGTTAAATTACTTAGCACAATATGTTCACTTCACTGATAATAGGTATATTATTTTGTGAGTGTGAGTTGTGACTCTTAACAAATTGTAATAAGATACTTAGGTAAAATATACGCGAAGGTTTATCTACTAGTGTAACTAAAAAGAGTGAAATTATTATTATTTTTAACAAAAAATTAAAACCGACTTCCAAGGTAAAAACAATAATAACATTAATATGAACTAAAAAGTATTAAATAATTTCTACTATCTAATAGTGCCTTTTTCCGAATTCGGCTAAACCTCAACTATTTCTGTACTCAATCTTCATAATTTTGAAGTCGGTGCCAGTTCCAAAAGTTTCAAATATTCTGTCAGAGGACTGAAGTTTCAGCTATCTGGTACCGACTTCAAAATTATGAAGATTGAGTACAGAAATAGTTGAGGTTTAGCCGAATTCGGAAAAAGGCACTATTAGATAGTAGAAATTATTTAATACTTTTTAGTTCATATTAATGTTATTATTGTTTTTACCTTGGAAGTCGGTTTTAATTTTTTGTTAAAAATAATAATAATCTATATAAGGCTGCGATTGACAACATCTGACACTTCATTGTCAATCGCGGTTTATAACAAGTTTTTGACAGGGAGTCAATGACCGCTACCGCCATGTTTCGCCGAGTACAGTATAGATAGATTCTTAAAATCAACAAATTTGTAAACTACGATGGGGCCATAAAGATTTTTATCCATATCTTTTATAGAAGCATCTCCATTTATAATGAAAATTTTATTGCTCCATCTAACATAGATCACGATAGGACAATAAAATGAACAACTATATATCACAAGTGGCCTATTTCTCTATATTCTATTTATTTAGCCTATAAATATTATTGCTAAGTTATATTTTTATAGATCAGTCAAAGCCTATTGCTAAAATAAGGTCGCAAAGAAAAATAAATTAAACCTTCCTTAGCGACTTTACAATCCCATATCTACAGGTCTAACGTGAGGACGAATCTATCCCTCCCCTCCCATCGCTCCAACTTCTTCTCCTATTCCTTTACCGTTCATGCAGTTAGACTATGGAATTTCCTTCCCCACATCATTCGTGACAGCCCTTCCTTTCCTGTCTTTAAGAAGCGACTAAAAGAGCACTACCTCAACAATGAATCCTAAAGCTCTTATTAAATATACATATAGTATGTATTTGTTTATTTTAGTATGTATTTTTGTAAGTAGGTACTTTCATATTTTTTATATTATAACATATTTATTATTTTGTATATTATAACATATAAATATGTATTGTATTTGTATTATATTAGTATGTGTATTATTCTATAGATTTATAAAATGTGTCTGTGCACGCCCTATCTGATATATCCCATCACATTTCTCTCCGTAGGGCTGCTGGAAGAAATTTCTGTTAGAGATAAGCAGTACCTGTTGTATCGTTTTTCTTCTGTGTATATTTCGTGTTGAAAATGTGTGTGTGCAATAAATAGTAAAATAAAATAAAATAAAATAAGACTTTTTGGGATCGGTAAAAAATGTTAAACTCGCGTCAGAACATGTGACCTGCCAGCCTAAGATGCGCAAACGAGAAAATCTCGAGATATCTCACTCTCGTGTGCAGTTATATTGTCGATAACGACAAAATGTCAAAATCATTTTTTGACATTATGTCGATAGATTTTGACGACAGATCTACACGAGAAAAAATTTATGTCATGTTAGGGTCAACAGAGATGAAGAGAAACGCCATCAAACATCTAGAAAATGTGTAGACAAAATTTTCTCGTTGGCGTATGCTAGAGGGGCTGATCGAAAATTCATAAGACGAGAAAGAGTAGAGAGCTGGCAGGGCATGGGAGGGGAAGTAACATCTTACTTTCTGCATGGGCGAAATTATATGCCTGCACAGCTATTTCATATCTAACGGCAATCACGGAGTGCAATCCATTGTTTTAATATTATACTAAATGACGCCGGCAATGCCTTTTCACCAAAATCCGTTTAATCGGAACCGTACATTTTTCCGGGATAAAATTCCCTAGACTCAAAATATTATAGTACGGGAGCCCTGTAACAATTTTTTTTGAGATTACTAACAAGCTAATTTTTGAAGTGAAAACTTCTTTAGCGGCGTTGAGCACTTTGGTGGGATGTGTAAAAACTGTGAAACTCGCGTCAGATTTTCGTGTTGATCGAAAAACCATAGAAAAAGCGTAAGACGGTTGGAGAGTAGTATTTTGTGTCGATCTCGAACTCGAACGAAATGTACAGTCGGGGAAATGAGTTGTTTAGCAGAATTGTACAGTCGGGGAAAATTGTGCTAAGCAGAAATGTAGTCGGGGAAATGAGTTGTTTAGCAGAAATGTACAGTCGGGGAAAATTGTGCTAAGCAGAAATGTACAGTCGGGGAAAATTGTGCTAAGCAGAAATGTACAGTCGGGGAAATGAGTTGTTGAGCAGAAATGTACAGTAGGGGAAATGAGTTCTTTAGCAGACGCGCTGATTAAGGCCGCGTTTCCAGCTGCAAGACACTGTCGCGAGAAGTGTCTGACAGTCTGTCTGACAACAGCTTTTTTTTCGATTGTCGATATTTTTTAATCGATTGTAAGGGTTTCGATTAATTAATTAAAACGATCGTTTTTTTTATTAATTTTTTTTAAACCGATTTTCATTTTTTAAACCGATTTTCATAAAAAATGGGTTAACAAAATAATGCACAACGTTAATAATCAAGTTTTCACTTCTGCCAGCACTCCCGGAGTGCAACCCGTCTTTTTTGTGAGTAGCTACATTTTGATAAGACGAACAACATTTTTAGTTTCGAAAAATCTCGAAAGTGGTAGCTGAGATAGAAAGGATTTCATACTTTGACTTGATGGTCCTAAAATATGGATTGTTTTATTTGTAGGACAAGATTATTCTTAAATTACCTACATAACTATTAACCTACCAATATACAAAAAATCTGCTAGTTAGGGTTCCGTTTTAGGGTTCTGTAATCAACAAAACTTGGTTGACTAGTGACTACTGTGCCTACCCTAAAACGGAACCCTAACCTGATTTTTTGTATATTGGTAGGTTAATAGTTATATAATTTAAGAGTTACCTTGTCCTACAAACAAAACAATCCATATTTTAGGACCATCAAGTCAAAGTATGAAATCCTTTCTATCTCTGTTAGCTACCACTTTCGAGATTTTTCGAAAATAAAAATTAGCTTGTTAGTAATCACAAAAAAAATTGTTCTAGGGCTCCCTCACTAATATCCATACCAAAACACACACACATTTTGACGTTTATAATATTAGTAATTAATACGACTTTTTTAATTTATTAATTTATCAATCACATCCATTCTCATCTTATCTCCACATCTAAACGCTATCTATCTCTTTCGCGCATTTTATATTCAAATCGCAGTCACTTTAGACATCTCTATAGATAAATATAAAGAAAATGTGTACGGGTGTTGAATAATTCAAGCTTCACTTGTATCAGATAAACATTATACTAAGTATGATAGGTGTAACATTATTAATAGGGAAAAATATTGTTTGTACGTTTGTTACTTCACGCAAAAAGTACTGAACAGATATCGAACTTCTTAGTGGTTAGTAATAGACAGTAGTAGTTTTCCCTACATAACAATATTATTATACTGTTCCAGGATAACGTCCGTAACTCCGTTGCGCTACAATTCAGAACCGTACATCTTTCCAGGATAAAAAGTATCCTATGTCCTTTCCCGGGACTTGACGTATGTCTATACTTACCAAATTTCAGCTAAATCGGTTTAGCGGTTTGGGCGTGAAGATGTAAGAGACAGACAGACACACATGCATTTATAATATTAGTATGGGTTTAGCATCAGGACAATCCGGATTCCACATCGAAAACAGATTAAAAAGTTATGAAAAAAGAAATTAAAAAAAGTTAAATTTTCGAAGCAAATTGATATTGAGTATCATGAATTATATAGAGTACTTTATAATGGACCCATTAATAAGTTTTCGAAGTTTATACCGAATATGGCGTTTTAAATTTTTCTTTTCATATTAGGACACATTAAAACTTTTGGTCTTTTGTAACTTTCTGGACTTTTTTGAAGTGGAATAAAACTTTAAAAAAGAAAAAAATATTGCCTTTTATTTTCGATTTTTCACCATTTTTTCGACAGTAATGTAAATTATGTATGAATGTATGTCTTAACTTATAAAGTTAGGTTATCACTTTTTACCTATTTCGTTACTAAATTTTTGAACTGTTTCATAGAACTTTAACATCGTTTTTAATGTATGGCCCAAACTACGAATAATAAAACTAAGGAAACTAACTCCCATACTATTACCGTTTTAAATTTGGTTCCATAATCCATTCGAACTGTCATATAACGTCAGCCTTTATACCGCTCAAGGCCACCTAAATATTGCAAACGTATTGAAATGTGTACCTAAGGTACACTTTTTTGACAAGTATTTTGGAGCATGTTTTTTGACGGAGTTACCTTCCTTAGTTTTTATTATTCGTAGGGCCCAAAATATAAGACGAATCACAAAATAAAAATAGTACCTATAAACTATAACGTGTATTATGTATAGAACTTTGTGACTTGTCTCGTGGTTTGGACTATACAAAAGGCATAATTAGAATTCTCCTGTACCGAAACTAAGTGATAATTACTTTGGGTGTATAATACGAGCCCCATGTGACAGTAGCATCGCTGAAAGAGTAACTTTTCTTTAGCTTTTGTATGAGCAAATTCATGATTCGCGGAGTCTGGGCGCTTTCCCATACAAATCACAAAAAAATGCTCTTTTAGGGCTGCTACTTTTACAGTGAATTTTATATAAGGGCACATGCACACTCTAAAGTATTATCACTATGTTTTGTTAATAATTGTTATACTTACGCTGTAGATGTGGCCCTAGGGACCTGTACACCTGTCCTCATGCAACAAAGGACTTATATTTCTATTCGAGTGATTCAACAAACTTACTAGAACGTGTGTCATCGGTACTATAGTATAATATGATATTCAGTAAGCCTTCATAGTACACCCAAATGTCGTGCACCAGGTGTGATTTAGGACCTAGGTTCTACTTTTTCAATATTATTTACTATTTCAATAACAATATAACTTTGATCGAGTGTGGATTCTATCAAACAGCGAGATAGTGCTATCCTATACTTCAATTAAATGACTGTTTTTAGGAGTTTTGAGTTTTGACCAATCAGAATGCGTTTGAGGTTGGTTTGACATTTTACAAAAAACTGTAGATTATTCTTACACTACTGTACTGTACTTATCCTATTTATTACATTCAACATAATATTGTCATAGGATATAAGATCATAACTTAAAGTCTTAAATAATCTCTGTTGCACTAATTTAATTTCAAGGCGGCTGACTGACATTACTGTACTCACTTGTATTGTGATTTGTGATACTGTAATTAACTGACAATATGATCTTTATGCTTTCGACATAAGGACTAATATCATACAACAGAGGTAAAATAAGTATAAACTAACTGAACTGTAATTATTAATTTCCCTCCACTGTTTTTCCCATGATGCATAGTATAGATTCTATTAAATGTGATTTGCAGATTCAAACATTGTCATTAGAATCCAAACTAATAGTTAAAAATTTAAAAATGTATCTGTCGGTCTGTCTGTTACCTCTTCACGCTTGACCCACTTAACCGATTTAGACGAAATTTGGTAATGCAGATACTTTGAGTCCCGGAAAAGGACATCATATTATGATACTTTTTATCCCGGAAAATGTAAGGTTTCTGCGCACGTATTTGGCCACACCGCGCAACAGAAAGCGTCATATTATGTAGTTAACAAATATGTCTGTTGTTCGTTCTTAGTAGGTAGGTAGATACTGGATTGTTCTATCAAACAACCAATATTAGAGAGCAGAATTCCAAACAAAAACACTTAAAGTGTCGGCTACACTTTGGCCAGCTTCTGGTTACATGTCACACTTTGCTAATTGACAAATTGTACTTCTGTCTCACTCGCAGTGATTTATTAGAGGGAGACGGGAAGATTTACTGCGGTGTATAAATACACGAGGGTGTATCATTTAAAAACACATAATGACTTAATTGAACATGCTGTACTATCTAGTAGAAAATAGTATAGTTGATATAATGTATCAGAGAAGTTCAGACATAGGCAGATTGCGGACCTACGTAATTTGGTCACGTTATGCCAATAAATCAATTTCTTCGATGGTACTTACTGCAGTATATAAAGCGATGTCCTTAGTATACTGGTACAAGTGCAAAAACACTATTTTACAAGAGAATAGCATTACTTGCATTTATCTATCTTGATTTCTTTAATATGATAGAATCGGCAAACTATACACACCGGCATATTTAGCGGAACACAAAAAAAAGGTCCATAATTTAAAAAATATGGTTTTATTTTAAAATCTACTTACTACACTTCTTTTGTTATTTAAAATTTCATTTGTTTTACTTAAAATTAGATCACATTATGAACAAAATTTGCGAGTAAAGGCTATTTGTGAAAAATTGTGCATTTTTGAACTTTTCATGTAACCGGGAAAAGTGAAAATTATTATTAAAATAACAATTAATTAAATTTAAAAAAATGGTGATTAATATCGCGTATTTTCTCCACGTGCTCTTATTAAAGTTTCTAACCGTCTAGGCATACTGAGAATTATGTTATCGATGGTCTCCTGGGATAGTCTCCGCCATTCCTCAACTACGGCGATTCGCAGTTCACCCACGTTGGTAGGAGCTGGAATTCTTGACTTAACTTTTCTTTTCAGCAAGGCCCAAACGTGCTCTATTGGGTTCATATCCGGTGATCTCGCCGGCCACTCCATAACAGTGATATTTATATCATTAAGATAAGCTTGAGTTGCCCGAGCGGTATGCGGCCGAGCATTATCCTGCATTAAAACAAAATCGTCACCGATATATGGGGCAAACGGTACGACATTTTCTTCTAAAACTTCTCTGATATAGCGGTCCGCAGTCAGACTCCCTCTGTCAATCACTACCAAGTCTGTGCGAGCTCTCAAACAAATGCCCGCCCAAACCATTATTGATCCACCACCGTATGCAACTGTAGTTTCAAAATTTGTCTGAATGTAACGTTCTCCTTTGCGTCTGTATATTCTTTGCCTGCTGTCAATTTGATTTAAGAGAATTCTGCACTCATCACTAAGCAATACCTTACTCCATTGGTCCGCATTCCAAAGTCGATATTCCTGAGCAAAAGTTAACCTGTTTCTACGATGATTTACCTCGAGCCTTGGAGCCTTGGCGGACACAAATGAACCCAAATCAGATTCTTCTAATCTTCTTCGTACCGTACGCTCACTTACGGTTACTCCCCGCACTGCTTCTAACTCATGTCGGGCTTGGACGGCCGTCAAACGGGGGTTCCTACGTACACGAAGCCGAATGAAATGGTCATCCCTACTCGAAGTGCGTCTTTTTCTGCCTTGTCCTGCTCTTCTCACATAAGTGCCAGTCTCCCTGAATCGTTTGACACTGCGATGGACCGTTGAAATCGATCGACGAAGATATCTGGCTATTAATCTGTATGTTAGACCAAATCTTCGCATTTCGAGTGCCCTGGCAATCTCCGTTGGATCTAAGTCAGGCATAATTCATTCCTCAACTCCAAAAAGATACAAGATTAATTTTTTTTTACAAAAAAACAATATTTGAATGAATAATTTAAATAAAATTCAGAAGGGAGAAATACTCGAAGTTCGCTCTACATAAGGTATATTCGAATAAAATTAAAACAATTGCATGAAATGTGATGTTCAATTGTTTTCCTAATTTGAAATATTTTTTTTTTAATTAAATGACGTATAAACCAGCCAGCAACCTTATATGATACTTATATCAAACCTTTTTTTTATGTTCCGCTAAATATGCCGGTGTGTGTAGTACATGTGACCACATATACCTGTAAGTAGTAATCAGTATACGATGTACGGATGAATTTGTTTGTATCTATAATAAACTAATATAATATTTAAGATTCACCTATGTCAGACAAATTATTTGATAGGTATTTTAATATAGTTTTATATGTTATACAGGTTACAAAGATTTTAAGGTTGTTACTTGTTAGTTAATTCGTAAACTATTTTGCTCTATTCTACGTTAATAATAAAAAAAATATAGAAACTTTTGAGCGAGACAGTACTTCGTTTTAATCAATAGGAAAAACACTTGAATCCCTTTTGCATATGCAAATATTAAGCCATTGACATCTTAATGTTATCATGGGAAATTAGACGTTATTACAAAGAGATAAAGTAGAATTTACCGTATGATTACAGCTACTGTTCTTGGCAGGTTTGATATAACAGAAGAAGCTAATCATACAGCTATATAGCACTATCAAAGCAAAACATGTGTTTTCTTTTTAATTAAGACCATAAGAGAATACCTAGGTGAAGACAAATATTATAGTTATAAAGCTGACGAAGTATTTAAAACTGTATCTACAACAGGTTAAGATTTAATTTAGTTTGAACGACGAATATTAAACTAAGAACATATGACGTTATTAAAACAATGATCTAATTAAAAGGACATTGTTCCAGAAATACGTGGAATAGACGATGTTATATATAATTTTGTTGGCATCATTATAAGTGCTTAAACTTTTACTGTTAAAGGTAATCGTTTGTTAAAATAACTTTATGTAAAACAGTAACATGATTATAATATATTCATTCATTCATATTCAATTATTTTTAAATTACAAAGTTTATTTAAAACAATAACAATTAGAAAAGGATAAGTATATTATTTGATAAATGTATAAAATCAAGAAAAAAAAAAAGAAATACATAATATTATAAAAAACTAAAATGAACGATCTAATAGCTGCTAATCTTGAACATACTTTATTAAGATATTATTAATCAAAATTAGTAAAATTATGACACCACAAAACAAACTCGTCAAAAAATATTATCTACATCATCGTCTCATTAACAAAAAATTAAAACCGACTTCCAAGGTAAAAACAATAATAACAACCTTATAATATGAACTAAAAAGTATTAAATAATTATTCCTATCTAATAGTACCTTTTTCCGAATTCGGCTAAAACTCAACTGTTTCTGTACTCAATCTTCATTATTTTGAAGTCGGTACCAGATGAATCTTCAGTTCTCTGACAGAACATTTCAAACTTTTGGAACTGGCACCGACTTCAAAATTATGCAGATTGAGTACAGAAATAGTTGAGTTTTAGCCGAATTCGGAAAAAGGTACTATTAGATAGGAATAATTATTTATATGATGATGATGATAATGATGAATGTAATTTGCATAGTAGCATATGCTTTCAGTTCTTAAAACAGCGCCTAAACTCCCAAACTTGTATCTATAAGGAATCCGGAGTTCTCTTAGTATCTTCGAAACCATAGTATACCTCGGTACAAATTCTTGCATTTGGTAGCATATGCTTAGGATGCTTCTCACAAAACTAAAATCACAATATGTTTCCATATAAATTTCGAGGAGTTCCCTCGATTACTCATGGATCCCATCATCAGGTCACCACTTTTGTGAACATGGTACCAAATTGGAGTAAAACCTAATACAACAAAATAAAAATTTCGAAAATCGGTTCACAAACGGCGGAGTAATCGTTGAACATACAAAAAAAAATATATATATCCACAGCCGAACATATAACCTCCTCGTTTTTGGAAGTCAGTTAAAAAACTAAAATTTAACAAATAACGTCTCCATGTCTTTCCCTATTCATTATCCCGAAAGATGTCTGTTTTAGTTTGCACGAAACTAATTGGTTATGCAAAATTGGAGTGGCCATCCAGAGCTATCCAAGTCTGCGGCAGATACTGGAGATCAGGGCAAACATTTCGCCAGAAAATAATTGGGTGGCGTTTTCCTGCACGAGTGTACTTTGTCAGGACTCAGGTACTTATTTTTTTATTGTTTTTAAATATTTTAGGGTTCATTGTAAATCCTGTCGGCTTTTGCTCTTATATTTTGGGGATATCCAAATTTCTAGAGGCTAGGACTTTCCTCTAAGTCAGCCTTCGCTACTGCTAGATAGATATTTCAAGTGCTAAAGATGATCATGAAATATATGGTAAAGAGAAAGAGCTGCCTATAGATTATGGTATACAAGGTGTAACAAAACTAAGTGATAATACTTTAGGGTATGTATGTGTTCCTTTTAGAAAGTTTACTGTGAAAGTAGCAGCGCTGAAAGACCAATTTTTTTCACTTTTATATGGCGAAACTCGTGACGCGGGGTCGCTTGCCCATACAAAAGTTTAAAAAATTTGGTCTTTCAGCGCTGCTACTTTCACAGTGAACTCTCTACAAGGTACACGTACACACTACACACCCTAAAGTATTATCACTTAGTTTTGTTACACCCTTTATAATTATATTTTCAGTAATAACCAGCTGCTTTTTCTCTGTTGGTTCTAGTTCCAAAATAATTCCACGTAATGCAAACATAGGTTTGTATTTCCTGAAACTTTTGAACTTCCATTTGATTGTCAAATAGTATATTCTATGTCGATGCCTATCACCATATTTGTTGTAATCTAGCGATGCGTAACTTCTCCACATCCGCGTCAAAATCACCACCACAATTCAAATCTGAAAAAAAAATTGACAAAATAAATCATATCACTCAACCCAACCCCTAAATCGGGATCCAAATGACCGAATATAATGACCGAACTATTGTGCTCGCCCCAGCGTTCGCGAAGCCTCATTTACTTTTACAACTCTATGGTTTTTTTAACAGACAAGTAAAAATGGACAGTTGATGTCTCGTGGCATGTAAGAAGAGTAAAACAGAAGTGATAATAGATGCTAAACCAAGAGCAGATATTTGTTTTACAAAACTTGAAGGTTTAATCAGAAGAGTCGAAGAGAAAGATGGCCACTTTTTTTAAAGGGTTGTGTAGTTTTGAAATCCAAATTTGGGACTTGCTATCGTTATAATAACGGCTATTATTCATAGCAGATAGTAGATAATATATGCCTTACCATCTTTCATTTTACAATTTCCAGCAATGGACTTGGAGTCTAAATTTACAAAAACGTGGGACTTGCGACTTTAAACTCAAACTCAAACTCAATTTTTTTTATTCAGAATAAATTTTTGCAAATATTTTCTGAAAGTCTACATGATGCCTACCACCGGTTCGGGAACTAACCCGGCGAGAAGAACCGGCGTAAGAAACTCGAACTTTAATTTTTATTGAAGCATAGATAAATTAGTTAAAGGCAATGATGTTCTACTTATACAGATCTGTTACATTTATACTATTCTTCGGCTTAAATCTCTTCCGAACAATTTTCAAACTCAAAATTGGACTTTGACAGATAAGTGAAACAAAAAATACGAAATGTTATTCACATAAAAGAGACAGACTAAATAAAAGACGACCCAATCGGGTCGTATTTGAGTCTTCACAACGCGCGCGGTGGTAACATAATATCTGCTTTGAGAGTTTTATTATATCATATCATTGCTTAAAGGCATCGATAGATGTTTGAAAATACGACAGCTTTATAGTACGATCTCTATGCTCTAGTCTTTGCTCTATGGTCTTTACAGACAAGTAAAATGGACATTGATGTTTCGTGGCGTCGTCCAAATTTAAATGTCTCTTATTTCAGCCATTTTTATGCCATTTTCAAACGTCATAAAGGACTTTATGTGGACAGGAAGCTGCTATGTTTTGGGGGGGAGTATTGATTTTTTTTCTTTTCCTAGAATATAATGTATTTACTTCCGCAACTTCACCGTTTCACACAGGTGGTAATATTTCTATGACCCATAGTTAGTTTTCAGTTACACGATTATTTCATTTCTTTTTTTTCCTTGACAGATGTTTTTTCTTATATGTTAAATCAAAAAATATTTTTTATAAATACGTTCTTTCTAATGCTAGGCACCTCACCCTTAATATAGCCTGTGCAAAAGAGAACTGATTTTTTTTACATAATACCACAAGGATAGCACTTATACCACTTTACTTTTATAACCATTATTACCCAAATAAGAAACCTCCTCTTCAATATAAACGCAGGGAAATTAAACTCGTGAATCTCCTCTTACCCTAACAATCAAACAATTTGCAAACGAATATCTGGTACAATGCGCCATAAATTGTATGTATCGTTACATTAATTTTGACGATAAAACCTTAAGCTTTTCTCACTTTTAAAGGGAATAAAAGGGCCTGTTTGACTGTGGTCGCCGTAAAAGTGCGCACAAAAATTCCTCATTTCGCAATAAAGGGGGTGTAATTGTAATTCTTTCTTCGGCGACTGTAATTTCGAGGACAATTTGACATAAATGTTCCTGAATTATTCCCGGCAGTATGGACGCCATTTTTGTTTGGTTTGTTGCAAGCTTGCTCGACTTTTTTGTTTGAGTTGTTACAGGAGGAAGCATTTTTAAACTTAATACGAGTTACACAAAAATTATACTGTGTGTGTAATAATCTGACGTTAACATTTTGAAAATTTCAATAAACAATCGTTGTAATCTTTTATATAATATATCATTGGTTGTAATCAAAATAACATACAAATTCTACACTGTTTCTTATGTTCCTAGTTGCTCTAAAATATAAAATGTTGTTATAACAGTCCTGTTAATTATTTCATTTTAGATTAAGAATTTGGAACTCATAATCATCTCAATTAGGTGTTGTACAATTAAACAAAAGATTGTTAAAAAAATATCACGGATGTGCACGCGTCGTGAAATTAATTCATCCATTAACAATAATAATATGGATGATGATAAAATTGATGATGAATTGTATGATATAGGTGTTAAGGATCATAATTGCAAAGACGTTGAAGCTATAGGTGATGTAAATAAGGTTGTAAATACAAGAAATCATGTTGGAGCAGTTATTGCATACAATGGTCGTGGGAAAAATTCTGGAATAACTGTAGTAGGGAAAGCAAGAAATAGGCATATGACGCATCGAGTAATTCTAACCGCTTTCACGGTTTTCGCAAACAATATGAAATTAGTCGTAATTATACAAGTAAGGAATAATATTATAATATTATAATTTCTGGTATTGTAGGCAAATGGCAATTATCTAATTATTTTTTATTAGTTAAACTTCTAAAGGAAACGTAAATTGTTTACGAAAATTACCAACATAATTTTCCTCTTTTTAGAGTTCCGTACCCAATGGGTAAAAACGGGACCCTATTACTAAGACTTCGATGTCTGACCGTCTGTCTATCTCCAGGCAAGAACGGCAATATCTAGACTTCTGAAATTTTTATAGATTGTGTATTTCTATTGCTGGTATAACAATTCACGAAATCCTTAATTATATTTGCAGTTTTTAACTAATAATAAAATGAATTTTTAGGGGGGCTCCCATACAAAAAACGATTTTCGCTCTAAAACAGTGCGGAACCGTTGGTGTGTGCGTTCAACTCGCAATTGCCCGATTTTAATAATAGCATTTTGCATAATATTTTCCTTATAAAAAAGGAACTTAAAACTAAAGCGCCTATTTATAGTTCAAAGCACGAGGCGAATCACAATTTATCATAATTTAATTCTACACGTGGATATGAATTTCTGTGACTGATATGGTGTACAATCGGAAATGTTATTCATAGGCTGATGGTGTATCTATATTATTTGGCCGGACTATATCAATTTCAGTCGGCAAGTCACATTTAACATTGACACGTTAGGGTTAGCTCAGACTGCAACGTGATTCGTAGATGCTGTGGGATAGATCACTAAATAATTATTATACATGAAATTGACAGATTTCAGTGTTACTTGCATGACGTCTCCCACAAATCCCGCTATTGAAGTCTGTCAATTCAATACAAATTCAGAAATACATCTCAGGGCATCTACGAGTCAGCTTGCGGTCTGAGCTGACCCTTAAGTGTGACCATTACCCGAACATTGACCAAATAAAATGGGTCCGCAATCGGCGTACTCAAACCAATTTCATACGGTACCATCGAAGAAATTGATTTATGGGCAGTTAACAGACCTACGTCAGTTAGTCAGATTATGTCAACTTAATGTATGTCGTCATCAGCTGTCGGCTGATTTTTACAAAATGCGACCAAAATACGTAGGTCCGCCATCTGTTTATAAACCATTTTTTTTCTAAAGGTACTATCAGAGAAGTTGATTCTTAGGCAAATGAGGGACCTACGTAGTTTGGTCGTGTTACTTCAAAGTCTAGCTTTATCACCCGTACTTTATAATAAAGTATTGTACGTTATTTAAGGTAATTGTACTCTATACTTTATATTAATAATAAAGTACGCGAAAATACTTTATTTCTCACTAGACGTTCCGCGCGGGTTCGCCTGCGTAAATTAGATATTTCACAGACAAATTAGTCCACAAAAGTAGTTCGTGAGATAAGCCCTTTCAAATAAATTTCTCCGTTTTTCGACATTTTCCTCTATTTCTTCGCTGCTATTAGCCTTAACGTGATAAAATATGGCCTATAGCCTTTTTCGATAAATGGGCTATTTAACAATGAAATAATTTTTCAAATCGGACCAGTAGTTTCTGAGATTAGCGCGTTGAAACAAACAAACAAGCTAACAAACTCTTCCGCTTTATAATATTAGTATCTAGATATATGATAATAAAGAAAAATAAATTGTACTTTTTTTTTTTACCGTGTACTTTATTTTTCTTACTTAGAGTAGCCAATGTACTTTAAATGCAAAAATAAAAGGTGGCAACCCTACTTCAAACCCAGCCGACAGATGACAGATCACAATTAACGTTGAATTGACATTATCCGACCAAATGACGTTGGTCTGTCAACTGCCTAGGAATCAATTTCCTCGATGGTACATACAGTACACGGGAGTACAGTATAGTAACTTAACCGTTACGTATTGGCTTGAACTTCACGGTCAATTTAACTGCAAGTCTGAACTTGACCCAGCTACCGATAAAAAACACGAGATGCGGAAACATTCAATGCAGTAGGTACGGTAATAACAATATAGCACGAAAAATACCTTCAAATCATATAGTACGGGAGCCCTAGATTTTTTTTTTTGTGATTACTAACAAGCTAATTTTTTGTGAGTAGCTACATTTTGATAAGACAAACAACATTTTTATTTTCGAAAAATCTCGAAAGTGGTAGCTAACAGAGATAGAAAGGATTTCATACTTTGACTAGATGGTCCTAAAATGTGGATTGTTTTATTTGTAGGACAAGGTTACTCTTAAATTATATAACTATTAACCTACAAATATACAAAAATCAGCTGGTTAGGGTTCCGTTTTAGGGTACAGTAGTCAAACAAGTTTTGTTGATTACAGAACCCTAAAACGGAACCCTAACCAGCTGATTTTTTGTATATTGGTGGGTTAAGTGGGTGACTAACCCAAAATTGTCGATTTTATAATTCATTTTTATACTTGAAAATAAGCCCCAAATTGTTTCATTTTCTAAAATTAGATACTACATTATATTTCCGAGAGTTCAATCTGAGCAAAAACACGATATCTTAAAATTTTCTCGATAGAAAAAAATCACAAAGATTCATCTAATTTTCATTGAATTTTTCATTTATTGCCATAACCGTGCATTGAAGTAAGTTAATATTTAAACGCATTGTATAAAATTATATCATTGAGAGATCGACTTAGCGGATTTTTAAAATGTTGTATATTTATCGAGTTATTGAGAAAAAACTAATTTGGCGATGAATCCGCGTCGTCCTTTTCACCTGGCATATAAAAGATAGGTGTGAGTGTGAAGAGAGAAGGACGATGTTAGATTTTTTGCATTAGTCGCCCTCTTAATAGTTATATAATTTAAGAGTAACCTTGTCCTACAAATAAAACAATCCATATTTTAGGACCATCAAGTCAAAGTATGAAATCCTTTCCATCTCTCTTAGCTATCACTTTCGAGATTTTTCGAAAATAAAAATGTTGTTCGTCTTATCAAAATTTAGCTACTCACAAAAAATTTGCTTGTTAGTAATCACAAAAAAAATTGTTCTAGGGCGCTCTCACTAATAATTTGTTCGTGCTTATTAAAAATCTGGTAGCTGGTGCATCTCTTTATGTCCTCTGAGTCCTCTGACAGGACTATTCACTATAGACACTTGGTTAATACATATGAATCTTAAAAGAAAAACTCAAAATTAAAAATTCATTTTTTAAACTCCAAAATATTATTTTTCATTTGGTTAAAACTCAATAAGTATTAATTATTCTTTTTTCTATTTCTTTTTACAAACGACTTAACATAGAGTCTCCGTTTTGCTTACCAGATTCCTACTGGTTTCACCACCGACTTTACACCAGCCAAAAAAATAACGAGTTACACTCTGAAAGTGACTGCAGTTCACCATGCATATTTACCGTGGTAGGAGAACAGGATTACTTCCTTTCCTACTCTGCGCTGGCTGTCCACTCTCTATCCGTCGTACTAATTATTTATTACTGATCACTTCATGGGTCACTTATTCTGACTTGGTTTAAATTTTGTTGCAAAAAGTGGACAGTGCATCTAAAGAAGTTTTACTTAAAAAAATTTCGTTGGCGCTGGCCGCGGTGTGCCTTATAAAGGCGCTATATTGAAAAATCTGTCCTTTTTGACGTAATACTATAGGACCCTTAGAAATGTTACAAATCTGGTAATGAGATATACATATCTTCATAGCCGCATCTAGGTTTGAGAAGAACTAGAAACACGATTAATGTATTTTGCCTCGATACATTTAATTTTCGAAATGACCTCTTAAAAATACGAAATTTGAAGATTATTTTTAAACGAAAATAGATATTGTATAGTAGGAAATTAGTCTAATTAATAGACACTTTTGCAGCTCAAAATCGTATAGAAGCATTTTGCGTAAATGCTCCTAGTTATTTTTTAAATGATTATAATTACGTTTTTTCCAATGGTTTTTTCGCATGTTTTCCGAGCGAGCCGATAGCTTCTGGCCGCAGCGTATTCACGACTTTATAGTCATACAAATTAAGTATAAAATTGCCCTTGCGGTAAAATTACTTACGATATAGCGCCTTAAGCCGGCCCCTAGACGATCAATTATTGTATTGTGCAATATCAGACTTCAATTTTATTGAACAGTTTATTTGACAATTAGATTGAAGGCGCTAGACGGTCAATAATATTACGCAGTACGTGATATTGCGCAATAAAATTGCTCGTCTAGGGGCCTGCTAATAAGGACCAGGTGTATTATCAATCAAGGGCATTTATCCAGGTCAACTGGAGTCTAGATCTCCTGCCCCGCCCTTCTCTTTGTAGTCCGCTGTGATTAGTTCGTCAACATTATTATCTGATTTATTGATATCGCGACATTATTGCTTCATTGTTCATGAGTTCCGTATCTCATGATTGAAATCAATACTTGTATTACAAATGCTGTTACATGTTTGTCTGTTTGTCTGTTAACTCATCACGCTTTAAGCTCTTAAAAAATAGGTCTTAGTATCCATAGAGGCTGTAGTATTAAATGGCAAACGTGTCAGTATTTTCTCTGCTTGCGCACCATAAACTTTACTAAGTAACGGTCCCTCAGAACTTCTTGTAAATCCAACATTATGGCCGATGTAAATTCTGAAAGGTTTAAAATCAATCACAGGACAAACAATAAACACTGCCAAATAAAACTCTAATTATCACCACATCTTACAAACCTATGGACGCCTGGCAAGATGTGTCAAAATAACATCGTATTTTTCCCCTTTATCGGAATTTCTCGCTTTACAGTCGTATATTGTGCCGAATTTTACAGTCTTCCTTTGTTCTTAATTGCTATTTAATATAGTCGTAATACTTTGTTGTAAGGTAAGAATAGTTTGCTGTAAATTCCGGAATCGTGTCAATGTGTGTGCCTAAAATTTACAATGGTGGTTTAAATTAACATTGTAAAATAAATTTTAAGAACTATAAATATTTTGAATTTTTGTAATAGTGGTGAGTAATTTTGTCAGAATTATTTTTAGATTAGTATCACAACTATTATAACCATACCTATTGGATCTAATTCTATTGCAATTTGTGAATCCAATTTTAAATTAATTGTGTAGTTACGAAGAAAAATGTTCTATGTTTATAGCTGGGTGTAAAAAGTCCCTGATCTTTGTCACCCTAATGATTTCACCTATTATCCTAAATGCGGAGTCGAATAATAAACCAAATTTAACTGCCGATAAAATATTTTATACCATCACGTTCCTGAAGTAGCTGGGACGTTTTTTGGTTCCTCATCCACCACTTTAATATGATCCTTTAAGACTTCGACAATCTTTTAAGCGCCTGTGAAACTTGTATTGGGATTTAAAAGTTCGGGAGCTCATTTTTCTTGGTCGAAAACATTGACTGTTTTTATGGTACTATTTTAAATATGGCATCTTAAACGCCCTAGCTATACTATTTATGGTGACTGTAATTTCCGTTGGCTTAAGACAATGGTTTAATTATGTTGGGTGATAACTGAATATCCCATAAAATGTTTAGTATCGCAGTTTCGAAAACTTATTAGATACTTTAGATTTATTTTATATTTAATCTGTTTTTTATTTGTAATTACCTAGACAAGCTGAATGTTTTTTAAACTTTATGCGTTATTTATTATACAAACGTTTACTTTGAGAATTTATTGTTGTTTTTTAATTTGCTATTGCGTGATTTTTTCTTTTTTTTTTATTGCGTACGTCATGTACTTACCTTTTGATTACTAAGGCACTTTCTTCTGAAAGCTTGCAGTTTTCTGTTCTGACTGTTCATCGATTAATTATGATACTTTAATGCAACTTCGTTCTTTATTAATTTTATGAGTCTCCTTCGCTTTAAACTAGTAAATGGTACTTACTACGATGGCTCAGAGACCCAAAGTGTCTTGGCCTCCGACACGAGTGTACGCCACTTGCACTTATGGCGTCAACTAGTAAAATATGGTATTCTCATAAAATATGAATATCGTAGGTCTGAACGAAGCTTATTATTGTTCCATAATATTGAGGTAATAGGGTCTTAGATTAAGGCGACCCCTTGATAATTTAGCTGTAGTGATATCGATTTTTCTCAGCAATGTCTTAAGCTAAGAAATTAAATTTCACTGTCAATATTTATCATGTCTTTATATTTGAATTACCCATAGCATAACACGATTGGTCAAGTTTTATAACACAGAATAATCAATCAAAAAGACCTTTGTAAAAAAAGGGATTCCTATTTTGCCAACAGAGGAAAGTGATATAAGCTTCCAAAATTTGTACATATAGATTGATTCAAACAAACACTTTGATTTGCCCATAGCTTATATAAAAATATGTATTTAAGGTTCTTAAACGACCAAAAACCATTTTGTCGCTACGCCCTTTACATTTTTAGGGTTCCGTAGCCAAATGGCAAAAAACGGAACCCTTATAGATTCGTCATGTCCGTCTGTCTGTCTGTCTGTCCGTCTGTCCGTCCGTATATCACAGCCACTTTTCTCCGAAACTATAAGAGCTATACTATTAAAACTTGGTAATTAGATGTAGTATGTGAACCGCATTAAGATTTTGATACAAAAATGGAAAAAATATTAAAAATTTTAGGGGTCTCCATAGGTACAACTGAAACAAAAAAAAAATTTTTTCATCTAACCTATGCGTGTGGAGTATCTATGGATAGGTCTTTAAAAATAATATTGAGGTTTCTACTATCATTTTTTTCTAACCTGAATAGTTTGCGAGAGAGACTCTTCCAAAGTGGTAAAATGTGTGTCCCCCCCTCTAACTTCTAAAGTGGGGGCATGATAATTCTAAAAAAAATATATGATGTACATTACTATAAAAACTACCATCGAAAATTGATTTGGAGATCTAGTAAGTAGTTTTTTTTTTATACGTCATAAATAGTAAACCTTAATTTAACTTTCATTAAATCAACTGAAATATAAAAATAAATCAAAAACCTTTTAATTTCATAGAAATAAACCTTATTGCTACTGCGGAACCCTTCATGGGCGAATCCAACTCGCACTTGGCCGGTTTTTTACTGTTTCATTGCTTGTTTTCTAGAGAAGCCGGGCTGGCCTCTCATAGAAAACAAGCAATCTAAAACATATCCAACACGGTTTTTACTTTAACGCGGCGTCACCTTAATGATTGGTCTCTGCACGCGGCGCTACAACTAGATAGCGTCGGAGTACTTGAAAATTACATTTGGTACGCCGTACTCGGCGTACCCGCGTAGCGCCGCGTGCGGAGACCAATCAATAATCTATAGTTAGGGCTATTGAATTACATATTATCTCTATCTTACCATCCCCATTGCCGTGTAAAAAACACTTCTTTACGCAATGTATCGGTCATTAGATATTAATTTGATCGCATGGCACATTCGATTACTGTGACATCGTTAATCTAACGATCCGATTTGGTTATGGTCGGATTTCCCATGCAGGTATCATTTGCGTCACATGCATTAGATGCATCGATTTGCTCATTTCCTGGTCATTTGTCATCCAAAATGTATAATTGGTGCTATTAAGTATATGTACCTATTTGGTAAATCAATCATGCATTTTAGGCTATTTTTAACGGACACTTTTAAAGAATTGTTAGAATTTAAAATTTAATTGATTAACACAGAATGTATTATGTCTTAAGTATTTTGAATACATCTAAGTTTGAACGTAACTAATATTTAATAAAGGTCAATTCAGATCGCAACGAGACGCGTAGATATGCATTTCTAAATTTGTATTGCAAATCTGTCAAATCCATGAAATACATATCTACGTGTCACGTTGCAGTCTGAATTAAGCCTACCGTCGGTCAGGAAACGTCGGCGGGGTAGGCGAGAAGAACCCGTGTAAAAACCTAAGCCCTTGGTAAAAGCCAATGATTCACTGTCTTAAGACTAACTTGTATTACTTCAAAATATTGACTTTACATTAATCCGTCAATAAAACTTATTATTTGGCTGACGTTATTGGTGATAATAAAACAAACGATAATTCACGCTGACGGCCCTTAACAGTTAAGCTGACAATTATAGGCTGGTAGTTCTTAAGGCGATGTTTATGCGTTTGGTTTTCGGATGTATTTTCGTCTTTATGTGTTTTAACAGCAGTTCCGAATTAAGTGGTGACTCTTTGTCAAGGGAATACTTGGAAGATATTGTTTATAACATTGGTGATGTCTCATTTAAAGCTTATACAACCACAAACAGTTTCAAGAGCTCAGAGAACAAGACGTGGAGTACCGAGTAAGCACTAAAGGGCGTCCACAAATTACGTGAGGTGTTTTCTTGAATTTTTGACCCCCCCTCCCCCCATAAATCTCACGTGAGATTTTAAAAAATGTGGGTTTCTTACGTAAACGTTTGGTTTGACAGTCAGTCGATACTAGATTTTCTTTCGAACGAATTTGTGAATGATCTTAATCGTATAAGATTATCCTCAGTATACGTACAATCTGGATGAAAGATGAAATGGACCAAAATAGTATTATTTTGTTGAGAAAAAAATTAAATGAGATTTGCCGCGACCCCCCTCTCCCCAACGTGAGATTAGATGAGATTTGACTCGACCCCCCCCCCCCCCCCCTAAACACCTCACGTAATTTGTGGACGTCCCCTAAGCGGGCTAATACGTCTTCTTGAGTAAAGATTGAGTTTTCTAAATGAATAGATGATGCCCGCAGGCCGCAACTCCGTTGCGCCAAAACTCGTTCGGCAAAAGGACATAGAAATTTTTTTTTTGGAACAAATAGTATCCTATGTCCTTTCCCGGAACTCAAAGTATCTCCATGCAAAATTTCAGCAAAATCGATTCAGCGATTTGGGCGTGAAGAGGTAACAGACAGACAGACAGACAGACAGACACACTTTCTCATTTATAATATTAGTAGGGATTTCACAAAAAAAAATTCTAATTTCTGATTACTTTAATATGCCTCTAATATTACTATCATATTTCATATTTTCTACCTTTTGGGTATTTTTCACATCCATTTGCCATTAAGTGCCACATATTAGAGATTATTCGCCAATTTTAACCTCAAATAGACATTGGGTTAATTTTGCCACGCATTGTATAAAATGATGTACTCATATTATGTATGTATAACAATATCACAAAGATATGTTGTCACCGGAAGCAACAATAACCGTACCTTTTACCATACTTACCTGTAATGACTCATTACCTAAATGTTAGCTCATATCCGGCTCCACCGGTTACGGTTTTTACCGGTTATTTTAATGTAATGGTTAATTTTACTTACTACATTATAGTTACAAAAACTTATGACAGTAAATTACTACGTAATATTAAATCTTATTTGTCGATATTACAATTGATAAGGATCTTATTTACGTTATGCAGCATGATTCTTGCGTGATTTGAATCTTTTGGTCGATTTTAATTTTATAGCTATTAGACAGTTTAAAGAATAGTTTTTCTCTCTTCTCTAATATAACATACTTTGCAAGAGCTCTAGCCTCCTTTAGCTTCATATTTATTAACATTTAACCACGTTAAATTTTGGTTACGTAGCACCTAGGTTTTGAACTTCATATTACTATGTTTTTACTTTTTAATCCTTCGATAGCGGATTCTTGGAAATCTATTGTTTACGCGGTCGAATTCGACCGCTTGGGTGTCAATAGGTTAAAATTCTAACATTAATAAATGATTTCGGCTATGCTTGTTTTAACAAGGAAAATTTTGTATAACCAAAATCATAAAATTTTTCCTCGTTAGAACAAGGAAAACTACTAAGTCTACACCTTTAATCTGAAATTTAGAATAAAGGAAAATTAATGGCCATGTTTGATCAATAGCTAATACAGTAGATGAATCAATCCAGCCTAATGACTGTCACTTATTTTGGCATACGACTGCAGGACACGCGAAACCTGCATTACTGTTTGTACACACTTAGCTATGGTTCAACCTGAGCCGAGGTAAGTAGGGTGAAGCCAAACGAGCGTAGTTTGTGAGTTTTGAGTTGCAGAATTTCGGCTGGCAGAAATTCTGCTGCATTCAGTTTCATACAAAATTAATTTTGTGAGTCATGATTTGTAGGAAAAGATATTTATGCGACCGAAATTCTACGACTCACAACTCACAAATTACGCTCGTTTGGCTTCTTCTTTATCTTCTTCACATATTATTATAAAACAAAGTCGCTTTTTCCCTCATGTCCCATCTTTAAAACTACACAATGGATTTTGATGATTCTTTCAGTGTTAGATAGCCCATTTATTGAGGAAGGCTATAGGCTATATTTTAAAATGCTAAGGGCCTGTTTCACCGCTTCCTGATATAGACTAATAGGAGAATGTGGAAAAAACGGGGAAATTATTTGAAAGGGCTTATCTCGCGAACTACTGGAGCAATTTTATGTTATTTGGCACAGATGAGAAGTAAACCACGTAAAGGATCATAGGCTATCGATTTTTATCATTTTTTCAGTGGCTATATATTTTATACCCGTGCGTCGCCGGGGCGGGTCGCTAGTCACCCATAAAGTGGTCCTCCTGATATAATGTCAAAGAAAATCGTGTACGAATATTGAAAAAACCTAATCGGTAATTATGAAAGAACTTTTCCTGATGCATACTAATATTACAAACGCGCAAGTGTGTTTGTCTGTTACCTTCGCACCCAAACCACTAAACCGATTTTGCTGAAATTTTTATCCCGGCAAAAATGAATTAGGTACTGTTTCCGTATGATAAATAAAATTTTGTATCATGCTCCTTTTCTTCTCCTTCACGCTGGTAATATTTTACGTCAATTATCAACAAGATCATGGCCTCAGTCAAGTAAACAAGAAATTTTATAGGAATTAGGTTATTATTAAGTACCTACGCGTATAAACAAGTCTGTACGACCATCCAAAACAGTGTGTAGACATAGTAGTAAGTGATTTTTTTCGACAGCAAATAATTTCGTTGCGTCAACAAAGGCAGTGAAATATTTGGTATCCCTCAGATATTATCAGGCATTCACCCGATTGCAGAAAGAGGGTTCTGTAAGTGGCCTGTGTGGAACTTATAAGCTTTGGAAAATTTGGAGTAGTAAAGAACTTATATGTGGAAAATTAATGTAACTAAGAAAATAAATGTTTTTGAAGTGAAAACTTCTTTAGCGGCGTTTTGTGGGATGGGTAAAAACTATGAAACTCGTGAGATTCTCGTGCTGATCGAAAAACCATAGAAAAAGCGTAAGACGGTTGGAGAGTAGTGTTTTGTGTCGAACTCGAACTCAAACTCGAACTCAATTTGAAATTTGATCGAAACTTAATCGAAACTTGATCGAAACCTTGATCGAAATCTTGATCGAAACTTGATCGAAACTTGATCGAAACTTGATCGAAATAACTTGATTGACGATTTTTTAAAAATCGATTTTCATAAAAAATGGGTTAAAAATTTAATCGATTTTCATAAAAAATGGGTTAAAAAAATGCACAACGCTAATAATCAAGTTTTCACTTCTGCCGGCACTCCCGGAGTGCAACCCGTCTTTTTTTTTAAATAATTTCATTGCACCTAAATCGCGCGGGTACAGTACATAACATTGCGTCTTAAAAACTTTTATTAGATGTCTTTTCCTTAGAGTCCCTTGACTCCTTCCTTACAATTGGCTCTGCAAAAATTTTAAGAGGTAACAGACAGAAATACAGACAGACTAATGTTGTTACTATCCGAGCTTTATCTACCTGATAATATCAGTTATGAAAATCCAATCTAATTGGGTAAATCAACGATAACATATCTACCTTATATACATCGGATATCGTAAACTGCCTGGAACCGGTTCGAACCAGTCACAAACAAAGGATCATTGAGTCTAGGACCTAAATCTAGGACTAATCTCATGGCCTAACTTGTTTACATCTGGAGCTAACTTTAGAACGTTTTTAGTGTTTGCTTCTAGTTGGCTTTTAGGAATTAAGTAAAATTTTTAAACGGCAACTTAAATTCGAAAGGCAGGTCGCTGAACGTTTTGTTTTAGTGTTTGCTTCTAGTTGGCTTTTAGGAATTAAGTAAAATTTTTAAACGGCAATTTAAATTCAAAAGGCAGGTCGCTGTAGCCCTGACGTCACTGCGACCCATAAGGATCTATTGTGATTTGTGACTCCTTCACACTAGTGACTATAATAGAGTATCATCCTCAACCCAATAGCTCATAAATTGAACGATATGGTTGGGGTCATGGACGTACAAAAAAGAACGGTGTTTCATCCTCCGACCTCCTCCTCACAGAATCTGCAAGTCGTTATGCTACAAATACCCATTCTGTTTAGGTGTTTGTTGAGCTTGCAGTGCCCAGTTAGGCTTCTGGCAAGGATTCTTAATTGGTTCCTACCCATATTGAGCACTGATTCTGATAGTTTCTTCGCAAATATAAAAAAACTTATAACAAAGCCACTATAACAGTACGATAATGACATCCCTGTCTAATGGCCTTTGCTTATCAGCTAATGGTTTTACAGACTTACTATTTTTTTTACAATGTTTTTTAATACATCCCAACGTTTTTGTGACTTCTCTATTGCGCAGTAGGCGATAGGGTAAACTCGGTATAGTTGTTCACTTGAATATTTGTGAGTGGTTGACCAAAAAGGGACCTGAAGGATTGGAAACGCGCACGAGTCGTAACTTTTTTCTACACGAAATTTCAAACACGATTTACTCAAAATCAAATTATTTCGGTACCTGCTTTAATATTTTTATTTTTTAATCCGTGGTCTTTTAGCTTTCTTTTGGTCTGACCAGAATATTATTAGGTGCCGTAGTTTTTTTTAATGAATTTTTTTGTGAACCGCGCACGAGTCGAATCACGAAACTTCAAACACAAAATGTGCTTGAAGAAGACTCAAAATAAAATTATTTACCTTCAGGTCCCTTTTTGGTCAACCACTCACATTTATTTTTTAAAATTGTGACTAATAGACCTGGGGCCAGTGACAGATTTTCATGACCAAGTCCCTCCCAACCGAAACTTCGTAAAATGAATAAGGGGCTTATACTATGAATACTAGCGACCGTCAGCTGCGACTCCGTGGGTGGGGTGGGCACTGGGCAGTGGCAGCCTCCCACCCATGAAGAAAAAAAAAATTCAGTCATTTCCTCTCATTTAAAAATTTATCAGAGTATTGTTAAAATACTCTAGTAAATATTTTAAAAAATCAGCTAGCTGTAAGTCAGTGGAAAAGTCGTCAGCTGATAAGTTTTAGTAGGTATAGATGCTGTTGCTTTACACCTTGCAAGGTACCAGCTGACAAACTTTCCACTGATATACAGCAAGCTGACATTAATTTTCATTCATAGTAGCATATAAACGATCACCAGGTAAATTTTTAGCTGAGAGGAAATCATTGAAAATATATATTTTTTTTTTCATGTTCAAGGAGCCAGCTGACGTATAATCCACCGTGTTATGGTCAGCTGACTATGTTTTTCTTTCAAAATAATACAAAAACTATACTCTGATAAATTTTCAAATGAGAGGAAATGACTGAAAATTTTTTTTCTTTATGGTTGGGAGGCTGCCACTGCCCAGTGCCCACCCCACCCACGGAGTCGCAGCTGACGGTCGCTAGTATTCATAATATAAGTCTCTTATGCATTGTACAAAGTTTCGCCCGGGTGGAAATCATTGACCAAAAATTTACCTGGCTCCCGGGCCATAACTAAATTATGGTATGAAATTTTAAGGATAGCAATAAAAATGATGATGCACAATCAGGTAGAAAAAAAATTAAATATTGAAATGATTTTAGTGGTAACCAGTATTTTGCTTACTATTTGCCACAATAAATGTGCATTGTGCATACATAAGTAGTTGTTTTGTTTATTATGGAGAAATGAAATTTATAAAAACTATAAAAGTGTTGCTCGCCAGTCAAAAAATAAAGTAAGTATTTTTTAATAATATAAATTATATTCGACCCGAATTAGTTAAATTAAAAAAATAATTATTATGTTGTTAGCGTGTAAATTATTTAAGTACATATTAAATTTAAAATACTTAGTAAAATTGAAGTACCAACAATGGCCACTCTCCCCTGCACCTTATCAGCTCTAGTCCACAACTTGACCAAACTTGTGCATCCAAAAAAGTTTTGTTTACCTTTTTTCTGTCCTCAGCTGTGCGTAGCGTAGTTTTTGTCAGGTTTACTATAGCATAGTATATTATCATACAGTAGAGTAACTCTCCTTTATCCTTTTAAACGAATCGTTCAATACAGAAATAAGTCTAAGTGTGTGTGCATGCTCCTGCTCTTTAAACCGGGGGGGTTTGCCAAAATGTTTTCGTTTTCGCTTCGTTATAGAATCGCCGATGAAAATGCATGGAATTGATATAAGCGTTCGTCAGACGTTGACGTTCGACTCGTCTTATGTCAATTCCATACATTTTGATCGGCGATTCTATAACGAAGCGAAAACGAAAAAGTTTCGGCTAAATGGCCTGATCTTTTATCGCATTTTTACTAATTTACTAATAATATTATAATTATTTGAAATTCGTGTGTAGCTCTCTATCTATCGATACCACTTCTTGTTTATTCGGCTGAATCGATTATAATTAAGTTTGGTATAGGGATTACTTTGAAGGACGGGTAAGGGCATAGGATAGTTTTTGTACGGCACCAGCGCAATAAACGAATTTTGGCGCACCGGAGATGCGGTTATCATCTACTATTTTATAAAATGCATCTGCCACATTCGAGCTGTCTAGTAAAGTTGGCCTACTGTATAATATAATATTCATATTACCTACCCCCATTTTTTCTACCATCCCTTTTAAATGTGTTTTCCTTTTTTGTACAGTTAATATTCATCGTGACTCTGAACAGTGTGATGAAACATTTCAATATTAACAGCTTTTGAGAGACTAGTGTATCTTATCTTCGTCTCAAACAATGTTACAAATGAGCTCACCGTTTTGTGTCAATCGTCATCTCCAGACTTCTTAAGCACGTGTCTATTTTATTTCCCTCCTTCAGTTATCAGTTGTGAGCGATTTGCCATATTATACTTACAATGCGCTCTATATCTTAATATTTTTCAGTAGATTAAGGGCCAATCCACACGTACCACAACCACACGACGTGGTCACACGTGGTCGGGCGTATATTTTGTATTGTCATTTGTCAACTGGACCATTCACACGTACCACATTTTGCAGTCGTTGTTGATTACCACTTGTGTGATACCGACCACACCGCAACGAGGGCCGACCACATCACAACAACAACGTTGCGTCGGTGCAACGACAGTGCGCGCACACCGCCCGCGCCCGCGCTCTTTCCCCCCTCCGTTTCACATCGCAACCACTGGCTACAACGCAACCACGTCGGCATTTTGTCGGTACCACAACGCAACTACAAAAAGCTGCAGCGATACCATTCACACGTAGAGATAAACTACGATAACATGGCGCGCCCCTCCACATTACTGTTTCAATGTGTGTAGTCACATCCTTATGAAAGAGTTTGTATGTGGTAAATATTCAACCAATCAACCAGTACTCGTAATTGTCATACCAAGATTTGTTGGTCAACTAATCATAACTAGCCAGTAGCCAACCGCGCAAGACAACGCACTTCAAACGTTTTGAATTTTGGAGGGGCGCGCCATGTTATCGTAGTTTATCTCTAACCACTGCTCTACGACATTTTGTCGTTGCGATGTCGTGTGGTTGTGGTACGTATGGGTTGGCCCTTAGAGTTTAGGTCGCTCAAAATTTTAAGATCGAATTCGATCAAATAATGTGGGTTTCTTTTCTGAATTCTGCCTATTTGCGTGATTTGTAATTTCGTATGGCTTGTGTCAAATTTTATTCAGCTCAGGGCCGGGACACAAAAACACGAAACGACGTCATAAGACGTCGTACGACGTCGTGTCGTAGAAACTCACGTTCATCACTCATGCCTCATGCTCATGTTCATGCTTATGCTCATGCTCATGGCTCATGCTAATGCTCATGCCTCATGCTCATGCCTCATGCTCATTCCTCACGTTCATGCTCATGCCTCATGCTCATACCTCATGCTCATGCCTCATGTTCATACTCATGCTCATGTCTCATGCTCATTCCTCATGTTCATGCTCATGCCTCATGCTCATACCTCATGCTCATGCCTCATGTTCATACTCATGCTCATGTTCATGCTCATGCTCATGCTCATGATCATGCTCAATGGTCATAGATGGGTGTTCAATTTTTTAAATCTCGATTAAGTTTCTATTGGTTTCCCATCGATCTGAAATTATCTGCAGGTTGGCAATCACTGACTAGTCGCGCGGGAAACGTAAATTTTTCCGGGATAAAAAGTATCTCCAGCGTGAAAAGGAGCGTTTCGAGCGTGAAAAGGAAACAGACAGACTGACAGACAGACACGCATTCATTATATTATAATATGGATTTTCGATAGTGATAGCATAAACTTTCCATTACCTATTCTCACTTTTCATCAATTACGTAATTTCCCATTTTCATTTTCCCATGAGTTTCGCAGCCACCAGTGTGACGGACAGACGGACGGGAAATATGTGTTCGCGAAATAACAGGTGTCGTACGAGCTCTATAACTTGTGTGGATTAAGCGAGGAATTTATGGAGCTGCTACAATTTAAACAGCAGTATAATAAAGTTGAAGAGTTTGGATGTGCAAATCTCAGGAACTCACCGTTCGAACTGAAAAATTAATATAGGTAGTCCTTTTATCGATGAAGGTTTTAGGTTATATATAACATCACGCTGCGATAAATATCGAAGAGTCAGTAAGAAAAAGGGCCAAAAAAATAATATAATAAACAAGTAATTTGTGAAAGTTTAAACGTTCAAGCTTTCACAGTTCTTGAGATACAACCTGCTGTCAGGCAGACGGATAGATAGCGAATCAGATTCAGAATCATATTTTATTGTCGTAATTTGAGAACACGCTCAATCATGTCAGCATTAACTCAAACTAGATCAAAATTGGTTCGCCCGTTTGGATTCTATATACCACGAACACACACACAAGCAAACAGACATACTCTTTAAATGTCTGGGGTTAAAAATTCCTCATCCATGAAGCAGTAGAACAAACTACGCTACCACTCACAAGATGTAAACTTTTAAGTTAACTAAAGTACGCTCCCTTAAAACCTCTGTGTAGTTCTTGCAATCTACGAATGCGCGTAGCGTTTATTTGTAGTTGGAAATGTGAATATACATTTTCGTTAGTTTGCGTACCTGACGGAGCAGTCAGTAGCGAGCGAGCCATGTACGCGTGTATAGATATAGTCACTCACACAACTAAGGGTGACGCGCGCTGGTAGATTGCAAGAACTATAAAGTTTATATCAGCTCTATATATATATAAGTATAGCGTGCGTTGAACTCTTCCGGTAATCTGTGCATCAGGCGGATTGCTGTTTATTACATGGACACTACTTTGTCCATTTGTCTTGCAGATATTCGACTACAGGTGCAGTCAGTAATGAAGATAAAACTGGCTAGTATAAGGCTGGATTTATATGTATCCGCCCAACCACGCGGTTTGGCGGCTACACCGCGATATCACAAGCAATTATTGTATGTAAATATGTAAATAACAGCGCGGCCAAGTCGCTACGTAAATAAATCGTTACATTGCGATCTCACAGTGTTGCGGCTAGCCGCGGTCGCACGCGGACGCATATAAATCCTCCAATGTCATTACTCATTATAAATATTAGGATAAAAGATGTATGTATGTATGTATGTATATGTGAGTAGGATGTGTTGCTAGTATAAAAATAATATCTAAATAACCAAAACCAAACTCCATAGTCGCTGGTCTTTCTCAACTATATGGATATAAAAAAAATACGTTTTAACCCATATTAAGAAAGAAATAAATAAGTTAGTTTAAGTACTTGCCACCTTCTGGCGCTCCGGGCACATGCACATGTGTATGGATCCAGTGTCCCAGAAGGCGGCTGTCCAGCATGACGCTGAGCACTTTCAGGATGCTGTTGGGGCTGCCCCGCGTGCGGAACATCAGCGATGCTATGCGACGTCGCAGTACGGCGTGGAACCCATCTGTACGAGCGTGCGCAAACATCGCTGATGCACTACACCCACCCCACCCAGCCCCACCAATACCCTGAAAGCATTATTATACTGTAGTCGGAGAGCGTTGATGGCCCGCTGCGTATAGTTGACCCACAGATTGCAGGTGTAGAGTGTTTGACAGAATGCTTTAAATAGTGTAATTTTAACATCTGTACTACACCTTGCGAATCTGCGCGCCGCCATTATTTTACATATTACAGCGGACCGCCATCGCTCTCCTCTCCATTTCGATGTCTCCATCGTCTTTTAAATCCTCAGTGACCACATGACCGAGATATTTAAATTCTTTTACTCTTCGGAGCGTAACACCATTGAGAAGCACTGGTGCTACATCTCCGATTTTACGAGCCCTTGAATTAAATATCATGAGCTCGCTTTTTTTACATTATATGTAAGACCGTGCGACCTGGCGTAACTTTCACATACACTCATCATTTTTCTGAGGGCGGCTATTGATGGGCTGAGCAACACCATATCATCGGCGTAACTGATGCTGTTAATACAGAGACCATCAATAAAACAGCTCACTCTGGTATCGCCCAGCTCAGCAATCAGCCTGTCCGTGTACAAGTTGAAGAGAGAAGGAGACGTTATCCCCCCTTGTCTCACTCCACACTCTAACCTGTATTCGTCGGAGAGTTCTCGGAGCCATTTGACCTGGTTAGTTTGGTGGCCGTATCAATATTTAAGAATATTAGTTACCTCGCCCGGCACACCAGCCTCCTTAAGTTTTTGCCATAAGATATCGTACCTAACCAGGTCAAATGCCTTGGAGAGGTCCAGAAAAGCTGCATACACAGGCGTGCTCCTATCTGTGTAGTACTTGATAGTCTGCTTGAGAGACATAATGGCACATTCTGTTGAGAGTCCTGGTCTAAAGCCGAACTGTGTGTCGTTTAAAGTTATATATTTCTTAAGTTGTCTCTCAAGCAAGCTATCAAGTATCTTCGATATGGTTGTAGCTAAAGATATCGGGCGGTAGTTGCACTTATCGGAGTTATCTCCTGTATTGTTTTTTTATTATAGGAACTACCACCGTCTTCATCAGCTCATTTGGCAGGTAGGAATGCCTTTTACATAGAGTAAATAGCAATCCCAATAGTCGTGGAAGATGTGATTCGCGTATTGAAAATGTTCTAAGCTGAGACCATCGTGTCCAGGTGACTTTCCTCGGGTCATGCTTTTTAAAATGAGAGTAACGTGTCTCGCTGTAACTCGCTCAGGCACTTTCGACACTATAGCCTCGGCACCCCCTAACTTGTCATGTTCACTATTTAGCGGAGAATCCACCTGGAAGTGACATCGGAATATGTTCGCAATAATTTTCGAGTCACTGATGCCGTCTACACTCGTCAGGATGCTGGGTTTTGCGTTTAATTTTTTTGTTTCCTTCCAAAAACCTTTAAAACCTTTATGTACTATCAGAGAAGTTGATTCCTAGGCAGATGGGGGACCTACGTAGTTTGGTCACGTTACGTCAAATCCATCCGACAGATCACAATTAACATTGAATTTACATGATTCGACCAAATGACGTTGGTCTGTCAACTGCCTAGGAATCAATTTCCTCGATAGTACATAAAAACCTTCAGCTTTTCCAACGAAGGTTTGACTGCCATTGGCTCTCACATAGGTACGTCACAAAATTAAATGATATTACTCAAGGGCGTATTTATTAGCTTTTATGTATAGAGTTCACTGTAAAAGTAGCAGAGCTGAAAGTTACATTTTGAACTTTTGTATTGGCTTTGCTTTATAACGTTGGCGTATTTCTCATAGAAACATACAAATCAAAATTTAGTTCAGACTAGCTGTCCCGGTGAACTTTGTGTCACTTTAAAACCTTCCCTGGACTTCTACAAACATTTTAAGACTAAAATCAGCCAAGTCCGTTCAGCCGTTTTCGAGTTTTAGCGCGTCTAACACATTTGTAAATCCATTTTTATATGTACAATATAAGATTCAGTATAAGTTGTATTTTCCTAACCCATAAGCCTCCTGCATTCTTCAAGGTACCCATTAAGTACCTACTTCTGATTCTGATTAGGATACTGTCCCAACTACATTCTGTAGATACTGTCATACATAAATAACACTCAACACCATCCAATTTCCAGCTAATCCATCGATAGTGTCTAAATCAATCAATCCGCATGTTCATTTTACTGTTGTAACGGCCACCTGATGTCTCTTGTAGTTTATGGCCTAAGGGCGCGGCCATAATGGCCAGTAAAAGCCTTCTTCGGTGTCCAGTAGGCTTTATTTTGACCAGTTTTAGCCTTCTTAGGCCCATGTGAACTAGGCTTCATATTATAATATTTTTTGTTGTCTAAATGTCCGTGTTTATTATAACCAGTAAAAGCCTCTGTAGGTCAATGTGAACTAGGCATTATTTTTTTGTTTAAATGTCAGTTAAAGTTTGGCAATAATCGCATTTTTATCCGATTGCTTTTTAAAAGGATAATACACTGCAATGTTTTCACGATAGAGGCAGCACCAGAAAAGATAGTAATCAATAAGTTTTGTTCAACGATTCTGCCAATATTCTGATACGACATGTGGAACTATGTCGGATTTTGGTCAAATTATTTACTGTATGTGCTAGTAGCGCCCTCTGCTTTAACCTTTGCGTAATAATATTCGATGTTATTTGGCACGCTCTGCAGCCTGATAGCTATATTAGCTTGACATTGGTATCGTTTGATTCGTATTTACTGTGAGAGTGACACTGGATTGTTACTTTTAATTAGGTTGAAATAGTATTCTGATTTCTGACCGAATTATGAAGTCAAAATATTTATTCTACAAAAGCCAATAACATTATTTCAATTGTGAACGCAGCCTTACATAAGGTGTCGTCCATCTACATGCTGTCATGTGTGAAAACGATGATACTAAGAATTTATGACTGTTAAAACAGGCGCAGGTTTTGGATAACAGTAGGTACCTGATAATACTCTTACGGCCTAACTTTAATACAGCTTGGATCCAGTCTGTGTGCCAGTGGTTTAGACATAGTGTATAAGAATACTTATATTTTGATGATTGGAAATCAACTGAATATGATTTTTGAAGTTTAGGTCAATCACATCTCTTTGATTCGATATTTTATAAAATACCATCTTGTAGTTTTATCATACTTAGGCTGAATTGAAATCACGACGAATTCAAAATCATATACGTCTCTCTAACTAGAATTTTAGTCTTAAAGAAAATTATATTTTAATTTAAGTTATTGAAGCTTGCGGGGACGGACTTATGCTTTTTACGGGGACAAAGCGTACCTGAACATGATCCCTGTTTGAACTGACAAAGTATTTACTTCAAGAAAGTAAATCTTCATCTAAAATATATATACAACTCAAAGGTGACTGACTGACATGGTGATCTATCAAGGCACAGCCCAAACTACTGGACGGATCTGGCTGAAATTTGGTATGCAGGTAGATTTTATGACGTAGGCGTCCGCTAAGAAAGGATTTTGATCAATTCTACCCCCAAGGGGTTAAAATAGGGGATGAAAGTTTGTATATAATAATACTTCTTAACGCGAGCGAAGCCGCGGGCAAAAGCTCGTCCCTGAAATAATAGCACCAGAGTTATAATATTATGGTGATGAAGAAGACAACGTTGCAGATGCAAAAACCGCCACTAAAATGCACGTATCTACGAATAATAATCCAATGCGAGTAATGTGATTTAATCCGGTTTAAAAGCTCATTTGACGCCGTCAATGGATACGTAATTAATTTATGGTTCGTCCATTACTCCATAAAATGCTGATAAATGCTAATTATTGTGATAACTTTATATTTTTGAATCAGTGAGTCGAAAATGCTTTTATACTGCTGTGACTGCAGTAGTTCTGAAAAATTGGTTATGGAGCTCAGGAATCGTATATTTTCAGTGATGAAAACAATCATAGTAGGTATGTCCTTTCCGACTATCAAAATATCTCATATATACTATACCTACTCGGCGAAACATGGCGGTAGCGGTCATTGACTCCCTGTCAAAAACTTGTCATTTTCTATATAAACCGCGATTGATAATGAAGTGTCAGATGTAGTCAATCGCGGCTTTGTATGGAAAATGACAAGTTTTTGACAGGGAGTCAATAATCGCTACCGACATATTTCGCCGAGTACAGTATAGTTCAGTTGTTTGGGCGCTAGGAGAAAAGAGATGCAAGCATACACACTCGCAAACTTTTTACCTTCATCTAAAAGTAGTAAATTTTACTACATACATACTTACATAATATTGCCCCCGTCTTAATTCCTATACGTCGCAGTAGCCGTACATTTTTATACAATCATACGATCTTTTTGACTTAGTGTCTCTATACTAAAATCTCGAGAAAGATGGTAACAAATATACAAACTCACAAGCTTACGCGCTTTTAATATTGTTATGTTTCACGAATGACTTAATTCATTTCTATAAAATTTGGTGCGTTTTTGATTTTAACCTTGATGGAATAATAGATTATGAAAATTATGTTAATTATCATGATTATCAAGTTGATGAATTACATTCGTAATCAACACTACGACTATTTTTAAATGACGTTTTAAAACTATTTATCTACTTGATGTATTGCTACACAAAAATAATTATTAATTTCCTGATTGTAATAAATAATTAGTGAGTCACTTTTTGTTTGAGATTTTGATTTTACGACCGTTTTTACCAATCCCCTTCTAGTGGTCGTTTGATACATATTATAAATATTATCTACTTATATTATAATTTATAAATATGATTGTAAGTTTCTCTGTTACATTTCTTGATCTAAACTTCTACAGTGGCATTAAAAATAAACATAATTTTGTTTACGTACAATATACATAAATGGTATTTGAATATTCCAAAGAAATCTTTAGACCATTATTCCAATAACGGCTGTGCGGCCATTAATTTTGACCAAAAAGAGTGTTAACATTACAACAAATACAACAATTGACTACCGAGAAATCCATATCTACTGACATGACGGTGAACGGGAGGTAGAATGGGGTGTGGTATCAATGCCAGCGTAACCGGTAGCGTCGATGTATTTTGAGTTGCTTAAATCCTTAATATTATTATCTACTGATGGTAGACTGTAGATACAATAATGTTTGGTATCAGTGTAAGCGTAGCCGGTAGCGTATAGCGTTAGTATTTTAATTATTCCTTCGATCGCGGATTCTTGGAAATCTATTGTTATTCTATTGTTGTCGCGGTGTCCTTATGGGGCTTGATGGGTTAAGCTGGTTTTCGCGATGTAGGTCATTTATTTTTATTTAGCTTACAAAATGTCACTAAAATAATAAATATACTTATTTAAAAAGTAAACACAAAAAATGTGTGAATTATTTTATTTTGATGATTAATTTTACGCTTGTAAATTGTAAAATAATTGTATAGGACAAAAGCTAGTTAACTGGATTAAAAATTGGAAGTCATAAAATAGACATGTCAAATTATGTCATACGTTTTCGTTTTCAAGCTTCGCCGTCGTTCAATTAGCGAGTTGACTGAAGGCTCTAAAAGATTGTTCTTGTAAATTACTTTGCTAGATTAATACTAGATGATGCCCGCAACTCCGTTGCGCCAATACTCGTTTATGGCGCGGGAACACGTACATTTTTCCGGGATAAAAAGTATCCTATGTCCTTTCCCGGGACTCAAATCATATATCTCCATAACAAATTTCAGCAAAATTGGTTAAGCGTTTTGGGCGTGAAGAGGTAACAGACAGACAGACAGACATACACACTTTCGAATTTATAATATTAGTATGGAATTATGGATTAATGCCTCTTTTGTAACTACTGGAATACCAAATTCACAAACTTTAGCGATTGTTGTAGTTTTGAAAACGCTGCAAGTGGCATCACACAAAGGGCAATCAGGTTCAAGCCGCGGCGTGAAATCGAGCGGTAGCTGACACGCCGGATTACTTTAAACGCTGGAGGCCCTTTTTCAGACTCATCATCATCATCATCATCACCAGATATAACTTTATATCGACGGCCCCATACAACCGGTAATTGCGAAACTTAAATCTTATATTTTTTTCATATCATTAATCATTACAGTTCATTTCTAATTTTTCGAAATCACTTAAAAAGTTTTGCATAATATCGATTCAAAATTTAAATTATTTTAAGTTTTTTTTTTTTTTTACATTATACGAGCAAAGTAAGCGTATCGGTAAACGGTTTTTTAAAGTATTTATTGAAATATATTTTACATTATGTCCTTTGCCTAAAACCCATAATAAAGTTTAATCATTGGTATCAGTGATATCACAATATAGCCTTACTCTACATTGTAAGGGGAGAGTGCTGCATAACAATCTTAGTTTGAAACAACTAGCGCCATCTTTTGGACGAGTCTGTGCGGTATTTTTATACACTACAAAGTTATTTTGCAGCTGATAATAATTTGTTTGCTAATAAAATTATTTCTATTTTTTAATTTTTAATACCAAAGAAAAGGAGGCTGCATCTTACTTTTTTACGAGATATCCATATATTATATTTTGTTTTTCAAGATAACAAATAGAGTATGTCATGTGTTATAATAGAGTCAACTCCTTAGTGTTGGGTAGGACATGAATTGTATACGAGGATGTAAGAAGTGCCACTTTTTCGTATTGAGCCGGTACAGTGTCTCAAAAGAGGCGAGGCCGCGAGGCGTTTGAAGCGTAGCAGTTTAGTTTGAGGTGCTGCGACATGTGAGCCGTCTTGAGGCGTGAATTTATATTTAGGTACTTTAAATATATTTTCCCCCTTATAAATATTTAAATTCATAATGATTTAAAAACAATAATATACTGTAATATAATATATTTCAAAATATTTTTATTAAAAGTTAATATAATTTCGTCTTCATCTAAAGATTCAGATTTTTTGAAATCATAGCCTGAACATGTTGACATTGAATAAATTTAACATTTTATTGGATGGATTAAATGTTACACAAGATCCATCATTTCGATTTAATGTAGGTAAATCAGACAATAAATTTAAAAAATTTAAGAGTCAAAAAATCCTGCGAGTCAAAAAAATACCCATAAAAAATTCAGACCACCGCGACAATCATTTTGAAGCGGTACATGTTATAATGCTGAGCCGCTCTTACATTTTGCCGTCTTGTCCCGTACAATTGTAATGCCTCTTGTAAGTCCTACCCAACACTACAACTCCTACCATGATTATTTCGCTAGTTCTTGTGTGAAGAAGTAAATAATAAAATATATGTACATGCTAAAAACTCATGGGCTTTCGCAGATTAATCTCTAAACCTCTACATATCTTTTCTATAAAAATAACTTCCATTTCCAACAAAGATTTTAATTTACGTGACAACTTAGGTAAAAAATTTGACATAATATATTTTTCGGTATAATTAAAATCTGATCATAATATCCTGAGCATCAATGAAAATACTTAACAGTACTTTTCCGGTGTAACGTCACGGATCCTTAATACTCATTTTATTTATTTCAAACGAGTATTACTCATCGTGACCTACTTTAGTATTAACTGAAGCGCGAACAAAGCATGCTCTAACATGTACAGCCATTTCGCTGATAGTTTCAATCAGTTTTCATACAATTTCCTCATGAAAAACGAAATTTGTGGAGTATAATTATAAGCAAGGTTTTAAACTTAATTTTCATCTTGAATAAGGAACCATTTCTCTCGCCATAAATTTAATAATAATACTTTATCTCTATCCCTACCCTGGCAGGTCTAAAATGACAGCTCTAGACTCTAGACTTTAATATTATGTTTCTTAATTTGTTAATAATGTACATAATATTTCAAAACTTTTTACGATTTACATAATGTCCATAATAGTCCTGATTTTTTCGTTAAATAACAGAAAAAAAAATTGTTATAGCTTTAGTATAAAAGTACCTAAAGTGAAAAAAAATTACCCAAAAGTCGATGAAATTCGGCTCCTAATAATTCTAGGATAAAGCTAGACTGGTTAGAGTTTTAATTGGTCATTACTTTGAGCTGTTAAGATATTGAAATCTTGAGCAAGTTTAGTACTCGTAACTTCGGTAATACCAGTTATTATTGTTAATTCTGAAATATATAGTTAGTAGTTACTGTTTTGTTTTAGTTAGAGTACAATATGATATTTTATGTATTTTAACGATTAATATAAAAAATATATTTATAACGTATTGATAGAGTTGGTGCACAAAAAAAACATTTTGGACATTCGGTAGTCTAATGTAAATTTTTTTTTGTTTCTTCGTTAATTCTTAGATTTTTTAATTACTTAGCTATTTAATTCTCCTATTTTGGCTAGTTAAAAAAATCGCAATTATAAACTAAAAAAAAATTAATCGCAATTAAGTAGACAAGGAAGTTTATTTATTTTTCTAACCTAGTTGCACCAAAAGGGCATTGGCTCTTGAGTCTTGACATTCAAAATAAATGTAACAAAAATCAAGGTTATACTGAACGACGTAGTTTTTAATTTTACGATAATAATTATTTTGAACTTAGCACGCTCATTCCAAGGCTAAAAGTCAATGACCAAAAAAGGTCAGTATTTTCGTCACTGTTATTGACATAAAACTATTGTAAAAAAAAGTGAGAGATCAAAAAAATGTAAGTGTTTTTAAATATTTTGTAAATTATGTAATCGGTCATATTTTTTATTGTATTTTCATATTGTTTATAGTTGATACAATAAATGTGACGATTATAACTCTACAGTAAAAATGTAGAGTCTCTATTGTTTGAAATTAAAATAAATTAAATATCATTACTTAAAATATTTTGGAAAACACCTGAATTCAAGTGAACTAAAAGTGTAAAGTTGATGAAATATAGAGTGTAGTGAGTGATTTTATAAATGTGTACTAATGTTTATATAGTGTAGTGAGTGAGAAGATGTCTTGATGTTGCTGAAATTCATGAAAAAAAATGGCATTGATATCGGCTCTTTGTTGTAGCTTGTGGTGAAAATAATAATTCTAGCGGTTGATTAAAAAACAGAAAATTTTACGAAAAGATTATCAAGAAAAAAATAATTTTAATAACATTTGACAATTACAAAAATATCTCTACATTTTTGACATGAAACCAATAAAAATTGTATCGTTCACTGAACTTACTTACAAGTTACGCTTACACAATAATAGGTTTATGAGGTAATTCAAAGGCGAGTGCAACAAAGATTTTCACTCTGACATAAAACCAATACACCTTTAGTTGCACAAGCGAAACCGCGACTATAAAACTACTGAAGGCCTACTAAATTACAGTACACACGCGCTATAAAGATCCTAAACTCGCAAACCGGCTCTACGTAGAGCTAACAAAGAGCCGTTAAGCCGCGACGCGAAATGTAGCCACCACAAGCTCAGAGCCGAGTGAACGTCGACAACCCCAGTGCTCTCGAAACTGCCTTACGTCACCTCACCCCATACTAACCACGCGACCCCATTGGACCGTTCGCTTTGGCGCGCTTTCTCGAGGTCAATATAAAAAGTGACACCGCTCTCTCCATCCCTCTCGGGGCAACTCGCGACCCTTGAACCGAAAACGAGAGAGCGCACTCCATCGATACGCGTCTCGAAATGATGTAACCAGTTTGAAAAGAGACGGAAATGGCGCAGCGGGGTAAGAGCGAAAGAGCAACTAAATGGACGTCGAAGCTTATTGTAGAGTGCGAAGGGAACGTGCTACCGTGCGTTCTACTATTTGTAATCAAATAGCGTGCGGTAGTGTGCGTGCGTGTGTACGTTATGCACCGGGCACACAGGGAGCGCGAGGCAATGATGTGCACGAAGTATTATCCCTTATTACAAGATCTGCTTCCGCGCCGGCCGCACGTACACTAGTTGTCACCGGACCTCTTTTGTGGAGCGACGTGCGAAGTGATAGTTTGTTTACATGGACGTTGCATAGTGCGGTTAGTTAGCGTTGTGTCATCGACCGTTCAAATTGCGAGTGATTCGGACGATGCTCGGGGAGTTTTGAAACTTTTGTGCGCCTGTGATTTCGCTGACTCGGTGCCATTTCCAGTGTCAAAGTGAACTTTCTACGAAAAACTTTTTAAAATTTTTGATACTACCGGACTCTACATTTTTTGAAAAGTTGGAGAATTTTGTGACTACGAAGATATGAAAAAAGAGAGAAACAAAACATAGAAAAAAACTGCTAAAAAAGTTTTGCGAGTGGATCTAGAGAAAGAGGGCGAAATAAACCAAAGTCGCACTCAGCATTTATGCATACAAAACAAACGATCTATCCACGCTTCTTCCGTAGAAAAAGGCGTTTTGAGAGACAGAGATGGCTATAGCATTTAACCTGCCGAGCGAGAGAGAAGCGGCCGAAGAGAACTTTTCACGATTGAACCGGCTCCTAGCCGAGCTGTACGAGGTCCTCTGCCACATCTTGGTATCACGACAACCTGGCCAAGAAGTCCAGGAGAATCGGCGAGGTGAGTGCCCTCGTGAGCCTAACATACCACCTTACCAATTAAGATGCAATTCGACCTACATCGTGAATCTAGTGATGGTTGTGGCCATCCTCAAAGCGTCTCTAACGTCCTCCCTGTTCAATACCGTGAGATAAGAAGATTCGTTGAGTGTTGTTGTGTCACTGCGAAGCAGTTGTGAACAGTTGTTAAGTATTTTTAAGTCCGAGTTTGATTCTGAGATGTTGTGTCCAACTGCACTTAAATTGTAAATGGTGGTTGGCCGAATTGAAAAATTCGGTCTCGCATTGCTAACACGTTTCCGCTTACGCTTCTCGATTTAAATTTAAGTGAAGTTTGACAGTGAACCTTTCAGCTTAAACTTATTTTTTACGAGAACATCGAATAGTGTTAAAAACATTCAATTTTTGTCAAAAATATATTTAAAGTGTTGAAACATCACAATGGATTTTTTTTTTGTCAAAATTTGTACAAATTAAGTAGTTGGCGAAAAAAATATTCTGTTGTTGAATGTCAAAAAGCAAAAAATTCTGTAACAAAAATATGCTACAGAAACGATTAAGATTTTTTTGTCAAAAATAGAAAATAATTTGTATCACAATAATACCGTAATTATTTTAATTTCAATTTAGTTTTGTTAAGTTTTTTTTAACATTTCCAATTGATCTCTATTTTTGTTTTATAAATTTTAAATAGCATAAATAAACTAGTTTAATTTAATTATTATATTAATAAATAGCATTTAATCTATATTGGCGTGACGCGCCAATGGATCTCAAATTTATTTTAGTTCCAAATATTTGCGATAGTCATATTGTTTTACGTAATTTAATATCAAACATCTCATTTGGTTGACCAAATATTAGTTAAAATAAAGGAAAAAAACTTAAAAAATTATTTCGTTGCTTGAATAGTTTTTTTGTAAATAAAACTTCATTTTTGTTAATGTAATATGTTTCAATGTTTTGTTGGCACAAAATAAAATATGATTTGTAAATATTCGCATTTAACTTTATCTTGTAAATATTGCATTTATTATTTGTGATTTTAATTAAGCATTTCTAATTATAATTTACTTACCCACATAGTTAAGCCGTATATAATCACTTACTTGGATTGTGTTCTCTATAATGTACCGAACAATTTTAAGAGAAATTGTGAAATAAACTTATTATTTTTAAAGTACTTCCGGATTTTTCTTCCACCTCGAATCATCCCAAAAAATGGTTAAAAACTTTTTACTGCCTTTTTTGCCAAATATCCACATTAACAGGTAGTTAATTTTAGTGCAAGATAATAATTGTAGAAAAAATAATTTAGGTACTAAGATGATTTTTAATTTAAATTTATTTACAAGTGAAACATTTAAAGGTAGTTTATTTAAATTACAAGATAATTGTAGAAACTATTTATTTGGTTCTAAGATGGTTTTTCATTTAAATTTACAAGTGAAACATTGAGTCTCTACGAATAATAAAATTCGTAGATGTGTCTCATTAAATATTTGAAAATATATTTTTGAAAACAACGTTAAAAAAAATAGATGCCATGATCACGTTAAAATATAATTATTTTTTACATTATTGTAGATTTTCTTATGAAATTCACTACTATAACCAAGTTAGTATTTTTTTCATTTCAATGTTTATCTGTTTTAAAATAAAGCAAAAACACTATTAATTAAAATTACAAATTTTGGAATCACTAAAATAATACTATCACAAAAGACTATAAGAATATTTTTAGCTGTAGCAATTAAAAAGTAGCTTCCACAAAAATACACTTTTAATTAGACCAAGTATAAAACATAGAGAAATAAATAAAAAAGTGACACAATTTTATTACATTTTATATATTACTTTTTTAATTTAAGAATAAATAAAAAGTGACGTAATTTAATTTTGTTTCGCATAATTTTTAGATAGATTCAATTTAAAATTACTCTTTTAATTTCCTCAAGTAAATAAAAGGAGAATTAGGAATTATTAATTAAATTTTCCCATAATTTTAACGTCATCAACATAGAGCAACAAAAAAAACTTCCAAAAACTAGAGTGACCAAAAAACAAAATTGTAGAGTCAAAACTTTTGTCGCTCAGAGGTATTAAACGGTGCAAGCTGTACGCTTACTCATAAACAGTGTCAGAACGTCTCGTCAATCAGTACGAAAATAGCGCGTGTTTACACACATTATACACATACACACAATACATTATACACATACACACAATACATTATACACAATACGCAGTGTGTATTACACATACACTAGGGTTGTCAACCTCAAATTATAAAATCAGGTTGGAAGTTACAAAAACCAGGACAATTTCGTCCAAGACTTGCAATAGCAAAATTAATATCTAGAAAAGAGGTACAACTTAAGTTATCACTAAAACAATATACTTAGTTAAAACTAGCTATCGTAATGTAAAACAAACACGTCTTGTTTGTAACAAAATTTTCAACTTTATTAGGTAACATCTAGGACAATGCTTAAAATTATCCTGGACGTCCCAGGACACTATGAAGACTAGGATATGTCCTAAAACAAGATGGTTGACAACCCTAACATACACTAATGTCAAGACTTGAAACAATAGACGTATCAAACAGAAATTGGTTTTGATGCTTTTAAACTCTACATCGCGGTAAAGGATGTGCAAAAATAGTTGTAGAGGTATTTTTTTTTAAGTTAAAATTGTATTATAAAAAGGATGTCAAAATTATGTGCTTAGTAAAAAAGTATAAAGTTGTGTGACTTCTTCACGCAAGAACTACCTATCGAGTTTTGATCACAGCATGGTAGAGTCCAAACGGCAAATCAAGGCACAAAACTTCATGATATAAAAATGACAATTTTATGTAATTTTATCTATTTTTATTAAATTCTGTGGGCTGTGCCTCGTATTTTGATTATAGCATAGTAGTATTAAAGACTGAACTAATACAATTTTCTTTTATTCCGATAATATTAAGAGTTTCAAAGTATATAGGTAACCGGTAATAAGTGAAACTCAGTTAAAAATAGTATACTCTTAATATAAAATGGCACCTGTTCACACAAAAAAGTGCTATCATCATAGATGCAGCTAAAAAGTAGATTTCGCAGCTTACGACAGACATAACAGAAAAAGTTGTAAAGTAACAACTTTTTGCTGCAATACACCGGTTAACTCAATATAAAGTCCACTCGCACTAATCTTTGTAATAGATAATCTTTCGTCACAAATCAAGACGTGAGTGAAAGAATAAGGTAAGTAACATGAAAAAACTTCCCGTTTCTTTGTTTAAATGTAGGCTTTAGGGCCGGAAAATTTATTTGAAATAGAAAAACTATGGATTATATGTGTAGCCAGATATATTAGCTAGGTTATGAAGTAGATAAGTTACAAGTTTTATGAAAATAATAAGGGAAAAAATGAGTTATTGTCCGTATGTTACGAAATGTTACTTGTTCGATTCTTCCACTCACGTCTTCTCTGAACTAAAACAAGTTTCTTTTATTCCGATAATATAAAGAGTTTCGAAGAATATAGGTAACCGGTAATAAGTGAAACTCAGTTAAAAATAATATTCTTAATATAAAGTGGCACCCGTTCACACAAAAAAGTGCTATAACAGCTAATAAAACCGACTTCCAAGGTAAAAACAATAAGTAATAATATGAACTAAAAAGTATTAAATAATTCTTACTCTTTAATAGTGCCTCTTTCAGAATTCGTCTAAATCTCAACTGCTTCTGTACATACTATAGCTTCATTATTTTGAAGTCGGTACCAGCTAATTTAATCGTGAGTTAATCAGTCAATGTCAGAATATATGAAATTTTTGGGACTGGTACCGACTTCAAAGTAATAAAGCTATAGTATGTACAGAAGCAGTTGAGATTTAGACGAATTCTGAAAGAGGCACTATTGAAGAGTAAGAATTATTTAATACTTTTTAGTTCATATTATTACTTATTGTTTTCACCTTGGAAGTCGGTTTTAATTTTTTGTTAAAAATAATAATTTCACTCTTTTTAGTTATTTATCGCTAAACAGCTGTCAGTTGTAGATATATAGGATTTAGGTATGAAACTATCACAACTACTATACTCAGGCAGTTTTCAAAAAAGTTTTATGCTATGTCTCAAAAGCCATGAGCCATATCCTACTATAAATATACACACCTGTTAATCTAATACGCACTTAACTGTCATGAAATGGCTACTATAACACGTCGTTATTTATTACTTATTTACTATAATATTATTACTAAATTATCATGAATAGAATTTGCATAGTAGCATACTTTCAGTTCTTAAAACAACAATGAAACCCCCAAACTTTCATATGAAAACTTATTATCTGAGTTCACTACTACTTTAGAATTTCTTAAAGAGCTCCAAGCATATATAATAGCAACCCTGTATAATGTATATTCTTAGAGTTCATCAAGCAATGCTGAAATGTTCAAATGCCTATCTTTGAAGGCTCTAGAGTTCTGGCTCAATGACTTTCGTTGTGTTATAAAACTTCCGCATGTAAACTCATCAGCTCAACATAATAAAAATATTATGCTTTAACTACTTTAAGCTACAATAATCTTATATATTAAATTCTCGACTCACAATGTTAGTCCACGAACTCCTCCGAAACGGCTTTACTGATTTTTACCAAATTTTATATGTCTGAGAATCGGCTACTGGGTACTTTATACATATTATATTGATAAGTGCATTTGTTGAATAAATAATAGTAAATTATTACAACCTGAGACTAACGCGGACGGCGACCATTGTTTGTGCGACGAGATAGCGATCGACGTTGCCATGGCGACATACTTATTTAGTCACTTCAATAAAATAATACGGGCGAAAAACTTTATATTATGGCAAAGCAACTATATATTTTGTCCCAATCAAGGAGTTTCCTAGTCAAATTACCAACTTGGTAACTACAACACCAAGTTTAAATCATTTACTTTGTAACAACATTAATACAATTTTCAAAATCACTCGACAAACTCGAGTCTCGATCGAAAAGACTATGAAAAGTACCAATAATAGGGTCGTAACTCATAACGATGCATCGTGTGATGGTACTGATAATTATGATGATGATGATGATGATGATGAATGTTATTTGCATAGTAGCATATGCTTTCAGTTCTTAAAACATCGCCGAAAGTCCCGAAGTTGTATCTATAAGGAATCCGGAGTCCTCTTAGTATCTTCGGAACCATAGCATGCCTTGGTGTAAAATCTTACTTTTTGGTAGCATATGCCTAGGATCCTTCACATAAAACCAAAATCACATTATGTTTCCATAAAAATTTTGAGGAGTTCCCTCGATTACTCATGGATCCCATCATCAGGTCACCACTTTTGTGAACATGGTACCAAATTGGAGTTACCCTATACAACAAAAGAAAAAATTTGAAAATCGGTTCACAAACGGCGGAGTAATCGTTGAACATACACAAATAAAAAAAAAATTTAAAAAAATATCCACAGCGGAACATATAACCTCCTCCTTTTTTTTTTTGAAGTAGGTTAAAAAGTAGATTTCGCAGCTTACGACAGACATAACAGAAAAAGCTGTAAAGTAACAACTTTTTGCTTCAATACACCGGTTATGTCAATATAAGGTCTACTTGTGCCAATCTTGGTTATATAAAATCTTTCGTCAAATATATGTGTCTCTTTAAATCATTAGCAAAATATCTATACTTATAAAATTACATGTCCTGACTGACTGACTGACTGATTCATCATCGCTGAACAAAAACTGTTAAAGTTACAGCCGCGAAATTTGGTGAGTAGGGTTGTTTTATTAAGTAGACGCCCACTAAGGAAGGAAATTTGAAAATTTTACCCCGAAGGGGTGAAATAGGGGTTGAAAGTTCGAATGAAAGTCCGTCATTTCTTGAGTTAGGAACATGAAACCTATCTCCGTTATTATACCATGCTAACGCGGACGATGTCGCGGGCAACAGCTAGTATATGTATAAAACTCAAGGTAACTGACTGAAATGGTCGTCTATCAACGCACAGCCCAAACCACTGGACGGATCGGGCTGAAATTAGGCATGCAGATAGATGTTATTACGTAGACATCCGCTAAGAAAGGATTTGATGAACTCCAACCCCAAGGGGTAAAAATAGGGGATGAAAATTTGTATATAATAATACTTCTTAACGCGAGCGAAGTCGCGGGCAAAAGCTCGTTAATTTTATGAACATAATTACTAAGTTCTTAGCTTATTAATTAATAGTATAAATTACGTTCAATTAAATAATTATGATATTCTTACTGCATGCTTACATTATCGTATAAGGATCTTATAAGTTGAACAAGACTTGACAAGAAATTTGTGATACATCTAAATTATAAGCTTATTCTAATTAGAAAATAATAATTTAGATTGGAATCAGAGCTCTGATTCTATTTTTTTTTTATTTAATATTAATACAGCTTTGAATTTCGTTCGATCCATTTCTTTTTCTATCTAAATACTGAAATGAAATGAAATTTTATTGTTCCAAACAGAATAACAAAAAATAGACAAAAACAGTTACTCGCGATGACACTTATGGTAGCCCATAAGGGCTGTGGCACAATTGTCAACGCCCACCTTCGAACCAGTTAGACTATAAACGAATTACAGCAGGTAACATAACTTAGTAAATTAAACAGAAATGTGAAAAACAAAACAAAAATATTTTTGAAATCTGGTGTGTGTTCGTGCGGTAGTGTGCTGTGTGTATATGTTTCTTTATATTGCGTTTATGTTACAGTTTTAGTTAGATCTTCCGTCTACTAAATCGTAATAGGGTATATTATGACTGCAATGTTTTCACGCTAGAGGCAGCACCAGCATATTATACAGTTAACAAAAATATTTGTTCGATGTTTGACAACATTAATGACGAATTATGTGATATTACGTTATGATGGTGGTCGGAATATTTACCTGTGTATGTGCTAGTAGCAGTTAGCACACTCTTCTCCGATCCTTGCGTAATATTTATTCCTTCTCATAAAACGTCAAACCAACGTCTATAATATTATCTGATATATTTAGAGATTGAAGTTCACTAACTTCAAGAATCAGTTGTTTGATGTTTGTTTCTCTTACTAGAATACTGTTTTGCTGTTTAATAGGAAAAATCAACCAAAAAACGGAGCAATAATATTGCTGCATTAAAAAGTAGAATCAAAGTTCTGCTTAAAACGATACAATGATTAATTTCTAACAAGAGGTTTATGTCAAACTTCACTTTTAAGTTTAACAATACAATAGTTTTTTTTGTGTGTGATCTAGGTGAACTCTATGGTGATGGTAATGAAGGTTATATTGTAGATGTAAAGGTACGCTCCGTTGATTCTGAAACTCTAATACTTTTTGTTATCGATTTGCTTCGTGTCATTCATGATTACAAACTTTTTGATTACGATACAAAGGTTTTTGGCTCTGAATGTTCTTTTCTAAACAAGGACCTTTTCCCCGACTTTCGGTGAAAATATTCTTAACCAGGGTTATACATTTCCCAAATCATTAATTGCGTTTAAGACGTTGGGTCAATCTCCGATCTTATTCTGGATTGAGCCTAAAATGCATTATTAATTATATTATTTACTAGCGACCCGCCCCGGCGTCGCACGGGTATTAAATATATACTTAGAAACTGAAAAAAAATATTAAAATCGATAACCTATGATCCTTCACGTGGTCTACTTCTTATCTGTGCCAAATAACATAAAAATTGCTCCAGTAGTTCGCATGATGAGCCCTTTCAAATAATTTCCTCCGTTTTTTCCACATTCTCATATTAGTCTTAGCGTGATAAAATGTAGCCTTTCTCAATAAATGGGCTATCTAACACTGAAATAATTTTTCAAATTGGACCAGTTAGCCATTTCAAATAATTTCCGCCGTTTTTTCCACATATTCCTCTATTTCTTCGCTCCTATTAGTCTTAGCGTGATAAAATATTATAGCTTATAGCTTTCCTCGATAAATGGGCTATCTAACACTGAAAGAATCATCAAAATCCGTTGTGTAGTTTTAAAGATTAAAGGGAACAAAGGGACATAAGGGAAAAAAATCGAGCTTTGTTTTATAATATGTATAGATGATCATTTATCTATAGTATATTATAGTCGATACTAATATATTATTATTATATAATTTATAAGCTGAAAATGTTGTTTGAAAGCACTAATTTTCAAAACTGCTTAACCGATTATTACAAAATTTGGCATAGATATAGAGTAGACCACGGGGAAGGGCATAGGCTACTTTATACGGAAAAATGTACGGTTCCCGCGAAATCCCTTATTACCGCCGGCGGAACCACGCGGATAACTACTATTAATAATATATTCTGTGGCGGTCTGTCTAGCCTTCAACTGAAGTTTTTTTTCACACGAAATTTAAAGTCGCAAGCAAGTGATATATTAATTGAATAGCAAATAAATATTCATACACTATTACCATACCACTGTGGTATGTTTTATGGCTTGGAAACTTTGAATTCGGAGGTGAATTTGCTGAAATAGAAAATTTATTCTGCCTATTGTGTTACCCTTATTGTTGGAGTTAAACAAACATTGTTTTGGTCAAGATCTACCACGAATGGAAGCTGGTTTTATAAAGTAGTTGATATAATATAACCATATAACATATTAATTTCAATCCATACTAATATTATAAATGCGAAAGTGTGTCTGTCTGTCTGTTACCTCTTCACACCCAAACCGCTGAACTGATTTTGCTTAAATTTGGCATGGAGATAGCTTGAGTCCCGGGAAAGGACATAGGATACTTTTTATTACGGAAAAATGTACGGTTCTCGCGCGATAAACGAGTTGCGGGCAACGGAGTTGCGGGCGTCATCTGGTAAAATATATTTCGTAACTAGGTGATGCCGTTGCGCCAAAATTAGTTTATTGCGCTGAAACCGTACACTTTTCCGGGATGAAAAGTATTGTATGTCCTTTCCTGTGACTCCAAGTATCTGCATACTAAACAGCAAAATCGGTTCAGCTGTTTGGACATGAAAAGGTAAGAGACAGAGACACTATTACATTTATAATATTAGTATGGATTCAGCTTATCACATGACTTTGATACAAAAAAACGTCATCTAGGACCTAGATGATGGTTTTTAGGGCCGTGGCTTTTTTGCTGATTTTGCAATTATTTTTTTCCGCCCTTTGTATTTTAAAAAGTATTGTGTTTATCTTATGCTCGAAAACTGATTCTAGCGAAGAAAACAAAATACTCAAGCATACATTAGAATTATTTGAGTACCAATAATAGTATAAAAATATATTTACAATTAAACATAAAAAAGGTAAGAAAATAGCTTAAAATGTACAATCCGCCGTGGAAGAGGTGCACTTTAACTGTCGCTGTAGCAGTAAGTATGACAGATTTGAAGATAAATCTGATATGTTATGAATACTTATATATATATATATATATATATATATATATATATATATATATATATATATATATATATATATATATATATATATATATATATGGCTATTACCTCATCTAATTCTTGTAGTATTTTAAGATAACTTTCTTTATAAACTTTTTCAAATCAAATGAATCGTTAGAAACATCAATTCTACCCCACATTTTGAACGTCATCAATAATACCGATTTATTGTTATCGTTGGGTGTTAGGGAAGGTAAAATCGAGTGAGAGATATGGCAACGCTGAGTTTTTACGTATTCTATGGAAAATCTCGTAATATTCGCCATTTCTCGACAGTTCACATTTGAACCTCAGTCGGGCTGTGTACACAGTTATTTCAAAGGAAGTTTTTTTGTGACACAAATATAAGTGTTACTGTTTCACATAAAACTATCAATGCATCATGTGAGTAGTCAATAGAAACCGCATTGTGTATTATTTACAGAGATAAGTTTGATTTTCTCTACGCTATGATAGCCTCTACGCTATAATTTTGGTGCTCCAACGGCATATTTCTCAACGCTATGATAGCGTAGAGAAATAAATTCCCTACAATTTAGGTGCTCCAACGTCACAAGCAGCGTAGATTTTCTTTCTCTCGCAAAATTTTTCTGCGTCATATCAGCAAAAACTGGCGGCCTCACCCTTACCTAGATTCTAGGTCAATATCCATAATAATGACTTCAAAATAATTATATAAATGGCCCTGGGGGGTGTGTCAAAATGTTTTCGTTTTCGCTTCGTTATAGAATCGCCGATCAAAATGTATGGAATTGACATATTATATGCGATCGTTAATAATATGACGTTGACGTTCGACTCGTCTTATGTCAATTCCATACATTTTGATCGGCGATTCTATAACGAAGCGAAAACGAAAAAGTTTCGGCTAAATGGCCTGAATTAACTCGAAGTAGGGCCTGTCTTGTGAACTTATGTCATGTCTAGGAAGAAATTAGCTCTACATTTGTCAATTTGTAACAACTTTATAGTTTTGAAATCTATAGAATTAGCGTGCCGCACTCATGGACGATTATTAAGTACTTAACTGTAATTAAAATTAAGATTTTGACAGATTATGTATGGGGCTTGTGTCAAAATCTTCATTTAATAATTACAGTTAGAGATCAACTACGATAACATAGCGCGCCCCTCCAAAATTCAAAACGTTTGAAGTGCGCTTGTCTTGCGCGGTCGGCTAGTTATGATTAGTTGACCAACAAATCTTGGTAATAAGTGACATTAACTGAAATATTACGTGTACTGTGATTGGTTGAATACTTACTAGGTACATACAAACTCTTTCATAAGGATGTGACTACACACATTGAAACAATCATTTGGAGGGGCGCGCCATGTTATCGTAGTTGATCTCTACTTAACTAATATTCCTCTCTAAGTTGAAATTTTCAAAATATACATAATATACTAGGACGTCATAAAAATGATGCAGCATAATCCTTTACAAACCATATGTTACAATTTTATACAATGGTCAATGTAGTAAAAAAAGCGTAAGCTTACATGCGGATTTGTAACAATAGCATGCATATGCATGGATAACATGCATGCTCACAAGTCACATGCATGCGTGCACAGGTGGCCCCCTAACAGGTGTGCACGTGATGATATCTGATGGTGTTGATAAAATATGATAAATTAACTTCAATTTTGGTTTTGACGGTGTTAAAGTGTTTAGAGTAATTTGGGGTAGTTTGTATGAAAGATGAATTGAAAAACAAATATTTGTATGGTCAATGCTATTTTAATAAATATTTTTGTTAGTTCCAATATTTTAAGGATATAATTTGCTTTAAAAAGCTGGTTTGTTGTGTTAGTTTTCTAAGAGTAGATTGTTTTTAACGTTACAAGGAAAACCTCTAAATTTCTTTAAAAACTCTTACTACAGTTAAAGCAGGAGATATTTAAAGCAACTCGTATACAGTGGCGTAACCACTGGTGGCAGGGCTGGCAAAATTCTACGGGCCCCGCCCCAAAAGGGCCCCGGTCTCTTGGGTCAGATTTTTTTTTATACCTACCTTGTTTTGTTATTAACATGATGATTTTTACTTATAGGGCTCCATCAATTTGCCACGGGCCCCAGATGTTATAGTTACGCCACTGCTCGTATAAGTAGTATTTATTTGGGCTTAATCTTCCATTACGTACTACCGATGTACCCATTCCCAAATACATACTTAAGCGGCTAACAAACTGTTATAATAATAATAATTTTTATACAGTTTGGTGATGTAAATAATAAAAAAAAAGTTGAAATTTCTAAAAGACATTATTAATTTGTAATCATAAATAAACAAATTAAAAGTATTGAGAAAATTCAAATATATCACTAGTTTTAACATTGATGACATTAGAAAGATAACTAATCAATTTATCAAAACTTCAGCTGATCAAAATGATTGGAATAATGCACAATTCGACCACTCCAACGCCATCTAGTAGCGCGCTGAGGAAACTTATTTGTGAGTATTTTTATTTTGTGCCGTTCAATAACTTCTTAAATACAAAGTTATGTTGAAAAAAATAATTTATAACATTTAAATTGTTGTCGTTGTTGTGATGTAAATAATAATTAAAAGATACTGATAATATCATACAACACCATCTATCGGTAGAAAAGTGTAAAATAAAAGAAAGCTTTGAAGAACAGTAACAATTTAAATTAGTTTTGAGCAAGAATGGATGGAAAGGGATGTAAATATTTTGCTAAAAATAGTTTTATTTTGACCAAAACCAGATAATGGTCCAAAATGACTTTCTACTACTATAAATGAATATTAACTATTTTATTTTATTTTTATTTAATCAAGGTACAAAAATAACTAATGAACTAAGTCTTTACAGATTAGGTTAGTAAGTTATTAGACAATTGTTTGTTATAAGACATTGGTTCATTAATCTAAATATTGTACACAGCTTTTGTTAGTAAAAAAAAAAAAAAAAAAAAAAAGAAATTACATTGACAATCAACGTCTTAATTTAGGAAAATATTAACAATTTAAGACTGAAAAACTGTAAGGTGTATTAAGTATAACTAATTAACATCTACAATAGTTTATTACAATCAAGCAAAGAATTCTTATAAGCAGAAATTTTTTGATGAAAGATATCGGTATTCACATCAGCCTTTGAACAAATGTCATTATAGGACTGACACATACGATGTAGCGGATTATTCCGTCCAACGTTGTTGCTAAAAGGTGGAATGTCAAAGAGCACTGGCTTTCGCTTAGAGCGTTTACTAATGGATAAATTGATGTTTGCAATCAATTCATCACTGAGCACACCATTTACAATCTTGTGGAGTGCACATAAGTCTGCAATATTGCGGCGTTGCCCTAAACTGGTAAGACTATTAATATACAAGGTGTAATAAAACCATTTTTTACATGGGGAAATGCTTTGCGCATCCCCGGCAGTTTGGGACATTGGCCGGGGTATACAGTGGGACTCTCCGAGGAACTACTCACTAAAACCCCATCGTGCTTCACTCCCCGCCTAGGCGCAGTCACGGGCACAATAAATCCACTGCAACTCTACCAGCGCGCAGCGGCTGTCCGCGTCTCGCAGACTCGTCAAAGCATGTAGACTTTTGTAGGTCGTGTCGCGGGGCGGCCTAGAAAAGCCCACACGTGGGCCACGATGTGCATGAGCACCATGCGCATCACGGCTCTCTCTGGAATTCAGTGCAATGGGAAGCAGTGTCCCCACACTGTTACCCCGAGTATTCTGGCTAAGGCAGGGCACTGCGCCCACTCCGTAGTGCGCGTCTTCTCTTCGGCCGTCTCAAGGGGTCGAGCGCCTCCTCCTTTGCAGTGATGACTTCCTTGGCAAAGTCATTCATCGCCTGTCACGCTATCTCGCTGCTCAGCATTGCCCGGATTTTTGCTGGCAGGGAGAGGTCCCATCCAATGGCAGTCATAAGGGCCGCTCGTTGTTCCGTCCAGGATGGACAGGTCGATGTGTGCTCGGCTGTGTCCATGTCGTCAAGGCAGTGGTGACATCTTGTGTCACTCTCTCTCCTCGCGATCTGGCGTAGGTGTAAAAAAACCTAGTGATAATAAATAATAAATAATAAAATGTCTTTATTTCGGGCATAAATGTACCCATACAAATTATATAAACTACTAGCTGTTCCGGCATACGTTGTTTTGCCATATAAAGTATTTCGCCCATATTATTTTATTGAAGTGACTAAATAAGTATGCCACCATGGCAACGTCCATCGCTATCCCGTCGCACAAACAATGGTCGCCGTCAGTCTCGAGTTGTAATAATTTACTATTATTTATTCAACAAATGCACTTATCAATATAAAAAGTAGATGTTGTCCGATTCTCAACCCTAGCCGATATGCTCGCTAAGATTCACGAAAATCGGTCGAGCCGTTTCAGAGGAGTTCAATTACGCACACCGTGACACGAGAATTTTATATATTAGATTATGTAAAATTAAAATTAAGTAACATAAAATAATGTTGACACTGTAACTTGTAAAGGGGTGTCCAGTCAGAAAATCATAAAATAATACCTTATTAGGTTTTTATGTGTCCCTTATAATTATATAGAGTTTACTGTGAAAGTAGCAGTTTCGAAAGAGCAATTTTTTTTTGTTATTTGTAGGTATATGGGTAAGTGCCCGAGCGATATATTTTTTTTCTATACAAATGTGAAAAAAAGTTACTCTTACAGTGGATATTTCATATTACAGAAAAATATTACTAAATTAAAACTGCAACAGCTCGTATATTATACTTAAACAACATTTTAATTTTAGTAACACACCCACAAATTCGGCGTTAGTCACTATGAATAATACAATTTTCAAGGTTTATTTTTAATCACCAACAATTATTTTAAACAAATAAATTGTGTTATCTTGATGTCGCGTTCACCTTGATATTATAAATTATTAGTTCTATAACCTTTTTGTGAGTAATCCTGAAGTTTATGAGAGTCTAGGACTTACTAGAGTAGTACAATAAAAAAATAAGGATTGGGGAGTATTTTTAACTGACTTCTAAAAAAGGAAAAGGTTCCGTGATCAGGTGTATCCATACTAATCTTCTTCTTATATATAAAATTCTGGTGTCACAATGTTAGTTACCGTACTCCTCCGAAACGGCTTTACTGGTTTTTACCAAATTTTATATGCATATTCAGTAGGTCTGAGAATCAGCTACTCGGTACCTTATATATTGATAAGTGCATTTGTTGAATAAATAATAGTAAATTATTACAACTCGAGACTGACGGCGACCATTGTTTGTGCGACGAGATAGCGATGGACGTTGTCTTGGTGCCATACTTATTTAGTCACTTCAATAAAATAATATGAGCGAAATACTTTATATGGAAAAACAACGCTTGCCGGGACAGCTAATATAAATGCGAACCTGTCTCGTAACTATTGACGCCAAACCGTCTGACCTATTTTGCTGAAATTTGTTAAGGAAATTCTTTTAGTCCCGGGAATGGATATAGGACACTTTTTATCCCGGAGAAATGTACGGCTCCCGCGCGTTATCGAATTTTGGCGCAACAGAGTTATGACGTCATATTCTAGCAGTAAAGTATATAGACTGCGATAAATTCCGTAAGAAAAGTGCAAGTACTTACTTAAGTAGTTCTCTAGCGTTCAAGATTTCATTCATTTTTCATTTTTGTGTGTTCACCTACATCAGAGTAAGAACTCTTGTAAAACATTCGATTTTTCAATAATATGTTTGTTTTAAGATATTATACATGACCCTAAAATATAAGACCGCTAGGAAACATCTTACATTTAGTGAGTATTTGTACTTTTCTTCAACTAAGTAGTCAGTAAATGTTTTCCCGAAAACTATTAAGAAATATTTCTTCCCGTCGCGTAATAATAAGTTCTCATAATAAAGACTTAACAGTTACCAAAATGAAATGAACCATAAAGAAAAACTTAAATTAGTCAATTATAAAGATTAGAACAATAATATTCTTGTAATTGTGGGAAGTGATATGGCTCATCACGTTTTATAATGCGTTTTGTTTTAATAGTATTTTTAATACAGCCTTTATAGAGCGGTCATGCTAGTTTTAATTTTTAAGTGTTTTTGTAACCAGTATTGCCTTTAAGAAAAAGTTTTACCAAAAATTTGTATAACTAGGAAAATACAACGCGGAAGAAATAAAACATACTTTATATCAAATATTTTAATTTGGAAATTGCATACGAACACTAATTTAACTGGTTTTAGTGATAAATGAGTTATTTTCATTCTCAAATGTTGCAACTTCATACAAAACGAAATTTGGTAATTAAAAAAAACTAAAATTTTCTACGATGGATGCCTATAATATGATTTCTTTTTTCCACATAAAATCTGAATTATGTGCTAAACAAATTTTCATAATAATTATGTTGTGTTAGTTAAAGATTAACAACTAATCAATAGGTACTTTAAACTTTAGCCAGAACCAATTATCCTAAAACCTATTAAGTACAATATAAAATCCATAAACTAAACATAATTACAACTTGCGTTGTATCTTTCATTCAGAAATATATTGCCTCTACCATAATCTGTACGTTAATGATATAAGGCTCATATTCCTACGAAGGTAAAATAGCTGTTAGAAGACCAGTCACAGTATAAAATACAGTATAGTACCATGTGTAGTGTGTACTCTCAAGTCTCATCATTCTTCATATTATATAACCGCTTGGATTGGGCGCTTGTTTATTTGATTTCTGATAACTATGGAGAACAGCATGAAAGACGTGACATCATGATATTTTTAAATTCGTTTTTTAATTAGTTTTTCCTTTATCTTTACAGGGTGTAATAAAACTAAGTGATTAATACTTTAGGGTATATATCCCTTATATTATAGTAGTGATTTATATGAGCAAGCGCCCTAATGTCATGATTTTCCCCTACAAAAGTGAAAAGAAAAGTTACTCTTTCAGCGCTGCTACTATCACAGCGGATTTAAACACCGTCAAACACGGAACCCATACAGACCCTTAAGTATTATCACTTAGTTTTGTTACAGCCTGTATGACATTATATGGTACATTAAAATATGCAATCCTCATAGACTGTAGTATTTTTCAATCATCACATCTTTTTCGAAGTTTGTAGTTGGAGTGACAAGAAATTTCCATAGTAGTAACTAGAAAGAAGTAGAACATTTATTTATTTTTCGAACGTGAAAGTTTAGGTTGGTACAACTAATATATATTCTGTGGTTTAGGCTAAGTTACATTACTGTGTATATTTGCATTGTGTTATAGTGGTCAGTGGGCTCATAAAAAAACCGCAAACGATTAGATTCTCCGAACCCAGGACTAAGTTCGTAGAAGGACGACGGGAAAACAAGCCAAGGAAGAGAGCTTTGTTTTGTAATTTTGATCGAAACAAAGATATTTGGAGGAAAGTATGTAAGATGTATTTTAAGGAAGAGTAAGGATCGTTCTAAAGTGAACCGTACGAGGTTTATCCGCAACAGAATAATAATATAATATTACTGTAATGTTTGTTTTTTCTGATTAAAAAGTGAATAATAAGAGGTTACCCGCAATAGGATATATTATTGTAATGTTGTTCGCTAGACGGCGGCAGTAGCATAGACAGTAAACAAAAAGCTTTGTGCGACGTTTGACAACGTTTCTGTCAATATTCTCATGATGACAATATACTACCCCGCGTTTTATTTAGCGTTTAAAACGACTAAAACGCTCAAAATGCCTCCTATTTTGAGCGTTGTGATCGTTTTTAACGCTAGGAACGCAGGCATTAATTATGACGTGTGCACTGTAATAATAATAATAGCTCCCACACCGGTTTCGGTGACGGTGGCCGGTTTCATTGGAACCAGGCCAGCTACGCATGATTTTATAGTGCCCAAGTGTGTGCGCAGTCAGGGCCGTGCCTGGGTATATGGCCGCCTGCGTGCCAGTCTGTATGGCCGCCCCCAGGATAATATTAAAAAAAACTACTTTAATTTTTAATGTTTATTATTATACACAGGGCATCAAACCGGGAAAAAAATCAGTTTTTGGTTAACCGAAATCGAGAACGAAAAATTGGTTTTGTTCCGAAAACCGGTTTCTGAAAAGAAAAACCGGCTAAAAACCGGTTTTATGAGATTTATATGTTTGCATGAAATTGAAATTGAAAACGTACCCATACAAATCACAAAACATTTTTTTCGCTTTCAGCGCTGAGTACTTTCACTGTAAAGTGTAAACTATATAAGGAACGTTGTGCACTCGTTTCCATTACCGACATTTTTTATCGATACTTGCCGCCCTAGTCGATAAACGTCACACGACGTAAGTTTTGCAGGACGTAAACATAAATTGAGATTGAGATAACTTCTCGTAAATGTTAAGATTTGTTAAAAATATCAACGGAATACATTACTAATGGTATAAAGCTACGTAAAATTTTTAAATGGCATTTTTAGACGCCCCCAATATGATCCCAATTTAATGGTGACGCCACTACAATGTTATATGATGACATTAGCTGTCAGTGTCATAGGGATCAAGGTTCGCCGCGCCGAGTATAATGAAAACAAACCGATTATATTTTTGCCCAGTAAACAACTTGTAACGATTTGGCCGCCTCTTAATTTCGGCCGCCTGCGTGCGGTGCACGCAATGAACGCCCGTCAGGCACGGCCCTGTGCGCAGTACACAAGGACACTCTCTATTCCTTTACTCTCATAACCCAGTGGGATGGAAGACCGACACGACTGGCGAGAGATCGGGCGCAGGACCGACTTTTTATATGCCCATCCGACGTATGGATCATCTTACTTGTCAGACAATCAGGTGATCAGCCTGCACTGTCCTAACCAAACTTGGAAATAACTTGTTTCCAACGCGGGAAACGAACCCACGACCTCCGAGTCAAGAGCCGCGCTCTCTACCACTAGACCACGGAGGCACTGTGCAACATGTCGGACTCTGGTCGTATTATTTACTGTATATTATGTGCTAATAGCGCCCTCTGCTCCGACCTTTACATAATAACAACTATTCTAACAGCACTGTGCTTTTGAAATAATAACAGTATCAACTTAAGAGGGCGACTAACCCAAAAAATCAAACATCGTCCTCTCTTCACACTCACGCCCGACTTTCATATGCCAGGTGAAAAAAGACGACGCGGATTCATCGCCAAATTAGTTTTTTCTCAATAACTCGATAAATATACAACATTTTAAAAATCCGCTAGGTCGGTTTCTCAATGATAGAATTTTATAAAATGTGTTAAAATATTAACTTATTTCAATGCACGGTTATAGCAATAAATGATAAATTCGTGATGCATCTCCGTGATTTTTTTCTATCGAGAAGATTTTAAGTTATCGTGTTTTTGCCCAGATCGAATTCTTAGAAATATAATGTTGTATCTAATTTAAGAAAATGAAACAATTCGGTGCTTATTTTCAAGCATAAAAATGAATTATAAAATCGAAAATGTTAGTCGCCCCCTTAAAATTTAATTCTTCCCTCTGAAATCACTTTCTAGCAAGTCAGTAGCTTGCTCTAAAGTCTAAACAAACAATAACATAATATTATAGTATTGGATCGGAAGATAACCATCGCGTCTAAAACCGGTTGGGAGTTGCGACGTGATATAGCTACCGTATACTTTTGTATAGTTAATAGTTATAGAAGACGAGCTTTTGCCCGCGGCTTCGCTCGCGTTAAGAAGTATTATTATATACAAACTTCGGTCCCCTATTTTCACCCCTTGGAGGTAGAATGGATCAAAATCCTTTCTTAGCGGATGCCTACATCTTATATAACATCTACCTGCACGCCAAATTTCAGCCCGATCCGTCCAGTGGTTTGGGCTGTGCGTTGATAGATCACCATGTCAGTCAGTCACCTTTGAGTTTTATATATTTACAGTCGTATGAATAAAAACTTAGCGAGGGCTTATAACAGGTTTTAACATAGTAAAACGTAGTTAAAACCCTCGCTAAGTTTTTATTCATACGGCCTTTAGATTGTATAGATATAAGATATAAGATAGGATTGTTATAGAAGCCTCTAAAGTTAGCAGAGCTGTAGTTAGCCTTACTAATATTATAAATGCGAAAGAGTGTCTGTGACTCTGTGTATTACCTCTTCAAGTTTAAGGGGCTAAACCGATGTACTATCAGAGAAGTTGATTCCTAGGCAGATGGGGAACCTACGTAGTTTGGTCGCGTTACGTCAAACCCAGCCAACTGATCCCAATTGACATTAAATTGACATAATCCGACCAAATAACGTTGGTCTGTAAACTGCCTAGGAATCAATTTCCTCGACTGTACCTACAGTTTTCCTTCCTAAATGTTTCTAATCAGTAATCAGAAATGACGACGACTTTTATAGTATTTCCTGAAATGACTCATTACTCATTAACCTTTTATTGCCTAAACCAGTGAATAATATTCATGGTCACTGATGAGTGGACCAAGGACTATGGAAGCTACTTTTACTTTTTATTAATTTTGGACTTAACATATTCCCATATTGACGACCTCTGTGGCGCAGTTGGTGGGCTGTTGGTAGCTCAAGCCGGGGGTCGCGGGTTCGAATCCCAGCCGTCGGTCTGGCCCCGTGCTAAGTACGTTCGAAAGGAACTTAGCACGGGGCCAGACCGACGTGGTGTGAAGAGTCCATAGATAGATAGATAGATAGATGGATAGATAGATAGATAGATAGGTAGATAGGTAGATAGATAGATAGATATAGATCTTACTTAAATTGCTTGAATTGCAAATGCTTTCTGCTACCTTATGATACGGAAAGGTCGGATCAGAGGGCGCTCGCGCTACTACCACACACAGTAATAATCCGACTACAACCTGACATGTTCCACATGTCATATCAGAACATGCTATTTAACGCCTCCGTGGTCTAGTGGTATAGAGCGCGGCTCTTGACTCGGAGGTCGTGGGTTCGATTCCCGCGTTGGAAACATGTTATGTCCAAGTTTGGTTAGGACAATGCAGGCTAATCACCCGATTGGCTGACAAGTAAGATGATCCATGCGTCGGATGGGCATGTAAAAAGTCGGTCCTGCGCCTGATCTCTCGCCGGTCGTGTCGGTCATCCGTCCCACTGGGTTATGAGAGTAAAGGAATAGAGAGTGCTCTTATGTACTGCGCACACACTCGGGTACTATAAAATTACTCGTGCGTAGCTGGCCTGGTTTCAACGAAACCGGCCACCGTCATCGAAACCAGTGTGGGAGCTATTATTATTATATCAGAATACTGTCAGAAAAGTTGTTAATCGTCGAACAAAACTATTTCTTCTTTCTTCAACGTCTGTGCTGGCGGCCGCAACTCCGTTGCACTAAAATTCGTTTATAGTGCGGGAACCGTACATTAATCCGGAATTAAAAGTATCCTAGTTCTTTGGGACTTAAAGTGTCTCATGCCAATTTCAGCAAAATCTGTTCAACTGTTTGGGCGTAAAGAAGTACAGACAGACAAATCCACTTTGGTATTCATAATATTAGTATGGATCTTATTTTATATCTTACTAGATGACGCCCGCAACTCCGTTGCGCCAAAACTCGTTTATCGCGCGGGAGCCGTACATTTTTTCGGGACAAAAAGTATCCTATGTCCTTTCCCGGGACTCAAAGTATCTCCATGCCAAATTTCAGCAAAATCGGTTCAGTGGTTTGGGCGTGAAGAGGTAACAGACAGACAGACAGACAGACAGACAGACAGACAGACAGACAGACAGACAGACAGACAGACGGACGGACGGACGGACGAACGGACGTACAGACGGACGGACAGACAGACAGACAGACAGACAGACACACTTTCGCATTTATAATATTAGTATGGATATCGGATTTATTAGCATATTAATACATAATTATGTACTTATATTTTAAATTAAAAAATACGCCAAGAAAATCATGTTAAAAGTTCACAACGTAAAGCTAAGTATAAGCTTACTACGCACTTAGTAATAAGAACCTTGAGAATATAGTGCTTATAGTAAAGACCTAGGTACTGGAAACCAGTTTTTACGCGGGCCTAGGCATAATAACTTACCGTTACTTTGTACTGGGTTGTAATATTGTTTACGAGTTGTAACTAGACTTTTAATGTGCCTGAAATATTTAACTGACTTCTATGAGATTATTTCTGATAAATAAGCGCATTAAATCATCTGAAGGGAAGTGATCATCGGCGCTTATAGACATGTAGAGAAGCATAGAATTAGAACGATATATAGTATTTTGATATCGTTGTAGAGAAGTACATTTTATTAAAATCGGTCCAGCCGTCTTGAAGGAGTTTGGCAACAATACTGTGATGCGGGAGTTTCGTACCCAAAGAGGTAATAACAAAAAATTAAAATCGACTTCCAAGGTAAATGATTTCCCTTGCACTTCCTGAACTCTTGCCAATCATTACTCACATTTTCAATTATTCTTTGTCAACGAGTTCCTTCCAAAGTATCCTATGCTGTTTCCCGGGATTCAAAGTCTCTCCATACCAATTTTCAGCAAAATCGGTTCAGGATTTTGGGCTTGAGATGGTAGGAGATAGACATAAAGACAGACACACTTTTGCGTCAGGAGTTTCCCCATACAAAAGTGAAAATAAAATTGGTATTTCAGCGCTGCTACTTTCACAGTGAACTCTCTACAAGGAACGTACTGTATACATATCCTAAAGTATTATCACTTAGTTTTGTTACACCTTGTATAATAATAATATTAAACAAGGTGAATAATATGATTGTACATTATAGAACGCCTCCGTGGTCTAGTGGTATAGAGCGCGGCCCTTGACTCGGAGGTCGTGGGTTCGATTCCGGCGTTGGAAACATATTATTGTTATTTCCAAGTTTGGTTAGGACCATGCAGGCCGATCACCTGATTGTCTGACAAGTAAGATGATCCATGCGTCGGATGGGCATGTAAAAAGTCGGTCCTGCGCCTGATCTCTCGCCGGTCGTGTCAGTCTTCCGTCCCACTGGGTTATGAGAGTAAAGGAATATAGAGATTGCTCTTGTGTACTGCGCACACACTTGGGCACTATAAAATTACTCCTGCGTAGCTGGCCTGGTTTCAATGAAACCGGCCACCGTCTCCGAAACCGGTGTGGTAGCTATTATTATGGAATCTTTGTCTAAAATACTATTAAGAATAAGGTTATAGGTAACCTAGTGTTTGAACTAATCGTTTTGAGTCTAAAATGTCATTGTGTCAAGGGAAGACCTAAGGGTCTAGACGAGAGTCTATGCCCTAGAGTCTATACTCTAACAGAGTAGACAAAATATAATCAAACACAAACAATATTTGCGAAATAATTTCTTCTCGAGATTAGCGCTTACATCTTTAGCGATTTATTTTTATAGTATGCAAGCGACCCGCCCCGGCGTCGCAAGAGTATAAAATATATAGCCACTGAAAAAATGATTAAAATAGATATCCTTCACGTGGTCTACTTTTTATCTGTGCCAAATAGCATAAAAACCGCTCCAGTAGTTCGCGAGATAAGCCCTTTCCATAATTTCCCCCGTTTTTTACACATTCTCCTATTAGTCTTAACGTGATAAAATATAGCCTATAGCCTTCCTCAATAAATGGGCTATCTAATACTGCAAGATTTTTTCAAATCGGACCAATAGTTCCTGAGATTAGTGCATTCAAGTTAGCCCTTTCAAATAATTTTTCCCGTTTTTTCCACATTTTCCTCTATTTCTTCGCTCCTATTAGTCTTAGCGTGATAAAATATAGCCTATGGCCTTCCTCGATAAATGGGCTATCTAATACCTACTGAAAGAATCATCAAAATCCGTTGAGTAGTTTTAAAGATTAAAGGGAACAAAGGGACATGAGGGAAAAAAGCGACTTTGTTTTATAATATGTATATGTCACCGTAACATTGTAAACACCGCGAGATTGTAATATGATGAAGTGATGGATTGTAAACAAACAGTTTTCCGATGATTTTAAATTAATTATTTCGTATTTAAAATAACTTCAATGCCCAATGGTATGAGATGTATAACATAAAATAAAATTTAGATATATTTAAAGTGCTGTTTGAATATTCGGTTATTAAAATTAACCCAATTTATAATTCAAACTGCGCTTTAAATATATCTAAATTTTATTCAATGTTATACATCAAATATTCAGGCAATTGACGTTATTTTAAATACGAAATAATTAATTTAAAATCACCGGAAAACTGTTTTTTTTTTAACGGGCTTTGGCCCACCACACATACCCACCACTGTATCTCCTGTGTCGCCAGGATCGACAGCGGTATCCAACCACGAAAACCCTTTGATATGATCTCAGGGAGCCCGAGGGACATGCTAAATCTGTCTTGGGACCCGCAACGAAATTAATCAGAAGAAAATAGGAGGAGTAGGAAGATTCCAATTTCCCTCCCCATAAAAGCGGGAGACAGCACAAAGTTGCAATGACCGAAAGTCAAAGAACTTAAGGGGAGCACCACGGAAATAAGATGTATAATTGTGACTCCTAAGCTAAAGCTAAGTTAATATTGGAGTTTATTGTGTTTGACTGTTGCCAATAATAATTGTGACAATAACGCTTGAAGGCACGGATGTTCCTAGCGCTGTCCACGAGATCACCGTAGTATGCGACTCCAGATGTACAGAATAGGTTGTTTAGCATAGTAGTTCTTTCGTCCTGCCAGAGACTGCACTCCCAGAGAACATGATGAGCGGTTTGTTCAAACATGTTGCCTTCGGTCGAGCACTCGCACATGGGTGAAGCTACTAGTTTAAATCCGTAAAGTTTGGCCTTAAAATTTCCATGACCGGTCAGGAATTGAGAAACGCAGTGATCAATATCCATCCAATGTTTGGATAGCCGTTCACGAATATTAGGGAAAAAATTATAAAGATGACGCCCTTTGGTGGAACAGTCCCAACGCGACTGCCATTCGGAAATTAGGCTTTGCACAGAGTTTTCTAAGGGTTCAAACAATCTTGCTATTTTAATTTTATCGCGAGCGCTTAAAAAGAACAGGTTGTCAATGTTTTTGTTATGATAATACATTGTCGCACGACGCTGAATCTCAAGGTCAACGGGTAAAACTCCGGCAAACACAGGCAAGGTTTCGGTGCTTGTGGTCCTGTAAGCTTTGCATAAGAATATAAGAGCAAGACGTTGGCTTTGTAGCAACTTGCGACGAGCCGCGCCGATTGTTACTCTGTCGGCCCACACGGGGGCCCCGTAGCAAATGCTGCCTAGGTAAGTAGCGGTGTAAATTAATTTTAGGGTTTTGAAAGAGAGGCCCCATGTCGACGTAGATATTTTGGTAAAGGAGTAAAAATTGCGCTTAGCTTAGCTTAGGTTACCGGAAAACTGTTTGTTTACAATCCATCACTTCGTCATATTACTATCTCGCGGTGTTTACAATCTTACGGTGACATATACAAAATAATATAGACAAGCTCCCGCTTCTATACTATCAGTAGGTACTCGGCGAAACATGGCGGCAGCGGTCGTTGACTCCCTGTCAAAAACTAGTCATTTTCTATATAAACCGCGATTGACAATGAAGTGTCAGATGTTGACATCAATCGCGGCTTTATACAGAAAATGACAAGTTTTTGCCAGGGAGTCAATGATCGCTACCACCATGTTTCGCAGAGTATCTACAGTAGTATTTGGTACACATTTTTTTGTATGCAGGAGAAATAGTGGTGGAAATATATGGTGCGCTAAAGCTCGTTTAAAAAAATAAAACGCAGTTAACGCTTTTTAACCCTCAAATGCTTGCTGAAGCGTATCACGTTTTTACGACGTATGCATTATCACTTTATCTACCTACAAATAATTATCCATATTAATTACTTTAAGGTGTAGCTCCATAAATTAAATTTAACGATATCACTTTATAACTAACATAAAATATAATAAGTAGTAAAAAAACACGTAATTCTATTTTGTTTCCTTTGTTTTGTAAACGCATGTCAATGACCAAAGGTTGTGTTATGCGGTATGCTTGAGACAAATAACTTCAATAGGTACTACTAAAAAACTTCAGCATTTTGAAAAATAAGAAGGACTGAGGTCACTAAATCGCACACCAAATATACATACAACGCAGTCGTCAAAATTAAGCCTATATACTAGAACAGCCATATTTGAAAAACTGACCAACAGAGGACTGTTTTGTCGGTGTAGCCGCGGAAATGCGCGTTCGCGCAGTTGTTCATTATGGATCTAACCTAAAAGTTTATCTTGTTGTATCTAATTTTTTAATATTTCAAAATTTATTGTATAAATAAATAAATAATTTACATGCTATCTATGATAAAACTCTACCAACGATATTAACAAAATTACGGTAAAATTAGAAACGCTTTGCCACCTACAAACAAAGAATTTTTATCTCTTTATAAAACAGATAAGTGCCGTAATAAAATAAACGCATTCATTATTAAAAAGTGGCGATAACAACATTAACAATTTGTTTTTATTGTTTTTTTGTATAATTAAGTACAAAAACCATGTTTTATCGTTCTGAATTTTTTAGATCTTTGTGATAGCAGTATCACAATTATTCAGTAGTCACAGATCTATAAAACCAACAAAATTTTAACGGTTTTTTTTAAAGATTTATTCTAACGTTGTAAGGCAATGTAAGGGCTCCCATACATAAATGCGAATTCGCATCGCATCGCAACGTCATTTTTATTATGAGTTTTGCCGCAGATATTCTTTTTTTTTATAAAATAAGGGGGCAAACGAGCAAACGGGTCACCTGATGGAAATCAGCTACCGTCAACCATGGACACTCGCAACATCAGAAGAGCTGCAGGTGGCAACGCACTGTCTTTTAATTTGCGATGCGATGCGAATTCGCAGTTAATATTATGTGTCATAAGCGGTTGTTTTCATTCGTTCATTTTTTAATTTTGGTAGTTTAATCTAGTTTAGCGGTTAAACTTGTTTTATATTTGAAAATAATTTTTGTTGCAGGTAAGTTCGTCAAAATATAAAATTGTCCAAAAGCAGCCTACACATAAATAGAAACCGTAAGTAAGTTTTGATGTGTAAAGACCCCTTTTCACATTACACCAAGGTGGATAAAAAATATTGACACCATCATGAACGTAGATAAAAAGGCGGACGGAGTCTTACATACACAGAACTGTATCTTCAGAGTCGGCCACGCACACATTCTTACGCCTGTCAAATGATATGGACTAACGTAATAATTTGTGCGTGCGGGCCGTGTACATGCATTCAGCTGACCGACTCTGAAGGACACAGTTTTGTGTATGGTGGGACTCCGTCCGCCTTTTTTATACGTCCATGGCCACCATGATAATAATCATGTTTGATGTTGCACTGTGCACACGTCAGAAATCAGAATATTGACAGAAACGTTGTCAAACGTTGTTAACCTTCAAGAAAAGAGCGTATTCCCTCTTAAAAGGCCGGCAACGCACCTGCAGCTCTTCTGATGTTGCGAGTGTCCATGGGCGACGGTAGTTGCTTACCATCAGGTGACCCGTTTGCTCGTTTGCCCCCTTACTTCATTAAAAAAAAAAAAAATGTTGTTTTGCTGGTGCTGCCTCTAGAGTGAAAATATTGCAGAAATAATTATGTATTTTGAATGGGTCAGATAAAAATGCATCCCATGGCCTCATCACGCCATATGAACTTTAGAGGCATAAGTAGAATTTCAAAAATTAAAATATACTATACTTTCAATCAAAGGTAATCTTAAACACATTTATCTGAGCTAGTTAGTAGCTATTACAGGTCTGAACAAACAAAATACTGTCCATCCATCTTCAACGTCATATCATATTACAGCATCGAAATACAATGCAGTATAGAACGATTGCTAGGCTAGGGGCAATGATAATAATATTATTGTACGTTCGACCCAAATACTAATAAGGAAGCTTCTGGCCCCGTGCTAAGAACCTGAAGGATTTTTTGTTACGGGTAAATAACATAATTTAATGCTTTTATTTTATACCATTCCGTCGGTGGGATTCGAACCCGCGGCCTTCAGCTTTAGCCGCCACACGCTCAACCATTGAGCCACAGTTGTGTTCGCATGTGTGACAGCAAATTGAAAGTATTCCTTGGTCAGTTTCTGCGCATTTCGTTGCACCATTTTCTGACTCTGTTACTCTTCCATAGTATTGTATTTCGATGCGTCACACCTTCCAAATTCAAATGTAAGCTAATCTGACGTATAATAATCTATGGTTGATCGATCGAGATATTACACGACTAAAAACGCAGCGTTGAAATGAGTTTTATGTCTGTTGCATTATAGTTGATTTTGATTTTTGTAGGGTTATTTAAATTGGACGGGTAATACGTAGGTGAAGGTTTATAATGTGATTGAACTCTGAGCTTGATTTAATTTAAACAGACAGAAAGTTAGGTGATTGATGAATAAAAAAAGGTTTTTTCTCTTATTTGATGCTGAAAGAGTGAGACCTGTGTAGTGTAGTATAAAATCAATATGACGTGTGAAATTAATTTAAGGTGGGTTATATGTGACGCCTCAGACCAATAAAAAAAGAAAGACGGAGTATTTACATATAATGGCGTGAAGTCGCTGTCGATCAATGTGTGCGTCACGCCTAGCATAAATACGCTAGGCGTGCGCTTGTGTGCAAAAAAATAATGTTGCCAACTCAGGGTTTCAGATTGTCAAACTCCCATCCTGTTGCAGTCTTATTAAACTACTAAGTAATGACTACAAAAGTTGCTATCAAACTAGATTGTTAATCATCATTCATTAGTAATTGCTGAAAAAAGTAAATACTTAAATATCTATATCTAATAAATTATGTGTTTCAACTAAGAACAGACAGACAGACAGACATACATACAGACAAAAATTGTAAAGAATGTTGTTTGGTGTATGCAGTATGTATCGTATACAGATTAATATGCAAATAGTAAAAAAATCTTTCAATACTACAAACAGACACTCCAATTTTATTTATATTAATAGATTTTAAATGAATAACGAATTTAGGTTAAAAAAAAACATTTGTCAGGATAATACAGCACGTAATAATATTTTTCCCCTATTATGGGGAAAAATATCTTGCGACCAGCATGCAGCACTGGTTGAGGTTCTGTGTTCCGAGACTCCCGAGACAATTTTTAAAACTAATAAATTAAATTCGTTATTTCGGTGGTAATACATAAATATTCAACTAATTACTTGTGAAACGTAATCCCACAAGGTTTCTTTTGAGTACAAGAATTGTTTTTGCACCATTTAACGATGCAGGATGGCATATTTTGATATTTCTTGACACAGATGAAAACGACATGCGCCGTCACTCGTTGAAACCGGAATGGCGGGCGGCCGGCTTCCTATGGCCGTATCGGCTTCCTATTGCCTGCCTCACCGCGTAGCATGAATGGCTCTGTCTATCTTTTTTTATTGGTCTGAGTGTGACGCTTATAATTATAGAAATTACTATTGTATGAGCTTGACGATAGGGCATTTCTCATAGAAACATAGAATTTAAAAGTTGCTTCTATAGCATTGAGTAATTTCACAGTGAAGTCTATACAAGGGACACATATACTCCCTTAAGTATTATTTTACTTAGTGCCACACTTAGGGACATGTACAATTTGTACATTATCGTTGGAGGAGTAAATTAAACACAAAATATTGTATCACTGAACACTCTACTCTCGGTGGCGGCTGGTGAAGAAGTGAACGACATCTCTAACGTCTGGCGGCCATGTTTTCCCCAGCCCCCATGATTGGTAGTGCGGCCATCTTTATCAATACACAACAAGACGTATATTAATTACTGTAATCAAATAAAAATTTTAACTGTAATTAAATAATGTTTTGGAGAAATTTATTCACCATTGAATGTGTCCGTTAGTCTTCTTACCCCCAAAGAGGATTGAATTACAGACTGAAACTTGGAATAAAATTGTAAAACATATTGTTGCTCAACAATACTTGTTCCAAAGTGCCAATTTATCTCGCAGCCATTAGACCACAGACTAAATAAAAACAGAGGAGAAAGGATGAATTCGACATAGTTTTACTAAATGAAGCGTCCCGTTTCTTAGTCCATTCCATTATTATTTTTATTCCCGTGTATTAGAGTACATATTTGTTCTAGTTTATGTTTCGTTCCAGTCTATTTCGCTTTTTATAGAGTTTTTATAAAGCATTGTGGGATAATGCTTATGCCACGCTTTAGGTGTCCTGGACGATATGCTTATTTAATATAGATTTCACTTTTTATACCTCTTTTTCAAGAGAAAAAGTGCACTTACAATAATGCGCCTAGAATAGATTGGTATACAGCCTGTAACATAACAAAGTGATAATTACTTTAGGGTGTGTATATTGTATTCTCTGTAATGTATGTGCTCACTGTGAAAAGTAGCTGAGTCGAAAGACAATTTTTGAAGTGAAAACTTCTTTAGCGGCGTTGAGCACTTTTGTGGGATGGGTTAAAACTGTGAAACTCGCGTCAGATTCTCGTGCTGCTCAAAAAACCGTAAGACGGTTGGAGAGTAGTGCTGTAACATCAAAATCGATTAATCGAACAATCGATTGTTTTTTTTTTTTCGATTTTCAATATTTTTTAATCGATTGTAAGGGTTTCGATTAATTAAAAAAAACGATTTTTTAAAAATCGACTTTCATAAAAAATGGGTTAAAAATTTAATCAATTGTAAGGGTTTCGAAATGGGTTAAACATTTAATCAATTGTGTGGGTTTCGATTAATTTAATAAATCAATTTTTGAAAAATCGATTTTCATAAAAAATGGGTTAAAAAATAATGCACAACGTTAATAATCAAGTTTTCACTTCTGCCGGCACTCCCGGAGTGCAACGTTTTTTATATTTTGTATTGCTAAGCACTCAATCGTGTAGCGTCATGAATTTTCCTATACAAACATTTAAAAAAAGTTACTCTTTCAGCGCTGCTTCTTTCACTGTGAACTCTATTTAAAGGATTTATACACGGCCTAAAGTATTCTCGCTTTGTTACATCCTGTATAATAATCAACAAGAAAAAGAAGATGCATCCAGCAACATAAAATAAATCAGAAAACCCTAGTACTTTTAAACTACCGTTCACTGTTAATCAGGATCAATTACATTAATCGTAGCTTCGAGCGAAAACGAAGTTTAAACCATAAAAGCTATTTAGATCACCATGTGATTATAACATTATATTTATGATGCAATTCTAAACGCCGTTTAAGCCCATTACTCTAAAATAGCATGACATCACTTTTATCACTTGTTTTATTATTTTCAATCCATTAACTAGCATTAATTGATATTTTGTTATGTTTATTATCCGTAGACAAATACAGGGTGTAACAAAAACTAGTGATAATACTTTAGGATGTGTACGTGTTCCCTGTAGAGAGTTCACTGTGAAAGTAGCAGTGCTGAAAGACCAAAAAGATTTTTCACTTTTGTATGGGGAAACTCGTGACGCTCGGGCCCTTGCCCATACAAAAGTCAAAAAAAAATTTTGGTCTTTCAGCGCTGCTACTTTCACAGTGAACTCTCTACAGGGAACACGTACACACCCTAAAGTATTATCACTTATTTTTGTTACACCCTGTATATGTCTTGTATATTTTTACAAGTTAAAGTAATGTAGATTGCTTCTCTGAAAACTTTTCACAGTTTAATAAGGATCCACACTACAAATGCGAAAGTGTGTCTGTCTGTCTGTTACCTCCTCGCGCTCAAACCGCTGAATCGATTTTCCTTGGTGTGGAGATAGGTACATTGAGTCACGGGAAAGGACATAGGAATTAGGATACTTTTCACACTCAGAATACAGAGTTCTGTATGAATCTGAGATTTCACATCAGAAAAATGTACTGTGTAAATGTGACAAACGAATGTTGGCGCAACGGAGTTGCGGCACCAACTGTAGTACGTAATATGACTTTCGTTTCTTGGTAGTAAGTACTTAGGTAGTAACTATTAAAGTATTAAGTGATGGTACCGTAAATTAAAAAAAATCTTGTGTCGTATGGATGGCCCTTAAAACCTGCTGGTCCTAGTACTTAAAGCCTCACATAAGAATAAAGTACCAGTGACTATACCGTTAGTAATGATACTTTGCGGTTTAGTTGTCACAGCTATGATTTAACGCGTGTCCCATTAGTCGGGCAATAAATTGTACGCAATCAGAGGTCTCCTGACCCCAGTGCATGTATCATGGTGTCAAAATCATTTTGTGCTGCGTACTTCAATGTTCACATCCATACTAGTGGGTCGAAACGCGAAAAATTGTACTTAATACTATTTTTCGTTTGTCCCAATTTTATTTGTTTAATAATTTAATAGCTTTTTGATAAATTTGAGTTTTTGTACATTGTTCTAAATAACGAGCTTCTTATGTATTTTATTGCCGTAAATTTACCGTATTCAGTAATAATTGAATAAGGTAAATTTACGTCCAAATCTGTAGTTGATTGGAATAAAGTGATATTTGAATTTTAGGTAATGTCGCACGCTTTTTTACGTCATGAATGTTACAATGTGTAACAAATGTGTAACGTTACAGTCATGACCAGTTCTAAGGCGGAGACTACACTTGAAAATACTTATATAACTGTTGTATTTATTAATAACCCACAACGGTGTTGAAAAGTTTCGTAAATCACTATTAAGCTATTGAAAATTACATACTCGGCTGAAAATTCAGCAATCACCTTGGGCTCGTGCCCGATGTCAGCCACGTTCGTAGATATATAGAAGCATACTTACTTGTATTACAATTTACTATAGTTAAATTTTTATATCTTGATATATTTAACCCTTTTTTCCTTTTCCATTAGCCTTTAATAAAAAAGGATATACAGTTTATATTATAGACTAAGCTTTATGATGGTCATGTATGTAACATTCGGTCATGTACGTAACGTGTGTTACGATGTCATGAATGTTTAGTACAATTTTTCGATTTTCGACCCACTAACTAAAGTATCTGTCTTTCTGTCTCTCTGTGACGCCTCTTTACTCTTAAACCCCTGAATAAATTTGAAAGAGTTTGGACTTAATTTATCGAATAGACAAAGGATAGTTTTATCCTGGAAAATGTTCCTCCTGGCATTCAATTTAATAAAATCTGTGGGGTATCTAAGTGTCCCTTATGCAAATCTCACCGTAAAAGTAGCAGCGCTGAAAGAGTTACTAATAACTTCAATGTTTCTACGAGAAATGCTTAAACGTCCTGAATTTGCCCATTCTAATCCAGTTATCCAATCCAGAGCCGGATTGCTACTGAAATAATGTAAACGAGCACTGGAATGCACTGAACTTCATTCCAGTGCATTCCAATGCCCGTTTACAATTTACATATTATTATTTCAGTAGCAATCTTTGACGACCTCTGTGACTCAGTGGATGAGCGCGTTCGTAGCTCAAGCCGGGGGTCGCGGGTTCGAATCCTAGCGACGCGACGCGACGAAACAAAAGTTTCTGGATCATAAATATGTGTATTACATAATATTATGTGTATTATATGGGCGAGGCCGCCAATTTTTGCTGATTTTGCAATTATTTTTCTCCGCCCTTTGTATTTTAAAAAATATTGTGTTTATCTTATGCTCGAAAACTGAATCTAACGAAGAAAACAAAGTACTCAAGCATGCATTAGAATTATTTGAGTTCAAATAACAGTCTAAAAATATATTTACAATTAAACATAAAAAAAGTAAGAAAATAGCTTAAAATATACAATCCGCCGTGGAAGAGGTGCACTTTAACTGTCGCTGTAGCAGTAAGTATGACAGATTTGAAGATAATTCTGATATGTGATGAATACTATTATAAATGGCTATTACCTCATCTAATTCTTGTAGTATTTTAAGATAACTTTCTTTATAAACTTTTTCAAATCAAATGAATCGTTCGAAACATCAATTCTACCCCACATTTTAAACGTCATCAATAATACCGATTTATTGTTATCGTTGGGTGTTAGGGAAGGTAAAATCGAGTGAGAGATATGGCAACGCTGAGTTTTTACGTATTCTATGGAAAATCTCGTAATATTCGCCATTTCTCGACAGTTCACATTTGAACCTCAGTCGGGCTGTGTACACAGTTTTTTCAAAGGAAGTTTTTTTTGTGACACAAATGTAAGTATTACTGTTTTAACATAAAACGATCAATGCATCATGTGAGTAGTCATAACAAAAAATTAAAACCGACTTCCAAGGTAAAAACAATAATAACATTAATATGAACTAAAAAGTATTAAATAATTTTTACTATCTAATGGTGCCTTTTTCCGAATTCGGCTAAACCTCAACTACTTCTGTACTCAATCTTCATTATTTTGAAGTCGGTACCAGATAGCTGAATCTTCAGTCCTCTGACAGAATATTTGAAACTTTTGGAACTGGCACCGACTTCAAAATTATGAAGATTGAATACAGAAATAGTTGAGGTTTAGCCGAATTCGGAAAAAGGCACCATTAGATAGTAAAAATTATTTAATACTTTTTAGTTCATATTAATGTTATTATTGTTTTTACCTTGGAAGTCGGTTTTAATTTTTTGTTAAAAATAATAATAATTTCACTCTTTTTAGTTACACTAGTAGGTAAACCTTCGCGTATATTTTACGTATCTTATTACAATTTGTCAAGAGTCACAACTCACACTCACAAAATCATATATTATCAGTGAAGTGAACATATTGTGCTAAGTAATTTAACAATTTTAATGCTTCAAGCCCCAAGCGGTTACCGGCGATTGAGATAACAATAGAAAGGCTATTGTGTCTCGTTTTTCCACGATCGAAGGATCTATCAGATAAAAAATCCTAGCTTTCTAAATGTTATTCCACTTGACTAAATTTTTTCCGATTTAGGATCCTAGCTAGGATCCTAGCTTCTAAATGTTATTCCACTTGACTAAATTTTTTAGGACCCTAGCTAGGACTTCCTAGCTAGGATAAGTGGAATAAGCGCTTAATCAAGAATTCAAATCGATACTTAGTGCGCCATCTATCGATTAATAAGTATAACTGATTAAAAAGACACTTAATGACTTTGTGTAAATGCTCTTTTTAAAATAATTTTATTTTAATTCTATTTGTCTATTTAAATTTTATAAAGTAATTAGTAAAGTATTCGATCTGTTGTCTGCCGCCTCGCGCCACGCGGCGCGGCGGCGCGGCGACGCCGTCGCCTCTGCGGCGCCGACCGCCATGTATTAAACAAACAGGTGTTGTTATACAGTACATAATTATTATTATTAGTATATCCATACCTATGCCTTGTAAGTACTATTATTAATTCTGTGCCATGAGACATTGGTGACCTTAATGATGATGATGACGATGATGATGATGATGATGATTATGATGATGAATATGAATTGCATAGTAGCATATGCTTTCTGTTCTTAAAACAACGCCGAAACTCCCGAACGTGTATCTATAAGGAGTCAGGAGTTCTCTCAGCATCTTCGAAACCATGGTATACTTTGACCCAATATTTGACTTTTTGGTAGCATATTCTTAGTACACTTCACATAAAACCAAAATCACCATATGTTTCCATATAAATTTCGAGGAGTTCCCTCGATTACTCATGGATCCCATCATCAGGTCACCACTTTTGTGAACATGGTACCAAATTGGAGTGAAACCTAATACAACAAAACAAAAATTTCGAAAATCGGTTCACAAACGGCGGAGTAATCGTTGAACATACAAAAAAAAAAAAAAAAAATATCCACAGCCGAACATATAACCTCCTCGTTTTTTGGAAGTCGGTTAAAAAAAAAAAAAAAAAAAATATCCACAGCCGAACATATAACCTCCTCGTTTTTTGGAAGTCGGTTAAAAAGGGCCATGTTTGGGGCTATAATACAAATCGCATTGTGTATTATTTACAGAGATAAGTTTGATTTTCTCTACGCTATGATAGCCTCTACGCCAGGGGTCACCAAATGGCGGACCGCGGTCCGCATCCGGACCGCCGACTCATTGTGTGCGGACCAAGCATGTTCTAAGATGAACTTCGTTAAAAATAATTTCGGTCTCGACATACTGATGAACATTAGGTACCAACAAAAATTGGCACTTTTCTCATTGATACAAATAAATTTGTAATTTCCTTAATTACATTTTTGTTTAATTTTTTTTTAATGTGCGGACCGCGAAGGTCATTTTATTTCTCAAAACGGACCCTGAGCGAAACTAATTGGTGACCCCTGCTCTACGCCATCATTTTGGTGCTCCAACGGCATATTTCTCAACGCTATGATAGAGTAGAGAAATAAATTCCCTACAATTTAGGTGCTCCAACGTCACAAGCAGAATTTTTCTGCGTCATATCAGCAAAAATTGGCGGCCTCACCCATATAGTAAAAATCTTAAATATAATATATATATTGTATAGTATAAAAAGTATTAAATATATTTTCGTTGTCGTGTACCCGTAACACAAGTCCTTCAGGTACCTACTTCGTACGGGGCCAGACTGATGCGGTGTGAAGCGTCCATAGATATTATTATCAATCAATGTTGGATTCGATCACTGGCTTAGAATAAAGTAAAGATACAAACATGGTGAAATACGTAGTGGTATATTTTTAGATCTAATCTGCGAACCTTGTTATCAGCATGTGGTCTTTATATTTATGTCAAGTAGTGGCCACCCAGTCGATAAGTTGTAATAACATCTGTGGAGTGTCATGGCGATTATCGTTCGCTAATGGAGGGCATCATCATCATCACTACCGTCCCACCACAAAGTAGCCAAAACCGTAGGGGAAGAAAGGTGATTCGCGACAAAATCAGAAAGTGCCTTTAACTAACATCAAAAAACATCAAAATCAGTAGGTATAGCGGCTTAATAGCGTAAATAGGTACCTAACACATAGACAACGAGGTAGACAAAAAATCGCAGACAGACATTGCAAACTTACATTTATAATAGTCTAGATAAAATTCACCGCAATGTTTACTAGAGTTATAAAACTACCTATAAACTACTTATACCCTGGTAATATGATTTAAACCAGGTTTAACAAAACTTTGAACGCAGCTAAATGGTCGCACTAACAAGTAGCATTTAGCTTATGATTTATTAAACAACGGTAAATGTTAGAGCGCTTCACACTTAAGTCGTTAAACGCTGCGTTATGATATACGTGGATTTTAACTCTTTGTTGATTAATGTCCAAATGCTTTTAGCCAGGAGATGTTGCAATCTACTTTCGGAGAGTACAAATGGTATTTACTTTAAAATATACTCAGTTATTTGTCTTACGGTCTATACTTAAAAGCTTCAGTATTTTAGTTTACTTGTAATATTGTATCATGTCTTTATTAGAATTGTAGGTAGTTAATTGTTAAGCTTTTACATTCGCAATGTTAAGTATTCACCTTTGTTTGGAGTAACTTGTAGTGATACTTAACTATATAAATATAAATGAATTTAAAGTTTTGCAAGTATCCCTAAAACTTGAGAATGGCTAGAGCGATTTCGTTGATTTTTCAGTTTTGAAACACTCGTGGAAGTTCAGTGCGTCTAGCATGCGCATTGCGAGTACGAGATGTCTCGTGTGTAGTGTTGTATTGTCGATATCGATATAATGTCAATATCATTTTTTGACATTATGTCGATCGGTTTCGAGATCTTTACGAGAAAAAATGTATCTATGTCATGTTAGGGTTAATAGAAATAAAGATACAGACCATCAAACATCGAGAAAACATGTAAACAAAATTTTCTCATTTGCGCATCTTAGGCCGGCTGGGAGGGTTTATTTAGGTGAGAAGGGATACGAAGTTTACCGGTCATCTAGTTTAGTTCGCCTTTGCCTGTGTGTATACAGTACACAAGATTACTCTCTCTTCCTTTTCTCTAGTGGTAAAAATAATCTCTTTATTTTCTTTCATGATACAACTGGCGAATAATTAGTCGCAGGATTTGGAAATAACAATTATTATGAGCTTAAGAACATTGTATAGCAAAATTTACTGGCATTAATGAGTAATCAAACTTTTATATTACAAAGGTAACAACTCAATTGGGTCTAAGTATCAATAATTTCCTTTATTGTTATTGCAAAATGTTATTAGTCGCAGTAAGTATGAAAGTGTTTACGTCGTTTAAGGCTGCGTTAATAGATGAAAATATTGTGCAATATCGTTTAAACGGTTGTATTGTTATGTACGATAACTGGACGTTTTGTAGAGCACTTTGTAAATCAGAGTTGGAAGCTTTTATTATGTTTCAAGACCTTTTATTGGAACGAAGTTCCTTATGGCGCGTTCGGCGTTGCAAAAGGAGGCTAAACAGAACGATATTTGACCTCCACACTTTTTTTATTATTACCTGCATAGTAGGGGCAGAGGGCATTGTTAGCATTCCTGGGCGTCAATGGATGGCGGTTTTTTTTATACTTTTTTGAGTGTATATGTATACAGGTTTTTTAACATAAGAAATAACTTCGTTCCATTCGGGTGTCCCTTGACACCTCTCAAGTTTTTTTATTTAAGTATTTTACGGGAAGATTTTGAAATTTTATTTCGTTTTTTCTTATAGTTATGACAAATAATTTATGAGCAAAGAAGGTGTGCCAATTTCGCAGTTTTAAGCTTACTCCTTCTATTCCTAGTATAGAAAGATTTATAGATAGGGTTTCTTTACAATTGATATTATGTTTTCTTCTGTGATAACTGATATCCTTTAAACCTACGATAGCCGATACAGATTTTAATGCAGTTTTTTTGTTAAAGAAATAGACATTCGAAAGGAAAATTTGTAATAATTAAGAGGAAGCTAAATATGAAAAATACACGTATGTCGCATATTATACAACTAGCTATTTGAACGAGCTTTGCTCGTATCCGATAAAACACGAATAAAATGATATTTTATAAAAATGATTCCTAGCTAGATCGATTTATCGCCCCCGAAACCCCCTGTATACTAAATTTCATGAAAATCGTTGAAGCCGATTCCGAGATTCCAATTATATATATACAAGAATTGCTCGTTTAAAGAATAAAGATTCATATGGCAAAACAACGTCTGCCGGGTTAAATACTATACTAGTCAGAGCAGTCTTGTCTAAGACGGTCAATAAATACAATAATATTAAATTACAACCGGTATTACCGCGGCGGCGCGTGCGCAGATCAGATCTATTCCTTGTCTGTGTAGTGATGTGAAAAGTTATCGATACTATTTTATGATTTAAACTAGATGAATGACGCCCGCAATTCCGTTGCCCAAAAGTCGTTTATCGCGCGAGAAATATAACTTTTTCCGGGATCAAATGTACCCTATGTCCTTTCTTGGGACTTAAAGTATCTTCATACCAAACTACTTAATCGGTTCAGCAGTTTGGGCGTGAAGAGGCAACAGACAAACATAGAGAGGCACGCTTTCGCATTCATACTATTATTATGGATAACTTAAGGCGAGGATAAACCCCAATTTGTTATTCCGTGACTCACGGTTTACCTAGTTTCAATATAATAACGAAATGTAAAAAATATGAGATATAAAGCACAATATTTAAAAGACTTTAAACCATAAACATTTTTATAAAACGTAAAACTTTGGCTGTAACTAATTTATAAACTCACCTCCGAAAAAAATCTAATTCATCGAAATATGAGTATTAACTAGGATAATTATACATTTTATTTGAATAAATTATTAGTAAATCTATATCAAAATCTTCTGAACCGAACAATTTTGTTTCTTATTATTTATTTCCAAAGATATTTAAAAAAAAACATGAAAAATAGAGAAGATCCGCCCGTAGTAACTACAGTTTTATGCTAAGCTAAAATGAATCTTATTGCAATGCGTATACGCTTGGTCTTTGGTTGTGTGCAAGGTTATCGTTTTGGATTGAGATTAATCCCTGCCTTAAGTCATTTTTTTCTAGTTGACAAGGAGAATGTTGTGGCGCGACAAGGAAGAAGGGTGGCAAAATGGGCGTCCTTCAGGGAAGAATTTTGCCCACCAGTGGGCAGTAAGGAAAAAAAGGAACTAGAATTTTGTTCTCTAAGTTATTTCTATATAATAATTTAAAATGACGATAGGCGGCACATACTTTTATAATTTTGACATTAAACCATCGATCGCCAATGGGCATTGTCCAAAAAAAATCACATGTACTTTTTACATTTTTTTCGTTAAAATAGGATATTTTAAGAATATAAATTAAATAATTTTGAAATTCATTGGCTGGTTTTTTCTCAATAAATTTTTAAAGTTTCGCTCTGACGTCATCATTGGCGGCCAATTGACCTCTGCAGTATGTTTTAAATTTCCTTTCAATCTAATTTATAATGGCTGGTTCGTCAAATGCAAGTTCTAATTATGTGAAAGCTGATACGAGAAGCTTACCAAAAGTTCGAAACATAATGTTGGTCGAATTTATTGCTAATTTAACGCCATTGAAGGTCAAACTAAGGCTAAACATATTTGTTCAAAAACTAACTAACTATAGTCCGTTCGCGTTAAGAAGATAGTGAGTCATCTGTGCAAGGGTGTATTCATAGTGGAGTAAAAGTGCATTTTTTTTTAATATTTAATTATTATTTTTAATGGAACAAAAATGTCTTAAAATTATTTAAATCACTAATCAGTATCGCTAGATTCTTCAGTTACATTTATTATGAAAGAATTAAATATATTGAGTGAACTTTTCTTCTAATAATGGTTATTTTTTTCGTTTATATACAGAAAATGATCTTATAAGATCAATGACCTTATTCCTCGAAATGTTTTTGTAATGAGCAAAATTAAATGAAATTTTTGTAATCAGCAAATTTCCTGGAAATCTTTTGTTATCGCGGCCCATATAAATTATGAGCCTTACGGGGCTTGATGGGTTAATATGAAGATAATAATTATTATTCTTACACTTTTTTTAATGGAGAGTTTACTCGCAAGCACCATGCGATTTCAGGAAAAAATATTATTGTGTTGTCCACATACCAAGAAAGGCTGGCTATATCATACCACGCTAACGACCAAATCAATAAAAAATGAACAAAATTATTTGTCCTAGTCATTATAATAATTATTATTGCAGGTAAAATATGGACACGGCGTATAGCGTTATAATGTTCAAAATAATTTATTGTGAACGCTATTAGGGATAAGTTAATGTATCGATATACAAGCACATCACTAGCCCGTGGCCGGCAAAACGGTTTTGCGGTGCCAGAACATAATATTATGTGGTCACTCAAGACAGACGGTGTTGAAAGATAATCTAATATTTGAATTGTTTTTGAGATCAATTTCGTAACGAACATCACATGTAATGGTATACTTAAATGGCTGTAAATAGCAGTTGGTTGAAATTTTTGATAATAGCTTCTGGTTTCATCGAATTATCATTCCTTTCAAATAATGGGCATAAACGTGGCACAGGCATAAATTTATACGTGGGAGAGCCATGCTTCGGCACGAATGGGCCGGCTCGACTGGAGAAGTACCACGTTCTCACAGAAAACCGGCGTGAAACAGCGCTTGCACTGTGTTTCGCCGAGTGAGTGAGTTTACCGGAGGCCTAATCCCCTACCCTATTCCCTTCCCTTCCCATCCCTACCCTCCCCTATTACCCTATTCCCTCTTAAAAGGCCGGCCGTCCATGGGCGACGGAAGTTGCTTTCCATCAGGTGACCCGTTTGCTCGTTTGCCCTTATTTCATAAAAAATAAATAAACAAATCTAATATCAGCACTCTGAAAATATGTTACTTTGTACTTTTTTTCTTCACGCAAAAACTACTAAGCAGATTTTGATAAAAGCAATATGCTTAATATCAGTTTAGTCTCTAGATTAACAGATAGGTTGTTCTCTCGAAAAAAATACATTGCTGCCGTGAGATATTTTAAAAGCTAGTTTTCTCCAAAACATACTCAGCGCTGATATAAAACCTCAATTTATATTCAACTAGCGACCCGCCCTGGCGTCATACGGGTATAAAATATACAGCCACTGAAAAAATGATTAAAATCGAATTCCTTTACGTGGTCTACTTCTTATATTATGTGCCAAATAACATAAAAATTGCTCCTGTAGTTCGCGAAGCCCTTTCAAATAATTTCCCCCGTTTTTTCCACATTCTCCATAGCCTTCCTCAATAAATGGGCTATCTAACACTGGAAGAATTTTACCAGTAGTTCCTGAGATTAGCGCGTTCCAGTTAGCCCTTTCACATAATTTTCCCCGTTTTTTCCACATTTTCCTCTATTTCTTCGCTCCTATTAGTCTTAGCGTGATAAAATATAGCCTATAGCCTTCATCGATAAACGGGCTATCCAACAATGAAATAATCATCAAAATCCGTTGCGTAATTTTAAAGATTAAAGGGAACAAAGGGGCATGAGGGAAAAAAGCGACTTTGTCTTTCTACAATACGCGCTAATAAAAACTAAGGAAGAGTAACTCCGTCAACAAACATGCTCCAAAATACTTGTCAAAAAGTGTACACATTTCAATACATTTACAGGAACCAAATTTTAAACGGTAATAGTATGGAAGTTACGTTTCCTTAGTTTTATTATTCGTAGTTTTTAACTATGAATTATGATGTTTAAATAAGTCATAATGGTGTCAACGTGTATGTTAAAAGTTATATAAAAGTTTTAATAAAAGATATCAACATTATCAACTTGTACAGTGTTTGTTTAAATCAAAGTGTAATACTTGAGAATCTAATAATAACGTCCAGTTGTGATAGGAGATATCGGCGCTCCTATGTTTGGTTTCCCCTGATAAATGCAGTTTGTATTTAATTTTACAGTCCTCTGTCAGTATTTATGAATAGAGGTTCCACGCGGTTTCGCTTGCGTAAATAAGGAAGCCCGAGGAACCGTTCACATTTCCGCAAAAAAGCCTATATTCTCGCCCGTGGTCTACTCTCTATATCTTTGCCAAATCACATATAGGTCGCCTCAGTGTTTAGTAAAATAAGTACGATCAAAGAAACAAACGCTTTAGCTTCAAAAATATATTTATATTTGTATCAGACAACGTCATAATATGTCACACAAATTGTCTGACATATTATGACGTTTCCACTGTGCCAGACAAAGAGCAAAAGATCTTATAGCAGTGGTCCCCAATCATTTTTTTCATGCGGGCCACAAACATGTTTTGGTCTTGGTGTCGCGGGCCGCAACATAATTTTTTAGGGTTAAAAAATAACATTCTTCAAAATGAATGATTTAAAAGTAAAAAAAAAAAAATTACGACTATCACGTAGAGTGTAGACTTTACGTTATTTTGCCGGTGGGTGTGAATTTCAAAATCGGGCCACAAATAAAGTCCCGGCGGGCCACATGCGGCCCGCGGGCCGCGGGTTGGGGATAGCGGCCTTATAGTCTCTCGCTTTATAAAAAACTAGATGGCACCCGCAACTCCGTTGTGCTAAAATTAATTCATCGCGCGAAAACCGTAGGTACATTTTTCGGGGCTAAAAAGTATCCTAATAATATGTCCTTTCCGGGCGGGCCATACAAGTCGTGTGCATCCTGACCGCTCGCGCTGGGCAAAGATCACCACAGAATGTTTTTTTTTTATGCAATAAGGAGGCAAACGAGCAAACGGGTCACCTGATGGAAAGCAAGCAACTTACGTCGCCCATAGACACTCGCAGCATCAGAGCTGCAGGTGCGTTGCCGGCCTTTAAGAGGTAATAGGGGAGGGTAGGGAAGGAAATAGGGAAGGGTAGGGAAGGGGATAGGGGATTGGGCCTCCGGTAAACTCACTCACTCGACGAAACACAGCGCAAGCGCTGTTTCACGCCGGTTTTCTGTGAGGACGTGGTATTTCTCCGGTCGGGCCGGCCCATTCGTGCCGAAGCATGGCTCTCCCACGTCAAAAATGTTTACCAGATGCTGGACGACGCCGCCGTCAGCCGTGGCCGGCCTCGAAAAAGATGGCGCGATGAGTTAGACAAATACGAGCCAGGTTGGCCTACGGCTGCATTGGATCGAGAGAACTGGAAGACTGGGGGAGACCTTTGCCCAGCTGAGGGACAGCATAGGCTCTTAAAAAAAATATGTCCTTTCCCGGGACTCAAAGTATATCGATGCCAAATTTCAGCAAAATCAGTTCAGTGGTTTATGCATGAAGGGGTAACAGACTGACGGACACACATTATTATATATATTTAATATATTAGTTTCTATGTTGATTATTTTTAAGTGATTTGTTACTCATTTGGAAATTACGATATTTTGTATCGATAACGATGAAAAAAAAATCACCTCCCAATGCGAATTCAAAATTTTCTGTGCTAAGTCACAGAATATAATATATTAGTAGTTATGTGAACATTTTCCAGTCATCCAGTTATTATTTATTGTTACGTTAATACGTAACTATTTTTTTCATCAAATATCTGTTTTTTATTTAATTTTCTTTAGTCACATTTTCGTTATAATAATTAAAAACCTTTCTTTGATTCCATCTTATTTAGTTTTTATACATTTATGTTCTACATTTTTGCAACATAAAAATAACTGATGAGCGTGCCATTCTTAGCACGCAATAAGTGTTATCTATAAACTTGCAATTTTATCTCGTGTGAATATTGTATACAGTCATACCAACATATTACTATATACATACATAATATAATATACTATTTACAACATACATAAGCGTGTTTACGTTACATCCACATTTTACAAACATGAGTGGTACACGTGACTCCTTACTACAGAGTACTCTAGACTGGTTCTATTAAAAGAAGGGTTTTTTTTTCAAATTAAAGGCTTTGCTATGGTTATATTTTCTCCATTCTGAAGTTATGGTTGATTTTATTATTTGGATTAAAATATTCTAATATAACCAGGCTAGCTACGCAGGAGTGATTTTATATTGCCTAAGTGTGTGAGCACTCTCATAATCAGGCGCAAAACCGACTTTTTTCATGCCCATTGCCCATCCGACGCATTTGTGCCTTTCTCAATTTAGTGATCAGCCTCATCCTTTGGAGTTTGGAAACATATTTTTATAATTTTTCAGACGCGGAAATCGAACCCACGATCTCCGAGTCTAAATCCACGCTGTAAATCACTGGCCCACAGTGGGCTTACTGTGATATACGGAGTGTAACAAAAATAAGTTATAATACATTAGGGTGTGTACGTGTTCCTTGTAGAGAGTTCACTGTGAAAGTAGCAGCGCTGAAAGACCAACTTTTTTTTTCAGTTTTGTATGGGGAAACTCGTGACGCTCGGGCGCTTAGCCATACAAAAGTGAAAAAAAAATTCGTCTTTCAGAGCTGATACTTCCACAGTGTACTCTCTACAAGGAACACGTACACACCCTAAAGTATTAGTATCACTTATTTTTGTTACACACTGTATACAAGTAAGTAATAAAACATCTGTCTATCTATATGAGTCAGAACACCATTGCGGTTTTGTTTGACAAAAACAATTATTTCTTATCATAGCTTATGAATTATTGCGTATATAATTCTATATTACGATTTACGACTTGGAATTGAAAACGCAAAACAGTACCTACTTAAATAATATTATTGGTAATTTGTACTTTTTAATTCAAAACTATGTTCTATTTTTTTCTTTGATTAATGAGGAAAAAAGCAGAGTTATTTAGAAAGACATTGATTGACATAATACAAAACCGCAACTTGTCACTTTTCGACAACAAAACAATATTATGTTCTTACTTCTTACCAAATTTCATAGAAAACGGTTCAGCAGTTTAAGCAGATCTTGTTATCAGAATATACAAACATGCTTTCGCATTTGTGAAAACCGATAATTATACTCTACTATACTACAGACACAGTAGGTATACTATTTTTCAACCATCTAGAGATTGTTATAAAATTGTATAAAATCATGCGCTTTTAATAACTTACTAGTTATATGACCGAGCTTCGCTTCGCGAAATGACACCTGGCTAGATCGATTTATCGCCCCGGAAATCCCCTTTATACTAAATTTCATGAAAATCGTTGGAGCCGATTCCGAGATATATATTGCTCGTTTAAAGATATAAGACTTTATAAATAACTTCAATTAAGACCAACAAAGTTCATAAATATAGTATCAGCTTTTCTTTTATAGTTGAAATATAGTATTCTCGAAAGATTTACGAAAGAATGTAGAGTAACAATAAAGTGGTATAAAGTACTATTCCTTATTGTTCTAAAGCTTCAAGGCTTTATTGCTCGAAGGATCTTATTCTTCTGCTTTTGTATAATTAAACCATTTTCAGCTTTAAGTTCTTAGTTTAACGTCTATTTTGTACCATGATCTAGCTTATCTAGCCTTTTGCCTTTTCTTTTCGGTTTAATATTTTACTGGATTATGCAAGGATTTGAAAACTAGTTCAAGCCAATTTTTTTACATATTATAATAATGATATATTTAACATTTTTTTAGATATATATATAAAAAATATATTCTTAATTGAAAAGATTGATTTTTCAAAGTTGGCAAAAAAAGTAATTATACTTTTTATTATAATTTATAAATAGTAAGTATAAAATAGTAAAATAATAAGTAGAACTCTACAGCATAAAATTTATAAGACATAGAGTAGATATTAAGTACATAACTATATGCAAATACAAAATGTTTAACATTATCATCCTCTAATATTCTTTAACTACTCTACCAAACAAAGTGAAGCAAAGTTTCTGGCAAAGTAAACATAATTTTTCACAATCAACGGTCATAATATTCGCGAAGCATTCGCAAAGCAATTTGCTATGACAAGGGGCGCGGCTCTGCTGACAATGAGCGAAACCTCAAACCCACGGACAGTCTGCAAATCCATACTAATATTATAAATGCGAAAGTGACTGTCTGTTAACTCTTCACGCCCAAACCGCTGAACCGATTTTACTGTTTGGTATGGAGATTCTTTGAGTTTTGGCAAGACTTAGGGTTCGTTATATCGTTATATCGCGAAAATAAATCGCGCGGTGAAAATTCGCTGTTACTTTTTTACAAATTTTAAAATTAATTTTTATTTATAGAGCAAATGAAAGTAATATTTTTTTTTTATTATTCTAGTTCTCTTGCCTATAATTTTGAACGCGCTAATATCAGGAAATACTGGTCTGATTTAAAAAAATCTTTCAGTGTTAGAAAGCCCATTTATCTAGAAAGGCTATAGGCTATATTTCATTACGATAAGACTAATAGGAGCGAAGAAAATAGAGGAAAATGTGGAAAAAATGGGGGAAATTATTTGAAAGGGCTTATCTCACAAACTACTGGAGCAATTTTTCTGTTATTTGGATCAGATAAGAAGTAGACCACGTGAAGGATCATAGGCTATTTTTGTGGACTAATTTGTCTGTGAAATATCTAATTTACGGCCCAACATAGAACTTCCTTAATTTTTCGGAGTCAGTTTAAAATAAACACAATTAGAATAATTTAACTTCTACTTTATTTTCTTTATAAAAATAAAAGAAGTATTCAACATTGCATCTAAATTAAATTAAAATAAACTTAGCATAAACAAGAGGGATGAGAGCGTTCTCAGGTAACATTTCAACTAAATGAAATGCAAATTAAGAAAGAATAGTGGCTGAAAATTTGTTTTTCATACTGAGTAGTATTATACAGGGTGTAACAAAAACAAGTGAAAATACTTTAGGGTGTGTACGTGTTCCCTGTTGAGAGTTCACTGTGAAAGTAACAGCGCTGAAAGACCAAAAATTTTTTCACTTTTGTATGGGGAAACTCGTGACGCTCGGGCCCCTGCCCGTACAATAGGAAAAAAAAATCTTGGTCTTTCAGCGCTGTTACTTTCACAGTGAACTCTCTACAGGGAACACGTACACACCCTAAAGTATTATCACTTGTTTTTGTTACACCCTGTATATTAATTTATCAAAACCACTTGTGGATTTTTTTTCATGATTGCTACCATTACTGTACAAGAAATTCTTTATATTATTTATAACACATTGCTAATGATCCTAAAATTTTAATCAAGATTAAGTATCTAATAGTTTCGACTCTGTATTGGAGAGTTTGTGGGAAGCTGATTCCTTTTTAGGTTATCAAAAAGAATCAGCTTCTCACAAAGGGTTAAAACGAGACCCTATTACTGGACTTCGATGTCTGTCTGTCTGTCCGTCTGTCTCCATGCTGTAACTCAAGAACTGCTATAGCTATAGACTTTTTTACAGATTGTGTATTTTTTATTTGTTGTTATAGCGGCACCAGAAATACACAATCTGTGAAAATTTCAGAAGTCTTTCAACTCAATTTTTTACTTATGTGCAGAATTAGTACTGGTTTGAATTGAAACATTTCTTCATAAAACATTACACTGCCGCCAATAAAGTCTGACTCGAATAAAGTCGCTGGCAACAGCTAGTTGATATCAAGTGAAGCCGATACAAACTTATAGTAACAAGTAGGCTACCAAGTATACTAATTGCTAATAAAACAATAAATAAACTTGCTATCAAAATGTTAAATTGTTGGACCACATTAACTAGGACAGGTGCTAGATTTTGCAACTCGCGTGGGTTCCGTATAAATTTAACATTAATCAATCCACAGCCTTACTTGGTACAAATTGACGATTTCAATGAACTATTAAATCTTATGCATTCACAGGGTTTTTATTATAGCTATAGGATTACAATTATATGGCAAAATAACGTTTGATGGGTTATCTGGTGGTATCAATAAAGGATTTCACGATAAAAACAACAACAATATACAAGTGAAGGTTACTTTGTTATAGAGTTCACTGTGAAAGTAGCAGCGATGAAAGATCATTTTTTGTGATTTGTATGGGCATTGGGCAAGCGCACGAGCTTCATGAATTTTCCCATAAAAAAGTAAAAATGTTACTCTTTCTGTGCTGATACTTTTACAGCGAACTCGATATAGGGTACCAATCCATACACACCCTTAAGTACTTAATTTTGTTACACTCTGTAGATTCCATATTATGTGAAGTATAATATTATCAGTGCAGTAGCACTACCATACGCCTTATCTCAAATGTATAAAATGGAATTTCAATGTTCATACTCGAATAACATAACGGCAGGCTTAAATTATTCCAATGCAATGATCCAATCTGGCAGTTTTTGTTAAATGCATTCCAGTACATTCCAGCGGGGCTAAAATGTAAAGTTCAAATTAGTATGAATTTAGACCAATTGAATTGGTCTAAATTTGACGTTCGTGAGTTTGACAGTTTTGACAATTCATTTTGTGAATTGATTGAGAGGAATTGCTATGCGACCATTTTATCCCCGCTGTGCTCGTTTACATTATTCCATTAGAAATCCAGCACTGGATTGGACCTTAAAGAGACAATGAAGCACAAGCTGGGATCAAGGACATAACGAAATATATCAATACTAGCACTTAAACTAAATACTACATCTATACCCGTGCCATTGCACAACCAAATTAACCATGAGGAGACTGGACCTTATGGTGAGCACGATAAGGTTGTTATTAGTGAAACAGACAGTAAAGATAAGTTTGTCGCTGTATGTCTTTGCAATAGCTTCAGAACTGATATTTAACGAGAACCATGTAATTTATGTGTAGATTAAAACCGTAATGTTGTATGACGAAATATTGTTTTTTGTGTTGATGGTGTTATATCTAGATATCCAAGATTTGATTCCTATTTACCTTCAAAGAAGTGAAATGCAATAAAAATAGTAGGTTCTAGTGAAAAATAATTTTGAAACCTGGGTCACTCTTACAGCTAAGACGAATACATCTAATAATAATATTTTGAAACTGAAGAGAGTGTTGTTTGAACGCTATAAGTATCACAAACTACTGGGCCGATTTGTATATAAATTGCGGCAAAAATAAAGCAGACTACGACCAGAACATAAGCTACTTTTAGTAGCAAAAAATTAATTAAGTTTCTATGTAGATAAAGTTACAATGGCAGACACCTAGTAAAGCAACTATTGTAATAGCGGCAAAGATGCAAAACAGCAGTTCAAAATGATAAGCATTTATTCTTAATTCGACCACATGCAACATAGTTTTTACACCCATGACAGTATAAAAACTAAATAAGCTAAACTTGAAGTTGGCGCTAATACTTGTAATTTCATTAACGAACCAAACTATTATAATTTTTCTTAAAGAAAGTTAAGCAATTTGGTGAAAACTCCTCCTTTTTAGACTTACTAAAAGACGATTGCAAGAGTCCTACAAGGCCACATCATACGGACGATGTTATTCTAACAACATGCATTTGAAACCATGTCATTTTCTCGATATTTACAATAATTACCTTTGTATTCTATGACCTTACCTAACCTACCTTCCTTATAAGCCTAAATAATAATTTCATTATAATAATAGGTCACTGGCAACTTGCCTTATTCGCAACCTGTCTCAACCGCTTCTCCCACGCGTTCTGAGATATTCTACCTGTAATAGGATCCTTATTCTGATCAACTAAGGGCGAAATTTGTGTACCTTTGGCGTAAAAATACGATCCGTAGGTGGAACAGCTGTGTTAAATATATTCCTTTTGGTATATGAAGATACTTTTATGGCCCATCTTCGATAATTTATCTCTGGTTTTGGGTTAAAATGACTTATTTTAGTAAAATGTTTGTATAAGTTTATTTTGTTCGTTTCTAAGGATGTGTTTTTATTCAGTTCTTTGACTCCTTAGCTCTTTGATACTTGAAGTTTTGTGTTTTGCTCTTTGAAGACTTTTTGTGTGTAATCCAAGTCTCAAACATCTGCCTACCTTGTCTGAATTTTTAATTCTGAATTTTTGTTGATTTTAAGCTTCAGCAATCAAAAAGCCTAAGCTCGAATAGCGTTTTTAAATTGGCCAATTTGCATGAAAAGCCACTTTGTATAATGAAATAAAACAATTACTTTGCGCAAATCGTAATAAAGATGATTGCAGAAAAATGATTCACAAGTCAGCTCTTGACCTAAATTGCCGATGCAGTTCACGCACGCACAGGGATTAGTTGTTGAGAAAATGTTTTATTGAAAAGTAAAGATCCATTAAAATGTACACATCCTTTTTGTTATACATAATATGATATACGTATAAAGAAGTCTCACTAAGGCAGACTTTAGAAGAATTATAATAAAATTCATTTACGGATGTTGATAGCAAATTTTGCAGCAAAATTTGGTGACAGCGCGAAAGCCCTACATCTTTTTGCCACAAAACTATCATATATATATATATATATATATATATATATATATATATATATATATATATATATATATATATATACATCCTTTCTTGGGAGTTAAGATTCAAATCAGTGATAGAGTGAAGAGGTAACAGACAGACGCGCTTGCTCATAATACAATACAATACAAATACACTTTATTGCATTTATTACCAAAAAATACAAAATAAAAACAATTTTACATAAAACAACATGTATAATGATGAAAAAAAGCAAACTTACGCAATCTCTTCCAGTCTGTCAGTGTCAGTCAATCCTGTCAGTAGGTGCAGATAAGAGAAGATTCAAAAATCTAAATGCATTTGTAACCATTCTAACAATGCTGGTATCCTTTCCATGACATGATCGGATAGAAAACCAGAATTTCTGCGGCAAACCCATCCATAACCTAACCCTAATAGATTAACATAAAAAAGAACATAATGTATATACATATATACGGCCAATATGTACTTATATATACGGCCAAATTGAGAAACCTCCTCCTTTTTGGAAAGTTCGCTTAAAAATATCGCTCGCGGGTCATAAGTGCCTATACCACTATACTTAACCTAACCTAACTTGATTAACACCATAGTCATTTGTACCCATACCACCATCCCCACGACATAACGGTCCCACTTGGTATTCAAGCTGGTGTTAGACCAAAACACGGCCTAGGCCCGACGTGTGCTGATTGTATTATGATCGGGAATGTAATGTCACTCACGAACTGTGGGAACTAGCTGTTGGTTATTGCGACTTGCTATTGGTGGGACAGCCATAATTCTCATCATGATTCCCAGTTTTACCATGTCCCACGGGCTCCCTGAGATCATATTAAAGGGTTTTCGTGGTTGGGTACCGCAGTCGATCCTGGCGACACAGGAGATACAGTGGTGGGAATGCAAATTTAATAATGCAACTTAAATCTGTCATTACAATGTGTATCTTCTTTTGTAATAAATATAGTTCAGTTTTGAATGGCTCATTGTATTGCATTGACGTGTTACGTTTTACGTTGCAACGTAAACGGAACCTAACTGACAGGCTTTTTGCGATATTCGAAAGTAAAAAAAAAACTTTTTTACAGTAACGAGAAAACGAATTGACTAAAAAAACACAGGTGATACACGGAAGCTAACCTACTCGATGTCATGTATTTATTGATCGTACTTTTTAGATATCCGGTAATACTCTACAAGTAATTAATTTTTGTAATCTCCGGTCGTTTGTACCACCATCGAGCTTTTTACGGTTATGTTTATACTCAAACATTACTAGAATAATGTACTAGTACTAGTTGCCAGATTTTTTTTGCACCAAGTCTTTAGAACTTTTTGAGTAAAAAAGCGGGATTCTTTTGTCAAAAGCTTCGTCAAAATCAAAAGTTATATAATTCTTATATTTTTATTTGACTTAAAATTACGTTAACGTGACAATAGATATAGCAAAAGTAGCCATAGAGAATCCACCCCTCTACCTCCCACAATCTATCTTCATTATGCACCTTTCTTAGCACGTTGCACGTACGTTCCAGACTCCAGTTATCTCCGAAAAGTGGGACATTAAAATTTGGTTAGAAAAAATCGGGACGTCCCGCCAAAATCGGGACGTCTGGCAACGCTGGCTAGTTATAATACATACCTAACAGTTATGATATTTTGATAAAAACATACATTTTGAGGTGAATAAGGGTAAATTTTTAATCTTTCTCAAAAATGTAGAGATTCTTTGAGCGAACTTAAAAGCCTTATTTTATGACAAAAACGAGACGAAACGCGACAACGTTATAAGTTACGTTGTCGCGTTAACGTTAACGTCATTGACAGAATTTAAAAGTACGTTACACACAGATGTACCTACCTTGCGACGTACAGCAGTGCTGCGTTATAATTGCTGTAATTCGACAACGAAATTGGAGTGCAGCGAGTCTCTACTTTTGTCGTGTATCGTTGCGTCTCGTTTTGGTGTGAACTTACCCTTAGTATAATAATAATTGAACTAGATAACGCCGCGCCCGCATCTTCTTTGCGCCAAAACACATTTATCGCGGGATGCAAAGTATATCCACACCAAATTTCATCAAAATCGGTTCAGATTTCAGCGGTGTGACCGTGAAGAGCAATTAGACAGACACACTTTTCGCATTTTTAATATTAGTATGGATTTAACCACAGCCAATATTATAAAGAACAATATTATGTACCTACTCATCATATCGTGATAATATTATTAGCGTACTATATGCATGCACAATTATTTATCAATTTTAGTAATGATATGCATTTAGTACTGTAATGGTGGGTGATTAGGTGAATCGCGGTAATATAATATACTATGTCATAATAACATATAACTTGAGTCTTGACTTGTTCTATGCATTAATGTTTATGTACATAGTGTTCTGTGTGATGATAGCTTGTAAGAATATAATTGCATATAGCATTAACAGTCACTGGAGTCTTCTAGTAAGTTAATTGGCGCGTGGACACAGTAATCAGTCGAAACAGTAATCAGCAGAAGTGATAAGACTAGGGTTACCCGTTCAGTCTGGCATCCGTTCAGTCCATCAGTCACAGACTGACGCCAGAATGCTGGCCAGAAAGTAGGTAATAAAAAATGATCAGTCCGTCAATCACTGTCACACGATCATTCTCCCGTCAGTCTGGATCATACTGATGGACTAAACCGATGCTAGCTGACCGTGTAACCTCTGCCGTCTTGAAGTAAGTTTTACATCAAACAAGAAGTTTTTAGAAAATAGCAATAAGATTGGTGTTTTGATATTTTAAAAACGTAACTTTGCAGTAACTAGTAAGTCCTCAGAATTATTCAGAGCAAATGGCGAAATAGTACAAAGAAATGGTGGTCTGCGAAGCCCTAGGGCTCCGCAAAGGCCTCGTAGGAGAGCGCTCCGCGAGCGATCCATAAATTGTTTTTAGAAATGGCATCAGACACCTGCAGCATGGAGACAATTCATTCAAAGACAAAACCATCTTTTTTTGGGGGTCTTCCAAAAATGTCACTTCTTAAAAGGTTTCCGTTACCAAAAAAGTTTGAGAACCGCTTCCTTAGGCTATATCGAAATGAGCCGACATTTGCGCTAATGACTTATTAGTTCCTACAAAGCGAATAGACTAAATAAGGAAGTCTATCTGTAATCTTCCTTTATATCAGTCTGCCCTTCGTAAAAAGTTAGTTGTCTCTGTAACAATGATTACTCTGCAGTCTGCGCTTGCGCAAGTCACTTTTTACTGGCCAACCAACGGTATTGTCAAGTTAGATAATGACGCCTTTGTAACATAGATTAAAAAGTTACAGGGCTGCCACAAATTGGAATGAAGTAAAATGAGAAATTTTATGTTTTATGTGTTTAAAAAATAAATAAACGTCTATGTACTATCAGGGAAGTTGATTTCTATGCAGATGGCGGACCTAAGTCATGTGGTCAACTTATGTCAATTCAATGTTAGCTGTGATCGGTCGGCTGGGTTTGACGTAACGCGACCAAATTACTTAGGTCCGCCATCTGCATAGGAATCAACTTCTCTTATAGTACATAAAGGCATTGGTTGATTTGTCTTAAATATGTTCTGCAGTTTTCACAATTAGATAATTAATATTTATTATTGTTATGATTAATTAGGTCATTTAAGTAAAAGTTATTAAGCTGACTAAATAGTCATTAATTAATGTATTTTTTTTTCTTTTACAGGTAAGCATCTAAAACATAATTTACAAGTTTAATTAAAGGAGAAACAAAATCTTCATAGTAATTGTAAGTACCTACTTTAGGCTAAGTTTGGATATAAAAAAATAATCAAAATAGAAGTATAGAACGATATCACTAATACATAATCTTCTTATATATAAAATTCTCGTGTCACAATGTTAGGCCGCGTACGCCTCCGAAACGGCTTTACTGATTTTAACCAAATTTTATATGCATATTCAGTGGATCTGAGAATCGGCTACTGGGTACTTATTATATTGATAAGTGCATTTGTTGAATAAATAATAGTAAATTATTACAACTCGAGACTGACGACGCCCATTGTTTGCGCGACGCGGGTCACGGGATAGCGATGGACGTTGCCATGGTGACATACTTATTTAGTCACTTCAATAAAATAATTATAATATAGCAAAGAAAGTGTGTAGCGTGGTACTCATTAATACGTAAAAATAAAAATAAGAATATACATTTTCTCGTGGTGGGCAGCCCTACGCAACGGGCTACCGTGCAGTAGCCAGTCACGAGTACACTATCACTCCGCCATTGTTGTCGTTATCAGCTGATACTATCTACTACTGTAGTAGCCGAATAGTAGGAATAGTTACAGAATACAGTAACTGTAGCTAGGCAATGAAACCGGCGCAGGCGCATTTAGTCTCCAAGTGAAACTATTTTTGACCCCCGCAAAAAAGAGATGTGATATTAGTATGATGACGTGTCTTTCTGTCTGTTTTTTTTTATTCAAAAGCTGACTAAAGAGAATATTCGCACCCATAATTCATAATAATAATAATATGAGTATAATACAATAATATATCTATGGACGCTTCACACCACGTGATCGTCAGGTTGGCCCCGTAAGGTACCTAAAGGACTTGTGTTACAGGTACCAGACAATATTTAATACTTTTATACTATACATATATTTAAGATTTTTATTATATGATACACATATTTATTACACATCCAGACCCGGGAACATTGAAAACTTTTTGTTCCGTCGGCGGGATTCGAACCCGCGAACTCCGGCTTGAGCTACCAACGCGCTCAGCAGTGAGCCACAGAGGTCGTAACAATATTGTCAATTCGCTCACTACCGATTTCTCTCAATTAAAGTAGAGTTTACCTACCTCTATATGGTGAATAGAGACAGAACTGACACTCTTCCCCGAGTAAATAGAATAATTCAAGACGTGAGTGGAAGAATAAGGTAAGTAACATGAAAAAACTTCCCGTTTTTTTGCTTAAATAGGCTTTAGGACCGGAAAAAATATTTGAAATAGAAAAATTACGGATTATATGTGTAGCCAGATATATTAGCTATAGGTTATGAAGTAGATAAGCTACGAGTTTTATTAAAACAATTAGGGAAAAAATGAGTTATTGTCCGTAAGTTACGAAATGTTACTTGTTCGATTCTTCCACTCTCGTCTTCAATTATTATTTATATTATCGTCTCTTGCGCGAGTCAGGCAGCCTATGCTTAAAGCCACATTCGAATCACGAGGATAGAGCCCCAGGTACAGTGTGGTTGTACCCTACGTGGTGTCGGATTCCCCGCACAAAGAGCTCTTACAAACCACTGAAATATTGCGTTGGTGCAAGTTAAAAGACAATAATGTTGAAATAAAAACTTAAATATAACTTTCGATTCCCGATTCAAATCTCTAATAAATATAAAGTATCAGAATAATTCAGAATACAAAATATTTAATTCATCAAATCAATGGAAGTTGCTTTCATGAAATGAAACCCAAATTTTCTACCAGCGAGCGATCTGATGATGATAAACTGTAACTAAGATTCACTAGATTATCACGGACGTAAAAAAATACGGACGTAACCTTGTCTAATCACGAGTGAAGCATAGTTATGGCCGTCCGTGTAGGATGTGTGCGTCTCATTGGCGCTGTCACTCAATTAAAGCGGCTTGTAGTACCTAGTTGCGTGTGTGAGTGTCGGTCACGTGTACAATAAACGAAATTGTCGTACCTTGCATGCTTCACCTCTTTATAGTGTAATGCTCCGTCCGTATTTTCGTCCGAGTAGATTATATTGTCAGCTATCAAACATAGAAAAAATACCAAAATCGCTTCACAAACAAAGACCGACACCTTGAATTTTATACCTTCTATGTTTGGTCGGTGTTAAAAAGGATGATACTATAAAAAAAGGTAGTTCGCCGTGTGCCTCCGATATGCCTCGGTGGCACTCCCCTGGAGCAGGTCAGTAGGTTTAAGTACCTGGGTCATATTGTTACGAGTGACCTCAGAGACGATGAGGACATTGAAAGGAAACGCAGGGCGCTGGCGGTGCGGGGCAATATGATAGCTCGCAGGTTCTCTCGCTGTACTACGGACGTTAAAAACAGCATTCTGAAGGTCATTGCCTGTAAATTAGACTGTCCCATTCAAAAACACTGGATGGAGATTGGGATAGGCTTGAAGTAAAATTTAAAATATACTGATTACCACTAACACTACAAACATGTAACTTATATGAGCTAATTGTTACTAACTGTTATTTACAAATCTATGCACAAAATTAGTCTGAAATAAAGTTTTATTTATTTATTATTTATTTATTTATTTATAAATAGAATATTATGACTGCACTGTTTTTAAGCTAGACGGCAGCAGTAGACTATCAATGTCAATTTTCTGATATGACGTGCGCAACGTCATGTCAGATTTTGGTTGAACTGTATGTGCTAGTAGCGCCCTCTGCTGCGACCTTTGCGTAATATTCCCTATTTAATAAAAACTCTGTCTCCTATGCCTTGCACCAAACGTTGTCTGTAAACGTTCAGTAATTAGCTACTGAAACCAGGTTTGTTACGAGATGTTATCAGTAACACGATACGTTACAAGTAATAAACTTATTTCATTTCTAAACGGATAGTAGAGTTACACTACAGGAATTAAAATGCTGCAATAAAAATTTGCCTATGTTATTTTCTTTAAACCTCTCTTCACCAACAACCCCACGCTGAATGTCAAAGCGATTGTTTAGTGTCATTTTGGTGACAGTAAATCTTGAGAGGAGTCAAGATAAAGACGATTTTAACAAAACTAATGTGTCACGACTTCACGAGACTTTACATCATCTTCACGTGTCTTTACATCATTTTGATTGTCCGAAATGATCCATGGACCATGCGTCGGATTGGCATGCAAAATCGGTCCTACGCCTAATATCTCGCCAGTCGTGTCACTTATCCGTTCCGCTTGGCTATGACTTATATATGTAAAGGAAGAGAGCGACAGAAAAAGAGAAAGAGATTCAGCTCCTGTGTACTGTGCACACACTTAGGCACTATAAAATCACTCCTGTTGCTGTGTAGCTGGTTTCAATGAAACCGGTGACCATCTCCTTGTGGGAGGAGTTATTATTACAGCTAACTCTTTAAAGATACCTTTAATAACCACTAAAAAAAACTAGGGCTTGGCATCCGTTGTGGATGATTTATACAGTACTAGATGATGCCCGCAACTTCGTTACGCCAAAATTCATTTATCGCGCAGGAACCGTAAATTTTTGTTGTTTGGACGTGAAGAGGACGAGACCAGACGGACGGACGGACGGACGGACGTACACTTGTGATCAAAAAAATAACCGCTAAAGGCCTTGGTTAAAAGGGAATTAAAGTAAAGATAAACAGACTTTCGATAATTACAGCCAATTTACAAACAATTACAGCCTCGGCACGAATGGGCCGACTCGACGGGAGAAATACCACGTTCTCACAGAAAACCGGCGTGAAACAGCGCTTGCGCCGTGTTTCGCCGGGTGAGTGAGTTTACCGGAGGCCCAATCGGCCAATCCCCTACCCTATTCCCTTCCCTACCCTCCCCTATTCCCTTCCCTTTCCCTATTATCCTATTCCCTCTTAAAAGGCCGGCAATGCACCTGCAGCTCTTCTGATGCTGCGAGTGTCTATGGGCGACAAAAGTTGCTTTCCATCAGGTGACCCGTTTGCTCGTTTGCTCCCTTATTTCATAAAAAAACCTATTAAGGATTCAAATTAACCATTTCAACAATACTTATTTCTTTTTGGTGAGTCTACGCCTCTCTTCTACGAATACACTTATAGTAAACAGATTGTTGTAGTAATATACCAGTCTAGCCACCTAGCCCAAAAACGGCTAGTCTATTTTAGTCTACCACCTGACTAGCTGAAAAAATATGTGTCAGACGGCAAAAAAGTTGTTCTACGATATACATAATAATAAAGGTGGACTAACGAGACGAAGTAACATCTGTTGGTAGGTTACAACCAGCTTTAGGATAAATTAAGTCTAGGAAAAAGTTGTGTACTATTTATATAGCGCTCGCGCTGTCACGTTTGCTTATAGTTTAAAGGGCAAATGTAGCTCGAACCGTATTTACTCATCTGGTGGAATCATCGGCTGAATACAATATTGAGCCAAACTTCTTACTGAAAAGAGCCAAAATTATAATGAAATGCCAAAATATAGTAAGTAGGTAGGTTCTGTAATACCTACAAGGTGTAACAACAGTGTGATAATACTAAATGGTGTGTAATGAGTATGTGTCGTTTATTTTTTAACCGACTTCCAAAAAACGAGGAGGTTATATGTTCGGCTGTGGATATTTTTTTTTTTTTTTTTGTATGTTCAACAATTACTCCGCCGTTTGTGAACCGATTTTCGAAATTTTTGTTTTGTTGTATTAGGTTTCACTCCAATTTGGTACCATGTTCACAAAAGTGGTGACCTGATGATGGGATCCATGAGTAATCGAGGGAACTCCTCGAAATTTATATGGAAACATATGGTGATTTTCGATTTATGTGAAGTGTACTAAGAATATGCTACCAAAAAGTCAAATATTGGGTCAAGGTATACCTTGGTTTCGAAGATGCTGAGAGAACTCCTGACTCCTTATAGATACACGTTTGGGAGTTTCGGCGTTGTTTTATGGAAACACAGGAACAGAAAGCATATGCTACTATGCAATTCATATTCATTATCATCATCATCATCATCGTCATCATCATCATCATTACCACGTCGTGTTAAGGTCACCAATATCTCATGGCACAGAATAGTTAATAGTACAAGGCATAGGTATGGATACAATGATAATAATAATTATGTACTGTATAACAACACCTGTTTGTTTATATACACGGCGGTCAGCGCCGCAGAGGCGACGGCGTCGCCGCCGCGCTGCGCGTGGCGGCAGACGACAGATCGAATGCTTTACTAACTACTGTATATACCGATCGAATACTTTACTAACTACTTTATAAAATTTTAATAGACAAATTGAATTAAAATAAGGTTATTTTAAAAAGAGCATTTAAACAAAAGAAAGTCCATAAGTGTATTTTTAATTAGTTACACATATTATCGATAGATGGCGCACTAAATATCGATTTGACTTCTTGATTTCAAGAATAGCTGTCAATTATGATAATATTAAATATTATGAGTAGCTACGCTACATCCTATGCAAGTTTATACGATTTTTTATATGATAGATCCTTCGGTCGTGGAAAAACGAGACACAGTAGCCTTTCTATTGTTATCGCAATCGTCGGTGACCGCTTGGGGCTTGCGGCATTAAAATTGTTAAATTACCTAGCACAATATGTTCACTTCACTGATAAGTGATAAATATGATAATATAATATTATTTTGTGAGCGTGAGTTGTGACTCTTAACAAATTGTGATAAGATACGTAAAATATACGCGATGGTTTAACTAAAAAGAGTGACATTATTATTTTTAACAAAAAATTAAAACCGAATTCCAAGGTAAAAATAATAATAAGTAACATTAATATGAACTAAAAAGTATTAAATAATATTTTCTATATATAATAGTGCCTTTTTCCGAATTCGGATAAACCTCAACTATTTCTGTACTCAATCTTCATAATTTTGAAGTCGGTGCCAGTTCCAAAAGTTTCAAATATTCTGTCAGAGAACTGAAGATTCAGCTATCTGGTACCGACTTCAAAATACTGAAGATTGAGTACAGAAATAGTTGAGGTTTAGCCGAATTCGGAAAAAGGCACTATTATATATAGAAAAAATTATTTAATACTTTTTAGTTCATATTAATGTTATTATTGTTTTTACCTTGGAAGTCGGTTTTAATTTTTTGTTAAAAATAATAATTTTGTGATTTGTATGGGCACGCGCCTCCCCGTCATGATTTTTTCCATACAAAGTTGATAAAAAATACAATTTTAACGCTCCTATTTTCACTGTGTATGATGAAGAATCGACGCCATACTGTTGCGAATCAAATCTGAAATATACGCCAGTGCAATGACGTATAATATATCTTTGTTGAGACGTCATCATAATAATATATTACACGTCTTGTCTCACCAGTAATACACCAGTACAATAATAATAATATTATGGTGCCGGATACATGACGTCATGAGTACTGGCCATAATACTGGGTTATATTTCGGAACCTAGTCAGTAGTCACGATGCCACGCTGCATTGCTTGACAATCCGTATTTCTAATTCCATACTAATATTATAAATGCGAAAATATGTCTGTCTGTCTCTCTGTTTGTTTGTCTGTCTATCTGTCTGTTATCTCTCACGCCCAAACCACTGAACCGATTTTGCTGAAATTTGGTACTTATAGAGATAGTTTGAGTCCCGGACAAATAATATTATTTATGCCGGAAGAATGTAGGTACGGTCCCAGCGTGATAAACGAATAATTTTGGCACAACGGCGTTGCAGCCGTAATTTAATAATTAAATTATAATTCTGCATCTTTATTTTGTATCCCTGTGCCTTCTTTCGTCATATTTCTCTGACTCCTACTCCCTTGGTTGGTTGCGCCTTGCTGATGATTTCCAATGTAAACAAAATAATTGAAAGTATAAAGCAATCAATCAACAGACAAAAGACATTAGCCGTTCATTACCGCAGGTGTTCAGATTGAGACCTAGGTCTAGCGTGTCAAGGTCTAAGTCTGTATCGGTTAGGACTTAGGCTTTGTTTATGTTCCCTTACCAAAGTTCTAAAGGTGCGTTCAAGATGGTGGATTTAAATAGTGGTCATAAGGTTCTGTCAACATTAGTGTTTTGATTAAACCTACATGTTTTGGGGTCCAGACAATTATTATATTACTAGATGACGCCCGCAACTTCGTTGCGCCAAAATTATTTTATCGCGCGGAAACCATACTTTTTTTGGGATAAAAACTATCCTATGTCCTTTCTCGGGACTCAAAGTATCTCCATGTTAAATTTCAGCAAAATCGGTTCAGGCGTTCGAGCGTGAAGAGGTGACAGATAGACAGACAGACAGACAGACAGACAGACAGACAGACAGACAGACAGACAGACAGACGGACAGACAGACAGACACACTTTCACATTTTTAATATTAGTATGGAAGTATGGATGATTGTAAACCGATTTTTTTACTGCACAAAAGTACTTAATTGAAAAAATGGCTTTAAAACATTTAGCTAAAAGCAAATCATAACTATTTATAATCCACAAATATCACGAATGAGATACTTTGAGTCTCTATAACTATCATAATATAATGTCATGTCATAACTCATGTCGGATAGGTTTTACTGCGGAAAATACACTTTTTAAATTTTGACGCGATAAATGGTTACGCGATAAAGTAGCGGGCAACATCTTTTTTTTCTTTTAACAAAACCCCGTACGAAGGTAGCCCCAGTCCACAAATAGTATGTTATTCAATGTTTACAGTACCACTATATTCGGCCACCAGATGCGCGCACATGACAAAAACTTTATGACAACTCCGCGCGTGCTTCGTGTAAATAAATTGCGACCAATGTAAACACGCCTTTATTTTTAGTTTCCATAATATTCAAGCCAGAGTAGACAGATCACAGAACTAAATTAAAGCTTTGTAATTACTAATAATGAAGACGTGAGTGGAAGAATCGAACAAGTAACATTTCGTAACATACGGACAATACCTCATTTTACCCCTAATTATTTTAATAAAACTTGTAACTGATCTACTTCATAACCTAGCTAATATATCTGGCTACACATATAATTCATAGTTTTTCTACTTCAAATAATTTTTCCGGCCCTAATGCCTCCATTTAAGCAAAAAAACAGGAAGTTTTTCATGTTACTTACCTTATTCTTCCGCTCACGTCTTGTGGTGGGTCACGTCATATTATTTATGGTGTGAAGAAACGACGGAATCCAGTTACTTAAAATTGTTAATGTAATAGTTATTAGAAGTATAAAACATATTTCGCTGTCTGTACCTATCCATCTATACAAATAAAATGCGAAAGTACGTGTGTCTATCTGTTACTTCTTCACGCCCAAACCGCTGAACCGGTTTTGCTGAAGTTTGGTATGGTGATATTTTGAGTCCCGGGAAAGGACATAGGACACTTTTTACCCTGAAAAATTTAGAGTTACGGGCGTAATTATTCAAAACGGTTCAATGGATTTCAATAATAATAATAATACAAGTATGGATTATGCATTTGAGACCTTTATTAATATAGGTATAATTTGATAATAATTAGGTACTACATAATATTAAGTTAATAGTATTGATACGCATATTACCTACTATTTTTCTGCTATAGGATCTGGACTGAATCAAAGGTGTATCAATTGGATTTAAATAGCAGAATCTGGCTTCAAAAATACCACAACAGAGTTTGTTATAATTGTAGCAATTATTGTATAATAAACTCTCTTTCATCAAACAACCAATAATGGTAAATCGACACAAAACCCTTTTGAAGTATTATTTGATTATTTTTCTATTTTTATAATAAGTTTAAAAGATCATAAAATTAATATTCACGGTGTGTGGTGCACTTTGATGTTTGTTTATTTCTTTTTTTTTCTGACACATCTGCTGCGTTTGAAAGAGGCACTGTTTTCCGTGTAGGTGATGCCTTAGTTAAAAAAAAAAAAAGTTGTGAGTAAAGAAAAAATGAATGAAGACGTCATAGTCTGGGTATTGTTCTTTTTAATTTCGAAACCAATTTTGTCTGGTAGTTTAGTCTAGTAACCAATATTATTTACATTATAAAAAAGATTAAAATTCATAATCAATTAAAATCATAGAACATTGTACGTACTCGTAAATTATTATTGAGTTAAAATAGGTTGAATGGGTCTTATTCTGTTTAGTGTCTTTTTCTATGTCAGGTCAGAACATATTGCACGAAAAACCTAACTCGTGGGTAGAGCCACCTTCAATAATAATATTCTAGTATCTAACTAGTAACTTTATTCTGTTAAGTTTCGGATTAGAACATGTCATCATCTTTAAATTTGTGAAGTATTTTGCAACTTAGATACTAACTAAATTTGCTATAAAGTAAAGCGACATAATATTTTGTACCTAACACCAGCTATTGAAGCATTCCACGAAATTAGAAGCACATAAAATCTAAAATATTACGAAGTATCTGAAAACCAATGCAGTATGCATTTTAATCTACAAATAAAAGTAATAAAATTTCATATAAGTCGTTATTGGATTTAAATTCTATGCTTGAATTAATTAAATGATCATAATCTTGACCGTAAATGGTAGAACGACGTTTTTTGTTTTTCGTTATCTATGTACAATTTCTCGACTAGACAGCTACTGTGTCGAATGGTAATGATACACCGTGGTTACGCACTTAATAGTGAAGTGCTTAGATTTCTATCGATAAAACAAGAAAATGTGTCACTTTATTACCAAGATTTGTATAATGTCACTTTATTGATAAGAATTTATAATAATTATTAAGTATGTGACTTTTTCAAAGACGAGTGAGCGAAGACATCTAGTAAACAATATAATGATAAAAATTTGGTGTGTAGTGTGTTTGCTGCATAAAATAATAACAAAACATTAAAATAGTTATCATCAATTATTCACATGTAACTGAAAATTGCGCGATTAAAAACACATCTGTGTTATCATGGTAATTTTAAAATAATCTGCTGCAAATTTATTCCATGTTTATTATTTAATATAAACATTATTTTTCATTCTTTCGTGATATATTCATAAGCTTATGTATTATTAATATCAAGGTTAAGCGAAGTATTCCATACGAAGATATTATATAAGTGACATTTTATATACAAACGACATGTAAGGCCAAGGTAATTACAATAATCATAGCAATTATATGGGAGCAGTGACGTAAATGAATATTTATACTTTAAGAATAAAGATAAAACTTTGATTTTATATAATACTAGATAATGCCCGCAACTCCGTTGCGCCAAAATTCGTTTATCGCGCGGGAACCGTACATTTTTTCGGGATAAAAAGTATCCTATGTTCTTTCCCGGGAATCAAAGTATCTCCATACCAAATTTCAGTCAAATCGGTTCACCGGTACGGGCGTGAAGAGGTAACAGACAGACAGACAGACAGACAGACAGACACACTTTCGCATTTATAATATTAAGTATGGAAGTATTGATGTACCTTTATCTTGTTAATCATATATTTTATTATTAACTACATCAAAATTTTGCATAGTGAGCATTTATTTTTTATAGTAGTATATTCTGACATAAAAAAAATTATCGATAAAAAACATCGATATCTGCACATCACTACTACGATTACTACACGTGTACTTGAAATAGAAATTTATCGATAAACATATAGTAAAAACGTACCACCAATTACTAAGATGAGTGTTGGGAAATTACTACTTGTCGACCTCACGTCTCTCTCAGACATACAAATTACAGTTCGTGAGAAAGAGATAGCTGCAGTAGCAATTCTGTAACTGAACATAATCTTTTTTGTGTGGTGTTGACGGAATCGTCTTTTTAGTAATTTTATAATTGTTATGGTCTTTTTGATTTAGACATTTTGTTTTATTTTCAATAGAATGTAATTATCACTTTTTTATTATAATTATCACCGCACTGTTGGGTTAGCTTGAATTAACAAAGTTAAACATCTTTTTACGTAGTTTACAACCAAAATCTATATTATAAAGGACTGATTTAAGTTTTAATTAATTATAGAAACACACCTAACTTAATTTAATAACTCCTCATAACTGCAAAGTCTTAAGTGCAGCCATATCTCGTAAGTACCACCATTATTATTGTAAGTGCCTACCTCTATTATCTTCCAACTCAACAATATCAAATCAATACAAACTTTTTTCCCACCGTCCCAAAATAAATCATCCATACATCAATTACGTATCAAAATTTAAGTACAATCGACAACGCGTAGCACATCACTATTTTGTACACATCCAATTATTATAACCCCTAACAACTTTGGCATAAGGATGAAAATAGTGTGCAGCTAGTTCTAAGTAAGTGGTAGCTCAAGAGTTAACGTTAAGGGGCCGGGCTACCCTCGAAATTCTCATACATACGTAATACCAAAATCATTTTCTCATACGAAAATATTTAACATGTTTGAGTTATTTTTCAGCTTAAAATAATAATTACCTGTTCCTGTACAAAAATAAACTTCAGAATATAGAAAAACTAAAAAAAATTTTTGTGTATTTTTTTTTTACTAAATTTACTACTAAATATTTAAACACTAAAAAATAGAGTAAAACACTAAAAATATATAAATAAATAGTAAATTTACTACAAAATATTTATACTCTAAAAAATATTTTTTTAGTATTTAAATATTTTGTAGTAAATTTACTATATTTATTTATATATTTTTTAGTGTTTTACTCTATTTTTTAGTGTTTAAATATTAAGTAGTAAATTTAGTAAAAAAATTTATACATAAAAATTTTTTTTTTGTGTTTAAATATTTTGAAGTTAATTTTTGTTTAGGAACCTAGGTAATTACTATTTTAAGCTGAAAAATTACTCAAACATGTTAAATATTTTCTATGAGAAAATGATTTTGGTATTACGTATGTATGAGAATTTAGAGGGTTACCCGGGCTCTTAAGTAGTTAAGTTTGACTTGAATTAGAATCAGAAGTGGAGAATAATTTCAAGTATCAAGGCTGTTTTCCCATGTCGACTTAAATAGACGTATGCTACTATTATAAAGTTGGGAGCTATTACGATAAAGATTAAAAATACAGCTTGTCAATAAAGAGTATGTAGACGCTGAACAAAATTTTAAATCACATGAAATTTATAAAAAATATATATACATTTCATGTGATTTGATGACATGTGAATCTTAAATCAGATAAAAAAATATGAATGATAATTATAATATTATTGAATGTGAGCAAACGTTGCCTGTTGAAATACGCAGTGAATTATTATTTTTAACAAAAAATTAAAACCGACTTCCAAGGTAAAAACAATAAGTATTAGTATGAACTAAAAAGTATTAAATAATTCTTACTCTTTAATAGTGCCTCTTTCAGAATTCGTCTAAATCTCAACTACTTCTGTACATACTATAGCTTCATTATTTTGAAGTCGGTAATTTAATTTTTTGTTAAAAATAATAATTTCACTCTTTTTAGTTATTTATCGGTAAACATAAGCTGTCAGTTGTAGATATATAGGATTTAGGTATGAAACTATCACAACTACTATACTCAGGCAGTTTCAAAAAAGTTTTATGCTATGTCTCAAAAGCCATGAGCCATACCCTACTATAAATATACAGACCTGTCATGAAATTGCTACTATAACACGTCGTTATTTATTACTTATTTACTATAATATTATTACTGAATTATCATGAATAGAATTTGTATAATAGCATACTTTCAGTTCTTAAAACAATGATGAAACCCCCAAACTTTCATATGAAAACTTAGATATCTGAGTTCACTACCACTTTAGAATTTCTTAAAGAACTCCAAGCATATATCCCTGTGCTAAGTACTCACATACAGTTTTGCTCGATAGTTTTACTCGACGTCGAGCAAAAACCACTGTGTGGACCGCAAAACTCACGGCTCGAAGGCTCGCATCGAGCCAGTTTGAAGGCTCGAATCGAGCCAGCTTGACAAATTTTTTGACACTAGTTTTTATTATTCGTAGAGCCTAATTTCCTTCGAACTGGAGTAAAACTATCGAGCAATGCTGAATGTGTGGACAAAAGCCCGAGCCGTGGTTTTTACTCTACGCGATTGCTCGACCAGCAAAACCGTATGTGAGTACTTACACGAGTTCATCAAGCAATGCTGAAATGTTCAAACGCCTATCTCTGAAGGCTCTAGAGTTCTGGTTCAGTGACTTTCGTTGTATGGGTCTAAACACACTAGGCTGAATTACGCCGGCGTAAATTCCGCCGCGTTTAAATTTGCATACAAAATACGGGCCGAACGCGAGGGGTGACACACTATAATGTCGTATTTTGTATGCGTTTGACATTTGCGGCGGAAACTACGCCGGCGTAATTCAACATAATAAAATATTATGCATAACTACTTTAAGCTACAATAATATAACTATATATTTTGTCCCAATCAAGGAGTTTCCTAGATCAAATTACCAACTTGGTAATCACAACAACAAGTTTAAATCATTTACTTTGTAACAACATTGATACAATTTTCAAAATCACTCGACAAACTCGAGTCTCGATCGAAAATACTATGAAAAGTACCAATAATAGGGTCGTAACTCATAACGATGCATCGTGTGATGGTACTGACAATTATGATGGTGATGATGATGATGATGAATGTAATTTGCATAGTAGCATATGCTTTCAGTTCTTAAAACATCGCCGAAAGTCCCAAACTTGTATCTATAAGGAATCCGGAGTTCTCTTAGTATCTTCGGAACCACAGCATGCCTTGGTGTGAAATCTTACTTTTTGGTAGCATATGCCTAGGATCCTTCACATAAAATCAAAATCACTATATGTTTCCATATAAATTTTGAGGAGTTCTCTCGATTACTCATGGATCCCATCATCAGATCACCACTTTTGTGAACATGGTACCAAATTGGAGTTGAACCCCATACAACAAAATAAAAAATTTGAAAATCGGTTCACAAACGGCGGAGTAATCGTTGAACATACACAAATAAAAATAAAAAAATAAAAAAAAAAATATCCACAGCCGAACATAATATAACCTCCTCCTTTTTTTGGAAGTCGGTTAAAAAATAATATTCTATCTTGATTGCGTTTTAAAAAGTATTTCAGACTTCAGTTTATATAATAAGTAAGCTTTAATCTTAGAGTAACACAAAACTTTCTTGACAAGTAATAAGTTTTTTTTGTTTTCAAAAAATTCACCGTCACATTTCTAATAAGGACCATTTGAATTAAATAATTACTAATAACTTTCTAATACAATTAGTCACAAGAATACTTGAGACAAGAGCCCTAATCTGTCAAAGAAATCAAAACTGTTTAAAAAACAATATAGTACAATGAAAATCTTGACTATATTATAATTATTAAATAGTACACTCAAAATTTCAATTATAATAATATTACTAAACAGTAGTTTAAAAATGTATTGTTATTACAATAGCATCTTAATCATTAAACATCTTCTTAAACGAATTAGTGGGGACGCGCCCTAATTTAAGGCGACTTTAGACTTGTAAAATTAATGACTGTTTCCGGGAGTTTTTTAAGACTACACGACAGTCAATAAATTGCACTGTAATTATACTTGAGCTGTTGAGAGGTAATTTGAGTTAAGACTGGATAATAGGAGATTTATTGGCTCAACAATCTGTTAATTTTGTGTGGATTTATACAGGCTGTAACATAACAGAGTGATAATACTTTAGGATGTGTACTGTGTACATATTATATCCTGATAGAGTTTACCCTGAAGGTATCAGACCATTTTTTTTTATATTATTGTACGAACAAAAATGTATGATGTGGGCAATTCTCACAGAAACATTGAAGTCAATAGTGACATTTTTAGCGCTGGTACTTTTGAGTAAGTTACTATGTGAACATTTTGCCATAAATTCCATACATTTTCTGATAAGCTCTTCATTAAAAATCAATTAATCATTAGAAACTAACTGCCGCACTCAGAGACTAAGGACTCAGTTATTACTTAACTGTAATTAAATGAAGATTTTTCACATAATCCCCTTGCATTATCTGTCAAAATATTAATTTAATATCAGTTAAGTGATTAATATTTGTCTCTCAGTGCAGCAGTAAATGCGGCAGTAAGATTCGCCCAAAGTATCCGATAAGGAGCCTTAATTTATAATTATCGCAAAGTTCATAAAAATTAATTTCAACCACAACCACGTAACTGTCATAACATCTTAAACCTGGTCTTAGGATGGTCTTAAAAAGACCTTCAAGCTATCGAACTTAGCTTGGTTGAACCGACTTCGCCCATATTGATGTCAATTTAGTCGAATGGTTGTCGTAACATAAAAAGTAACGTCTGTAAAGCTACGTGCACACGATCTTAAGTGCCAAATCTGCTCAGTATAAAGGAAGTTTTAATTTAGTGTTACGGTTATGTTTAATTTAGAAAAAGAGTTTATTTTAAATATTTGTCTGAATGCATTTTGCTTTTATATTTTGTTGATATTGGACCGATTAGATTTCATATGAAGCATTTAAAGCTCAGTAAATATTTATTGAGATTTTCAGCTTATTTATCCCATTTACAGTTTACATAGTAAGCCTTATATTCGAACAAAAGCATTATTATTTTGTGGCTTGAAGGTAAAAAGTTTGCGTATTTATGTAAACCTTTAAGGTTAACCTTGTGCAGCGAAAAACAAAAAAATAATTACCCACCACAAAGTGTATAAAGATAAAACGAAACACTTATGCATTATTTTTATCTTAACAAGAAATCTACACAAACAAAGAAAACTACGGTTGAGAAACGGAAATAAATAAAAAAAAACATTTTATTATTTTTTCAAGTGTGCACAAACGCTTTATAAAATGTACAATATTGCTGTTTATGGCTTAATACCTTCTCAATGATCTTCGTTTGACGCTAAACTAAAATTTACCGCGGATTTGACTGAGGTATGAGTATGAGCAAAGTACAGCGTGGCACAGCGTATAATTATATTATAAAAGTCGTAATAGGTATTAAAATGTCTGTCTCATATCTAGTTTAATCTGCTAAACCGATTTAAATGAAGTCTGGTGTGCAGTAGCTCTACCATGAGTTTAAAGCTATAGTTTTTATCGATACTCAATACCGACTACGTAAATTTTTAGCATAGCGATTTTAGTTCCGCAAGTGACCGCTAGAGGCGCTGTAAATTTTGTCATACTAAAAATTTACTATAGCTTTAAACTCATGGTAGAGCTACAGATAAGAGAGAAACGGGAAGCGGAAAAAAACTGGAACTTTAAGAAACGGGAAAAGACACTAGTTTTATTGATATTTTCAATGTAACAGGAACAAAAGTTATGTTAGGAGGGAAAATTTAAACACTCAAATAAACAACTTTATAACATACTAAAACTACTCAACAAATCAATTCCCTAAAGACACTAAACGAAATAAACAACACATATTACGAAATAAATCAAACTGAAATTCCGAAAATAGGATAGCAATTAAACAGCGCAATGTCAAGACTGTAAACTATTTTAAAGACAGGGGTTCTGTCAAAAAACGCGGTGACAAATGTGACGTCAACTGTCACGGTGACAGCTACACGCACAGTGACACTTTAATTTCGGGTCAAACAGCCCCAAAGTGGCTGTCGGAAATCCAGAATTGCCCCAAATTGAAACGCAAAGAATTCGGAGGAAAAGTGACAGGCACTCTGTATTTCTAAATTTAAGTTAATTTTGAGGTATTTTGTTTAAATCTCGCTTGTTTTTGACGTGACACATCCCTATTTCCAATTAGTGTCCGAAATTTCTGGATTCCATCTTCTTAGTTAAAACTTGCGCCGTTACTTAACTAGTAGTTCCACGCAGCACCGGACACTAAAATAAATCCGAGGGAAATGCATATTTTTCTGCAAAAAAAGGAACAGTTGTCTGCAGTTCTATATTGTGACATAAAAATGGGTCCATTAATTCGTGAGATTATATATAGTGATGTCTAATAAACAAACTCTTAAACCGTTTGTTATATTATATAGTATTTGTAATATTACCAGCCTGAAGCCTAATATTTTGTTTTACTGCCTAGGAAATAGGAATTAGGAGACTATAAAAACAAAATAAAATTTCAGCTCCTATCCAATATTTTTGTTGTAAGTACATTTACGGCTTATGTTGTAAGTTGTAACACTTAGGATTTCACGTTGTAACCTTTTATAGGTGTTGCGATACAACCTTTTACTATAGCAAACAAAATACTATTCTAAGTTTCTTTGATTTGTATCTATGTGATTTATTTCGATGTGTTTTGAATGCTATCTATGTGACGGTAATGGCGTAGGTTGAAGTTAGTTAATTCGGTAAGCCAATACCTTTTACATTGGGACAAGGAATTATTCCTCGAACGTTACAACGACTATTCGACACACACAAAACACTTACCAAATTTGCTGGGCTTATGTTGCGTAGAAGTCGAGTAGGTAATTGCTCAGAGGAGCTTCGGACCTTTGGGCAGTTAGGTATCTTCTAGATCTAGATCTTCCAGCCGGCCGGCACACACACACGATATATATAGTTATAGTCTAGATTTCAGTGTCCACACACAGTTCACAAGGTATGTGCTTGGTTGAAGTGCAACTAGGAGCTGCACTCGCGTTCGGTACAAGAGCTTTTGTTTTAGCGTCCTGCTCGATGTCAAGGTGGCGACTGACCATACGCACCCCGCGCGGTTCGCGCTTCGTATGTACTCGTCTAATCGTCGTTCGTTCAAGTACCATTGACGCGCGGTAAAATTAAAAACGAATATAGAAACGATACATTCCGCCCACCAAAATACCAACTGGGATTTTTCTAAAATTGATAAAAGAAATGATAAAATATGAATAACTTACGATACTAAGCTTAAGATACTAGGTTGTTACTAGAACTAAACGTTACGGTAATGTATTGTCACTCCATAGGAAGAGGACATAATTTGACCAAAGGTCGTTTGAGCAGATGATCATGGCTAGTTCGGACAGTAGCCACTCGAACTACTCCATCTGGTCCAGGATGTAGTGATACCACGCGTCCCAGCGGCCAGTGGAGAGGAGGTCGATTGGTATCTCTAATCAACACGATAGAATTAACGCTCAATGGTTTCGAATCTTTGGTCCATTTTGCTCGCTGAGTTAGACCATTCAGGTATTCATGCTTCCAACGCTTCCAAAAATGCTGTTGGTAAGATTGAATAAGCTGCCACCGGTTCAATCGATGAAGTTTAACGTCAGTGTAATCTGGATCCGGTACTGCAGTTAAAGGTTCCAACGTTAGAAAATGACCCGGGGTCAAGACGCTTAAGTCGTTAGGGTCCGAGCTCAGTGGACACAAAGGTCTGGAGTTCAAAACGGCCTCAATTTGAATGAATAGTGTGGCAAGCTCTTCGAAGGTCAAAGCCTGATCACCAACGATACGATACAAATGCGATTTCGCGGCTTTGATTTGAATTTCCCATGCTCCTCCAAAGTGGGGGGCAGAAGGGGGATTAAATTTAAAAGAAATTCGCTCTGCTTGTGAGGCTTGTTCTACATATGATGCGAGTTGTGCGCTCGCGCCTACGAAATTGGTACCGCAATCCGAATGGATAACGTTACATCGACCGCGGCGAGAAATGAATCGACGTAATGCCGCGATGAAGCCATCGGTCGATAAAGTAGATACTACTTCGAGATGTACGGCTTTTGTACTTAGGCACACAAACAAGCATAAATAGGCCTTATCCAGCTTAGCGCCCCTATGGGTACCTAATTTGATTCGAAAAGGCCCTCCAAAGTCAATGCCTACCTCCGAGAACGGCTTTGTTTGATTAACGCGAAAAGCAGGCAAATCACTCATAAATGGTTGTAAAGGTTTCGGGTTAAGACGATAACATCGTATACATTTCGAAAGTTGATTTCGAATTGCACGTTTTGCCGCAAATATCCAGAATTGTTGTAAAACTAAATAATGAGTCGTATTCAAACCCGGATGCAAATTATTTCGATGAACAGATTCGATAACGGCTGTTGTCAGAACACACCTCCTTGGTAACAAGGCAGGGTGTTTATGTTCAAATTCCAGGCCCGAGTGAGCTAGACGGCCGCCCACCCTGAGAATACCTAGACTATCGATAAATGGATTTAGCTTTCGAAAGCTGCGCGGTAATGATTTTCCCTGTTTTAAATTTGAAATTTCTAAAGAAAAATAGCGATCTTGAAAATGTTTGACGATAATAAGTAGCGCACGATGACGCTCGACTTCGTTAATGAAATTATTCTCGTATGATAGTCCTGTACGACGCGCGTTATTAACAAATCTATGAATATAAGCAAAAATGCGACAAATTTTGTCGAGAGATGAATATTTCTCGAACATTCGATCGATAATGGACGGTTGTTGATCGGTATCGCTATTATCGATTACGAGAGCTACGCGACGCTGCTCAGATAAGACCACATCACTGTTAGCATGGGTCCTCGATATGTCCTCTGGCCAATGCGAAGGTGATTGGGACAGCCAATGAGGCCCCGCCCACCAAAGCGAGTTGTTCAATAGCTCGTTGGGCAATTGGCCACGTGAACAGACGTCTCCGGGATTCGTAGCAGAAGGAACGTGCCTCCAGCACTCGGTAGGTACGATATCCTGGATATGACTGACACGATTTGCGACAAAAGTCGCCCATCGCGACGAAGGCGATCGCAACCAAGCCAGGGTAACAGTGGAGTCACACCATAGAAAAATCTCATGTACGGGAATCCGTAAGGTGTCCTTGACGAACTTCATGAGATCGGCGAGTATAACGGCTCCACACAACTCTAAGCGAGGCAGCGACTGCTTCTTAAGAGGAGCAACGCGAGCTTTTGCACAAACGATAAAAACACGTATAGAACCGTCAGACAAGGTCACACGTAAATAAATGACAGCGCCATACGCCAATTCAGAACTATCGCAAAAACCATGTAACTGATACGATGAAGCGTTTTCACTAAAGAATTTACGTGGAATCTTTAAGTTCTTAATCAGGGAAAGCTGACGAGAAAAATTGCTCCATTGAGAAACAATTTCCGGTGGGGGAGTTTCATCCCACGACAGACCGATAATCCAAAGTTTTTGAATTAAAACCTTGGCTAGAATTGTTAGTGGGGACAAAAAACCTAAAGGGTCAAAGATTCTAGCCACCTCACTTAGAATCGTTCGCTTGGTACATGACAGGTTTATCGGTTGAACGTTAAAAACGAACGAATCCGAGGCAGGCTCCCATTTGAGGCCTAGAACCTTGACGGTGGTGTCTGTCGCTTCGGTGAAAGTTCTAGATTCAGATAGACAAACCTCTGAGGGAAGATCACTCAGAAGTTCAGGGCAGTTACTTACCCATTTTCGCAGCTCAAAGGAACCACGACCTAGAAGAGTGATAATTTGTGATTTTATGTCACGTGCCTCCTCCAGCGAAGAACTTCCGGTGATGACGTCATCAACATATATATCGGAAGTTAACACGGTTTTAGCCTTCGGGTACTTGTGACCTTCATCGTTGGCTAATTGCTGAATGACGCGACATGCAAGAAATGGAGCTGAAGAAACTCCGTACGTTACGGTATTCAAGATGTACTCTTGAAGGGGCTCATCTGGATGAGCGCGCCAAAAAATACGTTGATAATTGCGATAATGAGGCGCTAAATTAATTTGACGATACATTTGACGAACATCACACATGAAAACTACCTCATGCTCGCGATACCGAAGAAGGATCTCAACAATATTGGACTGCAACTTTGGACCAGTCAGTAGTGTGTCGTTTAGCGACTTGCCGGTAGCGTCCTTGGCAGACGCGTCGAAGACGACACGAAGCTTAGTCGTCGCGCTATCCGGTCGCAGAATGCAATGATGCGGTATATAATACCTACCCTGCCCGACCTGTTTAGCAGACACTAATGACATATGCCCACTTTCGTTATAATCGGTCATAAAGTCGATATATTGTTGTTTGAGAACCGGATCACGAGATAAGCGTCTTTCAATGGCATGAAATCGTCGAAGAGCAATATCTCTAGAGCCTTCAAAAATTGGCTCTCCGTTATCCTTGAAAGGAAGAGAAACGAAATATCTACCCGTCTCGTCACGATAATGATCATTGGTGAAAATGTTTTCACACAATTGATCTTCTGGAGAAAGACGAGAGGAAGAAGGAACGTTATCGATTTCCCAGAAACGTTGAACGATTGTATTTAAATTATGGTCAAGAGCCTGAGAAGCAGGCATACCTAACAAACACGAAGAAGCGAGTTTACTTTTACCTAAAAGAAGCCATCCGAATATAGAATTGAATGCCTGTGGTTGAGAAGAGGTGCCCTTTATACGTTGCTCAAGAAGCGACTCAGCGAAAACATCGGCACCCAACAAAACATCGATAGGGCCAGGAATGTCAAAACCAGGATCAGCAAGCGGTAATGTTTTAACTTCCCACCCATTCGTGTTCAGTTTCGCTATCGGTTGCTCGCCGCATATGTTTGGAACAACGAACATATCAAGTCTGAATCTATCGTTATTGTTAGTACCTACATCGCAAGTAATCACGCCGCCCACCGTGGCAGGATTGCCTCCTAGGCCAAGAATGTTGACGTTAGTAGCGATAGGCTGCAAGCGCAGCTGTTGTGCAGCTCGAGCCGTTATGAAGTTGTTTTGGCTTCCGGTATCAAACAGCGCGCGAAAACTATAAAATTCGCCGGATGCGTCGCGAATCTGTATTATGGCGGTCGCGAGTAGCACCGTCGTCGGAGACGGAGAAGAAATTTCCTTCGATACTAAGGTCGTTGAACTTGACTTGTCATCTGATGACACGGACTTAATTTTCGGTAACTCGCGATGCAAAAGAGTGTGATGTTTACGTTTACATTGTTTACATGTAAATATTGAAGTGCATTGTTGCACGGAATGTGATGCGCTCAAACAATTATAACACCATTTCCTATCAGTGGCCACGGCCATACGTTCATCCATCGATTTTGAAAGAAAAGATTGACATGCCATTATGCTATGCTTATCGCCGCAATAAGAGCACTTACGACCAAGCGGTAGTGTAGACGATACCTTAGTATGGCTGCCGTTCCGTGCAGCGCCAGTGCTAGTATGTGAAGAAACTAGTGTGACATTTTGTCGCTTCGATTTCAACGAATTTATCGGAAACTCTTTAGACAACGGCGCGGACTTATTATTGACATTACTACGGTCGGTAAAATGAGTGTCACGAATCAAAGCTTCACATTTCGAACGCAAAAAATCTTTAATTTGAGTATAGGATAGGAGATCCACATCACTATATTTTTCTTCTAATTCGCGTCTTAATTTAGGATCGAGCTTCGCCAAAATGCGATAACTAAGAACAAAGTCCCACTGCTCGACAGGCAAGTTTAATTGTTTCAATATAGTTAAATTCTCTTCGATAGAATCGAGCGAGTTTCGAAATTCGTGAGCGTTACCTAATTTAAAATTAACTTCTAAAATGTCACGCCAGCATGTAAAAGCCAATTCGCGCTTATTCTCGTATCGCTTTCTTAGCGCATCGTATGCGCTAGAATAATGCTCTGCTGTAACAGGAAATGTTCGAATTAATGATAAGGCATCACCGCGCAAAACGGAAACCAAATAATGAAATTTCTCAATATTAGTTAACTGAAAACATTCGTGAATCAACGCGTTATAAGTTGCTATGAATTCGGGCCACTCCTTGATAATCCCTGAAAATGTCGGTAAAGTAATTTTTGGTAGGCGTATATTACTAGCGGTCGCAATCGCAGCGCCCGAGTCGCGGCGCTGGTCAATCGGCAGATCACACGGTTCAAACTTGCGCTGCAACGTAACTACTTGAAAGTACATGTCGTCGAACGTCTCCTGAATCTCGTCATCCTTGTCGTCGACGTCTTCTTTCAAAAGGTCTAAAATGGAAAAATGTGCCTCTTGAAAGTCATTAGCAATAGACTTTAATTCTTGACAATACGAAAGAAATAACTCGACCTTTGATAGGTCAGACTGAGCCGAGTTACCGACCTCCAAGGCTTTCGCTATTCTATTATAAGCGATAGTTCGTTTACGACGAAGACTTGGTAAGTTGCTCATGGTATATTTAACGGTAGGTTTAGATTTACGCCTCGTTAGATAAGACATACTTATAAATCACCACAATAAACGACAATGGTAAAACTCGCCTCAATCGGTAACAATTGAAAAACAATATTACAATGGAAGAAACAATTAGCTTATCAGTTTTTATGACCGTCGCGGCCGGTCGCCGGCGACCGCTCAGCACGTAAACAAGTCGGACTTGATATAATACCTAGGTCACTGGAATAGACACTGCACTACTATAGAAATTATTCAATGTCTATGCAAAAATGCTTTACGAAATTTACTTCGATATATTTACTAATCGTTTAAAAATATCGATACGAATATTGTTTACCAGAAAATAAATCAACTTTACGATAATTACGTTATGAGATGAAAAGATCCAGTCGTTAAGTGCGATAAGCGCATCTACTGATAATACATCGATGGCTTTGACGATAGTGAAATACGGTAAGGTACCTAATATGCCTCGGTGGTGCGATCGGTACGAAGTATTGCTAAGTTCACTCGATACGATACGATATTTGTTAAGAAAAGAGAACAAGCAACCTGAAATGAAATAACACTTCGGCAAAATAATTAGGTATTAGTTCGGTAAATTCGGTATAGGTTGGAACATTTAACCTTGAACAGAAATTACGAGAACGCTCGATAACTTTTTTTTATGAAAACAAAAGGCGGTAGTTGTGAAAAGCGATGGACCAAAGATTTTGCTATTATTCGTTAATTTGGAATTCTAAACTAAGTTTTTATGAATGATTACGAATGAATAAATCGGTATTTGGCAGGCTGAATGTATTTTTACCCAAAAATCCCGGGTTTCGGCACCAGAAAATGTGACGGTAATGGCGTAGGTTGAAGTTAGTTAATTCGGTAAGCCAATACCTTTTACATTGGGACAAGGAATTATTCCTCGAACGTTACAACGACTATTCGACACACACAAAACACTTACCAAATTTGCTGGGCTTATGTTGCGTAGAAGTCGAGTAGGTAATTGCTCAGAGGAGCTTCGGACCTTTGGGCAGTTAGGTATCTTCTAGATCTAGATCTTCCAGCCGGCCGGCACACACACACGATATATATAGTTATAGTCTAGATTTCAGTGTCCACACACAGTTCACAAGGTATGTGCTTGGTTGAAGTGCAACTAGGAGCTGCACTCGCGTTCGGTACAAGAGCTTTTGTTTTAGCGTCCTGCTCGATGTCAAGGTGGCGACTGACCATACGCACCCCGCGCGGTTCGCGCTTCGTATGTACTCGTCTAATCGTCGTTCGTTCAAGTACCATTGACGCGCGGTAAAATTAAAAACGAATATAGAAACGATACAATCTATATAAATATTATAAATGCGCAAATGTGTCTGTCATCTAGTCAATAGTCATCTAGTCAATAGTCATCTAAAATTATTGAAATTCCTAATATTATATTGACTCAATTGTGAAACAATTTAAAGCCAAATTAGCAAAATCAACTCTGCTGATTTGGCTATCAGGTGTCAGAAATGGTCTTTGTGACTGTATGCCATATGGTTGAATAGTATCTGAATTCCTCAATTCATAATCATAGTAGGTATGACTTGTTTTCCATAATCAGAACAAATGCTAATCCATACTTGCATACTGATAATATAATTAATGCGAATGTGATTATATCTGTTACCTGCTCAAACTGCTAGACCGATTTCGATGCTTAGGGCCTGTTTCACCACTTCCTGATAAGGCTATTCAACACTTAACTTGACAGATAGAGTATGGTGAATCTGTCAAATAAGCCTATCCAGCACCTTATCAGGAAATGGTGAAACATGCCCTTAAGGCCATTAAGGCTCCTCTCGCAAAAAAAGCGTGCAGATGAAACCACTTTTCATCGGCATTAACAGAGAAATTATATCTGAAAAAAATAATTGTAATCTACATGATATGATACGTAATTTGGTTTTGCCATATTTTTTCTATCGGTATCACATAATAAAGAAATAAAAAACCAAATCACCTCCAAATCGTTGAATGAAACCACTTTACTCCTTCATTATTTATCAAAAGAATATATAAAAAATATCTACTGCTTTGCAATACATAAGTTGATAATATGTTTTTTTTACTTTTTTGAAATATGTATTATATTAAGCATTAAAAAGGTTTTTTCTCCTATTTCGCCCTATCATGGACGCGGCGAGCGTCGTAACCGCCACCGTACAAGGCGCGCTGTTATGAATGTTATTTTAATGTTATTTACGTCGATATTCGCACTGACAGACAATGATCAAGGTCATTGGCGGATATAGAGGCCTTAATATCATGATACTTTGCACCCTGGTAAAAGACAGAAGAGAGTTTTAACACGAAATAATAATATTATATACGGTTTCGCAAAAATTACGGGCTAATAATTTACTAAATTACAGCTATATTTTAAGGTGCTCCCTCACCGGGAGTATTCGCTTTTAATGTAACGTTACAGAGTCGAGCATTACATCAGTAAGGGAGGAGAGCCGAGCAGCAGGGCAATCGCGCTAAATGTTTTCAACTGAACCGCAAGTGAAACTCGGACGTTGATCGACTTTTGGAACGATTCGGTATCGCGCTACCGTTTTGACAGCCAGTTGAGACGTTACTGAACCTCAGCCCAAGCGCAAACGCTGTGAAAACAAAAAGTTGATACAAAGCTACTTCTACTCGCACGTTTCTGAAACGTTTCTTATTTTGGTGTGTTAAATTGACGAAAATCGATGGAAAAATATAACATAAGCTATAATTAAATTATAATATAAGCTTATGTTTTACTTCAAAGCTCTTCAAAGGACTATTTGAGTTTGTTAAAAAGGTAATTGAACTTTGACATTACTTACATACTTCTTTACGTAAATGTTTTCTATGCCACAAAAAACTTTTGTCACAACTTCACAAGTCACATCTCAACACGGCTTTTATAAATTAAAGTAAAACAATATGAATTTAACTACGTAAATTATAAACTCCAAGTAATAATCATCCACAAATCACAATTACTACTTGAAACAACTTCACTCGTGTCATATTCATTCGTAAATAAACAATTTGTCAATAAAATTGACCAATTAACGCATCGGAAAAATTATGTCCATAATTAAACCAATCAAGATTAAATCAGAAGGGCGCTGATTGGTCCGCTGCAATGTCTGTCTAAAGGTCAAACGTTGCGCTCCGTTCGAGTTCCATCTAAGATTGAGTTACGGTTGGAACGTTAGCACGATACTGAAATTTGTTCAGACGCAGCGGAACCGAACCGTAACTGAACCACAACCAAAGCAGATGTGAACCTGAATTGAAACGTTTAAAAATAACGCGATTGTCCTGCTGTACAATGCGCACCAGCTTGTAATGATACAATGTGTAATATTGTACGCTTTGTAATGATACAATGTTTAATGTATTGATACAACTTGTAACATCAATGTTACGTAACAGTAAAGTCAACTTGCTTTGGAATGCTCACTATATAGTCAGTCGAATCTATAATATAAACATTACACGATAATGCTCCTCGTGAGAGAGCACCTTAACATCCAACATTAATATAACGAGCAAAATTAAGTTTCCATGACATCAAGCGACAGATTTTTTAATTTTGAGTTTTGAGCAATCAAAACGATTTAAGTAACATAAGAATATCATTTATTATTTAGTTTAGATACTGTTTCGAAACCATATCAAAACTGTATTGTAGATGTAACAACCCTGCTCGTCTCTGATAAAGTCAATATTATTGTAAAAGGCCGTGCAGTGCATCCATTATAGAAAAAAAAAACAAAGAGGTGCCTCTAAAAGGCAGGGAACTAATCTTTTACGGGGTGCTATTTGCATTTTTTGCTCTTCAGGTAGTTTCCTTAAGTCAATATAGACAAGTACAAACGTGTTGTATTTGGAAGTGTTATAACGTAAATCTACCAGCTTAAAAAGACGTTTTTTATGCTATACCATAACTTATGAGTCATTAGTGATTACTATGATCAAAGTATGAAAGTTTTTTCACTCGTGGGGTTCCTGATAAAAATTGAAAATTAGAAACAAAAGTGACATAATACTAAATATTATGTCATGATTATTCTTATGTCCATAATCTTGACAATTTTAGAACAAGCAATAAAGGGAATTTTGCATGGGTAAAAATTATTATTACTGCACTGACATAGTATGTACTACGTACGTACTTACTACCTCAGTGTATTACTGTAATTTTTTTTATAAATTCTTATAACAATTACATACTTAATTTAACTAGAAGTTATAGAAAAAGATGGATTTAAAAAATATGTTTAGTGTCACTTTTATTTTCGGAGTTCAATTTATCAAATCAAGCTTTAACGAATATTATATCGAAACCCCATATTAATATCGACTAAATCAGCACCATTCTTTTGCCATCCACAAGTGGATTAAAAAAAACGTCAACATCTCCAAGAAAGTGTTCCCTTTCCCTTTTTCAAAACAACATTACTACCTGTGAACTGGTTGGAAGTTGGCAAAAACCATATTGGTAACAAAGGGCGTTGAACAAAAGGAACCCGGCACCAGGCTGTCTGTAATAGCTAAGGGCCAAAACACAGGGAGCGATTGGAGTTTTAAATTTTGGTGGATTTAGGATAGACTTTGAATATAAACACAAATATTTAGTAACAATAATGCGTTAATTGGATCCCCACACTAGTCAATACCTATATGTCCTGTGGGGACAAATAATAATAAGTAGGACAAGGGGAATATTATGTTAGTAATTTGAATAACTCGGTTTATAGCGTTTCTTGGCACTCCGAAGCCTAGTATTAACTATTTAATAATCTGTGCTGAATTCGGATTTTTAGGTGAATGGTTCTATTATATTGGTATTATATTGTATCAGCTAGTTCATTTATTTTTACGACTAAAATAATGGACGGTCCATTCAAAATATTTTGCAATTGCTTTGGGTAACATATTTACATAATATTATTATTTCAATTTAAACATACTTTACAAAGGGTTGAAAATGTATCATTCGGGCCAAATATTAATATTTATAAGCAAAACCGTCCTATCTGTAGTCACCCTTAAATGCTAATGGTTATGGAATGTATGGGCAAAGTAAAAGGCATCGGGAGTTACTATTTGTACACGTGGTACCAAAGCTTATGTTATAAGCTTTAAAAATATCAATAGTAATATAGATGACGAAAGTGTGTCTGCACTCTGCTTGTCTTTCACCTCTTTATGCTACGTTTTGATGCTTGCCGAGCCACGGCAAACCTCCACAAGCCCGAGCGTGAAAACAGGTGAAATGGCTTCGCTTGCGTGAGCTTGCGGACGCTTGTAGACGATCGGGAGTAGTGTCGGTTTTTGGACAGAGATCAAAGGGCATGTACGTAATACACTGACGCGTTCACGAGCGTGAAAACGACTTACAAATGCAAAGCGAGATTTGTGGAGGCTTGTGGCTTGTGGAAGCTTGCCGTGGCTCGGCAAGCATCAAAACGTAGCATTACGATTTACGGCTGAAACGATTTAGATGAAATACTTTTAGAGATGGAGAAGAGAGATAGAATTTTCGACGCAACAGAGTTGCGGGCGTCATCTAGTTAGTTTATACATTCGGTGTTAGTTGTAATGTTTGTATCTTATTCATTTGTTTAATGCCTCTGATTCTTTAAATTACCTGTAACTAAAGGTTCAGCCAACGAACATGACGCGTAGATGCTAAAATGACGTCACACTTTTTGACAATACATTTTTTTTTATTTTTTAGAGAAGGCAGGTCGTTATAGCCCTGACGTCACTGCGACCCATGAGGATCTATTGTGACCCCTTCGCACTAGAGAATCAGCCCCAACCCAATACTGCTCATAAATTGAACGATATGGTTGGGGTTGGTGCCACGAATTTCCTCTGTGGATGAGTATTCGTGGCGACCAAGGTGCCTGTTCCTGCTCTGTAGTAGAGCAGGACAGTCGAGGAGATGGTGAATAGGTGTTTCATCCTCCTCCTCACAGAATCTGCAAGTCGTTATGCTACAAATACCCATTCTGTTTAGGTGTTTGTTGAGCTTGCAGTGCCCAGTTAGGCTTTTGGTAAGGATTCTTAATTGGTTCCTACCTAGTACCTCGTCAACCTCAAGATCAGGAACCCACGCCGTAGCGTAACGGGGCTTGGGCAGTTCCGCCTCGTCAACGACGCGGAGGACTGCTCCATCCCAGGGATGGATCATGTCTATCAACCGCGCCAGCCACTGCTTAGAAGCAGCGTCGACGCAGGTGAAGACATGTCCACCAGATCCGTGGAGCATAGAGCTTCCAGTTCGGCCACTAGAATATCCTGGTCTTTATCAGAATTTCCACGAGAAGCTAGAGAAATAAAAGGTCCACCCCCACAGAGCCGCCCCGCTTGCAAGGGTAAGGCTATTTACAACTCGAGGTCGCCTGGTATCGAGGGTCCTCCGTTCACGGCTGACTTCTCCCAGCCACGCATCCTTCGGCACTGGTCGGATAGCACCGATTGGATTGGGTTTTTGCTGTCGAGTTGAGTTCTGGTCGGGGTCAGGGCATTAGAGCCCAAACACAGACCAGACCTCAACCCAACCCAGACCGACTGATCCCGAATCTGACAACAGCTTATCGCCGCCGTCCGAGGGAGGACACACACCAGACTGCCTATTGAGACTTGGCTGCTTACACAGCCAGCCCCGATAGGGTGAGCTTAGCTCGCCTCCACCCCCCCCCCCCCCTAAACGGCGGCGACGCCACAGTCAGGTCCGAGGTCAGTCGGTCCGCCGGTCGATCAGCCGCCCGCTTGCCACATCCGCTAGATGTTTCAAGCGAACGTTGCCCGGGGACACCGTCACGATTACTTCACCAGAATTCAGAATACCACCGACGTACAGATTTGATCCGTTAGTCAGGTGGCACCGAGAGACTGGAGAAGTATTCGTGCACACTTGGTGGTAACCGGAAATCGCCCCCGTTTTTTGACAATACATACATATATTTGACGACCTCTGTGGCTCAATTGGTTGAGTGTGTGGCTCAAGCCGGGGGTCGCGGGTTCGAATCCCGCCGACGGAACAAAAAGTTTTTCAATGCTCCCGGATCTGGATGTGTATTAAATATGTGTATAATATAATAAAAATCTTAAATACATGTATAGTACAAAAGTATTAAATATATTTCCGTTGTCTGGTACCTGTAACACAAGTCCTTCAGGTACTTAGCACGGGGCCAGACTGACGTGGTGTTAAGCGTCCATAGATATTATTATATTATATTATTATTATTATATTTATTTAGTAACTCTAAATTATGTGTACTGGCAGGATTAGTAATCAGGAAAAAGTGTGGAGAGCGACTGATGAGTGCAAGTCCTTCATTTTCTCGTAATCACTAATCACCTGCATTCGCACTAATCAAAGTGAATACGGGCCTTAGGTCGGCCCCTTCTTCCTAAATTAGCAGGTCGATTGTCTTTCAGTGCGAATATCGACGTAAATGACATTATAAAATAACATTCATATCAGCGCGCCTTGTACTGTGGCGGTTACGACGCTCGCCGCGTAGGGTTGGCGATCTGAGACTCATTTTTAATTAATTATTATAAAAATAATACATATTTCAAAAAAGTAACCAAAGTAAATCATTAACTTTTGTATTGCAAAGCAGTAGATATTTTTTATATGTTCTTTTGATAAATAATGAAGAGTAAAGTGGTTTGAGATTTCATTTCAACGATTTGGAGGTGATTTGGTTTTTTATTTCTTTATTATGTGATACCGATAGAAAAAATATGGCAAGACCAAATTACGTATCATATCATGTAGATTACTAATTATTTTTTTCAGATATAATTTCTCTGTTAATGCCGATGAAAAGTTGTTTCATCTGCACGCTTTTTAAAGTTTTTTTCGAGAGAGCAGCCTAAACACCAAGTTGCGCCTCGTCTTATCACGTTTCAGTGTGAATTAGTTCGTAAATTGTGGATTCAGCGCGCACTTTTCTTTGAAAACTTAAAGCATCCTGAAATGAAATCCCATTTAGAGAGCTTTGATGCAGCTTTTTATAGTCACTGATTTCACCTTTATTTTAAACCCTTTTAAGTTTTATTTTCTTCTCCCTTATTAACGGATCCATTTATTTATTTTTTAATATATTTTATACAAGTAACTTATAGTGTCGTTTAGTCATTTAATCATAGTGTCATTTTGACCCGCAACAAATATACTACGACGCTGTATTGATTATATTTTTTACTCGACGTAAACAAAACATTGGCATTCAACTTGGGACCTGTAGACCTTGATTTCTTAGGTCCTATAAGATATGCCCTACGAAGGAATATCTGGTAACGAACATAAGACTTTAAACCGTAGATATAAGATACATTTTTGAGTAGTGTCATTTAGAGTTAGGTCGTTCTCAGTCTAAGGTAGTTTTACAAATGTATTTTACTGAAAATGGAAACTAGAAAACTTTGTCCTTGACATTACTTGAACGGTGTACCATAAGTTATTTTAAGAAGATTATTTTTATAAAGATTAAATGAACTTGAATATTTTTTTTGAAGTGAAAACTTCTTTAGCAGCGTTGAGAACTTTTGTGGGATGGATAAAAACTGTGAAACTCGCGTCAGATTCTCGTGCTGATCGAAAAACCTAGGAAAAACCGTAAGACGGTTGGAGAGTAGTGTTTTGTGTCGAACTCGAACTCGAACTCGAATTGATTGTAAGGGTTTCGATTAATTAAACAAATCGATTTTTTAAAAATCAATTTTCATAAAAAATGGGTTAAAAATTTAATCGATTGTAAGGGTTTCGATTAATTAAAAAATTGATTTTTTAATAATCGATTTTCATAAAAAATGGGTTAAAAAATGCACAACGTTAATAATCAAGTTTTCACTTCTGCCGGCACTCCCGAAGTGCAACCCGTCTTTTTTTTTCCTTTCATTTAACACCTTCACTGCGGCAAGTAAAATCTTAAGCCTTCGTCTGGTGCGGCGGCGGGCCAAAGTGTGCCCCCAATGATTTTTCCGCCAGTGCGGGGTAGGCCTTTCTCGACCCACCAGCACAAGGTTAGATTAAATTACTATAACTTTGCGAAAACATAATGTAGGTGTACAGTTTTGGACTGTGGAATAACCTTGAACCCAACTACTTTAGATTTGATTCGCCCCGGGATCTGCCAAACAGGAAATGAGAAATAAACCAGGGAAAGTGGCGGGCCGATATCGACCCCAACCGTACTAGAAAGTATTTTTAGTAGAGATGGGAAAGACAAAAATAAGGGGATAATACAAAAAAGAATTACTTTAATCGGACTAGTAGTTCCGAAGATGTGCGAACACAAACATAAAAACATACATGAATATGTATGTCACTTTAGAAATTTGTCACATTTGTTCAGATGCTGATAATATAGAGTAAAACATATCAAAACTAGGTAGTTCTGAAAATAATACATACAATATACAGGTTGAATTGATAACCTTTTTTTGAATTCGGTTAAAAAACGCGACGTACGTCAGCTACGACTTACGATAGATTGCACATCACTAACTGGCGAGGCGGACGCTCGATGCGGTATCGGGTCGCCAACCTCCTGCTTGTACGGCGGGCCGCAATAGGCCCACTGCCGCACTGAGTTGATTTTTGACACCTCCAGGTGTGTGGTGGGCCGATAACGACCTGTCATATTTTTTTTTGTAGGAAATACCTATAATTTTAAACACAATCTCAAATATATATTTGCCTCTGTCGTACCTTTACAAACACCTGAGTTCCGCACCGAGTGAGAGAACATAGTTTTCTTCGTCCGCATCAGCTGAAATTCCGTGGCGGGCCGATTTCGGCCCGCCCCGCAGTGAAGGTGTTAACAATCAGCTATTTGCAAATCGCAAAGTAGAACAAATCTTTTACAGTAGCAAAATATGTACTGGAGATATTTTTGCTATGGTCGTCCTTGTCGGTATTTTCATAATAAAGATCAAGTAATTTTGAAGCTTTTAAATTAATATGCAAGTACATATAATCCTTCTTTATACAGTCTTGTAAGATGTAACTGGTGAATACAGTTTAAAAAATATTTATTAGTCCTTTATTTACTGCTGAAACTACGTATAAATAGTAATGTAGTTTAGTAATAACCAAAAAACACGAAAATAAAAAGAGAAAACTTATACAGATGCTTGCGTAAACACCGTTGTCCTTGAAACCATCAAATGAACCCGTCAAAATGAACAACTTTTTCCATGAGAACAATGCTGGGAATTAAAAAAATATGTCTTCATACCCATACAAATTGCCGATCCGGGCATCCGTATGGGTATGAAGACGGCATTTTTTTTTTTGAGTTCCCAGCATTGTTCTCATAGAAAAAGTTGTTCATTTTGACGGGCTCATTTGATGGTTTCAAGGACAACGGTGTTTACACAAACACACAATTTTTATTAAGTATTCATATTATGATATTACAATTTACAGTCTTAAGATTTATAGGCTAACTAGCGACCCGCCGCGGCGTCACACGGGTATAAAATATAGTTACAGTCACTGAAAAAATTATTAAAATCGATAGCCTGGCTATGATCCTACACGTGGTCAGTGGTCTACATATTATCTGTGCCAAATAACATAAAAATTGCTCCAGTAGTTAGCGAGATAAGCCCTTTCAAATAATTTCCCCGGTTTTTTCCACATTCTCCTATTAGTCTTAGCGTGATAAAATATAGCCTATAGCCCTCCTCGATAAATGGGCTATCTAACACTGAAAGAATCATCAAAATCCGTTGCGTAGTTTTAAAGATTAAAGGGAACAAAGGGACATGAGGGAAAAAGCGACTTTGTTTTATAATACGAGTATGTATAGAAAATGAAATGTTATTGTATGATGTATCCGAAAACTTTTTAAGTCGGCAAAAATATAGCGCGCAATCTAGCAATAACGCGACAACAATTTTCGCATGCGCGTCGCATTTTTAACAACAATAACTTTCTTGGTAATTATAAACAGACATTAGATATGGTGAGGGCACACATCCCAGACCTTTTAGGGCTCAATCGATGTTTGACCTGAGCTGCATCGTAATGTGGTCACTAAAATTAACGGGACCTTTAGCAGAATTGAGGCATGAGCGGTAGCGATTATAATAGTGTCAAGAGCGAAATGTACAAGGTGTAACAAAACTAAGTGATAATACGGGTGTGTATGTGTTCCTTGTAGAGAGTTCACTGTGAAAGTAGCAGCGCTGAAAGACCAACAACTTTGTTCCGATTTCTATGGGGAAACTCGTGACGCTGGGGCGCTTGCACACAATAATGTATTTCAGCGCTGCTACTTTTACAGTGAACTCTCTACAAGGAACATGTACACACCCTAAAGTATTATCACTTAGTTTCGTTACACCCTGTCGGAAAACTTCGTTGCACCATAATAATTCGTTAATCGCGTGCGGAAATCTTTTTTTTTTCCGGCATAAAAGACTCAAAGTATCTCCATAACTGATTTCAGCAAAATCAACTCAGTGGTTCCGGCGTGAAGAGGTAACAGACAGGCAGACAAACAGATATACAGATACACTTTTGCGTTTATAATATTAGTATGAAAGTATGAATATTCAGGGAATTGTAAGTAAAGAATTTGTAAAATTTATTTCCTTGTTACATCGAGAAAGAAAGATAAAAAGAAAAACATTTGAACAACTCAAATTTTGCTCTAAAAATAAACAGAAAGATAAGAGGATTTATGGTGTAAGATGTTTGTAGTTTGTAGTAAATAGAAAGGTAACTCCTCTTTACATACATAACTCCTGTTTTCTTGAAACTTTTATTGGAATATTTAACTCTTCTCTCAAAAACATTTTTGGCCAGCTTTACCTGCAAATGGTAAACGTCTGTAGAAAACTTTAAATCAAACCAAACTAATCTTAAACGAAACATAATGAGGGCATAATTAGAAGTACAATATACTTAACTATTAGTAAAATGACTTCATTTACTAATTACTTACTTTATATCCTTCTATGAATCACAGCAGTTGTTACGAAATATTTGTTATTATTGTATTTGTATTCGTCGACTCAATAGTTATAGGAAACGCAATATGGAAATAATTATTATATTAACTACGTAGTTTACTAATATTATAAATGCGAAAGTGTATCTGTCTGTCTGACTGACCGTCTTTATGTATGTCTGTCTGTGACCTCTTCACACGTAAATTCTGAACCAATTTATCGCTATGGAGATGCTTTGAGAGACGAGAAAGGTCAAAGGTTAGTTTTCATTTTGGAAAACGTACGTTGCCCGAGCTATAAGGGCTCCCGCACACGGGCCACCGGCCACAACCACAAAACGCCGCCACCGGCATATTTCCTGTAGTTTTCATACATTTTATATGGACTCGCCGCACACGGTTGACGCCCCACACGCTACAATCGTCCAATCGTCTTGCTTCTTGTGAGAGTACTTGAGAGTTGCGGCGTTTGTGGCTGTCGCGTGTGGCTCGTGTGCGGCGACACTAAATAAATTTTCGCGCAACAAAGTTGCGGGTGCCATCAAGTGATAAATTATGTCAGTTTTCTGTACGGTCACACGTTATGTAGAAATAATATATCTTAGACTTAGAGCATTGCAATTAATTACATATTTACTTATTTAACTACCTATTGAATAATAAGCCTGGATTTATAATGAGTGGCCTGGCCGCTACACGGCGAGATCACAAGCAATACGATTTATTTAAATAACGTCGCGGCCGCGCCATCATTTACATACAATTGCTTTGGATCTTGCGATGTAGTCGCAAAACCGCGCGGTCAGGCGGACTGGGCTGTCTAAGTCTGCCCGCTCCGCTTATAACTTGTACCCCACAACAAAACCAGTCACAAAGCTCGCTAAGGTTTGTTTACTGTTAATTTTTGGGCATATCTCTCTTTATTATCGGCGTAGTACGCAAATAACTTATTTGTTCCACACTCCTTTTTCATCATCATCAGCTATGGTTTGAATTTGTCTGTCTTTTTCTGTCATGTGTCTTTTCCAATATGACTGATAAAGACAGTCTTTGCCTATGCGCGCACGGGCAACTTAGTTACTCGGCGATTTATTTTTCTCCTACGAAAAATAAAATAAATAAAAAACTCGAAAAATAGAATATTGGGTGCATCCATTATGGAGCGATCGGCTGATTCTCGGGAAATTTATACTATGTATATGAAATTAAAGGGGGTGACAGACACGCGAGTAAGTGCGCGGACTTATGGCTCGACGATCATAATCGCCTGTGTGTCAGCAAAGAGCTGCGAGCCGCGAGCCGCGAGCCTGGGGGTTACCATGCCCCCAGGCTCGCCGCTCGCGGCGCGTGTGAGCGATTCTCGTGTGTCACCGACGCGAGCCGAGTAAGTTCGCGAACTTAAAACCCGCGTACTTTAAGTTCGTACGTGTGTCACCCCCTTTAGAGCATACCCAAAGACTTGATCGAAAGACAAATCGACGAGCAACTAAGTTGCCCGTGCGCGCACCACCTTTGTATAATGTATTGTTATTTGCTGTGTTAATACTTTTATTAGCTGTTACTAGATGACGCCTGAAACTCCATTGCGCCAAAATTTGTTCATTACATGGGAACAGTACATTTTTGGTACCCTTTCCTGGGACTCAAAGTATCTTCATACCCATTCATACCCAGCAAAATTGGTTCAGTGGTAAAGGCGTGAAGTGGTAACACACAGACACACTTTCGCATTTATAATATTAGTATGGATAACATTGTCATCTATTGTATATCAAAAAGTACTCTAATGGTTTTGATACGTCATGTTTTCTCAGATTGTTTGTCATGGCAGTTTGGTAGGTGTTCACAGAATATTGCACTTTGTGAACACCTAAGTACTATATTTAAAGTCTTTTGTACGAACTCTCAGAAGTCTCACAATTTCCTGAGGCAGCTTTTAGCTTATCCATTTGAGAATTAGCTGCAAAACACTACGTCTTGCAAGTTGCAGCTCTAATTCTCAAATGGATGAATAATAATAATAATAATAATAATAATCTTTATTGAATTAATGAAAAGATCTCTTCTAGCAAGTTTTTGTCAAAATTTCCTCTGTCTGTTCGTCCTCTTCACACCCAAACCGCTGAACCGATTTTGCAGATATTTGATATTTAAAACACTTTGAGTCCCGGGAAAGGACATAGGATACTTTTTATCCTGAAAACGTATGGCTGCCTCCAAACTATTATGTCTTAGGCAGTTTACAGCTAATCCGTTTCAGCAATACACCGGTTTTCCGTGTGTCCGTCAAAGCTCTCCCACGTATCAGCGATATAGGTCACATCAGTTTTTGTTTAGCAGGTCACTCACCTCACGAGTGGCGACGCATACGGAGTGGCGTTGATGTGATTATTGTTCTCACAATAGTTGTGTATTTCGCAATTTTTATATTCGTGACATGGTATGACACGTTGGTTTCAGTGAGGGTGGCCAAATCCTTGAAACCAGGAGTAACTTACCTATAATACCCAAGTGTATGCACTGTGCAGTGGGTATACTCTCGACTTTTGCACTCTCATAACCCATTGGGACGGATAAGGGTATTTAAAGTCTCTCACGTCGGTTTCGGTGACGGTGGCCAGTACAAAACAAACCAGCTACGCAGTATTTTTATAAAGGGCCCAAGACTATGTGCGCGGTACATAATAATAAGAGATCTCGTTTTTCAATTTTATAGCTCAGTGAGACGGACGACTGGCACTGGCGAAATTCGACATGGATCGTCTTACTTGTCAGATAATCCAATTCTAACCCAACACCTCAGAATTAAAAGCCACGCTCTAAGCTACTTGACCATGACTACACGTGTATTCGCAATAGGATACATATTATTGCAATGTTTTCACGCTAGATGGCAGCACCAACGCAAATAAAAGTTTCTGTCAATATTCTGATATTATGGCGTATGCGACATGTCGAATTTTGTTCGGATTATATTTTATGTACGTGCTAGTAGCGCACTCTGCTTCGTAATATTCCTATTGCGCAGGATTTGGCGACGCGCGCCACGCCATAACTCTGAGGTCTGATTTCTAAAATCTAAGGTCTATCAGACGAAGCCGCAGGCTAAACTCAGTTTAATAAGCTTGACTATCGAGCATAGAGATAATAAGGCCCTGGCACCTTAATCGGCCTATTATAGGCGATTATAAGGCTGATGCTCTATAGCTCTAAACGATCAAAACTATTCGAGACATGTAAGCGCATCCCCGTTATACATTGCTTATTTTAACACTTAGTTACTTTATAGAGTGCTTAAAATTTCAGTAATGTATGTACGTGTAAGTATATCCTTTAGGTTTACATACACAATCGACAACCTAAAGTATTCACTTATTTTATTACTAGCCTTTTAAAAACTATTTATTTCCGATTTTTTAAGACTATGAGAGATAACTATCTCATAGTCTTAAAAAATCGGACCAGCAGCAAACGTTTCATCAAAGATGAAAACAAAGAAAGACAAACAAAATTTAAATTGGTTTTTCAAATAAGCCCTTTCAAATAATTTCCCCCGTTTTTCCCACATTTTCCTCTATTTCTTCGCTCCTATTAGTATTAGCGTAATAAAATATAGCCTATAGCCTTCCTCGATAAATGGACTATCTAACACTGAAAGAATTTTTCAAATCTGACCAGTAGTTCCTGAGATTAGCGCGTTTAAACAAACAAACTAACAAACTTCCGCTTTACAATATTAGTATAGAATACTAGATGATGCCCGCAACTTCGTTGCGCCAATATTCGTTTATCGCGCGGGAACCGTACATTTTTTCGGGATAAAAAGTATCCTATGTCCTTTCCCGGGACTCCAAGTATCTCCATGCCAAATTTCAGCAAAATCGGTTCAGCGGTTTGAGCGTGAAGAGGTAACAGACAGACAGACAGACAGACAGACACACAGACAGACAGACACACTTTCGCATTTATAATATTAAGTATGGATAGATAATAACTAATAAGTAATTTTTTAAACATTTAAAATATATTAATGTACAGATTATGGAAAAATCGTGTTAAATAGTATTAAAATCGGAAATGAATTTAGTAGACGCATTTCTCATTTTCACTCTATGCCGGCAACGCACCTGCAGCTATTCTGATGTTGCGAGTGACGAGTGTCCATGGGCGACGGAAGTTGCTTTCCATCAGGTGACCCGTTTGCTCGTTTGCCCCCTTATTTTATTTAAAAAAAATATTGTGTATTTCCATAAAAGTTGAATTGTATGAGAACTGCGAAGTATTTTAATGGGATCAGAAAGACCCCATTTAAGACAGCGATTCTCAAGATCTCTGCCGCGGAAGGGTTAACACAAAAAAGTGTTAAGCTAGAGATCAACACTTCAAAAAAGTGTTGATATTGTAACAAAAAGAAAAAGGGAATGAACGTCCATGCGAAAGTGTTTCTGTCTGTCTGTCTGTTACCTCTTCCCGCCCAAACCGCTGAATCTATTTTGCTGAAATTCGGCATGGAGATGCTTTGAATCCCATAGGAAAGGATATGTCCTTTTACCGTACATTTATCCTGAAAAAATGTACGGTTCCCGTACGATAAACAAAGGACGGAGCCGGGCTGTGGGTGTCATCTACTTGAAAAATAAAAAAAGTATATCTGTTGCTTTTTGCGCGAAAAAACCAGTCGTCTTACGTCACTACGTCTGACCTTCTTGATTGTGATTTTTAAATATAAAACCTCTTGAAAACTTCTGTGAGCCTAGTGCTTGACATTAAATTTTTGTTACCTGATGCATTGAATTCAATTAGTATGCGCAGGACACAAGAAAAATCTTGACCGCTTACGACAAAGCTTTGAAAAATGATAGAGACCAAAATAAAAAGTGCGCAAATTCGTCAATTTTAAAAGTATTTCAGTTTTTGACAGTTGAAATGTCAAAAAATAGAAGGACGTACACGCTTACTCTACTGTATGATATTTAAACTGTGTCGTTACTTTGTTGACTTTGTTGCGCAGGTCATGACCATTTATTCTGTTGTTGTTTGAGCCAACACTTTTTATTGTTTGCCTTTCGCGACTTATCATGTCTGTAACTTTTCGTTTCTGTCTTTGTAACTCGTTTTAATGGTAACTGTGACCAACTAGTATTATGTTAGGTAGACATTTAGTGCAATGTTTTCACGATAGAGTTCTGCACCAGGTTTTGTTCGACGTTTGACAATATTTCTGTCAATATTCTGCGGGGCTAAAATGGTAACATTTAGCAATTCCTCTCAATCAATTCAGCAAATGAATTGTCAAAACTGTCAAACTGACAAATGTCAAATCAGTACAAAAATACAGAAATGAATTGCAAGCAGAGTTGCATTTTGCGATTTTAAAGAATTGAATCATATTATGATTCATATCATGATTCAACAAAGCGACCATTTTAGCCCCGCTGATATGACATGTGCGAAAATGCCATTTTATTCGTGTTTTATCGAATACCGAGCAAAGCCCGGTCAAATAGCTAGCTAGCTAGCTAGCTCAAATATTCTTTATTCACAAAATATGTGCCAAGTAATAGCGGCTATTTTTGAGTCTTTAAGAACTAGCTGTCCCAGAATCTTTTCAGGATACAATGAAAATAATTTAAAATCCTTTGAAAAAAATGTTTTCTTACATTTAAAGTAACACCACTCACCAGGTATGGCGTGAAATGGTGTTTTGGTCTTTCAAGATATTGTGTCGTTCGTGCAGAATATCACGTGGGGCATGAAAATATTATGGTGTTTTGGTCTTTTAAGATGATCATGTCGTTCGTGCAGAATATCGTGTGGGAACCGTACATTATCATTTATCCTATATCTTTTCCCGTAGTAACTGATCATCAAAATAACTAACGCGATAACATAGTACGAATTTCGATATCTTTTGCATTTATACTTAATTTGATGACGCCCGCAACTACGTTGCGCCAAAACTCGTTATCGCGCGGGAACCGCACATTTTTTCTGGGACAAAAATTATCCTGTCCTTTCCCGGGACTCACAGTATCTCCATGCCTTTCAGCAAAATCAGTTCAGCGGTTTGAGCGTGAAGAGGTAACAGACAGACAGACAGATAGACAGTTAGACAGACAGACAGACAGACAGACGGACCGACAGACAGACGGACAAACAGACAGATGGACAGACAGACAGACACACTTTCGCATTTATAATATTAGTATCTGTATCGAATAATGCTGTCAAACATTATACTATCATTACGGGCGTAGTATATCGTAACAAACACCAAAACAAACAAAAAGTACCTTTACATCGCGGCGCGAGTGAGGTCACTCAACTCCGCCGGTAGCAGACATTATAAGTTATAACTATGTATATTATAATATGTATATTTGTATTGATATGTGATAGATCATAGAAGCTACAATAGTAAAGATTCATACTTAATATTATGTACTTAATATTATGTATCATAAACTAGATGACGCCCGCAACTTCGTTGCGCCAATAATAGCCTGTCGCGCAGGAATCGTACATTTTTCCGGGACAAAAAGTATCCTATGTCCTTTCCCCGGACTTAAAGTATCTGCATGCCAAATTTCAGCAAAATCAGTTCAGCGGTTTGAGCGTGAAACAGACAGACAGGCAGACAGACAGACTCACTTTCACATTTATAATATTAGTAAGTAAAGTAAGTAATAAGTATGGAAGTATGGGTGCGAAAGTATGTATGTCGGTGTGTCTGTTACGTCTTCACGCCCAAACTGCGGAACCGATTTTGCTGGGTATGGACTGGAGATACTTTGAGTTCCGGGAAAGGACATAAGATACTTTCTATCCCTGAAAATTACGTAACCGTGTGATCAACAAATTTTGGCGCAATGGAGTTGCAGGCGTTTTCCAGTTTTTAATAAAAAACTTTAACTGAAAAACTTAAGGTGACGCCGCGTTAAAGTAAGAAACCATGTTGGATATGCTTTAGATTGCTTGGAACAAGCAATGGAACAGCAAAAAATGGAAAGGGCGTAAGTGACAAAATGGTTTTTGTCGCGTAATTTAAAAACCATAAATACATTTCATATAAGCTATGCACATATTAAAGTGTATGCTTCAACCAATTTATGTACAAATTTTGGAACCTTAAATCACTCTCCTCTCTTGGAAAAATAGGAATCCCTTTTTTTACAGAGGTCTTTTCGATTGATAATTCTGTGTTATAAAAGTTGTCCAAGCGTGTTATGCTATGGGCAATTCAAAGACAAAGACATGATGAATACTGACAATGAACTTTAGTTTCTTAGCTTTAGTCATTGCTGAGAAAAATCGGCATCGCTACAGCCAAATTATCAAGGCGTCGCCTTAAGCTAAAACTTTGCTTTTTGCAGAGAGTACTTAAGGGAAAAGACCTAATGGCAGACACTTTAAGGAAACATGAAACATTTGAATGTTATAAAATATATAATTTATGAAAATAAAGGATTGATAACTTCTTTCATGTCTTCAGTAACTCTTACAAAATAAAACTATTATAATTATTCTCTGACAAATCAATAAAAAAATATATTATTGGTATTTTTGTAAACTCAGTCATAAGAGCTAATAGATGACATCACAATAAGCGAACATCACTAATAGTAGACACCAATATGAACTAATAGTTGACATAGAACATTAAATTACATTTTACATTTTTCATATTATTAGGTCTTTATTTTTCGTTTTTCAAAAGATTTCATTTACTTCATCATAGTAACTACATGCATCAGAAATATCCACGTTGTCTCCAGATTCTATTCATTCTTCTGCCATGCTGAAACTATCTTTCCTTTTATTTTTATTTTTCATATTTTTTTCCTAGTAAATTTATTTTCAGTCTTTAGTCTCCATGCTTCTTTTGCCTCTTCTTTTTTCTTCTTTCTGTTCTCAGCTCTCCTTTTTCTTCTTTTTACTGCTACAAAACTAAAGCAATCGATTTTTAGGTCAGTACAAGGTCTATTATTAGACACCATGTCCATTTTAGGTACAGTAGTTCTAAGTTCTTAGTTTGTTGATAGAATTATATTTTTAGAGAATAGTGATGATATTTGCAGTAGAATAAAGTACAAAATAACTTTAGTATGTATTGCAAAACTAAAAGATGAGATCCATGTCATCTATAAGGTTTTTTACATTTTCAAGAACTAATAGTAGACACCCTTTATATTGTTAGGGAAAATGGATAAAATATCATAAATAAACATTAATTAGTGTAAACAACATGACCATTAATCCAATGAAATCAAAAGAAATTACAAAAAATCTAATAAATATATTCAAAACTTACGTGCAAAATTTTGCCTTCCATAACTTATTTGCTAAGAACTTGCCGAGCGCGTGATGACGCGGTCACATCATTTACAAAAACTGATCCCATTTTAAAATTTTGTTCCCGAAGGCGTCCCTAATATATTTTTTCACATCAACAGATAGAATAAGAAGCTTATAAAATTTACAGTGTTGAGAAATAATTAGAGTAATTCTTATTTTTATGGCATTTTTGTCGTAAGTGTCATCTATTAGTTCAGTGTCTAGCATTAGGTCTTTTCCCTTACCTATTTTTTTTCCTTACATTGATTTCAGGTAGAAAGTTTAACAAACAATATAAAAAAGAAAAACCCAATAACCAATTCATTAAGATAGATGTAGATAAAAGATATTTTTTGTAACGGACTTCTTCGTAAAAGAAAAAGAAAAAAATCGTCTGCCCTCTGGACATGTTCGGACATGTCTGTGCCAGTTGAATAAGGACAAAGGTTTTGTAGGTTAAAAATTGACCACAAAGATAAGGTAAAAGCACACAAAAAGTTTTTGTTTCGAAATAAAAAGAGATCACAGTTTCAAGCAAAATTATCTTCAAGACAATAATTATAGACCCTTTGAATATAATATTTGCGCTATTTTTACGCTGTGTTATCAAAATGGTTCCAAACAACGTAAAATCGAAAATAGAGTGATAGAGTGAAATTAGGTATGTTAATACTAACTCAGTATATTCATACTTAGATATCTGTAATATTTACTATGTAGGCTTCACAACATAAGTACTAGCATATTTGGTAGCAAAAAAAAAGTTGAGCTAAAAGTTCTTTAATAGAGAAAACTAAAGCTGAGGCCGTCAGTCAGTGACGGAGCGTCAAGTTGCGTCAAGTTGTCAAACGTGTGTTTTGTATACAAAAAACACATTTGACAACTTGACGCAATTTGACGCTCCGTCACTGACGTTCAGGTTTGTTCCAAGCTTAATATTTACTTAAAGTAAGACCGAAGACGTATAAAATATAAATAAACATCATGCGTACTGACATGCAAGTCGTACGCAAAATAAGTGACTTCACAAGAATTTTTTTTCTTTAGTAAGTACTTACTTAAGTACCGAATACATAATACATATTTCAAAGATTGATAGATCAGTTTCATTTCCACTAAAAACAAACGTAAGTTATTTTTTGAGACAGTGTTTTTAAAATTTGAACACGCATTCAAAGTTATAAAATTCGAATTAGAAGAAATAAAATTTTACGATCGAAAACTTGATGTGGAAAAAAAATCTCAGCTTCTGAATAACTAATGATTTTTTTCGTTTTTTAGAGATGCTATGGGGTGGATAATAAAATTGGTGACAGGCGACGTTTAATTCTAATTGATGATTTCTTTTAAATTTGAATTTGAATATAGAATTCGATTCTCCATGGGTATTTTGGTAACATTATAATATAGGGGTAAATTTTAATTATGGTGTAGCGATACAAGTATTGAAATTACCCATATTTTTCATATGGGGTTTTTTTCGTGGGTATAACGCAAGATATGATAATAATAATTGATAGGCGACACTGGCATGATCGAAAGGTGATAGTATCATTATAAATTTAAATTGTAATAAAAATTTGATTACATTTTTTCCTGCAGCGCTTAGAAGAATATGTTTATTGTATGTATGTATATCTTTTTCTAAAAATATTTTTAATGTAAGTATAGCTTTAACTATTTTCAACATGATATAAGTTACATAACACTTCAGTCCAAGATAATAATATGCACTTATGCATTTAAAAATAGTTTTTTTTTTTTATATAATATTACTTATATAGAAAAATTGTAGGAAAGTTGTTTCAAAAGTTGGTGACGATTGATAAAAGCTGAAATATAATTAATACAATGAAACAATTACCGGCTGTAAATAAACATCATGCGTACGGTCTACTGACATGCAACTTGCAAGTCGTACGCAAAATAAGTGACTTCACAAGAAATTTTTTTCTTTAGTAAGTACATAAATTAATTAATTTAATTAAAATAATGTCAATTAATTTGATAGCACAAGAGGTAATAGAATTCTGAAATCTCGTAAAACTTCCAAAAATAAATAAGAATATAGATTTATTATGTCGATAGCAAGATCCCCGCTTGCTACGAATTTACGCAAAAAATAATAAAAATCATTTGCCCTAACGTACAAAAAAACTGTAATTTTGCACCAAAAATCGGAACCCCTAATTTATCCTACATTCGCTTAACAATAGGATTATAGTAACAGGTGTTCATTTATTATTATTACGAGACATTAGTTTACGCATTAAACGAAAAAAAAAAGAAAAAAAAACCCTCAGAATCACATCAGTATACGACAATGATTGCTGTACATCGAAAAATAACACATCTATAATTATAACTTTGCTGCACGAATGTAGCGCTTGTAACGCAGTTTTAAAGGCGAAAATAACGTGTAGATAATAAAACGAATAGGTTATTTCTTGTTCAAGTAAGGTTGAGGTCGTTGGAACTCTGGGGAAACTAAAGCACAGGTGTCCAGCGTTCGGTCCATGCGAAAGAGACGGCAATACTGCATCAGTGCAAGTGGGAGGGAGACGCGACGAAAATAAACGTTGAACTTGTTTACAGCCTTTTTCTTTTTTCACTCCCTAGCCTATGTTCGTGACGGATCTTTTTTTTTCGTTTTGTTACTTCGCCTTTTTTGATTATTCTGTTGCATTTAGTATTCTAAGTTTATCAATACGATTCGAAAATTATATTTTGTATTTATTTCGTTGAGAATTATTATAGTCCTGCAATTTTGGGCCATAAAAATATAAAGAAATAAGTACTATTAGTACTATAGATGAGTAGATAATATTAGAGATCTATCTAAAGTTTCTACAGGGTTTGAAATGTACGAAAAAAGCAAAGAGGTATTATATACTAGGGTACGAAAAAAGTGGTTTTATTTCCAGACGATTTTTTTCTAGTTTAATTTTTAATGGAACGTCAGCAAAAAAATCACGACCTATTCCTTTTTTGAGGTGTTTTGACAATTTATATTTTAGTAGCGTTGTTCTCGGTGTCGTTATAACAATTATTATTATTTTGAAAAGAAGAATCATCGCCATGTGGCGAAGGGTGTTGGATAATGATTTTTTTGTAATCTTTTCGAATTTGTTTTTCGGCTTATCAATAAAAAGTATACCAATTAAAAGGTTACATATTAAGTATTATTTATTTCATACGTGATATTATATCATAATATTATGACATACATTTTATTCATATGTCTAAAATCTCTAAAATAAAGCACAATTTAAAAAAAGGTTTTTTGAACGTCTAGCAATGCCTACCAAGTACAAGTTCTCAACTTAAGGTTTTAAAAATTCGATATTAGATACTAGATTTTAAAACCAATTCAAATTATCCTCTTGATGTACTGAAAATCCAAATAAATCGCAACTTTATTCCATACACTAAAACCATATTTTAGACACAGGCCACAGCCTTTCAAATATATTCCACCTTTAACTCCAGTAAAAACAGAATCCATCTATCATGTCCGTGCAGAGCACTTTGCTTGTGTGTGTGCGCGGTCTTGTGTGTGTATGCGCCTTTGCAGCTTTTGTGTATGTGCACGCGCAGCTTTTGTGTGTGTGTGTGTGTGTGTGCGTAGAACCAGTAGCGAGCCAGATTATACGTAACCGAACGGTAATAATCGTGATATTGTTGTATACCGTCGGCAAAAAACGGAGACAAAAAGTAGACGTGTGTCCACAAAAACTGTTCTTCATCTTTTGAAAGCGCATGGCGATAGAATATAGAATATATAAGATAGAAACTCCTAAAATATGGATTTTAACATTGACATCAACCGTTTAAAAGCACGAATTAATACATAAAAAAGCCAAAATTTTAGAAACCGAACATTAATTGTGATTGAAGACAATCAGTCTCAGAAGTAAAACTGAAGAAATAAAATTCGAATTTCCGATCGGATCGAGTTCGGATCGACTCTGTTTTGCAGACCCTACACACGTGGTGTGGACTGTAGAATATAAACCCTTTAATTTATTCCTCGATAGCACTTGTATCTCGAAAATAAAATATCATCTTATACTTTTTTTAGGTCAGTGGCCTCTAGTGATGGGTCGATAACTCGATATCGATAATTTAAAAAATAACATACGAATAACCCAAACAAAATACATCATATTATGTTGCGACGACTGCAAAAGTTGTATTATAATAATTAATAACAATATTATAATAATATGATACCAACATACGAAAAACATATCGACACTGTCGTCGAACAAAGACGGATCTGCAAAATATCAACTTTACAGGAGAGCTGTTTAAAGTTTACGATTCATATTTTTCAATGTAACTTTTTACTTATCAATTAAAATGAAATTTTATTGCATAATAGCTTTTTGTAGTATTAAAATCATTGTATATGCATTAAAAATTTTATGTTTTATTAATTAATCTTTAAAAAAGCTGTTTTGTACTGCGCTGCGTTGCGTGCGTTGTTTGGTTTGATGTAACTTTGAGGCGTTATTCTACGGAGACGAATGTGAACATGCTACATTGCTCTACGGAATTTAAAATTAATGTTATATCGTATGTTATAAGATTATAAGTAATGAGTATCATAAATGTAGTTTACGCAAAATTAAAACAACATAATAATATTATTAGTATCAAAAGCTATTTTTTTATTAAGTCTACCAAATTGACAAAAACCTATAATAAAATTAATGGAAAATTTTAACAGTTATTTTAATGGTAATGATAATATTATGGCATCGATCAGTCTTATCCAAGGTATCTTAATAATAATTAATATGTCTTAACAAAGTCATAAACAGGAATAATAAGAGTTAGCAAAAATAATTATAAATCTCAAAAACAGACCATAAAAATATTACAATTAAACTGAATCGGTAAAATTCGAGCATTCCGAAATTAAAATATAAAATAAATCAATATTTATTTTACATAAAAAAAATCCACACCTTTCGCAAAAAGAATCCACTATCCACTTGTAAAATCAGTGAATATTCTTAAAACTATAACAAAAATAGTAGGAATTGTGTTATTACTCACTACTAAACTTAAAATATTATCAGTTATGTGTTACGTACGACGACGTACGTACGACGATCCGACATTTTTCTACGGAATTATTTTATTTTCACATAATTTACATTTTTCTTAAAAACAGTTTATGCTAAACACGAAAATCCCACAAAGCGTAGGTGCTCGCAATGTGACCGTTATGCCGGCAGACACAGCCGCAAATGACAATACGACCGGCGCGGGCGACGCTCGCTTCCGACAGACAACGCGGTTTTGAACCTTACGGACATGTTCTTTGATACGATTTTCAAAATCGTCCTTGTTCATTTCCATATCTCGAAAAGTATTAGGAAAATTCTACTTTTTCTTGGATATACGGATAGATTATCATCTACTGAAGACTATTTTAAAACAAAAACGATTTCGTCGGATCATCACAACCGTCTTTGTTCGACGACAGTGTCGATATTAATAATACTAATTACAAAGCCTTACTTTTGACAGTCTTAAAACATGACAATTAGCTATGTCCACAATATTTTGCGCTTTCGTCTTCAATTTTCGTCATCTTATTTCATTCAACTTTCGTTTTGGCGCATTCAATAACTGAATGCGTCAAAGAACGCAACGCCAACTGTCATTTTTAATAACAAAACGAAAGTTTAGGACGATCAGAGGGCATGCGTCGCAGGCATGCCTCACGTTTGCTGTTGACTGCGGTATAACGCATGCCCTTGATAAACAGAAAAAGGCACAGCGTGGACAAAGCTATTCACAGTAGAATTTTGGTTGTTGCTGTAGTTGTTGCTAGACAGTATATTAAAATATAGGAATGAATTTTAAAATAAAATCAAATCAAAATCATTTTATTTGCTAAGGAATATGGTACAATAAGGTGTTAGCTTTTTCATTTTCCACATATTCTACTACAATGAGTGAAAGAATTAAGATTTTAATATTATGCACATTAAAATATATAAATTATTTATAACTTAACATAGTATCACAAGTGGCATGAAATTATTTAAAGTAAAATTAACAAAAATTCACTTTTCGTTGCGTACCGTATTCAACCCATGGACCCAAAATCGTATCTCAGATCCTTTTAAAAGTTTATTGCACTGACACAGTTTCCTGGTCAGATTAGGACCGAGATTATAATCACTACACCCAATTTAATTACTTTTTTATTTGCTAAATGAGCTTTTTACAAACCTCGTAACATAAAAGCTTAGGTTGTGGTTTTTAAAACATTAAAACTTAAATTGCTAATAACTTTTTATTACATGTTGTAATGATTTGAGCTCATATTAGTTTTAATGAGTAATCATTGCAAATTATGTAACTGTAATGAGTCTTACTACCAAGGTCTTTTTATTAGTATTTATTTCTTTGTTTTATTAGCTCTGATAATATTAAATTTGTATCCTATATTTAAAATATGTGGAAGTATATACTTTTTTACACACAATACGTGCTGGTTTTAAATAAAAAACAGTTTCGAAACAGCTAAATTTGAACTGAGCCTCGAGCATTTTCCAAACATTGAACCGCTTCTAAAGTGTCGATAGTTTTTTATCGATAGTGCACATCGATGTCCCCTCACTACACGGTAGCCGCCTACACTGACACTCGTCACAAATCACAACCTCAATAACCCGGCTACGAAACCTTTTTACTTGACCCCACTATCTCAAACTTTTTTATTTTATTTTTTATGTTCGGTCTTTTTGGTTAGGTGGTGATTTTTTTTAAATTGCATGTAAAATTTTACATACTATCTTTAAGGAATACGAAGGAGACACGATTAAAGTAGATGACGTATAAAAATATTCTTTCATGATCAGACTAAATAAATACAACTATTGAAAAACCATACTAAGAAAAAACTAATTACAAGTACACTCGACTGGAAAAAAAACTCAAAATTTAATTTGCTTTCGATCCATTGTCAATTATTACTTCCATATCCATAAAATTGGAGTTATTACCAACCGTAAAGTAACCATAAATGTACAAATCACCGAATGCGGTTTAACCGCAGCTACCGGAATTGCGGTACCCCCATTGTCGGTGGTCAATAACGCAATAACTCAAAAATGCCCAAAAATTTTTAATAATTTTTGGATACGGGTATGGAGAAAGTAATTTTTGTTTTCTTTAAATAGTTATAGGCAGTTTATTTATTGGTTATAGATAGTAGTAGCAGGAGGGGTGGCGATAATTCCTCATCATTGTTAAAAATATACGAAAATTCGTTTGTTTCGAGCTGTATACTACCTATATAATAGGTCCAAATATCTAGTTCAAGTACATAGTAGTAAAATTGTGTTAAGACCTGCTGTTAATCAAAAATTCATAGACTATAATTATTATAATATTCTTGTGCATGTATTTACTTGAAAAAATGTATTTCAATACAACAAGTCTTATTAAAGTTTAAACAATGCATCATAGCGCATACGTGCGAAAATAACAATAACAAAATTTCGTATTGGTAGAATTTTAACAAATCGGCTTTTTTGACTTAAATTGTAGGTAACTTAAATAATTTTTTGTCAAAATTTGTCTTTGTTTCTAAAATATAGACACCCAAAATCTCATTTTTTTACCACTACGGATATGATTTTTTTTTAATTTTCTTGGTTATTCAGTCATTCATTTGGTCATTTGGTCTTTTAAAGTTTTAGATTTGACCTTGTTTTCCAACGATGCCAGACAGATAAGGTTTTCAATCGTTGTCGTTCAAATCATTATTCATAGCGTAGCAACTGTAATAATTAACAAGTTGTGGTTTGAGTATTTGCATACAATGCAAGTGGTAAAATGCAATAGTAATGATAATTATTACTATTGTCATTCATAGCTGCTTTACTGAGAACTGTGTTCGATTTTTGAAAAGCTTCCAATCGTCGCGTCGATAAGAAATTAAAAAACTTGAAAAAAAAATATCGATAAAATTTTGAAATGTTACATTACATCACTATATTTTGAATAAATATTATTTCAATTTGTAAGAAAATAGCATAGTGATGTGAATTTTCAAAGTTTTGTCGATATTTTTTAATAATCCAACAACAATTTTTAGCTAAGTTTAACGAATTAAATATGCTTTTTAGCCAAAAATTCTCGTTTCAAGACCTCCCACGAGTGAAGTCAGTATGACGTGACAGTTTTCAGGAGCTGTCAGTTCTCTCTTTTTGTCACGCTGGTCAATTAACTGACTTGACCCGTGACTGCTTAGTCACTCAGTTGACAATGGTCAGCGTGTGAATGTTTGACCAAGTTGGTGGTGACTCTATGGGAATTCGATAATTGTTATTTTATTGATCAGCCGTTACTGGCTTTTTGGGCGTTTAGGCATGAAAAACTATTAGATACCGAAAGCTATGCAAAGTATGTAAGTACTTATATGTATAATGTTTCGTGCCTAAAGTCATGGCTTCTATCACAGATCACCATTCACCGCACTCAGGAAGATTAATGATAACTTATATTTAATATTATCATGAAGATTTTGACATAAACTCCATTTTTCTATCAAAATGTCTTTGAGTGCGGCAGATCTAAACGTTGTCAAAAGCGCTGTTCACGTATGGGAGTTTAGATTCTCGCCCTTAGGGGTCTGTTTCACCACTTCCTGATAAGCATCGGATAGGTAATCTACAACTTATCTGAAAGATCGAGTATGAAGTATCTATCAGATTTTTTTTTAATAAATAAGGGGGCTAACGAGCAAACGGGTCACCTGATGGTAAGCAACTGCCGTCGCCCATGGACACTCGCAACATCAGAAGAGCTGCAGGTGCGTTGCCGGCCTTTTAAGAGGGAATACGTTCTTTTCTTGAAGGTTTGCAGGTTGTATAGGTCCGGAAATACTGCTGGTGACAGTTCGTTCCAGTGTTTTACAGTGCGCGGCAGAAAGTTACGCGAAAAACGCAATGTGGAAGACTGCCACTCATCAAGGTGATGAGGATGGTATATTTTTCGCGTGGGACGATGGCGAAAAGTTGCAGGTGCAACAATTCCAAAGAGCACTCCCCGTGATACAACCGATAGAGGATGCAGAGTGATGCTAGATCTCGGCGTGATTCCAAGGGGGCCAAGCTGTTTGAAACACTATGGCAGTCAACAATTCGAGCGGCCCTTCGATAAGTTGTGGATAGCCCATCCGGCACCTATCAGTAAGTGGTGAAACAGGCCGTCTATCAACATTTAAGTATAAAAGTTTAAGTTAGGACTTAGGACAAAATTTTTATACTTAAGTATTAGTGCATACTCTCTTTTAATAAAAATCTTTTTTTCAAGTTCGTTTGTCTCTTTTCTCTTATAAGATGTTTTCTCCATTTTCAGTTTGAGTGTAAAGAGGTAAGACATTCACACGTACACACTACGCTTTAAGGAAGTATGGAAACTGACATAACGCAAACAATCTTACATTTCCTAATTAGGTTACAATTTAAAAATACAATTTAACTACACCGCAAAGTTTTATCGGCGTAACGGTATAAGCTTGGTCAGTTTATGGCGCTCACTGCACGCCATAAACTGACCAAGCCGCTAGAACAAAGTGTACGGTTACCTACAGAATGATTTACGTACATTTTACAGCTATTGATCTTTGATGGGATGTTTGTTAGCAATATGAAAGCTTAGCGTGATGTCGAAGCTTTATATAGTTACGGTTTAAATTTTGGGAATGTATAATGTACTAGATGACGCCCGCAACTTCGTTATCGTGAGGGAACCGTACATTTTTTCGAGATAAAAAGTATCCTATGTCATTTCCCGGGACTCAAAGTATCTTCATGCCCAGCGAAATCGGTTTAGCGGTTTGAGCGTGAAGAGGTAACAGACAGACAGACAGACAGACAGACAGACTAACAGACAGACACACTTTCGCATTTATAATTTAATATTAGTATGGATTGTATGTTGCAAAATCCTTCAATCCTTGTTGCTTTTTTCCACGAGAAAAAGCATAATTTCAAAGCCCCAATCTGGCATTTCATCAAAATCGGTGTAGCGGAGTGGGCGTGAAGTGGTAACAGACAGACAAATTGACAACACACTTTCGCATTAACCACATTTGACCTTTATCAACATACTAGCTGTTGCCCGCGACTTCGTCCGCGTTAGCATAGTATAATAACGGAGATCGGTTTCATGTCCTAACTTAAGAAATGACGGACTTTCATTCAAACTTTCAACCCCTATTTCAACCCCCTTCGGGGTAAAATTTTCAAAATTCCTTCCTTAGTGGGTGTCTACTTCATAAAACAACCCTACTCATCAAATTTCGTGGCTGTAACTTTAACAGTTTTTGCTCAGCGATGATGAATCAGTCAGTCAGTCAGGACATGTAATTTATATGTATAGATTTTTTGATGAAAATTTAAAATTCTAAGGAATACAGTCAGTAAATTATATTTACTGTTATAAGCCCGTGAAGGACTAAAGTCTGTGACGGATTGCGCATGCACAAACCTAGAATTATGTTTCTAGGAAACCTCTTAGACCCTCATTAAACCCTGGTACATACGCAAGATGTGATGAAACTTTGCCAAGGAAGAAATCAGATTAGGATAAACGCAGGATCGTGGTACAATTTTTTTTTTGGAAAAGTGTTTGCATTTGCTTTTGAAACAATGGACATTTTAGTTTCTTATTAAATATGACAATATTTATTTTGGTTTTAACTGGTTTATTATGTGGTAATGAATAAATAATCGGTGAAGTGCGAGTCGGACTCGCGCACGAAGGGTTCCGTACCGTTATAAAGCAAAAATTGTGTTTTTTGTATGGGAGCCCCCCTTAATTATTTATTTTATTTTAATTTTATCATTAAATATTAAAGCACGAATATAATTAAATATTTTGTGAATATTTTAAGGGCCTACCTGTTGCCATTGTGGATTACGAGCAAAAAAGCCAAAAAAAATCACGTTCGTTGTATGGGAGCCCCCCTCAAATATTATTTTTTATATTGTTTTTAGTATTTGTTGTTGTAGCGGCAACACATATTATACACAATCTGTGTAAATTTCAGAAGCCTGGCTATAGCGGTTCTTGAGATACAGCCTGGAGACAGACAGACAGACGGACAGCCAGACGGACAGACATCGTAGTATCAGTAATAGGGTCCCGTTTTTACTCTTTGGGTACGGAACCCTAAAACAACTTTTTTGATGATTTCTTACTTTTTTCTCGTGAAGATTATCACACCTATCAAAAGCCAAGACATGTCATCGAAATAAATGACACGTTCAAATGTCACAAGCGCTAATCTCTCCTAATATTTTCATAGTGAATTATGAAACATCAACTTCGATAGAGCCACAATGGTGAAAAAAATCTTACAAAAAGTCGTTGAAGAGGATGATAGATTTGAATTTTTGACACCAACTTCTTGCTTCCACAAGATTAAAAAATGTCTCTTATGGAAGCAAGATGGTCCAGTGTCAAAAATTTAAGTAGTAATGTGGATGGTGGAAATCATAATAATATTAAGTACTTACTTATGTCAATATTATGTTTTCTACTTAATTATTATTATTTCTATTTTAAGTATGATTAAGTTAAAGAATAAAATCTAAAGATTGTTAATTTTAATGTTTTTTTTTGTAATATATGGGGTGAAAAGGCTTGTCTTGCGAGGTTTTTGCACATCTACATTGAGATGCACATTCTAGTTTTCTTTTTTTTTTTAATTTTTCAAAGTTACTACTTTAAGGGGCTGTTTCACCACTTCGTGATATGTGCCGGATAGGCTGTCCACAATTTATTTGATAGATTCTCCATACTCTATCTGTCAAGTTAAATGGTGGATAGCCTATCCGGCACTTATCAGGAAGTGGTGAAACATGCCCATAGTATGGAGAATCTGTCAAATAAGTTGTGGATAGCCTATCTGGTACTTTATCAGGAACTAGTGAAACAGGCCCTAGAAGTTGCTATTAATATAATATTAATTAACAGTAGCCTATTATACCATAATATCCACCTGCTAAACTAAACTTCATAACAACTTTACGATTTAAGTTGATTTAATGCAAATTGCCTATGCATAGATATTTAGTAGTTACAAATGATTTAGCAATAGAAAATATAATATTATTTATGAGGATAAAGTATAATGTTGGCTAGACAGCACACCTGTGTTACGCACCAGCAAAAAAAAGATGGCCGACAGCGTAATGTGGATTTTAAATTCAGAATAGTTTGTCGATATTTTTTTATTACATTAAAATCGATATTGCTTTTATGTTAATTATTTTCCGTAAACCTTTTCGTGCTTTAAAATATACATCATTATTTTTTATTTTATAGTTTCAAGTAAAAGACTAAAACGTAAGTGAAAAGTAAAGAAAAAGAAAAGAAGTAAAGTGCTAAACAGAACTTAGAAGTTGTTTCCTTCATATTTTAACTTAATTACAGTATATTCATCATACGGGCGAGGCCGCCAATATTTGCTGATTTTGCAATTATTTTTCTCCGCCCTTTGTATTTTAAAAAGTACCTATTGTGTTTATCTTATACTCGAAAACTGATTCTAACGAAGAAAACAAAGTGCTCAAGCATGCATTAGAATTATTTGAGTTCCAATAATAGTCTAAAAATATATTTACAATTAAACATAAAAAAGGTAAGAAAATAGCTTAAAATATACAATCCGCCGTGGAAGAGGTGCACTTTAACTGTCGCTGTAGCAGTAAGTATGACAGATTTGAAGATAAATCTGATATGTTATGAATACTTATATAAATGGCTATTACCTCATGTAATTCTTATAGTATTTTAAGATAACTTTCTTTATAAACTTTTTCAAACCAAATGAATCGTTAGAAACATCAATTCTACCCCACATTTTAAACGTCATCAATAATACCGATTTATTGTTATCGTTGGGTGTTAGGGGAGGTAAAATCGGGAAGTGGCAATGCTGAGTTTTTACGTATTCTATGGAAAATCTCGTAATATTCGCCATTTCTCGACAGTTCACATTTGAACCTCAGTCGGGCTGTGTACACAGTTTTTTCAAAGGAAGTTTTTTTGGTAAAACAAATGTAAGTATTACTGTTTCACATAAAACGATCAATGCATCATGTGAGTAGTCAAAAGGGCCATGTTTGGGGCTATATTACAAACCGCATTGTGTATTATTTACAGAGATAAGTTTGATTTTCTCTGCTCTATGATAGCCTCTACGCTATCATTTTGGTGCTCCAACGGCATATTTCTCAACGCTATGATAGCGTAGAGAAATAAATTCCCTACAATTTAGGTGCTCCAACGTCACAAGCAGCGTAGATTTTCTTTCTCTAGCAAAATTTTTCTGCGTCATATCAGCAAAAATTGGCGGCCTCACCCATACATCTTGTAAAAGATAAGTCAAGCTTGACATGGGGTATCTTTTTACATGGGGTAATGATTAACGCATTCCCGGCGGATTGGTGATATCGGTCAGGGTGTGTAGGACTCCCCAGTTCCCAGTAGAGTCTAGACACCAAAACTCCATGGTGCTCTACTCCCCGCTTAAGGCGACGCCTTGATAATTTGGCTGTAGCGATATCGATTTTTCTCAGCAATGACTAAAGCTAAGAATTTAAAGTTCATTGTCAGTATTCATCATGTCTTTGTCTTTGAATTACCCATAGCATAATACGATTGGACGACTTTTATAACACAGAATAATCAATCAAAAATACCTCTGTAAAAAAGGGATTCCTATTTTGCCAACAGAGGAGAGTGATTTAAGCTTCCAAAATTTGTACATAGATTGGTTCAAGCACATTATATACTTTAATTTGCCCATAGCTTATATGAAATGTATCATTTTTAAATTACGCGTCAAAACCCATTTTATCGCTTACGCCCATTCCATTTTTTTTTTTTGCTGTTCCATTGCTTGTTTTCTATGAGAGGCCGGGCCAGCCTCTCATAGAAAACAAGCAATCTAAAACGTATCCAACACGGTTTTTTTACTTTAACGCGGCGTCACCTTAACCCATCAATTCCCAAGCGGCAGCCGGCTGTCGCATAACAATAATTGAAAATCTATTGTGTCTGCGATTCCTACGATCGAAGTATTACGGCAGCGTTGCCGTAATACTTCGATCCTAGAACTTTAGATCCTACCGCAACTGGCCTATAAGCTTAGAGTGCCTAATGTTGTTATTCTTTCTAATCTAATGTACCTAGTGATGGCATAAAGATAATTTTGTAGGCAATTTTTCCACTTTGAGTCAAGCTTGTTTCTAATTTCCAAGAAAGCAATTAAATTGCAATCAAAGCTATCGAACCGAACGGTAGTCCAGTGTAATATGAAACAATGGTTACAACTTGACACCATGTACTTACGTAACATAAAACTGTGGTTACTCGTGGGTCACTCTTACCTCCGTCTCATCCATATAGTATTAACGTTGCACTTCAGAGCGGGACGGAAGATATCTCCCTCTCGCGCGCTTGCACGTGTGACAGAACAGGTTTCGCCGAGGCACAAGATTTTATTAATTTGTATTTTATACCGTGTTCACCTCTTGGTATATTCTGCGGCTCTGGTAACCGTGCCATCGATCTTATTGATAACAAATTGGTTGTCCTTTGTTCTGTCGCTGGCTTTTTTTTATATGAATTTGTCATCACGACACTTTTGGTAATAAAGATATTCGCAAAATCCACTTTCACCGCTTTCAAAATTGCGCACAATCAAAAATCTGGTTTTGGTTAATTTCTTCATAATCAGTGACTTCAATTCAAAAATTTAGGTTTCGATTCTGACGTACAAATCTAGGTTCTAACACTGGTTCTAACTTCTGTCTGTACGTATTGACACTTGACAGTAATTAATTATAGAAAAGCTAAGGTTGGTTTGTAACTAATCAGCTTTTGAGGAAAGTTAAGTAACGTAGGGGATAGATACTTTTTATAGCAGAAAAACGTACACATTGCGGCAGTCGTAAATTGTGACGTAATCGCTAATAATAAGCTTTATTTAGTAAAATACAAAACAAAAGTACAAACTAACTTCATAAACCGTTGTATTAATAAGACTCTAAAAAGTTAATTAAATTAAAAAATATCTCCTCCATATTTTAAATTCATTTCATCAATCATCAATTACATTAAAGTCATTTCTCCTATGAAATAGAGAAAATTATAAACCGATCAAGTTTAAAATATCATGGTAGCTTTTGCCCCCAGGGGATCTAGTAGCCACCTCGATCGCCCGATCGATATCACGATAGCTAAACCGGTTAATTGCATCCTATGTTTTTATAGTGATAAAGTTTTAATCGTGTTTGTAATGTTCTGTTTATTTAATTTAGTATATTAATATAGCGTGTCTCTGTCTGTCTGTGACTTCGTTGTCTTTGGCTTTGAGTCTGGGAAAGGACATATCACATAAGACATATTATGTGATAAGATACTAATATTATATCCATATCCACTTTTATATTTCAAGTCTGTCTGTCACCCTTCACGCCCAAGCCGTTGAATCATTTTTCCTGAAATTTGGTGTAGAGATACAGTCCCGGGGAAACGTACGGTTCTTGCGCGATAATTTTTTACGCAACGAGTTGCGGGCATCAACTACTTAGTACAATTTTTAATATGTACGAGAGTTACAAGTATCTCTGGCTTATCCTACTTTTTAACCCTCAATGTAAGCTGATAGGCGATAGCTATTATATAACTTTAATAAGTTCTGACTGTCTCTCTGTGTCCATAGCATCGTACTTCATAGCATCGTGCTGACGCGGACGTCATATCAAGAATGTTTTTAGCGATTGTTCATCAATCATCATTCATCATCAATCATCGTCATTTCGCTCAGTGATAAAAATTGGGTTCATTTATTTCTTGGTCAGATAATGTGTGTTCTGATTCCTTACACTAATTAGAGTTTTGTATCGTTTTTTTTTTTCTTAATTTATTATTAAACATCTAAATTTTATTCCGCAGACCGTCCATTCTCCGAGTCCGACCTCCCGCGACCGCCGCCGCCGCCCCAACCGTGCCGACGCTCAGCCTCCTCCCCACCTCTAACCCTCAACTTCGATGGTGAGCTAGAAGACGACGTGTTCGGCCCACGCGTGGACACCCTGGACATATACGCGAGGAACCGCTCGGGGCTGCTGCTCAGTCCGAGGAGAGAGAGAAGCTTCACGTTCTCTGTGACGAATGAGAAGCATTGGCGGGATAAAGGTGGAACGGACGTGGCTGACGGAGTTGGAGCTGATGAGGTGAGTCTAACGTCTATTTTAGGGTTAAAAATACGTGTGGCACTCGAGGACTGCCGCGGTAAAGCTATTGCATATTTTTTTTTATAAACTTATGCAAGTTTAATTTGCATACAGACGTATGCAAAGTTGCACGCACACAAATAGCGTGCCGAAGTCTGACAGCGCCGCACAGCGGACGTGCCGGTTGGAAACGTTGGAGTGGGGTGGTGTTAGGTTTTTTTGTTACTGAATTTACAGTACGAAGAGCGAAATAAATAACAAAGATAATAAAATAAAATGTATTTTAATGGACTTACCTTATTGACATATTGTACAATAAGTACTATATATAAATATATAATATTTACAATATATATATATATTAAATAAGGTCTCAATATATTATACAAACGGCAAATCTAATTTTGTAACCACACAGTATTTCAATAGCTAACTTTAACCTTATTTTAACCGATTCGTGGCCACTGCCGCGCCCAGCGCATCATTTAAAAAGATTCAGTGAGGCCGATGACGCGCCAGGCGCGGCATACAAGGATTGTTAAAAAACACGTTTAATACTAATTTACTATACTGTAATAGGGATGATGACAAGGTCCAAGATTAGCGAATTTTGTTAATAAAATAAAGAAATCACGGTAAAAAATAAATTTTCGAAAAATTTCAGCTTGATAGCATTTGTGTTTTTTTTTGTTATGCGCCTTTAAAGTTGGATAATCAAGTCGATTTTTTTTTCAATTAAATTTCTTAATATTTGTATACCATTCGATAATTTATGCAATTAAAAGCAACTTTTGTTATAAAACTACTTTCATAAACGCAATATTTAATATACCTACCGAACAAAATTCTCTCCCGATCCATACAAACTACGAAAGAGTGACATCAGTCTTTCGTAGCACTTTGTATGGAGCGTTTCGGGCAGGTCTATTTTATGAGATATTTGAAATTGTCATATCTTGGTGAATTTTTAAGCTATCAGAGTCATTCTTTCAGCGATATTTCTAATTTTTAAGAGTCTTTCAATTACCAATAAGAAAAAAAAATAGTCATCATGCCTATTATTACAATTCCTTAGTCTAAATGTGCATAAAATATAACCAGTGGCCAATGTCGCACGTGGGGCGTCATCGTTTAGCAGGGCCGATGACGCTTATGGCGCGTCATCAAACTGCTTGGCCTGTGGTAAGAATTCGTGAAAATGAAGGTAGCAACGAATCGGTTAATACACTAACTATGATAGGTCTCAATATTATACAAACCTAATTTTATTAACCATACAAAATAAGAACACAATAAACCTGCGCTTTGTTGTTCACCTGAGTCATGTGTCGATGAACCACTACGGTTCATTATCTTACTACATCGTAGTATAGCGTGTACTAGGTGTAATAACACTTCCTTCAGGGCAATCGCGTTATTTTTAAACGTTTCAATTCAGGTTCACATCTGCTTTGGTTGTGGTTCAGTTACGGTTCGGATCCACTGCGTCTGAACAAATTTCAGTATCGTGCTAACGTTCCAACCGTAACTCAACCTTAGATGGAACGTGGATGGAGCTCGAACGGAGCGCAACGTTTGACCTTTAGACAGACATTGCAGCGGACCAATCAGCGCCCTTCTGATTTAATCTTGATTGGTTTAAATATGAACTCATTTTTTCCGATGTGTTAATTGGTCAATTGACAAATTGTTTATTTACGAATGAATATGACACGAGTGAAGTTGTTTCAAGTAGTTATTTTGATTTGTGGATGATTATTACTTGGAGTTTATAATTTACGTAGTTAAATTTATATTGTTTTACTTTAATTTACAAAAGCCGTGTTGAGAAGTGACTTGTGAAGTTGTGACAAAAGTTTTTTGTGGCATAGAAAACATTTACGTAAAGAAGTATGTAAGTAATGTCAAAGTTCAATTCACTTTTTAACAAACTCAAATAGTCCTTTGAAGAGCTTTGAAGTAAAATATAAGCTTATATTATAATTTGATTATAGCTTATGTTATATTTTTCCATCGATTTTCGTCAATTTAACACACCAAAATAAGAAACGTTTCAGGAACGTGCGAGTAGAAGTAGCTTTGTATCAACTTTTTGTTTTGACAGCGTTTGCGCTTGGGCTGAGGTTCAGTAACGTCTCAACTGGCTGTCAAAACGTTAGCGCGATACCGAATCGCTCCAAAAGTCGATCAACGTCCGAGTTTCATTTGCGGTTCAGTTGAAAACATTTAGCGCGATTGCCCTGCTGGTGTCACTGAATTAGTAACGGTACTACTTACTAGTAAGTCCTTGAAGGTTAACTGTAACCTAGGAGTACTTAGGAGCCACCCACATAACATTATAACCTGAAAGTTTTTATCCTAATAATAATATACAGGTGCAATTAAACCTTCCTGCCAAATTTTGATATATTGAACCTTGTAAAAAATAAAAATACACGTATTTTTTCTTTTATAAATCACTCAGTACAAAAATATTGAGAAAAAGCTTCCGAATCTCCCGCTCGGGGGGCGCGCCTCCCCCTGTGTTACCCCCGTTCATTCCCCCGCGCCACTTGTGACCATTCTGCAACTATTTTAAATGGGATAAAATATTATGTCACAAAAAATAACACCCAATTTTTGTTGGTTAAATGGGCTCTTCTAATGATCCTAAGCCTTGGAAAAAATTTGGTTTAATTGCACCCTGTATTTAAATACGGCCTTAGGCTACGTTCAGACGTGCGCGTGTTCTGCGCGTGTTCTTAGCGTGTTCTACTATAGCGTATGGGAAAACATGCATGCGGCCTGCGCGCGAGGTCGGCGCGGATTCAGCGCGTGCCGCGCGCGTGTTTTCTTATACACTTTAAAGGCTGATTTACATTGATACAGTAGCTGGCGCCAGCATCACTGGAAACCGTCGCTGGTTAGCACTGTATCAATGTAAAGTTTACATTGATACAGTGCTGATCCAGCGACGGAATCCAGTGATGTTGGCGCCAGCTACTGTATCAATGTAAATCAGCCTTTAGTCAGTAGAACACGCGCAGAGCACGTCTGAACGTAGCCTTACTGTACCGACTACCGACCCTAACTTCAACAAATTCTACATAATATCAGTAAGCCTATCATGAATTTTACCGTATGTACAATTAGTAATAAAAAACTACTCTTACAGCGCTGCCACTTTAACAGGGCTCTATGTACACACCCTAAAGTATTATCACTTTGTTTTGTTACACCTTATATCGAATACGAAAATATAGAGTACTAGATGTATCGTGATATAACTCTAATGTATTGCAATATTCACTCAAGGTTACAAGTTACAAGGCACAATGTCGAGGCATTACATACATCAAGTCTTTGTTTCATATGCGTACACGATTTAATATCCATATTAATATTATAAATGCGAAAGTGTGTCTGTTTGTCCTCTTCACGCCGAAACCGATGAACAGTTTTGCTAAAATTTGGTATGGAAATAGTTTGAGTCCCGGGAAAGGACAAAGGATACTTTTAATCCCGGAAAATATATACATAATAATATACTTATAGCAATAAAGTAATTAGACACACAAAGACATAAAGTTATCACATTTTATTGAAAACTACGACGACGACGACAAGCCTTCAAGAAGAGAGCCAGGCCGGCAACGCGCCTGCAGCTCTTTCTGATGTTGCGAGTGTCCATGGGCGACGGTAGTTGCTTACCATCAGGTGACCCGTTTGCTCGTTTGCCCCCTTATTCAATAAAAAAAAAACTAAATGACGACTCCGTTGCGCCATAATTCGTTTATCGTAGCCGTGTCCTTTCCTGGGGGTTGGGAACAAAATAATAAATTATCTCCATACGAAATTCCAGAAAAAACTATTCGGCGGTTTGGGTGAGACTGACAAACAGACGGACCCACTTTCGCATTTAGAATATCAGTAAGTAATTCAGTACGGATGAAAAAGTAGTTTAGGGGCGCCTGTGTAAAAAGACACTCGGTGTTTCGTTATATTGCTATTTTAAATGAACAGGCGTTATTTAAAACAAAATTAGGATTCGTATTTGTATCATGGGTAATACAATAATATTTAATTTTATTTAAATCGACAAACGGTGCAATAAAATAAAACATTATAATAATTAATAATTATTGCTATCAAGTATTATAATAATATTATTATAGTAATACATTAGCATAATAATTGGAAAAGAAAACACTTAATTCGGAAGAGCATTTGCCAACGTCCATACCACGTTGAAAACACCGGTTCTCGTCCGATCACCGAAGTTAAGCAACGTCGGGCGCGGTTAGTACTTGGATGGGTGACCGCCTGGGAATACCGCGTGATGTTGGCTTTTTGAATAGATTTTTTAACAATATTTTTAAGCGGCTTCCAAAAAAGGAAAATGTTTACGCTAGAAACCTATCTTTGTGCACTAAAATTATAATGCCAAGCCGTAGAAGGGAGAAGTTTAAATATAAATCTAAAATGGCGGAGTGCCAAGATGCGTTACATGTGAATTAATTTCAATATCACGCGATATAAGAATCGTAAGTGGGTCGGTGACAAAGATTTCCGGGGTTATATATTTGAAACTTTTAACTTACACTGTGAATTTCTTTTTTGTGAAACAATTATTATAGACCAGGGTTTTTCAATTTTTTTTTATGATGAGACCGCCAATTATGAAAAAATGCGTCGATGCTCCCCCACCATTTGTTTCCGGGACTCAAAGTATCACCGTACCAAATTTCAGCAAAATCGGTTCAGTGGTTTGGGCAAGAAGGGGTGACAGACACACTTTCGCATTTATGATATTAGTAAGTACAGTAATTACTAATTGTGGATTCCAAGAAAAGTGCACAGTGCACACTGCAAAATGCCGCAAAAGAAGATTTCACTTCATAAATATTCTATAGCTTTATATTAGTTATAACTACCCTCCAAATGCTAAACCGATTTTGGCATTTAGTACTTAAAATTAATTGTCCCACAAAACATTTGATTGGTCTCTGCACTTTATTGTTTTGAGGGGACTTTGATGCTCCCTCAGATTTAGGAGTATTCTGCTATTATTTTTGATGTATTCGAATAAAATTTAATGTCATATTAGGATTACGGTAGCTACTGCATGCTGAGGGCCTGTTTGACCACTTCCTGATAAGTGCCGGATTGACTATCCGGTACTTAACTTGACAGATACAGTATGGAGAATCTGTCAAATAAGTTGTGGATAGCCTATCCGGCATCTAATATCAGGAAATGGTGAAACATGCCCTTAATATTATAATTTCTAAGAACCAAAGCTTTGGCACGCTTTGGTAAGGGCATAATGATTATTAAGTACGATCTTATTTTATTTTTAACATTTATGAACACTAAATATAAGACGCGGAAATCCGTTAATCCCGCTGGATCCGTCGTTATTCTAGGATAAAATCTGGAATAAAGTCTGTGACTTGGAAATTCATCCATGCCTTCATCAAAAGAACTCGCTGCCATCATACAAAAACGTCATTTTGACAGTTCTCCTTTACCAGCAGCGCCCTGCGCCACCACCCACGTTCATGTAAAACCTTGTCGCACTTTAACACGTGGTAACAGACAGACACACTTTCGCATAATATTATCTATCTATTCTATACATAATATTATAATTATAAAACAAAGTCCCTTATTCTTCCCTCATGTCCCTTTGTTCCCTTTAATCTTTAAAACTACGCAACGGATTTTGATGATTATTTCAGTGTTAGATAGCCTATTTATCGAGGAAGGTTATAGGCTATATTTTATCACGCTAAGATTAATAGAAGCGAAGAAATAGAGGAAAATGTGGAAAAAACGGGGAAAATTATTTGAAAGGGCTAACTTGAACGTACTAATCTCAGGAACTATACTGGTCCGATTTGGAAAATTCTTTCAGTGTTAGATAGCCCATTTATCGAGGAAGGCTATAGGCTATATTTTATCACGCTAAGACTAACGGGAGAATGTGGAAAGAACGGGGGAACTTATTTGAAAGGGTTTATCTCGCAAACTACTGGAGCAATTTTTATGTTATTTCATATTTGGCACAGATAAGAAGTAGACCACGTGAAGGATCATAGTATCGATTTAAAAAAAAAAATTCAGTGGCTATATATTTTATAATTATTATACCCGTGCGACGCCGGGGCGGGTCGCTGCCCGCTGGTTATTTTATAATTTTGATCACAAATCGTTGTTTTAACGCCTCATCTCGTAATTGATTATTAACTGTCCAAGAATTAACAAACACAATTGTTTATGGATGGAATGCATGAAATGACATTAATCTTTACTTAACTATTTAAATACAGGTGTAAAAAAAATGATGAAACTTTGAGTTGTGAATGAGTCCCTCATAATAATTATAATGTTATAGAGTTTATTGTGAAAGTAGCATAAATGATAAAAGAGCAACTTTGTTTTAAATTTTTGTATGGGAAAACTCATTACCTACTTTTGGGGCAATTTTCATAGAAATAAAAACTTGAGAGTTGTCAAAGGACACCCGAATGGAACGAAGTTATTTCTTATGTTAAAAAAACCTGTAAGTATTATTTAAAAAACGCTATCTATTGACGCCCAGGAATACTAACAACACGTTGCTGTTTATTTAAAAAAAAACGCCATCTAGTTGACACTTAGGAATAGGTACAGTTTACTATCAACGCCCTCTGTCTCTACTAAATAAAACTAATAAAAAAGTGTCGAGGTCAAATCAAGGTCAAATGTCGTTCTGTCTAGCCTTCAAGATTTTCGCCCAACGCGAGATAAGAAACTTCATTCCAAAAATATTTTTAAAAATGAACTCTCTTTATGTCTCTTTATGTCAATCTATAATCCAACATTAGTCAAAAATCTTCTCTAAGTGTAAGACTACCCTTAAGTATGTATGTTTGTATGCGTCAATCCTCTGAAACTGCATCTGTCATAACATAACTTGACTTTTACTACCGCGGTTTAGTGCACACGTTGAGTATTGGCTGTTTATAAAGTGTGTTTTGGTTCGTTGGTCTTTTTATTATTGCATACATTGTGGTACGATTAAGACTATATTTAACGATTGGTAACTTTTTAAAATATCGTCAGTGTTTCCCAATATATGCCAGACACCATCGAAGTCTACTACTGTAAGAAAGTTTAAGGAAGCAACTGTCAAAAAGGTCCGGTACTGGAAGACGAGATTCCTCCACTTACGGCGAAGAATATAAGCTATGAAATTGAGCTTTACTTTTTCTGGAAGGTCAGATAGACCTTCAGAACTGGATACTTCCTAAGGTAACCGCGACCGAAACTCCATAGTTGCTGGTTACTGGTTAATAAAGGCCACAAACAGGTAAACTTTCAGCTTTCCTTAACTGAGGAATGTCTGGCCGTCGCTCTTGGTCCATTAAGCGTGGACAATCTATCTAATTAAGGCACTGAGGTCTTCAAGGACAAGGAATCGAAGGATGGAAGGAAGCCGCTAGGCCAGCCTTTCCCAAAGTGGGCGATAATGCCCCCTTGTGGGCGCTGAAGTTCTGAAGGAGGTGGTGTGGGACCCAGAAAAAAAATGGGAGCATTGTGTAGAGGCTTGAGGGTAATTTATTTCATCAGGATGAAACTTAAACTGATTAAATTGAAACAATGGGGGCGCTAAAATATAATTTGTTCTTAAAGTGGGCGGTAGACAAAATAAGTCTGGGAGCCTCTGCTCTAGACTCTAGAGTCTTGTACATTGAGTAGGTTATATATTAATACAGTTTGGATGTATTAAGAGCATAGTATTTTCTTGTGGTGCACCTAACATTAACTCAATAACAGCCATCTTCATACTCTATACTATATTCCTATAACAAAGTCGCAACACAAACAAAACTGACATTCACAGCGGGAGTTCGGTTCAATCTAAAACGCAATAACGACATACAACCTTGTCACATTAACTGCCTCGTGTATTATGTATGAAAGCCCGAGTGTGTTGTATTGTGACAAGGTTCCATACGCTATTACTCATTTGCTACTGATGCAACGCGTTTAAAAATAGATAATGGGACAAACGGGAGGAGCGCACCTGATTAGAAGCACATACAAATTACAAGGAGCTTGGAGCTACATATTAAAAATGTTATATGTATAAATCTCTTTTCCACTGAGTTCCAGAAAATTTCGGCGCTAATATTTTTCTAATATCAACTTTTTTTTTCTATCTATAAAATATAAGATTTTTTACTTAATTCTGTTTAACTTGATGATGCCCGCGACTTCACTACGCAAATATTTGTTCATTACTCGGGAACCGTGTATTTTGTCGCATTAAAAAAATGTTTGTCTCTTTCATCCGTACTAAGTAATATTATAAATGCGAAAGTGTGTATGTCTGTCTGTCTGTTACCTCTTCACGCTTAAACCGCTGAACCGGTTTTGCTGAAATTTGGCATGAAGATACCTTGAGTCTCGGGAAAGGACATAGTATAATTTTTATCTCGGAAAAATGTACGGTTCCGGCGCGATAAACAAATTTTGGGGCAACGGAGTTGCGGGCGTCATCTAATCATCCATAATACATTTTATCTAAATTATTGTTCTGTGGTGTACGGTATGGGTAAAGGAGCCAAGAGATAGCTGACTGACAGGGAATAAAATACAGTTTAGCATTTATAAAAATAAACAAGTCATTTTTTACATAATACTCACATATAAATAGTGTCTAAACACACTAGGCTGAATTACGCCGGCGTAATTTACGTGGCCGAAATTACGTTCAGCCGCTTACGTCTGATGCGACACACTATTAATAGTCAGTACTCAAGATGCATCTCGGTCTCAAGACACGGTTCAGGCTCTGTGATTGGTTGGCTGTCAAAATTTGGATCAATCATAGAGCCGAACCGGGTCTTGAGACCGGGATGCATCTTGAGTACTGACTATATCGGCCTAAATTACGCGAAGAGCCGTAATTTCGCGGCGTAATTTCCGTTGCGGAACGCGCGCGTAAGTATTTAAAATTCTCAGATGTAATGTGTGCGTTAACGCTTTGATGTTAAGGTTGGATTTGCTATGTTCAGTTTTGATAATTCCGTCGCGTATAATAGTATGTTGCTATACAAAACATTACCGCCGAATCGCTGCCTAACTTTACGCTCGACTCGGCTCGACGGAAATTCGGCTCGCGACGGAATTTCGGCATAGTGTGTCGTCTGTCGCGTTCCGTCCGTATTTTGTGTGCGTTTGATACGCGGCGTGTATGCGTTTGATACGCGGCGTAAATGCGGCAGAATTTACGTCGGTGTAATTCAGCCTAGTGTGTTTAGACACTCAAAATAAATCCTTAACCCTTTGACGGCGACGCAAAAATATAACGACGTTTCCGGTCACCGTGTGCCTCGCAGACCCTTTCAAAGCCTTAATAACAATGCATTACGAGATCTCCAAAATCACACAAGTATCCTAAAACCCATTTTAATATATCCAAAAAGTGGAAAAGTAATAGTCTGGCCGACAAAAGGTACCATTAAAATTAAACAAGTTAAGGGCTCTCTCGAATATTAAATGCGCTGAAAATAGGGACACGGCTGACTTTTGTGTTTTGCCATCCGAAATGTACTCTCAAGGATCATTGCAGGGAAAGTGTCCCTTCCCCTAATGTCTTGATTCATAAGCAAATTGGTGGGATGATCTTCATTTTTGTGATTTTGCGAGTGGTATGAATATTGTTATGTCGTCTTTTCAGGAGTGTTTGGGTTTCCTTTTCAATAGTCCTTTCCTTTCCGGGTAAAATATTACTTTTCGAATACTTGACGGAAATTTATTTTTCGGATGTTAGAATTGAATGTTTCTTTTGGTAAGTTTGTGATCCAAATATTATAAATTCAACAGTGTCTATATCTGTCTTTCTGTTACCTCTTCCTGCATAAACAGCTGAATTCATTTAGATCAAATTTAGTAAAGAGATACTTGAAGAATCAGGAAAGGACATATATTTATATAAATAAAAATTAATTTTTAATTTTGTTAGTATCGCTATAACTTGAGACTGGCTAAACGAATTTTGCTGATTTTTGTTTCAAATTAATCGTGAAGGTCCAGGGAAGGTTAATAATTGACACAAAGATCACCGGAACATAGTAATATTATGATAGTTAATTGAGTTCCGGGAAAATAAACGAAAGTGCAACAGAGTTACCTTCACCTACATTATTTGCTTCAATCATAGACAAAAGATGTGATATTTTATGTTGCGTTCCATAATATCATGTCAGTCATTGTAGCGTACTTAAACATTTCAAAGACTTCATGAAAATAGCAACGTCCTACACTGGAGAGGGTAGTAAGTAACCATTAAGGCTACTTCACCTATCCACTAACATTCGTCATTTGAATTCTCCATTTGATGAGGACTCTCTCGTCTCTCTGTCTCGTTTTATTTCTCTCTTCGTCTGGTTTTTTCTCTCTCGCGTGATTGCTCCGTCGCGTACAAGAGGTCTTACAATGGGATGGCTTTCTTTTTAATCTCTTATCAGGGGGAATATTTAAATGAACCAGGTGTTTACCTGACATTGTAAAAAATAAAAAAGACCCCGATTGAATTTGAAGAGGTCTCGTCTGGATTGTACATTGTTTAGAAAATTTTCTTGATTTTTTTCGCGGTCGCGTTCTCGCTGCTTAGAATTTTTGCTTTTTTATCAGAACGTGCTCAAGCTCTTGTAAACAATTTTCAGATTTCTTTTTCTTTTACTCCATATTCGTAAGTATATTATATACAAATAAGATTTTTATGTCAAGTTGTAAAATTATAAAAAAATCTTTGCGTTTAACGTAGGTATATTGCATTATGCTAAGAAGAAAATATATTGTAGTAGAACTAGAATTTAAAGATGGTTCGCATTTTGAATTAGCTTACTACTAGTAGGTACTTCATAGACCCTAAGATAGGATAAGGTTCTGGTATGCGTCCTAAGAAAGAAATGTATTATTTGATATATTTTAATATTTTACAGTCAAGGCACAATAAGAAGTCTTGGTAATGCGTTAAAAAGATAACTCCAAAAAATTAAAAGTCTTTTAATTATAATGGAAATGAAATTCGTTCCGTAGCATTTTAAAAATTTTAGTGGAGTGCCTGGTTAGTTTACAATCTACAATACATTCGGATTTTTCGAATGCATTTCTGAAAAGCGTGTCGCAAACAGCGGTTATAATAAAACAAATCCGCTTAAAAGGTATTAAAAAAGCTGTTCCGATGCAAGTCTTTGTGACTTCAAAAGTGAAGTAGCAAAAAACAAAGCTGCCGCAGTGATAAAGTGAAATCCAGAAGATGGCAGACGGTGGTTCGAAAATAAAGAAGAAAAAATCGAGACATCTCTAGAAGCGGTCTCAAGCCTCGAACCTTGAAGGTTTTCACGGGAGTCGTTAACACCGTGGTGTAATGGAAAATTATTGTGCAAGTTTTCCGATTGGAAAAAATACAAAATTTTCTTTATTTCACATAATTACAGTCCAGATTAAAAGTAGACCAAGTTTTATAATATATTATTGATTAGGACTTCAAAATTTTATGTTGTTGGCTGTCGCTGATGTTAATTTGCTATCAATCACATTTTTTATTATTATTTTAGGTATAATAAGTGTATTTGCCAATAATAGTCATGCAGGTTTATCAATTTGAAACTTGTACCTACAATTTCTTTTTGTAGCCTTTCAAATAAATAAGTCAAGTTCGATTTAAACATTCTTGATATTGATGTCAAAGTTTTATTACTTTCTAGTATCCTTTGTTTACAGATTATTTGAGTGCCAGCAATTAAATTTTAATTTATTATCTGTAGAAGTACAAATTATTCACGTGTATCGTTAATACCTACTTCGCTATCATATATCGCTCGTCGCCTTATAAACATGCGATGGAGCTGTAAAATTTTAACGACCGTTACACAACGGTGTGACAGGCGGCCGTCCTTTGTTTCGTCTTTCGCCGTATCATTAACTCGAAGTGGATGAGGTTTTCGACTTTTTAACGTTAATCCTTTTTTTATTTATGGAAAAACGGGTGTCACTGCATCTTTGAGTTGGAGTGTTGGGTTCTATTCCCCGCTACGGTATTAATTAGGAAATCTGGGATTTCTCGAGAGTGTTTTGACGGCGTTGTTTTGTCGCGGATTTCGAGGAAAATGTGACGCGATTTTAGCGCATGTAAAGATTAATTTTTGATATAGCCTTTACAAATTTTATGCCAAATTTAAGGCTTTTGTCAAAATGTTTTTAAATCCATTTCGTTAAATTCCGTCTTGTCATTCACAAAACCTTTCCCATAATTAACCCTACGAAACCCACTCATCGACGATTTGGCGTTAAACTTCGACATTGTGACTATTAATAGACAATACAAGTCAAATGAAAAATGATAATGATCCAACCCTTTGCCACCTGTTGCTGTCATGGGAACAAACAGGTACAATAGGCCGGCCAGCGAGACGGTTAGATGATACTTGTCCTCCCCACAAATAACGTAATGAAGTGTCGACTAGTTTACTCGTTAGTATTTGTTATGCCTGTTAACTATATATTATGATTACGAGTTAATTGTATTTAAAAAGATGTTATGTTACAAGTATCTAAAAATGTTTTATAAATCTTAATTGCCCGTAAAATTGCGTAGAAATTTGATAATTGCCCTAAATTAAATTTTTGGTTGTATAAAAAGTAGGTACTTACCCTATTTCAATATGAAATATCTCCGCACCACATTTATTTTAAGCCAGTCAGCGCCTGTACAATAGACTTTAGACAAACGCATTTTAATAATTATAGATTTTTAGAAAAAAAATAATCTTTTTTTATCTCAAATCAAATAAAATATGCATAAATTATAAATCTCGTAAAAGCAATAACAATACAGAAATTCTTCCGCGATTTCATTACGATATCACTAATATATTGCTTCATTTTTTCGGGCATCTTTTGTGCGCATTTGAGGGTTGAGTCAAATTGAAATGATTTCTTCGCGATAAGATTTTGGTATTCATATTACCTTGGTGTTATTGCGAATTGGATAAGGAATTTTTTATCTAGGTGGTATAAATTTAGATTTTGAATGCTTAGCTGTCAAATCAAAAGTTTTGATTTTATGTTTTTTGGTTAAGCAAATTGTGTGTTTTGAAGTTTTTATATATTTTTTTAATCTAGATAAGTTTATAATTTTATATTCACTTAAAAGCCGATAATTCAAACAACATCCTGTAATACGCTACTTCATAATATCTAAATTGTTTTGGGTAGAATTGTCTATCTTTAGTCTACTACATGTTATACAAATACGTACAGATATTAGGATGTTAGTTCAATATTTTCTTTCCTAATAAAAAAGAAAAATAATTTGAGTTTAGCTGACCTGCTGACCTGACCTGCTGAGCATACTATGCTACGCGGTCAGCCGTAGGCCGTAGGTCGTAAGTCGTAGCTCCATGTTACACGTAATAAAAAATTACCTTATCATTTTAGGGTTATAAGTCATGATTGAAAATGCTATTTTATATCAACCACAAAAAGAAGTATCATATTTTCTGATTGATGATGGAAAGTAAAAGACGATATTTCCCCAGCGTGTCTCCGGATTTTTATATTATTTTCTTCGCAACCCCTACACAAGGAACCGATGTTCTTATTTTAATGTTATTACAATTTTTTGCTTATGACACCTGTTTTTTCTTTTGGCCTTTAACATTATTGATTTTTATATTTTAAAATCAAGAATATTAAAGGCTAGATGTTTCTCGTAGCTTTGTAGCGCTGAAACTCAGCTCAGCGAAAACGGTACCTACTTAAATTATTAACACTTTGTTAAACTATCCAATATTCTTTCCTAGAAGCACGGTTAAAGGGTGAACAGGTAACTGGGTAACTACCTACTCCTGAAGCTCCTCTTATTACTGATTTCCCGAGTGAAAATAATTTAATAACTTACCATGAGTTGATCCGTATAACATGCTACAATACAACAAGTATGTATACATATTGCAGACATAATTTTTATAAACTAGGGTGTTTAGGGGGTGAAATGGGGATAAAAAGGGGGTGTGTGTAAACATTTTATTCCGTTATAAACCGTTTAAGACGGGGACTGCATAAAAATATTGTAATAACAAATGTGAGACGTGTAAAACGGGGTGAAATTATTTTATGCGATAATAACATGAGATTTTAGGATTTACAATGTTTGCTCGCAGTTTTTCTCGCGTAAATCGGTTTTCACATCAGTATTTTAAATAAAAACTGACAAAGACCGAAATCGCTCAATGAGCGAAAAAATGGCTCACAACGCGTTGTGGTCACAGTAAAACGTCGTGGCTCTAATGAAAACGGCCACGACGCGTTCTGGCAATCGCAAAAAGTCCATAACGCGAAATTCGTGTCGTGGCTGATATGCTATTCGTTTTTCTTGATCTTCCATACTTCTTCTTCCATACTTATGGATAATTAATTCAATCAAGAAAAATGAATAGCATATCAGCCACGACACGAATTTCGCATTATGGACTTTTTGTGATTGCCAGAACGCGTCGTTGCCGTTTTTATTATTGGCTGTTTCACTGTGACCACAACGCGTTGTGAGCCATTTTTTCGCTCATTGAGCGATTTCGGTCTTTGTGCGTAACATTTATAATACTTCAATTTTCAGCTTTAAACTTATATTATGATCAAAACAGTAAGGCAAAGCATTATGAGACGTTTACAACATAATATGCTTTTATTTCATTACTACAAATTATAACGTTTAAAAATGTCTAGAAATTATATCGAAAAGAATGATTTTTTTAAACGTTAACGTTGCTTGCAATTGTGATGGGCTAAAATTATTCCATTTCATACATTCATTTTTTATCAATTTTGCCGAAATAAAAACTGTCCTACGTCATTTTAAATTATCTTCAGAATTTTATTAATATCGATTCTGTTGTTTAAAAGCCTGAAGAGGTAACAAGCAAATTTTATAATCAGTTGTATGGATTGAGTATTGAGTACAATAATAACAATAAATACGTAAAAAGTAGGTACGTACAAATTCCTAACCAAAAAACCTGGCATGCATCTTAGGGTTAACAGGAGTTACAAAAAACCCTACCAATTTACGTAGGGGTGGCCCTTAGGTGTTTTTATACCCATACACTTAATTCACCCCCGTATTAATGTAATCTGGCCTATAAAAACGATATAAATTTAACATTTTTTATAACCGAGAGCGTTTCCTACCAGTTGTTAAACGGGTGGAATTGAAAGATTTGTTTTTATATGTTTCCTTATATCATCACTTAGTAGGTATACTACGATATGACCATACAGTGTGTGATTTTGTGAAGAAAAAATATGTAAGTGATTCTTATTCTTTGCGACTAAAAAATCCAGAACTGCCCAGTTTTCTAACAAATGAAAACTGGGCAGTTCTGGATTTTTTCAGTCTATGTCAGCGTCTGAAAAAATGTGCTAAATTTCATAGAATTATAACCTCGTTGCTAAACAAAAGTATACAGTATGTTTTTATGTTTGTGTTCGCATATCTCCGAAACAACAAGTTCGATTGAAGCAATTATTTTTTTGCTGTAGGTACTAGCTGTTGTTTAATTTAAAAAGAATACTGCAAGTTTTGTCTCAATCGGTTCAGTAGTTTTTGATATGAAAAAATTTTTGAAGCCGATTTTTTAGTTTACATTGAAAACGTGTCACTTTGATAAAAAAAGGCGAGTAAGTACTGTAGATTCTTAGACAGGTAGTTAAGTAGACTGTAGATTATTATGGGGGTAGTTTATGTATATTGCAAGGAAAAATCAAAAGGAAAAAACGTTTCTCAAGATTTCAAAGTAAAAGCTTTTAAGACTCTGTATGTACCTATACCTACTTTATATCCGTGCTAATAAGCTTATTAAAAAGCAAAGTATACACTATACACCCGAATATTCTTAAAATACTGTGATATTATAAGAAAAATACTTATAAGTAAAATGTCATTTTAAACAAAGAGTTATTTTTTGATTTTTATTTTGACGTTACACCATTAAACCAGCAAAACATAATTTGAAATAAAAACATCTCGAAGACACCCCCTTATCTACGTTATAAAAATGCACGTTATAATTTTTATTATTCCCTTTAAAGCTACTCGAGATTCCGACATTTTGTTTTAACATTCGAAATTTAAAAAGCGCGGAATAAAACGCGCGTAAAGGGCCCCCGAGACGATCATTTTCATTTCAGATCATCATTTGATTCAAACCTTACTTGTTTGATGCAACCGTTTGATGTCGGTTTGAACGGTTTGTCAAACAAAACTGCGCAGTTTGGTTCAATGCTCGCTGTGGAGTACACGTCTTGTGACGAATAAATATTATTTTTTAAAAGATAAAACCGACTTAAAAATTGTACGAAATCGAGAATTAAATTCCCTATCTCAAAAACTACTAAACCTATTTTGATGAAACTTGCAGAAGTCTCCCAAGTTAAACAATATCTATTATAGTACAACAAAAAAATATTTAAATCGGACTTGTAGTTCCCGAGATATGTGAACACAAACATAAAAACATACATACACTTTTGAAATTTTGCACATTTGTTCAGATGCTGATATAGACTAACATTATATACGAAAACTGGGCAGTTCTGGAAATATTACATACATACGCATCGAATTGATAACCTTCTTTTTTTTTAGTCGGTTAAAAATAATGTACCTACTCCAAATAAGGGACCGTGCAGAAACTATAGAGGGCGTCGTAATTCGACAGCAGCGACACGATGCGAGTAAAAGAAGTAACTTGTGAGTGACTTTGGCTTCGCATTCTTTGACCCCGGCTAGTTTATAAATATTTTTTTTTATGTTTTAGACTATAAAATGATTTAATACTTAGACTCCCAAGTGGCCACATGCGGCCGCGAGAATAACAACAGATTTCCAAGAATCCGCGATCGTAGGATTAAAGTAAAAACCTAGATGACGCCCGCAACTCCGTTGCGCCAAAAATCATTTATCGCGCGAGAACCGTACATTTTCCCGGGATAAAAAGTATCCTATGTCCATTCCCGGGGTTCAAAGTAAATCCATACCAAATTTCAGCAAAATTGGTTCAGCGGTTTGGGCGTGAAGTGCTAACAGACAGACACACTTTCGCATTTATAATATTGAGTATGGATGAGTTTCTAACAGTAAACAAAGAACGAAAGCGTGAATAAAAAATTATAAAGCTTATCTAGTTATCTAAGAAAATATCTGAAAAAGTAATTAGTAGCATCCATCAGCATAGAAAGTAAAAACTTGATAGGTAGGTAAATATTGCATTAAAATAATGAAGATGCAAAAATACTTATAATAATTACTGAAAATGCTTGTGGATTAATAAAATAAAACAAGTTCACTAAAATAAATGCTTTTATTTCATCAACCTTCTGCGATTCGCTCGATACCATCTTCACAACTTTTGTCTGTCACTATTAATTTTAACTAATTTCAGTCTGGACCTCATATTCAGTGCAAACACCATATAAGTATTCTTTAAATAACACACAAAGACTGCACTATGAATCTTTTTTTACTTGAAGAATCATCCTTTTGAGAACCAACACTTTGACAAGATGGTTAAAGTTCAATACTATCCTCAGTGTTGAATTCCTGGCAGGACTTCTCCAAATTATCCTTACTTTTGATGCAAATTTATGTGTAATTGGCATATCAATTTAGATGGAAGCCAGTTTTAATGTTTACTGAAAGAAGCAACGGTTATAGGTTAGGTTCATATTGGGTTCATCAAAAATGAACTTACGGCTATAATCTACAAAATTTAATGTTTTTACGAGTCTACACCATTTCATGAAACTCTTTGAATACTTGCGTATGTTTTATTGTTAAGTTTGTTCAAACGCATCGGAACACGATCAAACGGCGCGTCAAACACAACAAAAATATGAAATTTCATCAAACGAGCTTCAAACACGTAAATGTTTGACAGACCGTTCAAACTAGCTTTGTAAACGATCAAAATGGTTTGAGTCAAACCAAAATTTACGTGTTTGAGTCAAACCGTTTGATCGTCTCGGGGGCCTTTAAAAATGTTTGAAAGTTTTTTTTTTATAACCGAACATGGGATGAGATCTTCGGATTCAGCCTATAATAAATTTGAGATAGCATTATGTTGTTTTTATTATTAACGACCTCCTACAAAATGATATTAAAATTTTATTACGGGTAATCGCTAAATCTCGTTTTGTTCTTCTATGAATATAAAGAGAAAAATTATATAAAAATAAATTAAATAAAGCAATTTAAATGAAGACTACAGACGTAGGATGTTCTAGATTTATATTTTTATTATATTATTAGAATCATTTTTTTCACTACACGTAAGATAATTTTGTCTTGTGGCAACACTTAACTCTCGCATGAAAAAAACTTAAATACGTTTATTTTTTTAAATAAACACTTTGGAGTTCTAAGGCCTTTCTCATTGATGGTCTTAATTTATGACACCTAAATGCCATCCCGCCGACACCGGAACCAATCATATTTACAACTAAATGGGTCATAAAATTAAACAGTCAAAAATAAAACCCGTTGACTTATTAGTGTTAAGTATGCGAGCTTTGTAGGGTTAAGAAAGTTTATTTTGTTTTTGATGTAATATTTAAGAAATACGATTATAGTCATAACTCATAAGGACATTCTATAATAATACAGATACAGATTAAGTATATTCTTATGATAAAATATATTAATATAAGGACCAAAAAACAAACATTGGCAGATCACTCCACTATCGGCATAACAATTTTAATAATAGGAAATATTCAGTAATATGAACTCCTAAAGTTCCAATGATAATAGATAACTTATAAGACAAAATATTTTGTTTAATATTTTTTTATAATTATTAGTACCTACTTGTATTACACGGCACAACCCTATTCGAAACAAAATAAAATGTAAAGAAATTAGGACAAATCTGGAACAACAAGCCCATTTTTTTTATAAATCCAGTAAAGACAGCAATTTCAAAATCGAATTTTTTCGTCAATATTCCTAGAATATTTTCCACAGATTACTAAAATATAGTCGTATTTACAGCCTACGCGACGCGTGCGCACGCTAACGACACGACTTTACGACGAGGCGATAAAGAACGCCCATTACAGTATTTAGTGCTAATTGTCGTTTTTACTGCCATATAAAAATTATTGTAGTTCACATTTATTACTAAATCAAGTCTCTTTGTTTTTATAAGTGATGTGCCAGTTGAAATATTAATTTCGTATTCGATTTTCTGTCAATCATAATTATTATTGTTATGCTAAGTAAGTAAATAAATAAACTTCCAAAATGAAGTCAAGTATAGTTAAATAATATGATAACTACGTCTAAAATCTACAGAAAACAAAAAAAAATTAAAATAATGTAAGTAAATAAATACCTACATACAATATAATATTATAGAATTTAAAACGTATGATAATCTCACGCTTAAAATAGAGTTATAATAAATCTGTCTTGGCGCAGAAGTCTCCTGTATCAATAAAGATTATGCGTAGGGGGTCATTCACAAAATCGAGTCATAACATAATAATATTATGATAGTATTAAATAGTTATGATATTCGCGACTACTTTACTGCGGGCAGGCGATTAGCCGAAATCCTTACGACTTGACCGTAAACAATTCACGTAAAAAAAAAACAATAAAAAATATAGATTCCCGCGCAAATATGAAAAAAGAATAACTCAAGTTTTTATTGTGACAGCAGCGGCCTGACATTTATAGTGATGCGACACGCGTCGATACGAGTCGATGTTTTTTATGATCTTATTTAATTTATTTGTTCGATCGTAAACGTCGTGATGGAGCATCGATGCTTGCGTTTTGAGATTATTATTTGTTGCCCACGCGGCTTTTAACGAGCTTGTTACTTTGACCACGTGTTATTTTGTAACGACTATCACTTATTACGTGTGTTTCTTTGTTCGTTGCTTAAAATATTCATCTGACTTAGAAGTATATATAAATGTTTATTTGTAAATACTTAATGATTATTATTATTAATAGGCCTTAAAATAAGAACAATTTAAATGAGTCTTTCAAAATGACATATAAGAATTACCAATTTCATTGAAAATTGTGGTTTAACAACAACTCACTATAACTTGTAATTGAATTCTCTTGTAAATGTCATATTTGTCATAAGATTTCATCGGTAATCGCGTTGCAAGAGCTGTTTTAAAATTTCATAATAAAGCTCGCTGATATCAATTTATTGAAGTATAAAATGACTTTGTATTTCAATCCTACGTGTATATTATTTGTATACAGTTAGGTAAACAATATTTTATGTATTTTCACTTAAAGATTATATATTTTTACTAATAAATATATTTGGGCACCGTGTAACTCAATGTTTGCTGTATTTGTCTGTCTGCTGTCATGGCTCATGTGAGTAGTGACTTGCGAGTTGCGACTCTTTCAATATATTGTACCATAAAGAACAAACAGACCTTGATATACTGTATCAGTGTAACAAAACTAAGTGATAATTTTTTAGAGTTTAGGGTATGTATATGTCCCTTGCATAGAATTCACTAATATACGGTAACTTTTTTAAAACCTTGTATGGGCAAATTCATGAAGCTGGGGTGCTTGCCCAATGCCCATACATCATACAAATCACAAAAAAATCAGAGCTGCTACTTTCACAGTAAACTCTATATAAGTGACACATACAAACCATGAATTATATCACTTACTTTTGTTACACCGTGTATAATTGTTATTTTATGTGTATAAAATACATATTTTAAATCAAATAGGTTTAAGAGTATGAGAAACCCTTTATACACAGCCACATAATATTTCTAGTTATAGTTATTTCTTCTAGAAGAAAGTACTCATAGCTTTTCCATTTCACAAGCAGATAGTAATAAAACTTTGAATATAAAATGAACGGTAAACAGACAACATTGTGAAATTCAATTTTCTCCAACTGTCAACTATAAATGGCTATCTTGATGCACCTCTTTAAACGATGAGATATTTTATCGATTTCAAATGTCCCTGTTTGCTGATATGCTCCGATTATACTTGGATTAAAAGTCTTCGTAGCTTCACCAACGTTAAATATACCGTGAATATCAGTAATATAAGGATTAGCAATTTTAAGGATGAGTTGCACCAACTTACCTTAACTATAACTGTAATTTTAACTATAACTACAGTGCAAAATGTCAAATCTTTGATTACCGTTACGCCATATTTAACCATAACCGCTCTGAATACTTATATCTAAATTTACTATGTTTCACAGTGTTATATTTTTCCTGACGATTTTTACGGATAATTAAATTTTTTATACTCTCAATCCCATTACCTGTACATATCTTTAATAAAAAAATAAATGCAACAGACATAATATTCTGTCAATTTCTGTTAAAGTTAAGTTTAGAGCTAAGTTAGCCTTAACTTTAACCATAACTTTAACTTTAACCACGCCTCTGGTGCAACCACCCTTACTTCACCATTTAGTAGTAAAATTAATAGTCAAAACGGAAATATTATATATTTAATGTCATAATGAAAGTAATAAGCTTGTTTAAGAGGGCTTTTTGAATACTGTATCATGTTTTTATACCGTGTCATATTATAAAAATGTATTTCAATTTGTGATGAATTCTGATCTTATTGAACTCTTTGTCTGCTTAATAACACATAATACTGTACAGAGTCTTTGATTCCAAATTTAAAATTAATATTTCGAAATCCGAACAAACATCGTTCCTCTTACGAAGCGGAAAAAGTATTGCGAAATTAAATCTAACTCATTTCGCGACTCCTTTCATAAAACCTCCTTTCTTATGCGACTGTAAATAACCTGCCTGCTCTAAAAAAATTTAAAAGCGACCGTATTTCCAAGGAATAAGGTCGGTTGTGCAAGTGATATTTTTTTTAAGTAGCGGGATCGGTATCGAGTGAAAATTATCCGCCCCAATCTCTTTGAACCGATTTGTAGATGTCGCTTTGTTCCACTTCAAAGGTATTTTTACGCGCTTTATTATTACGCTCGCGTAACTCCGGATTTGCATTGTGATATATTTTATGTTTACATTTCATTATAAATATTACTTTTACGATGAGTTGTTATTAGAATTTTTAAAGATTAGATAGTGTTTTTGAAAACAATAAATGTAGCCAAAATGCAAAAATGTTTTGAAAATATTAGTTTAAGATTAAATAATATGATCATCGATACAATATCATAATATAGTGTCAATATCGATCAATAGGTTTTCATCACTATTAACTACGAGTACGTCCTTTTCTTTAAAAACTAAAAAAAACTTTTTTTCTTTATTGTAATATTCTTAATCTTCCTTTGGCTGGCAAATTGACTTCTTTTTACATTTATTTATTTTATTAGGACTTCTTGTATGTAAAATTTTAACGCTACAAAATAGTAAGGGTTGGCCTTATCGTCAAATTGAAAAACACGGTCACCAAAATTAACATTGAAAATGCGCATTTCAATTTTTTTTTAAATTGATCTTATTTTCTATGGTAAGGAAATGTTCACCGATTGCATAATTTATCTTATCTCGTACTGATTTCGCGATCTAATTTACTTTTTTATTTACTTCTTAAAATGCAAATGTATTGATACTTGCTCCCTCTCTTTCCCTCACAATGCTTCTATCCCTCTCCCTCTCAACTTTTTTTTGTGGGGTGGGCTCTGGTGAATTATAGGTCGCTTTCAATTTTGCTAAGACGAAATTAGGTATAATAAAATTATACAGCTCACCGAAGATTCGCACAGTGATATTGTGTAAGAGGATTTTTATATTTCTAATTTATACTGGGGTCTTTTGTACCTGTGGGTAATCTCTTTAAATTGGTGCCTCGACAATGGTGCCATCTGTCAAGGTTGAGGTATTTGTTAGTGAATGCGGTTAGATAGGTTTTGATTATTATTTGTGTATTGCTACTTTATAATTATTAGAGAAATAAGTGAGATTATGTATCCATTCCAAGATTATGACTATAAATCAAAAAGCGTATCTATATTTCTGTATCTCCGCCTGTATCAGCAGGGCTAGCATAACAACAGTAGACATGGGATTTCCATTGTCTAAATGTCACTTTGTCTTGTCTAACTTATGTATAACTGTCACTTTGTCTATTCTTCCGTAGAAAGAAACCGTTTCTATAGACACCATGCTACCTACGCCTGCTGATATCTCAAATGTTTAATATATTAGGATGATATTTGTATGAAATTGTACGGTTCCTTCGCGATAAACGGAGTTTATAGTCCCCAGTACAAGGAACTAACTTTTTTCTATTTTTGAGCTGCAGAAGCGAGCTATACGTTCGATTTACAAAATGTCTACATTTTAATCTTTGAGAGAAAAGTTTAAAGAAATTGGTATTATGACAGTAGCTTCTCAATACATTTTGGATAATGTATTATATATTAGAAAAAATATATGTAAATTTAAAGCCAAAGGTGGCATTCATTGTAGAAACACCAGAAATAAGCACAAGCTAGATTTGCCAGTGATCAGACTTAGTAAAGTCAGTAAATCTTTTAAAGGTCAATGTATACGCCTTTTCAATAAAATCCCAGAAAACGTTCAAAATCTTTCCATTAATAAATTTAAGAAAGTAGTCAAAGAGCGTTTGTGTGCCAAAGCCTATTATAAGGTCAATGATTTCATAAACGACGGCACATCTTGGGAGTAGGATGGCTGCTCGCAAGGCTACCTACACTATTGTATGACTTACAATTATGTATGTATCTTGACATTGTATATTTTAAGTTACAGCATTGTAAATTTTATTTTAAAAGATTAATTTTTCTCACTTTTTTTGGTAAAAAAGTGCGAGTTTCTTACGCCAGCTCTTCTCGCCGGGCTAGTTCCCGAACCGGTGGTAGGCACCAGTAGTATCAACGTTCTGAAAGCATTTTTTCTTTAAATCTATTCAGAAATAAAACATTTTTTTTCTGATACATACAAATTTACCACTGTTTACAATTCAGGCGAATTGCAACAAAAAAATTCTAGCGCTCAGTTTCAGAGATTTTTGACTTTGAAGTTTATCTATTCACTTCACTCATTCAATTCACTATGACGTGCTTGTAATTTGCTAACTGCATAATGGATTGCACAAACCTACGCGACCAAAGCGACTGCGAAGCGGCAGCGTCTACCGCGCGGCGGACGCTGCCCATGTAATCTTATGACGCTATGCACACCTGCACGACCGCGACGCGGGATGTTCGCGTCGGCAAGCGAAACGTGCGCGTCAAGTTGTCAGACGCTTTTTAACCGACTTCCAAAAAACGAGGAGGTTATATGTTCGGCTGTGGATATTTTTTTTTATTTTTTTTTTATTTTTGTATGTTCAACGATTACTCCGCCGTTTGTGAACCGATTTTCGAAATTTTTGTTTTGTTGTATTAGGTTTCACTCCAATTTGGTACCATGTTCACAAAAGTGGTGACCTGATGATGGGATCCATGAGTAATCGAGGGAACTCCTCGAAATTTATATGGAAACATATGGTGATTTTGGTTTTATGTGAAGTGTACTAAGAATATGCTACCAAAAAGTCAAATATTGGGTCAAAGTATACCATGGTTTCGAAGATGCTTAGAGAACTCCTGACTCCTTATAGATACACGTTCGGGAGATTCGGCGTTGTTTTAAGAACAGAAAGCATATGCTACTATGCAATTCATATTCATCATCATAATCATCATCATCATCATCATCGTCATCATCATCATTAAGGTCACCAATGTCTCATGGCACAGAATTAATAATAGTACAAGGCATAGGTATGGATATACTAATAATAATAATTATGTACTGTATAACAACACCTGTTTGTTTAATACATGGCGGTCGGCGCCGCAGAGGCGACGGCGTCGCCGCGCCGCCGCGCCGCGTGGCGCGTGGCGGCAGACGACAGATCGAATACTTTACTAATTACTTTATAAAATTTAAATAGACAAATAGAATAAAATAAAGTTATTTTAAAAAGAGCATTTACACAAAACAAAGTCATTAAGTGTCTTTTTAATCAGTTATACTTATTAATCGATAGATGGCGCACTAAGTATCGATTTGAATTCTTGATTAAGCGCTTATTCCACTTATCCTAGCTAGGAAGTCCTAGCTAGGGTCCTAAAAAATTTAGTCAAGTGGAATAACATTTAGAAGCTAGGATCCTAGCTAGGATCCTAAATCGGAAAAAATTTAGTCAAGTGGAATAACATTTAGAAAGCTAGGATCCTAGCTAGGACTTCCTAGCTAGGATAAGTGGAATAAGCGCTTTACAAGAACAGAGCTGTCAATAATTATGATAATATTAAATATTATGAGTAGCTACGCTACATCCTATGCAAGTTTATACAATTTTTTATCTGATAGATCCTTCGATCGTGGAAAAACGAGACACAATAGCCTTTCTATTGTTATCTCAATTGCCGGTGACCGCTTGGGGCTTGAAGCATTAAAATTGTTAAATTACTTAGCACAATCTGTTCACTTCACTGATATATGATTTTGTGAGTGTGAGTTGTGACTCTTGACAAATTGTAATAAGATACGTAAAATATACGCGAAGGTTTACCTACTAGTGTAACTAAAAAGAGTGAAATTATTATTATTTTTAACAAAAAATTAAAACCGACTTCCAAGGTAAAAACAATAATAACATTAATATGAACTAAAAAGTATTAAATAATTTTTACTATCTAATGGTGCCTTTTTCCGAATTCGGCTAAACCTCAACTATTTCTGTATTCAATCTTCATAATTTTGAAGTCGGTGCCAGTTCCAAAAGTTTCAAATATTCTGTCAGAGGACTGAAGATTCAGCTATCTGGTACCGACTTCAAAATAATGAAGATTGAATACAGAAATAGTTGAGGTTTAGCCGAATTCGGAAAAAGGCACCATTAGATAGTAAAAATTATTTAATACTTTTTAGTTCATATTAATGTTATTATTGTTTTTACCTTGGAAGTCGGTTTTAATTTTTTGTTAAAAATAATAATAATCTAAAACCTTTTTTAAAACCTTTTTTATATTATTTTCTACAACTCTTTAGTTTATGGTTTTTTGATTTGTATACGTTTTGATAGATTGTGTCATGATATTAACGTTTGACGGTTCGCACCGTAGTCGCGCAGGTGTGCACGGCCAGTTTCGCGTTGCAGACGCTCCCGTATCGCGTACCTCGTCCCCTGTCACTGACGCTTAGGTTTGTTTTAAGCTTAACTCTCAACAACACTGATGAATAGCTAAACTCCTGTCAAATACCCTCAGGGACTTCGCATATTTCCACTTATTGTTTCGAGAATGAACTAGGGAAGATCAACAAACTAACGCTAAAACCAAAACTCGAGTCCAATATGTTCATGACTAATCTAACTCGATTTGTAAATTAAACAATTTTGGTTGGATTAACCGCGGTTTACGAGGAGATAAAACGTTAGGAATTAGAAACTTTATAGTGTTGGATTTACAATATGATTCAACGCCACGAAAGTCATTTGTAAAACTTCGATAAAGCAAAAGCATTTAGTAGAAATGCTTTTACAATATAGTAATTAATATAATAATAATATTTATGGACGCTTCACACCACATCAGTTTGAGCGGTTAAGTTTTCGTCGCATAAATGTTCGTCCAAGTTGAGCTACCAACCGCTCACCAACTGAGCTACAGAGGTCGTCAAATAAATCAAAAGAAGAAAAACAATTTTAAAAAGAAGAAAAAATATTCCTTGGTGCAAAGTAAACTACAGAAGAGTTTGTTGATAGACTTTAACTCGAAATAAAAAAAACTTTGTAGTGAAAAACCATTAATAAAAACAATTTTTAGAATAGATATTATCATCAAAAGCAAGATGTTCCCTAGAAAAAAAAATCTCTGAAAATGCCAAATCTAATATTAAGAATCTTTCCCACAAAAAAGACTTCCAATATTCCAAAATACATTGTATTACAGAAACAATAAAATGGTATTGACTGGGAATCGAATCGTAACACATGCGGAACACCCCACCCCTACATATAAAAGCACCATTTAAATTATCTTTACAATAAAACAGTCAAGTGTATCACTCACTCGAATGGACAATTTAGACTATACGACTGTTTAACGACACGATTTTATGTTTATTTTGTTCTCTACACTTTTATGCGCTGAAACCGGAAAACTGACTCGAAAACAAGATTTTCGTATATAAATGTTAGAAGTTTATTTGAAATTTCGTAGAAATGTTAAATTAATCGTATTTTTTTTTTACAAAATGACAAAAGTTTTAATGTTACCACTTACCTAGTTTTTCTTAGTCAATCGGCTACTTTTTTTAACAATTATTTTATTTTGATTTTCGATCTTTCCTAACATTCTCTTTCTTAATAAAACTAGTTATAATGCATATTATGTTACTTATGTAAATCATAACAAAACTTAATATTTATGTAATTTATTACTCCGCGCCGCTCTATTACATCGTAGTCGTATCGTAGCAGCTAAACGTCTGCGAAACTCACGTATAAAGTTTACGAGGGCATTGTTTTATTAATATCTATAAAAAGTGCTTCCAAGTAAAGCGTTTTAGTTAGAAATACTCTTATAGCGCTGCTGTTATAGAGTTAAGTTTATTGCTCGCGAGTCGCGAAATGTATTACAATACAACTTTATTCGTCTACTGTAAACATCATCATTCATCAGTATTGTTGTGGCAAATTGCAAAAAGTGTTGATCATAATAATTATTCATAATAGCTCCACTTCTTCTTTTTATTTATGGCTCTTTTGCAGTTTCACTTCTAAGTTGCTTGGGGACATTCTGACATTGACGTAGATGGTGCTATTTATTCTTGCTTTTTTATAAATTTAGGCCATGGTATACTTTTAAACCTGGTTACTTGAAAACTTAAAAGCTGGTTACTTGATACTTCTTACTAGGCTAGAACAGTTACTTTGAGTGAAGTTACAAGAAAGTTACGAGAATGAAAATAAGATAGTTTTTATTGAAAAAAAAAATAGGGTCCTAACAATGAACCCTCTAAGTAATAAATTATTTATTCTTACCTTACAATAACAATAATCATAAAAATTCTCCTTTCCAGACGGACGCGGCACCTCCTGAGCGGTACGACGAGAAGACAGAATCTTCTCTCCTCTCCTCCATCATACCAGACAAGCTCTCCGGATCCATATGCACAGCAGTCCTCTTCATGGTGGGCTGGAAACTATTTTGTAATAAACGGTGAATAATAATGTATATAAAATGCCATAATTCGCCTGAGCGTGCCAGAATAATAAAATATATTATTATTCCCAAGTACGCCGCTGTAATATAATTATTATAAGAGACAATGTAATCGTATTTTAATTTTTTAATTCGTTAAACGATTTAACGAATTGTAAAAAGAATTTTATGTATGCAAAGATTTTTATAATTTTTAATACTGCTAATAATATGTAATAATTGGTATAAATTATTTTTACAACTGAATTTTATTTAGCTTTTAGTTTTGGTGGACTTAATAGTAATTCTAAAGATGTTTTGGTTTTACTATTCAAATTATAGTAAAAAGCATCTCTTGAGTTTTCACTCTGAAAAGTAGATTACGATTTTGTACTACATCTACAATCTACATAATATATTACAAAATATTAACAAGAGTAGTAAATTTTTCTTCATAAAATAAAACATGTATCCTAAAGTATTATCATGTTGGCTAAATAAAAAAAATGTTAGACACTTTGAAAATTAACGCACAAAATTATAATATTGTAATGTTAAATAATATACAAACTATCAAAATTAAAAAGTAGCTTATTATGCAAAAATATACAAATGATGTAGACATGTCGCAGCCACCTAGAAGAATTATCCAGTCAGCTCGATGCCTAGACCGTTCGTGAATTTCATAGAAACTGTCAAAATAATTAAGAGCCGCTGTAAATATTTGGCAGCTGCTAAGTCATTATTAATTTAGTGAAGCCTACAATAACATCAAGAAATATTCAAAGTGGCATCTTATTTCCATAAAAATGTAAATTATGCTTCTAAAAATGTATTTAATGAAGTCTAGGAAAATGAAGTACGGTCTACGCTTTTCAAATGGGTTAAGACAGGTTGGCTAGCTGATTCAACTATATGTCTGTGACGGACATATTATTAATCTACTCAATTCTGCTTTTGGTGTTGTATTAAAATAGAACATTTTTGTAGAAGCTAAGTCCACAAAGCGCAACAAAAGGCAGGGTGGACTTAATGTTTTGCATCATTTCACTATTTATAACATTCCGTTTAAAAGCAGCGGTCTTTCATACTATTATAATGTAAGAAAAGATTTTTTTAATAAACTGTTCTTAAAAAAATTTGGATCATAAAAAATGACTAAGAATAAAATTAAAATGGTGTCCCCAGAAATTGTTCCAAAGAGAGCAGCCTAAAATTTATATCATCGTTTGATCTCATTATATTATTTTTGTAATGGAAAAGTTTATTTTTTTATTCTTAGTATAGACTTTTTTGGTAAAGGGCTCATAACCTGAGAATATTGAACGAAAATAGCTTAATTTAACCAAAAAGTCACAAAAACTTAACGGAACATAAAAAGTAAAACTACGTGATGTTTTGGTGTTTCTGTTCAGAAAAGAAGCTACGATTAATTAGATTTTGTACTTAATTAATGTTTTGTTGTTTAAGACCGTACTAATTGTTTAATTACATTTTACTACGTGTTTCTAAAAAACGTTTCTAAGGAAAAAACCTACATAAAACCAAAAAAAAAAACTTCTTTAACTATTATTTCCGATGGATCTCATATTTTTTATTTAAAAGTAGATTCATACCAAAAAAATATCAATGGAATGGGCCAATAGCCAAGCTTGGGTTATCAAAAAAGTCTCTAGGTTTTAATTTCAAACTCACATAAGATCTTTAGTTCTAAGCTTTAATCAAATTGTAAATACAGTATTTTTATTGGTAACATCGATATTGTAACTAAAAATAGGTTAAGTAACTGTTTTTTTTTGGCTTCGTGTAATGTAAACGACAAAATTGTAAATTATCTTGAGTTTAATTTTTTTGCTGATTTTTTTTTTGTTAAATAATTTCTTTTGTCCCGTCTATTCGCTTATTTATATTTATTATATTGATACTAGTTAAAATTATTTAATATAGGAGTCCGTAAAAACATGGGGCTCGTTACCGCTATTTTTGCAGTTAGTTTTATTGACAATATACTTAGTTACAGCTAGATAGTATTTAAGATTTTGAGGCTTTTACGTTGTGAATTTTTTATCGGCTCCAAGTTTTTGAATTTTTACATCTTTTTGTATTTTTTACATCTTTTTTTTTAACAATTTTTGACAAGCTATTCAAAAAATGGAAAACATCATGATATTTGCTGAGCTGATGATTTTTACGGGATCAATGATATGGGAACAAGTTTAGTTGGCATGTAGCTATAATTAGTTTTATTTTTAGTTATTAAATGAAAAGAAAATATACAGAAGGATGTGTTCAAATGTGATATGTATTTGTTTAAGAATGATTAAATAGAAAAAAGTTTTCGTAATGATCTCTAAAAAACTCTTACATGCTTTTGTAGATTCGTTGTAAAATAAACGGTTTTTTTTTTTGCTTTTCTCCAAATATTATTAATAAGTAATACTTACGTATTTTTTTGCAGTAAATTATTTTTTACATTTGAATCTAAGTAAAAAAGCATGGTGGGAGTTTTGTAAATACATTGAAATTGGTATGCTTATTGCTCTCTTATAATTATTGTAGAAAATTTCTAAAATTTCCACGAAATATAATATTATTAACAACTTAAATATTGTATAGAATAAATGTTGTGAGAATGTGCAAACGAAACTAGAATTACTTTCAAAAAATTTACGCAAGTTACTAAAAATAATAAAGATTAATAAAAACTAAGCTACTGCCTAAAATATGTAGAGAATAATAATTATTTTTTCTAAAAAATATTTTCACCTAGTCATGATGCATTTGCACATTCTCATAATTATTAAAAATTATGCTTTCGCTGAAACATGTAATCTTTGTAATATTGAATTCTAAGCAATATTAATGTAATTTGTTTAATTAAAAATGTTTAATTAAAAATGTTTAGTCTAAGTATCTCATTACCTACCAAGTCTAAATTATTTTCAAAGTCAATTAATATTAGATTGGCAGACTTGTAATTATTATTTGCGTTACGGTATAGATTTAACGGCCTGTATATTTATAAAAATATAAATTAGCTTAAAAATATATTTTGTAAATTAGTTTACGGTTTATTTTTTTAGAACTATACCAACTTTGTGTAAGAATGTAGCGGTCAACTGCCATTTTTATGTTTTATACTCTTTATTTAAAAATAATATAATTTTTTTATAAAGAAAACTTGAGTTTTTATTTTTTTTTTCTTTGTTTAACCTTAGATTTTTTAATTTAATATCTAAATCAATGACATTTTTTAAACAATTCATACAGTTTAATTTAGAACTTGAAATCGGACATAATATACCTAGTCCGATTTCAAGTTCTATCTTCAACTGTATAATATAACAGTGTGTAACAAAAATAAGTGATAATACTTTAGGGTGTGTACGTTTTCCTTGTAGAGAGTTCACTGTGAAAGTAGCAGCGCTGAAAGACGAATTTTTTTTCACTTTTGTATGGGGGTTACGAGTTTCCCCATACAAAAGTGAAAAAAATGTCTTTCAGCGCTGCTACTTTTACAGTGAACTCTCTACAAGAAACACGTACACACCCTAAAGTGCTATTACTTATTTTTTTTACACCCTATAGAATTCTTATAAATGTAAATGTCTAAACTATAAACACACTAGGCCGAAAATACGCGGCCGAAGTTCGGCATGATAATACCTACGCCTGCAATGCGCTACGCATACACTAACGCGACGTAATTTCGGGAGCGTGCGGGAAGTCGGTTAAATACATTACAGATGTAATCATGCCGAACTTCGGCCGCGTATTTTCGGCTTAGTATGTTTAGACACTAAAACTTAGAAGACGCCAGACGGGCTTTGATTAGCCTAAACAAAGACGAGAATTGGTTCTAAACAGCAAGTTGTAAAACAACAGAGTAAAGTGCTAGTAAGTTAAAAGGAGGTAAAAGTAGCTAACCCTAAAACTATTATCTAAAGTTTAAATTCTAAGCCATATCTCATAAAACTACCCACCTGAGTTTAAAGTGCTCACATTACAAAGAAAGCTCTCTTCGACGAACGCAATTTAACTTGGATGGATAATACTTTAACTGAGGTACAGATTTAAGTTAGAACGATGTAATAAAGAATTCTTAAAGAACTTTCTTTTTAAGCATAGGTAATGGCTGGCTTACATTATTATGCTGCGTTTCTATGCTTGCCAATGCTTGACCAGCGTCCACAAGCACAAGCGTGTAAAAAGAGTATCTGGCTTATGCTTGGCTTGCGTGAGCTTGTGGACACAGATCAAAGGGCGCTTGCTTGGGTGTACGTATTTAATACAGAGTACAGACGCATTCACAAGCGTGTAAGCGACCTCCAAATGCCAAGCGAGATTTGTGGACTTGCCAAGCGTTGGAAAGCATGGAAACCTAGTGTTAAATCCAGTAATCTAAATTCTAATCCAGTGCTGAATTGCTACTGGAATAATGTAAACGGGCCCTGGAATGCACTGTATCAAGCAGTTTCCGTACATACCCGTTTACATTATTCCAGTATTGGGAATGTTATTCGAATGTTTTCAAATATTTTTAAAGAAATATTCGAATATTAACATTTCCTATTTCAGTAGCAATCCAACGCTGGATTATTAAGTGGCTGGATATTTAAGTGACAGAATCACCCCAAAGTATTACGTACCTAAATTATAATTATTACATACTATAATATAATAATATAATTAAATGCAAAAAGGTGTATATTAAATCAAGATTAGACATCGAGTTAATCTTCAGGAATCATACCTACATAATTTATTTTCTAATTTATTAAAATAATTTAAAAAAAACATTTGAAAATTGAAAAAAACAACCCTAAAATGCACAACCGTGCAACATTCGACCGAAGCGGAGAGCTAAAAAATACTCCGAAAAAATGGCGCCCAAAAAATAATTTATTTAAATCACATCCGTCATCCGATCGACAATACGATCCATCAAAAAACCAATCGTCAATCCGACACCCGTAACTATGTCACAATGCATGCATTTTTGCATATGCAATCCACGCACTATTAGTTGGAAAAAGTATTTATTTGAAAGTCAAATTCGTATTTCCATATAGACAAGATTGATTCGATAATTCCGGGGTCCCGATTTTTACGTAATGTCAAATTTGAATGTCATTTATTTGGATTTTCGAGTTGCCGTAGCGTAGCAGAGTTATAGTCATACATGATGATAAATTATTACCTTTCGAGACTTTGAGATTTGCTTATTTTTACTAGGTACATACCTCGACTCTCGTACTTAATTATAACTGTAAAATTAATGTGAATTAAAAAAAGAAATTGCACTAAATACTAAAAACGAAACAGCAGAAGCAGGCACACATTTCGTGCGTTGTAAATAGATTATTAGATCTCGGTCATTTAGCAGTTCATTCCAAAAACGATTGTTTCTCTGAGCTCGCGTTCCATATTTTCGCATACCGAGACACGATTTCCATACACAGTGCATAATATTATTGAATAATAAACGAGCACTAATTGACATCAATTGGTAAGTGCAGGCAAACGGCTGAACATGGAATGGCGGATTGAAATTATTGCCCCATTAAACTATTAGCGAATCTATTAATCTATTATAGGTATAAACTATATTAAGAGGATAAAGCTGAACGCGATAACATAATATAATAATAATAATAATAATAAATATACTTTATTGTGCACAAACATATCAGTGAAATTAACATTATTTAATAAATGAGACATGTACACAAGGTACATATACATATAGTGCCATTCATATTCAATTTAATTATAGATACGTATATTTTTATTAAATAAATAAAATATGTATTACCGGGTCATCGAGACCCGGTGAACTTCGTATCTCTTTCCTCTTAATATTATAAATATAAACCGTTCCTTATATTATAAACCTTCCCTGGATTTCCACAAATATTTCGAGACTAAAATTAGCCGAATCGGTTTAGCCGTTCTCGAGTTTTAACGAGACAAACAAAAAAACATTTTTATTTATACTTAATATAGATAGATAAAAATATTAAACTACAACAGTAAATTTTTAAAACTATTTGCATCGAGTCGGCAAGATGTCGCACAGGATCAGAAGAAATAGCGTGTGCTCGCTGCGCCATAAATCAGTTTTCGTTTTTTTTAAATAAAAAAATGTTTTTTAATTTTAGCTTTTCAGGAATGTCTGAAACAAAAAACAATTTACACGGAGTTTTACAACACAAAAACACTTCAAACTGCAATGTCATTTCAAAATATCGGATACACAAAAGTGAAAAACAAACGCAGTTAGAGATCAACTACGATAACTTGGCGCGCCCCTCCAAAATTCAAAACGTTTGAAATGCGTTGTCTTGCGCGGTAGGCTAGTTATGATTAGTTGACTAACAAATCTTGGTAATGAGTGAAATATTACGTGTACTGTGATTGGTTGGATACTTACTACATACAAACTCCTTCATAAGGATGTGACTACAGTCTACACACATTGAAACAGTCATTTGGAGGGGCCCGCCAAGTTATCGTAGTTGATCTCTACACGAATTTTTGTCACGATACACCACTTACATACAATTTCACAACACACGAAGTTACGTCTGTATGCAAAATTGGTATGAAATTGAAAACGCAAGTTACATATTGTTTTTTTGATTTTGGGGTTGCGGTCGCGTTGAAGGGTTATTCTGTGATCTGTCAGGAGTAATTTATTAAAAAAGGTTGGCAATACACAATTTATTATTGGACATAATTATTTGTAATATTATATTTTATATAATATTATGTATATTATCCAATTTGTTGTACAATGTACCTATCCAGGACAAAACTGATTTCTACAGGGCTATAGGTACGCTGACACTACACGTAACTCGAATGAATTATAGAATCACCATTTTTGAAGTGATTTTGTTTTAGGAGCATTTTCTTTCTTCGCATCGCGTTTAGAATCAGGACTCTGGAACTCAGGATAAGAGCATATGAAAATTCGTAATACGATTTCACTTCGGAATTGGTGAAGTTTAACTCATTGTTTTGTTTTTTGGTTTTTTTCAAGTCACCTTATTTGTAGAATCGCCCTCGATGTAAGGGTTGTGTGACTTCATTACTCGGTAGCATTACTGCGATGGCTTTTTTATTGCTTCACACGCGGGGCCGATACGACCCCACTGTACGTCGGCGAAGGTTAACCCTGTGCCTAGGTACAGTAATTTAAAACAATTTTTAACCGACTTCCAAAAAACGAGGAGGTTATATGTTCGACTGTGGATATTTTTTTTTTTTTTTTTTTTTTTTTTTTTTTTTGTATGTTCAACGATTACTCCGCCGTTTGTGAACCGATTTTCGAAATTTTTGTTTTGTTGTATTAGGTTTCACTCCAATTTGGTACCATGTTCACAAAAGTGGTGACCTGATGATGGGATCCATGAGTAATCGAGGGAACTCCTCGAAATTTATATGGAAACATATGGTGATTTTGGTTTTATGAGAAGCATCCTAAGCATATGCTACCAAAACGCAAGATTTTGCACCGAGGTATACCATGGTTCCGAAGATACTAAGAGAACTCCGGATTCCTTATAGATACAAGTTTGGGGGTTTAGGCGCTGTTTTAAGAACTGAAAGCATATGCTACTATGCAAATTACATTCATCATCATCATCATCATTACCACATTAGGGTCACCGATGTCACCAAAATTGAACAAAACAAATTCATCCTTAAGTCCAGAGCATAAGGCACACATTTGACATTACTTCTGAGAAGTAAGCTGCTTCGATAATTAATATAAATAACATGCATGTCTCACAACAACACATGAAACAACCTAATTTCAACCTATTGCATTGCGCTTAGCGTTCATAGTACATTAACTGTCTGGCGTCTCGCTTGCTATAATCTGCTAGGGCTGTCAAGCGAGCGGCGCGGCGCGCGCGTTGCCAGGTACCAGACCGGGCGGCGTATTTACAAAGGCTTATACCGTTTGAGTCACGAGCCAGACTCTAATAGATGAGCTTTTGTTTATTTATCTAAGATAGTTTTATAATTATATTTTGTACTCTCAACAAGTGTGTAGTTATGTACATACCTGTTTCTTACCTATTAATTAAAGTTTGTTAGTTAATTAAGTAGTATTTTTTGTCACTTAAGAGCCCGTATTCTCTTTTCTACTGCTCTCTTCACACTCACGCCCGTCTTTCATGTGCCAGGTGAAAAAGGACGATCGCCAAGTTAGCGGGCAGATAGAGGTTTTCTGTTTTTAAACGGTTTTTTATATTAAAGTGGTAAAAAGTAATTCCAACATTTTATAGACGACTTTCTTAACAGTGAATTGTATTTTTTTCATACCGTTAAGACGTCAATACAATTCATAAAAAGGTGATATTCTAAACCTTTTACAGCAAAAATCACAAAACTGTCGCGGGTTTGAGTTGGATTATTTAAAGATACTTAAAAAAAATAAAAAATCTAGCTCCAACACTATATTATAATTGAAATGATCTTACATGTTGTGCATTAAAACTTATAGAAATACTGTATTTTAACTGTTAAATCACGTCTGTAAAATCAGCGAAATCGACAAATTTCGTATACGGACCCTTAAATACAGAATAGAAACGAATAAGTAATTTCATTACTGTAACATTAAAATAATAAGTAATAACAATTTTCATATAACTATCCACCTACATATTTTTAAAGTTAACAATGACGATGTATTTACCATATCGGTATCAAATTGAATAGCATAATATGTTGCTGCAACGTTAGAAACAATTTAGCTAATCTCTTTCTAGGCGATTTCGGTCATTTTCTGTACTAAAACAGATAAGTGTTTTGTCAAGTTTTTGTCTAACAAAAGCTAAGCCAGTTCAGTTTGCGCTTTCACTCTAATGATATAGCCTTTGTAAATTCGCGACCGGGCGCGCACTAGCGGCCGAGCCGCAGCGGCGCGCGGCGACGGCCATCGAGATAGATAATATATTAATATTATACCTTAGTATGCAACCGCCATAGACGGTAGACCTCGCGCACCTGGGATCCAATTCCCAGAACATGAGAAAAGTTCATCTTCGAATAAAATACCGAATAATGAGATTTTTACGAGCGTAACACAGTTTGTCTATTTTCAAAACTTCACACTCAAAATTTTTCGTGCAAAGATCGCTCGAGTCGAACGAGTGGGGCCGGTTATTAATAGATGTCCGAATTCGTATAACACCACAATGTGGCCGCTTGGGAGTTGAAGCGTTCGAGACCGGTCTCTGCACGATACTTATGATTTGTTGCTAATAGTTTGTATCCTTCGATCGTGGATTCTTGGAAATATATTGTTATTCTATTGTGTCTCGCTCACCGGTGAGCTTGTAATAAGATACGTAAAATAATATAATACAGGTGTATTATTCTACGTACCATCGAGGAAATTGATTCCTATGCAATAATTGATAGACCAACTTTATTTGGTCGAATATGTCAATTCAATGTTAATTGTGATCTGTCGGCTGGGTTTGACGTAACGCAACCAAACTGCTCCCCGATCTGCATAGGAATCAACTTCTTTGATAGTACATAGTACGCGATAGTTTACTACTTACTAGGTAACTAAAAACTAAAAAGAGTGAAATTATTATTTTTAACAAAAAATTAAAACCGACTTCCAAGGTAAAAACAATAACATCCTTATAATATGAACTAAAAAGTATTAAATAATTTTTCCTATCGAATAGTGCCTTTTTCCGAATTCGGCAAAAACTCAACTATTTCTGTACTCAATCCTTCATAATTTTGAAGTCGGTGCCAGTTACAAATGTTTCAAATATTTTGGCAGACTGAAGATTCAGCTATATCTGGTACCGACTTCAAAATGATGAAGGATTGAGTACAGAAATAGTTGAGTTTTTGCCGAATTCGGAAAAAGGCACTATTCGATAGGAAAAATTATTTAATACTTTTTAGTTCATATTATAAGGATGTTATTGTTTTTACCTTGGAAGTCGGTTTTAATTTTTTGTTAAAAATAATATCCATACTAATACTACATACATAATATCAGGGACCGACAAGCGGCTTAATATAAATACCCTTAAAATAGATAACCCTTTAACAAAATATCCCAAAATTAAGGAAACACTGTTTATAAGATAACCCAGCTATTAGGGTTACCCTTTTAAGGGGGATATTTAAGCAATATCGAAAAACTAACCGCTAACCCTTTCTTGAAAGGGTTACCCCTTTAAAACAGGGTAAGCGCTTAATCCAGTTCGAGCAGTATTTGGCTTTCCGCTTTCCTTTGAAAGGGTTACCCCTTCAAGTAAGTTAAGCGCTTAACAAACCATATGAACTGGGAAACCCTAAGACAAACTTAAGCGCTAACCAGGGTTTTGTTTGAAAAGGAAAGCGCTTCCTGGTTTGGGTTTCCGCTATTCAAGGGGTTTTATCCCCACACGTCCGATTTTTGGTTCTGATTTGTGATTGGTATTTCATATTAGTTGGCAATTTAGTTTCTTCACGTCTCTTGCAGATCGCTCAACGCAGTGCTTGTTTGCGTACTAGTTTAGCGATCGTGTGACGTATTGTGATTTGTGATTAAAGTGAGCATTTTTTTAATGATGGGGGCAACTGAGGAACTAAAGGAGTGTATTCGCCGTGCTCTTGAAAGTAAGTAATTACCTCACAGAACACTAATAATTACCTATCTACTTATTGGTAAGCAAGCCGTAAAACGAGCATATATAAGTAGATATTTTATATTTATCTACTTATCTATCAGGAATTCAGGAGCTGTACTCTCAAACGGCACATTCAAATCTTCGGACTCGGCCGAATGCTGCTGTCCTACAGCCTACTCTAACAACGTCATGTCACGTTTGTTAGAATAGGACGCGGCATTTCGATTCGTTCGTTTGAGTCTCAATTCTCAAAACAGTTTAGGCAATAGGCCCTTCGCTGCGCTAAGCGCGAGCCCGCGACGGTGGCCGCACGGCGTGCTTGTTTCATGTTTTTGACGGGTGGCCGTGCGACGGATTCGGGACGACCCGCTTCACGAAGTGTTGCTTTATTAAAATTTTAAAAACCTTAAACAAGCACGCGGCGCGGCCTCGCGTCGTGGGCACAAGCTTAGGCCGGTATAAATAGTCAGTACTCAAGATGCATCTCGGTCTCAAGACGCGGTTCAGGCTCTGTGATTGGTTGGCTGTCAAAATTTGGACCAATCGCAGAGCCGAACCGCGTCTTGAGATCGAGATGCATCTCGAGTACTGACTATTTATACCGGCCCTAGTGTTAGTGAGTTCGCTTAGTATTAAACGGTTATTTCAATATAACAAACAGACACTCCAATTTAATATAGTATATATATATATATATATATATATCTGTGACTCAGTATAATATCTATACATATATATATATATATATATATAGATATTATACTGAGTCACAGATTAAGTATTATAAACCTCATTGTACTGAGTACTTTCTATAAGTTTCAGCGGCTCAAATTCCCACTGCTGCCATTAGCACAGCTGCCAATCTAGGTGAATCGGCACTTAAAACAGGTACCTAAGTATTTTTTCATTGTTTATTTAATATTATAATTATTACATTTAATATTATAAAGCGGCTATATGATTCGTATCTAAGCAGCTTTAAGGCCCGTATAATTAATAGTCAGTACTTAGGATGCGATCCGGTCTCAAGACGCGGTCAAAGAATATATATGTCGCAGTCATCTGGTTTAATCTGCGATTCGATTGAATGACTAGCGTATTCATAGAATTCAATTCAATTCAATTCAATTAGAATTCAATTGAATGACTGAAGGACAACTAGTCAAGACGTTGACTGAAACGTTTAACGTCTTGACTAAACGTCATTATAGTGAAGACGTTGAATGGTAGGTATATAGGCGATATAGCCGACTTTGTAATGCTTGTTTAGGGTGACCAAGAGTTTGCAACCTTATTTTGAATAACAATAATTAGTGATATTAAATAACGATTGAGGACACGGCCATAATATATTATTATTCTATAGATACCTACCTATTGTATTTTAAGTTTTAAGATGTGCAAATTGCAATACTGCCTATTAGTATGAACTAATTCAAGGATTTCAAAGAATCAAAGAATAAATTACGCTCGTTTGGCCTCATCCTGAGGGTACTTTGTGTTCCTGAAATAGTAACACCATGATAACTTATTATCATTGTATTCACGCAATCAAGAACACTAAAACACAAACCCCTAAATATCACAAAATATAATTAACAATAACAATATAAGTACTTACTAACCTTGATTTTGTTCGTATTCGGCCAGTTTCGCCTCAAAATTTTCTTTAAGAGTAGCCAGCGGCGGAGTAATAATCGTAAAATCCATTTGTCATAAGTACTATTTTATAATCAATAAAGCACTTTAAGAAAACTCAATCGGAAAAAATATCAACACAGTGTTCTTTGCGCAAGTTGTTTGAGGCCATATTGGTACTTATTGGCGACTACTAGCACCGCAGTGGAAAATAATGAACTAAATTATTTAATAGCCTGACTGATTTTTATGTCCGCTCTTTTCAAAGGGCTATGTTACAATCCGCGAACTAGTTGGACGTTGGATGACGATTGTTCAATCGACGTTCGGCTGAGTCATTCAATTGAATGGAGTCATTCAATGAACACGCTAGTCATTCAATCGAATCGCAGATTAAACCAGATGACTGCGACATATACACTACGCGAAAAGAAGCGACACTTAAGCATATGTGCTCGTAAAATCGCTCACGGCTAATAGTGTTTTGAACAATCCTACCAATATTCAGCCTAATCGGAATTATTGTAACCTCACCCATGGGCATAGCCAGGATTCTATATAGGGATTAAGGGGGGCCATAGGTCTTTGCGGGGTTCTAAAAAAACTTCGAATTCGTGATTTTTAACATAATATGAGTATCTCACAATAGTATTGAAGGTGAGGTAAATATTAAAAAGAAAATATGAGCCTACTGATAAAGTGCGTTTCATCAAATAGTTCCTTTGCCGTCATGTTGGCACTAATGTAAATTAATGTTGCCACATTACTCTTACTGTGCTACCTTAAATTAGGGGAGATAATATGTTAACACAAAATGCACTTAAAGAAAATTGTACATAATTCTAACAGCTTTCGCCCGCGGCTCTGCCTACGTTAACGTCTATCCCTTGGGGACCGTTCTTTTTCCCGGGATAAAAGGTACCCTATGTCCTTCTCCATACTCCAGAGTTCCAGACAACGTGTACCTATGAAAGTTTTATGATGATCCGCTTAGTACTTTATGTGTGAAGGCGTAACCAGCAAAGTCACTTTCGCATTTACTAGCTAAAAGCCGAGGGCTCGCGTCATCACACCGTCACTGACTGATGATAACATATTTACATGTAAATACTTTGTTAAAGCACAAATCAATAGGCGTGATAGTTTGTCCGTAAAGTGTACCACAAAATGTACAGGTTGTGAGAAGTACGAGGGCTCGCTTCGCTCGCCCTGATAATATTATTGTACTAGCTTTTACCTTCGTTCGCGTGAATGTAGTTTTCGTTACTAGAAGTGCGTTTCATCAAATAGTTCCTAATTCCTTTGCCATCATGTTGGCATTCTCTGTTAATAATGTAAACACGGTAGACACGCTCTGCATGTATTCATAAGTTTTACTGTGTTTAAGGGAGATTAAACTGACGCTGGTAGCCCTATTTCACTAAGCCGTAATGGCGGCAACCCGAGTTAAGGAACTATTCGATGAAACGCACTATACCTCAACCCGCACCTCTCCGCTCCACGTTTAGATATGAAACTCCTGAGTATTAGCGACCGATCGCTCTTGTTGGTACCTCGCTACGCCCATGACCTCACCCCTATTTTTTAGTCTAATTTGAGCGGACATAATCATGCTCCGTAATTTACGTTTTTTTTAGGTGTTAATATGACAATTATAGAAGAGTCACCAACTACTTCAACTGGCTCAGTTAGTCCAAATGTAGAGGAGGACTTGGACTTTTTCCAATCCAGTCAAAATCATTGCGGAATCAACCCGGAAAGTACCACTCCAGATCTGGATTCACCAAGAACTCTCGACTCATTTGACAGGAATGAAAATGTACGCAAATCTCCAGATATCTTCAGCGATGATGAATCACATAATGTAAGTGTTAAAGTTAAATTATATCCAGTTTTTGTTTATCTATATTATATTAATACGCGAGTGAAAAACTTTGTATCCCTTTTGACGAAAAATGGGGAAACGTAGGTGAATGAAATTTTGCACAGTTATAGTTTATATGGTGAAGGAGTGCATCGAGCTAATATTATTTTGAAATTATGCTTTACATTTTTATAACAAAAATAAAACATTACACACACTACAACACACACACTAGGAAAGATGACAGATTTTTGAGTGACAAGCCTATACATACGAATTATACTCTTTTATCTATGTTAAATACTTATACTTTATTTTCAGGAGTACGATGAGAATCAATATCATAAAAATAAAAAGTCATTCGGAACAAATACGGATCCTGTCTGCGAGACTGCAAATGATTTGGATGTAATAACTATTGCAAATTGTTACCTTTTGGGTCACATGATTGGGAGATTATTGACTACGATGCCGAAAGAAAGGCGTGAAGAGAGCTATCAACAACTTTATGATTTCTTTCTGAGGAGTAAAAATATAGTGTAATTGAAATTATTATTTTTAATCAGGAACATACATAAAAACCTGGTCCTAGTAAGTTAAGAAACATTGTTTTCCTTAATTTCTCCTATATAAAGTTATATAATAATAAACACAGTTATAGATGATAACTTTTATATTGATCAATATTTAAATAAAACAATTTCAATAATAGGCATGATGACTTTTTTTTTATATATAACAAATAAAACATTACACTTTTCAAATAGAAACATCGGTGAAAGAATGACTCTGATAGCTTAAAAATTCACCAAGATAATATGACAATTCAAAAATCTCATAAAATAGACCTGCACGAAACGCTCCATACAAAATGCGACTCGATTATGACGTTACATTAGAGTTACTTGTAGGCATCGCGGGAGAACTTTGTTCGATAGCTATATTGTCAGTTATAAATTTTGCACTTATTGAACACAGCATTTAGGTGTAACGAGCACTCCCTAGACGGTAGGTAGTCGTGTTCGTTTCGATTTTTCAACGCGTTTTTCAACGCATTGCGCATGCTCAAAGTTGAAAATTAGTGTCAGTGTCATGTGCCAAAATCTGACAGAAATTGATGAAAATTTAGCACATGACACTGACAACTTTGCGCATGCGCAATGCGTTGAAAAACCGAAACGAACATGACTGGTAATTCAGCATTACATGCATTTATGTGAAATTAATCAGTATTAATTATTATTACATGACATGCCGATCGCGAAACGATCACGCGTGCATATCTTGCACCTACTGCAGGACGAAAAATTAAAGAAGTTGTCAATCTTAGATGTACAACACGTAGTTTGCATGTCATTCGCATAGTAGGGGCTTATTCCACTTTTCCCCGTTGACAATCCCCTTCAACGGGGATTAGTGAACTTTTTGTTCACTAATCCCCGTTAACGACAATTTTAGCTTGTAATGGGGATTTATGAACTTAATGATTTATTAACAGATCTGTACCTATATTATGTACAATATACACGCACATTATAATCATAATAACCTTAGGATACGAAAAAATTAAAAAAATTACCATCAACAATAATGACGGTTGGAGTAGTAGTGTAATATCGAAATCGATTAATCGAACAATCGATTGTTTTTTTTCGATTTTCGATATTTTTTTTATTACTATCAAGCTAATTTTTTGTGAGTTGCTTCATTTTGATAAGATAAACAATATTTTTATTTGCGAAAAATTTCGAAAGTGGTAGCTAACAGAGATAGAAAGGATTTCATACTTTGAATTAATAGTTAGTTGATAGACAATGTTACTCTTAAATTATATGACTACTAATCTATCAATATACAAAAAAATCAGCTCGAGGATCTCGAGGATCAGCTCGAAATCAGATCAAGTTTGTTGATTACAGAACCTTATAACGGAAGTTATAAGGTTCTGTAATCAACAAACTTGGTTGACTACTGAACCCTAACACGGAACCCTAACAAGCAGATTTTTTGTATATTGATAGATTAATAGTCATATAATTTAAGAGTAACATTGTCCTACAAATAGAACAATCCATATTTTAGGACTATCAAATGTTCACTTTGTTTTTTTTTAATAGTCTAACATTTGCTTATTTTCTCTTATTAACATTACATCACGTAGAAAATAGGCATTTAAGTTGCTCCGTAGAGGGTTCAAAATAAATTTTAAAGAAGAAAATAACCTTTCTACGGACACTTGGGTAGCTGGTGCTGCTAAAACAGTATTGGCCACCATAGCTAGATCACTAGAACTAACAGCAGCATTACTCCATGATTTAAGTATGTTTTCGGTTAACGGTAGCCTAGGACTACCGATTAATTCATTTAGGCAGCCATCAAAAGAGCTTATTTCTTTGAATATTCCCTTTTCCCTCTCGGCTGTTGCCAACATGACTTCTAAAGCAGCCAAGCCAGTACTTGTGCTTGGCCTTGGTTCGTCATGTTGCACAATAACCTCATTATTTTCATTGTTGTTATTGATTTTTTTAATTTTTTCGTATGTCTCCTTTAAAAGATTTTTAGCTTTCTCAATTTGCTGCTCATTTAAAATTACATTTAGGCGTCTATCCATATAAAGGCATTCTAAAACTACATCATTATTGAGCAATTTTGTTTCTCTCGTTTCCATTGCTTGAAAAAGACTTCTGGCCAGATTATGATCTATTAATTGGATTTGGTTCTTGCAATTCAGCCAAGTGATGTAAAAATCCCCAATAGTCAAATTATGTTGCTGTAGTTGAAGAGTTGCTAGGTTTACTGGCTCTAAACATTCCAGTATTCTAGATAATTCTTCCCAGAATTCTCTTGATATTAAAATGGATACATCGGGTAATGTATCACAAATCTCTTCAAATGTCTTTAACCTATAAAAAGAAATTAATTAAATTAGTAATAAATAAATAAAAAAAGGATAAAATTTGAATTTTTACTTGTCGACAACTCGCACAACCATAAACATAAAAACTTTGAAATTAAAATATATATATTATAACTAGCTGTCCCGGCAAACGTTGCTTTGCCATAATATAAAGTATTTCGCCCATATTATTTTATTGAAGTGACTAAATAAGTATGTCGCCATGGCAACGTCGATCGCTATCCCGTCGCACAAACAATGGTCGCCGTCAGTCTCAGGTTGTAATAATTTACTATTATTTATTCAACAAATGCACTTATCAATATACAGGGTGTAACAAAAACAAGTGATAATACTTTAGGGTGTGTACGTGTTTCCTGTAGAGAGTTCACTGTGAAAGTAGCAGCGCTGAAAGACCAAAAATTTTTTTCACTTTTGTATGGGGAAACTCGTGACGCTCGGGCCCTTGCCCATACAAAAGTAAAAAAATTTTTTGGTCTTTCAGTGCTGCTACTTTCACAGTGAACTCTCTACAAGGAACATGTACACACCCTAAAGTATTATCACTTGTTTTTGTTACACTCTGTATAAAGTACCGAGTAGCCGATTCTCAGACCTAGTGAATATGCATATAAAATTTGGTAAAAATCAGTAAAGCCGTTTCGGAGGAGTTCGTGGACTAACATTGTGACACGAGAATTTTATATATAAGATATCTAGATCAAAATCGAATTTGCCCTGTGAAAAGTATAACATAAGTATGACAGCTTAGCTGTCAAGTGTAACATTTCCGAGATAAACAATTGCCATACCAATAAGAAGTTGATGTTAAAGTATTTAATTTGGAATAAATAAAATAATGTAAGTATTTAAAATAGTAATAATAAAATAATATATTTAATTTATTTAACAGTTACAATAATCAATATTTCTCATATCAACTTCAAAATTAAAATGCCTATTACCTATATATCTCGGAAATCTTACACTTTACAGCTAAGTTGTCATACTGACTTTTTTCATAATTGGGTCCTCTATACAAGTTTCTTTTGTTAGCAGCTAATTAGGAAACAACGCCAGCCGCCTAGGCCCATTGTTCCATAATCCATACCAACCTTTTAAGCATATTGAAGGTGGACGTCCACCTTGTTAAACAATCATTAATTGGCTTGTTGAGCCCGGCTGCTTTTAGTTTATCCAAATTTCTTGGTTTTCGTAGTATATTTACTATTTTTCTGGCTAAATTGACTGTTGTTAGTGATTCCACGTCATTATTAAAGGCATCTTTAATTGCCAATTGTAATGTGTGGGCAGCACACAACATGCCTCGAATTTGTGGGTCGCTGTATAATAAATCTTCTTCCACACCACTAACCCCAGTCTCGATAACTTCCTCAATTTCGGTTATTTCCTCATCAAATACCTCGTCATCCATGTTTTCTCTTTCCTCTTCCATAATTATATGCTCATATTCTCCACCAATTAATTTTACCAATTTTATCATGTTTGCACCGTTGTCGGTGCATGTGCAGTATATATTATGAAATGTAATTCTGAAATCCATTAAGATTTCTTCCAATGTTTCTTTCAGGAATGTTGCTGTTTGAGGTTGATGTACTTCCACTACTGCTAAGTTTCTGAAATAAATTAGTGTAAATAAGAAATCCACACGTGACATCACGCAGGCACGCCCACGCATACACACACACACACACACACACACACAAAGACCAACATACACACATACCAACACAAAATACAGGTTTAAAGCACGTTTAAAGTACCATACCTTACAACGATTTCAGCATTTTTTATATATTGTATGTTGATTCCAATGAACTTCCTTTCGTTGCATGTTGCTCCATCAAGTTTTAAACAAACTAATTTATTTTTTATTTCTTTCCAAATTTTTTCTCTTATTATGTTCGCTTGCTGTACGATCATGGACTTTATATTTTTTATGTTTAATTGTGACATAATTCCGCCATCTCCCGATGCAGCTATATTTAATAATTCCTGAAAGGCATCGTCCTCGATCAGAGCAAGGGGTCGTCCATGTACTGTAATTAGTTTTGTACATATATGTTTTAATATTTCTGCATTTCTAGTAGTAGTTTCCTTTATCTTATTATCTTTGTTTTTCTCTTTTCTATGCTCTTGATTTATTTCATTAACTAAATTATATTCAGAAACATGTTTCACTGACAAATGATTTTTCAAATTACTTGTATGCTTTCCCTGCAAAAAATAATACGAATATTATTTATTTTTATTATATTTTTTACTAGCTTTCCCGGCAAACGTTGTTTTGCCATTTAAAGTATTTCTACTTCATCAGTTGATACAAAATCTTACCCCCTCTTTTGTCCCCTAAGAGGAGTGTGGGAAAAATTTTATACACCAGATGTTAAGTTGGAAAAAACAGTTAATAATACCAAATTAGTCCTTTAAAGAAAAAAGTTTGATACAAAATCTGACCCCCTCTTTGGTCCCCTTAGAGGGGGGGGGGGGGGTAATTTTTATACACCAGACTTTGAGTTGGAAGAACACAAGACAAATATATCTGCGAAAACCGTATGCAAATCGGATCAGTAGTTTTCGTGTTAAAGCAAAAGTCTTATACAAAATCTGACCCCCTCTTTTGTCCCCTTAGAGGGGTGGGGGGAAAAAAAATTATACACATATTAAGTTGGAAGAAGACAAATATATCTGCAAAAACCGCATTCAAATCGGATCAGTAGTTTTCGTGTGATAGTGGAACAAACATACAGACAGACAGACAGACAGATAGACAGACAAAAAACTAACTACATTTTTGGCTTCTATAGCGATGCAGTGACACCCCCCGCTTATTATTTTTTGAATATCTTTAATGTACAGAACCTGTTTGTCTCCAGGCTATCTCAAGAACCGCTATAGCTAGACTTCTGAAATTTTCACAGATTGTGTATATCTGTTGCCGCTATAACAACAAACATTAAAAACAAAACAAAATAAATATTTAAGGGGGGCTCCCATACAGCAAACGTGTTTTTTTTGCATTTTTTGCTCGATATCAATAATCCCGGCATAATAAGGCCGGCAACGCACCTGCAGCTCTTCTGATGTTGCGAGTGTCCATGGGCGACGGTAGTTGCTTACCATCAGGTGACCCGTTTGCTCGTTTGCCCCCTTATTTAATAAAAAAAAATCCCATGTAGGCATTTTTGGGAACTCGACGTAACGGTTTCGACACCTTGTGCTAACACATAATTGTTCTCGATACTTTATCGCGTCGCCGTTTCATATTAGAGAAGTCGCTGCAACTAGAATTGGGGACGAGTCGACACAGTAACATTTGGATTCTAATTTACGTCGCCGTGTCGTAACATTGTTACCATATTTTAACTAGATTTCAGAAATCATTCGTTCAATCATTCATAATCGTTCATTCGTTGACATTGACTAGTGAAAGAATAAATAAAAGTAATAAAAATAAGAAACTGCCATGTTATCACCAAGGTAAGTAAACAAAGATTTTGTTTTTATTCAATATTATGGTTTTTATGCCTAAATCTGAGTGGGAAATTAAATGCATCGTGTATTTAGTAGGATAGTTCGAAAATTACCAACGCGCCGTTTAATTATCTTATTTTAACAATTCCTACGAAAATACATTGTTGGTTTATAATAATAATTTTATTTTGTATTCTCAAAAACTTATATCTAATGCAATAATATAAGTACTTGAATATTGAATAGCAAACTTAATATTGGCAGCAATAAGTCGTACAATCGATAAATAATGAAAAAAAATATTTTGTTGGCACTTGTTGGCAATTGTTTGTGGGACGGGATAGCGACGGGCGTTGCCATGGTGACATACTAATTATTTAGTCACTTCAATAAATATGGGCGAAATACTTTAAGTTCCTATGTTGGCAAAACAACGCTTGCCGGGACAGCTAGTATGTATATATACCTGATAATATATTGAAAAAACGACAATGTAACTGTGTATAGGTGACATTTTTAAAATACAAAGCTAGAAACAAATTATCGGACGTTTTCATAAGTCGCGTAAGTATATTTATCAGTAGTGAAAATATAATGTACTTACCTTAATTTTCTTTTTACATAGCCGGCACTGGCTGTGATTATTAGTCTCTTCGTAATCAAAATATCTATGTACTGCATCTTTTTTTAGTGGAGGCATACTTAGTAAAATTAAAATTAAAATCTGAATGAAAAACCACGAGAAATAGAAAATATCTTTCGGATTGCACCCGCGCGGAATTAATCAAAGAATGATGCAACAAAAAGTAAACAAACAACTAACAAGTGTCAAAAAAAGTTGAATGAAAAAACCACGACAAATGAAAATATCTTTCGGATTGCGCCCGCGCGGAATTAATAAAATAATGATGCAAGTTGCAACAAAATGTATCAAAACAATCGAGTGCAAGTTCGCAACGTGCACAGCGAGCAGTGCACGGGGGTGCGAGTGCGACGGCGGCGGGCGGTCCAGCGAGCATTTCAAACAAAGATTGTACTTCTATACCAATAAGGCATACTTTCGAATGAAGAAGCGGGGCGACGTTTGATGTGCTGTCTCACACGCGCCGACGCCGCGCCTTCGGGTACAGCACAAAGGAGTTTACCGCAGTACACATAAATACGAAACTCGCTTGACACGTGAGGCAGGAAAGCGCTTTATATGTGTAACCTCTTTGTAAAGGGTTACCCCTTCATAAGGGTTTTTTTGTGAATTGGTAAAAATTTGAATTGTTTGTGGGTAACCCTAGGGTAACCCCTTGAATGGGTTACCATTTTAAATGGTAAGTGGAACGAGTGGGACATCAAATCATAGGGTTTTTAATTAACTTAAAATATTCAGCCGTTCCAAAAACCCTGATAAAACCCTTTAAAGGGAAAGTGGTTCCGGTCCCTGCATAATATAGACACCTGATGATGATTTATTTCGAAACCGGTCGTGTAATTTATTAAAAGTTATAATAATATCTTAATATAGTGGAAAAAGTGCACGGAAAATACTAGCGACCCGCCCCGGCGTCGCACGGATATAAAATATATAGTCACTGAAAAAATCTTTAAAATCGGTAGCCTATGATCCTTCACGTGGTCTACTTCTTATATGTGTCAAATAACATAAAAATTGCTTCAGTAGTTCGCGAGATAAGCCCTTTCAAATAATTTCCCCCGTTTTTTCCACATTCTCCTATTAGTCTTAGCGTGATAAAATATAGCCTATAGCCTTCCTCAATAAATGAGAAATGAGAGAGAAAGAATTTTTCAAATCGGACCAGTAGTTCCTGAGATTAGCGCGTTCAAGTTAGCCCTTTCAAATAATTTTCCCCGTTTTTTTCCACATTTTCCTCTATTTCTTCGCTCCTATTAGTCTTAGCGTGATAAAATATAGCCTATAACCTTCCTCGGCTATCTAACACTGAAAGAATCATCAAAATCCGTTACGCAGTTTTAAAGATTAAAGGGAGCAAAGGGACATAAGGGAAAAAAACGACTTTGTTTTATAATACGTATAGATATAGTCTATGGCTGGTTTTAGAGTCACGCTGACCGCACGCTGACCGTCAGCGCTGACAGCCGAAATGTATGAACTTCTAGGAAGCGTTTTAAAATAACGCGTAGCTATCAGCGCGTACGTTGGTCTGCGCTGACCTGTCCGCGGGCGTACACGTCGCTCGTCGGCGCCGCGTAGCCGTCGGCGCTCACCGCCGCTCACGCGTGACGCGCCTCCGTCTTCAGTGAGCGTTCTAGTGTCGAGCAGAGTGGACGCCGTCAGCGTGAAGCCTTTTGCATTTTTGTGCGTCTGTACTCCAAAGCGATCAGCACGATACTGAAACGTCTCGCGCTGAACCTCAGCACTGACAAGTTGCGCGCTGAGCTGTCAGCGCCGATGGTCAGCGTGACTCTAAAACCAGCCTATATTCTTCACACCTAAACTGCTAAACCAATTTCGCTAGGTAATAGGTAAGTATGGAGATTCCCGGGAAAGGAGTTGCGGGTGTTACGTCATCTCAGAGCTTAAAAAATGTAGGATGAACCGGCAAATGTTGTTTTGGCATATACGATATGAGACAATTTCGAAAAATACTTGAGAGCTGACCGAGCTAGGAGTTGTCATTTCTCACATCCATACTAATTAATAATTATTAATATAATAACATAATTAATAATAATTAGTTATTATATAAATGCGAAAGTGTGTCTGTATGTCTGTCTATAACCTCTTCAGGCCTAAATCGTTAAACCGATTTTGCTGAAATTTGGTATGGAGATTCTTTGAGTTGTTTCAGAAAGGGACATCTACTTTTTATCCGGAAAAAATGTACGGTTTCCGATAAGCGAAGTTACGCACAACGAAGTTGCAGCCGTCATCTAATTTAACATAATATTATGACGTCATGCTGACCGCAGTCTTCGATAGACGTGATATACATATACTGGGTAAAATTTTGGAACCTACCGTCAATATTGGGATGTCTGCTAGCAGAATCCATAGCTTTCAGAAGTAATCATGCGTGCGATGTATTTACATACATAACGTCTAAACACCACGTCAACACAGCAGTGACGTCAGCAATATCACTTAAACAGCCAAATGGAAGCCTTAATATTGTGCGCCAAAGATGAGTGCGCAGAGGCGACGGCCGCACTCAGAGACATAAAATAATAATATTATCGATGTACCTTCTATTATAATATTTTGATGAGTGAGGTAGACAATTCCCGAACCGGTGGTGGGCATCATGTAGACTTTCAGAGAATATTTGAAAAAAATAATTCTGAATTGAAAAATTTAGAGTTTGAGTTTATAGAGTTTAATTCAAAATCGTTATTATACTTAGTCTGGCCATAAATACTGTTACTAGTAAAAATAAACAAAATATTACATTTGAATTTGGATTCTGTAATTTTTATATGATTGTTTATTGTGTTTTCTCGTTTTGGCGCCAATTTATTTTACAATATTTTGCGATACTGAAATGGAGTGGGGTGATCAAAAGGACCAAATCGCTGTGATTGCATCACACAAAGTAGGTATGGAGTCCAATGTCATTTTTAAAACTCTCCATACGCTTGGTATCATTAGTAAAATGTTTATGTACCGGGCCATTAATTAGTACAATGAGACCTCCTCTGGTTGTGGCAGAAAAAGATCTAGCCGTCCACGCAGTGTTCGTACGAAAAAGGTGGTTAAAGCAATAAGGGAAAGAATTTGAAAAAAATCGGTTCGAAAGTAAAAGATCTTATCTCACGAGATAAAGACCTACCTAGAACCATGTCGCGTATTTTAAATGATGACTTAGGACTTTCAACCTACAAGAGACGTGCTGGTTATTTCCTAACTGATAATTTAAAAAAGAAAGGGTGGTTAAAATGAAACAACTACTGAAGCGGTACGCAAAGGGAGGTCACAAAAAATGTTTGTTTACGGATGAGATTTTTTTTTACAACTAAGAAACATTTTAACAAACAAAATGGTTTTATTTATGCTTGAAGTTCTAAGGTTCAACATCAAGTTTAATAACCAAGAATGGTCCTTCCAACAAGGCTCGGCGTGGGTCATAAAGCTCAGTCGGTTTGGTCTTGGTTGGAAACGAACGTTTCGGACTTCATCAGAGCTGAAGACTGGTCGTCGTCTAGTCCCGATCTTAATCCACTGGATTATGATTTTTGGTCAATTTTAGAGAGTATGGCTTGCTGTAAATGCCGTGATAATTTGGAGTCTCTACGACAATCCATACGACTGGCAGTGAAGAATTTTCCCATGGAAAGAGTCCGTGTTTCTAATGATAACTGGCCACAATGTTTAAAGGACGTTATTGTAGCCAATGAAGGCCAATTTGTATAAGCTTTTAATATTTTAAATTGTTTTATATTTATGTATTAAACTAATACACTGTAAAAGTAATAAAATTTATTTGCAACAGAAAAAAAAACGTTTTTCTTTGTTTCAGTGTTTATGGCGAGACTAGGTATTTAGATTTAAGTATTAATTAAATTTGTCTGCCGTTATAACTACTTAATCACTTATGTTAATATTATGTCAGTTAATTGGGTCTATAATATTATAAGTACTAGTACAGGGCAAAACATTAAAAAACTCTCCTGGTTTTTATTTGGACCACAAAAAGTTTGAGTTTATAGAGTTTATTTCAAAATCGTTATTATATTTAGATTTAAGTATTAATTAAATTTGTCTGCCGTTATAACTACTTAATCACTTATGTTAATATTATGTCAGTTAATTGGGTCTATAATATTATAAGTACTAGTACAAGGCAAAACATTAAAAAAACTCTCCTGGTTTTGTTTGGAGCACAAAAATGTTTATCCACGGGGCACCACAGCAGGTATATCATACAGCAGCAGGTATCGCCTATTCCAATGCTTTTATGCAAGGTATACAATTAATCAATAGAAAATCAATTGGTACATGTCAAGTTAGTCAGACTTATCTTTTTTATCAATTTCAAGTCAAATTTCAATTTAAATATAGAATCTATAGCACTGAAAAATCAAAAATAATCAAGATTCATTATAAAGTCATTTTCCCTACGTTATAGAGCTTTTATATTACTACGTGAACATTTTCAATTACATACTTTATAGACCTGTCTCTCTGTACCCTAACACAGTTACTCTATGACCACCCCGCATCCCATCAGAGCGGACATTCAATATCAATGCTAATGTCCAGTGGGGTAGATATTACCGCGTAATTTATGTAAACAGAACATATTACGTTTTTTACCCACTAATTGGGAGTTGGACGTCTGCGATGTCTGAACTACGGTTATGAAAAAGGCTGAATTAATGAAACAAGGGTGGTCGAAATTATTTTCAAAACACTACGAGGCATGTAATCATACAGTAGCTCTTATCAAAATTATTACGCAACAATCTTCCAGAACAATCTCTTCCAGTGCCGGACTTTATTGACAGTGGTTTTCCACTACCCTTAAATTTTGTTTAAATATTATATACGCGGGAGAGCCATGCTTCGGCATGAATGGACCAGCTCAACCGGAGAAATACGTTCTCACAGAAATCCGGCGCGAAACAGCGATTGCGCTGTGTTTCGCCGTGTGAGTGAGTTTATCGGAGGCCCAATGCCCTACCCTATTTCCTTCCCTACCCTCCCCTAATCCCTTCCCTTCCCATCCCTACCCTCCCCTATTACCCTATTCCCTCTTAAAAGGCCGGAAACACACCTGCAGCTCTTCTAATGCTGCGAGTGTCAATGGGCGACGGAAGTTGCTTTCCATCAGGTGACCCGTTTGCTAGTTTGTTGTAAAAATGTTATATCATAAAAAAAGACTATGAGGTTGTCTAGCAGCAGGAAGCAACTGTCAAAAATGTCCGTAAAGGTCGCTCGGCTGTTGATCTCTTGGCGTACCTGACTCATCGTTGGGCTCAGGCAATTGAGTCGAAGGGAGAGGCATTGGCTGTTAGTTTGGACATTGCGTAGGCCTTTGATCGGGTTTGGCATAAAGCGCTGCTTTCAAAGCTTCCATCATACGGGCTGCCTGAGAAATTATGTAAGTGGGTCACTGGTTTCTTAGCAGACAGAAGCATAAAGGTAGTAGTTGACGGCGAATGCTCGGAAACTCAGTCTGTTGATGCTGGTGTCCCTCAGGGCTGTGTGCTATCGCTTGCTCTATTCTTACTGCATATCAATGACATGTTGCAGACCAGCGGCATTCATTGCTATGCGGATGACAGTACAGGTGATGCTGTATATACCGGCTCCCCCAATATTTCTCGGCAAAATGTCACTGAGAGTCGAAACGAACTTGTGTCTAAGGTGGAGAATTCATTGAAGAAGGTCTCTGAATGGGGTAGACGTAACTTGGTCCAATTCAACCCCGCCAAGACACAAGTCTGCGCGTTCACCACTAAAAAGTCACCGATGGTCGTATGTCCTCGTTTCGAGGGCACATCTCAACCAGCATTGAGATACTTGGCGTCAACATATCGAGCGAAGTCCAGTTCCGATATCATCTAGAGGGTAAGGCCAAATTAGCCTCGAAGAAGCTTGGTGTTCTTAACAGAGCGAGACAGTACTTCAGTCCGGACCAACGCCTACAACTCTACAAGGCGCAGGTTCGGCCTCATATGGAATATTGTTCTCATCTCTGGGCAGGGGCACCAAAATACCAACTGCTCCCTCTGGATCGTATCCAACGAAGGGCCGCTCGAATTGTTGACTGCCATAGTGTTTCAAACAGTTTGGACCCCTTGGAATTACGCCGAGATGTAGCTTCACTCTGCATCCTCTATCGGTTGTATCACGGGGAGTGCTCTGAGGAATTGTTCGGAATCATACCACCTGCAACTTTTCGCCATCGTCCCACGCGAAAAACATACCATCCTCATCACCTTGATGAGTGGCAGTCTTCCACAGTGCGTTTTTCGCGTAACTTTCTGCCGCGCACTGTAAAACTCTGGAATGAACTGTCACTAGCAGTTTTTCCGGACCTATACGACCTGCAAACCTTCAAGAAAAGAGCGTATTCCCTCTTAAAAGGCCGGCAACGCACCTGCAGCTCTTCTGATGTTGGGAGTGTCCATGGGCGACGGTAGTTGCTTACCATCAGGTGACCCGTTTGCTCGTTTGCCCCCTTATTCAATAAAATAAAATAAAAATGTCCGGCAGTGGAGGTCGAGATTCAGCTACACTTACCCCAAAGAAAATAAGGTAGACCTTCAGAACTGGATGCCTCCTAAAGTAATCGCGACCGAAACTTCTTAGTTGCTGGTCGTACAGTTTACTACTTACCTCCATAGGGTTCACAAACAGGTAAACTTTCGGCTTTTATAACTTGTCTGGCTTTCGCTGGCTCTTGGGTTAGTACTTTTTGTGTTAAATCGTAACGGAAATAAAAGTTAAGTAATATAAACATCCTTTTGAGTGCTGCCGTTAGTATGACTCTCCCACTACGAATAATAAAAACTAAGGAAAAGTCAGTCAAAAAATATGTCCTAAAATACTTGTCAAAAATGTGTACCTAGGTAGGTACACATTTTCAATACATTTGCAATAATTATGTGGCCTTGAGAGGTATCAGGCTGACGTTACATGTAACATGACAGTTCGAAAAGAACAAAATGTATGGGAGTTATGTTTCCTTAGTTTTTATTATTCGTAGCTCTCCCACGATTTAATTATTATTACTCTTCATTAATTATCCATTAATTAATATTCATTCACTAATTTCGCAGTGATATGAGCAATATTTCCGTCATATTTAATGGTCGATTTGACTCATTCATAACGAAAATTCTCACAAGGGATGACTTTTAAAAAACGCAAGGCACGTGACCTCAAATTAGCCCTTTTGTAAAAAACCACAGGATACCTCCAATATTCCGATAGATTATTAATATTTTATTGAAAATTACCGGATTAAATTTAATAAGACTTTATTAATTAAGGGATTTTAATCTTATCTACAAAATAATAAATTATGTGGGATTATATTGTGTATTTTTTAGTCTATAATCTTTTTAAGAATACCTACATATTAAGAAGTTGTAATTGTAGGTATACCTATAATTTCAAATCTAAGTAAGTACATAAAGATTTTTTGGATTTGGTATTTTCAAAAATACTTTGAACTTAACCCTACGATGTTTACGGGTTTTACGCGTACGTATAAAGTGCTACCGGGTCATTCAGTTCGCAATAATCATTGGTCGGTACCAATATGATTTTAATCTTCTATTAGCATGTAAACTGAAGCGTAATCCTAAGTTCTGACATAGGATACCAACATTAAAAAAATAAAAACACAATGCATATCAAAACCTCCTAATGACCATATTTAAGGGCTCATTCCGGACCAACGCTTTGATTTCCACCACCTCACGTGACCAGCACGTGTCAAAACCTAAAGACGCCATATTGAAAACGCGACCAATTTATAATGATCCCTCCGCATTCGATTTTGTGCGCACGACGAGCTCCCCATAGATTGATCGTATTAACTGTCATTATATCGAACGTTTGAATTTTGAATTCCTTTGACATAAATACGCTTCGTCTGGTTTGCATGAAAATGTTCTTTATTGCATTGTATTAAGATCTTAATGGGGGAAAATCGTTTTCTTTAAATATAACAAACCAAAAATTGTTTGTTGGTTATCAAACAATGGGAAGCAATTTCGAAAACAGTGGAGTGCGACGATAATTTCTAGTATTGTCGTTGTTCGTATACAGCGTGTTGATGACGTGAGACTGATGGACAAATAGAGGGTGTTACACGATCCACGCATTGTTATGTAATTTGTGGGCTTAGATAATAGCCAGTGAATATGTAATGTGGTAACACAGGAGTCACTTGCTTAGAATAATTGTTCGTTTGTCTTATTTTGCATCTTGTTTAGATTTAAAGCAACTGAAATTTTATTTGTTTCAATATTTTTGAGTTAACATTAGCCATAGGAATCCATACTAATTGCAGCTGAACTGATTTTGCTGTTTGGTATGTAGAATATTTTATCTTTGAGTCCCGGGAAAGGACACAGGATACTTTTTATATTGGAAAAATGTACGGCTCCCGCTCCATAAATGGATTTTGTCGTTATGGCATCATCTAGATTCTAGTTCATAAAATAAGTGTTAGTGTAGATTATTTGATTCCTGATATTTAAAGATATCTTTTTCTGATATAAGTAATATCTTAATCTAAAATGCTACCACATACTCCATAAAAAACACAAACAAATTAAAAACTGACACGCATAAAACTGTCTACCAGACCCGTAATTCATCATTAAAAAAAATAAATTCAAAAAATAAGCGGGCGTGTCATCAAAAATCAATTCATTCCACATCAATTTTCCTTCGCAAAAATCATAATCAGTAGACGGAAACAAAATAAAAGAGACACCAGAATATCATGAGCTCTGCAAATAAACGAAGTGACGTTGCGGAGGTCTATTGATGTACGAGGCGGGGGAGGTGAGGGAGGTCTCTACAAATTGGCGGCGTATATTAATGGTGGTTCGAAATTTAATCTTCCACACAAAAAGTATTGAGCCACAAAAAGAGTGATAAATGTTCAGGTCATCTTAGTGCCTAACGTCTAGGTTTTGCGGGAGACTTCGTGACGCTATCGATTTTAGGGTTCCGTTGTTGGTAGAAAATGTTTTTCTGTATATTTTAGTATTTTGTTCCCTTCTAGTCTATCTTATAAATGCCAAAGTGTATAATTTTTATCCATTTGTCTATCTGTCTCCTGCGGATTCAACCTTAAATCTGGGAAGCTCAAAAATTTGGTGTGCAGATATTTTAAGTCCCATGAAAAACATAGTGTTACGACTCTAAAAATTTGAAGAATTTAGTCATGAAAATATACTGTTTTCGCGCATATAAAGTGGCAGTCAACATCAGCTATCTATACTAAAAAATTGTCTGTCTGTCTGTTACTTCTTAACGCCCAAACTGCTAATCCGATTTTGCTGGCATTTGGTATGGAGATACTTTTTATCCCGGAAAGATGTACGATTTCTGAAATAAGAATTCCCGCGAAGGAAGAAGACGGACGGGCAATATCTATAGTATATTCAATATTCATAGAGTAAATATTTTTAAGTATTGTTGCTGCAACTTTACAAAGTTCCTCACAAACATACAACTTGGCAAACTATGCTCTGACTGCTGATGATGAGCTCTGTATCCAGACTGTATCCAGTGACCACACAAGCGACTGACACAATCGATCATGTCACTGCGAACAAAAGTTTTGATAAATGACTTCAACGCTAACGTCTTTTGTTACTCGGAAAATCTAAATATAGCTTTCCAGATTATGTAATGTTAGGTCATTTATACCCCATCAGAGTAACGAAAGGGTTAAGCAGTAAGCTATATTGTTAAAAAATTAAACAAGTTAAAATCAAAAAAATAAAGACATATTTTTCGCGATGAATACAATCCTGTAGCGTTCTGGAATTCAAGAAAAATCCATAATCACCAAAAATACGGTATGTCTATAGTGTTTGCGCTAGATGTTGCCTGCAACTCCGTTGCGCTAAAATTTGTTTATCACGCAGTCGAACCGCCCATTTTACATTGAACAAAAAAAATATACTATGTGTCGTTTCTCGTTTCTCAAAGTTCTATATTATTGGCAAGGATTAATATTTTCACCTAAGAGAGCAAAAATCCCATACGAAATGTTAATTACAAAATCCCTTCCCAAAGGCACCTACCAGACCCCATCGGTTAACTTGCAAAACGCACGGCGTCCTACAGTATAATTAGCGATCACGTGTGGTAAATTATACCCCATAGCCTATACGGGTTATTGGTAAATCTTTTTTTAATTTTCTCCCTTATTTGCCTAGCTAAACGCGGTGGCTAGTAAATACAGGATATGTGATGGTAAGGATGGTCACAAAACAAGAACACAATATTGGATACAAAAGGCGAAAGTAAGTAAGTAGGTACTGAGTAAGTTTGTTATTTCTTTATGCAAAAAAACATTAACTGATTTTCATCAAAGAGGCACAGGCTTTGGGTAACTACTGGCGCGGACGCTTCTTCGCATGATAATAATTGTATACTTACTTACATAATATACATACTTAATAATTAATAATATATAATTTACACTAGTAAATAATAATAAAAATTCACATTTAAAATATGCCAAAACGTGTCTCAACTAAACTTTTGATAAAAATCGATACTTATGATGATAGTAATGAGTCTCGGAAATAGACAATTATAGGATATGTACCTAGTTCCTAAAACGGTTCCCGATAAAAAATATTGGTGTCTTTTGGAAAAAGTAATGCTGATATTTTGGACCCTTTTTTGTTAATAATTTAAATAAATGTTCTTTTTTTTTAAATTAGATAAGTATAATATTAAGTATATTTACATTTTCAGCTTCCATCATTTCAATAATAACCAACACAACAATCCCGAGCTCAGAAACAAATCATTATTTACAAATGAGAGGATTATGTTAGGGTGGAACTTTATTATGGAATATGGAGGTATTAATATTGTCGCGTTAAGAACCTTGAGGGATAAAGAAGATTAGGTGAGAGATTCGACGGCTTTTTATTAATAACCTAGCGGGCCCGACGGGCGTCGTTCTGTCATAACTCATAATATCTATGAAGTCTCAATTAATTAATTTTTTAAGCTATTGCATGGCTTTTATAGCGGTCCTTGAGCGCGGCGACCGAATCAAGGAAATCCGTAGGTAACGAAAAAAACCTAACACCTAACCTCCAACTGGCACAACGGTGCGGCGTGGGAGGTGTTAGGTTTTTTGGTTTTTTCGTTGCCGCACCGCTGTGTCGGTCGGTGCGGCATTGCCAAGTACAAATGCAAATATTTTTTTCTTTCGTACATAATAATATTATGATTTATATCTTGCATAGAGTTCACTTTGAAAGTAGCAGCCGCGCTGAATGAACTTTTTTTTTGTAATTACTAATTAGTTAGTAATTTTTGTGATTGGCAAACGCCCTGGTAGCGTCATGTGTTTTCCCAGCATTATCACAATGTTAAATTGTTACATCAGTATATTTTGTAGATAAGTTAGGGTGGGTTGCAATTGAAGCGTGGTTAAAGATAAGGTTAAGGTTATAATTAAGGCTACTGAGGTTAAGGCTGACTTAAGGTCAACTTGGGGAAGACCGTCCGGGGGGTAAGTCCATCTAGCGGCAATAACTTCCATATTTTAACGACTAGATTCATATGGTTCAGTGGGTAAAACAGTATTGCAGAGTTTGTTTGAAACAGGCATGTCGCTACTAACTACCTGTTACAAAAAAAAATGATCGGCAATTTCTTCCCGTTTTGTACTCGTATTCAGAGTGTAAGTCTCTGCTAAAAACATTAAAAAAAAGTGGCAATACGAAGGATCTTTTGGAGTTTCTTGGATTACGTAAGTAATTTAGCGATCCTTTTACTTATTACTCGTGTTCAATCCAATAATATCGGTTTAATTTGGCTATTATCACCTGCAAAATATTTCTTACCTGAAAGTGCAATAATGGGGAAGTCCGTCTAGCTTGCATAAGTAAAGGCCGTCATATGCCGGTCCCTCCAATCAGATATTGTCAACCTTTTCAAAACTACTAGATAGCATTGCGCATAAAGTGGCCAAGTCATAAGTGCCCTCGAAACTTGGCCTCCACCACCGAAAATTATGATTTTGGGCTCATAACTTTACAAGTAAATATTTTCTTTTATGAAGTTGTTTTATTACGGATCACCCATGTCAAAAAATGTTTGATAGCCCTGAACCCAAACACATGCCGGACTTGACCCAATATTTTTTTTACTCAATAAAAACTGAATGAGGCTTTAACAGCATAGTTTCTTCTTCAATACCTCCTACTTACAGATGTCACTATCTAGTTTTTAGTATGTTTATTGTATATACGATGTCGAAAATCGCCTTTAGACGGACTTGCCCCAAAGACGGGGAAAGTCCGTCTACAAGATGTTTCTTTGAAATATCAACTATATTTTCCACACATTTAATGCATGGGGACATCTAACGTCTGTATATAAAAGATTTCGTTGCCATCTACTGTGAACACCGTCTAGAGTCATTACAAAAGAAATAGAGGCAGCTCAAAGCCAACTTCTAATAAAGTATGCCGGTCTTACCCAAGTTGACCTTAGCTTTAACCTTAACCTTAACCTTAACTTTGACCACAGAAATTGACAGATGTCTGTCGCGTTTATTTTTTTTAAGCTACAGTTAATGGGATTGAGAGTATAAAAATTGAATTATCCGTAAAAATCGACAGGAAAAAATATACTTACCTATTTCTTATAACAGCACAGTAAATTTTCACGAAAAAATTTCGATATAAGTAGGTATGAGCGGCTATGGTTAAAGTTAAATATAGCGTCCTTAACCAAAGATTTGACATTTTGTACTGTAGTTATAGTTAAAATTACAGCTATAGGTAGTTAAAATAAGTTGGTGCAACCCACCCTTAGTTGTTAAAACAGCATGGAGAAATAAATACATAAATATATTTACGAGGCCAAGGACGCCTGGAATATTGCTTCTTCGCAAAGCTAACACGTCTTCGCAAAGGCACTGGGACGGGCCCGTCTGCGAACTGGTGCGTGATAAACTTTTCAATACGTCTACCAGCGTCGCAGAACGGGCTCGACTTTTAGCTGTGAAGAGGTGGGAGTCGGGACCTTGGCTGCGGGCATAGGAACATTGCTGGACCGAAATACATTCCGCCTAGCCACTGCACTGCGTCTTGGCGCTCCCCATGTCGTCCCCCATCAGTGTATTTGCGGCGCGCACGTAGACAGCTACCGTCACCACGGGTTGTGCTGCTCGCGAAGCGCTGGACGCTTTACGCGGCATCACAACCTGAATGACCTCATTAGTCGGGTTCTTGTTACTGCCGGCGTGCCAGCGATACTGGAGCCCTCCGGTTTGGCGCGCGACGATGACAAGAGACCCGATGGAATGACCCTGGTCCCCTGGAATATGGGACGGGCCCTTGTTTGGGACGCTACTTGTGTCGACACACTCGCCTCGTCCCATGTTCAGGGCACCTCGAGCTGTGCGGGCGCAGCCGCCAACCAAGCAGAGAACCTCAAGCGGCGCAAATATGAGAACCTCAGCGGAGAGGCTTATTGAAGCCACCCGAGCCGGGAGCTACCTGGCACAGCGGATAGCAATTGCAATCCAACGTGGCAATGCTGTCAGCTTGCTGGGCACTCTGCCAGATGGGGACGACATGGGGAAGTTTTTCTTTTTATAATTTTAAATTCTAAGTTTGTATATGATTGTATATTTTATTTTAATTTATTGTTACAGTTACCAAAAGATACATTTAAAATTATCCAAAATTTTCTTCGGTGACATCCCAGAATAGTCTTTCGTCGAAATTTATGTCTTTCTCGTCGGAAAACATCGACAAGTCGTCGTCGAAAAGCGACGACATGGACAGAACTGTCGTGTCCGACATGTATATCGTATCGGCTGCGTCGCCTCTTTCAAACTGATTTCTGTCGCTTGTGGCCTGAAAATAAATTTTCATTACAAATAGTTCACTACTATAGCAGAAAGAATAATTTAGTAATTTCGACATAGCAATCGCCAACGTCCATACCACGTTGAATACACCGGTTCTCGTCCGATCACCGAAGTTAAGCAACGTCGGGCGCGGTTAGTACTTGGATGGGTGACCGCCTGGGAATACCGCGTGATGTTGGCTTTTTGCTGTTTGCGGTATTTTTAAAGAGGTAATTACAATTTTATTTACCTCAACAAAAGCCATGTGTAGAATTGGCACTTCTACTAGTTTCTCGGCCAAATACGAAGAATTCTTTGATTGGATGTTTGCCTGTAATTTAAAACATACTTTTAAAATAACCAAAGCAGAATCAATGCAGGTTACATCCCAATTCTCCACCAAGCCTACTAGGCCTACTAGGCATAGTTAGATACTAAGTGCACAGTACACACGTCTTTATTCTCAAACTGCTGAATCGATTTTAATTAAATCCAGCATGAAGATATTTTAAGCCTTTGAAAAATACCTTGCCTATATAAATTGCCTAATTGCGTCTAAAATCTGAATCTTTAGCTGTATTATTTGCTTGTGCTACCACCTATAGTTCCAGCAATAATTATGCACTTACTTTTCTCATGCGCCATTTGTCCAAAAAATAGTCCGCCTCCTTGACTGCTTCGCTGTTTTGTAGGAGCTTGTCAAATTTGTCTTTACCTCGAACTTTTGTAAGGGCTCGTATAATCTGTAAATAATGACTTGGATGTTATAGCGCGGGAACCGTAAATTTTTCCGAGATAAAATATGTCCTTCCTTACAATTACTTACTCAAAAAAATGTCGATACGAAATTTCATCAAAATTGGTTAAGCGGTGTAAGGTAACGATAGATTAACATACAGGCATACTTTTGCATCTGTTATTATTAACAGTACTATCGTCGCCCATGGACACCCGCAACATTAGAAGAGCTGCATGTGCGTTGCCGGCTTTTTAAGAGGGAATACGCTTTCTTGAAGGTTTGCAGGTCGTATCAGGTACTTCATCTATATCAGAACCTTAAAGTAAGCTTGTAACGCACTCGCAGTTCTCCTGGTATCGCAGTCTACATACCATCATAACCACCACTATGAAAGTTCCTTCGCGAAGCAGCAAGGGAAAGTCCAAGTCGACTTTTGATGCTTTTATTGTTTTAACAACAGAACAGACAACCCGACAACAAGATTTCTTGACCAAGTCCACAACACCAATCTCCTTGGTATAGTCCAACAACAACAGAATAATAATGGCGGACGAGTACAGAAACACTTTGAAAAATTTAAACATCTTACTTGAATTTTACATTAAACTTTAAATAAAATCAGTTATTTTCTCGACATTTTTTGATTCAAGTACATTTTTGGCAGATGTCATCAGTTCATCACTTTGGAGATGGACCTCTTTGGAGTAAAAAAAGAGGTAGCGCGTTGGCCTTGGCGACACCACTTCACACCACCTTCTTGCGCGTGTTATCTTTAGATCATCGATCGGATACACGGTCAATAATTATCATTATTGCTCGGCGACACGAATGGAGCGATCTGGAGCAATTAGTGAAGCAATATGGAGCAATAATTTATTTCATATCGCTCAAATATTCGATGGCCACATCTGCATCACTCAATTTTGTATTGCGCAATATTGCTGCTTGTAGTCGTGACGTCAAAGTTGACGAGAATTGACTGGAGTTGAGCAATTTTAGTTGCCCGTATAAGCGCTCCATTTATAGCCAGGCTATAACCTGGTCACGGAAACGCCCGATGATCTAGAGAAAACACTTGGATAACACGCGCAACGAAGGTGCTGTGAACTGGTGTCGCCAACCTGAAAATTAAAAACTTTACTTTCGAGGTAAAATCTCAGGTAGTAGACAAATAACAACGAACCTTATTGGCATACTTGTCGTATTTTGGTGAACACCTATAAAACATACGCCAATCGAAAGAGAAGATGTTTACAAACAATAAATATTCTTTGACAAAATGTCGTAAATAATATACTTTCTGAGTTATTTCAGTTTGAAAATGTAAAATAAATAACATTTTAGATAAGAACCTGAAATATTTTAAAAAGTATAACATTTACGACATTTTGTCAAAGAGTATTTGTTGTTTGTAATTATTTTTTCTGTCGATTGACGTATGTTTCATAGGTATACGCGAAAATATACCATTTTTAAGTAAGTACTTGAGTCTACCTTCTCTATAAATTAGCGTTGACGTTAACCTATATTATACATAATAAACAGATACAGATATATTATTATCAAGGCGAGCGAAGCGAGCCCTAGTAATATATCCCACAACCTGAACAATTTGTGGTACACTTTACAGAAAAACTATCATGCCTTTTGATTAATAATTGTAATTTTATTTACTTTTATGTAAGGGAAAAGACCTAATGGCAGACACTTTATGGAAACATGAAACATTTGAATGTTATAAAATATATATTTACAAAATAAAACTATTATAATTATTCTCTGACAAATCAATTAAAAAATATATTATTGGTCTTTTTGTAAACTAAGTCATAAGTACTAATAGATGACATCACAAAAAAACGAACATCACTAATAGTAGACACCAATATGAACTAATAGTTGAAATCAATAGAAATTACAAAAAATCAAATAAATGTATTCAAAACATACGTGCAAAATTTCGCCTTCCTTAACCTATTTGCTAAGAAATTGCCGAGCGGTCATATTATTGCGGTCATATTATTTACGAAAACTGATCCCATTTTAAAATGTTGTTCCCGAAGGCGTCTCTAATTTATTTTTTCAATTCAACAGATAGCTTGAGAAGCTTATAAAATTTACAGTGGTGAGAAATAATTAGAGTAATTCTTATTTTTATGGTATTTTTGTAATAAGTGTTATCTATTAGTTCAGTGTCTAGCATTAGGTATTTTCCCTTAGATGTGTTATTAGAGTCTGGCCAACGAAAGCTGTCCACGGCTTTTTTGAAAAACTTTGAAATGGCAACACTTTTTGCCTGTCAGTGTTGTGACGTTGAGTTTGAGCTCGACTTATTTTCAGAATTATTCTTTAACTTTATTACATTGTATCAGTAATAGTTGTTAATAATGCCGAAAACCGTAAAAAGCAATACTTACAAGGAAGATTCTGTTCACTATGATTGAGAAATTCAAAGATGTGCAAAGTGAAATAAATCGGACTAACACAGAAAAAATACGACAACTAGACTCGATAAACTCAATTTTAGGTTAGTATTTCATAGTTATACGAAAACGTCTTGATACTTTATACATTATTTTCAACGAATTTGCGACAATTCTCACAATTAATTAATTTTATTTTTTGTTCATTCTTTTCAGAAAGTATTGACAATAATTTGGAAATAAAAAACAAAATGGCAGAAATTGTTAGTTCACTGAAAGCTCTTGAAAGAGACGAAATGCTAACAAGTGAAACACGTTACAGTCGGGCCATTTTAATAGGCCACATTTGACATCTGTCAGATTAATCTCCATAGTGAGGTGAGCTGCGTAAAAATATCGACCAACTACGAATAAATCGATACGGACTTGAAATTAATATTTGAATTTTATACGTTTGAAACAAACTCCTGTCCCACTATTACTTTTTCTTTTGCAAATTCAAGGAGCAAAATAAGACAAGTACATAATTTACAAAAAAAAAAATGCATTTATTCGCTTTATGAGGTGGTCCACACACGATAGGTACTCTCGAATACTGGGTGCGGGGCTCATACAAAATAACAGAGAAACTTCTCAGAAATCACTGGGTTTATTGTGGATAACAAATACGAGCGCGCGAAAAACAATATGGCCTTTTTGGGAGGCGGCATCGAACTCCCGAGCATCGCGCGGGAACACTCTGGCGCGTCTGAGAAAGAGACAGCACTACTCGCGGTAACGAGCGGGAGGGAGACCGCGGGTCACCCGGTGTTGCAACACCGACGGTCGGGTTACTATATGCTCCCCCTCTAGTCCAGGGGAACGTCCTCGCTCCTGGACTAGGACTCTATCTCTGGTCGCAGGGCGTCCTCGCTTTCTTTTGGGAATGATGGGACTAGGAAGCGAGTGGCTGTCCTGGCTCTTATAAATAGAAAGATCCTGGTTGTGGTATTTACCAATGATTTCATCGGGTTGGTTTACGTGAGACAATATGTAGGTTGTTGGGCTTACCTTTTTCACAATTTGGTACGGTCCATCACGCTTCGGGGCAAACTTTGCGGTCACATTCTTTGAGACACTGCTGAGTACATGAGACTTAAGAAGTACCAAATCACCTACCTGAAAGGAATCTGCAGGTCGGCGAAATTGATCAGCGTAATCCTTGGTCTTGTCTTGCTGTAATTCAACACGCTCGCGGATCGCTGAGAGGGAATTAATAAAATTTCTAAGGTAAGGAGTAATTTGTGGGATGAAATTTTCCTTGTCCATGATAGCGCGAAGATCATGAGTGACTTCTGTGGGAGATCTCATTTCTCTGGCAAATGTTAAGTAAGCCGGTGATTTACCTGTTGTCCGGCATCTGGAGCTATTTAGGGCAAAACGGATCAGCGCCAGCTTCTTTGGCCAGGATGTGTGGTCTTCTTGTACCAGGTATGCTAACATGGCTTTTAGGTCTCTATTTTTGCGTTCTGCGGGGTTCGACTGAGGATGGTAAAGAGGCACGAAATTTTGCTTCACTCCAAGGACGGACATGCATTGTTGCATGACTGCAGAAACGAATTGTACCCCGTTATCAGATATTATTCGACGAGGTAGACCAAATCGTAAAAAGTATTCTTCGACTAAAACCTGAGCGCAGGCTTCGGCTGTGGCTTCTCGGAGGGCGAATAATTCTACCCACCGTGTGGCGGTATCTTCAATTAGAAGCACCCAGCGCTCCCCCTGGTCTCCTTCTGGCAGTGGGCCGAAGAGATCAATAGCTATCACTTCGTTGCGTTGATTCAACACAGGTGTTTGTAGTAGACCTGGTGGTTTTGTGTTACTTGCTTTATAGCGTTGGCAGTGGATGCATGCACGGACATAATCAGAGATTATACGACGCATCCCAGTAAAATAAAATAAATTAGCTACCTTTTGATAGGTCCTGTCAATGCCAGAATGACCGGCTGTCGCAGAATCGTGTAATTCTTCCAAAATATTCTTAACTTGTTCCGTGGGAATGACTAGTTGCGGTAATTCGCTGTCGGAGTCCGGGTTTAAGCGATACAAGACGCCTTGGTTCATGAGAAAGCCTCGTTCTACCCACCTTTGTGCTGCAACGTCATCGTTTCCTTCAAGCTCCTTAATTATCTTTTCTACTTCAGGGTCGGACATCTGTTCTTCACGAAGCTGACTAGGCGATTTAGAGGGTATATCGCAAATAACGGAACAAATACCACAGTCTTCGCGTGTATTTTCAACGCAAGCAGGTCTACTTAGTGTGTCGGCCACTACGTTGGCCTTCCCTGGAGTGTAATGAAATCGGATGTCGAAAGCTTGAAGTTTTAGAGCCCAGCGGACAAGTCTACCGGTTGGTGATTTAAGTGAAAGGAGCCACCGAAGTGGTTGATGATCACTGCCCACTATGACTGGGTGACCGTCTAGGTAAGGACGAAAACGCTCTCCCCCCCACACTACGGCGAGCGCTTCTCGTTCCGTTGTCGAATAGTTACGTTCCGCTGCGTTAAGGAGACGGCTAGCGTATTCTATCGGCCTTTCCTGATTACCATCGCCCTGCATTAAAACCGCGCCTAAGGCGTAATTACTTGCGTCTGTACGCAGAATGAAAGGGCTATTAAAGTCAGGTTGAATCAGTATAGGTGCAGATGTGAGTAACCGCTTTAATTCACTAAAAGCTTGAGACTGTTCCATGCCCCAGGACCAAATCTGATTTTTCCTAGTCAAGCGTGTTAAAGGCTCCGATACTTTTGAGAAATTTGGGATGAACTTCCTGTACCACGAACAAGTTTGCAGGAACGTGCGGAGGTGTTTTAAATTAGCAGGCTCCTTCATATCTAAAATTGCGCTCACCTTTTGCGGATCGGTGGAGATTCCGTCTTGGGTAATGATGTGCCCAAGGTATCTAACGCTCTCTCTAGCAAATGCACACTTATCACGGTTCACATGAAGGTTAAATTCTTCCAAACGTTTCAGTACCAAATCCAGGTCTCTCAGGTGCTGCTGGAAACCCTCAGAAATCACGCAAATATCATCAAGATAGGTTAAAATGGTGACGTCTTTCAGCGCTGCACAGGAACGGAGTTTGTCTATCAAACGCTGGAAGGTCGCTGGCGCGTTTTTCAGGCCAAACGGCATCTTCTTGAAACGGTAGGTGCCGAGCGGAGATATGAAAGCTGTTTTATCCTTGTCAGATTTCCTAACTAATACTTGCCAGTAGGAAGAACGAAGGTCTAGAGTGCTCATGTAGCAGTTCCTCTTGGTTGACTGCAAGAGCTCATCGATGCGAGGCATCGGATAGTTATCGGTCTTGGTGACTGCGTTGAGGCGTCTATAATCCACGCAGAACCGGATGGGACCATCGGACTTCGGCACCATTAATGCCGGGGAACACCAGGCCGATTCGCACTCTTCTATGACGTCATCGTCTAACATTTTCTTTATTTCTTGCTTCATCAACTCTTTTTTAGCTGGATTTAACCGGTAAGGCGGCACTGCTATAGGTGGGTGGTTACCTGTATCGATGCAGTGTTCACTGAACGGTGTTGGACCTCCCCCTGCTTCGAAGACGCGTGCGTGCTTGGAAAGGACGTCGCTGAGATCTTGTCGCTCAGCCGTTGTAAGGCGGGTACCTTCATCATCTCTCAGAACAACTGTGGAAGCACAAGAAATGATACTACGACGTACGGTAGATTCAAAAAATAATTTATACTTTACCGTATTGTTCTCCCTGAAGTGCCACATTTTTTTGTTGAAGTCAATCACCACTCCAGCGGCAGTTATGAAATCGATACCTAGTAAGGTTTCGTTGTTTGTCGAATCCGGGAAAATGAAAAATGGAATTGTGATAGATATCGTCTCCAACTGTACCTGTAGAGTGGTAGTTAAAATATCCATCGCACGTACCACACCATCAGCCAATTTAACTCTTCTAGAGGAAGAGTGGAGGGGATAATTTTGTCGTCGGAGGAGAGCATATAGCGTATGACCCGCAACACAATGCTTAGCCGCTGTATCAATTAACGCGGTACCCTTAAAACCCAAAATATCAATATTGAAAATTGGTCGCGCGTTACGGCCAGAGGATCCCGTGGAGTCGTTTACATCTCCGGTACAGCATACAAAATTATCATTAACACAATTAAATAAAATATCATTATCCAAAATTTTTGGGTTATGCCCTTTTACACCTAAGGTATCAAAATTGTCCGAAACAGTCAAATTATCCTTAATAGAAGTTATATGAACATCATCAAAATTCTTTGAATTATTTGGGTTGTACCCTTTTTCACATGTGGTAACAAAATTATCGAAAACAGTTAAATTATTATCAATTGAAGTTATAAAAACATCATTAGAATTATTTGAAAATTCTGGGTTACACCCTTTTTCATCGGAGGTATCAATATTTTCAAAAAAATTTAAATCATACAAATCATGAGAATTATTTGAAATTTTTGGTTTACACTCTTTTTCATCTGAGGTATCAATATTTTCCAAAATATTTAAATTATGATTCGACATATCCACATCATAAAAAATATTCGAAAATTTTCGGATACACCCCTGTTCGCTATGAACGACGGAATTATTCGAAGCATAATTTAAAACATCATCATTTTGCAAATAATAATCATTATCATTTTCGCTAGAATCTAACGAATAAAACATGCCACTTTCACTTTGTGTATCACTGGCTTTAAGTTGATTGTTTATATTGTTAGAGTTAATAAAAGTTTGCTCACCGGTTAATTCTTGTAACTTACGACATTGTGCTTTCTCGTGTCCGAATTTACGACAGTAATTACACTGTAGGCGAGTTTTCTTTCCCGTATTCACGTTGCTGGACGAAGCCTGTATCGAAGTCGGAAGTACGGTGGGCGGAGCATTCGCGGAGAATGTGGAGGGCGCAACTTGCGTCGCCGCGCCGCGAGGGTACGCTGCAGCTGTGCTAGTACTGCTAGGACGTACTATAAAACGGGAAACGGGGCGCATGACGCCTGTACCGGACGAAGCGGGCGGGTTGCGCGGGAGCATTGCCCTCGTTCGCGCCCCCGAACTTACTTGTTCAAGTGTATCTTCGATATGTCTAGCTCTGTGTAAAAGTACATCGTATGATGTAATTTCATCTCGCCGTAATCGCTCACGAACACGATGACTCAGCAAACTGTAGAGCATATCCAATTGTACTTTTTCAGTAAGGTCGCCTGCTGGAAGCCGAGCGAACAGGGCCCTCGCCCTGGCAACGAACAACTCAGTTTTTTCGTGACCTTGATGCATACTAAATAAGTCTTGATATATCTTGTGTGGCGGACGGATATCGCCGAACGCACCTCGAAGCGACGCGATCGCCTCGCCCCATGAAGTGATCGTGGACTTGATTCCTTGCCACCAGACGGCAGCGTTTTCTGTTAGTAACATCGTCACTCCACGTAATGCATTGTACTCTCCTACCTGTGTACATTCTTTATAAGCTTCAACCGCGTCGAGGAAGCTGTCCAGCGATTCTCCGGCAGCACCGCTGAATCTCGCCGTGCAGTTTGCGAAGTTACCGTTCAGGGGGGCGGCGGCGGCGGCTGGCGTGGATGCTGCTGCCGGTGTCACCGACTCCCGACGGGTCTCGTGATCCAATATGCGGTCGAGCAATCGTTCAAACGCCGTTGTCTGAGCCTGTTGTAGCGTTGCCACTATATTGAGAACGCTGTCGCTCGTAAACGTTTCTTGTGCGTGGTGGTGGCCGTCGTCACTTTGACGAGCGGGAGACGCCGTCGTCGGGGATGCCGGTTGCGTGGGGGCGGGTAGGAATGCCGCTGCATCATCACCCCGTCGTTGATGGGCATCCTCGGGTCTTGTGGCACTGGCCGATCTACCGCGGGTTAACACCATGTTCACTAAACGCACTATATACCACTTTCACGATACCTTTTGGCCGCCAGATTCAACGTAGGTACTTTTACAGTCATACACTTTGGCCGGCCAGGGTACGTATTATAAACACGTTGGGCGCCAGATATGAGGTGGTCCACACACGATAGGTACTCTCGAATACTGGGTGCGGGGCTCATACAAAATAACAGAGAAACTTCTCAGAAATCACTGGGTTTATTGTGGATAACAAATACGAGCGCGCGAAAAACAATATGGCCTTTTTGGGAGGCGGCATCGAACTCCCGAGCATCGCGCGGGAACACTCTGGCGCGTCTGAGAAAGAGACAGCACTACTCGCGGTAACGAGCGGGAGGGAGACCGCGGGTCACCCGGTGTTGCAATACCGACGGTCGGGTTACCATAGCTTGAATTATAAAAACTGTTAAATGTAGTATTATCATTATTCATTTCACATAAATATGTGTTACTTTTCACAACGTGGTTATTAATTTATGGGGATATTTCGTTACAAGTAATCAATGCATTGATACTATTTATTCGCTTTCGATTTTTAGGGTAACTTCCCTAGAGTTTAAAAAGAAAAAATGTCAGCTGACGTAACATTGTAACGACGTGCAATTATTAAGATCAGAATTTGTTTATTACATTAAGAATTGTTTATCAGTAAAATCAAATCATTAAATAATTCGTATCGGTCATATTTACAATAAATATGTTATCATAATTGAAAAAAGTTAATCAATTGTGCAGTTATAACCTTGGTTATAACAAAACGAAAATATTTATTTTTTATGTACGTCGCTATAAGGTTACCTGGTACAATTTTGATGAACTGTCAAATGTGGCCTATTAAAATGTCCCGACTATACTTGGAAAAGATATCGTTGATGACAGGTATTTTATCACATGAAATATTTTTTCTATAACTATTTAATAATAAAAATAGAGTGGTCCCCCAGTTGCCCAATGTATTTTCTGGTAACCAAGATGGCAATAGGAACAGGCCTAGTGTTTATATTGTCTATCTACTATATTATTGATTCATGAGTATCGTAAATTATTGATGAAATATATGTTGGAGTCTTTTCATTGTTCAATAATTATAATTTAAACTATAGAGGGTCAATAGTATGCATAATAAATATACTTGAGAATAATAAATGTCTGAAGGATTTTGTCTGTATTGTATATAAAAGTCACTTTATTTATTTATTTCAGAAATAAGTGTTAATACTTCAGTCGGAATTTCCAGGAATTGCTATTGTATTCTATTATTGTCGCGATCACCGGTGCTCGCGCGGTGCCTGAAGGATTAAGACATTAAGAAGAATAAAAACTGAACGTTCTATTAATCAGGGACAGTGGAACACTCCGGAAAAAAGCGACCACACCCAGCCCATGTATCTAATTTGGATAATTTTAATTTAACAGCCATCAGAAATAAAATAAATGAATTTTACTGTGTGAAAAAGCAAGTCCCGACACTGCGCACTTTGAATACTGAGTTGAAGAACTCAATAGGATTTGGAGGATGCCATGAAACACTGAGAAAAATTTTGCACAATAATGGGTTTGAATTTGGAAACAATAAAAATGAATGAGCTCTTCTTATAGAAAGATTTGAGATTGCTGCATGGAAACACAAATACTAGAGAAAAATACATCAAAGAGACTTGAAGGTAAACAAATTATTTACATTGATGAAACATATGTGCATCAAAATTATAAAGTAAAAAAATCATGGCAAGGCCCTTCTACTAGCGGTGTTATCAGTAACATATTATCCTCTGGAAAAAGATATATAATTGTGCATGCAGGATCTGAGGATGGTTTTGTACCAGGTGCATTATTGGTCTTCAGCACCAAATCCAAATCGGCTGACTACCATGACGATATGAATGCATCTAATTTCATGAAATGGCTAGAGGAAATGCTGATACCAAATCTGACAAAACCCAGTGTACTTGTGATAGATAATGCAAGCTACCATGGAAAACAAGTTAATAAACCACCTACTATGTCTGCCAACAAACCATTATCAAAAAATGGCTTCAAGAGAATGGCATTCATTTTGAAGACTATCATACAAAAGATGAATTAATGTGCCTTGTGACAGATAATAAACCTGCACCTATTTATGAAGCAGAAGAAATATTCAAGAAATATAGCCACATCCATAATCATGAAATTTTACTATTACCTCCATATCATTGTGATCTTAACCCAATTGAAATGGTCTGGAATCAGGCAAAAAGAATAATTGCAAGCTAAAATATAGGTAGACCAGGGATCGAAATGCAAGATTTAATCAAAGAAAGCTTTTCATCCGTAACTGTTTCGGACTGGAAGAAATATACAGATCATGTAATACATGTTGAAGATCAGTACAAAAAGAGGGATCAAATTCATGAAACTGAGTGTGATAGCTTCATCATAAATGTTGGCAATAGCAGCAGCAACAGTGAAGAAAACACTGATGCAGAATCAATTTTTTCAGGTGTAGAATACTTGGAACCCGATTTTGACTATAAATCATCCTGAGTTGTATTTTTTTATTTTCATCTGTAACTGTTTCGGACTGGAAGAAATATACAGATCATGTAATACATGTTGAAGATCAGTACAAAAAGAGGGATCAAATTCATGAAACTGAGTGTGATAGCTTCATCATAAATGTTGGCAATAGCAGCAGCAACAGTGAAGAAAACACTGACGCAGAATCAATTTTTTCAGGTGTAGAATACTTGGAACCCGATTTTGACTATAAATCATCCTGAGTTGTATTTTTTTATTGGCCAGGTTCCATATTCTTTGTCTTGAGTCATAGTCGAAACCGGATTCCATCTGATGTGTCTCATTTATTATAATAAAAATGATTTTTTAAATATCCTTTTATTCGTGTCATATCGAATACCGAGCGAAGCTCGGTCAAATACCTAGTAATTATTATGAAAACAAGCATGCTGCGCTGTGCTCTTAGAAGTCTGAACAGTATACTCTGATGCTGCGTTGCTTTTAAATGTGTTCTGGCATCATTTTAGGCATGAATATAAAAATAAAAAATACCATAGTATCAAGTCTGTTTATTCCGTGGTTAGTCAGTGTTGCAAGACGCAGATTTTTTAAATTTGTCGCCTTTTCTTGTGGACTTCTTTCCCTGGCCAGACTCTATCAGTCATTCAAGGTGTGACCACGCGAGCCCTCAAAAAGCTCGGCTTTTAGCTAGTAGAGATCAACTACGATAACACGGCGCGCCGCGCGCCCCTTCAAATGACTGTTTCAATGTGTGTAGTCACATCCCTATGAAAGAGTTTGTGTGTAGTAAGTATTCAGCCAATCACAGTACACGTAATATTTCTGTTAATGTCACTTATTAGTTATTACCAAGATTTGTTGGTCAACTAATCATAACTAGCCTACCGCGCAAGACAACGCACTTCAAACGTTTTGAATTTTGGAGGGGCGCGCCATGTTATCGTAGTTGATCTCTACTAACGAATATTAATATCATAGCAACACAAACTTTTTTTATCTATAAGTAGATAGTAATGGCGTATTTTCACTGGTCGATAGGGCCCGCATGCGGGGTGAGATTTCTAAAATGCATGCCTCGACCAATCAAAATGCGCCATTAGTTGCCACAGGCTCCCCGTATGCTGTATACCGCACAAACGACAAATTAACGTAACGTAACGTAAGTTAACGACAAATGAAAATGCGCCCTTAGTTTTAATTGTAGTTTGATCGAAATTCAGTGTCGAAATTGTTAACGTCGTCATGACAACGTCAGCCTGACAATCGTTTTCGTTCATATTATACTGTTTATTGTAAATTTTCTATTTTCTAAATAATATTATTATTTATCATGGTATGTAACGTCTATATTTTATGCAATGTTTTATATATTTTACACTTTATATTATCTAATATTTATATTTTGTTTTCAGCCGCCCAAGAAAGCAGGAGGGAAGAAGCCAGCAAGTAAGTCAAAAGTTTAAGATTTATTATTTACTTGTATATTTTTGTCTGCACACCATAATAAATAGTACTACTTTTAGGGCAGTTTAAGGGCAGATAGTGAATCTACGTAATTTAGTAAGATTATGTTAAGTACAGCTATCATAATTCATAATAATTATCATGAGTACATGAGTAGAGATCAACTACGATAACATGACTTTCAATGACTTTCCTCCAAATGACTTTCAATGTGTGTACTGTGTAGTCACTTCCTTATGAAAGAGTTTGTATGTTTTTTTATTATTTTTATTAAATAACGGGGCAAAAGAGCAAACGGGTCACCTGATGGTAAGCAACCACCGTCGCCCATGGACACTCGGAACATCAGAAGAGCTGCAGGTGCGTTGCCGGCCTTTTAAGAGGGAATACGCTCTTTTCTTGAAGGTTTGCAGGTCGTATAGGTCCGGAAAAACTGCTGGTGACAGTTCATTCCAGAGTTTTACAGTGCGCGGCAGAAAGTTACGCGAAAAACGCACTGTGGAAGACTGCCACTCATCAAGGTGATGAGGATGGTATGTTTTTCGCGTGGGACGATGGCGAAAAGTTGCAGGTGGTATGATTCCGAACAATTCCTCAGGGCCCTCCCCGTGATACAACCGATAGAGGATGCAGAGTGAAGCTACATCTCGGCGTAATTCCAAGGGGTCCAAGCTGTTTGAAACACTGGCAGTCAACAATTCGAGCGGCCATTCGTTGGATACGATCCAGAGGGAGCAGTTGGTATTTTGGCGCCCCTGCCCAGAGATGAGAACAATATCCATTCCATATGAGGCCGAACCTGCGCCTTGTAGAGTTGTAGGCGTTGGTCCGGAATGAAGTACTGTCTCGCTCTGTTAAGAACACCAAGCTTCTTCGAGGCTAATGTAGTAAGTATTCAACCAATCACAGTACACGTAATATTTCACTTAATGTCACTTATTACCAAGATATTTTGTTGGTCAACTAATCATTAACTAGCCTACCGCGCAAGACAACGCACTTCAAACGTTTTGAATTTTGGAGGGGCGCGCCATGTTATCGTAGTTGATCTCTACAGCTGATCAGATCATGAGTACCCGACCAAATAATATGGGTCCACCATCTGCCTTCGAATCAGTTTCTCAGTTCTCTGGTGGTACTATTTACATTTTGGTTCTACAATTTTTGCTAAAAATAAAAATAAAAAATTCCAGCCATCATCATCGATGGGGTAGACACGTCAGAGATGACGCGAGAGAAACTCGAGCAGTTCACCCTGAAAGTCAAAGAGGAACTAGACAAGGAGAGAGAGGAGAGAAACTACTTCCAACTAGAGCGAGATAAAATCAGAACCTTCTGGGAAATATCCAGAACTCAGCTAGAAGAATGCAAAGCAGAATTGAGGAACAAAGAAAGAGCGGCAGAGGAGGTACAAGAAGAAAATGAGGCGCTACTTGAAACAGAGAAGCAAAAAATTAAACATCTCAAGTATGAACATCAAGTTGCACTAGCTGCATTGAGGGCAGAGAATTTGGTCGCTCTAAAAGCAGCAAAAGAAGACCATTCAGAGCAGGAATTAGAACTGCTAAATGATAAAAGAACTCTGCGTCAGGAGATGAAAGAAAAACTACTGGCGGCTCAAGACGAACTTAGACGAGCGAAATTGGTTCACGCTGAGGAATTATCTAAAGTGAGAGCAGATTTTGATGAAAAAGCTCGACAGATAGAAGAAAAAGCAGAAAAGAAGCTCAACGAAACTAAAATAGAACTAGGAGTAAAGCATAGAACAGAAATAGCAGAAGTTGAAGAAAGGAAGAATAAGCAACTATCAGAGCTAATTGCTGATCACGACAAGGCATTCGCTGAATTAAAAAATTATTACAACGATATCACTTTGAACAATTTGGGTAAGTTATTTGAAATTACGTAGAATAATCTAAACTTAAGATTACGACTTGAGGGCGACTAACCCAAAAAATCAAACATCGTCCTTCTCTCTTCACACTCACTAGTCTTTCATATGCCAGGTGAAAAAGGACGACACGGATTCATCGCCAAATTAGCTTTTTCTCAATAACTCGATAAATACATACAATATTTTAAAAATCCTCTAGGTCGGTTTTTCAATGATAGAATTTTATACAATGTGTTATTAATATTACTTAGTTCGATACACGGTTGCCATTATAGCAATAAATGAAAAGTTCATGAAAACTAGACCCATCTTTGTGTTTTTTTTTCTATCGAGAAAATTTTAAGATATCGTGCTTTTGCTCAGATCGAATTCTTTGAAATATAATGTACTATCTAATTTTAGAAAATGAAACAATTCGAGGCTTATTTTCAAGTATAAAAATGAATTATAAAATTGTAAATTTTGGATTAGTCGCCCCCTTACATAAAATATTGCAAAAGTATAAGATAGCACCAAAATATAATTATTATTAGAAAGATAATAACCTCTTTCCAATTATTTCATACAAATTAAACCACTGGTTGGCATGTGAATGTTAGAATGATATCACAGATGAATATAACGGTCAAACACTAATTTACAGGTTTAATAAACAGCCTGAAGCATCAGATGGAAGAGATGCAAAAGGCACGAGAGCGGGCTGAGAAGACAGCGCGGGACGCAGGGGCGGAGGCGCGGGCGCTGCGGGGGCCGCTGCAGACAGCTGTACTGGAGAATAAGGAGCTGAAGAGACAGATGTCCAACTACGACAGGGATAAAGCGACGTTGAGTGTTAGTTAATAATAGAAATGAGAGAAATTGTACTATACCAGGCACTGATAGGACCACTAGGAGCTGAAATGACAGACGTCCAACTAAGATAGAGACAAAGTGATGTTGAGTGTAAGTGAGATAACGATAGGTTTAAGAGAAACAGTAGTATACCTGCTAGGCAGGCCTTAATGAGAACATTAGGAGCTGAAATGACAGATGTCCAACTACGATAGGGACAAAGCGACGTTGAGTTTGAATGAAATAAAGATGGGTTTGAGAGAGACAGTAATATACCTGCAGTGCAGGCCTTAATAGGAACACTAGGAACACTAACACCTGCAGGGCAGCAGGCTATGGTAGGAAAGCAAGCGGTGAGGCGACAGATATCCTAGCTTCATCAAAAATAGTTCCGTATAAACTTGGTGTGGAGATAATATTATTATTGTTTCGTTTCCGGAAAATTTTCGGGCGAATTTAAGCGTTTCAAAGTTTCAATTTGCAATTATAATAATGTTATCTCATTTCAGAGTAAGACAAAGCAGCTGTCGGTACTGGAGAAACAGTTTGAGATGTTAAAGTGGGAACACGAGGTGCTGCAAGTGCGTTTCGACCGCACACAGGCGGAGAGGGACGAGTTAAAAGCTAGGTTAGTTATTATTTTACTATTATTTTTACGCCCGCGTGCGGATCAGAAAATGGCTCTAAATAGTAGCTAGCCTGGCGAAAATTATTGTTATTAGTTAGCAAACGAAAAATATATGTTAGCTGATTCTCATACTTCAAAAAAAGGACTCAAAACTTATCCAATATATTGTGTTCAGCCGTTTCGAAGAAGTTTGGTAACTTGTTAGTTACCAAGTTTTTCATTTATTATCATTGGTTACCAAACTGTTGCTTATGATGGCTTTTGTGTTCGCCACATTTTTTTTTATGAAATAAGGGGGCAAACGAGCAACCGGGTCAGGTGACCCGGTTGCTCGGGTAGGGTAGGGATGGGAAGGAAAGGGAATAGGGTAGGGGATTGGGCCTCCGGTAAACTCACTCACTCGGCGAAACACAGCGCAAGCGCCGTTTCACGCCGGTTTTCTGTGAGAACGTAGTATTTCTCCGGTCGAGCCGGCCCATTCGTGCCGAAGCATGGCTCTCCTACGTCGTAGTTGGGTTAAAAGAGAATAATGTAAGTACTACCGGAGCAGTTGATACGTAGGTAATTTGCTCGTGTTATGTCAAACCCATCGACAGATCACAGCTAAGTGCTGTACTAACATAATTGTATTGACATAATCCGACCAATTGACGTGGTCCCATCCACTGCCTATGAATATGAATCCATTTCTTTGATGGTACTTTCAGATTCACGAAAGCAGTCATCGAGGTCCAACAGCGAGCCTCGCTGAAGACAGCTCTGTTGGAGGCAAAACTGAAGAACATGGAAGGGAGAGACCTGGGGCCTAAGGATCTACATGTAAGTACGAAGTACTTATATAATGAAAAAAACTTGAGAGGTGTCAAGGGACGCCCGGATGGAACGAAGTTGATTTCTATGAGAGAGAGAGAGAAACACAGAGAAACTCGTGCATGCCGCACGGCTTACAACTATAGCAAAAAGTACAACACTATAACTTTTGGTCTTAAATTTTTCCATCTAGCCCCCTCACGCAAAGCGCGATAAGGAACTTCGTTCCAAAAATATCCACAGCCTAACATTAACCCTGTCCTTTTTATTGGAAGTTGGTTTTAATTTTTAAGAAATAATTAATTCAGGGGTAAATGGACCTGCGGAATTTTGTCAGGTTTAAGCACAATTTCTTTGTTGCGAAGTGACCCTGTTTCGGGAACTTAAATTGTGATTTTTCCCGGGTTTTAGGAGAAGCAAATTCCGTCAAAATCGATGAAGAGGTAATAAACTAACAGATATGTAACATGATTTTGCGAGACTCAGGGCCTGTTTCACCGCTTCCTGATAAGGTGCCCGATAGGCTTTTAGGGCCTATTTCACCTCTTCCTGATAAGGCTATCCTACACTTAATTTGACACATAGAGTATGGAGAATCTGTCAAATAAGCATATCTGGTACCTTATCAGGAAGTGGTGAAACAGGCCCTTATTGGCCTTTGTTCTATTAATTACATCTTTACTTAGTGTAAATAGTTTCTAAAAATGTTAAGAAACTTCTTCCTATGTTCTTCCTCTCCAAACACCTTCAACATATTTTCAGGAACTATTAAAGTTTAAAGACAACCAGTTGGAGGACATGAAGTATGAGGTTGCGAGGTTGCGGAAGGCACATGACGACCTTCTGGCTACTTACGAGGCGAAGCTGGCTAAACTCGGCGTGTCGCCGGATGAACTCGGATTCAAGTATGTGAAAGCGCCATCTAGTTTATTCCATTAGAACTAAAATGACTGCATACTTGATACGTCGTACGTATCTACGTCAGTGCTACTACCACGGAGTTTGGTAGCTAGCGCCATCTAGTGAGAGACAAGTGAACTATTAAGTAGTTTCGTTACTTGTTTGTTGTTGATATTATTCGATAGATGGCGTTTTTAACTAAAAGTCTGCCTATTTGAATATCTCCGCATCAAGCAATGTTTCTAAGAATGTATCAGAGATGGCGTTACTGTACATTCAGATTCTTTTTGACTGAAGGTTTTTTTTTCAGGCCCTTGAAATCCATAGCAATCAGCAGTATGGTCATTGGACAAGGACCAGCCGGCTTGGTTACCAAGGACCCTATTTAAATTATACTATTTGATCATATAATAAATTATTTAATCAATCTTCATTAGTTTGAATTTTAAATGTAATTTAGGTACTATCAGAGAAGTTTATTTCTATGCAGATAGGGGGACCTACGTAGTTTGGTCGCGTTACGTGTAGTACGTCAAACCTAGCCGACAGATCACGATTAACATTGAATTGAAATGATTCGACCAAATAACGTTGGTCTGTGAACTGCCTAGGAATTCAATTTCTTCGATAGTACATAAAATTTACATGATTAATTCACGGTTGTTTTTTTGCACTTTGATCAAAAAATGCAATTTATACTTGGACTACTAAAGACTCAATAGTATTGATTTATTGAATATGCTAGCACCTAGACTAGTCTTGAAAGTTGAAATACTATCACAAAAAAGTAACACGAAGATTAAGCTACTACAATGTTTTGTTTTTAACTGTCAAGAAATCTAGCATATTCAGAAAAAAACAAAACATTGTACTATCAGAGAAGTTGATTCCTACGCAGATGCTGGACCTAAGTAATGTGGTCGCGTTAAGAGCTCTCCTGACCCAAAAAATCAAACATCGTCCTTCTCTCTTCACACTCACCCTCGTCTTTCATATGCCAGGTGAAAAAGGACGGCGCGGAATCATCGCCAAGTTAGTTTTACTTGAATAAAAGGCGACCTATAATGATTATGTAAAAAGTGTTTTGAGCAAATTTAGGTTTTATCAATGCCTTTTTAGTTATTAAAAAAAAGTTAAAGATAAGACAGCAAACATCGAAGATACAAGCAAAAATGTGTCTAAAACAAGGTTTTTTGTAAAAAAGAAACTATCGAGCATTTTTTCAGTAATCGTGTTTTCGTCTTGAGCATTTAATCTTCATTAACTGAAGTTATTGTGTCAAAAAATCAGTTTTCTAGACCTTACACATTTTGAGATCTAGGTTTAAGTAGGTAGTCAAGTTAGGGTCAGGCGCGCTCTTAAGTCAAACTCATCCGACCACAGATTATATCCGACAGATCACAGCTAACTTGAATTGACTATAAGCCGACCAAACGATGTAGGTCTGTCAGCTGCATATGATTCAATTTCCTCGATGGTACATCGCATTCACTATGTTAATATTTTTAGACAATATGTCACGCTCAAAGACCGAAATCGCTCAGTGAGCGAAAAAATAGCTCACAACGCGTTGTGGTCACAGTGAAACAGCCACGATGCGAATTTTGCGTCGTGGCTCTAATGAAAACGGCCACGACGCGTTCTGGCAATCACAAAAAGGCCATAACGCGAAATTCGTGTCGTGGCACTCGTGGCTGATATGCTACTCGTTTTTCTTGATTTGTTCTTGATTGATTAATCATCCATAGGTATGGAATATTATATTTGAATTACCACGCGTACTACAAAATATTTTTTCTTCTACTAAATCACTGCATAACGTGTTTATCATTATTATTTATAAAATATCCATAGTTTTATACTACCCGGGCTAATAATTATTATTAATATCTGTCTCTCTGTCTGTCTGGCGTAACGTAGTAGCGGACATCAACTAGTAGTATTATATTTAAATTATATGAATTAAAATAAAACTATATTTTTATTATTTATTGAGATCAGATTACTCTACTTATACATATATTTAAAAAAACTACGACACGTTGCGCCAGACAGACAGACAGATAATATTAGAACGGATGGTGTGGAACTATGGATATTTTATAAATAATACTAGCTGTCCCGGCAAACGTTGCTTTGCCATAATATAAAGTACCTATTTCGCCTATATTATTTTTTTGAAGTTACTAAATAAGTATGTTACCATAGCAACGTCTATCGCTATCCCGTCGCACAAACAATGGTCGCCCTCAGTCTCGAGTTGTAATAATTTACTATTATTTATTCAACAAATGCACTCATCAATATATAAAGTACCCAGTAGCCGATTCTCAGACCTACTGAATTTGCATATAAAATTTGGTATAAATCAGTAAAGCCGTTTCGGAGGAGTTCGTGGACTAACATTGTGATACGAGAATTTTATATATAAGATAATGACTAGCACGTTATGCAGTGATTTAGTAAAAGAAAAATATTTTGTAGTACGCCGCGTGGTAATCCAAAAATATAATCTTCCATACCTATGGATGATTAATCAATCAAGAACAAATCAAGAAAAATGAATAGCATACTAGCCACGACACGAATTTCGCGTTATGGACTTTTTGTGATTGCTAGAACGCATCGTGGCTGTTTCACTGTGACCACAACGCGTTGTGAGCTATTTTTTCGCTCACTGAGCGATTTCGGTCTTTGAGCGTAACAAATATATAAAACCAATTCTGCCTTAAATTTAGGTAGAATTTAGACGCCCGTTTTTAGGCAGAATTTGTTTTATACAAAACACATAAAATTACATTAAAACCAGGCTATTGAAATAAAACACCAAACTGAAGCCGATAAACGTATTTACTACTAAACATTTTATTTATTATATACAAAACGATTATAAGGCAACATTTCAAATTATATTTCATCAATACATCGCTCGTAGGCATGTGCTGAAGCCACATCTAAGTTTTGGCAGAAACATTCGAATATAAAAATATTGCGCATCACTATTCTACAGGTGTAACAAAAAGTCAAAGTGATAATTGATAATACTAAACTAATAATAGTAAATAGGGAGTGTAGGTGTTCCTTGTATAGAGGTGACCGTGAAAGTTGCAGCGCTGAAAGATCAATTTTTTTTGTGATTTGTATGATGAGCAAGAGCCGCAGCCAGCAGCGTCATGAGTTTGCCCATGCAAATCACAAAAAATGCTTTTTCAGCGCTACTACTTTTACAGTAAACTCTATACAAGGAACATACACACCCTAAAATTTTGTCACTTAGTTTTGTTACAACTTGTATAATAATTTTAGTGACGACAATATTTTTTTATTTTAACAGAAAGCGCATTTTTTTGTAAAAAAAAATATGTTGCTTTTTGTATTAAGGTACCAGTCACTGTACTTTTAATTTTTAAGTTTTGAAGGCAGAATGTTATGAAGAATATTTTAATGTTTGAAAATATTATAGCCTATACTTCCAAATGAAATAAGTAGGTACTATCGGAGAAATAGATTAATAGATTGATGGCAGACCTACGGTATTTGGTCGGGTTATGTCAACACAATGCTAGTCCTATCGGTAGAATAGGAAATATCGTGTGTTATATTTTTCTATGGGAAATATTATGTAAAGGTGGGAGCAGAGCCCGCAGAGGGCGCTACTAGCACATACTAATGTATGTTAATAACAATCCGACCGAAACCAACATCAGTTGCACATGTCATAATGTATCAGAATATTGACAGAAACGTTGTCAAAGGTCGAACACAACTTTTTGTTAACTGTCTATGATGCTGGTGCTGCCTCTAGCGTGAAAATATTGCAGTAATATGTCCTACTAGCTGTTGCCCGCGACTTCATCCGCGTGGACTTCAGTTTATAGTTGTTCCCGTACATCGATTGAATAGTTTACGCGCAAATCATAAAGGTACATTTTGTGGGAACCGTATATTTTTCCGCGAACACAATATATCCCTTGTCCTTCCCGAAACTCAAAGTATCTCCATACCAAAATTCATCAAAATAGATTGAATAGTTTACGCGCAAATCATAAGAGTATATTGTGCGGTAACCGTACATTTTTCCGGGACAAAATGTATCCTATGTCCTTTTCCGGGACTCAAAGTATATCTACTTTTACCAAATTTCAGCAAAACCAGTCCAGCTGTTTACGCGTGATGTCGTAACCAAGGGAAATATGGATTCATTTTTATTATTCATAGACGTTCCGCGCAGCTTCGCCCGCGTAAATTAGATATTTCACAGACAAATTAGTCCACAAAAAATAGCCTATGTAGATTATCCTTCACGTGCTCTACTTCCTATCTGACCCAAATAACAGAAAAATTGCTCCAGTAGTCCGTGAGATTAGCCCTTTCAAATAATTTCCCCCGTTTTTTCCACATGTTCCTCTATTTTTTCGCTTCTATTAGTCTTAGCGTGATAAAATATAGCCTATAGCCTTCCTCGATAAATGAGCTATTTAAAACTGAAAGAATTTTTCAAATCGGACCAGTAGTTCCTGAGATTAGCGCGTTCAAAAAAGCTCTTTCAAATAATTTCTCCTGTTTTTTCCACATTTTCCTCTATTTCTTCGCTTCTATTAGTCTTAGCGTGATAAAGTATAGCTTATATCCTTTCTCGATAAATGGGCTATCTAACGTTAGTTAATAGTTAATGTGACCGTGTTGTACTGTATGTTTTAAATTGTAATTTTCCATCTTTTTAGCAAAAGATGGACCCGTGCGAGTTTCTTACGCCGGTTCTTCTCGCCGGGTTAGTTCCCGAACCGGTGGTAGGCACCGTAGTATCGACGTTCGGTAATGTTTTTGTAAAAAAATTACTCCGAATAAAAATATTTTGATTTTTTTGATTTTGATTTTAACACTGAAAGAATTTTTCAAATCGGACCAGTAGTTCCTGAAATTGGCGCGTTCAAATAAGCCCTTTCAAATAATTTTCCCCCGTTTTTTTCCACATTTTCCTCTATTTCTTCGCTCCTATACGTCTTAGCGTGATAAAATATAGCCTATAGCCTTCCTCGATAAATGGACTATCTAACACTGAAAGAATTTTTCAAATCGGACCAGTAGTTCCTGAGATTAGCGCGTTCAAACAAACAAACAAACAAACTCTTCCGCTTTATAATATAAGTATAGATACATCTCAATGTATAGATAGGTTAAATATTTAAGCCTGACTAAATTACGTAGGTCGGTATGAATCTATAAAGCTTTTTCTCTGATAGTTGTTACTTATTTTTAACCGACTTCCAAAAAGGACTTTATATGTAATATATGCTCGGCTGTGGATATTTTTTTATTGTATGGTATTCATAATTCAGCGCATAAATAATAATAATTTTGCATGTAAATTGTAAACTAAAAGTACAGTGTTCAAGATTCAACAATATTCACGGACAAAAATAGGGTGACCATTGTCACAAAGTGTCAAGACCTGATGCACTAAGAACGGTTTCGCACTACGTCCGATCCGAAGTCCGATCCGAACCGCCAAACTTGTAACAGGCTTACATTATTACAATCCAGTAATCAAATCCAGCTTTCGATTCTTATTAGAATATTGTAAACGGACATGGAATGGAATACAGTGCATTCCAGTACCGTTTAAATTATTTTAGTTTCAGCTAGATGGAATCACTAGATTGGAATAAAGTAAACCTTGTGCCTAGTTTTTGAGAGTTTTTGACAGTTTTATCTGTTCATTAATATTGTTGATAGACGTTCCGCGCGGCTTTGCTCGCGTAAATTGGATATTTTACAGACAAATTATTAGTCCACGAAAAATAGCCTATGATCCTTCACGTGCTCTACTTCCTATCTGACCCAAATAACAGAAAAATTGCTCTAGTAGTCCGTGAGATAAGCCCTTTCAAATAATTTCCCCCGTGTTATCCACATTTTCCTCTATTTCTTCGCTCCTATTAGTCTTAGCGTGATAAAATATAGCCTATAGCCTTCCTCAATAAATGGACTAAGACTGAATTTTTTTTTTTAAATCGGACCAGTAGTTCCTGAAATTAGCGCGTTCAAATAAGCCCTTTCAAATAATTTCCCCCGTTTTTTCCACATTTTCCTCCTTAGCGTGATAAAGTATAGCTTATAGCCTTCCTCGATAAATGGACTATCTAACACTGAAAGAATTTTTAAATCGGACTAGTAGTTCCTGTCATTAGCGCGTTCAAACAAACAAACTAACAAACTCTTCCGCTTTTTAATATTAGTATAGAACTATAGAAGTATAGATTATGGTTGACGTTTTCATGTTAGCCAATCAAAAGCGCTAATAAACAGACAAACTTTAGTCAAAAAAACATAGAAATAGGGCATGTGGGCATTACATAGTGTGGCAATATCACAAAAGTAGTTCTGTCTACTGCGGACCGTTTCACACGGTTCGGTTCGGATTCAGTTCGGAAATATTGCGAAAGCGTTCTTTAAGTTTTTTATACAGATTTCATCGATTTTAGAATAAAATTTTGAGGATTTAAAAATAATTAACACTTAAAATTTGAAAGTTGTGCCCGCTACCATAATATTTACAATCTCTTAGGTTTTTGGTGTTGTGACAACTAGGCACCTTAGCGAACAAGAGGCATAGACTTTGAAATGCTTAAATATTAAAACGTATTGAGAAATCGAATGTATATTTATGTAGAATTTTTACATAAAATAATATCTGCAAGTTTACATTAATTTTTTAATCCTCCACCTGCGTGTTTGTATCGGTCGCAATTCGAGACTTTTAATGAATAACTTTTATTTAATGAAGAGCTTGACAGAGAAACAGTTCATGTCAAATTCTTCATAAATTAACTTAGTCATTAAATCTCTCTTAGGTTAATATACAGAATATTGAAAAAAATAGATTTTCTTAATAAGCAAGACCTAAAAATTATAGGATTTCTTACAGTAGTAATTCCTAAGGCCTTTCACATCAACATCTTAGTCTTACTTCTCTCTCAGATTGCCACATTCCAGAAAAAGAAAAAAATTAAAAAGAAGAAAAGGTAACACACAAATATGAATTCGATTTCACACTACATAGGCTTAAATTTATTTTACAATAAAGCAAATCGAATTATTTATATAATATTATAAAGATTTTCGAGAAACATTAATTTCTTTTGGACAGGTTTTAGTTAAGTGTGAGAGTAAATAGGTATTTTTGGCAGTGTCTTTGTATGTGTTTATTTGTTGAATTTAATACAAAAATTATCAAAATAATAGGTCAGGTATGAAAGGAGTCGATATATTAAATAATTAATAACCTAGTATTAGCCAGTATAAGTAAATTTGAAACGTATAATTTTACCCAATATAGTAAAATAATACTTACATATTTTGTTCTTATTGTATTACTATTAACTTAACCGACAAGATTTATAATATTATTATTCTAGAACGGGAGTATTCACAAGTCCCGTTCTAATCAAATTCGTAAACTCGGAAAACTTCCGGGTCATACGGAAATTGTCAAAACTCCCGCAATGCCTTTTTAAGGTGTTTAATAGAATTTATAATCTGTATCTATTTACTCTGTCACTTAAAATATAATCACAATAATTTGCGCTAAAATATTTTCAAAGTAAAGCGACAATATTATTTACATAATTTATGTATTAATATTATTTTAATTGCAAAATAGATATTATTTAAGTGAAATGAAGCAATGTAAAGACATTCGTTAAGTTACAGTAATCACTTTCTGCTTAAAAAATTGCATCCAAATATTTTTAGAATTTGGAAGCAATTTTGTATGAAGATACTTTAAGTCCCGAAAAAGGAACATAAAGTATATTATAAAAAGTTTACGGTTTCTGGGCTATAAACGTTATCAACCTCCTTGTTTATACTTTGGCATTCCTTCACTATAATTTCCATAAAAACATTTTTTTCTTTAAATATTATAACTGGTGATTAAAATTTTACAAAATTATACTACGTGGGTAATGATACCATAATTACAGTATAATTATAGGTCAGTTAATAAAAGTTTTGTGATGTCGGTATTATAACGATAGAAAATAGTCGACGATTTAATTGTTTCGAATAGCAAAATTATCAGTTTTTTATGATTTTAATGTTGATTTACTTTTTTAAATACAATCTGGCCGTATACAAATGTTTTCCGTGTTCGATTTCCGAATTTGTTTCCCGTATTCGTAAATCAGAATGCATGGAATCAGTAGAAAATACATATTTTACTGGCGCACACGTTAATTTTTTTACGAACAGAACGAATTTGCATTTCGGGCGTGAAAAAAACGAACATTGCTAGTCTCACGGAATTCCAAATCGAAATTACACATTAGGAAATCGAATACGGAAAACGTCATAATATATGAAAATGTATGCAGCTCGTCCAAAATATCCTTATAAATTATGTAGTATTCTTATTGTTTTTCATAAAACACTGTTTTGTTTGCTTCATTTCACTTTTAATATTAAGTATAAATATAATTTGACATTTTATATAAAATATAATAAAAACAAAACAAATAAGTTTATATAACTCTTAAAAAGATAATATTTTATTAAAAATATAACGGTTGAAATAGATTTAGTACAAGTTGTGCTTGGATTCAGTAGCTATTGTGATTATAAAAATAAAGTTCATTTAGAAATTATTAAGAATCATTAACATTTATAACACAACCAAAATACTTAATATAATTTGACATCATGATATTAGCGATTGCTTATCGTGTTTTACGTCCATATTGAAATCTTACACACAATACATAATTATTACCAATATAAGTGCATAATGTCATTTTTTTCATTAAAAAATCTTTACTACTTACTGCAATCGTGTAAACAGCCACAACCGCTAACAAAAAAATATCTGTTAGGTTATATATATATATATATATATATATATATATATATATCTGCTTAAAATATAAAATCGACTATTACTCATTTTCCCGTTGTATATGGTCTCATTTTCTATCGCAGGCAGTATGCATTAGCAAAAACCTACCTGTACCCGTCGTACTACACCAATGAAAGCCAAAAGTATTCAATTCAACATGTTATGTAATTTTGTATACTTTAGCGAATTTGCATTAATATACGTTAAACCACATTCATACTAAATCACCGGAATCCTACAACAGCCCACGCACATAGTTGTAATTTTAAATAAGAGTAAACAATACTGCACCACGTGTGTGTAAAACTTGTCTTTGTGTTGTACGACTTTGATTTCATGAATAGGGCTGGTTTACTCTACTATATGTCTTTATTTTGGTGTTTATTAGCGATTGTGACTGTACATTAAGCAGTTAACAAAAACACAATGATTAACATAACTTGCACATAAATTTCATTATAACTACATTATTTTTTACTGACGTGTGCGTGAGTACCTTGCATTTCTATCTAATATCTTATATCCACAGTTTAAGCACTTATATTATCTTATATTAGGAAAATATATGAATAGAGCTCTGACTCACAATACGCAATTTTACTCGTATTCGGAAACTTTACAGCCAATAAACGCTCGCCACGAATGAACTCGCGGAAAGTTTCCGAAAGCGATTCATATGGGGATTGTGAATAGCCCTCGAGAACTATTATCGAAAACAAAATCCTACAATATCATATCTCTATCTTATTAATATCTCAAGCAAATATTGGCGGGATTCAAAAAAACATACCCAAAAGCATTTAGCAAAAACTTACATTAGGTTTAGAACAGAATATTTTTCGCTTTATTTTATATTAACATGTTATATTACGCATTATTCACAAGCCTTTCGTTTGTTAAAAAAAATTAAGCGTCTTGATACAACCACGAAGCTTCAGTAAGCATACAACTTAAATTTATGTTAAAAGTAAATTGTAAAAAAAAAACTCAAAAAGTTGTACATTGAAAAAAAAAATATGTTTAAAGTTATTCAGATTTTAATTGAAAAGAATATTCATATAATAATATGATTAAAATAATACACATCTTTTTTAATTTCAAAAAAGAATTCATGTTTTAAATTAAAAAAAAAAGAACTTCACTTCCTCGAATTTCGAATAGTGTTGGTCTTACGTTCGGAATAAAGTATCGATGAATTTTTAAACGTTTAGGCACGGGACGGAAAATTCGATACTGGCTACGGTATGGCAGGGACGACTGTATCGCACTTTACTTTTAAAATATACTTCCTAAAGCGACTGGGCGGTTACTCAGCTTGGTTACTCAAATAAATACAGGAAGGTACTGCAAGCAATTCAGATTACAAAAAATATCGATAGTCACTAATTTGTTCCAAATGAATACACTAAAATAATGGACTGCTTTACTAAATGTATCACATTTTCTAATTACTCCAAATCGAAGCATTTTCATAACTAATTTTCTAGCTAAAATGATATTATGAATTGTACTGATTTTCTTTGGTAAATAAACTTTCAATAGGTCTATATTTTTATCTATTTTTGAATAGCTATTCCGTTAACTATTAACAAATGATCAGGTATATAATCTCTTAACTAATAGCTTGCATAGGACGCGTGCATTTGATTTTAGCAGCCAGCTGTCTGTATATAAGTATATGAAATATTTTATACCAATTAATATATCGATTTTCGTGACAACATTCCCAACACTAAAAGCCTTTTGCATACGACGTTGAGCAATATACAAAAGTGTTCACAATTTTTTTTTTGTTTATTACATATTTTTTTATGTAAAATTGTTGTAAACATTACGTTGGTGGACGTTTCGTTTTTAGAATGTAATATAATAAATTGCCTCAACATGTATAAAAATTAAGTTTAAAAAAAAGAAAATATTACGATATTGTAGAAAAAATGTCACAAATTTGCTCAGTAATACTCAATCACCATGACATATTGATCGACAAACCTTAATAGAAATAGTGGGTACTTAGTTACTGTATTATAAAGTTACTTTTTTTTCTTTCATTTCGAATTTAATCTGAAATACTTAACTTCACAAAAACCGACACTGAAAAGTAAGGGTGATTTTTAATTTTTATACTTGAATATCTTATATTGACTGTACACTACTTAAAAAAACTCACTCGCAATCATAAATCTGTTGTCACGAAATCTCCCATTTCTTATCTCACAACGCGTTATAAAAAATCTTGTTAAATCTTTTGCAACTTATCTAATCTCACGACCATGAAGCGAAAGTCTTGAATCCTTCAGCTGTTCACGACATCTCGTGATGAACTCTGTACCCGAAGCATCTTCAGGAGCCCTGTCATCTGGAAAAAGAAAAAATCTATCATAATTCATGATATTGTCAATTGTCACTTGAAAATATGACAACGAACAAAATTGTGATTCTCTCGCCCATGACATCAATTTGTGGCACTGCCACAAGATCGAGCAAAACGCAAAAAACAGAGGTTACAAAAAATATTTTTTGGGTTGAAATTATGTTGAAATAATGTAAAAAAATAATATTATATGTCATTTTATTAGGCACCTAAATGATAATAAAGGAACCCTTTATGGATTCGTCATGTCTGTATGTCTGTCCGTCCGTGTGTCACTTTTTCAATCTGTATTTTTTGCGTTTCACTTAAAATTTAAAGCACGAAGAAAGTGACAAATTGCAGACCACAAAAAATGTTGAAGCTTTTAATTAAAATTAATTGCTTAGACAAAAACGTCAAGACTCAAGACTAACGACCTCTGAATTATAGATTTGAACTATTTTCGGTTGACCAATTTCTAAATCAATACTGTGACAGCCTAAACGTTAAAAATAACTAGCCATTACAGATAAAAGGTTTAAGTAAATCAGTCTAGCGCTGAAATGGATAGATGGATTGGAATAATGTAAATCCGCTATTAAGGAACGTATAAAACAGTTGACGAAATAGCTAACACCGACTTACAGGTTGTTCGGGTGAACACCGTTATCCTTAAAACTATCAATTAATGACCCCGTCAAAATGAATAATTTTTTTTATGAGAACAATGCTGGGCACTCAAAAAAATCCGCCGTTACACCCATACAAATTGCCGATCCGGGCAACTGAAAACAAATGCCGCCTTCATACCCATACAAATTGCCGATGCCTTTTTTTTGAGTTCCCAGCATTGTTCTCATAGAAAAAGTTGTTCATTTTGACGGGCTCATTTGATGGTTTTAAGAATAACGATGTTCACCTTGACAACACACTTTTTTATGATTACGATGAATAATTTGCACTAATTTGTGTATGCAATGTAGTTTTCGAAAAATCAATTTATCGATATCACATAGACTCCAAATTGCACTCTTGCACATCACTATTTCATAATTTCTACTAAATATTAATTATTATATTGAAATGTAAGTAATTTTATTGTAAACTTGAAGAAATAATAATTAAACCTGAAATGGTTTAAAATTAATATGGATAAGAATAATAATAATAAAATAATTACTAAGCTCAGAATTTCGAATTATAAACACTAAAGCTATTTTAAACATATCTATGTATTTCCTGAAGTATTAAAGCATTAAGCATTTTTATCATAAACTATAATTATGAAGTTTTAATATATTTAAAAGAAAGAAATGTTATCAGGCATTAATAAAATTATGGCACATCTATAATAATTATTACATTTGATGTAATATTAGAAAGTTTAGAAAACGTTTACAAAGTCAAAATAGCAAATAGTAAATTATTAAACTTACGGCTGCATTCGCAATTCAGACGCATTTAATGATTATATAACTTTAATTTGATAAACAGCTTAATAGAAACATTGTTTGGAACTTAAACTCAATAACATACTAGCTAACAGTATGTTATTCACACCTTGATTGACTGGTGATAACACATTTATATATAAATAAAAATTACCATGTTAAAGCACAAATCAATAGGCGTGATAGTTTTGCCCTAAAGTGTAACACAAAATGTACAGGTTGTGGCCCACAACTTATTGTGGGATATACTAGGGCTCGCTTCGCTCGCCCTGATTGATGAAGATATTGACATTTAAAAATTTGCATTTAGATATATTTCCAGTCAAACATTTTATTGAATTAAAGTTAGTCAATCATTAAATATCTATAAGTGCGTCGTTACATATAGGCAAAATTACCTTATTTAACTATTATATTAAAATGAAACAAAAATTGTGTAAAGCGTAAATGTGTAAACAAGCTAATTGTATGTGCTTTTGGGAAGTGCGTGTTTTTTACTTTTTAGACAAAGCCCTTTACAAAAAAATGTTAACGTAGCAAGTATATCGCAGTCATCTGGTTGACTCTGTTATTTGATTGAATGACTAGCGAATTCATTGAATGAAACCATTTAATTCAATGACTAAGGGCCAACTCGTCAAGTCGTTGACTGTTTAACGTCTAAACTAAAGGCATACTCGTCAAGTCTCTAACTATTAAACGGTTTCATTCAATGAATTCGCTAGTCATTCAATCAAATATCAGATTCATCCAGATGACGGAACATACGCTGTGTAATCTTTATTAGCAAGGGGGATAATTTAAGCCGAAGCGCAAACGTACCTCGATCGCTTCATTAGGCGTTCACGAAAGATGACTTCGTCCTGCCGAATTGGAGAATATGTTATGAAAATGTAATAATACTTGTACTTAAATGGAATTTTATCATCGATATAATATCATTTCGATGCGGTATGTATAACAATTCTTCCTAATTATAATTATGTGTGAAGAATGTATGAATATAATACTTAATTATAAGGGGTTTTCCAATAAGGACTTGACAACTTTTTTTCAAAATAAAATTAAACGTATTTGAGATAATATTATTATGTATTTAATTTTTTTTTTGTATCGGGTTGAAGTACAATGAAAATATTTTTGAATGGAACTCGACTGCGCTCATATGGCCACCAATGGCACGTTTGCAGCGGTGATTTGTTGAATCCAATTTTCTATGATTCGGCCACATATTTCGGCAAATTCGCGTATAATTTTGTCTCTCAGCTATTCTAACGTCGTATGCTTATCCAACGACTTGACTCAGCCCCAAAGAAAAAAAATCTAGAGGCGTTAAGTCGCACGAACAAGGCGGTCAAGTGACTGGTCCATTTTTTGGGATAACACGCTCAGCAAACTTGCTCTTCAATAAATCGATTGTAACGTGCGCTTTGTGGCTTGTGGCACCGTATTATTGAAACTTCGTGCTGTCCAAGTCCATATCTTCCAATCTGGGCTAAAAATAATTCATAATCATGGCCAATTTGCCTGTCTACTAGGGCGAGAATTACGATCGAAAATCAGAGTTAACGCTCAAGTAGCGGCGACCGACTCCCAATTTCTGTAGTAAATTTTTAAAATTTGCAGGCGTTATTCGTTCGTGTACTTCTCCATGAAGAAAATGTATGTCTACTGAATAAACTGACAATGACGATGTTAAGTAAAAGGGTGCGTCCACAAACTAAATTCAAAATTGTCAAGTCCCTATTGGAAAACCCTTTAATATTGTATATTACCAAGTTAATTTTTAAGATAATATTTTAAATTATAATAATACATTTATAGTATTCAATACTAGGATGACGCTCGCAAGTCGCAACTTTGTTGCGCCTAAATGTCTTCATTGCACGGAAACCGTACATTTCTCAACTAAAACTTTCCTATTACCTCTTTCATCTCTCAAAGTCTCATAATATAACAAACATCTAAGCCGGTACAACAATAAGCGTAAAAAGTTAACAGATCCTTTCACAGTAATAATAATAATTTTAATGGATTTATCATTGAACTAGATGACGCCCGCAACTCTGTTGCGTCAAAATTTATCGCGGTGGAACCGTACATTTTTCCGAGATAAAAAGTATCCTATGTCCTTTCTCGGGTCTCAAAGTATCCCCATACCAATTTTCATCGAAATCGGTTCAGCGGTTTGGACGTGAAGAGGTAACAGACTGACAGACAGACAGACGGACACACTTTCGCATTTATAATATTAGTATGGATATGGATTTTACATTATTCGCTACTTATTTTGAAAGAGCAAAGTTGAAATTTTAATTCTTCGAGTTAGACCTAGTTAGTAGTTAGACATGTAACAAAACTGACACGCCAACTTACTGCGGCTTGGTTATGTAACTATGGTGTTGATAGCACCAATTACCAAGGCAAACGAGCTGACGATTACCTGATGGCAAGCGACGAAATAATATTCATCTACGGGGACGAATCATACAGTGGCACAAGGATGATTTCGCGCTCATCCGGACTGATTGATCGCAGGCGGACCGTGGACGACTCGTGCATAAGTCGTAGTCATATCTGGTTGAATCTGCAATTTGATTAAATGACTAGGCAATTCATTGAATGAAATCATTTATTTTCAGTCAAAAGACTTGACGAGTTTTTAGTTTTGAACTTTTGACGTTAAACGTTGCAAACGATGAAGAGTTGGTATTTAGTCATTCATATGTTTTCATTCAATGAATTCACTAGGCGTTCAATAAAATAGTAGATTCAACCAGATGATGGAAAAGCACAAAACAACTTGGAACTCCCCAAATATAGTCAATCTATCGGATTCAATCAGCAATATTATGTTGGTTAAATTAACACGGTTCTATTTTAAGCCCAAACTATATCTCTTAAGTATGTATCATATTTGTGCACCTCTGCAAGCCAACACATTCGTGCCGAGGTTCTTTCTCTTTAGAGAAGCGAGACCTATAACTTCATACTTCATTGTTCATATTTTGCTTCTTAACTTTTATCTTCTCTCAACAATGAATACTTGTCAGAATTCCCCCTTCCCCCTTTAATGTTTGCCCCCATTTAAATTTACCCATTAAAGTTTTACCCGCAACCCCATTTGGGTTCCGCCCAACAATTTCGCGCTGAGATTTAAGCAACTTTGTAAATTTGAGAGCATGTAAAATAAGGTGGGAAAAAGCCAAGTTATCTACTTTTATTAACCGACTTCCAAAAAACGAGGAGGTTATGTTTGGCTAAGGATATTTTTACTTCAGTATCTACCTACTTAAATACTTAAGTATCTGCTTAGGTATTTCGTTTCAATGATTTACAAGTTACTAATAAATAATTATTATATTATACCTATAATCTATATCATTATATAAAAGGCTTTGTCCTGAATGACATGAAAATATTCTTCGTATAACGTAGGCGTGCGATAAGAAGGGATTTTCAGAAATTCCTTTCCTAAGGGTGTGAAAAGAGGGGATGAAGTTAGTATGGGACAACTCGAATCCTTAGTCCGATCTGCTCGAAAATTCGCATCATTATTACTTGATGTATTTTATGGAAGATGTAATTCAAAGTTTGTTGAAATTTATCCTTAAAAGTCGTTAAAAGCATGAACAGTTTACAGCGCTTCACAGCGTTTAGCAGCGGCTTGCAGCGACGCAGGGAGTTAGAGGCGCCAATCACTGTTTTTTGCCACAATAAACATAATCTGTGTACTCTATTTTTGCCATGCAAGTTATAGCTGGTTTACACGTATTAAGTAGATAAATAGTCAACTAAATTTTAACTTATGACTTTATAATTACTTCACTAAATTTGAACATGCTACTTGCTACTAAATTTGTGTTTACATGCAATTGATAACTTAAAATTTAGTAAATATTTAGTCAACTACTTATCCACTTAATACGTGTAGACCAACCATTAGAGCTCATTTGAGTAAATCCTCTTCTGCTTATGAAATAAAGCCACCATTCACGATAAAGCGATCTGATTGTATTTGTAAATTATCGTAACAATTAGTTGTCAAATCTAAATAATAATTATATATTTGTAACAATTTATTGTTATTATGATATTATTGTTTTCTTATACTTTTGTAGAATTTAGAAAGATCTGAATTGAATTTGATTGAATGGAGGGCTTTACATTATGTTTTGTCATATATAATTGTTAAAAAATATTGACGTTCGAAATTTAAAATTAATTATACCTGTACGAATTGGTGTTTTTTCATTGAGATTTAATTTTATGCACAAAAGATTGTGTAAAGTGCCAAAAATTTAAAAATATTTTTTTTATAAGAAATGTAGTTACACTTTTACTAATCTATTTAATTTATAATAATATATACATATTATCATATTATCATATTATCAATAACAGGCTTTGTCTTGAATGATATAATAATCAATACTTACTTAATAATTTTCAGTAAGTATTATTAATTAATATACGTCATGGTGAGGTATTAGTTTACAGTGTTGCCAGAATTAGTTTACCCTGTGTTTTAGGCGAAATCTAGGGTTAAAGCAATTATTAGATATGGAAATGGAATTACGATAAAACCTAAACCACTGATCGTAGAGACTGAAATTTTTGGGGAAGTGTTCTCCGTATGACGCAGACGTGCGCGGTGCGATATAAGAAGGGATGCTCTTGTTTCGAAAAAATGTTATTAAGTTTTATAATAATACTTGCTGTCCCGGCAGACGTTCTTTTGCCACATAAAGTATTTTAGTGAGGAGATTAACAAGTATGGCACCATGGCAACGTTCGTCGCTAGCCCATACACATCCTAAAGTATTATCACTTAGTTTTGTTACACCCTGTATAAGATTATTATTTTATGAGTAAATTATGTCTTGAGTCTTGACTGACCTGACTAGCTGAAAAAAAAAGTAAGTAGCATTCTTGATTCGAAATTCAAATTTTATGCACAGTCAAACTCATTTTGAAATCTTGAATCTTCATGTTTTATTTTTGTGATTTGCGATAACTTTCATATTTTAGTTTATGTTATTTCATTGTGTTATTTAATTATTCTGAGTGTAGATATTATTTGAATTCCTTTATCAATTAAAAAAAAAATATTTTTTGTGTATTTTATCTGGTTCTGAAATAGATTTTTAGTTTTGTAGGTTAACGGAGTATTAAACGTGTATAATATTATAAGGTAAGAAATTTGTTTTTTTGGCTAAGGTTCACAAACCTTCCCCAGCAAGTTGCCTAAATGACTGCCGGCGCCGTATCAAGCGCATCATTCTTATTTCATTTCATTATTAATGAAACGATTTAACAGAAGGCCTACTTAGGTCTTAGAAAGGCCCGCCTAAGAAAGGGGGGCCCCCGCCAAAACGAAAACAAACGCAATCAAGAAATTCCAAAAGTAGGTTAGGTTAGAACTTAGACCACAACACAGGGAGCCAAGCGAGCGCAGCAAGCGTGCTGCGGCAGCAGCTAGCGAGCGCTATAAAAGAAAGAGGGGCTCGGGGGGCGCAGCCCCCCGCCAAAACAAAAACAAACACAATCCAGAGAGTCCAAAAGTTGGTTGGGTTAGAATTGTGACTGTGCTGCGGCAGCAGCCGGCGACCGTCACAAAACCCGCTATGCAAATTGCCGAGAATAAACTATGATATAGCCTCAGAATCCCGAAAATTTCAAAGGTGAGTAGCTCCAATACTGGGGGGTTTCTCAGTGTGGATTTGGTATGGGGGGTGTTTCCGAACCTTTACCGTTTTTAGGCTTCCGTACCCAAAGGGTAAAAACGAGACCCTTTTACTAAGACTTCGATGTCTGTCCGTCTGTCCGTCTGTCTGTCACCAGGCTGTAACTCAAGAACCGCTATAGCTAAACTTCTGCAAATTTTACAGATTGTGCATATCTGTTGCCGCTATAACAACATATACTAAAAATAAAATAAATTCAATATTTAAGGGGGGCTGCCATACAAAAAACGTGATTATTTTGGCCTTTTTTGCTCGATATCAATAATGGCAACAGGTAGGCACTTGAAATTTTCACAAAGGCCTTAAATATTTGTGTACTTTGATAATTAATAATAATATTTAAATAAAATAAAAATTTAAGGGGGCTCCCATAAAAAAAACATAATTTTTGGCCTATAGTCCGACTCGCATTTAGCCGATTTTTATTTTTAGTTATTATTTGTTTTAGTGTAGGTATATATTATCTATCTATAGGTATCTATCTATCTTTATCTATACATATATGATATAACATATTATTATAATAAAATTGTAGAGGTAAAATTTTTGTACATCTATAATATACATCTTCTATCTATACATTATTATAAAACAAAGTCGCTTTTTTCCCTCATTTCCCTTTGTTTCCCTTTAATCTTTAAAACTACGCAACGGATTTTGATGATTCTTTCAGTGTTAGATAGCCCATTTATTGAGGAAGGCTATAGGCTATATTTTATAACGCAAAGACTAATAAGAAAATGTGAAAAAAATGGGGGAAATTATTTGAAAGGGCTTATCTCGCGAACTACTGGAGCAATTTTTATGTTGTTTGGCACAATATAAGAAGTAGACCATATGAAGGATCATAGGCTGTCGATTTTAATCATTTATTCGGTGGCTATATATTTTATACCCGTGCGACGCCGGGGCGGGTCGCTAGTCTTAAATATATAAAACTCAAAGGTGACTGACTGACATGGTGATCTAACAACGCACAGCCCAAACCACTGGATAGATCGGGCTGAAATTTGGCATGCAGGTAGATGTTATGACGTAGACATCCGCTAAGAAAGGATTTTGATAAATTCCATCCCCAAGGGGTTCAAATAGGAGCATTTATTACATTACTCGTATGGATACGAATATTATAATAATCTATACTTATAATCCATACTAAGTAATAACATAAATGCGAAAGTGTGTCTGTCTGTCTGTCTGTTACCTCTTCACGCCCAAACCGCTGAACCGATTTTGTTGAAATTTCGTATGAAGACACCTTGATTAGGGCATAGGATACTTTTGATCCCGGAAAAATGTACGGTTCCCACGCGATTAACGAAATTTTCACAACTGAGTTGCGTACGTCATCTAGTGCTTTTACCTAGTTATAATTTTTAAAACAGCTGAATCTCTTTGGATGAAACACATAGTTTATCCTGGATATTAGTTTTTATCTCGGAAAATTTTGAGCCTCCACGGGATAAACAGAAATATCATCCTACCCACATGAACCCGCCAATCAAAAGAGGCTTAACTAGAAACGTGATGTCATACCGAACATGTACTGTTACAAAGTTATTATGTAAGGTTGTAACTACTAAACTATAAAACTGTACTACCAACAATATATTTGAAAATTGTTGTAGTATAGTTTTTAGCATTTAGTACCTGTTTCACCACTTCCTGATAAGTGTCGTATGGGCTCTATTAAGAGACATACGACACTTAGGGCTGGTTTGCACGTATTAAGTAGATAAGTAGTAACTAAATTTTAACTTATTTTGAAGTGTCTGCCTGAAATTTGTCAAGTGACAAGCCCCGCCTGCCAACTTAACAAAAAATAGTCAAAATTCTAATTTCCATGTTTATACTTAAATTTTGTGTTTACATGCAATAAATAACTTAAAATTAAGTTAAAATTTAGTTAACTACTTATCAACTTAATAGTGTAAACCAGCTATTACAGACAGTATGCTCTATATGTCAGATAAGTTGTGGAAGCCTATATCTAGCACTTATCAGTAAGTGGTGAAACAGGCGTATAAGTATTTTACACTTTGGAAGTGGACATTAAATATACCTATTACCATTTTCTATGCTTCTAAGGCTGAATTTAGCGACGGCGCGAAAGCCCGGTTTGGTGGCTGCAACGCGAGATACAAGTAAAATGTTTGTTTGTAACACATTACAAATGACAGAGCGATCGCGCAACGTTCTTATTCACGCAGAGATTTATTTAAATAGCGATTTAAATAAATCGTTGCGTGAATAAGAAAACGCGCGTAGGCTTCGGGATATAATATGTAGCTCTAGTATCTCGGGTGTCTCGCCTGTCGCGCATTCGCGCGTAAAACGCCTCATCTGGACAGGCTCTAATAAGTCTAGTAGTTGTAATTTCGCGGTGTAGTCGCAAAACCGCGCGTTCGGGCGGACGCATCAGCCAAAGCTATTGATAGAATAAGTTCTATTACTGTTATGTATGATTGAAAATAAGGTATGTACGTGTTTTATGTGCTATCGGAGAATTTAACTCTTAAAGCAGTTTACGTAATTTGCTCACGTTAAGTTTCAAGTCCAGCTGACTGATGCAACGCTTACGGTAACCCCACCAAATTACGTAGACCCGGTGAGTCATTTTCTCTGATGCTACTCTGATAGCACTTATATTTTACCATAACATGTATAAAAATATAAAAAGAAGCTTACCCAGACAACGAGGCAGAATTGGAAATTGGAGGGCTATTGGACTCAAATCCTTCTTTGGGCTTGTCGTTCGCCATCTGCATCTTCAGCTGATGGCCGAAACACGCCAGGTCTTCCCTAAAGGTGTCAGACCCTGGAGTCGTGGGCTTCCCGTCGTCTCCCGTCGCCATGGCTTCCGCATCACTCTGAAGCGGCGCCTGCTCTGACTCCTCTTCAGTATTGTATATCTTGAAGTACGCAAACGTGAGATATATCACCGAGATTATAAAGGATGGGATGGGTATCGCCATCGCGTAGACCAAGTTCAGGGTATTCTGCCACATGTCCAGCTCGGTGATCACCAGGCCGGGGTCTATGCGGCTGTAGTAGCACGAGTAGTTGGTGCCTAAAGGCTTGTACTTCCCGTAGAATATGGTGCAATTCAAAATGGGAGGATAACCGCATCCCTTCACGTTGGGAAACAGTCTCGCTCCAGTGAAGTACCACTCGGAGTCGTTGCCCTGCAACCCCGTCGGATAGGCTTCAGGAAGTTCCTGCTCTTCCATATCAGAATAATTCTTCTCCAAAGGACTCTCGTAGTTCTCGTAGTCGTAATCTTTTCTGAGGGATCTCTCCGCTCGAATCAGGGTTTCGTACTCCGTAGCGGAAATGTTCGCCTCGTACCCTAATTTATAGTTCACCCGGATCTGGGTGCATTCATACAGATCCTTCGTGCAGCCTTCCCTACAGGACGCCCAGGTGCAGTTGCTGGCGCCAACCAGGTGTTTGACTTGCGCCGTCACGCATAACGCCGCTACTGGGTCGAACTGCATGAATATTGTGGTGAAGGCCGGCTCGATCACAAACGGAACCAGGAACAGGAACGCGAACAGGGAGAAGATGGCGAGCAGCACGAAGGTCGCAGTGGTGTAGAAGAGGAGTTTCTCGAGAAACGTGGGGGGAATCGGCAGCTTTTCCTCGTCGGCCATGGTGGCGATAGCTCACTAGAAGCGACCATATCGCTTGTTTCAGCTCGGCTGCCTCATTTCAATATCTGTTGTTCTGTTACATTTTTCTTAATCCAAAGGCTGGTTTTATGTAATGCGTTTAATTACTGCCCATGTGTTGGCTGGCTTACAGAATCGATACGGGCCTTGCTTGTGTCCAAACAAGTTCGAAAAACTTAATTTGCATCGCGATACCTATTGCATTAAGCTCGACTGTGGTCGAGACAAAATGAAGGGTATTTTGGCATTCTATATAATGAATCAATAACTTGTATAAAATGTAGAGCTAAAATTCTCTAATTTGACCTACGATTTGACAAATAAGGTGTTAAAGAATGGCTTTATATTTTTTTGTAGATAGACGAATAGATATCTATTGAGTTGTGATTGATCATAGATCAATAGATCCATACTAATATTGTAAATGCGAAAGTGTGTCTGTCTGTCTGTCTGTCTGTCTGTCTATTACCTCTTCACACCCAAACCACTGAACCGATTTTGATAAAATTTGGTAATACATATACAATAAACATAGGATACATTTGTCCCGGAAAAATGTACGGTTTCGCCACGAGAAACGATTTTTGGTGCAACGGAGTTGCGGGCGTCATCTAGTAGAACATATTTTCTTTTCAATCAAGCGTTTATTAGCATTCGCCCATGAAGTGAAAACAATACGTCCTAGGTAACGTCCAGTTTTGAATAAAACTATTAAAGCAAAAGTTAGTATTTTGTAATAATAACGGAAAAGTAATAAAACGCAGTCTGTCGTGATTTCTTGCAGGCATTCTACAGATCTGTCAACAGTAGTTGTGCAATTGTTTGTCTGTAGATAACGAGCCCTAGGCGCTCGCAGTGTTTGCAATAATGTCAAAGGGCCGGTGCAAAATGAGCAAAACCTTTTTAGTCAATAGTGTCCGCCTGGGAGCCGTATTCGGCTTTTACACTTTTTATCTTAAGTCACCGGTTACACGGTCAAATTTTCATTGATAATCTAATCCATCAATCCGGCACGGATTGACAAAAATTTGATCGTGTACGCCACGGATTGATGGATTGATCGTATTTTTAATATGAACTTTTTATAACCATCAATTTTCCATCAATCAGATTGATGGATCAGATTGATGAAAATTTGACCGTGTAACCTGTGACAGAAGCCGAATATCAATCACTATACACTTAAGCCGAAGATAAATCATTAATGGTATAAAAATTATTATTCCTCAAAGAATCCCCCCAAAATAAATCAAAATATTACATTTAGGGATTTTAGAGTGAAGAATTTCAGACACAGTTTCACAATATTTTTAATGCTTCGTTAATATAATAGTTTAAAATTATATTTCATTGATAATAATAACATTTTTAATTTTTTCTTTGTTTTCTTAAATCTTGAATCCTTCGAAAAGCTTTCGGCTCACGACAACATCAGCTGTTATTTCGACTGATCGTAGTCGACGCCGAAGCCGTAACTTCAGTCAAACACTACAAATGGTTTTCAGTTTTTGCGTGAAATGTGTTTGATGTGAATTTAATTAAAATTTCCGCCGGCGACCACGTTTTAATTGATTCAGTAGTACGTGAATGATGGTTTTGTTTGGTGTACGTGTGAATGTACTATTTTTGTAAGGGGGCAAACGAGCAAACGGGTCTCCTGATGGAAAGCAACTTCCGTCGCCCATGGACACTCGCAACATCAGAAGAGCTGCAGGTGCGTTGCCGGCCTTTTAAGAGGTAATACTCTCTCTTCTTGATGATTTGTAGGTCGTATTGGTTATGTCACTTAGTTCTGGCGTTTAGAAAAACCCGATTGAAAACTATAACTCAACAATCAAAATTGATCCGATTAAATCACTGGTGACTGGAAGTTGTTTACAACCTTCCGTGAAATAGATAAATCCAAATTTTCTAGCACTCAGTGGGCTTATAATGACGAACTTGGAAACACAAAAAAAAAAAAACAAAATGAAAATCGGTCTTCCCGCATGGAAGCTACGATGCAATGCTACAAATAGGCACAGGCAGACACGTCAAAAGCATCCCTCTTTTGTGGTCGGGGGTTAAAAACGCTTCCAAGAATTTCACAAATCCGGCCACCAGTGCCGATGTTCAATCAGAAAAGTTGATTCCTAGGCAGATAGCGGACCTAAGTAATTTGGTCGCGTTACGTCAAACCCAGCCGACCGATCACAGCTAACATTGAATTGACACAAGCTGACCACATGCTAGGTCCGTTAACTACCTAGGAATCAATTACCTTGATGGTACTGTAGTACATTACGCACCATGGGCAGTAATTTCTTATTTACTGCCCGTGGTGCGTATACTATTTTTCTCGTCGACGGAGGCGGAAAACGGCAACATCGGTAAGCGCAGCGGGAAGAAAGTCGACGTTTTCCGCCCGGACGTGAGAAAACATTATTCCTCAATTTAGTAAAATCGTTAAGTACTGCCCTTTACAAATGTTCGTGAATGATTGATATAATGGTATGCGTGTGGTGGGGGCATCACGCACGTCTTGGAGTTCGCGTGGTCGGTCTACCTGACCTTTGTAAATGGTTAAACAGTTCGACAGGCTAGTGAGAAGTTATTGAACGAATAAAATTCAGGGCCCTTAGCCAGGAAGCCATCGATTAAATTATAATTTGGAAATATTTTTATGTCTAATTCAAATTTTTATTACCCTAGCAGGAACCAGTTGGACGGCAGCCACAGGCCGGCAACGCACCTGCAGCTCTTCTAATGTTGCGAATGTCTATGGGCGACGGTAGTTGCTTTTCATCAGGTGACCCGTTTGCTCGTTTGGCCCCTTATTTTATGAAAAAAAGCCCCTCCATTGGAACGTACAGGCGAGACGAGACGAGAGAGGAGGACATAAGAAAACTGTAAAATCTAGTAGAGCTAATTTAACTCTACAAGAGGATTTGTTTGTTTTGTTTGCATCGAATAGGTTTCGAAACTACTGGATCGATTTTGGTGTCATTTGGCGCGGATATTAGGATTACCACGGGGAAGGACCTAGGCTGCTTTTATTAGCGGGAAAATGTACGGTTCTCGCGAGGTTTCCTTTTGCACGCACGTAGACCAAAATTCGTAAAGAGTTTATGCTTATGAATAAACTACGGTTACTTAGATGCAATTGTTGATGGCAAGATGAACGATGTCCGAGCTATCAAAAGCTAACATAAGTTTGACTTGGAATCAGACTTTGTAAAGCCTTTGACAGGAATTCAAAGGGAATTATCAAATTCGGTCTGACATTGTGAAAATACCTAGCGAGTTCGAGGTTAGGGTAACCGCATATCGACGGAATTCAGGAATTTGATTGACCACAAATACTGGCTTATTGTGGATTTGTGCTGCTAGGTTATGAGAGATGCTTCGGCACGAATGTATACAGAGTGTAACAAAACTAAGTGATAATACATTAAGGTGTGTACGGTGTCCCTGCAAAGTAGCGGCGCCGAAATAGTATTTTTTTTAAATAACTATATCCAAGCAGATTAATCACGTTGGGGCATTTCTCTAGAAACACAGAAGACAAAATAAATTCTTTCAGCGCTGTTTCAGCGCTGCTACTTTCACAGTGAATTCTATATTTTATGGAATACATATTATGCTGAGTACTCACATACGGTTTTGCTCGATAGTTTTACTCCAAATCGAGTAATAATTACTGTATAGACCGTAAAACTGACAGCTCGAAGGCTCGCATCGAGCCGTTCGAAGGATTGATGGAACCGGATCGAGCCGGATTGATGGAATGAAATATATCGATTTTGAATAAAACTATCGAGCAATGTTGAATGTGTGGACGAAAGCCCGAGCCGCGGGTCTTGCTCGACGTTATTACTCGATTGAGCAAAACCGTATACAGTGAGTACTTAGCAATAGACATCCTGAACTATTATCACTTAGTTTTGTTACATGTAGAAACCATACCTAGCCGGTAGAACCAGGGTTTCACAACCTTTTTTCCAAGGGGGCACCATGACAAAAGGTTGCTTAGCCTTGTATGTAAAAACCCTAACAGTTGTCGCCAAGTTGTCTAGCTGACCTATTGATCCATCCGTCCACTTCAGTGCCAAGTCTCAAATGTAAACGCGAGAATAATCACAGACTAAAAACGGCAGGACGATTACGCATTTGCGATAGCAATGACGTTTGACAGATGCACTATACAAGGTGTAACAAAACCAAGTGATAATACTTTAGGGTGTATATTAGTCTCCTTGTTTAGAGTTCACTGTGAAAGTAGCAGCGCTGGAAGAGCATTTTTTTTGTGATTTGTACGGGCAAGCCCCGGGGCCCCGGCCCCAGCGTCATTTATTATGATAGTTTGCCCATACAAAAATCTACAAAACAATTCGCAGTCATCTCTGCTACTTTCACAGTCTTACGTGGGAGAGCCATGCTTCGGCACGAATGGGCCGGCTCGACCGGAGAAATACCACGTTCTCACAGAAAACCGGCGTGAAACAGCGCTTGCGCTCCCTCCCCTTATTTCCTTCCCTTCCCATCCCTACCCTCCCCTATTACCCTATTCCCTCTTAAAAGGCCGGCAACGCACCATACAGCTCTTCTGATGCTGCGAGTGTCCATGGGCGAATATATATAAATATTAATAATATATATATATATATATATATATATATACAGGGAAAAGAAGATATCAGGGATTTCACGATATCCCTAGGGATATCACGATCTCCCAGTAGATGCCGAATATTCTTGTTTGTTGCGTCTTCTTACTAAAAATATCTAGTGATATGTCATTTCACTAAACTAAATCTAGTGAAACGTCAGAAAAGTGGACACCACCGATTAAAAATCAAGCCACTCATTTCTCTTGCTCGCTCTAGTTCCACGTGACACGGATACTAGTGGGAGTGAAACAAATGCGTCGCTCGATCTGGCGCGGCTCGTCTAGCCTGGAGACAGACAGACAGACTAACCCTTTGGGTACGGAACCGTAAAAACTAGGATGATCGAAGAGCTGGAGTACCTGTAGTACCTGTGCCTGTACAAGAGCCTAACCAAAGTAGAGATCGACATGCCACCTTTACAAAAAATATTCAACTTGGTCGGCCGCTTAGTTTGACGTCAAAAAGTAGTATTTATAATTTCCTATCATCCTATTCCTCATCCGCTTCCTCATCCGCATCCTCTTCCTCAAAAAATATCCTCTTCCTCATCCGCACATTACACACCCCAAAGTATTATCACTTAGTTATGTTATACATAGTATGTTTTATTTGCTGTGTGATGACGATGAATCATAATGACACGTCAAATTTATAACACCCGTTTTAAAAAAATCGATCACCATCACCGAAACCATTACATTATTTTAATTACATAAAACCTTTATTACTTCGAAAAGGTTTTAGATAATGTTTGGGATTCCCGTTCCCGTATCCCCAGAGATTAGCGCGCTGTTACACGAGTTCCCTCGAAATCGTCAAAGCTTTTAGAATAATTAATTGAAGCTATAGATTTTTACAGCATTGTCTGTGGCATGTCTCTATTATATTTTATGGATGCTGTTAAGCATTCGTGTACTAATCCACAAAAAATTAGGTATTGAGTTAAGATAAATTGCAGTCATACTAGAACAATATTGCATTCATAAATTAAAAAAAAAAATGTGGATGAATACACAAATGCATAACAGCGACTTTAAATATGTTATATTAGTTCCGTAATTCATAAATACATGAATGCGAATTTTTGAATGCTAAAAAAGTTATTTTTATGGTTGTTTTTAGCCCGAGTCGTGATAAAAATAGAGGAATGTTATATATTTTGACGTGTCTAACAGCCAGTCTGTGTGTCTGTCCATGGCATTATAGCTGCATAGCATTAACGTGTTAACTGATTTTGTTCTACTTTTCTACTGTGGGAGTTCCTGCATACCAAGGACAAAATAATTATATCTAAAACTCTCCTCCTAAACTCCTGTATCCCCAGTGGTCATTGATCAAAGTTGGCACGTGTCAGCTTTTATATCAATCGTAAAGAGAAGTGTTTTAGTTACATTGTAACAACTCTGTAACATCTCTCAAAGATGAAATTCTCTGTAGAATTACTTATAAAAATATTTACACAGCGATTAAGGCTGTCCACCGAGCAAACGACCTTGACTATAATTTGCCACGTTGCCGAAATCACACCAAAACCTTATTTTTTTACTTATCTTGGTTCAAAATTGACCTAAAAAAAAGACGGGTTGCACTCCGGGAGTGCCGGCAGTAGTTAAAACTTGATTATTAACGTTTTGCATTTTTTTAACCCATTTTTATGAAAATCGATTTTAAATAAATCGATTTTTTTAATTAATCGAAACGAAATCGAGTTAAAGTTCTCGAGTTTTCAAGTTATCGAGTTTTCGAGTTTTCGAGTTTTCTAGTTTTCGAGTTTTCGAGTTCAAGTTCGAGTTCGACACAAAACACTACTCTCCAACTTCGCTTACGCTTTTTCTATGGTTTTTCGATCAGCATGAGAATCTGACGTTTTCACTTCAATAAAACGTGGAATATGCAGTTTTTTATATTGTCGATCTATTGGCGTGTGTTTCAAATAAATGTAATTTGTAGAACTTGTAACTTAGGAGATGCTGAATTTATGCTTGAATTTTAATAAATTGGTTTTACTTTGTAAGCTGATATCATGAGTATAATAAACAAAAATAGAAAATTTGATATTATACTGAAGATTATTGCTGTATTTTTATTATAACTTTGTAGCTTTTAATTTATGAGTTTATAAGGCTCTAAATACGGTAAATTACGGAATCTCCGTCGGGGAAGGGCCTTAACTACACGAGGTCTACGTATTGTCTAACTGGTGCACTCAGAGTGGAACATTAATTACTTAAATGTAGTTAAAATTTAAAAATTTTGACGTAAGCACCATCTGCCAAACACTTCATTAAATTGAAGGTTTATCATAAATAGTTAAATAAGGTCTCTACATAATATTTTAATGATGAATGTGACAGATAACTTGTGAGGCTTTTGTCAAGACTACTAATTGACTACAGTTAAGTACTTAATTACAGTTAAGTATTTAATATTCGTCTCTGAGTGCAGCAGTTAGTCTGGTGTTTTGGACATGTTACAGATACATACACACCCCTAAAGAATTATTATCACTTTACGTTACACTCTGTATATAAGACCACGGTACCTGAATAAAATTAAATACACGCTGTGGAAATATTTTAATTTCATCACTGTAAATAGTGGCCAATTGTATATCCTTGCCCGTGCTCCACTCTAAGCAAAATTTCATTCAAATCGGTTGAGTAGGTTTAAAGATCCAAACATCACCGCGGCAAGCGACTATTTTGAACATAATGTTATAGTGACCTAACCTAAACACCTATAGCTCAAAATATAATCCAGATTTTGGTAATCACCTAGTGCTCTTTAATTAAATGCACTATTAGACATTAGTTAATCTAGGTCAGCTAAGTTTGTCTGACCGAGTTTAATTGTTCCAACATTCAAGTCTTTAACTTCCGACGAATAGAGGGGTGTTTTTTTTTTTTGGTAAAATCTGGTCGCTGAATAGGAAGACATTCGGTCATTGACCTATGCTGATTGACTTTATCACGTTCACATAAATATTGGTATCCGGGTGCGGGTCACATAAGGAAAACAAGAAACTGATATTTTGCGTGTAAGTGTGAATTACGCCGGCGTACCTAATTTACATTTTACGTGGCCGAAATTACGTTCAGCCTCTTACGTCTGATGCGTAACACTATAAGTTACGCGAAGAGCCGAAATTTCGCGGCGTAATTTCCGTTGCCGAACGCGCGCGTAAGTGAGTATATAAAATTCTCAGATGTAATGTGTGCGTTAACGCTTTGGAGATAAGGTTGGATTTGCTATGTTCGGTTTTGATAATTCCGTCGCGTATAGTGTGTTGCTATAAAAAACATTACCGCCGAATCGCTGCCGAACTTTACGCTCGACTCAGCTCGACGGAAAATCGGCTCGCGACGGAATTTCGACATAGTGTGTCGTCTGTCGCGTTCCGCCCATATTTTGTATGGATTTGAAACGCAGCGTAAACGCGGTGGAATTTACGTCGGCTTAATTCAGCCTAGTGTGTTTAGACACTAAGACAAAACAGAGACACCTACCACGGACCAAAAGATATTTTTTTCTGTTCCACGACCATACTATGTCAAAGTAAAGGAATACTAGTTAATATTGTTTGCATAGTAAATAAAAAAAAAAACTAATCAAATATTATATATATACTTGCAATGCATTTTAAATGAGCGATTCGTATTTACTTATTACATGCAGCGCAACACCGAAAACTGACAGTCTGATAGACTGTCAAACTATCTCCAAACCAAACGCGTAAATCGGCTCAGCCGTTAAAGGTCACAGCACACATATCAACTCGGAAAGGGATCGTATCGCCTCGAGCCGTTCAATATTGTTTGTATGACCGTAACGTAATCGCCTCGCCTCGGAACATGCTCCAAACCGGGATGCGACGCGTGGTCAACTAGCAGTCCGTCTCTCCGTACTCAAGCTTACGTTTCTTTGTCCACCCTTGCCCCTTTCCCCTTCCCCGAGCCGTAAGCGAGGCGTCGCCTAGCCGTAGCCGAGTTGACGTGCAGGTGCTACTGATACGCTTTGGTTACGTGCATACGTTGGGTTGACGCCTGGTTGGCGGCGAGGCGAAAGGCGATACGGTGATGATTTCCTTTCCGAGTTGATATGTGTACTATGACCTTAACCCTAGATTACTAAACTATCGTAAAAATTACGACGGCAAAATTATAATTCCCTGAAAATACAAAGTTCGCGTCATTTCCTCGTACTCCGCTTCACTGTACCTTCCTAATTTGGTTTGTCGGTTTGCTAGGTACTGTCATTATGATCGGATGTAATTTCTGTATAGAGCTATAACCAACGTGTCGTAAAATTTACGAAAGTTTAGTGTTTACGTGTGAGTTTTGAGCAAAGGTAAATGTACTTACTTTTATCACTTTTTACAAAAAATTTAGTTTATTTTAGTATATCATGTGTCTTTATATAATATTTACAATAAAATATACGGTTTTAGATGTCCCGAATTCTCGGAGATGATGAAATTCGTCAGTTATTACAGGCTGACTTTGCATGAAATGTAAAGAGGCGCACAACATAAATGTGCGTTCAAATTGTGTAGAGTAGAAAAAATATAAATTATTTTCATAAATATGTGATCTCTAAAGCCAAAAGAATAAATAATTGTAGTTTCTTAAATGAAATATTTGAAATATTTATTGTTCTCACCACAAAACTATTACAAGTAAATGATAAAGTACCATTAACTATTTTGTGGGTGACTGGTGCCTAAGCTAGGCATAGCCTGTATTTCAGGACACAAATAATTAGTTTATGATTCGTTGATTTATAAAGTTTTATTTGCCTGTCGTATTTTTTACGAATGTTTAGTAACAACGTCACTTTTAGGATAGTTTAGTAATCTAGGGTTTAAACGTAAATTAGTAACAGGCAGATCGCATTGCATAGACACACACAATGAGAACCGACCTTAAAGCCTACTCCAAATAGAATAATGCAAATACGAGATAATACACGTCAGTTGAATGACAGGGACAGCTGTCAATGTACAAAGGGTGCTCTACTTCCAGCACTATTTAAAGCCTGTCCACACGATTAATTTACGCGTGAAATGGACTTAATTATAGTAGATGAGGGGATATATTATAGGTTATATAGAAACTGCTTGAGTGTGATAATTTCCCTATATTATTACTAACTCCCTTACGAAAAAAAATATTTAAATAGCCACTATAATAATAATAACCCCCGCACCGATTTCGCTGACGGTAGCCGGTTTCATTGAAGCCAAAACAGTTACGCAGGAGTAATTTTATAGTGCCCAAGTGTGTGCGCAGTACATTTGAGCACTCTTCCTCAACTCTCATAATGATAATATAATGATATCTATGGACGCTTCACACCACGTCGGTCTGGCCCCGTAGTAAGTACCTGATGGACTTGTGTTACAGCCTACAGGTACCAGACAACGGGAATATTATATTTAATAATTTTATACTATGCATATATTTAAGATTTTTATTATATTATACACATATATTTTCATACACATCCATGACCCAGGAACTTTGAAAACTTTTTGTTCCGTCGACGGGATTCGAACCCGCGACCCCCGGCTTGAGCTACCAACAGCCTACCAACTGAGCCACAGAGGTCACACAACTGAACACAGATATAATTGTGTATGTCTTTGCTGACGACTAACAACGTTTTCGGCATCTGGAATTGCCCTGGCAGGGCAGGCAGGGCAGGCCGAATGGATACGGAAATAGCCGAACAAAACCGATGATCCACGAAACACGTAGACTGAGTACTAGCCATAAACCTATAGTATATATTATAAGTCTATGGTACTAGTAATACCTAGTTTATGTTCTTAATTTAAACTTCGGCTGTTTCTGTTCCTGTCGGCCCGCCCGCCCGGTTCAGATGCCGAAAACGATAATATTATAACTTACGACGCTACGCTAACCACGGAAGATAGCGGGTTCAAATTTACGAATTTTTCGAAATCCGAATTTTTGTTCGATCCCGTCGAAGGGACAAACTTCAGAACCACCCATTAATCACGTGATTAATGGAGGGTTCTGTGTTGTTCTGAAGTGTCATAACTGATAGCTACCAAAACAATCCATACTAATAGGTATTATAAATGCGAAAGTGTGTCTGTCTGTCTGTATGTCTGTTATCTCTTCACGCCCAAACCACTCAACCGATTTTGCTGAAATTTGGTATGAAGATACTTTAGCCCCGGGAAAGAACATAGGATACTTTTTATCCCAAAAAAATGTGCGGTTCTAATATATTCCCTTTTCTGTAATGAATAAAGTTTAAATTTGAATTTCTTACTTAGCAGAAGAATAGTCAACGTATACTTGAATCCACTGAATAGCATTCTAGTGACTGTTTATCGGATTTAAATAATCTAAAGCAGCCATTCCAGTAGTTATCCGCCGCTATAACGCTGGATTGGACTGCTGGATTGGAATATGTAAGCCGGCCATGCTGGCGAATTTTTACGGTAACCATAATTTTACATAATATGTGATATTATGCGTCTATAAATATGTGCCAAACATCAAAATAGGACGTGTAGTTTGAAAGCATACAAGGCAAACAAACAAAGGTAAAGTAAGTATACTCTTCTATAGATAACTGGATGACCCGTACTTCGTACCACTTCCTTCCTAATATAAACCTTCCCTGGACTTCCACAAATCTTTGAAGACTAAAATTAGTCAAATCGGTTCAGCCGTTCTCAAGTTATAACAGGACTAACAAAATTTGAAATTAATTTTATTTATAAATTAGCTGTCCCGGAGAACTTCGTTTCACTTTAAAACCTTCCCTGGACTTCTACAACTATTTTAAGACTTAGCTCAGCCCAATGCATTCAGCCGTTTTCGAGTTTTAGCGCGACTAACACATTTGAAAATCCATTTTTATATATAAGATAAGAATAGAAAATCACTTATATTCTCATGACTAACTGCCGCACTCAGAGTGGAACATAAGCCTCATACATTATCTGCCAAACTCTTCATTAAATTGAAGCTTAATCATAATTAAAATATGTTTTTGAGTACGGCGGTTACTTAAACAGATGTCAATGATATGTCAACATATCTATAAATACTAATCAAAAGATATTCGTCTTTTACGTCAAATCCTCTTAGTGTAGCGTAAATCGATATGTTAAACAAGCTATGTTTTTATATTATCTTTTATATGATTTTGATTGTAAAATAACGTTATTTATGTTATATTATACTATAATATATGTTAGAGGACATTTAAAAGTCTAAATGTAAAGATATTCAGAGTATATTTTTTAACTATTTCAATGACAGTTAGACATAACCTTAAAATGTAGGGAAAGATTTAGTTTTCATCGATTTTAGTTTTATTGACGTCACGATGTAAATAATTATGAATTTAAATCATTTTGTTATGTGCCAAATTGTTACATAATATATTGTTATGAAACAAACAAGAGTTGTTTGGTAGCAATGTGTCATTGTTTTTGAAACACCATTGTATTGTAGGAAAAGTTCATAGTGAAACAGTGTTCGAATCGATTCGAATACAAGAATAACATTCTCAATCCATAAACCAGCCCAAACCACAGAAATAAAATTCTAGAACCCAGGAGAAAACGTACGAATATTCTAAAACCAGCCTTTAGACGCACCAAATATTAGCGTTATATAAGTCACTGTACACTAAACCATAATGTTCCAAAAACACGTATTTGATTTTTTTTTCGACGTCTGCAGACGTCGGCGCGACACGGCTCTCTGAGCTACACTGGGCGCAGGCCGTATCGTTTGCTACTGGCCACTTCAAAAAACCTATTTTAAAAATAAACTATAACAAAAGAAAAAAATATTTAAAAATTGGAAGACAAAAATTTTATTACTATCGCGTATTCGAAATTTGAATTGACTTTCGAGTTTCGGGTTGGACGCGTGTTCTAATTTCAAATTAAATTTTGACAGTAATTTTTATTCTAATTTCAAATTTCTTTTTTTTTTAATTTTTGGCTTACGTTTGGTAATTTTTTTTTTTAATTTAAATATATAAATGTCCTCCGTGGTATCGGTGCGCGCGTCGGTCGATCGATACAGCGGCGTGGCGGCGGACAGTCTTGTTTTACTATTCTAAGACCCGGCGTCGAAAGATGTATGTTATTAGCTCTACAAGGAACACTTTTAGATTGAAGGTCAAATAATGACCATAAAGGGGTTTTGAGGTTCCATAATGGCAAAAAACGCAATTATTATAGATTCGTCATGTCTTCTGATTCCTTGGCATCAATAAATTGTACGGAACCGTTGTTCAGGCGAAAGTCCAACTCGCACTTGACCGGTTTTTTATATATTATTATCAAGATTAAAAAGTTTATTTGAACACGCTAAATCTAATGAACTACTGGACCGACTTTATGCAATTTGGCTGAGATAGATACTAAAGAGACCATGGGGAAGGACATAATACTTTTTGCGACAAAATGTACGATTCTCGCGGGTTCTATTATTCAGATTCAGCGGCCGGAGCCACTCAGAACGTCATGTTGATATATTATATTAACCATCTTATATTTAAAATATAAAATTGTAAAAAATATTATTTTTTATAATGTTATATTAAGTTTACTTATATAATATGTATAAATATAATATTTACACAATAACTTTTAAAAGTCTGCTATCCTTTGTCCGGCGCATTGGAAAAGTCTCATAATAGACAAAAACCGGACCTTAAATAGTTAAATTTTTTATCATAAGCACGGTTTCAGTCATTAACCTTTGCCATACAATTTTATTCTCTACAAAAAAAAAAACAAAGTTACGAACTACCTACCATTAAAAGTTTTTTCAGCGTTGTTTAACTTTGTACCTATAAGAGCAAAAAATACACTTCAAACGTACATCCTAACTTTTACTCTTGTTACTATGAAACAATGGTTTGATCTTTTATATTCAGCGTAGTTGGGTAAAAAATAAAAATACGCGTGGCACTTACAATGTTAGGTGTTTTTTGTTACGATTTTTTTTCCGTCGCCGCGCTCAAAGCCTGCGATAAAAGCTATGCAATAGCAGAGCGACCGCAGACTTACAATTTCAAGTTGGCCAACTAAATCGCATAGTATACCAATAGCTATAGCCACTAATGAGAGCTCGCACATTTGTACAACTAAATGGTACAACTAAAATATAATAGGACACCAACCGCGACAACCGCTATTCCTTTCCAATTACCTACAATTAAAAATTTGTCCAATTAAATTGTGATACTACGCAATTTAGCTGTACGATAGTCGGCCAACTTGAAATAATTGTATATCTGCGGTGACCCTAAGAGTAGTGCTACGGTGCTACGCTTGGCTACGCCGGTCGTAGACGCGCTACACCTCGTAGACCGTAGAGCTTTACGTATTTTTTTTTTTAATTTTTCAATTCATTCTTTTTAAAGTTGGAAGTTAAATTATATATTTTTTTATTATTACTAAATGACAAGAAACTTCGTATCATTTTCCTCCTATTATAAACCTTCCCTGAATTTTCAGCCATTCTCGAGTTTTAATGAGACTAACAAAATTTAAATTCATTTTTACACATTTTCAGTCATCAATTTCACTGATCCATAGACATCGGAGAGATTATCCGAAAAGTACAGCATTGGAAACCTGCCATATCAATCTGAAAACGGCCAAAATTGCCAAAAATCCCTCAAGGTCATCAAAATCGATACGATGCATTGTTTACCCTACCCATTGACGTAACCCATTGTATACCCTTGCAGGGATATTTACTTACTATATGTAGGTACTTCGACGATAGTTCAACAAAAAAAAATCTTTAGAGTGGACTTAATAATGGAAAAAATTAAACAAATACATTATCTATATTATAAGATGATGATCAATGATAATAATTGAAGACGTTAGTGGATGAGTTCCGTACCGGTATACAGCGAAAGTAGGCAAAAAATTGTGTTTCTTGTATATATAAGCCCCCCTTAAATTAACGACCTCTGTGGCTCAGTGGGTGGGCTGTCGGTAGCTCAAGCCGGGGGTCGCGGGTTCGAATCCCGCCGACGGAACAAAAAGTTTTCAATGTTCCTGGGTCATGGGTGTGTATTAAATATGTGTATGATATAATAAAAATCTTAAATATATGTATAGTATAAAAGTATTAAATATATTTCCGTTGTCTGGTACCCGTAACACAAGTCCTTCAGGTACTTACCACGGGGCCAGACTGACGTGGTGTGAAGCGTCCATAGATATTATTATTAAATATTTACTTAATCAAAATTATATTAATAACTAGATGGTGCCCGCAACTCCGTTGCGCTAAAACTCGTTTATCGCGCGGGAACCGTACATTTTTCCGGGACAAAAACTATCCTATGTCCTTTCTCGGGACTCAAAGTATCTCCATGCCAAATTTCAGCAAAATCGGTTCAGCGGTTTGAGCGTGAAGAGGTAACAGACAGACAGATAGACAGACTGACACACTTTCGCATTTATTCATACTAATATTATAAAGTGTGTGTGTCGAAAGTGTGTCTGTCTGTCTGTCTATCTGTCTGTCTGTCTGTTACCTCTTCACGCCCAAACCGCTCAATCGATTTTGCTGAAATTTGGAATGGAGATACTTTGAGTCCCGGGAAAGGACAAAGGATACTTTTTATCCCAGAAAAATGTACGGTTCCTGCGCGATAAACGAGTTTTGGCGCAACGGAGTTGCGGGCATCATCTAGTAATATTAAGTAAGTATGGATTATTAACATACCTACAAATCGACGGGCCTACGTGTCCAAAATATAGCATTTTTTTTATTGCATCATGCACTTCCATATAATGAGACGCATATTCCTACATTATCTTGATTGATTAATTTTTTTCTCACTTTTTTTGCTAAATAAAGTGGGCCCCGTGCGAGTTTCTTACGCCGGTTCTTCTCGCCGGGTTAGTTCTCGAACCGGTGGTAGGCATCGTGTAGTTTGCGTTTGAGTTTGAGTTTGAAATTATTATTTTTTTCTATCACAACTAATTCCCAACATAAAAAGATGTAAATGACGGCAAGTTGGAAGTTATGAAGGAAAATTTATCAAAATCAGACTACTATAGTTTATTACTACTAGCTTAATGTATAATAGACGAATTTTGACCAGTGTGATCTCTAGTAATATGTATTTCTTTGTTCTTTGTAGCACTTTCATACTTTTAATTAGCACAACAAAGTGCGCTCAATGAAAGTTCTTTCATAATTTTCTCTTTGAAATCAGTGGCTGTCACTGGTTGTCCTATTTCACACAATACACAAAGAATACCGTACTCTGTGTGGCGCTGAAATGTACTATTGTTTGCTTTGAAACTTACTTAAAAGGTGTAATCAGTATAATTTAATTAACTTGTCTAATATTAAGGACTAGATAGTAGATTTTGACAGTGAAGCCATTAAAGTATTATACTCGTAATATTATTTATGAGTAATTATGAGTTATGACTTCGGAAAAAATATTTCCTACTTTGTTTACCGCACGGGAACAGTACATTTTTTCGAGATAAAAAGTATCCTGATGTCCTTTCCTAAAACTCAAAGTATCTTCATACGAAATTTCAGCAAAATCGGTTCAGCAGTTTGGGCGTGAAGAGGTAACAAACAGATAGACAAACAGATATTACCTTTTTAGGGACTTTATTTTGAAAAATCCTTGTAACTTGTGTTTGCCTACGTACTTAAAAATATTTTACACGCACACTTGGGCACTATAAAAATTACTCATGCCTTTACCATTGTAGCACAAACTTGTAAAACGCAATAATCGTTACGCATGAAAAAGTAGAGTAATGTTTTATTGGAGGTTATTGGAAGGTTGCCGAGCGGGGGCACGGTGCTATTGAAGCCCCCGCAATAAAGTGCCCCGTACCAATGATATATTATGTGGGCCCCAGAAAATACCTCCTCGCAGATTGGGGTTTGTGCATTTTACAGATAAGATTTTTTCTGAGGTGCGCCTGACTGTTTATAGATTAGTTACAGCAGAATTTCTGCCAGCCGAAATTATGCGACTCACAACTCACAAATTACGCTCGTTTGCTAAGCGCTAAGTTCTAACACGTACCCGTTGAGGGTTAGTCTGAGTATCAAAATAAGGTTTGCCGGGTTATATAATACTAGACCAGGGGTCACCAATTAGTTTCACTCGGGGTCCATTTTAGAAAAAAAATTACCTTCGCGGTCCACATATTAAAAAAAATCAGCCAAGTGCGAGTCAGATTCACGCAGATTCCATACCGTTATGGAGTGAAAGTAGGCAAAAATGGTGACTTTTGTATGGGAGCCCCCCTTAATATTTTATTTTAATTTTATTACTAAATATTAAAGCACATAATATATATGTATAGCGGATTTCGTAAATATTTCAAGTGCCTACCTGTACCTGTTGCCTTTTTTGCTCAATTGTCAAAAGTATTAGCGGATTTCGTGAATATTTCAAGTGCCTCCCTGTACCTGTTGCCTTTTTTGCTCCATTGTCATCATTTTGCTTTTAGTATATTTTGTTCTTATAGTGGCAACAGAAATACACAATCAGTGAAAATTTCAGAAGTCTAGCTAAAGCGGTTCTGGAGATACAGCCTGGAGACAGACAGACAGACTGACAGACGGAAAGACATTGAAGTCTCAGTAATATGGTCCCGTTTTTACCCTTTGGGTACGGAACCCTAAAAATTATTAAACAAAATATGTAATTACGGAAATAACAAAGGTATATGTTTGTATCAATGAGAAAAGTGACACAATATAATTATCAGTATTATAAAATGTCGAGACCGAAATTAATTTTTAACGAAGTTCATCTTCGAACATGCTTGGACAATGGGTCGCGCGGCGCGGCGGTCCGGATGCGGACCGCGGTCCGCCATTTGGTGACCCCTGTACTAGACGTTCCGCGCGGCTTCGCCCGCATAAATTAGGAATTTCACAGACAAATTATCCCACAAAATATAGCTTAAGATCATTCACGTGCTCTATAATATTATATCTGTAGAGTGTAGATCTGTGCCAAATAACAGAAAAATTGCTTCAGTAGTTCGTGAGATAAGCCCTTTCAAATAATTTTCCCCGTTTTTTCAACATTTTCCTCTGTTTCTTGTTTTAGTCTTAGCGTGATTATACTAAAGCCTATAGCCTTCCTCGATAAATGAGCAAACATTAAAATATTTTTTCAAATCGGACCACTGAGCAGTAGTTCCTGAGATTAGCGCGTGCAACCAAACTCTTATAATATTAGAATAGATTACAAATATCAACGCACGAACCAATCCTTGCAAGTTAAAATAAAAAAGTTTGTACCTATCACTTATGGAGTACTAAGTGGACGAATCCGCATAAAAAACTAGTTCATCAATAAACTCAAAATAGCCGAATAATTATGCTATAAACGTTATCCATTTTATATACCATCTAAACTATTGATAGTGGCGCTACAAAAAATAGCCAGGATCGATATCTAGCAATAATTTAGAGTGAACATTACCTAAGCCGCTGCCACGCATATTGGAGGAGCGATTTTGAAATCGATATTTAAAACGTATGAAATTGGTTTGGTTTGCGATTTCCAAATAAGATTGATTTTTGGAACGTTTCACTGAATAAGAATATGGATTTTAATGTTCTGTAATCGAGGGTACTTTTAAGTTTTCACAAACTTTAAATACCAAGCCAATTAGGCCAGCTTATTTATAATTGTAGCCGGCTAAAAAACTTGAATATCAATGAATTGCCAGTTCGTCTTTAAGGGTGGTGTCCTGGTAATTTATATAAATGATAATAAATAAAGCCATACAAAAATTAACTTTTTAAGCTACGTCATTAAAGACACAAAAATTTAGACATGTTGTCTTTCGACATAGGCTTTTATTGTATTTTATTTCCTCCCTCTCTGGCTGGTTTCGTCCGGTATAACTTAGGTATTTTTTGCCTTCCTAGATGGAGCCTAGTACTTTCACATAAAAATCCAAAATAAGCTTTCTGCCTTCTTTTAAGCCCGTATTCTTATTGCCTGGTACTTTCACAAAAATTCCAAAGTAAGCTTTCCGCTTTCGTGAACTGATGGCCTAGGATTTTCACGTAAAGTTTTAAAGTAGTATTTTTGCCTTATAGGCCCATGTTTTGATACTTTAGTTAGATAGCCTATCCGCTATCCCATAAAGCGGATAGTCCATCCGCTATCCGCTACGCCCATGTCCGTGTCCCCGCGGTGAACGACCGCGCTCGTCACGACAGCTTGCGTTTTACTGCATTGCCGTAGAAATACTTACACTTGTTTTTCATAATTACCTAGGTTCGACCTAGGTCATGGGTTCGATTTCCTAGTACCTGTGATAGAAATCAACTGTCGGGATTTGGCGAAATTAGTATACAGTACATACCCGCAACTCCCTTGCGCCAAAATTCGTTTATCGTGCGGGAACCATACATTTTGTAGGATAAAAAGTATCCTCTGTCCTTACCCGCGAGTATCTACTAACCAACTTTAAGCAAAATTGGTTTAGACAGACAGACAGAACACTTTCGCATATTCTATAATATTAGTATGGGTATTATATTAACATCATGGTGATAGTTGTTAGATCGTGTCGGTTTCATAACAACTCACTTCTAACATAATCACTACATAATATTATTATAAAACAAAGTCGCTTTTTTCCCTCATGTCCCTTTGTTCCCTTTAAGCGTCTCACAGACAGACGCGGCCTGAGGTGGCGGTGGCGGTCAGTTGGATGACTTGGCCGCGTGGCCGCGCGTGTCTATGAACGACACAAACACACGCGGCCACGCGGCCAAGCCATCCAACTGACCGCCACCGCCACTGCCATAGTATAAGGAGGGGAAGTAAGTTATCTTCATACAAAGGCACTGCGCGCGGCTTGTATGTGTGCGCCATAGTATCAATGCGTCGCCGCATGCACACTTATTAAAATCTCGGACCGTTTTCGGACCATACCAGTCGGGGCTCTAACACTTTACGCTGCACGCCCGCGTCGCGCCACGCCGCGACAAACGAATCAAAAATGTCCGATCATAATCGCAGGATTGATAAAATATATTGCTGTGTGTTTGGGTGTTTTAATAGTAATGCAACAATTCCAGAATAATTGTCTTTGTTTGAATTACCAGTTGAACAGGAAAGGTAAGTACTACTTACTTATTCTAGCATAATATAATTTTTACTTGATGATAAGATACCTACTTACTTATATTTTTATTGTATTAGTTTCCTATCACACAAACTTTCCTACTAGAACATAGTAAAAAATATAAGAGAATGTTTTAGGTAAGTACTTTTGATCAGTCAACTAATTTACCGCTATTGCTTTGTTTACGTTTAGTAATGCCGATTTCTCTGTATTGTAGGTATATTATATTACCTAACTACTTACAGTCAATTACTTATTTTAAATCGTAATTAAAAATAAGTAATTGACTAATAGTAAATCAGATACTAATTATACACATAAAGCAAAGTTCGAATCATAACAACAGATTTGTTTATAGTAGGTACCTATAAGAGACAGGCGTTAGTTTGTAATGTTGTTTTAAAGGGTATATTAATAATTTTGTTTAGACATCGGATTATATGCACGATCCAAGTGCCGAAATATGCATGCAAATATGCACGAAAATTGGCCGAAATATGGACAATCAAGAGTCAATTATTATTATTGAAAGTCGGAAGACCGCGACGTTGCCGCTGTTCATGCGGTTGCGAACGAAGCGCGGACAGCCGCTTGACGCTCCCACATCACAACGCCGCCGCCGGGCCGCCTCTGCCTAAATTGACAACCCTAAGACAGTAGGTAATTAAATCGTGGATTGGGCCGGAGTTACCCTACTTCCCTCCTTTTACTATGCCACCGCCACCGCAGGCCGCGTCTGTCTGTGAGACGCTTTAATATTTAAAACTACGCAACAGATTTTGATGCGGTTTTCTTTAATAGATAGAGCTATTCAAGAGGAAGCTGAAGGCTTATAAGTTATAAGTATAATAACATTCATTAAATAGTGGAGAAATACTGTTATTGTTGGGGTTTCTAATATGATGTCGTAAAATAATTACATTTTTTTCCAACGCAGGCTGAACCCTACGAGATTTATCAAAATAATGTACTAAGTATTGTACACAATGAAAAGGTCTACAGAAAACTCTGCGATGATATATATATATATATATATATATATATATATATATATATATATATATATATATATATATATATATATATATATATATATATATATATATATATATATATATATATATATATAATAAATTGTTATTGTGGGATATATATATCCCACAATAACAGATTTTTTCATTTACTTTTTCGACAAATAATGTCTTATTTTCGAAACAATTTTAATAAAATATACAGCAATAATCCTTATCTAATTGAATACCTTAATTAATACATTGTTGAATTAATGTAGATCTATATGGCCCTTTACAGCATAATTATGATTTAAATGAATATTTTCGAAAATATTACAGATTTAAAAATTATTGCGGGACGTAGCGTTTGCGGCGGTACCGACTACCGACCAATGCGGGCCACGGGTAATAATAATTAATATTATAATTATTAATTTATCAAAACTGCTGAATTGATTTTAATATTTTTTTCAGTGGCTATATATTTTATACCCGTGCAAAGCCAGGGCGGGTCGCTAGTTTTAAATAAAGCATAATATTTCATTTAGAAATCCATACTAATATTATAAATGCGAAAGTGTGTCTGTCTGTCTATCTGTCTGTCTGATACCTCTCCACGCCCGAACCGCTGAACCGATTTGGCTGAAATTTGGTATGGAGATACTTTGAGTCCCGGCAAAGGACATAGGATATAAAAAGGAAGGACCGCACATTTTCCGGGATATAAAGTTCCCGGAAAATGTGCGGTTCCCGCGCGATAAACGAATTTTGGCGTAACGGAGTCATCTAGTAGAATTATATAATATTTCGTAATGAGACTAAATTTTTTCGAAGGCAGAAAAATAACTAGGTAGTTTTAAAAAAATCCCGAAGATGGCGTTTAAATGCCTTATTTCAGTGTTTTTCAACCCGTGGGCCGCGACAGAATATATCTAACATAAAATCTTCGATGTTAGTATTGAGACGTCTTTGTGTTTGTATGTGTGTCTGCCCTTGCATCGTAGCAACTAACGACCGTAGTCAGAGACATTTGATGATGATTTAACTTCAATTTAATGAAGAGTTTGACAGACAATGTATTGTATCCATGTAATAGGGCTTATATCAAAATCTTCATTGAATTACAGTTTAAGTAATTAAGATTAAGTACCGAGCAAAGCTCGGTCAAATAGATAGAACATGAATAAAATGACATTTTCTAAAGATGATTCCTAGCTAGATCGATTTATCGCCCCCGAAACCTAAAACCTACCTATACTAAATTTCATGAAAATCGTTGGAGCCGATTCCGAGATTCCAATTGTATATGATATTATATATACAAGAATTGCTCATTTAAAGATATAACTAGCTTATTCAAAAAATTTATAAAACACACATAAAATGACATTTTATGAAAGTGATTCCTAGCTAGATCGATTTATCGCCCCCGAAACCCCCTATATACTAAATTTCATGAAAATCGTTGGAGCCGATTCCGAGATTCCAATTATATATTCATATACCTATATATACAAGAATTGCTCGTTTAAAGATATAAGGATAAGATATTTGTTTCTGAGTGCGGTATTAAATGACTTTTTAAACTATTGCATGATATGCAATAGCTTAAAAAGTCATTTAGTACCGCACAAGCTATATAGCTTTTATCACGGGCTTTAAGCTCAGCGAGCGAAACCAAGAAGTTCCGTAACGAAAAACACAATATAACATCCGTCTAATATCATTTCAGTTCAGCAGATATCGGCTCCGGGTATGGTGCAACGTTGCCAGACTTCAGCACGGTGTTTATTTGCGTGCGACTAGACGTATACAAATTATATATTCCATAAGTTGATAAAATCTGCTATGCAATAGCTTTACCGTGGCACTCCCCGAGTGCTACATGTATTTCTTTTCTGTTAAAATATTGCGGACGCGATCAAAATGGTTGCTTTTACCGATTTGAAGTGACAACATGGCTCTCAAGAAATCCAGCGTTAGGTCAAGTTGTTTACGGTCGCACTCAGAAAGATTTAATGATCACTTAACTTTAAGTTAATGAAGATTAACATATAGATTTCCTGTCAAACTCTTAATTAAATTAAAAGTAAGTAATCATTAATCGTTGTGCGGTCGCAACTCGAAAGTCATGTAAAATTTGTGTGCAGGGCCGTGGCCGCATAAAATTGTGCTGCAAACTGACACAAGAGCTAAAAATACTAATTTGTGCTTACCGGATGAAACATATCACACTAATTGTCATGTCTGGTCATAAACAACACATTCATGTTTTGAGGACACTGGAAATGAGCGGAGAAATCGTCTAATGGTGACCGTTTCTTGGTACCGATTTTTACTGTGACCTTAAAACATCCCTCATGTTAATAAAAAAATACTTTTTATAAAAGCTTTATTTGTCATAACACTTTGTGTTGCTGAAATGCAGTATAATTTATTTTATAATTAAATATTTACATTAAATACAACGGCGAATAAAAATAAATTACATTATTTAATTTGTTATTTACAATTTTCAATATCATTTTGATAATTTCACTAAATTTCACTAAATACGAAATAAAACTTTGAAAAAATATAAAACCTAATGTAACGTTTTTTTTTTAACATTATAATAAGTAATTATATTGGATGGTATAAGTCGCATTTTTATATTTTATAAGCATAGTTTATAGCTTAATAAAATAAGCATTATAAATATTTAGTAAGTGTTGAACTTCTAACACTAAAGTATTTGTTGAAATATCATGCATTTTCCACTTAATCATGAAATTAATAAATTGACTGATAAATTAATCAGTCGCTTATAGATTTTTTGAATAAGTGGACTATCAAAAATTAAGTCTTATTAAGTCTATAGTGCAGTTACTGGAAAGTTGTGTATATCGGCCTAAAAATTATATAGCTGTTGGCTCCACTCAGAGAGATTGCTGAAAAGTTGCACTCAAACTCAGTACATTTTCCCTCAAACTCTTCATTTAAAGTTGAGTAGTCATAGAATATCTCTGAGTGTAGCGATATGACCGAAATAAAATAGAAATAAACATCATCACATAATTATTGTAAGCATCTACAAGTCAAATAAATTTTCTACATAATATTATCATATTTTTTTGGTTTAGAAAACTGATTATTAAGCAGATACACTTCTGACTTTGGTCGTGTTACTATTTCCCGACGGTAAATTATGATAGATGACGACTCACGATATAATACGACCAAATTATAAAGAGTTGAAATGCTAAAACTGCGTCTACTTAAAAGTGCATTTGTTAGCGTCAGCTCACACAGTCGAGAAGACGCGACAAGGCGATGCTATAAAAATTATTTATTATATTTTTTTACTTATTGTAATATGTAAAAAACACTTTATATATATTGCAATGCTCTTGCAATGAAATTGTCGCTTTTTTTCGTGTTTCCGTATAGACAAACTGTCTCTTACTATATAATTGTATATATAACATATTTTGATGCAACAATTACTAAGGAGTATTTCTATTCTGTTACTTTTTAAAAATCCTGGCATGATTTATAAAATATAAGTTACATTTTCTAACAAAGCATTTTTTATTTATTTAATAATATCGACATTGAGTATTTTTTCTGAATTTATTCAAACATCTGTCATTTACAATACAAAAAACTTTAAGGTTTAAAGTAAAAAACATTTAACAAAATATATTTTTTGTTAAGCAAAAAAATATATCAATAGTTGTTTCTTGTTTAAATATAATAATTACATCAAAAAAATAAACATGAAAAAATATTACAAAATATGTTATACAAAAGCTTAAAGCAAAGTGGACCTATGATAAAAACACAACCTTATGCATAATATAATATTAATTTCAGATTAATTCAAGGAATAAATTAAAGACATGGATAAAAGTATTTAAAAAATTAAATTTTAAGCTAATCACAACAATATTTATCTTTTATTCATATTTTGAAAGACTTTAGACATTTTTCAGTCAGAACATCACTTTGACATTAATAAAAAATAGTGGTTATATTTTATTTTCCATTTTTGTTTAGGGCTTGAAGTTTTTCTGTAGTAAATTGTTTTATAACTTAAAGAAATATTTATCTTTTAGCAGCTTTTCGAGTAAAATATACTAAGACCTACGATAAAAAAAGCCTAAAAGTCCAGACAAGACACATATACGTTGAAGAGCATAATGATCTTGAGTAATAATTATGAGTAATTAAATATTATGTTAATAAGTAAAACTGAGTAAATTTTATTACAAGCATTATTAAATAGTACAATGTTTTAATTAATAATAAATTCAACTGCCAGTTTCTTTCTTCTTATTCTTTCATCATATTTGTGTAAAAAAGGCTTTTATTTTTTCGGCTTTCATTTTTTTTCACTGTAATTTTATTATGTTAATGCTTTTTAGTCTAAATATTATATTGGCATAACAACAGCAAATATATTAAAAATCTTAACCTACCCGGCCTAGTCCTAATTTAGAATAAAGAGACGTACTTTGTTTTTTTACACATTTTTCGAAATTTCTGCCCAAGCGTCGCGGCGATTAATACTGATCAAGTCCAAAATTTTCGACTTCAACTGACCAAAGACTCAAGTATCAGTTTCGTCAGATCCGTTTTCATATTAATTTCAAGTCATTTTTGGATCAATTATTTTTTACTATCTATGATATGATATCTAATTTTCTAGCGTTCGTAACTATTTTTGGAAATGGTCTGCTATTTTCTATTATCACTATGGAGTCTATGAAGTTAATAAATTGGAACTATGTTTCTACCTGGAGATAAAATTGAATGTCATGCAATTTAAAGCTTAAATAAGCGGAAAAACGCAGCGGTAAAACGCAGCGGTTATAGATAGGTCAGCGTTTCCGCAGCGGCTGCGGCTCAGAGCTGCGTGTAGCCATTTCGCGGCGAGGCGCGGCGGCGTGCGGTAGTGTGCGCGCGGCGTCAGAACACGTCGTCGCTTGGATCGTCGTCCAACTCACACAGGAGTTTGCTACTGAAATTACAAGAAAATAGAAATTAGGCATAAAATTAATATTCTAGGAGTCGAATCACAAAAACAGCAAACGTTTGTTTGTAAGTGAGGGTAGATTAAACTTCTTGGGTGTACAGTTCATAAGTATCAAGATATTAAATCAAATTCTATAATTTGGTTATGTAATTTTTATAATTTTCAGTGCAAGCAGGATGTATGTGACGAGTTTCTAAGACGCGATAATTTCTTAATTGATAGTCTACAAAAAACTCTACAATTATTGAAGTCATGGCTTGTCTACGTTGCATTTTTATGTGGCTTAGTGAAAATATGATGCACACAATCTACCCACAGTAATAAACCCGCAACACAAAACGTACTTGCTATAAACAAAGTCCCAAAAGAAATTCTACTACGTCGAGACATCATTGGACTTGAATTTGAGATATTTCCTGGAAGCGTTCGATAGCCCCTTAATAACAGAGAAGTTAAAGAAGATATTACAAATAAAAAATGTAAGAATAGTTAAATACTTACTCTTCTTTACTCGCGAAGGACTCGGCATGGACACGCCTATTGCAAGCTCTATCGCAGCAGTGACAGTGCCAATAGGCGAGCACACTCAGGCTAAACACGAATACGGTTGTCGGTAAAACAAGGGCCAGGATGAGACCTCGGATCGTGCTTTCCCAGGAGTATCTCGCGACCACCAGATCGGGACGCGTGAGGCTGTAGTAGCAGGGAAATATCTTTGGCGCCTTCTTCCCCGCGTAGTCGTGAGCGAATTCTGAGCAATTCACTCGAGGTGGATATCCACAACCCTCTGGGTTTATCAGGAACTTCAAATTCACCTCATCCCATTCCTTCGGTATTGGCGCATTATCGAAGAATGGAGTTCGGGCCAAATTAACACGTATTTTATGGCATTTCGTGTGAGTCGTGGTGCAGCCTTCTCGACATGACGCCCACGAGCAGTTCGACATCGTTTGGGCGTAGATGTGTTCTGACACAGCACATATCCCAGCTTCCGGAACAAACTCGGCGAGTATCGTCTGGATTGCTGGTTCAACCACGAACGGAATCAGGAAGAGGAACGCGAAGACAGCGAGTATAGCGACGGTGCCGAGGGTGAGCGATGTGTAGAATTTGAATCTTTCGAAAAAATGTGCCAAAAGCTGCTCCCGTGTCGGTTCTAGAGGTGTCAAATCTTCGCTTCCGGGCTCCACTGAGGCCCCCATAGGAAGAGTAGATCTTTCCGAGGCAGCCGGTGAGAGGCTCGTGCGAGATCTACTTAAGGATGACATGGTGGGAGTGCAAAGATAGCAGGTAAGCAATTAGTCGTCTCTTAATGAACCAGCCGGGCCCTCGCAGAGGAGGGGAACGCCTGAAATGAAAATAGTTGAATGTTAGTTATGAATGAATAAATAATTCAGAAAAAAATTCTTATAAGCGGCAGCGACAACAATAAATTAGGTCAAAGTTAGGCCTTAAAATCATTTACAATTTAAGTTACATAATATTTAAAAATCTTAATTCGTCACATAACTCTATTAATTCGTTTTTGTAAATGTATGTTTTTACAATAATTTATAAGGACATACTAAATTTTTCTAAGAATAATACAATAATTGTTTTATGTTCTAATCCAAATATTTATTAAACTATTTGAACACGTAAAGGTAAATCCGTTAAAAACTATTGATACTTTGATAATATAAAACTTCAATTTCCTCGAGTCACGCAATACTTCTATCAAGGACGTTTCTACTGTAGTAGAGCTATTTAAGTGTTATTCAATATAAGCCACACGTTAAGTATTAAAATGTAGGTCACTAAAAGATTTCTCACGTGACTGATCTCAGAGAGGAGATACAGGATCGTTTGGAGACATTTGCATCTCGGATTGTCCACCAGTGCAACTCTTGAATCTCATTTTTGCATCGTCACCCACTTCAACTGTCCTTTGACACAGCATTAAAGTTATACAAGATACAACAACCAAAACGGTAGGAAGCACCAGCGCAACTAGGAATTGACGGTAAGTCGCATCTAAATCGAATCTCGCAACGACAATATCTGGATTGTTCTCAGTGTAGAAACATGGGAACCGAGCCTTCGCATTGTGATCCGTGCCGTCTCTTCCATACGACTTCAGAAATTCTTTGCATTCGTCAGCCAAAGTATTGACGCATCCTTCAAGATTGATTTGTAAGCGGCTGTCGTTAGCCAGGGTCAATTCTACTTCAGATGGAGCTATAACATGATTAGGGACGGCTCGAAGAGTGTAGAGATATTGCAAGTGTGTAAAATTGGTTAAATCTGATATCTCTGTGCGAGGCAACAGCGCTGCGTTGATACAGTCGACTGCGACAGCACCTAACGAGCCATTATGGACGGCATGACATGACAGCATTAGAACTTCCTCCCCTGAATCTGTCCACACAATGTCACCGCCGTCTTCTTTAGCGAGCTTAGCACACTTCGCTAGAAACACTCTGTCACCACTTAACACAATTACGTTCTTGTTTCTGGTCGGGATGTCGACACATCTTCGGTCGCAGTTGTACGGCGTTCTTATTTTTCTACAAGTTCCTCTACTACACGAAAACAGGCCGTGGACGTCTATACACGTTATCTTCCCCCTTCGCCCTGAACACTTTAACGGTGGATCCGTTTCTCTGAACGCACACTCGAAGGCGTCCGTTATGTTTATACATTTTCCTTCCGTACAGTTGAACGTCCCGGTTAAATTTCTGCACTCGTCTCGGATGCAGTGGTACTTCTTCGCATTCTCCTGGTCTATGCCGTAGCACGTTTTATTTGCGGCGCTCCCGCACTCGGACAACAACAGGGACGAGCCGTTCCTTCTGACGTTGACGTAGATCTGGATGCAGGCCCCGGAGGTCTTACTGAGGCACCACTCGCCGCAGGATCCCCAGTCGCAGTTGTCTTTGTTGACGGCCCTAGTCGTGGTGCACATGATCGGGGTCGGGTCGATCCCCGAGGCGATTGCGCGGGTGTAGGGCATGTATATGGCGACGGTGAGGTAAACAATGGCGACCGCGCTGAGCACGGCCGTCATCTGGCAGACGCAGATGGTCCCGCATATCTTCTGGTCCTGCGGTGGTATTATCAGGTCCTCGACGGGCGTCGGTTTCGGCATGGCGGAGACCTGCTGCCTCTCGCGGACTGGCAGCACTGACGGGCGGGGACGGACCGCGCACGCGCGCTGCTGCGATCGATCCAGCGCAGTGCAGGCAACCTCGAGTGTGCTATTTCTTAATGATGTCAATGTCCGACGTCTGAGTATTATATAAATTATTATAACTGGCTATTAAAAATATTTAGGTTTTTAAATGTATTCCAGGTTTTATTTTGAAATATTTTGTACATATTTTGAGAAACTTAAATATTTCGTTTTAACACTGTTTTATAAAATTATGTTAAAGATCACTTTCTTTTTTTTTCTCAATTCAATTAAAGTTTGTTTATAAATAATATTAAAAATAAATTCATAATTACTTAAAATAAGCCCAACGACTTCAAGTAAATATTGCACATAATGTTCACAACTCTGAATCACCTTGAAAATGTTTAAGTAAAAACCTAATTTATCAAGCATGAATGCTAATGGAAATACATACCAAAAATATCACTAAATAGTAAATAGTTTATGAATACCACCAGCTATGGAAGGGAAATTTTCTTACACCAACCTGAAAGCCTGAGAACGATTTATTCTCGCCTGATATATTCTTATTAGCCTTAATTCTTTCACTTCCTTGAAACTCCACAGTCTTAGTTACACTTCAATTCATTTTAAATTACACTTTTCATACTATTTACAAATATTTTCCTAAATTTACATCTGCATGTTTTGCTCCGGTTCAGTGTGAAGTGAGCTACAGTTGCTCTGCGCAATGCGGCATCTATACTGACGAGCTTCAAGGACAAATTCGTATTTGTTATGAGTTTTATAAAACGCGTAACTTCGGAATTAATGGCACTTAAGTACAGCTATTCCAATAAAACTTCTCGAGATGATCTCAATAATGAAATACCTAAGGATATTAAATTTTTTCATGTCATGAATTTTTTGTAAAAGTTATTAGTTTTGAAATTATTGCAATATTGTTTTAGTACTTACGTTTAAAACAAAAGTATGTCTTAAAATAACATATTTTTTAATAAAACGCAATAACTTAAAACATTAATTTTAGTTTAAGTATATATTATTTTTATATACCTACTTAAAATTTAAGTTAACTTTTATATATTATATTTTGAAAGTCTAATATTATAAATAATCACAGCCAAACACCGAAGCGCGTCAACTGTCCTGAGTATTATTTTTAAAATATTTTTATTTTAAATTCATGAATAAACTTAAAACTAAAATGAAAAATTCATAAATGTAAACTTACAGAATTTATTTTCCGCTGATGTTCGAACTGGCTGCATTTTGTTAGCCTCATCGCTCGCTGAAAAAATATATTTTTTACAATTCAATGTTAATTTATTATTACTCAATTTACTTTATTTATTACTCAATTAATTTTATTTATTACTCAATTTATTATACACACCTGTTTACATGATGATTTTTTCACGTGTTTGCTTCGAACATTTTGGCGTGAGAATGTTTTCTTTGGAGCCTGCATGGCGCATGTGCATAGGTATGCCAAAACTCCTTTATTATTTACAAATGGTCTTGCAGTATCGCCAAGATGCAGGTGTTATTAATGTATTTACCTTCTTTTTTCTTTGATATGTTTTTAATGTCTCCATTATTTTTTGTATTTTTTTTATTTATAATTTATTTTATGTGATAATGATGAATTGAATGGGGTCATATTAGTAACATTGTGGTTACACCATTTTTGGGCATTAGCCAGGAGTGTTCAGGGACATAATATTATGTTAGCCTGCTGGAAACTAGAACGGGATTGATATTAGGTCTATATCATACTAGCTGTCCCGTTGTTTTGCCATAAAAATTATATTATTTATTCAACAAATGCACTTATCAATAAAAAAGTAGATGTTGTCCGATTCTCAACCGTAGTAGATATGCTCGCTAAGATTCACGAAAATCGGTCGAGCCGTTTCAGAGGAGTTCAATTACACACACCGTAACACGAGAATTTTATATAATACTAGCTGTCGCGGCAAACGTTGCTTTGCCATAATATATTTGCCATATTATTTTATTGAAGTGACTAAATAAGTATGTCACCATGACAACGTCGATCGCTATCCCGTCGCACAAACAATGGTCGCCGTCAGTCTTAGGTTGTAATAATTTACTGTTATTTATTCAACAAATGCACTTATCAATATATAAAGTCTCGGTACTTAGCCGATTCTCAGACCTACTGAATACGCATATAAAATTTGGTAAAAATCAGTAAAGCCGTTTCGGAGGAGTTCGTGGACTAACATTGTGACACGAGAATTTTATATGTATATAAGACTAGCTGTCCCGGCAAACGTTGCTTTGCCATAATATAAAGTAGGGGAGACCGGGGCTGGAAGTTCCCGGGGTAAGTTGTTCTGACAGTCATAACTTTGTAAAGGAAAAAGATATCAATACTCGTGAAGTGCGTCATTTAAGCATCAGGTGACGCGCCGCGTTGGCGGCCATTTTAGTTGATTTGACGGCGGTGGTTAAGTGCTATTAGAACACCACCTTAGTAAATATTTTCGTATTTAATCTTTTTGGTCTATTTTTATTTATTATTGACCGATTCATTTGCGTTTTTAGAGTGGCATTAGTTAGGTATCTTATTGTTTGAATGTTTTTTTAATTGATTTCGTTACTTTACATAAATTACAATTTTTATACGAAAACTCAATTTGGGGCTACAAGTTCCCTCCTAAAGGGGCTGGTTGTTCCTCAAAACAACTCACCTTACTTGATTGACACGCCAGAAAAAAAATGCATTGGCAGAAGAACAAACAAGAAAAAAAGCAAAGAAGAACAAAGGCATTACAATCAAGGGAAAAGAAAACAACAATAATTAAGAAAAAGGCAAAGGCAAGGGAAAAGCTCAAGAAGAAGCTAAACGAAGAGTATTACAAAAAAGCGAGAGTTTTCTTGTGATAAATATTCTTTTTTTTTTGTAGTTTATAGCACTGAATTAACATACAATAAATAAACTTTGAAAATAACTATTTTATTTAAATAAAACTATATGATTCTCATATTTCATGCAAGCGGAACAATTTTCCCCACACATGGAACAACTCACCCCAACGCGTGGTTGAATGTCCCTTCCGAAATTTTGCAAAAAATATGCCTGTAGAAAAAAAAGTATTGAGATATTGGCAGAAATGACTATACTATTACAGAGACAGATTAAGGTTCTATAATAGATGCAAATATTAAAAACTAATCTTATCGTTTTTATCATACAATTCCATGTTATTTGAAAATCGGAACTTTCAGCCCCGGTCTCCCCTACCTATTTCGCCCATATTTTTTTTTTTAAGTGACTAAATGAGTATGTTACCATAACGTCTATCGCTATCCCGTCGCACAAACAATGGTCGCCCGAGTTCGAGTTGAAATAATTTACTATTATTTATTCAACAAATGCACTTATCAATATATAAAGTACCCAGTAGCCGATTCTCAGACCTACTGAATATACTTATAAAATTTGGTAAAAATCAGTAAAGCCAGTTCGGAGGACTTCGTGGACTAACATTGTGACACGAGAATTTTATATAATTATAAGATAAGATAAGAAGATTAAGTATTAAATTTTCAGTATAGCGAATATAAGAAAATTGACTAGCAATTTTATTGCAGTTCAGCCTAAGAAGCTGTTTTTAAAACTTCATACCTATACAATTTCAAAGTTTTGTTTTCTTTTGTGCTAATCCTTATGGGTTGGAAATTATAATAATTAGTATTATAAAATGATTAACTTTTAGATAAATTTGGTGCCTAAAATATTGGTAATGACTAATGCCAATACCGATGTTGGTTGGGTTGAAATTATAAAAATGATAGGCGCATAAATATTCGCGATCAACTATTGCTGAGTGCTGAGTGCTGACTACCACTACCACAGAATACATAATATACGCTGACTACTGACTAGTAAACTAATTTATATTTAATTATAGATTACGGTGCCCGGTGAATTTCGTATCACCTAAAAAATGAAATTGTCGTTTTTTTTATTCAAAAATTATATTTTTTATTTATACAGATTAGCTGTTGTAGATGAAAACCTACAGGAACCTAACATTTTTGCGCAAGACGCAATGAAAAGTAGCCTTTGTCCTTCGCGTAGTTAACTGTTATAGTAAACCGTGGTCCGTGACCAATAGATTTTCATTAGTCCCATTTTCTATTATTATTATATATTTTGGTATCCACACTAATAATTATTATTAATGCGAAAGTGTGTATGTCTATCTGTTCTCTTCACGCCCAAGCCGCTGAACCGATTTTGCTGAAATTAGGTATGGAGATACTTTAAGTCCCGGGAAAGGACATATGATACCTTTTATTTGCATAGTAATTATGGCGCAACGGAGTTGTGGGGAGTGGGCGTACGATTTATAAATAAAAACTGTTTTGGAGGAGTTTGGCAACTAACAAATAACAACACGACACGATAATTTTATGTATTCGAATAGAAGATAAACATATTATTTGAAACATTTATTTACCTTCAATGTGAGAAGCATAGCGACTGCCTCGCCACAATGACGATACTAAAGCACTAAGACCATTGTAGTATTATAGTATTACCCTTGGAAATCAGTAATTATCAGTATGAACCAGTTTCAGTATCAAGTTATAGGTAATAAAGGTGTATTATTTAATCAAGTGACGCCCGCAACTAGGTTGCGCCAAAATTCTTTTATGACGCGGGGACTGTACATTTTCCTATGTCCTTTCCCAGGACTGAAAGTATCTACGGAGATACTTTCGAGTTTCCTTTCGTCCTTGAGAGGTCGTTTCTGTCTCCCACTAGGAAATTGACGTAACCCAAAAAAATGAGGGTTCACTCTTCGTCCATAAGAGGTCGTTTTTATCTCCTATTGCAAAAGTGATGTAACCCAAAAATGAGCAAAATCTTTCGTCCTTGAGAGGCCGTTTCTCTCTGCCACTAGGAAAGTAATGTAACTCATAAACTTGCAAAACCAAAAAACGTGCAAAACCTTTCGTCTTTGGGAGGCTGTTTTATCTCCTACTACAAAAGTGATATAACCCAAAAAATCTGAATATCTCTTAGTCCTTGGGAAGTCGTTTTTGTCATTTACTACGAAAGTATTGTAACCCAAAAAATGAGTGAAACTCTTCGTCCTTGGCAGGTCGTTTTTGAGGTCGGCGTGTGAATAGAGGCCAAAAGGGTCAACGCTCACTTGACTGAGGCTTGTTAACTGATTGTGTGCAATTTATCAGTTAAGATGATTTGGCTGGATCACAGTGGATGGTATTGGTGTCTGGTGATAGGTACAAATAAAAATAAAAATTTATGTTATTTATTTCCAAATAATAAGTTTGAAAATTAATCTTTTGGAATGACACACATATTTTTTAATTTCAAATTAGGTAAATATGAAATTATTTTAGACAAAACCATAGTGTCACAACCACAAAGAACATAATGCTATTTCCAGAATTTTCTAATTTTAAAATGTTTAAGTACTTAATTATAAATTTATGTTTTGTTTAAATTATTTATTATTTTAGCAAACCCCTTTGGGACAAAGGCCTAATCCTCAGATATTCCCTCCAGGTACAGAATAATATTATGTAACATCTTTTATACCCTTTTATACCGATAAAATCGACGATTATTGAGTTATTCTACTTTGCGAAAAAAATCTTATAGTAATTTGATATAAAAATTAAAAACCATTTTAGTAACAAAAAATGCCAGTTTTACTATTCAAACCAGTTTTGTAAATGTAACTGACCATAAGTTACCTATTCGCAAACTGCAAGGTTAAAAATAAGGTAAGATGAGCTTGCTTTTTGTAGGCAGGTATTTCTTTAAGTACCTACTTTTAGTAAAAAGTATTCCTTTGTCCTATGCAGCAAGCGCCAAAGTGCCAGAAAAAAAAGAAAATAATATTTTCTTTTTTTCTTTTAAATTATTTGTCAACAATACTTCGAAACTGATACACGAGGCTCCAATTTTTATTTGCGTATGAGTACATACATAATATCTATATGTCGCAGGGAAAAGAGGATATCAGGGATTTCACGATATCCCTAGGGATATCACGAACTCCCGGTAGATGCCAAATATTCTTGTTTGTTACGTCTTCTTACTAAAAATATCTAGTGATATGTCATTTCACTAAACTAAATCTAGTGAAACGTCAGAAAAGCGGACACCGCCGAATAAAAATCAAGCTACACATTTCTCTCGCTTGCTCTATTATACACACGGGTCCTTTGATAGGATCATCTAACATCCGAATCTGACAAGTAAGATGTTAGATGATCCATGCGTCGGATGGGCATGTAAAAAGTCGGCCCTGCGCCTGATCTCTTGCCAGTCGTGTCAGTCTTCCATCCCATCGGGTTATGCGAGTAAAGGAATATAGAAATTGCTCTTGTGTACTGCGCACACACTTGGGCACTATAAAATTACTCTTGGCCTGGTTTTAATGAAACCGGCCACCGTCACCAAAACCAGAGTGGGAGTTATTATTATTATTATCACACGTGTAATGCAACTATAGCAGATCTGAGGGGGCATCACCATATCTCTGAATCATACAGTTGAAACCAACTGAGGGTTCTTCATCAGAAACTTCAGACCTTTGATTTTTGACGTCAAATGAAGCGGCCGACCAAGTTGAATATTTTTTGTAAAGGTGGCATGTCGATCTCTAGTTTGGTTAGGCTCTTGTACAGGCACAGGTACTACAGGTACTCCAGCTCTTCAATTATCCTAGTTTTTACGGTTCCGTACCCAAAGGGTTAGTCTGTCTGTCTGTCTCCAGGCTAGACGAGCCGCGCCAGCTCGAGCGACGCATTTGTTTCACTCCCACTAGTACCCGTGTCACGTGTGGGAACTAGAGCGAGCGAGAGAAATGAGTGGATCGATTTTTATTCGGCGGTATCCGCGTTTCTGACATTTCACTAGATTTAGTTTAGTGAAATGACATATCACTAGATATTTTTAGTAAGAAGACGTAACAAACAAGAATATTCGGCATCTACCGGGAGTTCGTGATATCCCTAGGGATATCGTGAAATCCCTGATATCTTCTTTTCCCTGCGACATATATATATATATATATATATATATATATATATATATATATATATATATATATATATATATATATATATACACTGGACGGATCGGGCTGAAATATTGCATGCAGGTAGATGTTATGACGTGTGATCCGCTAAGAAAGGATTTTGATAAATTCCAACCCCAAGGGGTTAAAATAGGGGATGAAAGCTTGTATATGATAATACTTTTTAACGCGAGCGAAGCCGCGGGCAAAAGCTCGTTATTAATATAAACATAGTACAAGTAACATTAATTTAGTAAATGCTTATAATAAAGACAACGGGTGCACTGAATATGTCCTGACACGAAATAAAAAAAAATATGTTATTCATCACAAAATACGCACAACTCTGTTATGCAAGTTTTAAGTATATCAATTATATTAAAGTTTTTTTTTTATTATTTATAATAAAAAACTTTACAATATTGATTTATAGGTATATAATTTTAAAAATATATTTTTTTCGGCTATTACAAAAGCAGTCAGTGTATTTTGTAGTTGGTGACAAGAGATAAACACAGGCTAATCCCAGATCTTTCCAGAGCATCTAGGGCTGTTCAACCTTTCGCAAAAAACTATCGAGTTGTATATTGAAAATAATATTAACAAAAATAATGAGTTAAGATTATTTTCCTTATTTTTAATCCATAAATAAAAATTAATGTTTGATTTTCATTTTATTTGAACTTAACTAAATAATGAAAAATTTGTTAAAACTGTAACTTAGGTTAGTTAAAATTTTTCATTATGTTGGTTGCTGGTAAAACATGATATATATTAAAATAATAACTAAGATAATATGTGGTTAATGTTATTATCAAAGGTATAATGGTTATACTACTGATGGCAATATTGTATTGTATAGAATAATACAACATAGTAATAAATGTCGTTTAAGAAAATAGAAATAAGAATTGCTTTTGCAGAGTAGATATTTGCAGTTTTACTTTTATCTTACCGTATTATGTGTTGTTCATATTTTATTACCAAATAAATAAATATGTTATTTTAACTTTTTCTTTTACACTTTTAAAGTTTTTAGTTTTGATTCTTCTAAACGACTAGTACATTTTAGTGGCCGATACAATTATTTTCTTGTAAATTATTATGAAAAAAAAATATACCAGATTATTATATTTTCATTTTATTCCTACATAAAGTAAGGAATTATTAATAAAATAAATTTTAATAACTAGGGTCCGACTTGTCCCGTCTTATCTATGAAGTTTTAATTTTTATCGGAACTAATTCTATACGTAGGTGAAATACTCTTCTAATTTTCTAGGTATTTTTTTTTCTCTCAGTACATACCTTCCAAGGAATTAGTGAAATCAGTTCAACCGTTCTCGAGGTTAGCGCTTACAAACAAATTTAGATTAATTTTATAGTATAAATAAATGTAATCAAACAAATTACGGTACCAAAAAGGTTAACAATCGCTGTGGTCAGTAGATGTCCACAGTATTATTCCTAAATGGATTTAATTTAACTATCCTGGCCCTATATAAGGACTGACCATGTCACACCGGCCACAGTCAACAATCTGTTAGCAACATACAAACATGAAGACTTTAGTAGTACTCGCCATCTGCTTCGTGGCCGCTCAGGTATGAAAATAAAATAATTAATAAATAATAAAAAAAAAACTTTGTATTATGAATTTGAAATACTGTAATTTATTTTGATTATTTTGTAGAAATAGTTATGAACGCTTTTAAAACGTTGACGATTCCAGTTAAAAGTTACGCGATTGTTTTTTTTTATTTTGAATAATTGTAATTTTGATAATTTTATTTACTATTTTGAATTATTGAATTGAATAATTGAATATTTGGTTATTATTTCAAATATATTTTTTTTTTAACTTTGTATTGATCATAATATTAGTGTTCGATTTTATCACCTCATGGTTTGTTAGAATCAACTGCCGATATTTTGGGAATACAGGGTGTAACAAAACTAACTGATAATATTTTAGGGTTGTACGAATCTCCCATATATAGAGTCGCAGCGAGGAAAAGGTTTTTTTTTTACTTTTATATAGGAAAATTATGACGCTGTGGCGTCCCATATAAATCACAAAAAAAATTCTCTCTCAGCGCTGCTACTTATCCTAAAATATTATCATTTATCACTTTGTTTTGTTACACGGTACACCCTGTACAAACAGCTAAAATTATGCCGGCGACGGTCGCCGGTTTTTCATTAAAATCAGGCAATCAGTGATTTTATAGTGCCTAAGTGTGTGCACAACACAAGTGCACCATTCATTTTATCTCATAACCCAGTCCCTTCGACTGGCAAGAGATCAAGCACAGAACTTTTTCATGCCCATCAATTTTGTGATTCTTCTAATTCCTCTTCATCATCAAACCAAAGTGATTTACACGCCTGAGAGGCAGAAATGTACCACAAAAATAATTTTATACCACCTTGTAACAAATTTCCTGGAAATAAATTCCATTCTATTCTTATAAATTCCTCTTCATCATCAGGCCCTATCAGACGAGCAGAAGGAGAAGCTGAAGAAGCACAAGTCGGAGTGCCTCGCCGAGACCAAGGCTGATGAGCAGCTCGTCAACAAACTCAAGACTGGAGATTTCAAGGTGAGGAGATTATTCTTTTACTCTACTAGGAGACTTACATCCAGTGGCGGGGCAAGACCAAAATTTTATGTGGGCGAGATACATTTTGCGAGGCCCCCTAGGCCCAAATGGATTATTTTTAGACAATCAATTTTTTATAAATAAAATTTGAGTCTCGAAACGCGTAAATTCCCAAAATTCTCAATTCCTCGGGGTTCCGCGAAGCCGTGGGCGGTCGCCCACATCGCCCACACCTAGCGCCGCCTCTGCTTACATCGACATTGAAACGGAAAAGAAAGAATTCATACTAATATATTATTAAAAATGCAAAAATGTGTCTGTTATCTCTTCACGCCCAAACCGCTGAACCAATTTTGCTGAAATTTGGTGCGGAGACACTTTGAGTCCCGGGCAAGGACATCTAAAGATACTTTTTAGCCCGGAAAAATGTACGGTTCACGCGACTATCAATATAATTTTGTTTATTTTACGTTTGAACAACATTTTTTTTAAGTCCGATAACGAAACACATAGAAATAGAAATAATAATTACAACCGGCCATTTTACATTTTACTCCCCATAAGTTACAGTAGTTTAAGCGTAACGAATCAGCGGTGGAACAAAAATACATAATATTTTACTGTCAAAGAAATTACTATTTCCAATGTCTTTGTCCTAGCTTATAATTATTATTATATAGTTGTGTAAAAATCAGTAAAAATCAGAATATAATATTATATTGAACAACTTGCATAAATTACGACAAAAAAGGTTTTTATCACTTATTAACACTTTAATAACACGATAATTTCGTCGAGAGTTTTTTTGACGTTTGCAAATTGCACCAATGTAACAAACACACGGCGGAAAAGATTATGGTGTACCTCCCCATTGGCCCAAAATGCATCGCCTCGTCACGTCGTAATGTGAAGTGAGTGATCAGTGACGGATTAGCCCTTAATCAAATTAAGAATTCCCTAGGGCATCACGTCTGAGGTGGCACCAGAAGAGTAATCAGTAAAGGTTCAAAGGCCGATTCTAGTTGACGTACGGATATGGGGGCCTACAGGCATGGATTGCTTAAAGAGCATCAAGTAGTCTTAATACGTTACTGGAAATAACCCTTGATCATCCTATTGCAGACAGAGAACGAGCCCCTGAAGAAGTACGCGCTGTGCATGATGACCAAGTCCGAGCTGATGACCAAGGACGGCAAGTTCAAGAAGGACGTGGCCCTCGCGAAGGTGCCCAACGCGGGTGAGTGTGGGACGAGTTGCCTGTAGTACCTACTATCAAAGAAGTTGATTCATAGGCATCTCGCGACCAATATTGAATTGACATTTAAAACATACCAAATTGTTCTGTTTAAGTACGGTATGTCAATTCAATGTTGGTCGCGCTGGTTTTGACCTGAGGCACTGATCGCTATTAAACAAGTACGCTGGATCGATGATACCCACCTGCTTTTTGTGTCTATTTGAAGCGGAATCAGCGCCCCCATTATGGGGGCTGAGAACTAAATCTGATGTGACCACAACCAATAACAACAATTATTGTCATCACTAGTATTAGTTCCAAGTACTCTCACTACTGCTATCAGCGCCAATATGGCGGCTTTCAAACGTCATTTTTACGTCAGACTTAGTTCTCAGTCCCTATAATGGGGGCGTTGATTCCGCTTCAAATAGGCACAAGAAATAGCTGTCATTTCAAATGGTATCATCGGTCCAGCGTACTTGTATAATGGAGGTCAGTGACCTGACGCGACAAAATTACGCGACCATCTGCTTTAATATAATATTATGAATCAACTTTGATGCGTTACCAAGTTTTAGGATAATGTAGGAAGAGTTGTACAAATGGGACGAGTTGCCTAAAGTTCATGTAGGACGCCCTACTCGGGGGTAATGTGTGACGAGTTGCTTAGAATACATGTAGGTCGAGTTGCCCTACTCGAGTAAATAATTAGGATAAGACCAACGCCTGAGAATTAATGGGACGAGTTTACAGACGGGGAAGCCAATTGAATATCCCAATGAATAGCTAATTCACCACCGAATAGTAACTATAATCATATTTTGATATTCCAGCTGACAAGCCCGCGGTAGAAAAGCTGATAGACACATGCCTGGCCAACAAGGGCACCACCCCGCAGCAAACAGCTTGGAACTACGCCAAATGCTACCACGAGAAGGACGCCAAGCATTCAGTATTCCAATAAACTCCAACTCCACCCGGGTATACAGAACTAACGAGTAGGCAGACTCAGAAGAGATCTCGATACGTTTGACGCAGTATGTCATAACAGCCGTAAATTAACGTGAGCGGGGGCGCTGCTGGGGAACTGTCAAAAATTACGTTTTTGTATGATGGCAGCGTTAGTAGTTCCTTTTCTCGCCACGTTCATTTAAAGCCTTGTTGAGCTCAGCATTGTGAAACATGTTGAAAGTGACACTCGCGCCCTCGCGTAATACGCCCGTTTGTTTGAAGTCAAGGTACTCCTTAGTTCTGTCTACTCTGACTCCACCTAACTGCCGTTACGAATTTATTATTCCGATATTAAAGTTTTGCAACAACTTCTTGTTATTTATTATAGCCTAGTACTTCTTCGAGAAGTTTCCTGTTCATAGGAACTGTACGTTAAGTTTGCATCCTCTTCATTAATCAATGAAGATTAATCTATTCATATACTAGCTGTCCCGGCAGACGTTGCTTTGCCATAATATAAAGTACCTATTTCGCCCAATGATATTATATAAAAAAATCAAAGATTTCGCCTATATTATTTTATTGAAGTGACTAAATAAGTATGTCACCATGGCAACGTCCATCGCTATTCCGTAGCATGTAAACAATGGTCGCCGTCAGTCTCGAGTTGTAATAATTTACTATTATTTATTCAACAAATGCACTTTCTATAGGTACTTATTATAAAACAAAGTCGCTTTTTTTCCTCATGTCCCTTTGTTCCTCTTAATCTTTAAAACTACGTAACGGATTTTGATGATTATTTCAGTGTTAGATAGCCCAGAGGAAGCCTATCATAGGCTATATTTTATCACGCTAAGACTAATAAGAGCAAAGAAATAGAGGAAAATGCGGAAAAAATGGGGAAAATGATTTGAAAGGGCTAACTTGAACGCGCTAATCTCAGGAACTGCTGGTCCGATTTGAAAAATTTTTTCAGTGTTAGACAGCCCATTTATTGAGACAGGCTATAGGTTATATTTTATCACGCTACAACTAATAGGAGAATGTGGAAAAAACGGGGGAAATCATTTGAAAGGGCTTATCTCGCGAACTACTGGAGCAATTTTTATGTTATTTGGCACAGATAAGAAGTAGACCACATGAAGGATCATAGGCTATTGATTTTAATCATTTTTTTATACCCGTGCGACGCCGCGCCGGGGTGGGTCGCTAGTATCAATATAAAAAGTACCCAGTAGCCGATTCTCAGACCCACTGAATATGCAATATGCATATAAAATTTGGTTAAAATCAGTAAAGCCGTTTCGGAGGAGTACGCGGCCTAACATTGTGACACGAGAATTTTATAATATACTAGCTGACCCGACAGACGTTGTCTTGTCTAAACGATGATTATTTAATTCGAATTGGTATAATTAAGAAAAAAATAGATTAAAATTAGTATCTCCATGCCCATGAAATTAAATAGTTTAGGCGAAAATCATAAAAGTTTATTGTGCGGGAACCGTACATTTTCCGGGACAAAAAGTGTCCCTTGTCCTATCCCGAGACTCAAAGTATCTCCATACCAAATTTCATCATAATAGACTGAATAGTTCACGCGCAAATTATATAAGTATATTGTGCAGTAACGGTACATTTTTCCGGGACAAAATGTATCCAAAGTTGGTCTTCAGCAAAATCGGGCCAGCCGTTTACGCGTGATGTCATGACAACAAGAATATGGATTCATTTTTATATGTATATATAGATAAGAAGATTATAAAACAAACTCACTTTTTTCCCTCATGTCCCTTTGTTCCCTTTAATCTTTAAAACTGCGCAACGGATTTTGATGATTCTTTCAGTGTTAGATAGCTCATTTATCGAGGAAGGCTATAGGCTATATTTTATCACGCTAAGACTAATAGGAGAATGTAGAAAAAGCGGGGGAAATTATTTGAAAGGGCTTATCTCGCGAACTACTTGAGCAATTTTTATGTTATTTGGTACAGATAAGAAGTAGACCACGTGAAGGATCAAAGGCTATCGATTTTAATCATTTTTTCAGTGGCTATATATTTTATACCCGTGCAACGCCGGGGCGGGTGGGTCGCTTTAAGTTATTATATAATTGAAGAACAAAATAGCATAGTTGTATGCTTATAGTATGCTACTAGATGACGGCAGCTGACGCCCATTAGATAGAGATCTGTGCGCCCACAACTCCGTTGCGTAAAATTCCGCGAGCAAAAGTAGCCTGTATCCTATGGGCCAACCAATTCACACCGGAATGGCAGCGGCCAGCAGCGGCGCGAAGAGCACTTTTAGTGTGAAATAATTGTAAACTTTATCTACATACTCATAACTACTCTACCGTCCTAAGCATAAACAACGCAATCGACATTTTTACGAAATTGAGTTATTAGTATATTCGGAATCGTTATAACGAGATCTACCAGGATCAATCACTCGTTTTTAAATAACTTCTATAGTTTTCATTTTATTGTTAGTCATAAACAGCGTATGTGATATTTTCCAAACGTATTACTAGTTATAAACATCATAAGCAAACATGCGTTTTTTATGACTATTTTACTTAGAATTTCGACGTATGAAATACTAAGCATAATCAACGCATGTGTGACAGTTGCGTTGTTTATGTCTAGGAAATGCACAATTGTGATGCTTATGTTTAGCAAAGATAAGGGAATTACTTACATTTAAGTTGCACATACAGTTCGACAATGAACGTGGCGAGAAAAGGAACTAGCGCTGCTATCATACAAAAACGTCATTTTTGACCGTTCTCCTTTACCAGCAGCGCCCATTGACATCATTGACATAATATTCATAGCCTTGTCGAACTGTACGGTCAATATGACTAGCAAAGAATGATAAGATCAGCTCACATGCATTTTTTTTTTTGTAACCGAACAAAAAAGAAAACAACTTTAAATAGATGCATAGCAATCCATGAACCGGTACATTTTTGCTTAATTTATTAGTTGTACTTAGTTTATCACAATTATTTTCATGGCAATTCTTAACCTAATAAAAGTTGTACTAAAATATGACTAAAATAATTGAGATCAGGTTTTCTTTGAGTAATAATATTATATTTTATTTATTTTTTAGTATTACTTTTATTTTTTTGTCATAATATGTTAGTACAACTTTTATCAGGTTAAGAATTGCCGTGAAAATAGTTATTGTGATAAATTAAGTACAACTAGTAAATTATAACCCTAATCAGGCATAGTACGATTTATCGACCACCTGGGTAATTGGAGTTTTATAGTGATATTTGTCTTTTTTTAAATTCATAAAACCTTTTTTTTTTTATTACCAATATTTGTATCTTTCGTATCATGAAGCTAAAAAATTTTTACTAAACAATTCATTTTGGGAAAAATCATTATTATAAGTAAGTGGTAATTATATGCCCTACGCCCGTCTGGCGGGTAATATGATATGGACACTATTTCCATTATACAAGAGATGATTTTAGAATAAAAATATAGGTAATTGTAAATATTAGGTTTATTTTTAACAAAAATAACATTCTTCTAGTCGATACTTCGTGTGGTAATTACACGCTTACAAAACAGTAATCTTAGGTAAGTATTCAAAATTCTTCAATTCTTGTGAATAGTTCACCACCTCATATTATGACAGAGAAAGAGATCAAAGTTCTAAGTATGCAGTTTCCTAAGTAAAAATAGGGATAATGGAAACAAATTATCATAAAACGCCAGAGAGCCCCTTAACAGGCATAGGGCATAATACGATCACTTAGTTTTTGTCTTAATTTTAATATTTTTAAGAAACAGTAATTCTTAGGTACTATGTAACACTGTACAGGTAAAAATTAAGACCACACCATATTAGGGTTAAGAAATTATGTACCGGTTCATGGATTGCATCTATTTAAAGTTGTTTTCTTTTTTGTTCGGTTACAAAAAAAAAAATGCATGTGAGCTGATCTTATCATTCTTTGCTAGTCATATTGAACGTATGTGCAACTTAAATGTAAGTAATTCTCTTATCTTTGCCAAGCATAAGCACACAATTGTGCATTTTCTAGATATAAGCAACGCAACTGTCACACATGCGTTGGTTATGCTTAGTAAATTAACATTATTGCAATCCGTATTTTCTAGTCATAAACAATTTTCCGTCTTTAAATATATTAAAAATAGCTAAATATGTAAATATAGCATCGCATATGCAAAGTTAACATTTAAAGGCACCAAACAAAATAAAAATATTTGAAATATTCCTGTCAGTTTCAAAGGGACAATTAAAATAAAGAATAAAGCTTTAGGCGCGAATTACTCGAAAGTTGCCGCCATGCAGGTGCGTTGTTTATGATAAGGACGGCAGTACTAGTATCGTTTGAAAACTTCAAAAAGGGCTCGAGGCGCCGCGGGCGGCCGCGTGGCGGCGCGCGGCGCCGCGCATCCGTCGGCGGAAACTGCTCGCGGCTGCCAGCGTCCGCGCGCGTCGCCGCGAGGCGCCTCGAGGTGCCGCGCGGCCGCCAACGGCGCCTCGAGCCCTTTTTGAAGTTTTCAAGCGATACTAGTAGTTAAAGTATTACTTCTTCTTCGGCAATAAGTGCAATAATAACCAATTCCATCATGTTGCTGCAAACAAACGACACGAGTTTCTTTGCGGAATGTAGAATCTAAACTGAAAGGCACGCGTGCTCTGGAGGTAGCGCGCGGCTGCCAGAGGCCACGAGCGTCCACAAGCGGCCGCTAGCGTCCACAAGCGGCCGCGAGCGTCCGCCCGCGGCGACGCGAGTCGCCTCTGCCGGCCGCTGCCAGACCACGTGAAGTTCAGGATCATTGGCTGTTTTTTATGGACTAATTTGTGTGTGAAATATCTTATAATTACGCGGGCGAAGCCACTCGGAACGTCTAGTAATTATAATAATAAAAATTGTGACAGTAAAATATTATAAGGTAAGTACACAAATTAATATTCAGTTAATCAAAACATTGGGTCATCTACTACAACATCGTAAACTCAAAATCCCCTCGAAATCCCCTCTTGGGCTCCCCTACTTGTTGCGCTGTCTTTTGTAATTTATAAATTACATAAATTGAAGACAATAAAAGCCTGATCTCTAGTGGCATCATCGCGAATCACATAGCACCTTGAGTATTTAAATAGTTCTGGTAGTGACTGCTAGATGTCACTACAATACTTATTTTCATTTTTGATAACAGATGGCACTTAAACCCATTGAAATAGTGTTCTAGTAATAAAATAGACGGCGCTTGTGCCGTAATTTATTTTGAAATTTGAAGTAAATTCTTTTAAAAATTAAAATATTATGCAATATTACCTGTTATGTAGACCGTATTACAAAAGCAACATTTTTTTTGCGTTATCTTGCAAGGGGCTAGTAAATTCTAGTACGCTTATAATATTATTCTGTAAGTGGTATAATAATTTAAAACTTAAGTACCAAAACATTATAATTAAGTAATATTATGTAAACTATTTTTACACACCATAATTATTATAATATGCATCATGCACTCAGCACTGATGTGATTTTAAAATTGTACCATCGAGGAAATTAATGCCTAGGCACCTTTGACAGACCAATTACGGGCAACCTCATTTGGTCGGATCATGTCCATTCAAAGGTAATAATTATTGTGGTCTCTCTCATCCACAAACCTATGATGCAGTATATTATATTATAAGGTCTCATCTGTCGGCTGGGTTTGACGTAACTCGACCAAACTACGTAGGTCCAACATCTGCCAAGGAATCAACTTCTCTGATAGTACATTAAATCATTCGTATTATTGACGGATCCGGCTATAAAATCCAGGTTGACGTATATTATATAGATAGTTTAATTCTAACCATTTTATTCAATTCAATTTACTGTACTCCAGTCTTCTATATCTAGCTCTCATTATATCCAAATTTTGTGTGTGAACTTACTTAGCTCTGTTTTCTGATTATTGCATTTTATCAAAACCTTATTTACATAAGTGCAATAACTTTTTATATGTATGCTCCATCTAGATAAGTAACGGAGTTATGCCCTATTAAATATACACACAGGTGCAAAAATAATTTCAAAGCCACGGACCGCAACAAGCGATTTTTCACTTCAACATAATCGGTCAGAAGTCAGCCAGAAAGCCTAATAAATAATACTTCATTAGGTCTTCCATAATTACATAGGTCTTAATTATTAATTCCTATGCCCTATAGAACTATAACTTGAATATTATTAATATCCTTAAGTAGAAACGCTGTAACAGGCTACAACTTATGAAATAGTTAGGTAATAGTTGATTATCGTAGTAACTAGTAACTAATATAATAAATTATAGTTAATTTATACTATTAGACTAGATCACACCCGAAACCCAGTTGCGTCAAATTCGTTCATCGCGTGGGAACCTACATTTTTTCGGGATAAAAAGTAAGTATCCTATGTCCTTTCCCGGAAGTCAAAGTACATATTATCACCATGCCGAATTTCAGCAAAATCGGGTCAGCGGTTTGGCCGTGAAGAGGTAACAGACAGACAGACAGACACACTTTCGCATTTATAATATTAGTATGGAATAGGGATAGCTTATAAGTTACAACCCACTAAAATCAGCTTTAGTCAAAACTCGGTCGGATTCTAATTACCAAACTAGTAAAAAGTATTGTAGTAAGTAATATTTTGACGACCTCTGTGGCTCAATAGGTAGAGTGTGTGGCAACTGGCAGCTCAAGCCGGGGGTCGCGGGTTCGAATCTCGCCGGCGTAACAAAAAGTTTTTAATGTTCCTGGGTCATGGGTGTGTATTAAATATGTGTATGAACTATGATATAAAAAAAATCTTAAATATATTATTATAGTATAAAACTATTAAATATATTTCCGTTGTCTGGTACCCGTAACACAAGTCCTTCAGGTACTTACCACGGGGCCAGACTGACGTGGTGTGAAGCGTCCATAGATGTTATTATTATAGTAAGCTACCCAGATCTGTCAAAAGTAAAAAAAGTAAAGATTAAACATTATAATGATGTTGGCTACCCTAAATAGTGGATAATATACCCACTACTCAGGTAGTAACTAGTAAGTAGAAGCCGCAGCAGATACTTAAAAAACCCGAGCTTAAGTCAGACCAAACGCATGTTTCAAGAAGGGTTCCTTATGACAAGTAACTTATTAATTCTATGTATGTACATTGTACTATCAGGGAAGTTGATTCCTATGCAGATGGCGGACCTAAGTCATGTGGTCGGCTTATGTCAATTCAATGTTAGCTGTGATCGGTCGGCTGGGTTTGACGTAACGCGACCAAATTACTTAAGTCCGCCATCTGCATAGGAATCAACTTCTCTGAGAGTACATAATATTATTTATTGTTGTTGACTTCTATGTTCTATGAGAAATTTAATGTTCTTTTGATTGAAAATGACACGATGACAGTCATGTTATTAGCCAAAATTCAACGCTATCAGAATGCTCACTGTTGGAAAATTTTGGATTTCTTTAAATTTCTTGAATTTACTTTATAATTAAGTACCGTATATTATTTTCGTTATACCTAAATCTAAAATCTCTTCTATAAGGTGCAATTTTTACCCCTCTAGAGTGCTATCCGTGGTCCGAGAATCCGTGGATTACTAAATATTTACTACGTTGCTTCTAGCTAGCTTTGGGTACGGAACCTTAAAACTGGTCATAGCCAATCAGAGTGAAATCACATAGGCTATAATTTGAGCAGGTCAGTCAATTATTATAATATGGCGGTATCACGCCATGTTAAATATGAATAATTACGCAACTTTGTCTAGAACCTGTCTAGGTTCGATTTAAAAAAGATACTACATACTATGTGACATATTATACCATGTCCATTTTTGGTTCGGTTCGGTTCAGCGGTTTAGGCGTAAAGGGGTGACAGACAGACAGACACACTTTCGCATTTATAATATGAAAGTATGGATATTATTATTTATCCTTCAAGCCCGAAGCGGCCGCATGCGGCCGCGATAACAATACAAATCTATTGTGTCTCGTTTTTTCCACGATCGAGGGAAACTTATATAGAATTTACTATTGAAAAAATTGATTCATAGCATAACATAGCCATTCACAAAATGCGCTCCGCGGAGCCCTGAAACTCCGCAAAGCCCTCCGGCTCCGCGAGCGATACCACAGAATACATATTATTAATTATTAGTACTTACATAAAATATTGTGTTTTGAAATGTCATCACTCATCAGACTCCAGCATGGAGAGTGGAGACAATATATTGGAAGACAAATCATCACTTCGTGGCACCTCCGTCTTGTGTATCGCAGACACAATAGATTTTCAATTGTTATGCGGCAGCCTTAATCGATTAATTATTTAACACACAGCCTGTAATATAAGATTAAGTTTGACTCATTTGCGGTTTTTGTCGCAGAGCATTTTTCTTGTTTCCAACATTTCGGCTATTTTCCGGCGAATTTTTGTTCTATATGGGTATTGTGTATCATCCAAAGTTTATCATTGTTGAAACGTAGTGATAAACAAACAAAATAACAAATCTAAACGCTCAAAGAAACCCTTGTTGGGAATATTGAATTACCATTGCATCGACTGCAAATAAAACAGTAAGTATAGGTACCTGGCAATTGGCATCAATATGGAGTTTGCTACTTTACTGTAAGTCTGCGGAACATTCGCTATAAGATTACTGTTTAGTAGTGCGTACATCGGAACGTAAATAATAATGAGGGATTTTCATAACTTTTTAATTTGATTGTCAAACAGTTTCCATTTTAGTAACTAGATGGCGTATGGGTAGACAACTATCGGTAATACCAGGGAATACCATCAATAATTGCTACAAAACTGGGCAAAAGAGTGTTAAATTTGATACAATTCAATTTGAAAAAGACACAATGATATTCCAATGAATAGGATAATAAAGTTATTATAACGATGTTTTAGTTAAAACTCACAGAAGAAGCCTTATTTATCGTTATTCACACAAAATGTCACAGGAATTATATATTTTGGTTTTGACACCATCTTACCTGCACTTGTGCACGATAACGGATATTTAATGGCCAATATATTACCAATAATGAACACCAAAAACCCAAATAGCACAATTTGGGAAAAAAATAATAAAAACCACACCAACAATAAAAAGTAGAAGAAGTTTGAAAGTAACATGGCCGCCAAAACTGTTGTCACTTGTCAGTTTTCAGTTTGACAAGTTTTTCATCTCAGCGTGTTCCTTAACTATTACCAGTATACTGGCCTAATCGCTTAGGTCAATGATCGCTTAGGTTTAAGATATTTTGACTTATGTCACACTTGACAGTACACTGATATTTTTTAGAAACACAACCAATATGTGTCAGTTATGCCAACCTGCAGATAATTTCAGATCGGTGGGGAACCAATAGAAAATCTAGAAGTGTCTATCGTCGCGCCGTCTGGTGGAGATTAAAAATAAGAAAATCTCTCATTGACGAATTTGCGGGTAGTTAAGCAACTGCAGCGAGTTTGACGACTGTCACTTGTCACTTCAGTCCACCCGTGACCACGGCCGCTGGAGGGTAGCCGAAACGTCGGGAATTAGAAAAGTGCTCGACAAAATTCGTGTGTGACTGTAACGACAATATTATTTAAAAAAATAGTGTTTTTTAATTAGTTAATTGTGTAATTTATTAAAATGGACAAACTCACACAAAGTCACAACAGGAATAGGGAACGTCGAGTCGGTAAGTTTTTTCTTTCTTTTTCTTCTTTTTTGGCAACTTGTTAGAGATAAACTACGATAACATGCGTTTGTTGTGCCACAGAAAAGGTAAAAAGGTACTTACCTAAGGAAGTTTTTACGTTCGATTTAGAAACTAACCTACCTAACTAGATATTTGTTGCTCTTCCTCTAGGTACTAAAATATAATACATTTATATTATTTTTACTATACAGAGAGATTCGTTTTAATTTCTTGTAAGTACTAAATTCATTTATTTTAGTGCCTATTACTAACTGCAGTTTTTTTATTACCTAGGTCCTAGGACTCCTAGGTAGTATCTGGTAGTATGTAGTACAAATGTAGTATCTATGACCTATGTATTTACTCAGGGCCCCCGCAAGGGCAAGTGGCGCCCGTGTGCAAAAAGGATTTTGGCGCCCCTTCGGGCATTTTTAATGACTAAAAAAAAAGGTGCTTCAAATGAAGCAAAGAACGAAACTTAAAAATGTATTTTAAACATGATAAGAAATTAGTCAAATTATAATATCAAAATGAATTAACAATGAAACAATGATAAATTCTTGTTCACACTTATTTTAAAGCATTTTTGAAAAACTATATAGCAATTGAACATGACATTTTTTATGGTATTAGCCAGTTTTACCCTTTCTTGCAGTCTAATTTTTCTTTGCTCGCGGACCTTCGCACCAGTAGTGTTAGCACGGCAACCAGTAGAAATGCGAAAGTATAGACAAACTGTGGACATAAACTTAAGGTGCCGTTCCGATCTTTACCGCGGCTAATCGCGACCGACAAAAATTCAATTAAAATGCCATTTTACGACAGACTATAGTATCTATACTTAATATTATAAAGCGGAAGAGTTTGTTTCTTTGTTTGTTTGAACGCGCTAATCTCAGGAACTACTGGTCCGATTTGAAAATTTATTTCAGTGTTAGATAGTCCATTTATCGAGAAAGGCTATAGGCTATATTTTATCACGGTAAGACTAATAGGAGCGAAGAAATAGAGGAAAATGTGGAAAAAATGGGGAGAAATTATTTGAAAGGGCTTATTTGAACGCGCTAATCTCAGGAACTACTGGTCCGATTTGAAATATTATTTCAATGTTAGATAACCCATTTATCGAGAAAGGTTATAGGCTATATTTTATTACGCTAAGACTAAGAAGAGAAAAGAAATAGAAGAAAATGTGGAAAAAACAGGGGAAATTATTTGAACGGGCTTATTTGAACGCGCTAATCTCAGGAACTACTGGTCCGATTTGAAAAATTCTTTCAGTGTTTGATAGTCCAGTTATCGAGAAAGGCTTTAGGCTATATTTTATCACGCTAAGACTAATAGGAGCGAAGAAATAGAAGATAATGTGGAAAACACGGGGGAAATTATTTGAAAGGGCTTATCTCACGAACTACTGGAACAATTTGTCTGTTATTTGGGTCAAATAAGAAGTAGGCCACGTGAAGGATCATAGGCTATTTTTTGTGGACTAATTTGCCTGTAAAATATCTAATTTACGCGGGCGAAGCCGCGCGGAACATCTAGTATGTCATAAAGTAGGATGTTATTTGAATTTTTAGGACTATATTTTTTGTGAACTAATTTGTCTGTAAAATATCTAATTTACGCGGGTGAAGCCGCTCGGAACATCTAGTATGTCATAAAGTAGGATGTTATTTGAATTTTTAGGACTATATTTTTTGTGAACTAATTTGTCTGTAAAATATCTAATTTACGCGGGCGAAGCCGCTCGGAACATCTAGTATGTCATAAAGTAGGATGTTACTTGAATTTTTAGGACTATATTTTTTGTGAACTAATTTGTCTGTAAAATATCTAATTTACGCGGGCGAAGAAGTATTTTACTTTCTTGTTTTTATTTTCTTGTTCTGTAATTTAAAGTTTGGAAGATAATTTTTGTTAACGCATAGTTAATTAGGTATATTTTAGCATAAAAATTGTAAACTTTATTGATGAGCGCATCTCGCCGTCAAACAATTAGTTTGGCGAGATTTAAAATGTAACCATAATACGTAGTTTTTAATGAATAAATAAAATTAAAAAAAAAAAAGAAGCCGCTCGGAACATCTAGTATGTCATAAAGTAGGATGTTATTTGATTTTTAGGACTATAGTCTGTCATAAAGGGCATTTTAATTGATTTTTTCGGAGCGAAAAAAGATCGGAACGGCACCTTAAGTTTATCTCCACCGTTTGTGACTATAGTCTGTCATAAAGTGGCATTTTAATTGAATTTTTCGGAATCTCTCTCCACCATATATCGCATCTTAAGTACTGACCAAAAATACGGGCCTTAGAGCAGCCCGGCGTAATTCATGTCCGAACATGAAAAAATCAAGAAACTACAGCCTGAAATGTTTTCGCAACACAGTCCGAATCGACTATTTATACTAATTAAATACGATATGCTAATAAAATTTCGTGTGTACCTAATGGTATTAAATTTCTTAACTTTTATTTTTTAGTTATTTTTGTTTTCTTTTTATTATTTTTTGGCCTTTGGTTTTGGCGCCTCTAGAAATGTAATGTTGGCGCCCCTATAGGGTGGCGCCCGTGTGCATTGCACACATTGCACATATGGTAGCGGGGGCCCTGTATTTACTTTTGTTCCTTCTTACTTCTTAGTATCTTTTACCACTGTTAGCGAATACTACAAACTATAGAGGGCTAAGTATCAAATATATATTTTTTTATTTACCTACCCCTAAATTGTATGGTAAATAAAAATTGATAGACATAATAGCTATCACTGGCGCCAGTCCCTAGGAATTTGTTATTTACAAAAAATGCGACCATTTTTAAATCGCCATATTTATCCTGATAACAATACCAAACCAATTTCAAACATCGAATTCCGATCCACGCCCATTCCTGCCCTCTCATTGGCTACTGGTCATCAGTCGATAAACTAATGGAATATAGTCGTCCCCCTCTGACACCCGTGTTACGCGCACTAGCTCTTTCTCGCTCCCGCCGCGCATAGATTATTATTAGAGATTACAGAAAGTTTATTACTAATGCTGTTTTTCTACGTATTTTCGTACGTTATTTTCATGTATTATAATATTCATTGCGTTTGCATTTTCAGTCTTATGCACCTATTTTACAGTTGCTTTTGCGCTGGTAATATTTGTTAGATGTGCTGTAATGGTGTGAGATTGAAAAAGGTATAATTTTAACACAGTTTTTTTTGCCAAATCGCCATGTAAATGTAATGATGGCTGCCTGATTGCTGCCTGATTTTAACGTATGTCGCTGCTCGCTTATAATTATACCTTATCGTGATTTAGATAACACTTTACATACTTTATTAGTTAACATCCTTCCGGTCGGTTGTAAAATTTTCATAAACAACTATAAATATTCATACGTAGGTACCCAATTTTCTTTGTTTCTTTCGTTTGCTGCATTAGGGGCTTCAGACGAGTCACAGGGACACATAAAATAATATAGTATAGCTAAATCTTCCTTAGTCCTAAAACGCAGTGTTTTCGGTAAAAAACACTTTCAGTGCCCTTAACCCATTTAGGCCCAAATGAAACTGAGCCGTGGAAAATATGAAATTTCTTTATTAATTTATAGAATCCAATAAAATTATTAGGAAAATACAAAAAAACTTTTTTTTTATATAAAAAAAATTGCCGTCCTCAAATGGGGCCAATGGGATCAAACGGTGTGAAAATTTTCGATACATTCTTATTTCTTTATGAATGTACCGTGTTTTCACACATTTCTCAAATTGCCTTTGACCTTTTTCATGACGTAGGGGAGACTGGGGCTGGAAGTTCCCGGGGTAAGTTGTTCCGACAGTTATAACTTTGTAGAGGACAAAGATGTCAATACTCGTGAAGTGCGTCGTTTAAGCATCAGGTGACGCGCTGATTTGGCGGCCATTTTAGTTGCTCTGACGGCGGCGGTTGAGTGGCTGTGCACACCGGCTATTAGAACACCACCTTAGTAAATTTTTTAGTATTTAATCTTTTTGGTTTATTTTTATTTACTATTGACCGATTTATTTGCGTATTTACTATTTAAGAGTGGCATCAGTTAGGTATCTTATTGTTTGAATGTTTTTTCAATCGGTTTTGTTAATTTACTTATATTACAATATTTATACAACAACTCAATTTGGGGCTACAAGTTCCCTCCTAAAGGGGCTGGTTGTTCCTCGAAAATACTTACCTTACTTGACTGACACGCCAGAAAAAAAATCATTGGCAGAAGAACAAGCAAGAAAAAACGCAAAGAAGAACAAAGGCATTACAATCAAGGGAAAAGAAAACAACAATAATTAAGGAAAAGGCAAAGGCAAGGGAGAAGCTCAAGAAAAAGCTAAACGAAGAGTATTACAAGAAGGCGAGAGTTTTGTTGTGATAAATATTCTTTTTTTAATATACAATAAATAAAACTTTAAAAATGACTATTTTATTTAAAAGAAAACTATATTATTCTCATATTTTATACAAGCGGAACAATTTGCCCCACACATGGAACAACTCGCCCCAACGCGGGGTTGAATGTTCCGAAATTTTACAAAAATATGCCTGTAGAAAAAAAAAAAAATTGAGACATTGTCAGAAATGACTATACTATTACAGAGACAGATTAAGGTTCTTTAATAGATGCAAATTTTAAAAATTAAACTTATCATTTTCATCATACAATTCCATGTTATTTGAAAATCGGAACTTTCAGCCCCGGTCTCCCCTAATGCTAGCCGATCAGAACAACGCAATTGTTGGGACAGTTTTCCGGGAAAGTGGCCCTTCATGCTGCAGGTTTGGCAGTACAGATATGTATTGCTGGTTGCAGGATTCTACCGCTAGTATGTCTCAAGCAATGACGACCAAATGCCGCCGAAATTGGAGCTGATTCAATTCTAGTTTTTATTACTTTGATGATGCAGCCTCCATGCGTTTGCCACTGTAGCAGTGGCAAAGCGATTCAGCATGTGCGTAAACCTACCTACCAGTTACCACCAATTTTTGTTTCGTATAACAGTGCGAGAAAATCGATTGACCAGCTGACTTGACCGCACGCATATCCTTGTTATAGCTTTGATAAAATGTAGGAAGCTAACGTCCAAATTTTTTCAACAATAATAACATCTGCTTACTTTTTCTAGAAGAAAAACGCTGTTATGGCTTGCCCCGATTGCATATACATTATAATGCCATATACAGCCGATGTAAAACAAATTCTGATTTAGTTGGTCGAAACGGTAATCAAACGCGTCGTTTTTTTTTCCATATTATTGACGAATACGAGAAGATACTTCTCTGTACTGCCTTGGCCAACATCATCAGTTGCACAATAGCCAGCTTCCCTTGGAGTAATGAAAAACTGGTAAAAGGCACATGGTTGCGAAGGAAATATGACTAAATCATATCTTTCCACTGTCATCTTCAATCATTGCAACTTCCTGAAGTCCATAGTATTTATCATAGCTATTGAATACCCTTCAGTTCATTGATTACATGAAATTGATTGGTGGACAAACATTGGAATAATTGACATCGTGCCCATTGGCCCCAAATAGGGCCACTTATATAAAACTACTCCTAATCTTAAAAAGACTAAAGATTTTATATGTATATTTTTTATAGATTACAGTATAATGAGCTCTTACAAATGAAAAGATATGTATGCCTAAAAGAAAAACTTAAAAATAAAAAATACTAACTTGGCGTCATTTCGGATGTTAGAAACAGCTTCGGAAAAATCACTATAAAACACTGTGAACTATATTTATATTATTTGTACCTTCTAAGATTGAGAAAATACACTTTTAGCAAATTGAAACTTACAATAAAAGTAAGTATAAACTTGAATGACAAAAAAATTAAGTAATTTTAAAAGAGATATACATATCTTCATAGCCTTATCTAGGTTTGAGAAGAACTAGAAACACGATTAATGTATTTTGCCTCGATACATATTTTAATTTTCGAAATGACCTCTTAAAAATACGAAATTTGAAGATTATTTTTAAACGAAAATATATTATGTATTGTAGGAAAATAGTCTAATTGATAGACACCTTTGCAATTCAAAATCGTATAGAAACATTTTGTTTAAATGCTCCTAGTTATTTTTAAATGATTATATTAATCACGTTTTTTCGCATGTTTTCCGAGCGAGCCGATAGCTTCTGGCCGCAGCGTATTCACGACTTTATAGTCACACAAATTAAGTATAAAATTACGGTAAAATTACTTTCGATATAGCGCCTTAAAGAGGCAAGGCTAAAAAAAAGGTTTTTGTAGGTTTTAAATTACTATACTTAAGTACTTTCCTGTTACAGTAATCATTATGTCTTCTAAAATACATTGTTTTTACTATTTATTAATCCATAACTCATTAACACTTAAATTTTAACAGGCTTTTAAATAAAATACTTAAAATATTCCACTCACACAAATTTACTACATAAAGAATATCCATGGCATCCATAATAATAATCAAGAGAATTTTATATTCCACATGTCACATTTTTTACTCGAATAAAAATCGAATACTTATTATTTCAGCATTCATGAATGTTAACTATAAATTAGCAATAATTATTACATGTTAATATTATGCGAAGTCCATATAGAGAAAATGATGTGTCTATCGGCTTGAATATCTGTATCTACAGTTGATATTCTGTGTGAATAGTCATTGATGTGTTCGGAATTCAAAAAAGTTTTCAAAATGGCGGCGAATTATTTGATTGGGAAGTGACAAAATAGTTCTAAAATAACTATACAGATAACCAGAATATTACAAAATTATGTGATAATAATTATTTTATGTGTCCCTTCTAATATAGACTGTAAAAGTAGCAGCGCTGAAAGAGTACCTAAAGAGTTACTTTTGACAAATTCTATGAGGAATACCCCAACGCCATGACAGAATATATAATTAGTAGGTACTCATGAGTCATGACTCATGAATCATGATGTAGGTAGCTTGTAGCTCAAACAGAAATTGAAAAAAAGTGCATTTCAACGCTGCCACTCTCACAGTGAACACTAGGTATATAAGAAACACATAATACTTTTGTTACACTAATCAATGGTTTACTAATCCTAACTGGGATGGGATAACTGGAAGATATTACAAGGTGAGGTTGATAAATTAATCTGTTCGGACCTCCGGTCAAATATTTTTGATCGAAGTTTTGCATAGATCATAGGCTTATACGTTAAAATATAATCTATCTATACTTATAAAATTACATGTCCTGACTGACTGACTGACTGATTCATCATCGCTGAGCAAAAACTGTTAAAGTTACAGCCACGAAATTTGGTGAGTAGGGTTGTTTTATTAAGTAGACACCTACTAAGGAAGGAATTTTGAAAATTTTACCCCGAAGGGGGTGAAATAGGGGTTGAAAGTCTGAATGAAAGTCCGTCATTTCTTAAGTTAGGAACATGAAACTTTATTTTTGGGTTACTGATTAAAAATGAATGGATACATATTTAAGCGTTTTTGGAAATTCTAACCCCAAGGGGGTGAAATTGGGGTTGAAAGTTTCAATAGAAGTCCGTTATTTCTTGAGTTAGAAACATGAAATTTTTTGTTTGGGCTACTGATTAAAAATGAATGGATACTCGTTTAAGCGTTTTTGAAAATTCTACCCCCAAGGGGGTGAAATAGGGGTTAAAATTTAAATGAAAGTCTATATAGATTATAGGTATACTATGTTAAAGCGGACGAAGTCGCGGGCAACAGCTAGTAGGTACTTATAATAATAATTAATGTATGTTGCATTAACTAAACTATCACATTATTATTCTAACTGCATACTAGATGAAACACTAAATTCTGTATCACTTTCCTAATAAGTGATAATATATAGACCTTCCCTGGATTTCCACGAACATTTCAAGACCAATTGCCAAATTGATTCAGCCGTTTTAAAGTTTTAGCGAGATTAAATTTTTTAAATTCATTTACATACCTGTTCTTTATTGAATACATGTCCCGGTGAAATTTTTGTCACTTATAAACCTTCCCTGCATACCTAGCACGGCCTTGCCCAGTCGATTCTTCGGAAGAAACTAATGGCAGTTTCTTTCCCATGTCTACATATCTTTTTCCCGAGCATGGCGCTATCCATCGACTCGAGTTTCAGTGGACAAAGACAAGAAACTCTTTCCATAGCAACGGCAATTATTTTTTTTTGACATTTAGTTTCTTGATTCTTTTTTTTTAAGTGAAAACTTCTTTAGCGGCGTTGAGCACTTTTGTGGGATGGGTAAAAACTGTGAAACTCGCGTCAGATTTTCGTGTTAATCGAAAAACCATAGAAAAAGCGTAAGACGGTTGGAGATTAGTGTTTTGTGTCGAACTCGAACTCGAACGAAATGTACAGTCGGGGAAATGAGTTGTTTAGCAGAAATGTACAGTCGGGGAAAATTGTGCTGGCCGACTGGGCAAGGCCGTGCTAGCTATACAGTACTTCCACGGTTATTTTAAAACTAGAAGTAGCCAAATCGATTCAGCCTTTCTCGAGTTTTAGCGAGAGAGAAAAATTTAAAAATTCATTTATATTCATAAAGAAGATAGATAACACTTTAATCGCAATCGAATAAAACACAGTTAAAACTAACCATTCAAAATATCACTTAATAGGAAACCGTTGGTTAATTAAACTATGTTGGCGATTAACAAAAATGTGCCAAAGCATATGCAGAAGAAATGCGCGGCAAATTGCCGGATAGCATGCATGATTATAATGCGCTACCATACCTTAAACGGTGCTTAGAAATCGTGCCAAGTTGGAAATGGCAGGTTTTTATGAGGGTTCTGTATTCCTATTATAAACGATAATAGCTAATAATAAATTATGAAACCAACATAGAGAACTTCAGTAGAGAATATTTGCGCAATTGAAAGATATTTCAAAATGTCCATAATTTTTGAAAGTTTTATATTTTAATATTAATATTTTACAATACCTACCTATACTTTTCCTAAAATTCAAGAACTTCTTAACTTATTTGGTTTAAAGTGATCATAAAATAAGTTTATCGGCTAAGGGAAGCTATATACAACCTAAACAGAGAGAAATGTACGAGAAATTTCCCTCATATATGGAGAGTCCATTGAAAAATTAGCAGCTCTGAATAAACTTTTTTTGGAGTTTACTCCTTATGAATCGATTTTCATATATAAGGCGCCCGGTATGAGAAAAATCCGAGGGGTGAAACCTACTAACAAGACGTAACGAAAATGTGTCACGTTTTTGGACGACGGAAACTTTCTAATTTGGCTGTGAGTGTATTAAGACCATAAAGGTAATATACCTATCGGAATATAATATTATATAAAATAATATAATTATATAATAATATAATATAATTATATTATCATACAATAATAATAATAATAATAATAATAATAATATAATTATATTATAATATTATATAAAATAATATAATAATATAATTATATTATAATATTATATAAAATAATATAATAATATAATTATTTCAAATTCAGGGAGGGGGTAGCCGAGGTGTTGCCTTTGATGTTAGAAGAAACCCCGTTCCTCTAGGCCTATTGGGAGCGGAGTTATGGCCGATTTTATTCGACGTTTGACAGTTGCCGAGCTGTCAATGTCAAAGTTTGAATGCTTGTAACTCGGCAACTATTTGTCCTGGATATGAGTTTCTTCGGCTTGATCTTCCTGGATTTTTCTCCTCTATTCGATTCTGGCCTTAGAATTGAGAAAAAAATATTTTGAAATAACTATGGCAGAAAGGGGTGTAGATAATATTGCCGGAACATCTGATTTCATATTATATTAATCTTTTTTCAGTTGAATAAACTCTTTTTTCGTATGGTTAGATACTCGTACTTAATGAGTAAACTCCAGTCGTGCTTCGGAGCTGACACACTTTTTTTTGTAATTTTCAAGCGCTCCAGTGTCATGAATTTGCACATACAAAAGTTAAAAATAAAGTAACTCTTTCAGTGCTGCTATTTTCACAGTGAACTCTATAGATACAGGGGACTCTTACACACCCCGCAGTGCTATATTTTAGTTTTGTTAGACGTACAACCTGTATGGTTAGATGTCAAACCAAAAATATAAATCAAATTCTACCTAGGTAATAGGTATATTCTGCTCATGAAAGTTAGTTAGACTTAGTTTAATAAAAAGCTTAATTCATGATAATGTTTTCTTATTGAATCGTTTTTCCACTACTCCACGGATCTCCAAGACGTCACTGTGCAGTGAGCGATGGAAGATTTTCTCCGGCCATGACGTAAAAAGCGCACGCTATTTGTATTATAAATTGCAGTGATATTTGCATAGGGTAATGCTTAATAGTGTATACTATATAGATTATAGTATATTATTATGAACTTAGGGTAACATAGAAACAAAGTGGTGTGGCTAATGCATCTTAAATCCCAATTTTACCATGAAGGCCATAGTGCAGAGACTTTTTGATAAGAGTTTGACGGATAATGTATGGGGCTTATGCTAAACTTGATTTGATTACTGGTTTGACATACGACCGATCGCAGCTAACATTGAATTGACATAAAATATATGTATCTAATGTCTAATGAGAGCTATTCCTATCTCCAGTAGGGCAAAACCAGAGATAGATCAAATATTGGGAACGGCCGTTAAGGCCTGTATTCACTTTGATTAGTGCAAGTGCAAGTGACTAGTAATTGAGGCAGTGGAGTGCAGGTGTGTAGTGCAAGTAGTGTCCAATTCTTGTTTAGTGGCTCTTTAGTAATTTAATTTAGTAAATTCAGTAGTAGCTGTCAACACGAGCGTCCAAGTTTCAAAAATAAAACTGTCATTTTATTTTTAATATTGGTTTTATTAAAAACGAGCTTTTGCCCGCGGCTTCGCTCGCGTTAAGAAGTATTATTATATACAAACTCTGATCCCCTATTTTCACCCCTTGGAGGTAGAATTGATCAAAATCCTTTCTTAGCGGATGCCTACGTCATAACATCTACCTGCATGCCAATTTTCAGCCCGATCGGTCTAGTGGTTTGGGCTGTGCGTTGATAGATCAACATGTCAGTCAGTCACTTTTGAGTTTTGTATATAAAGACTATTTGACCATGAAGTATTTTTATATGTCCTTTCCCAGGACTCAAAGTATCTCCATGCCAAATTTCAGCAAAATCGGTTCTGACTTCTGAGGTATAAACGTGAAGAGGTAACAGACAGACAGACACACATTCGCATTTATAATATTATTAGTATATTAGTAAGTAAATCTGATGGCAATTTTTGACAGCAAATTTTCAAAAAATATCCTAAATCATTGGATAAATTTTTATATTTACATGTTTAATACACATATTAGCTGCTAAAAGAAAAGGATCAAAATGTTTTATTTCAATTACCCCGGTATTGCTACTTGCTAGAGACTAAGAGTCAATTTATTTTCTCACTTTTTGCCATCAGATTCTGGTACACCTATAATTAAACGGCCAGTCTGAGATCAGCTGAGTCCCAGAGACAAGAATTGAAAAAAGCTATGATGAAGCCACGATGAAGCCAATATTTTTTTTTCAGAATATAGGTAGTAGTCCTAATGTCGTTGCAAGTAAGGTCGAATTTTGACCATTGGGCGATCTCTAGTTGATATTAATAGTCCCTGAGTGCGTGGGTTAGTGAGAATAGGTTAGTGTAGAAACACTTTTTTACACTAGTCACTAACTTACTCTGAGTGCCGCACTGAGGGAATAGATATTAAGCAATATTATTAACGCACTCAAGAACTACCGTACCGATTTTTATGTGATTTGACACAGATGTAGAGTAGACCACAGGGAAGAACAAAGGCTACCTTTTGTAAAAAAGTTCGGTTCCTGCGGAATACCTTTAAGGCCGTCCCCCGAGCAAACGACCTTGGCCATACATTTGCCGCGTTGCCGAGATCGCACCAAAACCCTATTTTTTTACTTATCTTAGTTCAAAATTGATCTAAAAAAAATTAAAACCGGGAATATGTAGTTTATGATATTGTCGATCTATTGGCGTGTGTTTCAAATAAAAGTAATTCGTAAATAATAAGGAGATGCTGAATGTATTCTCAAATTTTAATAAATTGGCTTTACTTTGGAAGCTGATATCATGAGTATAATAAACAAAAAAAAAAAATTAAAACGTGGAAGGACGTTGAGATACTGAAGATTATTGCTTTATTTTTATTATAAATCTGTAGCTTTCAAATTATGAGTTTATAAGGCTCTGAATAGGGTAAATTACGGATTCTCCGTAGGGAATGCCCATAAGCGATATTATTAACGCACTCAAGAATTACTACCGTACAGATTTTTATGTAATTTGACACAGGGAAGAACAAAGGCTTCCTTTTGTAAAAAAGTTCGGTTCCTGCGGAATACCTTTTAAACGGGAGCCCCGCAAGTCTACAAATGCAATGTAATCTAAATTGTCCTACATTTTACCCTACATCATTAATTTATTCCCACTGTACTGACATAATTGATAACGCTGGGCCTCCGAGACCCGATCAATGGTATTATGAGACGGAGTCTTTGACTATTTGACGAGATCAGCGCCGACCAGACGGCGAGACCTGCCTATTTATTGTTATGAAGGTTAGAGTACCAGGGACACAGAAGTAGGATAGAGTTCTGTGATAGGAGAACATTTATAGCTAATCGAAGCTAGACAAGGATGTTTAAATATGCTCTTCACTTCGTACATTTGCAAAATTTTGTTTTTTTTTTCTTTTCTATCAAGCGTCATTTTCATTGTAACTGAAAAGGACAAAAAATTGTCTTATAGTTATAGCCTATAGGTTATTGCGTACCTAAATATTTATGTAAGTAAAGGGCTAACCAAGACAGCCATTTTTCCTAACAGTAGAAAAATCCCTTGTATGATATGCTCATTTTTAGGGTTCCGTACCCAAAGGGTAAAAACGGGACCCTATTACTAAGACATCGTTGTCTGTCCGTCTGTCTGTCTGTCTGTCTGTCCGTCTGTCTTCAGGCTGTAACTCAATAACGGTAATAGCTAGAGAGTTGAAATTTTCAGAGACTATGTATATCTGTTGCGGCTATAACAACAAATACTAAAAACAAAAGAAAATTAATATTTAAGGGGGGCTCCCACACAAGAAACGTGATTTTTTTGGCTTCTTTTGCTCTATATCAATAATGGCAACAGGTAGGTACTTGATTTTTTCTCGAAGTCCTTAGTTATATGTCTTCTTTAATATTTAATAATAATATTAAAATAAAATAAAAAAATAAGGATGGCTCTCATACAAAAAACACAATTTTTGGCCTGATTTTGCTCTATAATGTTACGGAACATTTCGCGCGCGAGTCCGACTCGCACTTGGCCGATTATTTCAAATATTGTTACCGACCGCGACTTCTGCAATCATCCTATGATCAAAACAAAACTGCAGAGCACAGAATTTCACACCTTTTACATAAAACATACATTGATTTATAAGAAGTTTTGTGCTCCTTATTAACGGAATATGTTACCCTAGTTACTAACTAGGACGATAAACCCTAATCCCTATAACAGCTTCTATGTGTCATGTTACCCTGCAATCTCCTATAAAACGTGTCATGCCCTCAGTCCTGCAAATCTCCTCAATATTACGTTTCCTTTACAACAGCTCATCATCTATATATTATTATTAATACGTGAGAGATAAACTTTGTAACCCTTTTTAAGAAAAATGGAGAAACGTAGGTGCATGAAATTTCGCACAGTTATAGTTTATATGGAGAAGGAGTGCATCGACCCAATATTATTTTAAAATTATGCTTTTATCATATATATTTTTAACAAATAAAACGTTACACACTCTACGACACTACTACTAAAAAAGTTGACAGATTTTTGAGTGATAAGCCGTAGTGATTATATTCCACAGACCTCCATTATACAAGTACGCTGGACTGATGATACCCAGATATATTTTGTGCCTATTTGAAGCGGAATCAGCTCCCCCAATATTCGGGAAGAGAACTAAATCTGACGTAACTTGCAAATGGCCGCTCGATCACTATTGGTTGTAGAAACCACACGAATTTTTACGAGTCTACACATAACATACATGGAACTCTTTAAATACTTACGTATGTTTTAACCGGCTTTTATCAATTTCTTTCGTTTTTCAATAAGCCATTGCAATTGAATGCCAGGAAAATAGTAAAATTTTACATTGCTCGATTTATCTTTATTTTTCTTGTATGTTGAGAACATCCGGGAATACAACAATGCATTTCAATACCTGAAAATACTCAAATTTCTCAAGAAATCTTATAATTTTCCTTAGCTTGACTTGGGCTTGAGAATAAAATTTTCGCTTAAGTTTCGGCTATTCGTCACTAGTGGCAGTGTCATCGCTCTGCACGGTCCCTAATCGGCCAGTCTGAGATCAGCTGAGTTTCAGAGACAAGAATTGAAAAAAAAAAAAAAAAAACTATGATGAAGTCAATATTTTTTTTACAAAATATAGGTAGTAGTCCTAATGTCGTTGCAACTTGCAAGTAAGGTCGAATTTCGACCATTGGGCGATCTCTAGTAGTCATAATATTATCTCCTGCAAATCTGCTCCTATTTGTCATCTTCATGTCATCCTAGTCCTGTAAATCATCTCAACATAACAGCTCCTTAACAACAGCTCATGTTAACCTGGTCGCTCAGTTTCCAAGGCGCGACGAATCGTTCAAAGCGGCTCGTTTGATCGTATAAATTGTATTTAGGGGTCCCCCACTAGTAGTGGTTCCGTGAAACGATTATACAATAATTAAACTTTTTTCCGGACGTGTTGTTGAACTTAGACTACGGAGTAAGTACTAGGAATTTAGTAGAGCTCATTGATATTTTTTATGATCATAAAAATCTTATACTTAGTGCGAAGATAGCTGGTAAATAAATACTTTAAACGATATCTGTTATGAAAATAAATTCAAAATTTTGTTAGTCTCGCTAAAACCCGAAAACTGCTGGACTGATTTGGCTAATTTTAGTCTTGAAATGGTTTTAGTGGATGTCCAAGGAAGATTTTTTAGGAAGGAAGTGATACGAAGTTCACCGGGTCATCTAGTAATATTTATAATACTACTAGCTGTCCCGGCAAACGTTGCTTTGCCATAATATAAAGTATTTCGCCCATATTATTTTATTGAAGTGACTAAATAAGTATGTCGCCATGGCAACGTCGATCGCTATCCCGCCGCACAAACAATGGTCGCCGTCAGTCTCAGGTTGTAATAATTTACTATTATTTATTCAACAACTGCACTTATCAATTATGCATATAAAATTTGGTATAAATCAGTAAGCCAGTTCGGAGGAGTTCGTGGACTAACATTGTGACACGAGAATTTTATATATAAGATAATCTTGTACCTATGTTAAAAAGGGTGTAAATTATAACAATACTATAATTATTGTGGTAATATTTTAAGGTGCGTACTGTCCCTTAACATAGAGTTCACTGTGAAAGTAGCAACGTGGCAGAGCTGAAACTTTTTTAAAATTCTTGTATAGGAATTTGGAGTATTCACATGGCTATGTCGGAGACTTCAAAGGAGTTAAAACAACTACATACTTTGGTGACGTACCAGAAAACTGCAAGCCCAATAGCCCCTGCAAGATATCATATCTGTAGCGCTAGCACGGCGACCAGCGGAAATGCGAAGTATGGACAAACTGTGGAAATAAACCTAAGGTGCCGTTCCGATCTTTTTTCGTACCGAAAAATTCAATTAAAATGCCACTTTATGACAGACTATAGTCAACTATTTAGTGTCAACAGCCAACGTGAGGCATGCGTCGCGGGCATGCCTCACTGTTGACTGCGCTATAACGCATGCCCTTGACGAACAGAAAAAGACAGAGTGTGGGCAAAGCTATAATATGACAAGTAAAATGATAAATGCGTCGGATGTGCATGTAAAAAGTCCTGACTCCTGCGCCTGATCTCTCGCCAGTCGTGTGAGTCTTCCGTCCCAACTGCCACTCGGTTATGAGTGCAAAGGAAGTAAAATGCTCTTGTGCTCTGCGCACACACTAAGGCACTAAAATAATTCCTCCTACTTTGAATTAAACTGGCCACTGTCACCGAAACCGGTGGGAGGTCCGATTATATCTGAAAAACCGTGTAATTTAAAGATAAATAGATAATTATGCATCTTTTATATCTCTTCAGTACAATAATTGTATGTAAATTACGTGCGTGCTTATTCAAACACTCATAGATTATGCATAATTAAGTTATTAATAATAATGCACGATTATTAATTATTAATAATGGACAAGGATAAGTCATTTGGCACTATAAATTATTGTTTTTGAGACCTTTCCTATTGAAATATGACCAGTCTTTAACCGTACTATAAAGTATATAAACGTTAACTACGAATAATTGCAAAAAAACTTAACGTAATTGAGGTAAAAAGAAAAAAAAACTAGTTTACTGAATAATTGATGGCCTCCCACATGGATCCACTGTACAGGGAAGGTTGCAAGTGCGGTTATGATTAAGGGTGAAGACCGACGAGCGTAATTTTGTGAGTCATGAGTCGCAGAATTTCGGTCGCGTAAATATCTTTTCATACAAAATATCATGACTCACAAAATTACGCTCGTGTGAATCACACAGGAGTTTTGTATGAAACTAAATGCAGCAGAATTTCTGCCAGTCGAAATTCTACGACTCACAACTCACAAATTACCCTCGTTTGGCTTCACGCTAAGGGGAGTTTCAAAAAAAAAAAACAATACAACAGATAAAAATCGGCCAAAACTAATAACTCTCACATAAGGCGGTTTTAAGACTTTAGTTATAATAGTATATTAATAATTTTTTTAAATATCATATTTTTTCGTGACTAATTAAAACTATTTAGTTACTAGTAAAAAATACAAAAATATGTGAGTTAGTGTCAAATTTGTGTCCGTTTTGTTACCATAATCAAGTTGAATAGAAATAAAACTGTAATATATTTTGAGACCCTGGCGTATTTATTGAAATAATACAGTTCTTTTACGTTATGTACAAAAAAAATTAAGTCACTGTACAATGTAGGAATTTTAGAGTTATAGTCATTTTAACGCGTCACGTGTAGACCATCGAAACCCGGACCTAATTTTCAAAACCCGGATTTTCGGGTTTTATTAAACGAAAACCCGGGTACCCGTTTTTTCGGGTTTTTTCGGGTTTTTTTTAAATTCAAAGAATAACGATGCGAAAATACTTTAAATATGATTTTCAGCGATTGCCAACACCTTTCCAAACCAAACAAAATATGCGGTACCAGCTAATTTATTCGTGAGTCCAGTAATGTCAGAACTTAGAATATCTGAAACTTTTGGGATTGGTACCGACTTCAAAGTAATGAAGACTGCAGTATGTACAGAAATAGTTGAGATTTAGACGAATTCTGAAAAAGCCACTATTAAAGAGTAAGAGTTATTTAATACTTTTTAGTTCATATTACTATTGTTTTTACCTTGGAAGTCGGGATATTTATGCGTAAATAACCAATACGAATTAAAGGTGTGCGCCTCGCCGACCCGCCGCCGCCGCCGACATTTTTTGACGCCGCCGCCGCCGATCTGCATTCAAACTCAAACTCAAACTCAAACTCAAACTCAAATTTTTTTATTCAGAATAAATTTTTGCAAATATTTTCTGAAAGTCTACATGATGCCTACCACCGGTTCGGGAACTAACCCGGCGAGAAGAACCGGCGTAAGAAACTCGCAGGGGGCCCACTTTATTTACCAAAAAAAGTGAGAAAAAAATTAATCTTTTAAAATAAAGTTTACAATGCTGTAACTTAAAATTATACAATGTCAACATACATACATAATTGTAAGTACTAAAATAATGTAGAAGTAGCCTTGCAAGCAGCCATCCTACTCCCAAGATGTGCCGTCGTTTATGAAATCATTGACCTTATAATAGGCTTTGGCACACAAACGTTCTTTGACTACTTTTTTAAATTTATTAATGGAAAGATTTTGAACGTTTTCTGGGATTTTATTGTAAAGGCGTACACATTGACCTTTAAAAGATTTACTAACTTTACTAAGTCTGATCACCGGTATTTCTAGTTTATACTTATTTCTAGTGTTTCTTCCGTGACTGTCACTTTTGGTTGTAAATTTACTAAGATTCTTTTTAACATATAAAACATTATCCAAAATGTATTGAGAAGCAACAGTTAGAATACCAATTTCTTTAAACTTTTCTCTCAGAGATTCAAAAGCTGACATTTTATAAATTGAACGTATAGCTCGCTTCTGCAGCACAAAAATCGTATTAATGTCGGCAGCGTTTCCCCATAAGAGGATGCCATACGACATTCTACTATGAAAATAACTGAAATAAACTAGTCTTGCTGTGTCTTCGTCAGCAATTTCCCGTATTTTTCTGACTGCGTATGCTGCAGAACTGAGCCTATCTGCAAGATTAGCAATATGAGGACCCCACTGTAGTTTACTATCTAGTGTAATACCTAAGAATACAGTGGTGTCCACCAAATCCATCTTCTCATCATTTAATAGTATATTGGTTTTAACTTGCCTAACATTGGGCAAAGTAAATTTTAAACATTTAGTTTTCTTAGAATTTAGAAGTAAGTTATTAACGTTAAACCAATGTACTATTTTTGAGAGAGCACTATTTACCTCGTCATAATTTGACTGTTGTCGCTTCACTTTAAAAATAAGTGAAGTGTCATCAGCAAAAAGTACTATCTCATTATCATTATCCTTAACAAGATAAGGTAAGTCGTTTATGTAGATGAGAAAAAGGAATGGACCTAAAATGGATCCCTGTGGGACGCCTAATTCTATTTTGGTCCCATTGGACCTTTTACTATTAATGTCAACCCTTTGAGTTCTATTTTTGAGGTAAGATGTCAAAAGGTTGAGTGCTGAGTCCCTAATGCCATAGTGGTGCAATTTCCTGATTAATGTAGCATGCTCAACACAGTCAAAAGCCTTGGAGAGGTCGCAAAAAACCCCTAGGGCATCCTGCGAGTCCTCCCATGCTTCAAATATACTATAAAGAAGACCTATACCAGCATCCGTTGTGGATCGACCCTTAGTAAAACCATATTGATTTTTGTGCAATAAATTATTTAAGTTAAAATGTAACAGTAACTGATTTAAAATTATTTTTTCAAATATTTTACTTAGAGTCGGTAGAATCGATATAGGCCTATAATTAGTTGGATCAGATTTAAGTCCCGCTTTAAATAAAGGTACAACCTTACTGTGCTTCATCAAGTCAGGAAAAACACCATTCTTTATGCAGTCATTAAAAATCATTGATAGATGAGGAGCTATGATGTCAATTATTGATTTGATAATTTTAGTAGACATGCCCCAGAGATCAGTAGTATCTTTAATATTTATTAATTTAAAAGTATCAATGATATCTTTGGGGACAATCTCTCTAAACCTAAAATTGACATTACATTCCTTTACATTGTCTCTGAGTAGTTTTTCAGCAGCTGCAGGTGAGGAGTTTAAATTTTTCGTAGTTGAGACCGGAATGTCAGCAAAAAATTTTTCGAAGACCGTCGCAACCTCATGATCATTGGTAATCTTTTTATTTTCAAAATAAATTTCAAAATCAGAGCTACGACAGGTGACGTTTCCAGTCTCACCAGCTATTACTTTCCAAGTAGTTTTGATTTTATTTTTCGAATTTTTAATTTTATTCCTAATGTGAATAGCCTTAGCGGCTTTACAAACTTTTTTAAAAATCTTTGAATAGTTTTTTACATATGTTTTGAATTTATCACTAGTATTCATGCATTTTTCATCATACAATTCATATAATCTTTGTCTGCTTATTTTAATTCCTGTAGTTGCCCACACTGTAAAATTATTATTATTTTTATGGCTTTTTTTAACTGTTCTAGGAGTAAATACAGTATTAAATTGGGTTCTTATCATCTTAAACAATTTGTTAAATGCTTCATCTGAGCTATTTGTCTCATCCAATAATAGTTGAATACTTGAACTTAAGTTATTTCTAAACTTCTCAATACGTTTTGTATTCACAGGAACAAACACGCGCTTTTCCTCTAGGTAACTATCGCAATGTATATTAAATGAGGCTAGTTGCCCACAGTGATCAGAGCTAAGCTTATTTATTATTTCTTTTTTACATGGAGAAAAATTTGTAAAAATATTATCAATACAAGTTGCCGTTGTGTCACAGATTCTTGTTGGCTCATAAAATAAGTAATTTAGGTTATATGATTTAAATAGAGATGTGAATCTAACAGTAGTAGAGTTCAAGTCAAATAAATTAATATTAAAGTCACCACAAACGATAACTTTTTTGTTAGATGCACATATCTTTGATAATATTCGGCGTAAAGTCGGCGCGACTTCTAAACTTATTAATTCTAGTAAACTACGTACTAGGGATTGCAATCCCGCAATCCCGCGGGATCCCGCGCCAATTTTAATCAGCTGGACACCGCACCTACAAAACGCGGATCCACGGATCCCGCATGACCTATTTGCATAATTTCTCGGGGAGTCCATACAACGGAATGGAAGTTTTGATAGCAGCGCTTTGTGCCAATCCCGATCAAAGGCCTTCACAATGTCCAAACTAACAGCAAATGCCTCTCACTTCGACACAATCACCTGATCCCAACGATGAGTAAGGTACGCCAAGAGATCACCAACCGAGCGACCCTTACGAAACCCGTACTGTTTATCCAAGTATCACTATTAGTAGGGAATTATTGGGCATTCTGTCCCACCTCCGTTCGCTCGCGAACTGCGCTCCGCGCCTCGCTCACTTCGGTGGGACAGAATACCCAATAATTCCTTTTCGTTAATGCTCTGCGAGCGAACGGAGGTGGGACAGAATGCCCAATAGCTCCTGTTCGTTTATGCATCAACTGATGCACCTCCGTTCGCTCGCGAACTGCGCTCCGCGCCTCGCTCACTTCGGTGGCAGCATGCCCAATAACTCCTGTTCGTTTATGCATCAACTGATGGTAAATGAAATGAAATGCTCATGACATGCACCTCTGTTCGCTCGCGCCCTCGCTCACTTCGGTGTGTCAGTGTGCCACTTACTAAAAAACATACCTCGGCTTAAATATACTAACACACTATGATGTTTAGTATGTTTAAGCTTACATTTCAGGGGATAGGAATTTAGGATCTTATCAATAAATAAACACCAGTTTTTATGCATTTATACAAATAAACACAATAATGTCTTCGTTTGTGTCATGCAGATTTCTTCGTCATTGATCATCCGATCTGAAAAAGAAAACCGAATGTTATGTACATCCACACTTACATAATAATCACCATTTAGAGTCACGAGTACTTTAAAACTACGATGACGATTAAGGATATTTGAGTAATGCTTCATCTAAAAATTATGGATTAATTATGTTTCTAGTAATAACTTCGACTTATTGGCATTCAAATAATCTCGAAAATATTAACGTTATATTATGCAATAACAGTTTTACAGGAAATATATTATGAATTTTTATATTTAAATTTGTTATTATTAAAATAACTATTGGTTATTAATTATTATTCTGATTAAATAATTACCTCTAATATGTATCTACTACATAAACCTCATTCAATAAACTAGATACATTTAGATTCAAATTTACTTAAAATTAAATAATGCCTGGTCTAATCCTTTTTCTGCGTTCCGCTGTGATTTTTGATGAACTTCTCTAATTTTCATGCATCTGAAAAAAATAAATATATTTTTTCCATCAAACAACACACGTAAAAGTATAATAGTGTTTTATGAATAAGGTAATTATTCATATTATATTACATTATTCAATTAAATGCTAATATAGGAAAATACTATTCAATAAGAGTACCACATTAGATTTAAATATTTGATGGGTAACGAATAAATATATTGGTAATTATTTAATTTTAAAATGTAACAATGTACTTAATAAATAATGAATCGTTTTCAAAAACTAAAATATTATCAATTTAAATCAAAACCTAAATAATTGTGTAACGAATTAAATCTATAATGAATACAATAAAGATTTGACTGCTACATCCGAAGACAATGTCTACCTACATGAATATGGGGATACTTTCCAGTATGCTCAAGATCCTTTGGAAGGATTTACTGAAGAGTTTTTAAAAATGAAAGCTCAGCAAAAGCCGAACGCTAAGATTCGGGAACGTCGTCCAGCAAAATTAAGAAAAAAATGTGTTTCTAAAAGTGCACTTAGTAACCTGCATAACCCAGTTCATTCGTTTGTGGTAAACAGCGTTCCCAAAAAAGGTTTCCGTCTGATAAAGATCTCAGTGTTTGATTTAGATGGATCCCAGCAACATTGTGACAGTATAGACGATGATAATTTTTTGTTATCCGCTCAATATGTTGTGAATGAAAACGGTGATGAAATCATGGACCAAACCGAGAAGTTAGTCAGTAATATATCAAAAAAAATATGTAATTACAGTTATATGAGTTGGTTTTAGTTTACTTTGGTATTAAGTATTTGTTTTAGCTGTAGGGTCGCAATAGACTTTAGAATGAATAAGTCGATAAAATTGTAAGATATATTTGTATGAAAATAATATAAGTTAGGGTTTGTTTTGTAAATTAATGTGTACGTAATTATTGCTTAAATAAATTGTATGTATAATGTGAATATATTTTGTTTTATTTCTATTTCATTCCAATTTAATTATTTAAATAAAAAGCAACAAATATAAGGTATTTTTTATTGAAAGTGCACATTATTTTCTAAACACCATTTTTTTAAACATAATACATTTTTTAATGCACAATACTTCTTATGAATAAAACAGTTATACGATTCTTCCTTACAATACAGATCGTACAGAATGTTAAATCTCGGAATGTCTTTGTAACTTATATCTACAATATTATTATGATCACACAATTCTTTTACCCATTTCACTTTGTCTTCACCTTTTACGATAATATTTCGGTCTTTTAAGTAAGGTTTAATAATTCTTCTGAATTCTCTGTAATCGATATAGCCTTCGCTCCATCGAAACCCTCTATTTCTTTCTAACCACCGAACATTCTTTTTTTCATCATCGGTTAGCGCTGAGAATGGGTATGGTGGTTTAACATAAAATGTATGTGTATGCTGTTGAGTGGCTATACATAATTCTTTTACTAAAAAGTCGTTATTATTATTTTTAAATCCTTGTAAGTCAACGATTATTGTATTATTATTCATGATATTTTCTTAACGATATTACTCAAAGGCTTATACTCAAATATGCAGTCGTTTAAAATCAGACAATATGCAGCTGTCTGATCAGGTATTTCTTGGTCTGTTTCGATTTCTACTCTCACGTCGATTGAGCCTTTTAACGTTTCGTGCTGTCGCGAACAGTCGATAACGAATAAGGGAGCAACGTCTCTGAATTCTTTCAAACTCATCAACGGTTCTGACCGACGTCCGTGATACGACTGTTGAAATCTGACATACTGTTCGTATAATAAAGTAAATTTGTCTTCTGCAAAACTAACGTTTAATCCCTCATATGGATAGTATGACGAATTTAAAAACACTCTTACATCACGTACGTGACAGTGATCAAACTCCGCCATCGACAATTCACCGTTGTTTTTGCGGTTGGTTTGTAAAGCTAATACAACAAATCGCGGTTTTTCTATTTGAGATGAAGTTTTAATGGACCAAGTATGTTTACGAGTTTTGGGTAATAATGGATACTCGTATAAATCCCAGTTACGATATGCTATTGGAATAGCTCGATCTTTTTCTAATTGTTTTAGTAAATTTATTCTTTCGCGATCAGATACTTTAATATGAGGTACTCTCCAGATAATTTTACTTATAACAATATCTTCCAAAACTTCTCCTGTTTTCAACTTGATTGCATTAAGGTTAGTGTTACATCTAAGCAACACTAACTCATGTTTGCAGTTAATGATAATTTTTTCATAATCTTCCGCAAATCCTAAAATCTTGTTTAAAGGAATGGATACAGAAAATTCTCCACCACTTGTATTATTTATACCTTCTGGCGACCACCCCCAAACTCGAGCAAATTTTGATTCGTTTTCATTTAAGGACAGATAAGACTTTATGGTCGTAGTTACACCTGCGTTTTTTATTTTATCTATTTCTACTCCATTTAATTCATATCTTATGTCTTGAAATAGAAATAACGCTGGATTATTAACGAAATGTACATTTGAAACCTTTTCTTTAGTTGTGCTGTCGTGGACAATTACTTTGCCTTCGATATACAAACTGCTGAGCGAAGGCAGCACATATAAGTCTTGTTGATTGATGGGGATTCGTATTTCATCATTCTCGTTGAAACTTGTTACGTACGGTCTGTATGAATGATACTCAAAACTTTCGATGCTGTTGTCGTATGAGGTTTGTTGAGATATGTTTAAAATATTCATTTTATTAAACCAATTAGCTTGAGGTATTCTTTATTGCTTTTAGTAAGCTTCTTTTTTAACTGCTGTCGTGTGTCTTTGTGAGAAGATCTTTTAGGACTGACTTGGACATTTGATATGGCAGGGGTTTTATGGAAATTTATCATTTTTTCTAAAATGTAAATACAATTGTACCTCTTCACCTCGTAAATTTATTTCTTTGTTATCAGCGTCTAACAGGAACTAATAGAATTTTGATTGACTGGAAAATAAATTAAATTTTTTGGTATTTCTATTATTCGATAACCAGGAGGTACATTAGGTACAAATTCGTAAATAATATGGCTTGCTTTTCCGTTCACAAATGAACCACTAACTACATCACATTCAATCCTCACGATAGTTGTTGATAGAATGCTTACAGGATACTGTGAATCAGTGCTTATATTAGCTTTTATTGTTTCCATTCCAAAGCCTAGTATGTTCCCAATTGAATCATCTTTATTAAAATGAACGTCTATAGAACAAAATATATTTGTTTTCAATGTGTTATTATTGCATCTTGGTTTAAGCAGTGTATTTTTTATGTTAGTTTTCAAATAATCACAAATATCTTGAAGCTCGTAGGACCCTTCAGGAATTTCGATAATTTCATTGTCACCGTAATAAAACTTGTTGTTTCGTCCATCAATATTAGGTATAGAGTTGAAAGTTGAAAAGTACAAAATACCACATTCATAGTCTCCAAGAAGTTCCAACGTCGGAGAATAGTTTGTCGTCAAAGAGGCTCCGCTCCCGGTTATAGATACAGTGAAAGACATTTTGATACTGACACGTTTATTTATTTTTAATATTATTTAAATGTTTCTTCCAATATTTTTTTTAAAATTTAATACATAGATGACCACAGTTTGTTGTTCCAAATGCTTGATGTCTGTTATAATTATAGTTTATGAGCAAATTATTCATATATTTCATCAGTTCTAATGGTGGTTTTAAATTACCAAAGCTATCATAGTATTCTACGTAGCTGTTTTGTTTTACATAGGCTACCCAATGTGTGCCAGGATTCACGTTACTATCTAAATTTACAATTCCACATTCTATTTTTCTAGGTTTTAAAGGCAACTTATCTCTCATGTAAACACCACGAAAGTATGGAATGTCACCAGCATACTCCAATATGTCTAAATTCGTGAGCGCACGCCTGGGCAGCCGTCTAATTAGTTTTTTGATGGGTTCAAATATAACCCTGCTCCTTTTTTATGAGGTTTAATATATAATCCTTTTCCAAGAGCGACCGCTTCCATCATTCTGTTGTGTCTTTCAGATTCTTGGAGACTCTTTTGTGCCGCTTTAGAATCGTTTACGGCTTTGGCTATACCTGCTGCACCTCCTGCTAATGAACCTAACGCCGACAATCCCGCAAAAATAGGAATAAGCGGTAAAAGTCCACCACATTTTGGAAGTGGAATTATACGTGGTAAACATATTCCTTTCTTTTTGCTGAACAGTTTTTTCGCAGCTGCATACGCATATTTTATAGCAGAGTGATGATCCTTGGATTTAAGTTTTTTTAAATGGGCATGTATTTTTTTAATACCTTTCTTAAATGATTTAATACCACTTCCAGCTCTGATTTTTGTTTTCATAGCATTTTTTACTATCCACGAGGCAATCTTTTCTCCCTTACCAGCATCTTTTGATTTCAACCTCTTCTTTGCCATACTCAAAAGTTCTAAATCAGCTTTACGTCGAGCATTAGGATCTTTATTTATATAAGCAATATCGTGATGCATGCAAGCTTCATCCAATTTGTTAACTCCTCGATCGCCTTGTAGTATTCGTTTTTGAAGTTTCGTCCCAGGACCGCAAAATTGATATCCAGGTAAATGCAACTCAAACGGTAAATGGTCTATCAAGTTATTGATTACACCACTACCTTCCTTCATTGATAAGTATGTATTGTGATATAGCACTGATTATGTGCTTTATATATCTAAATAACTAATTCACTTTTATCTATCCAACTGTTTTCTTCGGCACCCAATCCTAACCACTTCACAAAAAGTTTGTTGCCTCTTTTCTTTAGAACTTTTTCAATAAGATAAATATCAGGAAATTTAGTTTTTTGTAATTCTTTTCCATAAAAACAACCAACAATGTTTTGTTTATGTTTATCTTGTAATTGATACGTTTGAGGACTAGTTTCGTTGACTTTTATGATGCGAAATATTTCCGTTGACCAATTAGGGGTGTAGCCTTTATAAAAATCTCCTTTGTATTTACTTATACGAACAAAATCGCCAATTCGAAAAGACGATTCTTTGCGTACTTTTTTTGGCTGTTGGCTTTTGATAATATTCAATCGAACTGTATTTTGATTTGAACTGTTAACGTCTATTGGTTTATGTTTTGTAATGCGATGCACAGTATTGTTATAATTGTGCACAACGGACTTTAAATTATTTTTATACCATTCATATTTTCCGCATAAACTAAATAATTTGTAAAGACGTGATTTTATAGTTCTTATTACTCGTTCGACGATAGAAGCTTTTTTTACAGAACATGTGGAATAATGATTTATGTTATAAGTTTTCATTAAATGCTTAAAAGAGTCGTTATAAAACTCTTTACCTAGATCTGTTTGTAAGTTTTTAGGTTTTCGTGTGGATTCTGATAATATACTGCACATAGCACTTGATACAAATTTTTTAGATTTTGATTTTAACGGTCTAACCCACACGTATTTTGATAAAACATCAATCACTATGAGAACATATTTAAATCCTTTATTAATCAACGAATATTTTTGTAAGTCCACTAGGTCAGCTTGCCATAAATCATCCAGACCTTTAATTACCGTATGCCGACGAACGAAGTTTCGTCTCGCTCCTCTGTGTAGTTCATTCACTATATCTTGTTTACTCATTCTGAACAGATTTTGCTGCAATCATGTTATCGATTTCTTGTTTTGTGTAGTACATTTTACTAAAATTTGTAGTAGTAATTTTTTCTAAACTATGGAGATAGTTTCTGACATTACTTTGGATTTTCATCATTTCATTTTTAAGGGCTTGGACACTTTTATCTACGTATTCTTTATTCACAGCCTCATCGTCTTTTTCTGGAATTTGCACCCCTTTTAATTTCGATGACTTTAAATCGAATTCCCCTGTATCGGACCTTACCAATGTATCGCTAAGAATTTCAGAAAATTCAGATAATCGTAAACGCTTATGAACGTGATGACCAAATTTGTCTATATTCATTGCCGTCTTGCTAGGTTCTGTAGTGTAATAGTACTGCTAAATTTTCCTGATGGCAGCCTTATATATTTCATTTTTTTAATGATACCAGCTTCTTTCATTTCTTCAAGTATGGCATTAACTTCATTATCTAATCCCGTATTACCAGCTGCCCGAGATGCACATAATATTTTCAGTCTCTCAACTAACTCATTAGGATCATCCCAGTAAACTAAATCAGTGTCTTTCTTAACTTCTTTCAAAATGTCGATTCCTCCACCTCGCTGAAGACTTTCTACGCTACTGGTATTATTTCTAGCGAATTTAAATAGTGGCTTTATCACATGAGTATATTTGAACCCTTTATTACCATTTATTTGGTTCGATCGTTTCCAGTTACGTTTATGTGCATTAGTGTCGATGAGTAGCAATTTATAATTTTGTAAGTCTTCCTCTGTAATAATATCTAAATTAGGTTTTTTTTTTGTACAACAATTCTGCCAGACCAGAAGTTTTTTTTAAAGAGCGGCTTCTAATTTTCAGAACTTTTCCATCATCGTATAAACGGGTTTTGCCTAGCCAAAGTTTTCCTCGTTCACTTCTTGCTCCATATGGTATATCTTCTTTCAGCGCTTCAGACGATACAGACCAAGACAAAGAATCGTTTGCGATACTCGGTGATGATTGAATAGATTTAAATGAGTTCTCATGGATATCATAATCCTCAGAAGGTGATGTAGTAAGCGTTTTGTCAGGTGTTTTAGAATGAAAGTCGTCATTATCTGAATTTTCTTCATCATCAAGATCCGTCTCAGATTCTTTAAATTTTTCATGTGAACCATTTGAAGATTCTTCTTCGTCTTCTTCATGACGTTTTTTTTCAGTTTTGCTTGCTAATAATTTTAGCGGACTGACGATCGGTTGAAATATCGTCTCCAGTGCCATGTCATTTGTGTGTTTAGTATTTTTTATCATTTCTACCTTTCTTTTCACTGCAGACGCTGATTTCACATTTTGTTCCTTAAGATTCCGCTCCATGTTAAGAATTCTACTCTGATTGATGTCTCAAGTTATACTACTAGGTAGTGGGGTATGTATATGCTTTATAGAATAAATTAATCCACTATTATAAATGTATCAAATTTCATTCTGTAACAACCATTATTTCGTTCACAATCCTTATTGATTACCACATAACTGTACGGTTTACTCCACACAGTTGAACACATTTCACGGAATTGCGACCACGTCATATCAGACCCTACATGTTCATCGTAGATGTGTCTTAGATTAATCTCGTCTTGTTTAAACAATATGATGAGATTGGCATTATCTCTTACTAGTTGTTTGGGTATTTTAGTATAAGTTTGGTTAAGATAAAAGCAATCAATATTTTTGTGACGACCCATAGCAAAATAATCACGTATATTATTTTGATTTTCGCATGCAACATCGTCAAATATGATGATAGAATTAGGTAAGGCTTCTTGTGGACTTGAAATTTCACTGTTATGATTATACTTGTGATACGATGTATCCACAACTTTTTCCAATACTTTTTCTAAAAAGACGTATTTAGGTTGATACAAAGACTTTGAATACACATAAAAGTTTCTGAATCGTGGACCATTCGGGTGTAGTAACAAACTGATTACTAAGTTTGTTTTCCCACAGTTTAAGGGACCACAAACAATACTGCGAATGGTATTTGGTAGTAAATTTCCATGCCGCTTAACTTCATTTTTAACTGCAGGACAGACACATTCTAATTGAAGTGATTCTTTTTGTTTCAGAAATTTCATAGCTGTTTAATCCAATCGACCACTGTGATTAGTGGATTATGACAAAATGATAATCATGCAGTGTGTTGACTCATATAAACAGATAACTTCAAACATACGAAATTCATTGTTTCTATAATAGCTCGCTAGATATTTCAACCATCCAATCATCGATGAGAAGCGATTTTTGATCACTTGATGCATGAACGAACAGGAGTTATTGGGCATTCTGACACACCGAAGAGAGCGAGGGCGCGAGCGAACAGAGGTACATGTCATGAGCATGTCATTTCATTTACCATCAGTTGATGCATAAACGAACAGGAGTTATTGGGCATCCTGTCCCACCGAAGTGAGCGAGGCGTGGAGCGCAGTTCGCGAGCGAACGGAGGTGCATCAGTTGATGCATAAACGAACAGGAGCTATTGGGCATTCTGTCCCACCTCCGTTCGCTCGCAGAGCATTAACGAAAAGGAATTATTGGGTATTCTGTCCCACCGAAGTGAGCGAGGCGCGGAGCGCAGTTCGCGAGCGAACGGAGGTGGGACAGAATGCCCAATAATTCCCTACTACTATTGATAATAATAATTGATTCAATTATATTATAAATTGGTTATAGCGATTGGTCTGTAATTGGATGGGTTTGAGCGGTCATATTTTTTTGGGATCGGGTACACCAAGTCTTCCAGGAAGCCGGTACAATGCCAGAAGAACAGGAGAGCCGAAAAAAACGCGTTAAGATCAGAGCCAACTCTGAAACACACTTTTTTTAACACAAAAGGAGTTTTTCGTCAGGCCCACTCGACTTTAATTTTTCCAGGGAACGGAGGGCCATTTGCACTGAGCGCTGATGAAACCAAATATCCGAAATGACGCTCGTGCATCGCGGTATGGTCGGCGGTTTCTGTTCCCCGTCACATCGGGTCAAGCTTGACGCAAAGAACTTAGCCAGATGATCGGCTTTGTCAAAGATCCATTTTCGACGTGTAGGGTTGGCTTGCAGAAATTTCCTTCAATAGGCCAGAGACCAGAATGCACGGATTCTCGAAGAGAGGCGCTCGAGTCTCTCACCAATTCTATTGACGTGCTGTTTCTTTGCCCGAGTGATCTCTTTCTTGAGTATTTCATAAATCATAATTCTTTATTCACAAGAATGCAGTAAGTACAAGGATGGTATTTCATTTTATATGTGCTGGTATTTAAATCCCGAGCAGACACTACATTGGCCTAGCAGAAGGCTTACCAAAAGCCTTCTGCTTCCGGCGAGAAGCTTTTTTGGAGGATGAACCAAACCAGGGACGAAATCTGCCGCAAGTTGACACTACAGAGGACGGAATGAAAAGCTTCATCCCTTGCATCACCACATTGGCAACGGAGTTGACAGTGTTGTCGGGATCATCCGGCACAAGTGCCCCCAAGGATAGGATGCAAAAAATGACCGCATCCCATTCCTACTTGTAGAGCCACACACGACGGTATTTAACAGCACGCTATCGCAATGCCGTCGTAAGTGGCAAGGCAATGATCCGATGAACCAAATTGTGCGGTCATGGATGCTTGGTAGCCATCAGGATTTGAAGTCAGCAGAAGGTCCAAAATAAGCATTCAAAAGTTCTGTTCGGTACCTTCGGATTCAGGGTATAACTTGGTGCGAAGTCTTACTTTTTGGTAGTATTTACCTCGAATGCTTCAGAAAAAATTAAAACCACTATATGTTTCCATATAAATTTCAAGGAGTCCCCTCGATTACTCATGGATTCCATTATTAGATCACCATTTTTATGAACATGGTACCAAATTCGAATCAAACCCTATACAACACAAAAAGAATTTTGAAAATCGGACCACAAACGGCTGAGAAATTGTTGAACATACATAAAAAAAATACATACAGCCGAACGTATTACCTCCTCCTTTTTGGAAGTCGGTCAAAAAATAGGTCAAAAAATTATTTTATAAGACAAAATCACAAATCGGCATTCGTTACATATTTTATAGAAAAAACTGTTTTCAATACTAAAATGTTCTAAAATAATTGTAAAAATATTTATCATCATAGCATTTATATTCTCACGAGCTTTTGCCCGCGCCTTCGCTCGCGTTAAGAAGTATTATTTGTATACAAACTTTCATCCCCTATTTTAACCCCTTGGGGGTAGAATTGATCAAACTTTTTTCTTAGCGGAAGCCTACGTCATAACATCTACCTGCATGCCAAATTTCAGCCCGATCCGTCCAATGGTTTGGGCTGTGCGTTGATAGATCACTATGTCAGTCTTTGAGTTTTATATAATTTAATTAGATATAAGTATTTAGAAAACATCACAATTAATAAAATAGTAAAATGATAGCTAGGGTTTAAGAAATCAAAATATGTCATTATTTCTTTTAAATAAAATGATAAAATGTAAAGAAATGTAATTACAACCACCAAATAACTACATAATGCAATGTTAGACATACGAAATTCTGACTTTGTTACGTGTAGACCACGCACGCAAGTTGTGATAGCGCCTTTAATCAAATGTGAATTTGTATGTCGAATATTACACGATACATTTAAATTAATTTTATATTACGTAAAAGCTTCTTTTTCATAATTTTATCTACTATTCGAAAAAAACGAAAATCCGGATTTTGAAAAATAAAAATCCGGACTTTTCTAAGCCCCAAAAAATCCGGATTATCCGGATTTTTCGGATTTCGAAGTATCCGGGTTGCAATCCCTAAGCGGACGGTCGCGTTCCACGTTATGCACACGCAGCAAATATTATTAATTATTAATAATTAATATTTTCGCGAATCGCGCGGCTGATTGCCGCTGCACGCCACCATGGCGCTCGTGGCGAATGAGTTGCTGGCGTTTATCCAGCACTCCATCGACACAATGGACGAGGTTAGCATAATGCAGATCTGCAAGTCCTCCAGCGAGGAGATTTGCCAGGGGAAGCATTTGCTCTACGAGATGCTCGGCCAGAGCGTGAATATGCCATCGCGACGGAGGGATGGAACAGAAAGAAGCATGCAGGATATAATATCCTTGCTGAAGCAGACGGATCCGGATGCCGGCTTTTGTAGCGAAAAAACTGCACAAGCTCCCGCCCGTGACGCTAGACCACGTCGACGTCGTCACCCTCTTAAAAGACATCAGATTCCTGAAAGAAGAGTTGGCCGAAGTTCGAGGTAGACTGCAGGCATCGGAGTCTACGATCAGCGATTTACGTAATGAATTATCACAATTAAAGAGTGGTAATTCAATATGTAGGTCACCTGATGCCGCGTTCGTCACTCGCCGACGTGGTGCCAAAGCGATCACGTTCAGCCCGTCAGCACTTTCAGACGGGTCAACGCCGTCATCGCCGCCGCCGCCGCTGCCCCCGCCTCCCGCTCCCCGCCTGCAACGGCCGAACTATGCAAGTGTCGCCGCTTGCCCCCCGCCTCCTCCCCCGCGTTCCAAAAACAAAGGGAAAAAGGAGGCCCCTGCAAAGGAGTGTCCTCCATCCGAAAAGGACTGAAAGTGCGATGATGACGGGTTTATAAGAGTGGAGAGGAAGAAGAAGAAACCCGTCGTCCGCAACCATCGCGGCACCGCACACGAAGGACTCCCGCGACGTCGCTGTACGTGTCCAGGCTGCACTGATCCACGACGGTCGAGCGGGTCGTGGACTACATCAGGAGCAAGACCCACTTCGTCTTGAGGGTCGAGCGCTTGGAGTCCCGCCACGAAGTGAATTTTAGCTCCTTTGTGGTGTGAGTCCCGACGCACCATCTACCGACCTTCGAGAAGGAGTTCTGGCCGATTGGAGCCGTCTAGAGGAGGTTCCGAGGACGACTTCCAAACACGTCGCGCCCCACGTCGCAGACAATACGTGTTTAGTGTTAGTGTTAGTTTTTAGTATAATTGTATGTATGTTAGTCTATAAGGTATTTATAATATACGTACGTACGTAAACGTAAACGTAAACGTAAACGTGAACGTGAACGTGAACGTGAACGTAAAACGTAAAACGTAAAACGTAAACGTAAACGGAAAACATCAACGGAAAACGAAAACGGAAAACGTAAACGGAAAACGTCAACGGAAAAACGTAAACGTAAACATTTACGTTAACGTTTACGTTTACGTTTACTTTTACGTTTACGTAGACGTTTATTGACCACTTGATTCCTATGTATCATTTATAAGTGTGGAATTCGTCAAAGTACTTAAATCTAGAGGAGCATCTCGCTGGTACCGTGAAGTGAGCAGTATACGGAAAAAAGCGCATATGTGGGGCTTCTACTGGATGTTCACGCGTGACGCGTTAAAATGACTATAACTCTAAAATTCCTAGTGGGTGATGCATATTATAACTATGTCATTCTGTATGATCTGCATGAATTAGGCTGAGATAATAAAAATAAATTAATCCAATTTTGCTATGTTAAATTTTATTAATTTTAATTTCGAATCGGAATTACAAAAAAAAAACAGTTTTTGTCCTTTAATAAAAAAAAAAAATTAAAAATTATTAAAATATTTTTATTAAATTTACATAAATATACCTATAGGTTATTCACACAATCATCAATAAGAAAAACATATTTCTCCACACATTTTTTCAACCCACAAGCTTTACAAAAAACAAAAATCGTCAAAAAAAAAAAACAAATTTTAAGACAAGGGTCAAGTTTGAAACTTCTAGCAATCGTCGTAAGTGTGTTTTAGAGCCATTAGAAGTAACTATAGCCCGTCTTTGTTACATTAAGTACACTTTGTGCAAGTTAGAGCGGTAAAGATATAGTTTACGATATACTGTGGTTAAAATAAAACGCGAAGGTGATAATCGAGCTCCAGGAGAGCGGTCGACAGATGCGCGCATTTTTGACATCGAGCTCCTAGACTGTCCTAGAGCGTGGTCAACATTTGAAGGGTTACGGTATAAAAAATAAAAAAATGCATTTTTTAAATTTTTTCACGTTTATTGCCAGTATTTAATGAGCACATATTAGTAAAGTACTTATCAAGGAGGCAGATAATCATTATTAAGGTTTTTGGTTTTGTACACTGTTAGCTTCACGTGAAGGTAGCACTTAGCAGTATTCGCATTTATCGCAAATTTTGAATAGCACTATATTCGCAGTTTGGGCACTGAAAGAACACTTAATAAGCACTTATTAGCTAAGTATTTATTACGAAGCTATATCATCATTTTAAAGGTTTTTGATTATGTACACTGCTAGCTTCACGTAAAGGTAGCAGTATTAGCTTTTATTCCGAATTTTGAGGAGCACTAAATTCGCGGATTTTGCACCAAAATAGCACTCAATTAGCACCTAATTTATTACGCAATCCCGAGTTATTTTGCTAACTTTGTCATGCTAGCTTCACATACGTAGAATTTTTCAAATCGGACCATTAGTCCCTGAGATCAGTGCGTTCAAGTTAGCCCTTTCAAATAATTTGCCCCGTTTTTCCCACATTTTTCTCTATTTCTTCGCTCCTATTAGTCTTAGGGCCTGTTTCACCGCTTCCTGATAAGGTGGCCGATAGGCTTATATGACAGATTCTCCATACTCTATCTGTCAAGTTAAGTGGTGGATAGCCTTATCAGGAAGCGGTGAAACAGGCCCTTAGCGTGATAAAATATAGCCTATAGCCTTCCTCGATAAATGGGCTATCTAACACTGAAAGAATCATCAAAATCCGTTACGTAGTTTTAAAGATTAAAGGGAGCAAAGGGACATGAAGGAAAAAAAGCGACTTTGTTTTATAATAAGTAGGTATAAGTATAGAAATATCAAGTTATTTGCCATAGCAAAGTATTGTATGTTAATCCTAATACCTACTTAATTTCAATTGACAAATAACTAAACTTATAATAGAAATGTCCACATAAATTGTCAGCAAATTGTATACAGGCTAAATGCTACGTCAAAAAATAAATTTATTTGAAACACAACCAAGAGAACAAAGTTAAGGATAAATTTATTCTTCTCGTTCTATTTTTGAAATTGTAATGAAGCCAGGTGAGAAATATTGTATGACTTTTAATTTAACGTCTTTCGAATAAAATAATATAAATAAAGTTAATCTATTTCTTCTAGTTTATCCTATGTTAAATGTTAAAAATTAAATATAGAGTGCATATTATTGCGTGATACCTACTCCTTTTCAATAAAATTTTGAGCTAACATAAACAAAACGTGTAGGTACTTAAAAGACTTCCTACCTACTTAAATGTTGCTATCTTATTTTTTTTTCCAAACTAATAGATTTTCATGAAATTCAGAATTAGTAATTATCATCATTTAAGAGCAAAAAGAAAATATCGAGTAAGAAAAGCATACTTATCAAAATTTTTGAAGTGAAAACTTCTTTAGCGGCGTTGAGCACTTTTGTGGGATGGGTAAAAACTGTGAAACTCGCGTCAGATTCTCGTGCTGATCGAAAAACCTTGGAAAAACCGTAAGACGGTTGGAGAGTAGTGTTTTGTGTCGAACTCGAGCTCGAACTCGAATTGATTGTAAGGGTTTCGATTAATTAAAAAATTCGATTTTTTAATAATCGATTTTCATAAAAAATTGGTTAAACAATGCACAACGTTAATAATCAAGTTTTCACTTCTACCGGCCGCGGCACTCGCGGAGTGCAACCCATCTTTTTTTTTCATAACAACATCATTTTTTTGCTTTCCTCACGCAAAATATCGACGGAATTGGTCGTCCAAGTCAATTATTATGGCTTATTTCATATCTGATTAATTAATACACATTAAAAGTCGTCCGTTAAACATTTAGTGGAGTTTTCGTGAGATTTCGGCCAATAATTAAAACATAGAGATACCTATCAGTTCTGAGTACGTGTAATGTATAGCGTTTTGCACATTGACTCACGAAATTGGCATAAGGACAGATTCTGTCTACGCATTAAAATGTCTCCAGCGTAAGGGCCCCAGTGGGTGTTTTTAGTGTGAGACTGTATGCCCAAAATTGATATTGTAATGTGTCGCTTAGTTAACGCTGATATGTAATTCTAGTCTCACATACACCTCTTTCGTCGTTGGGCCATGGCCCATGATAGATTACCTTCGCATGGCCCATGATAGATAGCTTCGCAATCATTTGCGAAGATGTTTATATCATGCAAAATGGAATCGATCATTCATCAGATTCATTACTTGTAATAACTGGTGAGTGGCAAATGGTAATACATTTTTGTCACCATACCCGTCTGTCCTTCAGTTTCATCATCTCGCAATCAACAAAGATGCGCAATTTTATTTAAGGCCTGTCCTTACTGCGAACTCATTGGTTTTGCACCTTTCCTGCGCGCGCACGTTGCATGTGATAAGTTTTTTGTCGGGTACTTTAAGAATTTAAGTTGGTATTACCTGCTACTTGGTACTAATATTTACTGTGGTGTTGCTAACATAACTGTTTTATTGCATTCAGAGTCAGAAATTAACTATGTTACAGAACCACAGTAATCTAAATCTAAATTATTAATATTATGAAGATATAGAGTTTTTTTTAACGCGCTAATTATGTAAGTAATGTTACGCCGCGAACAAAAGTTTGGGTAATGTCACGTGATGTGTTTATCTCTTTTTTTATTTATCTAATTATACAGTTTACTTTATAATTATAACATGTAACTGTTTTTTGTTCCAATAAAGAAAATTAAAAAATAAAATAAAACATTTAGAAGTTCTACTGGATCGAATTGAAAAATTAAAATTGTTGGATAGTTAATTTATTTATAGTTGACACGGATTCAGATCACTCCCAAGTTTATTATTACCCATCCCAATAAAAATGTGGACAACGCCGCTATTCGCTAAAGAGGTTATCACTTAAAAAAGTGCAGTCCTTTAATATTCGCAAAATGTGCAGTCATTTTATCGATAAGTCGTGATGAACAATTACGGAGAATTGAAGTGCGATGCGCACGCGCAGGCATGGCAGGTTGACACTTGATAGCGTTAGCAAACACGGTGACAGTGTCGACAGAAGTTGAAACTTGGATAAAAATATTTCATACAAAATAGGGCTTTTCCTTACTTTCCGGTTGGTATAAGCCAGCACCGGCAGGTATGAAAAAACCCATAAAACTCTGTTCGTAGCAGTGATTTTCAGAAAAACGCTACGTGGTCAGCAATTTTCGCTTTCCATCAGGTGACAAGCTTAGCGTATCATGGGTCACCTAATGATAAGCAACTACCTATGAGAGTTATAACAGCTCATAAGAAGAGTTGCGAATTACGTTGCCTGCCGTTTTAAGAGGAAATACGCACTCTTCTTGAAGGTTTGCAGGTCGTAGTCGCTTACATTTGTAATAAAAAGACCTAATTACACCTTATTTATTGTCCAGATGCTACTACAAAACAATCTTGGTATGCGACAATTTTTTCTCCTTCTAATGAAACCTTCATTAGACAGAAATGTGTAAAATGCCTTTTTTGGTCTGAGCCGTAATAAGCGGAAATGCAAATAGAAATGCGTAGCAAAACAATGTGATAATAATCTATACTAATATTATAATTATTAGGAAGAGTTTGTTTGTTTGAACGACCTAATCCCAGGAACTACTGGTCCGATTTGAAAAAAAATTTCAGTGTTATATAGCCCATTTATCGAGAAAGGCTATATTTTATCACGCTAAGACTAATAAGACCGAAGAAATAGAGGAAAACGGGGGAAATTATTTTAAGGGGCCTATCTCACGAACTACTCGAGCAATTTTTCTGTTATTTGGCACAGATAAGAAGTAGACCACGTGAAGGATCATAGGCTATTTTTGTGGACTAATTTGTCTGTGAAATATCTAATTTAAGCGGGCGAAGCCGCGCGGAACGTCTAGTAATTATTATACTTAAGGGTATGTATATTGTGTGATCTGTCCCTTTTCACTGTGAAACATAAAATGCACTTACATAATATTTTGATTTTGCATAGAACTTGGCACTTATTTAGATCTCCATTCTTTTTGCGGCGTAGCCCACGGACAAGCATAATTTTTGAATAGAACTTGGCTCTCCTTTTTAACACGTTTTCATTTTCTTGGGCTGTATGTATGTAACGGAATTTTTGGGCACGACTTTTACCTATCTCCCGTAGTCTAATAATTAATCCTTCGCGGATTCTTGGAAATCTATTGTTATTCTATTGTTGTTGCGATCACCGGCGATGGAGCTTGATGGGTTAATTCAAACTTTGCACACGTATTGCAGTGCAATAATTTGTTTAAATTTTTGAAAAAAAAGCGAAAAAAAACGTGTTTTTTTAGCTATTATTTATTTACATTAATTTGCACTTCAGACAGGATTCAGCGTTATAGTGATAAATGAGAAGAAATGCAAAATTGAATTGAAAAATATCAATTATTTTTCAAATGCTAAATGCAGTAGTTTACTGTGATTAATTATCGATTTATTATACAATGTTAATTATTACCTGCTTCTATGAAGATTTAGTATGGCTATAATTTATTGCAAAAATGCTTATTTAGCTTGTAGTTAGTAGTTACTAACATGTTACTAACTTATTGCTAAGGATAATAGGTAGAATATAATTCGGCTGTTGTGAAGACTTGAGTAGATGAAATAAGATAAGGGCAATTAGATACTCCCATTTTATTTTTTCCCTTATGATTTCAAACAAATCTTGTAATTTTTACTTCATATTTGGCTATGCTACTTTCTTTTGATTTAAAATCATTTTACCGGTCCTGAAGCCGCCATTTATGCAAAAGAAAAACTCAATTTTCAAAGTTACCCACTATATCCACGCACGTCAATTATGACAATTCTAATAGACTACCAGACAAATCAATGATATTCTATGTTACTAACGTAACAAATATAATCAAAATTCAAACCTCGTATTTGTCTTTGAGTCCGAGACATGAGATAGTTTTCATCGTATAAAAATGTACGGTTCCCGATCCCAAACCACAATTTAGGTGCAACGTAGTTGGAGACAACATCCATACCTAATTTTATAAATGCCAAAGTGTTCGTCTGTCTGTTACCTCTTCACGATTAAACGGATGAACCAATTAGGTATAGTGAAATTTGGTATGGAAATGCTTTGAAACCAAGGAAATGACATATAAAGATACTTTCATCGTCGCAAAATGTAATTTGTAATTACTAACAAGCTAATTTTGTGTGAGTAGCTACATTTTGAAGTAAGGGCCAACCCACACGTACCACAACCACACGACATCGCAACGACAAAATGTCGTCGAGCTGTGGTTACGTGTGGTGTCGCTGCAGCATTTTGTGGTTGCGTTGTGGTACCGACAAAATGACGACGGCCAATGGTTGCGATGTGGTTGCGACGTGGTTGCGTCGTGTGCAAGTCGAACTATTGTAGTTCGACTCCGGCTTTTATAGCGGAAACACGTCTTGCCCAAAGTCATGGATTTCGAAGAGGACACTTTATTGTTGCTATCCTTGATATATGTGTTATTTTTTTACTTTGTTTCTTTTTGAGTCTACACCAATTTTGGTGTAAGAGAATTCCACATAATTTCTTCAGACTGGAAGCTTAAAAATCAGTCTTTTCGAACTGGCCTGGCCTTAAAATATATTTTGTTTCCAACCCTTCATTTTACGCAGAGTAGATAACACGTTTTGAATTCCCACTTTCCAGGAAAATTTACCCGTTACTCAGTACCAACCTTTGCTACAGCAAATATAGCTAAATATAGCTAAATATAATATAGCTAAATTATGAAAACACAATATCTACATATAAAAAATCTTGACTGATGATAGCTACCACTTTCGAGATTTTTCGCAAATAAAAAATGTTGTTCGTTTTATCAAAATGAAGCTACTCACAAAAAATTAGCTTGATGGTAATCAAATAAAAATTGTTCTAGGGCTCCCGGACTATATTATTTACAAGCCTCGTTTGAATTTCTAAATTTAAAGGAGGCGTGGAATTTTTTCTTTCTTTCTCGTTAAAGTTTCGCCCCCCTGAAGAAATGAATGAAGGGGGAAGGGGGGGGGGGGGAGAGAGCGCGAGCGGCGCGGCGTGTCGTTGCATCGACGCAACGTTGTGGTTGCGATGTGGTTGCGACGTGGTTGCGACGTGGTTGCGACGTGGTTGCGACGTGGTTGCGACGTGGTTGCGACGTGGTTGGGATGTGGTCGGTATTTTACAAGTGGTCGACAACGACTGCAAAATGTGGTACGTGTGAATGGTCCAGTTCATTTACAATAAGAAATATACGACGTCGACGACGTGGTCGGGCGTCGTGTGTTTGTCGTGTGGTTGCGGTTGTCGTGTGGTTGTGGTACGTGTTATGTATTATGTATAAATGCGAAAGTGTGTCTGTCTGTCTGTTACTTCTTCACGATTAATTAAACCACTGAACCGATTTAGATGTTTGGTATGGAGATGTTTTCAGACCCGGAAAAGGAAATAGGATACTTTTTTACTAGAAAAAAGTACGGTTCCTGTGCAAAAAAAAGTCTCAACGAAGTTGCGAACACTCTTGATGTTCTAAGCGACCTTAAATAAATGAAAAAAAAACATCTAGTTGAAGAGTGATGACAAAAGCCTAAAGCCTACGCGGCTTAATGCCTTTCAAAGGTCAAACAAAATGAAGTCGAAAAAGTATTTTGACAGGACGTAACAAGCAAAAAGTACTTACCATCAGGTGGTTGAGCTTATTAGTGTCCCAGCAAATGGACCAACTAATCCATCATACAATAATTATAATCTTAGAAGCTTAAGTTCTTCATGCTTTTTGCGGCGCGGCGGTTGTGAAGTGTTTATAAAAGTTTCTAATTTAAATTCAAAATGTAAAACTGAAGATGAATAGGTAATGTTGAATCGAGTTTATCAAGAGTGATCGAATAGACGAGCAGAGGGTTAGAGTTCTGTAGTAATCCTTATAATTTATAAGGGTTTCTCGTAGTAGCTACAGAATTCTAAAACGGGGAAAGCATTGCATTGCAATTTTCGAATATTTTTCTTACCCCCGACGAGAAGAGATGGGTGTTATAAGTTTAACGGGTTTTGTCTGTGCTGTATTTTTGTGTGTGTGTCTATATGTATTTGTGTACATTTGTCCGTGGCATCGTAGCATCTAAAGTCTAAACGGATAGACCGATTTCGGTCCAGTTTTTTATTTCGAAAGCTGACATGATCGAGAGTGTCCTTTGATATAATTTATCATCATTGGCTTGCGCGCTACCTGTTTTTTTATATTTATTTCTTTTAGCTTATAAGTTATAATATATCGCAATTTTCTGCGTTTCTACCGCATTACGTATGAAAGTCCAGCAGCATCTGTGCTGTCAGTTTTTAGACTTTTTAGCACTAGCACACCTGGCTCTGTTTACATTGTACTGACAGAGTTGTCACTTAGAAATACATGTTAAATGAACTACTAAAAAACTTTCAAGAAAGGTTTTTTACATATTTAACGCTAGTATGTAGGTACTTTGTAACTACTACTTTGTAACTAGTACTTTGTACTAGTAAGGCTTTGCATTGCGTTTCTTGTATGGAAGCCCCCTTAAGTATTAGTTTTTTGTAATAATTGTTTTAATGGCAATAGAAAATATACACATTACACAATCTGTGGACTGTGACGATTTCCGAAGTCTACAGCGATTCTTTAGATGCAGCCTGGAGACAGACGGACAGACATCGATGTCCCAGTAATAGGGTCCCGTTTTTACCCATTTGGTACGGAACCCTAAAAAGTATTAACACTAGATAAACGGTAAAAATACATACGTTAGAAGCGATACTAAAAATTAATAATACACATTAGTATTCATCATAGCATCTATTAAAATTCATATTTATATCACACACTTTTTACTATGCACTCCATATTATGACCGTACTATCGCGTTTGTTTCGGAGCAAAAACCTCATACATACACACATGTGGTCATTGATCGAAGCTGGACAAAAACTGATTATTATTTGTAGATTACATGGGTGTTTAGACAAATTGCATTCCGATTTCACGGTGAAATAAGATATCGCAAGCGCCATAATAATATGATATCCCTTAGCGTTTTGTCAAAAATATTATCGAACTTCGCTGTTGCCTGGGAAGGCACAGATTACTAAATAGTTAAGAATGGGCTGCCAAATTTTTCTGTGTTTTTTAATAAGTATTCCGATCCCGGAAGACGATTGACTCAAATGAAATTGAGATTATTTAATCACTAGATGATGCCCGCAACTCCGTTGCGCCAAAATTAGTTTAACGCGCGGGAAGCGTACATTTTTTCGGGATAAAAAGTATCCTATTGTCCTATCCCGGGACTTAAAGTATCTCCATGCCAAATTTCAGCAAAATCGGCTCAGCGGTTTGGGCGTGAAGAGGTAACATACAGACAGACAGACAAACAGACAGACACGCTTTCGCATTTATAATTTTAGTATGGATAATATAGATTGTATATTTGTCTGACATTTGGCTAACGGAAAACATGATTCACTTATTTTGACTCAATAGTTATATTTTTCGAAATTATGAATCTTTCTGGGCTTTTCAACAAATATCTGTTACACTAATTATTGAGTTACTGTCATTAGATAACTTGCACTACTACAATCACACACTTTATAAAATAATAGCTAAAGGAAATATTAGTATTGTATTTAATTTTTAAATACTCATCAAAAACATATTTTTTTAAATTAAATAAGGGGGTAAACGAGCAAACGGATCATCTGATGGTAAGCAACTACCGTCGCCCATGGACACTCGCAACATCAGAAGAGCTGCAGGTGCGTTGCCGGCCTTTTAAGAGGGAATACGCTCTTTTCTTGAAGGTTTGCAGGTCGTATAGGTCCGGAAATACTGCTGGTGAGAGTTCGTCCCAGAGTTTTACAGTGCGCGGCAGAAAGTTACGCGAAAAACGCACTGTGGAAGACTGACACTCATCAAGGTGATGACGATGGTATGTTTTTCGCGTGGGACGATGGCAAAAAGTTGCAGGTGGTATGATTCCGAACAATTCCTCAGAGCCCTCCCCGTGATACAACCGATAGAGGATGCAGAGTGAAGCTACATCTCGGCGTAATTCCAAGGGGTCCAAGCTGTTTGAAACACTATGGCAGTCAACAATTCGAGCGGCCCGATACGGATACGATCCAGAGGGAGCAGTTGGTATTTTGGCGCCCCTGCCCAGATATGAGAACAATATTCCATATATTATGACTTACGACCTTTACTTTCGTGCTATAATGCGGGAACCGTTGTTACGCGATATTGTTCACTGCAGCTGATAAGCTGCAGCGTAAAGCACATTGCCCGGGAGCACGATTCATGGACTCATTGTATCACGATTGGAGGATAGCGGTGTGTGTAGGCTAAGAAGTAAGAAGATTCTCGATCATGTCAGCTTTAAAAACAGAAAACTAGATCAAAATCGGCCTACCCGTTTGGATGCTACGATGCCATAAACAGACACTCAGACAGACAACACGTCAAAGTTATGAAACCCCTCTGTGTTCATCGTGGGCAAAAAAATTAAATACCATTGAAAATAAAGCTGAAAACATAAATTATTTTAAAACAAGGCCCTAACTGACAAATGAATAAAATATTAACATACAAACGGAAATAATGCAGGGTGTTTAACATTAATCAGACTGACAAACAGACAGAGAGACAGACAGACAAATTTGTCGACAAAATGCCTTAACCGTAATCGAGATATCTACTGTACGGACAGACAGACATAAATACTCATAAAGCCATATAAAAATGTAGAGTAGACGGCATAATATACAATTGTAATTGGGTTTGCTGTATGTTAAATTATATGTCGTTAATCGCTATTCTAACTCAAAATGGTGTAAGTAAATATTTTAATAGAATTTAAATTCGAAAATTAAATTAGATGAAACGTAACAAATTTAATATATATTATGTATTTCCACGATTTTTCTGGTTCTTTTTTCAGATAAGTACAACAATCTAAATGTTCATAGTCCAAAAATAATAATTCTGATATAAGTTGTAAAAAACTGGTGGTGACCATCAAAAGTAATATACTATATAGGTTGCTATAGTTAGGTACACTGAGTACATTTGGATCGTTCGTTGGAAGGTTTTTTCTTAAAAAGTAACTGTTTCGTCAGTATGCTGACTATATAACTTTAAGTATTGTTACTTAATACTTATTCATTTTAAACACTGTATTCACAATTTGGCATTATATTTTTATGTAAATTATTTAAGTCTAATAACTTTCCATTACTTTTGTAGTTATTTATATAATGTAATTAAATACATAATTATTGGTAAGTAATTATAGAGGCCTATTTTAAAAGTATTTGTACAAAAACTGTAGTAAATTTTTATTGTTATGGCTACTGCAAATTGCGAACTGTTATGCTATTTTTTGTTATTTAATTATGATTATAAAATTGCTGTGTTCCTTATGGTCATGCTCTATTCAATTGTGTATTTATTGCAGGTAATGAACTTAGCTATTAAACAATAAAGATAGCCGCTACAAAAGTTATGTTTTTTTTTTTGGATTTTTTGGGTTTAGACCATAAAGGTAATATATAGGTATATTAACTTTATGGTTTAGACTAGTGTCCGACCAAAACTGGTTTTTCAGCCGAAACCGAAACCGAAACCGAACTTTCGGCCTTACTCTCAGTTTCGGCCGAAACCGAAACTTGGTAAAACATTTAAAATTACGATTATTTTATATATATTATAACTTTTTAAACTAAAGAAAAAGCACCACATTGGATTATTTACTTTTTGCGACATTTCTTAAAATAAATATTATTAGTCTTAGACTTGAATATTTTCACTAGAAACATTTTTGTACTATATTCCGTTTTTTAAATGATTCAAAGTAGGTGCGATTTCACTAAAAAAAAAAAATCAAAGCGCTTAGCGCACACTAAACCGGTTCTTAATCGTATAGACACGTTAATTATAACACTTAATTGCATTTTCCCAACTTAAATTAAACTCTTCTGAACGCCTAATATTAGAGTTTTAACTTTATAAAATACATTTGGTCCTGTGAGTGTAGTGTCATGACAGATCGAAAAATATAGACGAAAATATTGTTAAGCTAGCAGATTTCACAGATGCGTTTGGTTAGGTTATTAATCGTTTCTTGCTATTTTGTTAATAAAACAACGTGAAAAGGCTCCAAGATGATAAAAACATAATAATCATCGCGTGACGTAACGTAAACTTAGATTCATTAATCGCGATTAAAAGAAGAATGTAAAATCTATTTGAAACAAAACGAGATTTACGTCGCCATGTGAACGCGTTTATTGTTCATTGAGAACTTAGTTTAATAAAACGAAGTTTTACGTGTGATTGGTGTAAGGGCTACAAGAGTGAAGCTTACGAGGAAGTGGGCTAGATAAGATTCTAGCAGGGTAGGGACGGTCTAAGTCCTAAGAGATTGCGTGTCCAATGTCCATTGTTAAAAGATAATTTTAAATATTTCAATAAAATGCGTGGTAAAAGTTAAAAAGTGAGGCGAAATGATTTACTACATAAATCTTGCAAGATATATCCTAATATATATTATTAGGATATATCTTGCAAGATTTATTTAGTTTTTTTCAAGATTTACGCAAGAATTTAGTTTGACTGTTAGATCATAGGATATCCTATAATCTCACAGTCAAATAAAATTCTTAAGTAAACAGTACATACGCAATATAATCAATTTATCATAGCATTTACTAAATCGTTTGTGTGGGAAACATTGTTAAAATAGCACGTAATTTGACAACAGTTATGTATATTAAATAAGCTTGCGTGTGTCGTAGAAATAAAATTCAATAATATAATTTCGATGACAATAAATTTAGATAATATTTTAGTTAAAATAAAACGAAGTGCTAATTTTTGAATTAGGACTAATGTGGAAAACATTCTCTCAAAACACGATTAAATAGATGGTGGCGAACTGAGCCGGAGCCTCGCTGGCAAGAAAGCACGAGTTAAATGCGAAGTCTACCGAACGACGCATGAGTTTCGGCCGGGCCGAAAGTTTCGGCTATATTTTGGCCGAAACCGAAACTAAGGCCGAAACTAGATTTTTTGGCCTAAACTGGCCGAAACCGAAACCGAAAGTTCGGTTGGTCACTAGTTTAGACACTTTGGTGACACGCGTTGACTTCACGTATTTTTGGATATTTTTACCGACTTTGTGGCTTGCGGCCGTAGATATACTTTAAACACTGTCAATTTCTTTTAAATATCAGAATTATTTTTCCTCTTTGCTAATATATATTTTTTTACGTGTACTTAAGTGTGCACGACAGACAATAAATAGTGCATATAGAACAATAGTGAATGGACTACATCGTAGAAAAGTGTATGGACAATAATTGTGCGTGGACATTATAGTGAAATAGTGCTCCAGTGACCGTATAAAGACAATTTTGTGTAAAAATGTATAAAGAAATTAGTGCTTTGCAATTTAATGGGTCTTCAGCCTATGTGGTAGTGCCGAATTCCGTAACGGAAAGGTAAGGGAGATAGTGCACATCTCGGGCGGACTATCCTTGTCCCAGACAAGGAAGTACCGCTCGAGAGGGACAGCCAGAGACGACCGTTATATCGGGGGGCGGCGAGGTAGTATAAATATAGGAGAAATAGATTTTCGTGTTTATTTCAGTTACGGATGTCGGCACGAACATGTTTTGTATGTAAAATCATAGCGTAAGGAATTGTACAAATGAAACCAATGTATATTTTGTGAAATAATGTAATTTTAATGGTATTTCAATAAATATTTCTTCCAAGGGGGTGAGGCATAGAATGTTCTAGAAGCGAGGTACCAAGACCGATATAAATATGTGTCGGCCGCCATACTACGGCACTCGCTCTACAACGTTACCCAGCTTCGGAACTACTTGTGTGCTTGACTCCTGGAACAAAGTGAAAAGTATTGTTTTAATTTCATCTCCGTCATCCAGTACCTTCATCATCATCACCCTCATCACCCGAAGATCACTGACCTGGGCGATCTAAGGGGAATTAGCGCAAGCTGGTCCCCCACATTAAGTAAGTAAAGCATTTTATTATTAGTTACAAATTTTACTCTGAATCTAAAAATATGTTATTTTGCTACATTTTAAAATAATCCCAGTCATTACACCAGGGTAGGTCTATCGTAAAATATAAATTTTAATATATTTTATGATAGGTAATGCTAATATCAAGTACTATAAACATAAAAGTGGTGATACTAGAAGTTTATGACATACTTTTTATATACATATCTAGGCTTGTTTAATGTATGCTTTACACTGTGTCCTAGCAAACTAACTTACTTTTTTGTATAAAATGAGGTGACAAACGAGCAAACAGGTCACTTGATGGAAAGCAACTAACTTCGTTCATGGACTCCCGCAACATTAGAAGAGCTGCAGGTGCGTTGCCGGCCTTTTAAAAGGGAATACGCTCTCTTCTTGAAGGTTTGCAGGTCGTATTGGTCCGGACTCCGAAAATACTACTGGTGACAGTTCATTCCAGAGTTTTACAGTGCGCGGCAGAAAGTTGCGCGAGAAACGCACGGTGGAAGACTGCCACTCATCAAGGTGATGAGGATGATAATATATTTTTCGCGTGATTTTTCGCGAACTAAGGTATGATTCCGAACAATAATTCCTCAGCTGGCCGATTCTGCACTCTGTTTCGTTACTAACTCAGTGATTAACTCACAAAATGTACGATACAGAATCGGCCAGCAGATCACTCCCCGTGATACAACCGATAGAGAATGCACAGACTTAAAAAAATTTGGTTCTATGGTCGACTGAATAATAATAATAATAAATTCTTTATTTGCACACATAAAAGAAAAGACATAAAAGCACAAAAGAGACAAAAAACGAAAGAAATAACAAAAACAAAAAAGTATAAAAATTACAAAATTGTGCAAAAAGGCGGTCTTACTGCTTTAAGGAGTTTCTTCCAGACAACCAATATATATTTTCTTTCTATTTTTTTTTCAGAAAACTGGTGAAAAAGTTGAAAATGTTCTTAAATTATACACCGCAACGCCGTTGCACCAAAATTCGTTTATCGCGCAGGAACCGCACATTTTCCGGGATGAAAAGTATCCTGTCATGTCCTTCAAAGCATCTACATACAAACAAACAGACAGTTCGAGGCACACACTTCATAAAATGTCAAAATTTGTATAAAAATCTTAAAAAAGGCTAATGTGAAAGTCTCTAATATTATGTTTATTTTACAGGCAGTAATAATTTTATATGTGGGGTGATAATGGGTAGGGCAAACATGCCCTAGGGCCTAGCCCTAGGCATAGCGCTTAGGGTTATAGGCACTAGGTACATGTTAGGTCATTAAGCTGTAAGTAATGTGACATAAAAAATAAGAGCATTAATAATAAAAAGTGTAAAAAATATGTCACAGAAAAAAGGTTTACCGTACTACTCTGTAAAAAAATGTGGGGTAAACATAAAATATTAGAATAATATAATAAATATAATATTTAAGAGCCCGTCCTCTCTTTTCTACTGCTCTCTTCACACTCACGCCCGTCTTTCATATGCCAGGTGAAAAAGGACGATCGCCAAGTTAGCGGGCAGATAGAGGTTTTCTGTTTTTAAGGGTTTTTTTTTTATATTGAAGTGGTAAAAAGTAATTCCAACACTTTATAGACGACTTTCTCAACAGTACATTGTATTTTTTTCATACTGTTAAGACGTCAATACAATCCATAAAAAGGTGATATTCTAAACCTTTTACAGCAAAAATCACAAAACTGTCGCGGGTTTGAGTTGGATTATTTAAATATACTTAAAAAAATAAAAAATCTAGCTCCAACACTATATTATAATTGAAATGATCTTACATGTTGTGCATTAAAACTTATAGAAATACTGTATTTTAACTGTTAAATCACGTCTGTTAAATGAGCGAAATCGGCAAAATTTCGTATACGGACTCTTAAGTATTTTACCAAAGTAATCTTAATTTAATTATTTGTGTTCCTTCCAATAAAAATAATCTTTTCATTATTATTTTCAACTTTTCATTATATTTTCATTATTATTTGCCTAAACGGCTGGACTGCTTTGATGAATTAATTCGTATGTGTTTAATTTTTTAAAGACTCCAGACTCCAGCCTATACGTCATAAACTCATAACGACGCGATTGTAATATTTTGCAAATTATTATTTTAAAAATTCTGTTGTGTTTGTAGTCTGCAAGGTAATGCCCGCAACTCCGTTGCGCCAAAATTCGTTTATCACGTAGGAACCGTACAGTTTTCCGGGATATAAAGTATGCTTTGTCCTTTCCTGGGACTCAAAGTATCTCCATGCCAAATTCCAGCAACATCGGTTCAGTAGTTTGGGTGTGAAGAGGTAACAGACAGACAGACACACTTCAGCATTTATAAAATGTCTGGAAGTGTCAATAATCTTGAAATTTTTTTCTCACACTTTGCTCGCCCGCGGGCATCCGATGTGTCGATAGCGTAATAGTCGATAATTCGATATCGACACTCGCGACACTTCGGCGTTTGTCGGCTCTCGGTCAGCTGCACCTGCGCATACACCTGAACACAATTACGGCATACAGCAAGGATTCTAGAAAGTGCACCGGATGGATACTTTGTGTGAATCGGCTAATTATAAATATTTTATGTCACATTAAAGTTTAAACTCGGGTAGCTTACTAAGACACCATGATGAGATCACACTACATATTTTAGGACTTAGGAAACTTGCCAATAATGTTAAATTGGGACAGCATGAATCTAGAAGCGACATCAAATCCCAACCTAAATATAATATAATATCTGGGTGCACGGTAGTGCACCCGCCGAGACGAGCCAAGTGAAGCGCAAGGGCATTACCTACCCTTTCTCGAAGTGTTTCGCCGTTTTTTTTAACCTTCATAGAATTGGTTTCCGTAGTAGCAGATAGTTCATATTTTCAGGATATGTGACCAATGGATCAATAGACTTGTTAAGCATACAAAGTCTCAATTGAATAGCTCTTATACTTTAGATTTTATTGATATCTAAAATACGCCGATTTCACCACTGACACACTGATGGTCATCAAGATGTTTGGCTACTTCCTGAATTGCTAGAAAGCTGAAATTTGGTATGTAACCTAAGATTAATATACAAAATTCATAAACTTGTAATTTTCGTCCCCCATCCCCTAAAATTGGGGGAGTGGAAATTGACCCTTATAGAGTTGGTTTCCGATGTGTCAGATAGTTTATATTCTCTTTAAACATACAAAGTCTTAAGTGAATAGGTTTAATAGGTACTTTATATTTTATTAATATCTAAAATACGCCAAAATTTGGTTATAATTTATATGTCGTAAAATAGGTAATGGCAGTTTAAATGAGACTTTCACTAATTTTATGAATAACGACATGAAAGTTTCCACGGGATGGACATTAACTAAAAACGTCTTAATAAAAAATAAAAATAAAAAAACACTAAAAAAACTAAAAAGACTGCCTAGCAAGTAGCAACAACTTACAAAAAGGACTGAAATCACACCAAAACATTTCATGTAAAATGTCCTCAATGACCACAAAAGGTTTGCCCTGTAAAAAAGACATCAGATCTATAAATGTAGAGCCAAGCTTCTGAATCTACGCGGCCTAACTCTATCGACCCATAACTCCAACAAATTCTACATAATATCACTTATCAGTTAGTATACTAGCTTGGCTGTTTCGTTACTTATTTCAGATCAGAAACTAAATATTCGAAACAGCGAAGCTATATACTTACTGATATGTAGAAAGTGTTGGAGTTAGGGTCGATAGAGTTAGGCCGCGTCGATTCAGAAGCTTGGATCTACATTAAATCTGATGTCTTTTTTACAGGGCAAACCTTTTGTGGTATTCGAGGACATTTTACATGAAATGTTTTTAGTGGGATACATATTTAAACACAAAGGTGACTAGTTAGTCACCTTGTCAGTCAGTCAGTCAGTTGACTGACTGACTGACAAAGTGATCCATCAACGCAAAGCCCAAACCACTGGACGGATCGGGCTGAAATTTGGCATGCAGGCTATAGATGTTTAATGACGTAGGCATCCGTTAAGAAAGGATTTTGAGTTTTGACCAATTCTACCCCCAAAGCTGGGGCTAAATAAAATAGGGGATGAGAGTTTGTATGAAACTTCAATTTAAAACCGATCGGGCTGAGACTTTGCATGCTTAAAGCTACTTTAACGTAGGCATCCCCTAAGAAATGACTCCATCCCTAAGGGGATAAAATAGGGGATGAAAGATTGTATCTATATCTACAGGGTGTAACAAAAATAAGTGATAATATTTTAGGGTGTGTACGTGTTCCTTGTAGATAATTCACTGTGAAAGTAGCAGCGCTGGAAGACCAAACGCAAACCAAGCTGAAAGAACACGTACACACCCTAAAGTATTATCACTTATTTTTGTTACACACTGTATAGGTACATATTAATAATATATAATATAATATGGTGTGATGTGATGTGATTAGGGATTGCAAAAAACAGATTTTTAGAAAAATCCGGATTTACGGATTTTTTCATCCTCAAATCCGGATTATCCGGATAATCCGGATTTTTTGTAATTTTTTAAATATTTTTGATAAACAGCTTTAAATGTGAGTTATTCTCTTATTATTTCTTTATTTACCATTAATTTTAAAACTGCAAAATAAAACATCTTAAAAATTAACATTTTTCTTTAAAAAAATGCTGAGATGGGTATAAAAAAGCAAGATATTAAAATAACAGTATCTGGTACTTTCAATTTTAAGAAATTATCAGAATTAGTGCTCACCTTGGGTAGGAACCAATTAAGAATCCTTACCAGAAGCCTAACTGGGTACTGCAAGCTCAACAAACACTTAAACAGAATGGGTATTTGTAGTATAACGACTTGCAGATTCTGTGAGGAGGAGGATGAAACACCTATTCACCTTCTCCTCGACTGTCCTGCTCTACTACAGAGCAGGAACAGACACCTTGGTCGCCACGAATACTCATTCACAGAGGAAATTCGTGGCACCAACCCCAACCATATCGTTCAATTTATGAGCAGTATTGGGTTGGGGATGATTGTCTAGTACGAAGGAGTCACAATAGATCCTCATGGGTCGCAGTGACGTCAGGGCTATAGCGACCTGCCTTCTTTAATTAAAAAAACTTTCAATTTTATTAAGAACTTAAAAATAGCCAGATTTTTTCAACAACATATTTAAAACTATTTAAAAATGTGAAATTTTTGTTGACAAGACAATCGTAAGTAATTTCCGCTTTATCAATTCCTTCGTCATTTTTACACCTACAGGCGTCAGCCGCACATCATCAAATTATGCTCCAAGATCTGTAAGTCTAGAGGTGGAACTTACAAAAAATAGGTCAAAGACAAGAACAATTATCAACAGTACGAGACGTAGGCTTAAAGTAGACGAGCAAGGAATTCACTATGTCAACGAGTAGCTGTACTTGGACCAATTAGCTTCTTATGACAACAGAAAGGCAGAAAAACTGGTCCATGGAGAATGGTGACTTACCAATCTCACTGAAGCGCAGACTCGATATGTATTTCGCTTGTCATAACCAACGATGCGCAAACTGATTGACCGATTTACGATTTACAAAAGTTCCAAGTCAGAGTCTGCCAGAGAGCAATAGAGCTCAAATCTCAACAAATCAAAAAAACATAATGTGCTCCCAAACTAGAATCACAGACGTAGGAATCAAGACGGCCAAGGTAAAGTGGCATTGGGCTGGTGACGCTATCCGAATACATACTGGATATCGACTGAGTGGGTATCTAGGCCTAAGAAAAGATAGCGCTATGCTCTGGAGGTATTTTTTTCTGCACATCACTGTAATCCTGACGTTAAGGTGATCTTTGAGGATATATTGTGACTCCTTCGTATTAGAGTACCGTCCCCAACCTAGTGTTGCTCATAAATTTAACTATGTGATTAGGATTGGTGCCACAAATTTCCTCTTTAGTAAATTAGGACAGTTTTTGCTCTGTAGTAGAGCAGTAGAATCAATTAGAAGGTGAATAGGTGTATCACAGAATCTGCGGGTTGTAATGCTATTAACACCTATTATTATGTAAAGGTGCTTGTTGAGTTTACAAAGTCCACTTAGGCTTCTGGCAAGACGCCTATTTTCATTTCTTACTAGCCAACCCATCACTTTGCCCAGCAGTTGGATAGTTTATTTATATTTAGGCTATTGCACAGAATATTAAACTTTAAATAAACATTTAGTTATATTATATTATTACTATATGCCTTTATTTAATAAGATAAAATCACAAATCGGCATTCGTTACATATTTTATAGAAAAAACTGTATTCAATACTAAAATGTTCTAAAATAATTTTAAAAATATTTATCATCATTGCATATATATTCTCACGAGATTTTTCCCGGGCCTTCGCTCGCGTTAAGAATTATTATTTGTATACAAACTTTCATCACCTATTTTAACCCCTTGGGGGTAGAATTGATCAAAATCCTTTCTTAGCGGATGCCTACGTCATAACATCTACCTGCATGCCAAATTTCAGCCCGATCCGTCCGGTGGTTTGGGCTGTGCGTTGATAGATCACTATGTCAGTCAGTCACCTTTGAGTTTTATATAATTATTTAGATATAAGTATCTAGAAAACATAACAATTAATAATAGCTTAAGAAATCAAAATATGTCATTATTTCTTTTAAATAAAATGATAAAATGTAAAGAAATGTAATTACAACCACCAAATAACTACACAATGCAATGTAAGACATACGAAATTCTGACTTTGTTACGTGTAGACCACGCAAAGTTGTGATAGCGCCTTTAATCAAATGTGAATTTGTATGTCGGATATTACACGATACATTTAAATTAATTTTATATTACGTAAAAGCTTATTTTTCATAATTTTATCTACTATTCGAAATAACCGAAAATCCGGATTTTGAAAAATAAAAATCCGGATTTCTCTAAGGCCCAAAAAATCCGGATTGTCCGGATTTTTCGGATTTCAAAGTATCCGGATTGCAATCCCTAGATGTGATGTGATGTGATGTGATGTGATGTGATGTGATATAATATAATATAATATAATATAATATCTAAGGACGCTTCACACCACGTCAGTCTGGCCCCGTGGTAAATACCTGAAGGACTTGTGTTACAAGTACCAGACAACGGAAATATATTTAATACTTTTATACTATACATATATTTACTATTTTTATTATATGATACACATATTTAATACACATCCATGACCCAGAAACTTTTGAAACTTTTTGTTCCGTCGGCGGGATTCGAACCCGCGACCCCGGCTTGAGCTACCGACGCGCTCGCCACTAAGCCACAGAGCCAGAGCCATATATTATAAAATAAAGTCACTTTTTTTCCCTCATGTCCTTTTGTTCCCTTTAATCTTTAAAACTACGCAACGGATTGGCTATAGGCTATATTTTATCACGTTAAGACTAATAGAAGCGAAGAAATAGAGTAAAATGTTTGACGACCTCTGTGGCTCAGTGAGTGGGCTGTCGGCATGCAGCTCAAGCCGGGGGTCGCGGGTTCGTATCCCGCCGACGGAACATAAAGTTTTCAAAGTTCCTGGGTCATGGGTGTGTATTAAATATGTGTATCATATAATAAAAAACTTAAATATATGTGTAGTACAAAAGTATTAAATATATTTCCGTTGTCTGGTACCCGTAACACAAGTCCTTCAGGTACTTAGCCCGGGGCCAGACTGACGTGGTGTGAAGCGTCCATAGATATTTATTAAATATTATTATTATGGGGAAAAACGGGGAAAAATATTTGAAAGGGCTAACTTGAACGCGCTAATCTCAGGAACTACTGGTTCGATTTGAAAAATTCCTTCAGTGTTAGATTGCCCATTTATTGAGGAAGGCTATAGACTATATTTTATCACGCTAAGGCTAGAAGGAGAATACGGAAAAAACGGGGGAAATTATTTGAAACAGCTTATCTCGCAAACTACTGGAGCAATTTTTATGTTATTTGACAAGGATAAGAAGTAGATCACGCGAAGGATCATAGGCTATCGATTTTAATCATTTTTTCAGTGGCTATATTATATTTTACACCCGTGCGACACCAGGGCGGGTCGCTAGTATAATAATACTTCTTAACGCGAGTGAAGCCGCCGGCAAAAGCTAGTAATATTATATTATGTGAAAGTGTAAGTAGGTACCTACGTCTGCCTGTCTGTCCATCTGTTTGTCTGCCTTTATGTTCCTCATGATTAGTCCGTCCAAACTAATCGAACATTGATTTTTGTACGTCCAAACTGATTTCAAAGAAAATATTATGTCCTTTTCCTGATTTTTGACCAGGGAATTATACTTTTTTTTTATAGAGTTACCGAGCAAAAACGATACGAAGAACATCTTATGACTAGTAGGCATATTAATAATAAAAAGATAATGCATAAAGCTATTAACTGAAGTACCTATTATAGCACCATCACTCTGAAATTAGTTGTATTTTAACTTCACCGCTCACTAGTCGGTTAATAACAAAGAGAGTGATATTGGCATACACTAAACTAATTATGAACTATAAAAGTGCAGTAATGCGTTTAATAATCAATTTACTTTCTTCAAAGCTATTTTATGTTACGGTCGTTAGCGAAATCGGCGGAACTGAGATGTGTCCGGAACGTATTATTAAAACGTCATACCTCATTTAGTCAAAAGAATCCTTTTCACCATTTCACTTTTTATTGTGCATTTGTAAAATTACTTCATAATTGTAGAGTAATCGACGTTGAAAATATAAATTACTTCTTTAATTTATAATAATTACTATTCATAATTTAAGGGAAGAATTTTGAAAGTGATAAGAACTGTTGACTGCATATATTTTCATTAATAGTAGGTATAATATTAGGCACTAAGAAGTATATTAGTATTGTTCAATACCATCTTCTCTTTCTTTGGCAAAGATCGTGCTTGGCAAATGTAAGTCCATGAGTAGCTTTTAAGTATCTCTTTGGTTAAAAAAAGTTACGTACAAACTTCAAAAAGTATTCCAATTATGATACTTTAGTGCAAAATGATTGCAGTTCAAATATATAGTCTATTCAAAAACCAAAACATCATTTTGAGATACGACAGACGGATGATTTGCGAAGTTTGAGTCTTGTTGACCAATCTGAAGGCGTTTTTTATCGTTTCAAGAGAATACAATTAGCAGTTTGATAGAAAACGGACTATATCGAAGAAGAAACTAAATGTAGCGGTAAAATATTTGAGTACACATATATCATACGCAACCGTAAAAGTAATTGTAAATGCGACGCGCAATTAATAACAGTCGGTTGTGACAAGAACACGAGCGGGATGATTTACTCCGCGCAGAACATGACTCCTGCACTTTTCCAAACGACTGGTTTCACTGTCTATATGTGACATTTCAATATTGAAACTCTTTAGGAAATAGGATTTTAATTTTTAAAATTAGTTGTATTACTCTTTTTATTTCCTTAAAAGCATGTTTTTAGCATAGACATATAATATTATACTAATTCTTAATTTATGGTTTTTAGGTTATCTCTGTGTGTGTGTGTGTGTGTGTGTGTGTGTGTGTATACGCTAGGAGAACTAAGTTTGTTTGCTAGGAAAACTAAACGTTCGTAAAGCAACTGGCAAAAGTCCGTAAGTGCAAGTATGAGATATTGGTGAATCTTGAAATTTATAAAAGGAAGGAAAACATTGCAGACTCGTAATATAATACCATCAGAGAAGTGAATGCATTGGCAGATGGTTATTTCGTCGAGTTATGTCAAGCTAATGTTATTCACCTGTCAGCTGGAATTGACATAACCCGAATTACGTAGATCTGACAGGTTCTATCAGAGAAACTGATTCTGGATATGGAATCATAGAATATTAGGAATCATAATATGATTATCTTTTTAAAAATCACAAAATGATCACTCTCCTTGCAATTCATGTTGTGTTCATGTCTAATAATTCGTACTAATTTGGCATTCGTCAGTTTGACAGTTTTGACTATTCATTTGCTGAATTGATTGAACGGAGTTGCTAAATGTAACCATTTTAGCCCCGCAGATCCTGATTCGGGAGATCCCTATGAATCAGTTTCTCTGATCCCACATCTTCAATCTAGAATCTAGATTCTAGAGTCTAAGCAACCCAAATCACGCGCACATACATAAGCGTAGTTTCAGGTATCTTCAAATAGCTATCGGCAAGGCGCGGGAAAAAGTTAATTCAAAAATAGAAGAATCTATTTCCTATCCAATTGGTTGATAATTCGGTGTAGGAAGGCGGCTATTATCAGTCAGGTTGCGTGACCAGGGATGTGTCCATTACGTTGATTGGTTTCAAGGAACCGGTAGGTTGTCAAAACTAGAGCTCGGCATCTTATGTGTTTTTGTGGTATCCCTGGTTGCCTCTTCAGCATCCGATGCAACTAGATTTTTGCGTTCTCGACTGCGTCATAAAAAGGTACTTAGTAGCATTTTAAATGTAAGTATGTCTATCTTTTAAGTATCTCTTAACGCTAAAACTACTGAACCCGTTTAGATGAAATTTGGTAGGTGTAGAAAATTAGTTACGGAATGGACATCGGCAGGATTTTATTGCGGAAACATAGCTAGCCGTACATTTTAGGCGGGATAAAGCTATTTCTGCACAACGGCTGGCAACATTTAGAGTAGCATAATACAAGTTTATTTCTGTATTTATACTATATTATGCACCTTTGAACCTATGCAGCTGTGCAGTATTTTTTATCGCAGAAAAAGAGGCTATTTTCCATATAATGAATTTTGTTATACTTAGTTCACTCATTGCGTCATTTTGCACCGATTTTCTGTGATACCGTAGTATTTACATGCTATAACCGGTAAGGCCAATTACTATATCGACATGTACGTGTTAAAATTTGACAAGACAATCATACTTTCGTGTATATTAATATTTATCTCTCAAACCAAGCACTCGTATGCGTGCGAATAATGTCTGTTAAAATGTTGTAAAAGCTGTCGGTGCTCTTGTATTCAATATTCATTATGGCTTTACAAAATCAGAGTTCAGACATATCAAAGAGATGAGAGAAGTCAGGTTTTTTTTTTCTTAAAGCATCTACGTTTTTTTAAGACTTTAATGCGTCCAAACTTACTTATAGATAGAAGTGTCTATCTGTAACCTCTTCACGTCCAAACTGCAGAATATAATTTCTTTTTGGTATGGAGATACTTTGAGTCCCAGGAAAGGACAAAGGGTGCTTATCATTGATCCCTGCCTTAACCCATTTGTAGCCAGTATTATAAATCTTCCTAAATAATTTTGTAACCTTTTCAAAATCATTTTGAATTTGTATAGTAGTTTGATTATTTAATCAAACTCGTATACCTACTTACTATACGCTCAACATACAATATTATGTTAATTACTGAAAATAGAATAATATATTTTAATAACCAAAAATATAGAACCCATTACATATTAATATTATTTGGCTCTTTCTTTTACCTAGTACCTACCTAATAATTATTATGTATGTTACATGCTATTGTAGGTACTTTAAGCCGTCATGATTGTTTGGCTAAAACAATCAACGAATTATTTACTGTACGTAGTTGTTTATTGCAGGTAGAGTGAAAATATCAAACATATAGAGCATTTTCGTTCAAAACCGGAGCACTGATCGTCTCGCTAGTCCCAGAAGTGAAGGAAAAAAAAAATCTGACGACTATATTCTATAATCTTAGTCTTTCGTTCAAAACCGGAGCACTGATCGTCTCGCTAGTCCCAGAAGTGAAGGAAAAAAAAAATCTGACGACTATATTCTATAATCTTAGTCTATACTTTGTATTAGCTCCATTGTCTGTAGTCTATACTCTATACTATATCACACTCGCAACTCTGTTGCGCCGGTTGCGCCAAATTTCAGCAACAGCGGTTCAGTGGTTTGGTTGAAAATAACATACACACTTGAATGAATATAGACTATTTGTCTTGCTAACTATTTACTAGAACATGGTAGAATCTAAATTATTAGATCTTTTTTCCAATTCCCAAACCCCATCAAAATGCTTTTAATTTCATTCACAAAACTGATACCCAGAAAACATAATTCCAAAACATGGTTTATCCAATTTTAGATTATTATAATAATTGCATTTAATTCATAATCGGCTCCGTTTCCTATATTATTTACAATATTCTTCTCATTACACTGTCAATAGAAGATTAGGGATAAGACAAAAAAGCGTTTAACATTTTTTTACAACAGCTTTGGTCAATTTTTGCCGCTGGCAAGACCTTTATACTGATCTGGTTAAGCGCGAAATGTGAATAATAATGTGGTTCTAAATTAAAATACAGATTATATTTTTCGAGGTGAATATTTTATTTGAATAATATGATTATATCTACTTACACAATATTATGGTAAAAATTTTTAAACTGTATAGTACCTACCTTAATTAAGTTTACAAGAGCTGTCTTATCTCTGAGTATTGCTAAAATAATTATACTTAATTTGATTTCTTATAGTTTAAATCTGAAATATCTAAACGCTCTTTTTTATTTCAATCAGTAAAATAGCCCTAGCCTATACTAGTTTATACCTAGTTAAAAAGCCAACATTTGCTGATTAAAAACACGAAATTAGCTATTTTAAAACTCCGTGTGTGGCATGCGTTTTCTAAACAAGGAACCCCAAAATCAAGCCAGCGATGTCGAATTGTAACAATACCCCTAATAATATGCAGGCGTTTGATTGACAGTTGTTGCCGGCGCCTTTACGAAAGAAAAAAAAAACTCGTCCCGATTAAAATTCGAAAATCGAATTTGGCTGCGTTTATCGGCGAATTCTCTGTGGCATATGTTCCAATTTCGAAATTGCGGTCCGGAATGTTTCCATGGAAAAATAATTTTTGAATTTGAATTGATGTTCTTATAGTCAGTTCTTATTTTAAATTCAAGTTCTGTTTTTGAGAAGACATCAGAGTTTAGATTCTGCCGCACTCGGAGAGGAACATTAATCACTTAAATGTAATTAATTTAAATAATTGACATAAGTAAGCCTCGTACATTATATTATTTTGTCAAACTCTTCATTAAATTGAAGATTAATCATAATTAAATGTCTCTGAGTACGGCGGTAAGACATATATTTTTAATGATTACTTATCTTTAATGCAGATTTTGCCATAATATTTTAATACTACGTCAATTAGTAACCTTAATTACAAAAGCAACTGCTGGGGTACCATGGGGTTATTTTCACTGTTCACAATAGTGCCTGGTTCACAAGCGTCAAAGGTAGTTCCTCAGTCATAACATAGATGGCGTTTTTTCTCTACTTATGAAAGCTCTTTGGTTTTAAGAGCTTTTATATTTTAAAAAGCGAATAAAACAAAATCATATACTCATCTTATGAGCACATAAAAATATAATAAAATGGTACAACACGTAACAAGGACAGTTTTTATAACTATACTTTTATTTTTATTATTATTGTTTCGAGCTTATAAAGGTCCCTCTACAGGTTGATCGATGATAGATACCCAGGTATGCGAAGATTGGCTAAGCATGCAAACAAGAACATGGTCATTAATTAATACACTTTCGGAATAGCTTGTCCTTAGTGAATTTAAAAAACACTAACTTGCTTAACTAAAGTAGCCAAGCCAAGATAAGAAAGTAAATAATTTATAATATAACAATATAATTCAGAATAATAAAACAAAACAATATAAATGTAAATCTCTTATTAGGCAATTAATATTATGAGTCACGTTTATTCAACTCTTTAGGAACATGTTAATAATTTTAGATATTGTTTAAATATAAATATTAGCATAGTTTGGTATAGTCAGCTACAAATATTTACAAGCTAATGGATGCTAAGCTTAGAGCTTTGGCGCCGCAGTCCCCGAGTGCCGCGCGTATTTTATTAACCGACTTCCAAAAAACGAGGAGGTTATATGTTCGGCTGTGGATTTTTTTTTTTTTTTTTTTTTTTTTTTTTTTTTTTTTTTTTTTTTGTATGTTCAACGATTACTCCGCCGTTTGTTAACCGATTTTCGAAATTTTTGTTTTGTTGTATTAGGTTTCACTCCAATTTGGTACCATGTTCACAAAAGTGGTGACCTGATGATGGGATCCATGAGTAATCGAGGGAACTCCTCGAAATTTATATGGAAACATATGGTGATTTTGGTTTTATGTGAAGTGTACTAAGAATATGCTACCAAAAAGTCAAATATTGGGTCAAGGTATACCATGGTTTCGAAGATGCTGAGAGAACTCCTGACTCCTTATAGATACACGTTTGGGAGTTTTGACGTTGTTTTAAGAACAGAAGGCATATGCTACTATGCAATTTATATTCATCATCATAATCATCATCATCATCATCGTCATCATCATCATTACCACGTCGTGTTAAGGTCACCAATGTCTCATGGCACAGACTAGATAATAGTACAAGGCATAGGTATGGATATACTAATAATAATAATTATGTACTGTATAACAACACCTGTTTATTTAATACATGACGGCGGTCGGCGCCGTAGAGGCGACGGCGTCGCCGCCGCGCGGCGCATGGCGGCAGACGACAGATCGAATCCTTTACTAACTACTTTATATACAGATCGAATACTTTATTAACTACTTTATAAAATTTAAATAGACAAATAGAATTGAAATAAAGTTATTGTAAAAAGAGCATTTAAACAAAACAAAGTCATTAAGAGTCTTTTTAATTAGTTATACTTATTAATCGATAGATGGCGCACTAAGTATCGATTTGAATTCTTTATTACAAGAACAGCTGTCAATAATTATGATAATATTAAATATTATGAGTAGCTACGCTACATCCTATGCAAGTTTATACAATTTTTTATCTGATAGATCCTTCGATCGTGGAAAAACGAGACACAATAGCCTTTCTATTGTTATCGCAATCGCCGGTGACCGCTTGGGGCTTGAAGCATTAAAATTGTTAAATTACTTAGCACAATATGTTCACTTCACTGATAATAGGTATATTATTTTGTGAGTGTGAGTTGTGACTCTTAACAAATTGTAATAAGATACTTAGGTAAAATATACGCGAAGGTTTATCTACTAGTGTAACTAAAAAGAGTGAAATTATTATTATTTTTAACAAAAAATTAAAACCGACTTCCAAGGTAAAAACAATAATAACATTAATATGAACTAAAAAGTATTAAATAATTTCTACTATCTAATAGTGCCTTTTTCCGAATTCGGCTAAACCTCAACTATTTCTGTACTCAATCTTCATAATTTTGAAGGCGGTGCCAGTTCCAAAAGTTTCAAATATTCTGTCAGAGGACTGAAGTTTCAGCTATCTGGTACCGACTTCAAAATTATGAAGATTGAGTACAGAAATAGTTGAGGTTTAGCCGAATTCGGAAAAAGGCACTATTAGATAGTAGAAATTATTTAATACTTTTTAGTTCATATTAATGTTATTATTGTTTTTACCTTGGAAGTCGGTTTTAATTTTTTGTTAATTACCATTCAAAGTCCGTTGCCTTTGTCCGTAATGTGACTTCTAATAAGACAGACAAGTAGACCTAGTAGTTTATGGGTTGAATTGATCTTTTTTTATAAATAGATTTCTACATCTAAACTTATGTACACTCATGAACCATAACAATATTATTGTCAAGAAAAATGAAAAATGTAAAGCGGCCTCTACACGTAGGCCAATTATTGACCAACACAAGTGATTGCTAATGTAGAGACTAGAGGTATTGCTCCGCTCTGCCTCTAAATCGCAATACAAAATGAATTTTGTTTTTCTTTGTATTTTACAGTAAGTATAATATAGTTTTTTTGTTTTACTTATTTAAATTTTTAACTTTCCCAGTACATTAAAAGTTTATATTTTCTATCCTAACCAGAAATCAAAATGACAATCATTTTTTTTTTTTGGGTTCAAGTTGGGTTGTTACTTCTCATTATCTTTTATGCTTTTATACCCCAATTACAAATCACATTTTACTATAACCGAGTGTATATTTAATGAATTCACCTTCTGGAAATAATTTTTATGTGACATTTAATGAGTATTACAAAATAAAATCGCTTTTATGAATGCCCCTCAAATTTTACTATGAGGCTTGATTCAAGTCACGAGCGGTAGCGATTTAGGTATTATTGGGGAACCTAATTCAAAATGAAGTAGGTGGTATATGAATTTATTTGGGTTATTTTAACCAAATTTAGGAAAAAACTACATTTATGTTTAATATCCTAATAAATTACAAATTGATTGTTAGTAAAAATAATCTTCAATTTAGTTTAGTAATAAATTGTAATGCTTCGTAACATTTTTTCATACAACATAAAGGGCTCCCGAGACGATCAAACGGTTGGACTCAAACACGTAAATTTTGGTTTGACTCAAACCATTTTGATCGTTTACAAAGCTAGTTTGAACGGTTTGTCAAACATTTACGTGTTTGAAGCTCGTTTGATGAAATATCATATTTTTGTTGTGTTTGACGCGCCGTTTGATCGTGTTGCGATGCATTTGAACAAACTTTATACCATTCTTTGGAGTAGGTACATTATTTTTAACCGACTAAAAAAGAAGAGGTTATCAATTCGATGCTTATGTATGTAATATTTCCAGAACTGCCCAGTTTTCGTATATACTGATTAATGTTAGTCTATATCAGCATCTGAACAAATGTGCAAAATTTCAAAAGTGTATGTATGTTTTTATGTTTGTGTTCACATATCTCCGGAACTACAAGTCCGATTTAAATATTTTTTTGTTGTACTATAATAGGTATTGTTTAACTTGGGAGACTTCTGCAAGTTTCATCAAAATAGGTTTAGTAGTTTTTGAGATAGGGAATTTAATTCTCAATTTCGTACAATTTTTAAGTCGGTTTTATCTTATAAAAAATAATATTTATTCGTCACAAGACGTGTACTCCACAGCGAGTATGGAACCAAACTGCGCAGTTTCGTTTGATAAACCGTTCAAACCGACATCAAACGGTTGCATTAAACACGTAAGGTTTGAATCAAACCGTTTGATCGTCTCGGGGGCCCTTTATATTTTTTTATATCCTAAGATCCGACCGTTAAATCCTGCATGAATCGTTTTTTTCGATCAAATATATTTCAAAATAATCTTTAGAACGTATAGAATGGATTAATGTTGGGTTGCCTTGTTTTGACTTTTGAGTAGCCGCAAGTACCTCTAATTAAGTTTAATAACTGTTAAATAACATTTATTAAGATTATCTGCTTTTTTAAATTCATTTAAAAGTTGAAAACAATACATAAAACGTTAAATTTATGAATAGGGCAATGATGAAACGGAACGTCTAGACCGACGCGAAGCGACATTTTGTTGACAAATGACAATTGATAAGTTCCTTATAACAGTATTTACAAACACACCAAAACAAAGAGTTTTGGTGTGTTTGTAAATACTGTTATTGCCTTGCTTTTTTGGGATATCTATACGAAACTGTCTGCAGTATCTCAGTTATATTCTACCATAATTATGACAAATATATTTCAATTTCATATAGAAATTCTGTTCATTTCACTAACAGTTTGTTGTACTTTCAGCAAAAAAAGCGTAGCTCTGACGAAAGAAGTAAAACTACTGGTAGATTTCGTTGCGGACAACCCTGTGCTTTAGAGTAAAGCCTTAAGCCACCAATGCGAGTAACAATCAGCTCAAGGAAGCAGTTTGGTTAAAAATAACCAACTCATTTCACTTCTGCAAGTGGGCCATAGGAGTATTAAACTAGGTAACTAAAGTTTTGTGGAGAAAACAGAAATTATGAAGCTAGGCTAGTTGTCACCTGTGATTTGGGTTTGGTGGCACAGAGTGGAGATTTATAGGAAAAGGTAGAATAACGTTTTCAAAATCAAAACTAAATTAAAAATATATCCTTTTTTAGGAAAATTGAAACGTCAAATTGTCGCTTTTTTATATCCGTTTTTTATATCCGTAGTCCGTACACAATTTAATCACCATTAAACTCTCTTATTACTTGTGCCATACTATAAACAAAGACATTCGTAAAATGCGTGATTTTGGGCAATTCCCGTTTTGATTTACGCTCGGATGTCGCGGGGGGGTCGCGGATAGGGGAAGAGGGGTTGGGGGGGGTGTATAAATCATAACGTTTACGGCCACTACTTGCGCCCCCCCGTACCTGATATCATTACGTCATTTGTGAGTAAATCACCTGTCATAAGGGTGGGTCTGCTTAAAATTTGTTTTATTAGAAAGTCACGGCTTATATTTTCTAATTCGAATTATTATATAATATTGATGTCATGACTTACAATTTTTAAAGTTTTTTTTATTTTGATTTTGGAGACAAACGAGCATACGGTGGCACGGAAAATAATCTAGACGAAACATCAGAAGTCACTAGGAACTGAAAAGTAAAAGAGTAAAAGACTGACTGACTGAAAAGTAGAAAAGTATTACTCTAAACTCTACATTAGAAAGAGGACGCTAAGTTAAGGCGCTATATTGAAAAAACTGTCCTTTTTGACGTAATACTATAGGACCCTCAGAAATGTTACAAATCTGGTAATGAGATATAGGTACATATCTTCATAGCCTTATCTAGGTTTGAGAAGAACTAGAAACACGACTAATGTATTTTGCCTCGATACATTTAATTTTCGAACTGACCTCTTAAAAATACGAAATTTGAAAAATTATTTTTAAACGAAAATAGATGTATTGTAGGAAATTAGTCTAATTGATAGACACCTTTGCAACTCAAAATCGTATAGAAGCATTTTGCTTAAATGCTCCTAGTTATTTTTTAAATGATTATAATTACGTTTTTTTGCATGTTTTCCGAGCGAGCCGATAGCTTCTGGCCGCAGCGTATTCACGACTTTACAGTCATACAAATTAAGTATAAAATTGCCCTTGCGGTAAAATTACTTTCGATATAGCGCCTTAACCACGCCAGCCTTTGTGAGGTTAAGGTCACACATATCAAACATACACGTACAAAATATATCAACTCGGAAATGGAGCGGGTTTCACCTGACTCCTAACACGAATCCTTGTACTACTTCTCTCTATACTTCAGTTCTAACTTGTGATTCTAACTTTACCATGAATTGGTTATTAGACTGTCGTTAAATGTTTTAATAGCTTCAGTAACTTTATCTAATACTTGTAGTTAATTTAACTGCAATTTATAAAGCTGGCTTGTTTGATAAATACATCCTCTAGTTGTTAAAAAAGTCAAGTCACACCGAATCGAGAGCAACGTGACGGGGCGACAAATTTTTAGAAAATTTCATGAATATTATGTATTCTGACATTTAATATGAAGTTATGTGTCGCAGTTTGGAGCTGTCCACGATATCTCATGATGGACCAATACAGGCGATTACGTACCTACTTACGTGTAGAACATTAGGTATATTCTTTTTTTTACACAAACGAGCAAACGGGTTACAAGCACATACAACAATTATTAGCAACTACCGTCGCCCATGGACACTCACAGGTGCGTTGCCAGCCTTTTAAGAGGGAATACGCTCTCTTCTTAAAGATTTAGACGCGAGAATTTTATTTCGTATATGATTGCGCATCGACGTTGATATAGTATGAGGTCGACTGTGCGTAGGTAATAGTTTCACAATCATAATAATTATCTGGCCTACGCCATGTATATTTTTAATCTGTGATTGGGCCAATTATGCATATCAAAAAAGCGGAATAACTTTCAATGTCGGTTAAAATTTAATTTAGAGTGTGCAAATTCATTCAATAATTATTGTTGAATACATATTAATAACAATAATTAAGGGGATTGTGTTAATACAGACAGGTGGTACACGCAACAGTTACGTACTTTGTACGTGTGTGCACGCCTTTATGAGGTCAATGACTTGTATCCTAAAAGTGCATTAATTGTAATTTTTAGTTATTTTGTCAAATTTATCCAAAATTGCGAATTAAGGTCTTTGCTGAATGTACCTATGTCCTATCCTACCCTTTGCGGATTTTAAACTTTGGTGAACTTATTTTTCCTTTGGGGACTTTGAACTTAGCCTAGTTTATCCAAATTTGCGGATTTTGTTTTTTGCCGAGTTTACCCAAAGCTTCTGATTTAGCACTTTGCCGAATTTACCTATGTTTGTGGTTTGCTTTGCTAATTTTACCTAAATTCTCGAACTTTGCTCTTTGCCGAATTTACCAAAAATTGTAGGGCTTCACACGAGACAAGATTAAGCGAGAGTAATAAAAATCTCGTCTCGGTCTCGTCAATCCTCAAAAAATTGAGTCTTGTTCAAGTCTCGGTCTCGTCTTGTTACCAGTTGTCTCGTCTCGTCTCGCTTAGTTGTAAATAATGATTTATTTCTATAATATACATAAAGAGAATATTATGGAATATTTTATGACTAGCGTATTTATATTATGATGAAATGCAGTTTGGATGGTTACCAGATTTTATATTTTTTGTAAAATATATTGTTTTCTAAGTAGACATTTTCTGATTTTTCGAATAAAAATTTCATTAAAAAAATTAACGAGACTCAAAACGAGACTCTCTCTCGGGTTGCCCTGTATGTGGTCTCAGTATTGCCGATAATATTTTCCAAAATTTTTCTCGCTTTTACGAGACGAGAACGAGACGAGACGAGAAAAATTTCGCTCTCGCGTGAAGCCCTGAAAAATTGGGTAAACTAGCCAAAATGTGAAGTAGATGTGAGCTGAATCTAATCTGCGCCAGATTATGAAATATAGCTACTAGTTACTACGTTACGGTCTAGCAAAGACTAGGTACATAAGATTATTTTGTTATTTTTAGGCTATTTATTTTACATTACATTAATTAATAATTATCCAATCGATTTCAATATGCACTAGGCATGAGTAGTCAATAAAATAAATATTAAATTAAGATTAAAATCTGCAAATGTAGGAGGCAAGGTGCAGCATAATCTAGTGCAGAGCTTCTCAACCTTTGGGTAGCAAGTCGAAGCTTCTTTAGGGTTCTCGCTACAGAGCGAGAGAACTATTTTAGTATACAAAAACATTAAAGATTTTAAAGATTGATATATTAATCCTTCGATCGCGGATTCTTGGAAATCTATTGTTATTCTATTGTTGTCGCGATCGCCGGTGATTTTATGGGGCTTGATAGGTTAAGTAGAAGAATTTTTACAAAAGAATATATTAATTTACATATCTTATAAACATACCTATTATACATACCTATTACCTAGATACAATTGAAGTATCGTCGTTCTATATGACGTGATAACTCGTAAGTCGTAAGTAACAATAAACAAAGTTGGCACAACAAACTATCACATTTAGACGACGATATACATTTATAAACAAAACATACTTAGTATTAAAAAAAGCGAAGGGTAATAAAAAGGAGGAGGGTCACAAAATATTTTTTTTATACCGTTCTCGTCATAAAAAACTAAAAAGGTTGAATAGCACTGATCTAGTGCTTAGATTGATTTGAATAGCCTGTGTAGGTTGGAGTAGGTGCAATAGGTAACCTAACTGCCTACTAGATCTAAGTACCTCGTAATGTAGATAATATCTTGTTGAAAGCGAGCTGACATAATTACTAAGTCTAAATTTTCTTTAGTCATGTAATCGATGGTTTAAATTATTTGGGATCATGTAAATTTAGTACAGGTTCCATACATTTTTTTTGACTTGATACTAACAAGCTAATTTTTCGCGAGTAGCTTCATTTTTATTAACTACGAACAAAAATTTCCTCTGCGAAAATTCTCAAAAGTGGGAGCTAACAGAGATAGAAAGGATTTAATATTTCTATTTGATGGTCCTAAAATATCGATTGTTCTTTTTGTAGGCAATGTTACTGTTAAATTATATTATAACTATTAATCAATAAACAAAAAATTAGCTGATTGGGGTTCTGTTGACTACGGAAGCTACCACCTTCGAAAATTTTCGCAGAGGAAATTGTTGTTCGTCTTATCAAAATGAAGCTCACAAAAAAAATTGCTAGTCTATCAAGTCAAGTCAAGTATCTAATCAAGTAAAAAAAATATGTTCTAGGAAACCTCAGGTACTTACTAGTTAATTGTACCTAAATACCTACACGAAAAAATATTTTATTCAAAATAAAGATCGTTCTAATATCTATCTGTAATTATTCTATTCGTAGGTAAGTATGTACGAGCAAAGATCCTTATAAGAAACTCGGAGATTTTTTCTTGTTCCCCACTAATAAATTATTGTGTTTATAAAGAAGACATTATAAAGATCAATGGCCGAATTTTACGTGTTCTGTGGCCGTGCTGCTAAAACCTTAGAAACTGAACGAACAATAAAATTAGCCTACGTAGGTATAAAGTATTTAGACTATAATAAACAATAAACAAAGCTGCATTGTATTGTTTGTTTACTTTCAGCGACAATTTTCTTAACAACTTAACCACAAAGACAGCACAGTCCTAAAACTCGAGGTGTACAAACACCACGAAAATACTAAAATATTTAAAAATAATTGCGGACTCGATAGAAGGGTAAGCCATGGGGTTAGGGGAAGTCCGCCAGCCGCGGCCGCTGAGGGGAAAATGCGAAAAGTCTCCCCAACCGGCGGCCATCTTGTGACGTCACGGCCCGGACTCCGAGCTACCAATTTCACCAAAAAACAACGGCCCCACAATAACCCCACGATCCATGTAGAACTTGCAGCCAGAGAACGCTTTTTATAAATCTTTTCACCGACAGCCTGACACGTAAAAAATAAAACATCGATCCCTAAACGTCAGGTTTGGCATTTCAGACGCTACTGAATAAAAGCGAAACGATTTAAAAAGTGAAAAAAAAATTAAAAAATCGAACGAGAAACACAAGTGCGATTGTTGAAAAAAATCCACCGCAGTCCGTCCCCGCGCTTTGATGAAGCCGGGGGCGTCGCGATTGGTCCGCTGAGATGCGAGGGCGGGGCCTCCGGAAGCCCCGCCCCCGGTCGTTAGGGGTCTTCGCGAGAGACCGAACAAAACCTACCAGGCGCTTGGCGGTCGCGCCGCGCGCACTCGCACCTCCGTCAATAAAATACGTAAAAAAATATCGCGGACCAAGTGTATCCACAAAGTGTTAAGTGTAAATTAAATTCTTCCAAGCACCAGCTCAATTATCTTCCACGAACGATGTATATATTAGTGTTAATGATAATTTAATGAATTAATTATGTAATTAAACAATTGCCAAAGAGGATTTAATTAATTTGCCGGCGGAACGCTTGAAGATAGAATCTATGCATTTTCACGCGTCCATGAAGCGAGACAGGACTTGAAATGAAGTGTGTGAGGTGTTACACTTTTAGTGCGAAAGCGATCTGACAAAGTGGCGGGTAATCTGGCGGAGTGCGCGCGATCTGACAAAGTGCCGGTAATCTGACAAAGTGCGGGCGATCTGACAAAGTGGCGTTTAATTTGACGGTGTGATCTGACAAAGTCGTTGACAGCTTTCGATCTGGTGGCGTGCGTAATCTGACAAAGTGTTGCACAAGTGTTCTGACAAAGTGTTGCGGGCGGAGGGCGAGGGCGGCAAGATAGGCACAGAGCCGAAGGTGCAGCTGTGCGGCTGGGGTCAGGGCTACGCCCTGGAGGGCTGCGACAGCCTGCTCCGGCCCCAGCCGCACGCGAGCCAACTTGGCACTGTGTACGCTACGAAACGAAGAAGGAGGAATGGAAAAAGGTTAGTGGGCAGAATAAAAGGCAATCATCTTTTTTATTGCATGCAGTGAGCAGTGAGGTTAGCTTAGGATGCTGGGTGACCCCTTTTAGAAATTTTGAATCTAATTTAATTTTTTCGTATGCATTGAGCAGTGACGTTGGCACAGGATGATCCTTTTTAGAACTTTGTATCCAATTGAATTTTTTTCTTTTTGTTTGGCCCCTGTAGCCTAGGAGCTCGTAGGCCGTAGGGAAGGTATGTCTATTTCTTGTCGAAAGTCTGGAGATTCAATAGAAAATATTGCTTACCTACTGTTTGGCCTTACCTGAGGGCTAGTAGGAAAGACTATATGACAGAAATTCGAAAAAAGATTTGGGAGTAGGTAAGTGGAAGTAAATAGATTGGCAAACAGAAAATGCCACTTGGCAGTAAGTCTTTGTACCTACTTTAAGCATACCCATGTAGTACATATTATATACTTAGGGAGGACCTTATAACTGGGTGTCATAATTTCGTTATCTTTTTCGAGAACATCGTGGAGCTTAGTGGTTAAGATGCCTTAAGTTTAGACTTTGAGGTGGTCTGGCAGTGGGAAGCAAATATCATAAGTATCTGGCAGTGGAAGACGAGATTGCTACAGTTATCCCGAAGAAAAAAAAAAGACGGGTTGCACTCCGGGAGTGCCGGCAGAAATGAAAACTTGATTATTAACGTTGTGCATTTTTTTAAACCCATTATTTATGAAAATCGATTATCAAAAAATCGATTTAATTAATTAATCGAAACCCTTACAACCAATTCGAGTTATTGTTCGAGTTCGACACAAAACACTACTCTCCAACCGTCTTACGGTTTTTCCAACGTTTTTCGATCAGCACGAGAATCTGACGCGAGTTTCACAGTTTTTACCCATCCCACAAGAGTGCTCAACGCCGCTAAAGAAGTTTTCACTTCAAAAATAGCTTTATATTTTATAGATGTCCTTCAGAACTGGATACTCCCTAAAGTTTAGGAGGTTACATCCTTTAGGATAGGTTAAATAGGTTACTTTAGGACCTAAAGTACATCTAAGGTACTCTACATCAGCCTTTCCCAAAGTGGGCGATAACGCCCCTTGTGGGCGCTGAAGGTCTGAAGGGGGCAGTGTGGGACCCGGAAAAAAGGGGGCTATGTGTAGAGGCTTGGTGTGTTATTTATTTCATCAGGATGCATTTTAAATTGAAACAATGGGAGCTTAAAATATAATTTGTTCTTAAAGTGGGCGGTAGAGAAAATAAGTTTGGGAACCTCTGCTCTACATAGAGTTCATAAACCGGAAAACTTAAAACTTTTATAAAATGACGAAAGTCTGGCTGTCACTGTTTGCCCTAAGCAAAATACCTCTATTAAAAATAGGAATTTATATAATATTTTCATTGTGTGATTTTCCGATAGTAAGTACCTTTAAGCGTAACAAGTATTTAACGAAACAATTATTATTAAGTTTGACCTTTGCAAATATGTAGCAAATAAATACTGGAAATCCATATTAATTAATAATTAACAATTATATTCTGAATTGTACCTACGTTTCCGTTAGATTATTTAGGTTTAAGGTCAAAAGAATTACTGTTTTTATACCGAATTCCAATTCATTTTTTATTGTTATCTTGTAGTCGAACCCAGACAGATATACCTATTTTAATGATTACTTAGTTAATTTCAATTTAATGAAGACTGACATAAATTTCATACGTTTTCTGTCAAACTCATTAAAGTTAAGTAATCATTGTTAACAATGATTAAATTATAAATACTAAGGAATACAAGTTATTGAACAATCCACTTTTGGTCCATCACGCTATTGTGCATGGACCATTTTTTTATCACCATATCCTACATTATTTTTGCATATCTTATTTATTACACATTATGTAACTATTACACATTTTGACGTAAGTGTTACAATAAGGGCAGTAATTATTATGGCTTAAATTTTCGCAACGTCGTATTGTTGCTTGAAATTCGATTCGCGAGTGAGTCGCCGCGACACCCGCCAACAGACAGTCTTTATTTTAATTTAATTTAATGAAGAGAATTCAGAGGCTATTAAATTTTTAATTATAAGTCACTTAATTAAACTAACACATACTTATAATACGTCACCACTGGTAAGCTAAATGGGCAAAGTTGCTGAACCGCTAAATGGCCATTTTGACTTTATTCAACGTGTAAATTATAAATACAAAATATTGCCCAAATATCTTGAAGTAAATTAAGTAATTTGCTCCAATTAAAATAGATTAAATTCTTTGAATAAAATAAATAATTTAAATTAAACATTTATATTATATATACTTATTTAATTACCTCATTTTAATTTTAAATATTCTTTCAGATATAATATTGTGTAATGTACTTTATACTTAAGTAAACTATAACGTGCACTGCACACTTCATGTAATTTGAATGTAAATTATTTTAAAAAGAAACAAAAGGCGCCAGATGGTCAACATATATCGTTTCGGCAAACTGAACATTATTTATTGTCAATTATTTTATTCCAACTTCCAAGTAAGCTAAAATATTGATTATTGATTTATTTGTTGTCACATCCTGAAAAAAATTCAGAGGTAGGATTGTTCGATGGGAGTTTCTGATTCAAAATCAGCCTTACAAACACTGTAAGGTTTCCAAGGTTTTTTCACTTTGCCAATTGCCAATATAATACACTTTCCGTAAACTTATAGTACAATATACGATAAAATCAAGGAAATGTCCTTTTTTCTGTATTCTATTGTTTTCATATAATATTATTTGTACATATTATAAAACAAAGTCCCTTTTTTCCCTCCCTCTTTAGTCCCTTTGTTCTCTTTAATCTTTAAAACTACGCAACTGATTTTGATGATTCTTTTAGTATTAGATAGCCCATTTATCGAAGAAGGTTATTGGCTACATTTTATCACACTAAGACTAATAGGAGCGAAGAAATATAGGAAAATGTGGAAAAAACGGGGAAAATTATTTGAAAGGGCTAACTTGAACGCGCTAATCTCAGGAACTACTGGTCCGATTTGAAAAATTATTTCAGTGTTAGATAGAACATTTATCGAGGAAGGCTATAGGCTATATTTTTTCACGCTAAGACTAATAGGAGAATGTGGAAAAAACGGTGGAAATTATTTGAAAGTGCTTATCTCGCAAACTACAGGTATTATGGCGCGTTTTCGACCGGAGGCACCAGTTAACCTGAAGTGATACTTTTACCGCGCGCTCTTCGCCCTCTTTATCGGAAACGGTTCACCGTATAATATTTTTTTTTTTGTGATCAGAAGTTGTAGAGAATTTTGTATTCTACATCATGGTTATAAATACAAATAGCAAAAAACCCATAGGAAATGAAATATTTACAAAAATTGCAAAAACCGATTTTTGTGACCTTTTGACCTTGAAATTTAATAGTTGCGCACACCCTACCATATATAGGTTTTGAGACAACATTTAGGTGCCAATATACAAATACTTACAGACTTACAGCTGGGTATCGCGAATTCCGAGGTGAACTTACTATACTTATTGGACTATTTGTCATTGAGCTCTCAGCGCTGAGTACGATATGCCCCTTCTTCATTGCTTTAAAAAATCTTAAAAATAAAACAAAATCTCAACTAATGTGATGACTCACGCCTAGTAACGTTCCATCGATATCGATGTGCTACGATAATCGATTAGTTCCGATTCTCGATTTTTATCGTCGTAATTAGGCCGTTTATTTCCGCGTTATCGAAAACTGTAACATGTGCTACGATTTGAATAGCTATTTTTAATCGATTTTTTGCAGTTACTTTTAAAACGGTTGGTGCAAAAATATTTTGCAGTACTGAATTTTTTTTAAGGTTAGTTATGCGATATTTCTAAAAGTTTAGTTGCCAAGCATGGACGTATAAATTTAAGCCTTTTTTATACATCCATGTTGCCGAGCATGTAAAATAAAAAGTGTTTACTTGCATTAAAAATTAATAGCAGGCAGTCACATAAATTTTTGGACCCAATTTTGGTCTAAACCGTCTTGATTGAGTCAAGTTTTAGCGAATATTATGCAAAAAATTATAATATATTGTATATTAGTTCTTGAAAACCTTCTGGAACTTACCTAAATGCCTTTGCTTAGAATAATAGAGCCTCTTTATATAATTAAAAAGTATACAGAGGAAAAGTCGTGTTACAAAACTCACTATACTGTACCTACTCGGCGAAATCACGATTGATAATGAAGTGTGATGCGGGCTCTACACTCGCGGCGCGAAAGCCCGCGAAGGCCGCGAACCGCGAGTGTGGAGGGTTTCGCGGCTTCTTCGCGGCTTCGTATTTGTTATGCGGGCTCTACACTCGCGGCGCGAAAGCCCGCGATGGCCGCGAACCGCAAGTGTGGAGGGTTTCGCAGCTTCGTGTTTGCGCTTCGTGGCTTCGTATTTGTACGCATCGTGTTCACGGCGCGTAGCATCCGTGAATCGCGGCCACAATTCGCGCCGCGAGTGTAGAGCCTGCATTAGATGTTGTCAATCGCGGCTTTGTATAGAAAATGATAAGTTTTTGACAGGAGTCAATGACCGCTACAGCCATGTTTCACCAAGTACAGTATAGTCCTCATTATTTTAAGTCGGTTAAAATCCAGAGCAAGTTTCACTTGTATCCGTGACAAAGCCTTTCGAAAATTAGTTTCGGCAATTCCGATTCGATTGGTAATCTATCCGAATTGTAACAATTGGCCGTGAATTATCGATATAGCGGTCCCCTCACTAGTTTCGACATTTTGTCTAAATGTCTCAACGGTTAATTGTACTTAGCCAAATTGGAATCGTTTCAACAGCGAAGTTGGAAATAACCCAAGAGCCAGCGATAGCCAGACTTTCGTAATTTCATAAAAGCTGAAAGTATACCTGTTTATGACTGCTATGGTGGTAACTTACTTCTTACTTCTTACCACTGGTAAGAAGTAAGAAACACCAGCAACAATGGAGTTTCGATCGCAGTTACTTTAGAAGTTCCAGTGCTGAAGCTCTACTCTATACTGTACTCGACGAAACATGGCGGTAGCGGTCATTGACTCCCTGTCAAAAACTTGTCATTCAACACTACAAAGCAGCGATTGACAACATCTGACACTGCATTGTCAATCGCGGTTTGTATTTAATAGAAAATGACAAGTTTTTGACAGGAAGTCAATGACCACTACCGCCATGTTTCGCTGAGTACATTATAGCTGTATTCCATGATCAATTTCTGACATAATTTAAGCCCCCAAATACGCAGCACTAGAACAACTCTGTTGGCAAGCGGCGGTAATTTCTTAAGGTCGATTTACACGGGTGACTAAGGCCGCACGATTTACGCCGCACGACGTAAATCGATACGTCTAAATGGCAATTCGGCTACGCCGCATGCGTCTAATGGTCGATTTACACGGGTGACGTCTAACGGGTCGATTTTAGTCACCCGACAAGTCACCAGTCGAATCACCTGTCCAAGTCGAATCGCCACCCCATTCACACATTCTACAAAAATCGCCTGTGACTAGTGCCGACAAACTATCAATTTGCAGCATGCGATCGCTTGCGACTGAGCGTTTGCAAGGTCGATTTTAGTCACCAGCCGCATGCGGCCATTGGCCGCACGACTTTGGGGCTTGCAGCTTTAGCCGCATGCGGCGTTGTCGAATTGCCATTTAGACGGATCGATATTCGCCGTGCGGCGTAAATCGTGCGGCTTTAGTCACCCGTGTAAATCGACCATTACGGCTTACTATCATGCTCAATTTCTGGTCATTAATAAAACCTAAGCAAATAATCGAACCTGCGACCCGCAAGGTGTGATAGTAAATTGAAAAATTTGCGCGATTGTTATAGTAGGGGAGGGGAAGGTGCTATTTTTATAGTTACTCGAGCGTTTTTTATTTTAGTGGTGGGTTCTGTCTGCAGCCATTTTAAAGTTTTGAAAAAGAAAATATATTCAGAAAATGGGTATTATTTAGGTGAATTATAAATATATTTTCGACCCAAGGACTAAATCATTTAGTTTAGTGCAAAATAAAATATCTACGAAGCTTAGTTAGGAAAATATGAAGCTTTATTTTTTTATATTTTAAAATGCCCCTACATGCTTACCTGACTGAATCGTCAGTGCTTTATGTGGAAGCTTCTTTGGGGTATACTAAACATCCCCTATCTTAATCTGACAGATCCGATGACATTTCATTATTCAAAAAAAAAAAAAAATTAACCCACCACGTGAGAAATCTGATTTCTATACCATGATAACTAGACACATGTCGGAAGCCTATACCAGCTTAATCTGACACGCTCGACTCGAGCTAATCCCGAAATCCCCTCTTCTCCTCCCCAACTATAACATAAGTTAAACTGTTAATGTAACCAGAAATATGACATCTATGTTCAGGGCATAAGGGCTTTATGTTAGTATAAAATTTAACACTTTTAAGAAGTAGAAAATATCCGTTTATAGTTGTTTAACATCTCAAATGGTCTTTATCATCAGATACATAAGAGTTACTCTTTAAGTGAAGTCGATACAGAAGAAAATACGTGTTCAAATTTATTTTTCCTCCATTATGACCTTTATTATCAAACACATAAGGGTCATCTAGGTGGTGTAGAAAATAATTGTAGTGTCAGATAAGACACACCTGCAGCAGATGGTTACAATCTAGACCTGAGTCTAGATTTCTTAATTACTAGATTATCATTCGAGGGTTAGATTAGACTGAAGGGTTAATATTTAAAACCTAGATTATACTTACTAACAGTGGGAATCTACACCTGCAAGAAAAAAGGAGTTAACCCGCAAAAGTACAATATGCTAAAAATATAATAATATATACAGCCAAACATGGAACCACCTATTTTTTGTAGTAGGTTAAAAATATCGATCTGAAAACGGAGTTATAACGAAATTCTATACTGTACTCTGCGAAAAGTAGCGGTAGTGGTCATTGACTCCCTGTATAAAACTTGACATTTTCTATACTATAAACCGCGATTGACAGTGATTTGTCAGATGTCAATCGCGGCTTTGTATAGAAAATGACAAGTTTTTGATAGGGAGTCAATGACCGCTACCGCCATGCTTCGCCGAGTATAGATTATTTTGTTACAGCCTTCGTGAGCTTTACGATTTTGACAGGTTCTTACATTAAGCAAAAGCTTACAACAAGAAGCTTACAAACCAAAAGCGATTTCCGATAAAGCTGAATAAATTAAAACCTAAAGAATTCTTTTAATCTTAATTTTTATTCCACGGTAATAAATCCTTTGCAGATACCCACAGAGCTTGTTTTACGGGTTTCGGAGTTAAATATAGACACAGTAACATTCATTCTAATATAATTGCGAAAGTGTGTCTGTTACCTATCACGCCCAAGCCGCTGAACCGATTTCGCTGAAAATGGAGCTACTTCGAGCCCGGGAAGGGATATAGGATTTTCGACGACCTCCGTGGCGCAGTGGTGAGCGCGTTGGTAGCTCAAGCCGGAGGTCGCGGGTTCGAGTCCCGCCGACGGAACAAAAAAGTTTATAAAATTCCTGGGTCATGGATGTGAATTAAATATGTGTATCATATAATAAAAATCTTAAATATATGTATAGTATAAAAGTATTAAATATATTTCCGTTGTCTGGTACCTGTAACACAAGTCCTTCAGATACTTACCACGGGGCCAGACTGACGTGGTGTGAAACGTCCACAGATATTATATTATATTATATTTTTATAGGATACTTTTTATGCCGGAAAAATGGACGGCACCCGCGTGACAGGGACGAATTTATTATAAGTATTACTTTAATTTTGCCGCCCTATGTACGAACGCTGCCGCCATCCTACGACGCTGCCGCCCCCCTAGGACCGCTGCCCAAAGGCCATGCCTATACTGTATGGCCTATACTGCCTATACATAATCCAGTGCTTGAAAAACGAATTTTGGTGCGATGGAGTTGTGGGCGTCATCTGGTGTAAAATGTATTCAATACTTTGTAGAATGTTGTATTTCCATGACCGAATCGGACCTGCTACCACTGACATGACACCTACGAACTCCGCTTTGCCAGGCTTTGCCATCCGCCTACATTCGTTTTCTAAATATGGCGCTGGAAAAATTATTATTGACCTTATGGTGGCACTTCACATGGTTATTGGTATTTGCTGTTGGCTATTTGTTGCATTTGGCAAAATTATTGACGTATGCACAAACAAGCAATTAATAAAGGCAAATATGTACGGCCTTCCACACATGGACGTCAAATACCAAACTTTTACTTGATTTTCTTTACTTGCCTGTTTGACTCTTTTGATGTGCGTCAAAAACCGACAAAGGTACGGATACGTGTATTTGGTATTGGTCATATTTGTCAAATAAGGCCAATATTTGTTAAACATACCGTCTACACATGGTGATTTTTTGGCGAATACATCAAATACGCAAATACAAATAGCCATATGAAGTGCCACCATTACACGTCAAGCACAAATTCAGATTTTAGGTCCTTGTAGGCAGTAGTGCAACAGAGAATGTGCAGAAGCTATAGACAGCACAAGGCAAGTAAATAATTAACGCCTTTCAAAGAAAATTCATAGGCGGACCTACGCTATATTTTGGTCGTATTATGTCAATGTCGTCATTTCTCAGCCCCATACATTAACTGTCAAATTTTTATTAAATTCTAGTTTAGTTATAATTAAATGAGTACGGCAGAAATTGCGTTTCAGGTAAAAAGTATAATTTATTTATTGTGTATTAAATTAAATTGCCAATTTATTATTAAGTAACCATATTTTATGACTCAAATTACGTCTGAAATATTAAAAATAATTGAAATAAATGATCACCATTAATAAGTATAAAACGTGAAATTGACTAGAAATTATTACGCTATAAATATTGTCGATTATGCACTTATGACCTTTTTGTTAGAGCAGTGTTTTTCAACCTGTAGGTCGCGTCTCGCTGAGGGGTCGCGACGCTTCTTTATTGGACGCTAGAGGTCGAGAAAACTATTTAAGTAGGTTAAGAGAAAAATAAAGATTTATTATCGGCCAAGTGCGAGTCGGACTCAAGGTTCCGTACCGCTAAAGAGCAAAAATAGGCCAAAAATTGTGGTTTTTCTGTGGAATATTTTTTCATATCACCATCACACACTATGTATAAATGATATGAAAGGAGTCATGACCATCATAAAAAAGTTTGAAAAACACTGTGTTAGAGAATGATGAATGCCGCACCTGATGGCAAGTGATTAGACTATGTTATTAATATATTATGAGAAAATGGGGTTCGTTTCTTTTATAATGAGGTAAAGACTAAAGTATGCGCTGTGAAAACGCTAAGTGGATACAAAAGTTTTCAAACCTATTAAGACTGGATTATTATGTATTTAATGTAAATAGTTTTTAAGCGATAGCTTATATTACGAATTATACCTAAAGACAAGCTAGCTAGCTTGCCTGAAGCTGAAATTTTTAAACAAGACGACGCCCACAATTCGTTTTGCGGGCGTCATCTTGTTTGTTTGAACGCGCTAATCTCAGGAACTACTGGTTAGATAGCCCATTTATTGAGAAAGGCAGGCTATATTTTATCACGCTAAGGCTAATAGGAACGAAGAAATAGAGGAACATGTGGAAAAAATGGGGGAAATTATTTGAAAGAGCTTATATCACGAACTACTGGAGCAATTTTTCTGTTATTTGGCACAGATAAAAGTAGACTACGTGAAGGACCATAGGCTATTTTTTGTGGACTAATTCGTCTGTGAAATATGTGAAATAAGTATCTAATTTACGCAGCCGAAGCCGCGCGGAACGTCTATAGTATAATATAATATTTGAACGGGAAACGTTGGTATATTTTTTTTCTATATCCTCATTTGACGCCACTTTCTTCATCCGGAAATTCCATCCATCACCATAAATTTTTAGCCGACTTCAAAAAAGGAGGTTATGTAGCGAACTATCTAACCATCCTTTGTCTAAAGTTGAACTAAGAGTTACATACATTCAAGACATATAGACAGACACACTGCAAACTAGTTAGGCACATGTCATAACACGTAGTTAGAGTCTAGATGCTGTAGTATTACTGTATTTTAACTGTAGCAGCTGATCATTATTTGTAATTACCCGCAATCGACGGATATTCACACTTATTACTTGACAGACCAAGTATTTTGTATGTAGAGACTTACGAGGGTCTTGTGACACTTGGGTGACACTGTCACATAAAGTTAATATTATATCACCTTTATGCACTTCTTCTTCTTCTTTTTTATTAATGGCTCCTTTGTGAGTCGCCAGTATCAGAGTATTTTGGCGTAGACTCGTCACGAGGTCATGGATGCAAAAACTGTGACTCAGACGCGAGTATTAGTTGTCATTGAAGGAAAAATGTAAATAAAATTGATATTGGTCCTATACAGGGTGCAATTAAACCTTCCTGCCAAATTTTGATATATTGATCATTGTTAAAAATAAAATACACGTATTTTTTCTTTTATAGTCACTTGTACTAAGTGACTATAAAAGAAAAAAGGATGTATATAAGGTCAAATTCCGTAGTACATCCAATTAAATTATGAAAGTGCTAAATATGTAAAAAATTGGACATCCAGACACTTAGTATTGATTATAATGATTGTTTATAATTGATTTTTAAGGAATTATTCGATATTTAATTATTATTGAAAAAAATTGAGATGTAATTTGATCACCGCAAACATAATGGTCGTCAATGGTTGTGTTCGTTTCGCATGCGCAAAATTAAAAATAAGTGTCAGTGTTAGTGTCATGTGCCAAAATCTGACAGAAATTGATTCAAATTTCTATTATTGCACATGCGCGAAAGCTGCACATGCGCATTGAAATGAAACGAATAATATGTCTAATCAAACAGCTGTATCTCCATTACTTTTCGAAGGAAAGTTTTCATCAATTTCAATTTGAAATATTTCTGCAGAATCACTGGTGAACCCACTTTTGGGCTTAAAAAATCGTAAATCTTACAAAGAAATTGATAAGCAGTTTTTTAGCCGTTTGTCTTTGATACAAAGTTCCCAATTCTGTCAGAATTCTCAAAAATTGTACCACTTCCGGCAAAAATTACGTAATGGAATGGAATGGAAATTTTAAAATGAATAATTATTTCACATAACTTGTCGGTAAGGTATTGATTTTTTTGGGATGCATATTATGTGTTATACAGGGCTCCGGGTCAGGATGGGAACCTGCCCGGCTTAGCTAGTCCCAGCGCCGAGGGGAATGCTTTAGTTTGCCGAAGCGTTTCCTTACTTTAGTGGAAGTCCGGTCCCTTTTGAGGTAGACCAGCCGGTCGTGGAGGGAGTCCTGTGTTGGACAGATCCAGGACATTCCTCCGTATACGGCTGAAGGCAATCAGGTGGTTTTAGTAGGTAAGCCCGGCGCTCCTCGCCGGGAATCCCACATACCCCCGGGGTGCTTCAGCTTAACTAAGGCACATCCCCAACCCGGGGCAACTATAAAAGGTTTCCCGTGCGCATAAAAAAAAGGGCTATGATATAATCTATAATATAATCTAGATGCGACAACATAATATTATCTTTTTATATCCAACAATGGGTTATCATCGAAGGTGTTGGTATGAAACGAGCTGTGGACGCCTGATTGGCATGCGCCGACGCCGTGTGTCACGGCGTCGGCGCATGCTGTGACACTATAACAGCCTTTATTATCACCTGATGGCAAGTGATAGAGCAATTTACTAGGAACCGATGTGGGCGGAATGGTTTAGTATTGAACGTGACTATTAGGAATTAATGAATTACTAAAAATGAAATAAAATGAAATTAAAAATATATTTTTATAATTTCTTTCATTACAATTAAGTAGTAATAAACTATAGTAGTTATTATACAAAAAATAGGTAGCACAATTAAAAATATATACTCCATTTATTTACCATAAATAGGTATTATTGTCTACCAATACCTACCAATAAAAAAATGATAATAAATTGACTAGGACGTAAGAGCTTTTGTATGGAGAAAAACGATTTAGCTAGGTTCGGTAGTAACTGCATACTAAAATCCCCGGTCAAGCTAGGCCCCCTACATACATTACACCTATAAGATCTTAAACACCAGCAGCTGCTATCCATACTAATATTATAAATGCGAAAGTGTGTCTGTCTGTCTGTCTGCCCGTTACCTCTTCACGCCCAAGCCGCTGAAGCAATTTTGCTGAAATTTGGCATGGAGATACTTTGAATCCCGGGAAAGGACATAGGATACTTTTTGTTCCAAAAAAATATACGGTCCCCGAACGATAAACGATTATTGGCGCAACGGAGTTGCGGGCATCATCGAGTAAGCTATAACAAAAAGCATACTACGTGCATATACATTATACAATATACATGTAACATTTGTATACTACATTCTACGTAATGTAATACTATAAATAATTCTTACAATGCCACCGACTCGGTAAAAAACTGCAAAGTGTTAAGGCGACGCCTTGATAATTTGGCTGCAGCGATGCCGATTTTTCTCAGCAATGACTAAAGCTAAGAAACTAAAGTTCATTGTCAGTATTCATCATGTCTTTGTCTTTGAATTGCCCATAGCATAACACGATTGGACAACTTTTATAACACAGAATTATCAATCGAAAAGACCTCTGTAAAAAAAGGGATTCCTATTTTTCCAACAGAGGAGGGTGATTTAAGGTTCCAAAATTTGTACATAAATTGGTTGAAGCATACACTTTAATATGTGCATAGCTTATATGAAATGTATTTATGGTTTTTAAATTACGCGACAAAAACCATTTTGTTGCTTACGCCCTTTCCATTTTTTGCTGTTCCATTGCTTGTTTTCTATGAGAGGCCGGCCCGGCCTCTCATAGAAAACAAGCAATCTAAAACATATCCAACACGGTTTCTTACTTTAACGCGGCGTCACCTTAAAGTAAAAACGGCAACGATACCGTTCATACTTACGGCCGCACTCAGACATATTTAATGAAAATTAATCTTCAATTTAATGAAGAGTTTGTCAGATAATGTATGGGGCTTATGTCTAAATCTTCATTTAATTACAGTTAAGTAATTAATTATTATACTCGTCTCTGAGTGCGACAGTTAGTTACATAATGCTTTTTGCAAACAGTTATTTGGTAGAGCTTTGTGGTTTTGAAAGTTTTTTTTATTTTACCTTTAACAACTATGTAGACGTTCCGCGCGACTCCCACCGCGTACCTAAATTGCGATTCCGCAAGAACCGTACATTTTCTCGCAAAAAAAAGCCTATGCCCTATATCGTGGGAGAGCCATGCTTCGGCACGAATGGGCCGGCTCGACCGGAGAAATACCACGTTCTCACAGAAAACCGGCGTGAAACAGCGCTTGCGCTGTGTTTCGCTGAGTGAGTGAGTTCACCGGAGGCCCAAACGCCTACCCTATTCCCTTCCCTACCTTCCCCTTCCCATCCCTACCCTCCCCTATTACCCTATTTCCTCTTAAAAGGCCGGTAATGTACCTGCAGCTCTTCTGATGTTGCGAGTGTCCATGGGCGACGGAAGTTGCTTTCCATCAGGTGACCCGTTTGCTCGTTTTCCCCCTTATTTCACAAAAGAAAAAAATATATCCCCATGGTCTTTGCGAAAATCGGTCCAGTGTTTCGTGAGATTAGCTCATTCAAACGAACTCTTTAGCTTATAACATACAAGGTGTAACAAAACCTAAGTAATAATACATAAGGGTGTATATTATGTGTTCCTCGTAGAGAGTAGTAGCTCTGAAAGACCAATTTTTTCACTTTTGTATGGGGATACAACTGAATTCGTGACGCTGGGGCTCTTGCCCATACAAAAGTGAAAAAAAAAAAATTGGTCTTTCAGCGCTGCTTCTCCACAGTGAACTCTCTAGATTCTACAAGGAACACATACACACCCTAAAGTATTATCATTTAGTTTTGCTACACCCTGTAGATAATATAAAGCTGCTATAATATTTCCTTGACACCAGCATGCTTTTGAAATATTATTTGGAGGTCACAGAAAATGACCGCAACGACTGTAAAGCAACTACATTAGTTGAACTACGAACGCTTTTCCATCGCAGGCATTTAGAAGCTCTTTTGCTTCCATAAGAGGCAGTATAAACTGTTAATTATGAAGGTGTGAAACTTACTATTGTGTACAACACAATAGTCGCCTTTAATTGACATAAAAACTTTTTACTAACGAACGTAAAATTGACATTTTCCAATGTCTTTATTAATTACTTGGTAAGTTGGTAAGGCGATACCGGTTTTCAGATCTCTCTATTATGGAATTAATGTAGGCGCAATTTTAATTATTTTGTCAGTTAAGGCGAAGTCTAAGGGCCTGTATTACCGCTTCCTGATAAGGTGCTGGATAGGCTTATTTGACAGATTCTCCATACTCTGTCAAGTTAAGTGGTGGATAGCCTTATCGGGAAGCGGTGAAACAGGCCCTAAGACATGTATAGGCGATTTTTTTTTAATTTTCAGGTTTGATTACTGTAGAAATTGCAAAAGTCTGGTTGGGACAAAAAGATTTCATTCAAACTATATTGCTATAATATTAAAACTACATTTGTTAATTCAATTTAGAAGGAAACTTCTTGCATGGTCCCAACTCTGTTGCGCCAAAATTCGTTTATCGCGACGAGAACCGTACAGTTTTTATGGGATAAAATGTATCCTATGTACTTTTCCGGGACTCAAAGTATCTCCAAACCGAATATCAGCAAAATCAGTTCAGTGGTTTGGGTGTGAAGAGGTCACAGATAGACAGACACACTTTCGCATTTATAATATTAGTTTCAGTATGGATTAATTTTTTTAAAGATATTGTCGGGATTTTTATAATGATCAGTTTTGTTCCTTGTTTTGTGAATTTTCAGACAAATGCAACTACAATCAAGAAGCTAAATTGCAAACCAGAGTTATCAGTCCTATTATAAGCGGAGAAACTGCGGTACAGTGGTATAAATGAATTAATTTTCTGCAGTTTTCACAACACATATGGGATACTGCGTCACGCTTGTTGCGCCCGTTACAAGTACACTACGTACCGAAATTCCTAGAAGAAATGGGTTGAAAATGTCATTGAAAAATCCACTTCTGTTTTTAAAAGCAGTTTTTATATTGGTTGCTTTATATCATGTAAAAAAAGAGGCATTTTTGTTGAGGCAGAATACTGCGTATAAAATGTAAGAATATGTATGAAATTCTGTACCTTGTAACTAGTTATTTTGATAAGGTCTTGAAATTGAAAAAAATATATTTTGTACACTAAGTCAGAGGTAGCCCCTGAAACTGTTAGGTAACATTTTTTTTTCAGATAAATCATCCCAGAACTCTAAAAATAAGTGATTTTATAGAAAAAATAATAATGGGCATTGTCCAAAAAAAATCACATGTACTTTTTATATTTTTTTTTCATTAAAATAGGGTATTTTAAGAATATAAATTAAATAATTTTGAAATTCAGTAGCTAGTTTTTTCTCAATAAATTTTTAAAGTTTCGCTCTGACGTCATCATCGGCGGCCAATTGACCTCTGCAGTATGTTTTTTTTTCCTTTCAATCTTATTTATAATGGCTGGTTCGTCAAATGCAAGTTCTCATTATGTGAAAGCTGATACGAGAAGCTTACCAAAAGTTCAAAACGTAATGTTGGTCGAATTTATTGCTAATTTAACGACATTGAAGGTCAAACTAAGGTTAAACATATTTGTTCAAAAATATAAGTAACTAATGGGTATTTTTTTCGTTTATATACAGAATAACGATCACTGACCTTATTCCTCGAAATGTTTTTGTAATGAGCAAAATTTAAAAAAAATGTACAATCCCCATTGTCTAATAGCTTAACTTCAAGAACTCTAGAAAAACTAACATTAATTTTCTTGTCCGACTGTACGTTCAGATGAGCACGGTCTGTGATTACAAACCTATAATACTATAAAATATTATTTAAGTGCTTCTACAAAAGAAAAAAAAACTCCTTTCTCCGCTTTTTTTCTGCATATGCATCAGCGCATATGCTTCCAAAGGTACCTATGTTAATTATATGTTATACTACTGTACTGGGATGTTACTAGGAATACTGCTCCTCCTATGTGAGATAACTACACATAATTGCTGTTGGTGTTGGTTAAAAGACGGATAGAAGAAAAAAATTACAAAAACTTGAAATTAAACCTTCTATATTTTAGAATTCCAGATTCTAAAATGCGATTAAAGTATTCCATAATGTTGTTTAATGTTTAGTTTCTTTAAATTCAAAGCTATGGCTGTCTCTTTCTATCTTTATCAGAGCGATAAGGATGACAAAAATAGCGGGAAAGATTCAAATTTAGAATTAGAAGAAAATGCCCGGAAAACAATGGTTCACACAATAAATGGTCGAAAAAAAAACAAAAAAAAAAAAACGATTAAGAGCAAATCTCTCTCGTGGGAGACGCAATTATTCACCAATTTTAATCAAAAATATCACCTTTCACTTCCACTTAAGCATTTAAATGTCAATCTTGTGAACATCGCCTTAAGGAAATAGAGCAGGCCAAATTGCACCCTATTACCTACCGCATAAAACACAAAAAGTACACCGTTAAGTTTTTTACAATTTGATTTCGTATGATTAATGTATGTTCTATTCTTTATTCTACAATACTTATTGTGATCGCGTTCCATTTTCAGTTCTATGCTCCAAATCATAGAGTTTTCTTTCGTTTGGCGGTTCACGGAGAAATCCTGAAGATTTTAAAGAAAGCAGTCGAAAGAAATTGATAAAATAACATTAGATGATTCGGTCCGATATTCTTTACAATGGTACCTAAAGCTACTTAAGAGATTATACTCAGTGGAAACGCGATTTATCACTTTCGTACCTATCGTCAGGGGAGACTCTTGGTAAGTATGTTATTCTTATAATCTGTTCATATTATGTGTAGTGTGATAGGTATACCGTGCTTAGATCAGTCCTGCAAGTATCCATACTAATATTATAAATTCTAAAGTGTGTCTGTCTGTCTGTCCTCTTCACGCCCAAACCGCTGAACCGATTTTGCTGAAATTTGGTATGGAGATACTTTGAGTCCCGGCCCCCGGGAAAGGACATAGTATACTTTTTATCCCAGGAAAATGTACGGTTCCCGCGCGATGAACGAGTTTTGACGCAACGGAGTTGCGGGCATAATCTAGTATGACTGTATGAATTATGAAATAAAACCGCCATCTTATAAAGTGTCACTTGACAGGTAGCTGTTTCAAATTCAATCTCTGACAATGTCATCCAAGTATAATATTGCAGAATGACAAGTCACAAGGTAATTTTGGCTCGCGTTGACTTTTGAAACCGATGGCCATTGTTTGTTTGAATCTTATAGCACAATAGACATAACTACAGGCTCCGAAACAAAAGGAAGGACTAAGGATAATTTTTATCGCGGTGAAATGTACGATTACCGTGGTATACCGACCATACTACACAAACTAGACAAACTAGACAAATCTGAGCTTCTAGAAATAATACTTTCGTTCTAAACATACAATTATAGACAAACTATGCTAAACACATGTTGCATAGACATTTAACCAAATTACAATTAACTACAACAGTTAAATTATTGTTTAACTATGACGTTGATTGATCGGTTCGGTTATAATATAATTATGGTTGAACTAAGAGTTACTTAGGTCTGAAGTTAATTTTGTTAATTTTTATTGTGTGGTCTCTTGAAAAAAAATATTTGTTTTTTTTTTTAAAGAAAACTAGATGACCCGGTTAACTTCGAGTCATTTCCCTCCTAATATAAAACCTTTTCTGGACTTCCATGAATATTTCAATACTAAAATTATCTCGTTCTCGAGTTTTAACGAAAGGAATATTTAAAATTCGTAATAGAGATACATTACAATTTACATTACATATAAGTAGTACGGTTTTTCGATAGACATAGAAAATAGCTCCAACAAACAAACAAAAATATTTAAAAAAGAGCTGTGTAGTAATTAATTCTAGTTCAGGAGCCGGTGTTACTTTTTTGCGCCTACATAATTGTTTTGTACCGTGTCATTACACAATACAAAATTTAAAAACAATTAAACCAATGTTTTAACGATTGTTTATAGTTAACGATGATCAATGTGCCCCCGATAAACAAGTTATAATTACGGTTAACCGAACCACTGAGGCATAAGCATTAGCATTTATTAATGAGCGGTTAAATTAACTGTAAGATAAAAATAGGAATACCGCACTGTGGCTATCATAATAATGCTTAGATATGTTGTGTATTTTCTTTAAAAAAAACTTAAAATGTTTGCGGTGTGTGGTGATACATAGAACTCAAATTTTTCAAAAGATAAGGTGTAAAAATATCAACTTTATAATATTAAAATTCTCTTCATGTATTCAGCAAAAACTAATTTCTGCAGCAGGTTTTATAATATTATACAATGTGTCCCGACACCGGTGTCCGATCCTTCAATGGCATGATCTATGGCACATTTTATCGACAAATTGGCTCTCAAATTTTTTCTCTCTCTCACGGTTATAAAATGGCAGCCATTTTAGTTTTTCTCGGGCTTTCACACTAATCTGATCAGTACTTCTCATGTAAATATCCTATGAAAATAAAAAGGTCTCATTTGATAGCGTAACTTGTGGACTACGCTTACACAGGCAATATGTTATAAATTTCGTGGAATTAAACATAGAAAAATAAAAGTTTAAGAAAAAAAAATCGTGTTTACTTTAATTAATGGCTGTTTGTGAAAAATATAGCACATTAAACTGGTTCTTTTTTATTTTAAAAAGATAGAGCAGGTTTTCATCTAAAATAAATTCTTTACTTCCGTGCTCTACGTCAGATGGTTTAGAAGTTGTAACGATTTTCTTATGGAGTATAGGTCAGATTAGTATGAAGCCAGAGAAATATTTTTTTTAACAAAAGTTGGAGAAAAAAATATTTGAAAGCCAATTTGTTACTAAAATATGCCATAAATCGTGAGTTAAATATATTTTTTCTCCAACTTTTGAAAAAAGAAATTCTCTGACTTCATACTAATCTGACCTATACTTCATAAGAAAATCCTTATAACTTCTAAATTATCTGAATTAGAGCATTGAAATAAAGAATTTATTTAAGACGAACACCTCTTCTATCTTCTTAAAACAAAAAAGAACCAGTTTGATTTGATAGATTTTTCATAAAAAGCTATTAATGTACACAATTTTTTTTCTTTAACTTTGGTTTTTCTATGTTTATATCCACGAAATTTATAACATTTTACCTGTGTAAGCGTAGTCCATAAGTTTAGATATCAAATGAGACATTTTTTTATCTTCATGTGATATTTACATGAGAAGTACTGGTCAGATTAGTGTGAAAGCTCGAGAAAAACTAAAATGGCTGCCATTTTACAACCGTGAGAGAGAGAAAAAATTTGAGAGCCAATTTGTCGATAAAACGTGCCATAGACACGCAACATTAAAGCATCGGACACCGGTGTCGGGACACATTGTATACTTATGTTTTAAAAAATGTGACTTCAAAATTACAAAAAAATTTAAATGTTACCAATAGTTTCAGCTGAAGCAAAAATAAAGCTACGTTGATTAAAAGTACCGTATCGCAATAACGTTTTTCTCAGGGTTTTTGCACTTTAATTCGTTACTGTAATCTCAAAAAAATTGCTTACGGAAATGAAGCGAATTAGAAGACTTTAAATGTCAAAGGTTTTACTGTAGAACGGTATAATTTTCTTGTTCTATTGCAATCTGCAAATTGGCAAAAATAAATGACAGAATTTTAATGATTTTTTTTTGTTACAAAAATTTTATCACTATGTCATGTGAACTAATTCGCATTTTCTGTATCAAAAAGAACGATTAATCGACAGAAAATGAGCCAAAAACATCACTTAAAGTTAAATCGATTATTCACGACTCCCAGTTTGCCACGGGCTGCGAAGCATGTCAATACATTTTCACCTAATCTTTACATCTGGCCAGCCACCGGCTCTTCGTCTATAAATGTGTCAAACTGTCGATTGGCGATTTCAATATCTGATTGCTGTGGCGTGACATTTGGTCCTTATCTTTATAAAAATTATCAGATGTGAGTTTTTGCTGGAAATATCTTAATTTGCATGATCATTTGGACAATTTCACTAAGATATTAATCTTGAATCGAATTGTTAGATTGAAGGTGGTTTTAACAATTTCTTTACATATTTGATCGAATTAAATTCGATAATTGAAATAACTAAGTTCTGTATCGAAATATTGAAGAAATTGTTTTTTTATTTCGCCACAATTATTACTAATTTCGCTAAGCTAAGATATTTATTATAGAACATGGCTATGCATTAGTTCACCCACAATATAATCAAATGATCTAAATAATTATAATGAAGTTCGCAGGTGGGTAGTATCAAACAAAACTTATCTATAACGAGACGTTCAGTTAATTGTGAAAAATAATTGACAATTACAATTGACAGTTGTAATTAAAAATATTATGTATACTCGGCTTAACATTTCCAATGCATATGATGACAAAATTGACATGTATATTACAAAGGTCGTAATTTTTCATAGGATATTTTTGTACGAGCTAATTTTTTTTGTGCGGATGAAATATTGAGTTATTAAGATTAAAAAAAATAGTAGATAATTTACAAGAAATATAGTGGGATATGTTTACACAGACTCGTTGGTAAATTTATTTGCCACGTTGGGGTAAAAATTGGACCAAAATATTATACTTAGTTTTTACAATATTTTTTGGACACATTACATTTTCTATTAAGTAAGCTTTAATCAAGACAAATATAATTTGTGTGTAAATTATTCTGTCATTAATTTACAATTACTTGTCTTAAAGTTTGAAAATCCTCTGTACACATAATTCTTAGAAAAAATACAATTTAAAATATTTAGTACCTATGTAAAAACTTAAAATATAAAACTACTTATTAGAAAAACCATACAAATTTCTTAGCATTTCTGAACATAAAATTATGACACTATTCGTCATAAAACGTCAGTTTAGCTGGTAATATAGTTGTTTCTAGTATATTTTACATAAATATGTATTGGTATGTAATTTTATTGTTAGCTGTCTTATTAGCGATAACTGGTTTTCATAAGTATATGAGTTACAGTGGTTATTGAAGTAACTACATGACGTATTATAATTAGGTTCTACAGAATGGTACAGAAAAATATAATTATGTGTTATTTTTCACACGTTTGAAAACAGCTGTACCGATTTTGATGAAATTTTATTCCTTTATCGTGTACTTATAAAAAATAATTCACAAAATATCCATCGCATGATAAAACAAGACAAGGCAGATTAACCAATCATATTCATAGTGTTTTCTCAAAATGCAGAGTAAAGCTACGCGCACATCAACAACATTTCTCACTATCCGCGATAATAATTAAAACGTATGGAAAATGCGGCCCCTTGCGTCGTAATATGTACGTAGCATTAAATGTAGATTTGTATTTGTACAACTGATTAAAGGCAGATGGTGCACAAGGAAAGGTCAAATTAATTGTATTTCCACAGCGCAATCCAACATTACACTGTATTCCTACGGCTTTTTGTAATAAGTAATAACCGACAATTTTTGTTATGAAGAATGCGTTTAGTAAGTATACTTACTTATTTTAATTATTGTTTTTTTTTCTAAATTAGTATTTTAGATGGGCGAGACCACCAATTTTTGCTGATTTTGCAATTATTTTTCTCCGCCCTTTGTATTTTAAAAAGTATTGTGTTTATCTTATGCTCGAAAACTGATTCTAACGAAGAAAACAAAGTGCTCAAGCATGCATTAGAATTATTTGAGTTCCAATAATAGTCTAAAAACACATTTACAATTAAACATAAAAAAGGTAAGAAAATAGCTTAAAATATACAATCCGCCGTGGAAGAGGTGCACTTTAACTGCCACTATAGCAGTAAGTATGACAGATTTGAAGATAAATCTGATATGTTATGAATCTATATATATAAAACTCAAAGGTGACTGACTGACATGGTGATCTATCAACGCACAGCCCAAACCACTGGACGGATCGGGCTGAAATTTGGCATGCAAGTAGATGTTATGACATAGGCATCCGCTAAGAAATGATTTTGATCAATTCTACCCCCAAGGGGTTAAAAAAGGGGATGAAATTTGTATATAATAATTCTTCTTAACGCGAGCGAAGCCGCGGGCAAAAGCTCGTACTTATATAAATGGCTATTACCTCATCTAATTCTTATAGTATTTTAAGATAACTTTCTTTATAAACTTTTTAAAATCAAATGAATAGTTCGAAACATCAATTCTACCCCACATTTTAAACGTCATCAATAATACCGATTTATTGTTCTCGTTGGGTGTTAGAGAAGGTAAAATGGTTACGCGGAGTTTTTATGTATTTTATGGAAAATCTCGTAATATCCGCCATTTCTCGACAGTTCACATTTGAACCTCAGTCGGGCTGTGTACATAGTTTTTTCAAAGGAAGTTTTTTTGTGACACAAATGTAAATATTACTGTTTCACATAAAACTATCAATGCATCATGTGAATAGTCAAAAGAGCCATGTTTGGGGCTATAATAAAAACCACATTGTGTATTGAATGAATGAAAACATTTATTTCAGAAAAATAATGTGCCCATAGTAGTGTTAGTGTGTTAGTTACAAAATGAAAATAATAAATAATAACAAATGCATAAAAATTATAATAAATATTATGTTAGTGATGTTAGTAATAATTTTCCTTAACTTAAATTACTCCTATGACTATCCTTATCCAATGTTCTTGGATAGGACAGTCAAATCTATCTGCAATGACTTTCAGAATGCTGTTGTTGGATTTTCGTAAACGCTGGAAAAGTGAAGCTGTTTTTTTGCGTATTACCGCTTTAAAACCGTCAGTACGCGCAGAGGCAAACAAACCAGAAGCGCTACAGCGCCACGGTAGCCCCAGCAGCATTCTGAAAGTATTGTTATACTGGACGCGTAGAGTGTCATAGGTTCGATTCCTATACCCAACTCATAGGGCACTCGAGTAAAAAGACTGGCAATAAGCTTTGAACAGCAAAATCTTAACTCGAGTTGCACAATGAGTAAACCTACGGACGAGCATATTACCTCGAACCGCTAACGCTCTACGTTCCCTCTCCATATCCTCGTCATCCCTGAGGTCATCGGACACTATATGACCCAGATATTTAAACTTTTGTACCCGCTCTAAGGCAACTCCATTCAGATACACTGGAGGAACACGTTCAGGATAATTCTTTCCTGCTCTGAAAATCAGTAATTCACTCTTTTTTGAATTATATTTAAGACCGTGTTCCTCCGCGTATGACTCACATATGCGCAGGAGTTTCATCAAGCCACCTATCGAGGGACTTAGCAGCACCATATCATCAGCATAACTAATATTGTTCATACAAATGCCATCTATGAAGCATCCAACATGTGTGCTGCTGAGTCTCTCTATGAGCTGGTTGACATATAGATTGAACAGGATTGGAGAACTCAATCCACCTTGTCTTACGCCACATTCCAATTTGTACTCATCTGATAGAATACCGGCCCATCTCACTCGGTTGGTCTGATTTGAGTACCAGTACCTTAGAAGAGAAATAGTTTCAGGGGGTACACCTGCTCTTTCCAGCTTCTTCCACAAGAGATTATAGTGTACAAGGTCAAATGCCTTGGACAGGTCCAAAAAACAGGAATATACTGGCGTCTTTCTCTTTGTGTAATAGCTGACGGTGTGTTTCAGGCTCAATATAGCTGACAGACCTGCCCTAAGCCCGAACTGCGCATCATGCAAATGAATAAATTGTTCAAGAGTACCGTTCAATAGACTATCTAGGACCTTAGCTGTTATAGTGGCGAGTGAGATAGGCCGATAGTTAGTTTTGTCGGACGAATCTCCCGTTTTATTTTTAGCTATCGGCACCACTACGGCACAAATTATACGGTACACTACGGTATTATTTACAGATATAAGTTTGATTTTTTCAACGCTATGATAGCCTCTACGCTATCATTTTGGTGCTCCAACGTCATATTTCTCAACGCTATGATAGCGTAGAGGAATAAATTCGCTACAAATTTGGTGCTCCAACGTCACAAACAGCATAGATATTCGCCAATTTTCTTTCTCTCGCAAATTTTTTTTGCGTCATATCAGCAAAAATTGGCGGCCTCACCCAGATCATGAGTTTCTTTGTTAACCCATTTAGAAATAAATATTTAATATTTATTTCTAAATGGGTTAACAAAGAAAACACTTTTAGAACGTCTACATGAGGTCTGCCAGCGGTTCGGGAACAAACCCGGCGAGAAGAACCGGCGTAAGAAACTCGCTCGGGGCCATCTTTTACTAAAAAGATGGAAAATTACAATAGTAACTTAAACTAATTTACAAAAAGCATGTAAAAATGTGTTATATTTATATAGAAGCAGCTTACAATCTGCTTTAATTATTCCCAGGGTGTGCTATCATTGAGAAAATCAGTTATCTTAATAATAACATTCATTAACAACTTTTTTTTGGACGTTTACTGGGATTTTATTATATAGACTTAATAATAATAATGTTGCTTTCGTCAGGGGTTAAACAACAGTAGCATAACAAAAACATTTTGGCCCCGTGCGTTGAAAAAGTTTTTCATAATCGTCCATCATTACGCCGCATCAAACAAATGCTTCGGAATTCGTTCCTCGAATTTTGTACCGTCTGCAGAATAATTGTGGCAATTATATTATTTTATATAATAAGCTGTAATATCTAAAATTATGGCTATCGTTAGGGCTACTGGAGATTAGGCAAATGTTTAGAGGTTTGTCTGGCCTTTGAAAGTATAGACCAAGACGAGAACCATAACTTTATATTTTATTAGATGCCCCTTGAACTTCGTATCATGTAACTTCTCTTATCGTACAAACCTTCTATAGACTTCCTTGAATATTCCATGACAAATTTAGCCTAAACGATTTAGCCGTTCTTGAGTTATAGCGCGCGAACAAAATTTAGAATTAGATTTTATTGCAATTGTTGTACTTACTGCATTTTTTTATAATATAATATGTGGTGTTAATTTTTGGTAATGGTGTGCTAAAAAATCTTGTATTGCACAAATTTTATGGCAGATGGATATTTTAATCATGTTACAAAAGTTATCTCATATTACTTATTTGCAAATATTATGATTTTATCTTTACTTAAATCATCTAACCTCTTTCACTACTGTTGAAAACTTCTTACCTTATTACTTTTTTTACTCCCATTTGAACCATGTATTTTGCCGACGGTACTCCAGTCTCCACCCTCGCGGGCTGAATGACTTATCATTATGTAATTACTATCATTGGGCCTCCACAGATGGCGTGGAATCATCAGCCCGCCGCTGACTAGGTATACAGTGTGTAACAAAACTAAGTGATAATACTTTAGGGTGTGTACGTGTTCCTTGTAGAGAGCTCACTGTGAAACACGTACACACCCTTAGTTTTGTTACATCCTGTATAGTCTAAACAGTGAAACGAGGCACAAAATATGTAACATTAAGTCCCGTGGGCCGTTTTTGTTTGAACTACAGTTTCAATCGTCTCCGGCAGACTTTATATTATTCAAGACTTAGCATGGTCACCATAGAAAGGCTTATTACGGTAAAGTAGACAAATTGATGGATTAGAAAAGGAAATGTATCAGTTTTCCGCAAAAACTGACAGATTTCCTTTCGCATTTCATCTGTGGCTATGATGCATGACTCGATGCTTGAAGATACGATGAAAATTGCTTAATGATGTCCTACGTCAACTGTTAGTTGATATTTTTCTTGTCATTTGAGGTGTCTTGTCTTAGATCTAGAGGTCCATCCACATTCCACATAATATTACGTAGCAGGCAGCAGCTTATAGGGGAGGGTCAAATGTGACGAACGACAATACAATATGCTAAAAACAACAATAATAATAACTCTCACACCGGTTTCGGTGACGGTGGCCGACTTCATTGAAACCAGGCCAGTTACGCAGGAGTAATTTTTATAGTGCCCAAGTGTGTGCGCAGTACACAAGAGCACTTTCTGTTCCTTTTACTCTCATAAACCAGTTGCAGTGGGACGGACGAGAGATCAGGCGCAGGACCGACTTTTTACATGCCCAATGCTCATACGACGCATGGCTCATTAGGGCCGGTATAAATAGTCAGTACTCAAGATGCATCTCGGTCTCAAGACACGGTTCAGGCTCTGTGATTGGTTTGCTGTTAAAATTTGGACTAATCATAGAGCCGAACCGCGTCTTGAGACCGAGATTCATCTTGAGTACTGACTATTTATACCGGCCTAGATGATCCATGTTAAAAATATTAATCATTAAAAGGGTGACCTAGGTGGAGGGGAGGTTAAAGAATCTAAAATGTATGTGAAGTAATTTGTGAACATTGGCTTTTATAGCAATTAGCGGTGTTTTTCAGACTTTGAGAAAACTTTTCAGTAAGTACTTTATATACCGACAATATCGATAGCCAACACAGCAAAACATTTTTCGGATTGATCCTTCGATCGGAGATTCTTGGAAATGCTATTGTATTCTATTGTTGTCGCGATCACCGGTGCTCGTACGAGGCTTGATGGGTTAAGCGTGGTCTACTCATAGTATTTTTTTTCTTTCACTCCAGCTCTAAGGTCAATATTCTCTTAAGTTTAAGGTCAATGAGTGTAGATTGAGACGCCGTGGTTCCTCGAACATAGCTTCGCGGAACTCACTTCATTCTGTCGCCGGTCATTTCATTAAACATCTTTCCGTTTTGAACGTTTAAGACTTCGCATTGAAATGGGTAAAAATTTTAAATTCATGTGACGGTCGAAAAAAGTAGTAAGATTTGATCATACTCTTTTCGCGCCAAAAATATTATGTAAAATTTTAATTTCTGCCGTTTCTTTCGGAATGCTATCCGTTTGTTTTTTATGTTATTTAAAATAGCAGCAGAGTTTGTAAAATTTCATTTTGTACCCCTAACTTTTCATCCCTATTAAAACGAAAATGAGATAGCAACGGGTTGAAAATAAAGGGGCTGAATACAGAAAACACGGGTTTTCTGTATTCAGCCCCTTTATTTTCATACTAGCGTTATCTCGGCTCTCTCATCTGTTTCACCTCTCATCTCATCTTTTTTCTTTAATCTCAGATATAATCATAATCAAGAACTATAAAAGTGACATTTTGACACCGTTTCAACTGATGTCTGTCTGTCTGTCTATCACTGGGCTAACCAGTGTAATAAAAAATTAACCCTATAAAACCCAAGTAACCAAAACCGAAACCAACCCATTTGTTATACAGATGTTAAATACCTAATGATATGGAAAACACTCGGTTTTGGTAACCCTATACGCTTACCTTTCATTGTACCACCTCCCAAACGAAAACAAACCCTAATTTTATGGTATAGGGCACAATTTTCAGTGACAAAAATGAAGACGATGATATTCTATACCGTACGCAAAACTATACCTTACGTTCTTAAGTTAAAGTTGAAATTGCATCAGTGAAAATGAAGATGGTGTTTTTCAAGGTTGTACCTTTTATAAGAAGGCGCTAAGGCCGATTATTGTGTGATATTTGAGACGCTCTCAAACTAGCCACCGTTTAGGCTTACTGCTTGGTGTCCAAAGTTCGGTTCCCGGCTTCTTAGAATGTTTGTCAATATGACAAGATTGAGTTTTTTTTGGGTATAAAATTCGTAATACATTGAACCCTTCACGTAGAGTTCATGTGAAGGTGGGTTATATAATGGCTGTTGTTCTTTAATCGACCTCCAAAAAAGGGTGATGCTTTACCTTCTTTGTACAATCACGTAGTAACTACTTATATTTAGTAATAAGTAAAAGTTAAGGCTGTGTACAATTTAGCCTAAATAATATTATAGTTATTATGGGTACCTATAGTACCTACTAATATTATAAATGCGAAAGTGTGCCTGTATCACCTATTCACGTCCACGGTGTAAGCCGCTGAACCGATTTTGCTGTTTGGTATGGAAATACTTTTAATCCCGAGAAAGGACATAGGATCCTTTTTATCCCGGAAAAATATCCGGGTTCGCAAAGCGCAACGGAGTTGCAGACGTCATCATCTAGCCAAACGAGCATAATTATTTGTGAGTTGTGAGTCAAAGAATTTCGGCTGGCAGAAAAACAAAAGTCCTGTTTGATTCACACGAGCGTGATTTTGTGAGTCATGATTTGTATGAAAAGATATTTACGCGACCGAAATTCTGCGACTCACAACTCACAAATTACGCTCGTTTGATTTCACCCATAATCTTATTAGATTCTAATGCCCGTTTTCATCAACAACTCCTAAAATTTAGGTGTCCCTTAAGCCAATATTCCAAGTTTTGTTCTTGATAAATTGACAACCCCGTAACTCTTAGTTGACGTTTATTTAAAAAAAACAACCTGCTATGCGATTAATCCGTCAAACCATTAGGTGACGTTTATAATTTACGGGATGAATTGACGACCCCGTACACTTAGGTGACGTATGTGGCGACGACGACGGTTGCCTTGACAATGAATCTGTTATAGAATGGCCGTCTGATATTTTAATTGTAAAATAGCGAACTCCCATAATTAATACACATATTTATCACAAACCTTCCTCTTTAATCACTCTATCTATTAAAGAAAACCGCAATTAAAGGGAACAAAGGGACATGAGGACAGAAAAAGCGACTTTGTTTTATACTATGTAGTGATATACGTCACCTAAGAGTTACGGGATTGTCAATAATTCATCAAGAACAAAACTTGGAATATTGGCTTATGGGACACCTAAATTTTAGGTGTTGTTGGTGAAAACGGGCATAAATGACCTATTTAAGATTCTTTTTATGAAATGTTGGCCATTTGGCATAAGTTGGCCATGGCCCATGGCGGGCACGATGGACAAATAATCACGAGCTTGTAGACTAATCGCCCATGGTTGGCGTCGAGCACATCTTCGCAATCACGGGCATACGATACTGTAGACAAACATAATATAACATAAATCAAAAACGCAATTTTCAAATAATTACCTCGTCGTAATTTATATCCGAAATGCACAATAAGTCTGTTGGTCTCCCACTGTGCGCTCGGTGATTGAGACATATATCAACTGAGGTATAAGTGATATATAATATAATCGACAAGTATTTAGTGCATTATACAAGAAGCATTGATAAAATTATGATTTAAATGTCTTTGGACAGTAGAAATTGTAAATACAGAGATATACATTACTAACAAGTTAACAACAGCTTGCGTGAGGTAATATTGACATCTTCTAATATATAAAATTCTCGTGTCACAATGTTAGTCAGCGTATTCCTCCGAAACGACTTTACTGATTTTAACCGAATTTTATATGCATATTCAGTGAGTCTGAGAATCGGCTACTGGGTACTTTTTATATTGATAAGTGCATTTGTTGAATAAATAATAGTAAATTATTACAACTCGAGACTGACGGCGACCATTGTTTGTGCGACAGGACGGGTAACGTCCCGTACATTACCATTTACCATGGTAACATACTTATTTAGTCACTTCAAAAAAATAATAATATGCTCGAAATACTTTATATTATTATGGCAAAGCAACGTTTGCCAGGACAGCACGTTGACATATACATTGTACATGCATAGACGTATAAAAAAGGCGGACGAACAATCCATATTTTAGGACCATCAAGTCAAAGTATGAAATCCTTTCTGTCTCTGTTAGCTATCAGTCACTTTCGAGATTTTTCGAAAATAAAAATGTTGTTCGTCTTATCAAAATGTAGCTACTCACAAAAAATTAGCTTGTTAGTAATCACAAAAAAAAATTGTTCTGTCGCTCCCGCTCCTTATTCTCGAGATTTTTCTTTAAAAATAAATGAATGCCAACAACATGATAACGTAGTTTAAAATCTTATCAAGTGCCAAGTGCCAGTGTTTGGTATTCTCTACATGATTACCATTTATTCGTAGAATGCATTCTACGAATATGAAAAAAATCCAACTGTACATTTATGTACTCACAGTATCAAATCTGGAGACTTCTCAAGCTGTATGTGCCAAACATACATAGGTAATATTATAAGCTCACGAACCCCCCCCCCTGACCCCCTTTTTCTAACGCAGTCAGCTGTCAGGTAATAACGTAGCTCTACTTTTGTCTTCCTAAAAATCCGTAGGTACTTTATTGGTACACAGCACACTCCAAAGTTTTGACCGCATAATCTCCACCGATTAAACGAACCTTTAGTTAAGCTAATGGTAAGTCTCCCGCATTAGCATACCTCATTGTTAGTTGCGGCCGGCAATTTGTGCGCGTTCGAATCCTAATGTTGGGTTTTAGGGAATTAGCGATTGTATGCGCTTAAAAAGTTTTCGGAGATCCGCTTAAGTATTTTAAATCCATGTAAGTCAGCGGTTCCTTAACCTTTGGTGGCGGAACCCTTTTAAGAAGTGATATTTTTGACCCTCAAAAAAAAAATAGTAATCTACTTAGAGTTTTACAGTAAACTCTATATAGGCTATAAATCTGTGACAAAACTAAGGGAAGGTTGTACCAGAGGCGTGGTTAAAGTTAAAGTTATAGTTAAGGCTAACTTAGGTTTAACCTTAACATTAGCCTTATCCGATTCGTTGCCACCTTCATTTTCACGAATTCTTACCAAGGCCAAGCAGTTTGTTCATTGTGTCATTGTTTAGCAGGGCCGATGACGCTTATGGCGCGTCATCGGCCCTGCTAAACAATGACACCCCACGTGCGGCATTGGCCACTGATTGTGTTTTATGCACATTTAGAGTAAGGAATTATAATTACAGTATAATATATTAGTTTTAACGTGTTTTTTAACAATCCTTGTATGCCGCGCCTGGCGCGTCATCGGCCTCACTGAATCTTTTTAAATGACGCGCTGGGCGCGGCAGTGGCCACAAATCGGTTCTTAGACCACAGAATTCGACAGATGTCTGTTGCGTTTATATTTTTATTAAAGTTACAGTTCATGGGATTGAGATTATAAAAAATTGAATTATCCGTAAAAATCTACAGGAAACATATTTGTTATAACAAGTCAACCACTGTGAAACATAGCTTCACGAAATGATATATTAGTATATGAGCGGTTATGATTACCGTTAAATATGGCGTCCTTAACCAAAGATTTTACATTTTGTACTGTATATAGTTATAGTTAAAGTTACAGTTAGCCGCAACGCAGACTACAGACTTTTAGTCGGCCGATAGTTTGACCAAATTGGCGTTTCAGTACATTATTATCGGCCGATACAAATCGTTTAGTGTACCTTCATACATCTTCGTACTAGGGAATGCAATATCGGGATACCGGGATCCCGAAATACCGGGATCCCGCATGCATTATGCGGGACTAATCCCGGTCGAAAATTTTGCGGGATTCCGCGGGACTGGCGGGATTACAAAGAAATGTGATTCATATGCGTAACTTTGCGCGCGGGGTGCGTGAACTGGCTACAGGCAGCCCACTAAACAATTTAGCTTCAATTCACACTTTAAATGACAATTGAACTAACCAGCGTGGATGCTGAGCGAGCACTTCCAGCTGCTAGCTACCTTGTGTCGAATATCAGGAACCGTTTCGGAATCTTTGAGCACGATTTTTACCTATATTTCGAAAAAAAAAATCGATAAAAGATGGACATAAAATAAGCGATTTTTTTCGAAGCCATTTCCAAAAAAAATATTAGTTTTTCTTTCATTTTTTTATAAAGTCTGAAGTATGGAGGTGCTAATAATGAAGCCCGTCACAGACTTACCTATAATATTTATTAATATTTTTATAGCTAGGCATATTACTATATATTTTCTATACTAATTTTCGCGTGATCGCACACTCAGCTATAATATATATTTCTGTGACATGTGGACTTAGTGTAGAAAATATATGTATGTCGGATAAGTCAATAGTACGGAAGTTATTTGACGAAACTCAAACGTCACAATATGGCGGTTCGACGGAGTCTAGAAGTCTAGTCTGAAGTTCGTACAATCGACGTGGTGGGGTGGTGGAAGGGGACGAGTTTGGCGTCTGACGACGAGCGACCACTTCTCTGCCAGTCATTGTGCGGAACACAAGTCTAGAAACTGTCTAACGTTTCGTTATAATCAGTGACTCTACCTAGTGATTTCAAAAAGTGATTAATTATAGTGAAAGTGATTTCAATATAGTGAAGAGTGATATTCTGATTTTATTAATTTTCCTAATAAACGTTTTAATCGGTTGTTCGTAATAAATTACTCTCCTTGCTGCTCGTTCCATCGCCCATAAGCAATGTCGGCCAACGATTCCGGACCTTCTAATTCTTCTGATCCGACATATATATTAATATGCCTAGCTATAAATATATTAATATATATTATAGCTAAGTCTGTGACGGACTTTAAACCCTTGAAAAAGTGTCCGACAAAGTTTGTTTTATTTGAGATTCTAAGAATAAAACGGGGTCTATCAAGTAAAGTCATTATAACGATTTATTTTAAAAGTTTAAATCCACCCAGCGGGATTGTGATGGTTCAATCCCGCAAATACCGGGATTGAAATTCTCTTGCGGGATTGCATTCCCTACTTCGTACTGATTAAGCTTTCGATCAAACTATCGGCCGACTAAAAGTCTGCAATCTGCGGGGGCTCTTATAGTAACAGTTATGGTTAAAGTAAGTTGGTGCAACCCACCCTAAGTGGTAATACTTTAGGGTATGTATGTACCCTTGTTAAATAGAGTTTACTGTGAAACTAGCAGCGCTGAAAGAGTAATTTTTTTAATTACTGCATGGGCAAATTCGTGACGTTAGGGCATATTAATTACAAAAATAAAAGTAAAAAGAAACCCTTTCAGCGATGCTACTTTTACAGTGTATGTACTCTGTTTATAAGACATATACACACCCTATGAAATACTATTATAAGGAACCGATATAACACAAATTTAGGGCTATATCTAAAGCAGGCCATTTAGCCGAAACTTTTTCGTTTTCGCTTCGTTGTAGAATCGCCGATCAAAATGTATGGAATTGACATAAGACGAGTCGAACGTCAACGTCATAACGAACGCTTAAGTCAATTCCATACATTTTCATTGGCGATTCTATAACGAAGCGAAAACGAAAAGATTTTGGCTCACCCTCCAGGTTTGGTAAACTTAAAGTTTAACATATTTTACACTTATTTATAGGTTTAGGTTTCCAATGCAGACACCATAAGATTAACAAATTTTCATCAAAAGCGATTCACAGGTTTGAGTTCGAGCACAGAATATATTATATTGTTCGAGGCAGACGGTAGTACAGACATATAGCATCATACGACTGTTCTTTAACACCCTGGATATAGTTTGTAAACAAAAGTGGCCTCAAAGACGCGACCTTCGTCTCGCTCACGCATATGCTATCACCGCACGCGTGAGAGGGACAGCACGCGAGTTCTGGACATTCGCGTGTCCCTGTGGCACGCAAGGTGTAGACTAGGAAAACATAGGATGCATGCAGTACTCAAAATTAAAGACAAAGTACTAGGGTTGTAGAAAATGTAGAAAGTGTGTGAAAACGTGAAAACAATGGATACTGATCAAATTAGTTTTATCACTTACTAGATGACGCCTGCAACTCCGTTGCGTCGAAATTAGTTTCTCATGCGGAACCGTACATTTTTCCGCTACAGAAATTTTCCTATGTCTCAAAGTATCTCTATAAGCACTCAACTTAAACGGCTTAGCGATTTAAGCATGAAGATTGAAAAGATTACGAACAGGTAGACGCCTTAGTATTTACATAACATTAGTAAGGACTAAAGAACACGGTAGAAGTAGAATTTATAATATATTATGGCTACGAGAAGGTCAAAATGAAAGTCTAAGGGCCTGTTTCACCACTTCCTGATGAGTGCCGAATAGGCTATCCACCACTTCACTTGACAGCTGATGAAGTATGGAGAATCTGTCAAAAAAGCTGTGAATAGCCTATTCGGCACTTTATCAGAAAGTGGTGAAACAGGCCCTAAATGACACTATAATTTGGCTGTATAAAGGCAGAATTTTAAGCAAGTATGTAATATCTACTGCAGTTATAGGCCCTTAAGAATATTTTATGGAGTTTTTGTCTTAATATTAAACCGTACATTTTGCGAAAAGAAGCACACGGACCGACACTTTCACAATTATTATAATATCAGTAAGGATAAAGTACCCCGCAAACGATCAAATTTGTTTGACAAACATGTTTGATGTAATTTGCGTTTTCATCAAACAGCAGCGCAGACGATCAAACGTGCATCAAACTCGTTTGTCAAACAATTGGCTAGAACCGGTTTGAGATCGCGAGATTTTGTTTGACAAACACAGCGAAACACGTTCAAACACGTTTGTCAAACGCTACGTAATCCAAATTTTCTTCAAACACGTCAAACACGTAGTTTGTTTGACAAACGCTTCAAACAAAGCTGTACACGATCAAACTGTTTGACAAACACGTAAAATTTGACAAACAATTTGATCGTTTGCGGGCTACTTAAGGATCTTACGTTCTATGATAACTATATTTAAGAAGAAAGTTACATATTTCAAGAAATAAACTGGACCCATAGCTTCCGGCGTTTTCATCCGCTAGTATAATAATTACATACGGGACGTCCATCATCATTCAAGTATCAGGCTATCTCTTTCGTCCCTCGTTTATATGAAAAGGAAGCTATAGCTAATATTATTTAAATGCTTATTATTTATGGTTTAAGAAAAAAAAATATTTATTTATTATTATATTTTATTAAAATTAAGGCGGGCATAAATTTGTTATTCCGTGACTCCCGGTTTACCTAGTTCCAATATAATAACGTTATGTAAAAAATATGAGATATAAAGCACAATATTTAAAAGACTTTAAACCATAAACATTTTTATAAAACGTAAAACTTTGGCTGTAATTAATTTACAAACTCACCTCCGACAAAAATCTAATTCATCGAAATATAAGTATTAACTAGGATAATTATACATTTTATTTGAATAAATTGTTAATGAATCTGTATTAAAATATCCTGAACCGAACAATTTTGTTTCTGAATATTTATTTCCAAAGGTATTTTAAAAACAACATGAAAAATAGAGAAGATCCGCCCCTAGTAACTACAGTTTTATGCTAAGCTAAAATGAATCTTATTGCGATGCGTATACGCTTGGTCTTTGGTTGTGTGAAAGGTTATCGTTTTGGATTTAGATTGATCCCTGCCTTAATGCGAATGACTGTTTTTCACGCTCAAATCGATTTCGGTACAAATTCTCTAGAACATTTTTTAAAATTACTATCAAGGCAATTTTTCGTGAGTAACTTCAATTTGATATGACGAACAACAATTTCCTCTGCGAAAATTCTCGAAAGTGGTAACTAACAGAGATAGAGAGGATTTAATATTTCGATTTGATGGTCCTAAAATATGGATAGTTGTAGGACAATGTTACTCTTATATTATAATATCTATTAACCTATCAATAAAAAAAATCAGATAGGGTTCTGTTCGTTTCAGAGTTCTGTAATCAACAAGTCCTCGCTGACTACGGAACGCTAACCCGGTTAGAATTCTAACCAGCCGGCCTAAGATGCGCAAACGAGAAAATCTCGAGATATCTCACTCTCGTGTGTACCTAGTTATATTGTCGATAACGACATAATGTCAAAATCATTTTTTGACATTATGTCGATAGATTTTGACGACAGATCTACACGAGAAAAAATTATGTCATGTTAGGGTCAATAGAGATGAAGAGAAACGTCATCAAACATCGAGAAACGTGTAGACAAAATTTTCTCGTTGGCGTATGCTAGATGGGCTAGGATCGTACCACGAAACCTTTCTGATACTCAAAAAATCGAAAGAAAATGCCGCGTCCTACTCAAACAAACGAGAAAGGACGTTGTTAGAGCAGGTCGCAGCATTCTCATTCGATTTTTTGATTCTCAAAACGGTTTCGCAGTAGGCCTCCAGCTGACTTTTTAACTTTTTACTACTGTTTACTCTCTGTGCTGGTGCTGCCTCTAGCATGAAAACTGTGCAGCAGTATATTGGCATGGCGACGCGCTAGTGCGCCCACTAGCCATAACTTGTCACTCGGTCCATCACGCTATCCATTGACAGTGATGTCACGTTGCGTGATACGACCACGTGTTGGTGTCACGCGAGTCACGCACAAGCTCAGTGCGTGAGCTTAGCGTGCGAGCTGAAAGTTGTCGTGTCTTGGTCAAGCTAGACTGCGTGACGTGGATGTGTGGAAAGCCGTTAGCAGCTATTTGAACCGACGCAGAGAGTAACAGGAGTTTAACTTTTCATAAGCGCCGTTAACTGGTTAACTGTACGACTTTGAGGAATTTAACGAAGTATTAAATTATAGATAACTAGATGTCCCGCGCGGCTTCGCCTGCGTAAATTAGGAATTTTACGAAAACCGTACATTTTTCCGCAAAAAAAAAGTTTATGACCCTTCACGTTGTCTACTCTATATCTGTGCCAAATAATATCAAAAGTGCTCCAGTAGTTCATGCGATAAACCCTTTTTAACGTTTTTCCCGGTTTTTCCACATTTCATCTGTTTCTTTGGTCCTATTATTCTTAGCGTTGTTAATATATTACAGTCTTCCTCGATAAATGAGTTATCTAATACTGAAATAAATTAAATTGGACCAGTGTCCATTAGTTCCTGATTAGCGTGTTCAAGCGAAAAGACAAACTCTTCAAGTTTATAATATTAGTATAGATTTTTTTTTATCGCTTGACAAACTTGAGGCTCGATCTAAAAGACTATGACCGTACCAATAATAGGGTCATAATAGGCTCATACAATCATGGGACGATGCGTGGTATTAGTAATAATATGGTAGTGATGATGATGATGATGATAAAATGTAATTTGCATAGAAGCATCTGCTTTCCGTTCTTAAAACAACACCGAAACTCCCAAACTTGTATCTATAAAGAGTCAGGAGTTCCCTCAGCACCTTCTGAACCATGATATACTTCGGTGCAAAATCTTACTTGCAGTTGGTAGCATATTATTATGCTTTGAATACTTCTCACGAAACCGAAGTCACCACATGTCTCCATACAAATTTTGAGGATTTCCCTTGATTACTAATGGATCCCTTCATCAGGTCACCACTTTTGTGAACGTGGTACTAAATTGGGATGATACCCTATACAACAAAAGAAAAAATTTCAAAATCGGTTCACAAATGGCGGAGTAATCGTTAAACATAAATAAATGAACATAACACCTCCTCCATTTTGAAAGTCGGTTAAAGTTGTAGCCTATGTGTTATTCTGATGTATAAGCTATATGATTGTAAAGTTTCATTATAATCCGTTTAGTAGTTTTTGCGTGAAAGAGTAACAAACATCCATACATCCTCACAAACTTTCACCTTTATAATATTAGTAGGATAATTCATAGTCCTAAGCCCATGGTGTCCCACTGTTAGGCACAGGCTTACTACTCTCTTTCTTTCCACTTCAATTGATAAATTATCCAAAATATAAAAAACTGAGCTTGGTCTTTGGACAGTTTCTTGTTTTGGATAGGAGTTTGTCAGTCCAAAAGCGTTGGAACTTGGATTTTTCGATGTATGGCAACGAAATAAGAATGATAAACTCCTGTCAATTAACCTACCTTAGGCAGAAAATTACCAAAAAAGAAAGGTGTGGTTAAAGAAAAAGAAAACCTGGATTTTATTTTCCTTTAACCAGAGTCTCTCAGAGAGAGTTGAGAAAGAATGAGACATGAGTAGAGAAGAGATTCTCTGCTCATTCTCGAAAAGGCTCTTCCATGTTCTACTGATTGTACAAAGCAATACCTTTAGTCAGTCATTACGTATGTACTCATAGTAGGTATTATTCCATTAAATTATCCGTTATTAAATATAATCGCTCTGTGACGGACAACGAGTCAATATTTAAACAGAAGGGACGTGAAAAAACACATAATTTTTTAATAATTCATGCTCCTATATTATGTTGATATCACACTATTACACTAATATTAAAAAGTCTAAAGTTTTTTATTATAATTTGTGTTTGTTTGTCTGTTACTTTCGCGAGAAAACTGTACTGAAATCATTACCATAGTAATTCATTATGGCTCTGAAATAACACGTAGGCATTTTTTTTTTTTCGAAAAAATATATCTGCCGAATAATTACTACTATTATAATTTAAGTTTATAATGTAGTGAAATTATAATCATATATCCAGCAACTTTTCACCATCGTTCCACGCGAAAAATATACCATCCTCATCACCTTGATGAGTGGCAGTCTTCCACATTGCGTTTTTCGCGTAACTTTCTGCCGCGCAATGTAAAACTCTGGAACGAACTGTCACCAGCAGTATTTCCGGACCTATACGACCTGCAAACCTTCAAGAAGAAAGCGTTTCCCCTCTTAAAAAGCCAGCAACGCACCTGCAACTCTTCTGATGTAGCAAGAGTCCATGGGTGATGCGACGCTAGTTGCTTTCCATCAGGTGACCCGTTGGTCGTTTGTCTTCTAATCTAAAAAAAAGTTTATATACATCTCGATGTTTATAATCGGAAAATTGCGCTTCTGTTCAGTTACTTACTCTTAAGCCTACTTTGTGTCACCTAAAATTAACTCTTATCGTTGTATTACCTCCCTAGTTATTAGGTTTAAAACATTTCGCAGGAGGTCATGTACGAAATTCTTGTGAACTTTTAGGGTATTGTCTACTTATAGAGCTCTAAGCAACAACGCCGGCAACGCACCTGCAGCTCTTCTGATGTTGTGAGTATCCATAGGCGACAGTAGATGCTTTTTATCAGTGCGCCTAGCATGCGTATAACGAGAAAATTTTGTCTACATATTTTCTCGATGTTTGATGGTTTGTCTCTTCATCTCTATTGACCCTAACATGACATACATTTTTCTCGTGTAGATCTGCCGGCCTAAGATGCGCAAACGAGAAAATCTCGAGATATCTCACTCTCGTGTGTAGTTATATTGTCGATAACGACATAATGTCAAAATCATTTTTGACATTATGTCGATAGATTTTAACGACAGATCTACACGAGAAAAAATGTATGTCATGTTAGGGTCAATAGAGATGAAGAGAAAAGCCATCAAACATCGAGAAAACGTATAGACAAATTTTTCTCGTTGGCGTATGCTAGAGGAGCATCAAAATCTATCGACATAATGTCAAAAAATGATTTTGACATTTGCATTTTCCGCTACAAAATGTAGCCTTTTTCCTACCCTTTGTCCATCCACGTGTGTGTTTAATTTCAATAAAATCGAACAAGTACTTTCAAAGTTGAATCGCCGCCAACCTTTCTTCTCCATAATATTATTATAAGTTATAACTTTAAAGTTATATGTGAGTTGTAACATACTACAATGCCATGGTATTCCACAGTATACTATACAATTGAATACAGAATAGGTAAGTATAAGCATTACCGTCATAATTTATAGTCTCCCTGTAAAACACCCTACCAATTCTCTACATAATATACCTCACTTTTCAGAAGCGCGCTTCAACTTTTTGGGTCGGGAAGCCCTGATCGAAATTAATTAAAATTCATAAGCCTGGCCACGTAAAACTCCACTCTACGGCCTCACAATATGAGTTATAATCGCGTAGTAGGGTATAGAGTACGTTCACCCCAGTAGATAGAACGCCCCCCTGGATTTTGCCTCTTGAGAGGCAAGGCGTGGTCACATTTTCGTTACCCCAGCTTTTAAATTCCTTTGTGAAAATTCTTTTACGATCAATACCTTATACAATGGCGAAGCAAAAAGGAGTTAGTATTTTGAACGTCTACTCTTTTTTGACAGGTATTAATAGTGGTCAGAATCACTTTTATCCGTGCGATATTTTTTTAAAAGACTCTTTGAGAAGATTAGTTTATACCTATTAGTTTTTACCCTTGTGATTTAGATTAAGCTCAATGGAAAATTCAATAAAGTTCGTTAAATGATTCGTTTAAAAAAGCGAAATAAGACAAGAAAAATAAAAATAAAAGCCGAACATAGAACCTCCTTTTTCCGACTTCCAAAAAGGCGGAGGTTTCTCAATTCGACCATATACTAAGACGACAACGAGTAACGACGTAACCTACAAAGGACGAAAAAATGATTAAACTATTTACAGTTCTATTGTAATGATGCAAGTGTCCACGGGCGACGGTAGTTGCTTTCCATCAGGTGACCCGTTTGCTCGTTGTCCACCGATTTTATAAAAAAAACCTCACTTAAATCCCTCTTCAAACAAAAGCACCAGGCACACATAAGTAGAAAGGATTAAAACAAACGATTAAACCGTCACAGTCGGCTGCGCGGTGAGGGTTCGATCCCGGACGATGGTCAGATAGCAGGGTATTCACTCCCTAAGCTTTTTGCTAGCTACAGCTGTTATGCTGTTTTAGTTACGGGTTGTTCGCGTTATGAAGAAAGGTAGTGTTTTGTTTATAGATCCATACTTACTAATGCATTCACGTATTGGTTAGCGTAAGGTCTTGTCTTAGTCTACTTGGCTTTTCCAATGTGCCAGAGAAAGACAGAACTTTCACAGACTGTAGTCTGTAACAAAGTGATAATATTTTGCGATGTGTGTGTCTTCTATATATAGAGTTCACTGAAAAAGTAGCAACGCTGAAAAAGTATTTTTTTCAAAAATCACAAAAAAAATTTTTGCTCTTTCAGCCCTGCTGCAATTTTTTTTTAATATATTTATTCATAAAATTCTACATAATATTGTTACAAGTTAAATCTCGCCAAACTAATTGTTTGACGGCGAGATGCGCTCGTCAATAAAGTTTACAATAATATGCTAAATACATAATACACTATACGTAAACAAGATTATCTTAACTTTAAATTACAGAACAAGAAAAAAAATACAGAACAAGAAAAAAAATATGTTTTAACTAATATTTTCTAACACTAAATTATACTACTCATAACAAACTTAACTTATATTATTAAGTAATTAATACTGTCTTTAACTTTTTCTTAATTAATGGTGGTGACAACTTTTCTTCAATTCTTAACACATCTAACTTATTAAATATTTTAGGAACTATGTATTTATTCGTCCTCTCCCCATAATAGTTACATATTTTTGATTTTTTCAGTCTTTGCTCTCTAACTCGTCTAGTATTGTATTTATTTTCTACTGTTTCTTTATATTCTTTATCATAATAATACTTTAATCCTATTATAGGTACTCAGTCTTTTTGTCTATAGGTAATATTTTACAAACTTTAAATAATTTCTCATAATCTGTACTACATTCATATTTATCTTTTTTGGTAACTAAATATTTTAAAAGTCTTATTTGTAAATTTTTTATACTTACTGTTTAAGTATGTTACGAATGTTCGCCCGTAAACAATCAAGCCATATCCTATCAGCGAGTCTGCTAGTGCATAATATACCATTTTTAAAGTTTCTATGTTTAGTATTCTTTTTATCTGATAAAATTTACCTACTACAGATCTTAATCTATTGCATACGTCAGTTATGTGAAGTGCCCAATTAAAGTGTTTATCTATTTTATGACCTAGATACTTAAAATTAAAATCTGGCAAAATGAAGTAGGTAAGTAATAATATTTTGGGGTGTGTACCTAATATTAAAGAGTTCACTGAAAAAGTAGCAGGACTCAAAGAGCTACTTTTGAGTTTTGATTTCTTTAATATTAAAAAAAAATGATCTTATGAATTCGCCCATACGAAATAGTAACGGACTCAGAAGTATCTCCATACCAAATTTCAGCAAAATCGGATCAGCGGTTTTAGCGTGAAGAGGTAACAGACAGACCCACTTTCGCATTTATATTATTAGTATGTATATCCTCAACAGAAACGATTTGTAACAGTAACAGACAACCCCTGGGTTGCGTGACCGGCTGACGTGTGACCAGGGTTGCAGGGTGGACGTAATTACACCGTGACCTTTGTAGGAAATACCAGGGGCTCAGAATTCTTAAAAAGTGTTCCCAAAATATTGTTAGTGCTAGGCAATTCTATTTTATGTGCCTGGAAATACAGGATGTTTTCATAACTGTCTGTCTGTCTGTTCGTCATTCTATCTGTCTTTTGTTTATAACAAAATATAGGGATACTTTGAGGTAAGGATCGTTCTCTTTCTATAGAGAGTTCCTGATAAATGTACAGCTGATTTCTGCGTAAAGCCCGTCACAGACTTAGCTATATATTAATATATTTATAGCAAGGCATATTATTCTATACTAAATCCACATTTCACAGAAATATATATATTATAGCTAGGTCTGTGACGGGCTTAACTCAATAATATTATTCTTCACTAATGCATTTTTTTTTATGAAATAAGGGGGCAAACGAGCAAACGGGTCACCTGATGGAAAGCAACTTCCGTCGCCCATTGACACTCGCAGCATCAGAAGAGCTGCAGGTGCGTTGCCGGCCTTTTAAGAGGAAATAGGGTAATAGGGGAGGGTAGGGGTGGGAAGGGAAGGGAATAGGGGAGGGTAGGGAAGGGAATAAGGTAGGGGATTGGGCCTCCGGTAAACTCACTCACTCGGCGAAACACAGCGCAAGCGCTGTTTCACGCCGGTTTTCTGTGAGGACGTGGTATTTCTCCGGTCGAGCCGGCCCATTCGTGCCGAAGCATGGCTCTCCCACGTAAAAAATTTCATGTGCATTTGACTGTCTTTCATCAAAATATTAACCATTCAAGAACAATGTTGAATTTTTCTAGAAAACTTCAGAAAGCAGATAGTATACTTTCTTCATAATTATTAATTACATATAGTCTTATTTAATATACTTAAAATTCATTGAATGAAGATTTTGACATTTAAGCTCTATTTAAATAGATTTTCCGTTAAAATCTTCATTAAATTAAAGCTAATTAATCATTAAATATTGTTTGCGACCGTTACTTTTCTACTCTTAATTAACAAAACAATACCCTGAACTTATGCGTTCCTGGTAGTTTTTCACCATCTAGACTAGGCAATCAATAGTAACGGGGGACTGTCAAAATGTGGTGATCAGTCTTCTAATTGCCTTGGGAATTGTGGTATTACCACGGTTGGTATAGTCATGCGATGTGAAGATCATTATATTAAAATTAATTATCTGATGTTAATTATGTGATACATGATCTATAGATCGCAGATATGATCTAGAATATCTACTCTACTAAGTAAAATTTATGAATGCCTAAAAATTATGTTTAATATTGTTCTTATTTATTTCCAGGTAAATTTATTGGCTCTACTCATCACTTCTGTATGGTAAAACCACAAATACTTTACCTGTATTCTGTTATGTAATACCTGTTTCACCACTTCCTGATAAATGTGCCGCAGCCGGATAGGCTATCCACAGCTTATTTGACAGATTCTCCATACTCCATCTGTCAAGTTAAGTGGTGGATAGCCTATCCGGCACTTATCAGGAAGTGGTGAAACAGGCCCTTAGGCTTTTAAAGACAAAAATCTAATGTTGACGTTTAAATGATTAGGGGGCGCGCGTCCACAAATTACGTGAGATGTTTTTTTGAATTTTTTGACCCCCCCTCCCTCTAGGTGAGATTTCGTGAGATTTTATTCAACCCCCAATCTCACGTGAGATTTTTCAAAATGTGGGTTTGACAGTCAGTAGATTTTATTTCGAACGAATTTGTAAATTATCTTAGTCGTATAACGATTACGCTTACAATTAAATCTTAAGCATACGTACAATCTGGATGAAATGGATCAAAATAGTATTAATTTGTTGATAAAAAAATTACGTGAGATTTGCCGAGATCCCCCCTCACCCCAACGTGAGATTAGATGAGATTTGACTCGACGCCCCCTCAGTAACTAAAATATCTTTTCATATTTTCTTACGATAGTAAAGCGTTTAAGTAGGGTACATAAGAAATATATAATTATAATCCTAATAGCATACAGTTAGTACATAATGTATATTTAGAAAATATATGTTTAAGTGTAGAAAACTCATCCGGTGTACTTATAAAGTGTTTATTTTGTTCAACACCCGATATTTCAAGGACAGTGATAGATAGGGAATACGCAAAGGTCGAAGCAGAGGGCTCCACTAGCACATACAGTAAATAATCCAACCAAAATCCGACATGTTGTACACGTCACATCAGAATATTGACAGAAACGTTGTCAAACGTCGAACAAAACTTTTTGTTCACTGTCTATGCTGGTGCTGCCTCTAGCGTGAAAATATTGCAGTAATATATCCTAGTAGAAGTAGATGACGTAAAATTCATAATAAAAAGTATCCTATGTCCTTTCCCGGGACCCAAAGTATCTCTCTACCAAATTTCGGCAAAATCGCCTTAGCCGTTTGGGCGTGGCAAAATATAGTCCTACTGTAGAATCCTATTTTACTTTATTACAGGCTGATTCTTCAACCCTAACATTACAGCTGGGATTTGGATGCTTCAAAATGTTGCAAGAAAAGCCTATAGTCATAGGGTAGGTTGCACCAGAGGCGTGGTTAAAGTTATGGTTATAGCTAAGGGTAACTTAACTTTAACTTTGATCACGGAATTTAACAAATATCTGTTGCTTTTATTTTTTATGCTACAGTTACAGTATAAAATGTGTATAATCCGTAAAAATCGACAGGAAAAATATTTGTTATAACAACGCTGTGATGCATTGTAAATTCTTACGAAAAAAATTCGATTTATGTAAGTTTGAGCGGTTATGGTTCTCGTTAAATATGGCGTCCTTTGTCATTTTGCAAGAGTGATATGAATTATGATCATAGAGTGTAGACTGTAGTTTAAATAGTTAAAGTTACAGTTATAGTCAAAGTAAGTTGGTGCAACCCACCCATAAAACAACTTTATCTGGTACATAAGCAAATTACATAAAAGTTGGAACATAGCGTGCAAAGTAATTGCGACTTTCTACAGAAATCCCATTTTTTCCCGCTCCTGTAACTAATAAGATCATAATTATCGTTTAATTATGCATATGTATGCACAAGTACTATGGTTTATTGCGTTTAAGCCGATTCAGATTGTTCCAGCGATAATTGTGTGGTCCAAATTGTAACGATTAGCGGGGCGGTCAGCGAAGCGTAGCGGAAAAAGAGTTATTTAAAACTAAAATATATTTACTTCAAATTCAAAGTTTATGTAGAGAATAGAAATATACTTGCAGCATTTTTTTTTAATTAAAATTTATTTATTTTTAAATAAAATATTTTTAATTAAAATATAATAGTGTTATTGTAGTTTAATAAAATTATCATCCGTTAATTATATTGGATCATGAATCTTTATTTATTCATCTTAAAATCATTGACACTGAATTCTCAGAAATTCGGCAACTGAACTATCGTTACTTGTTTTTTTCATTAAGTCTATAGTAGAATGTTTTTACATGTTTAAAAACAAAATATTATCTACTTATTCATTGAGGAATGAAAGAGACAAGTTATGATAGGTCAATGGCTGGAATTTCACGTGTTCATTGACCAGTACATAGGTTTTTATCAAATTTGGCAACTGATAGAGTATGATACTGACATAACAATGTTAAAACGCTGACGCTTCGCACTTGTACCACACAAATTGGTGTTTGCTCGTCGTACAGCTGATTATTAGTTCACCATAGGGTAGATTTAGATCCCACCGACAGATCCAATCGAAATTCACCGTTATCACCACCACTTAGAGTACATTTACGTGTGCCCCGACCGTTACTAAGCCAACATTGTATAAATGAAATTTGCAACATTTTTAAGGGGAATTATACATAATTCTACGTTTGATACTCATATACACAGATAAAGGTATTTTGAATATTGAAGTGTAGTACAAAAAGAGGGTGATTCGACATTGAAAGTGTTGTATGTCTCGCTCAGCGGTTCTCAAATTTTTTTGGTGGCGGAACCTTTTTTTAAGTCGGTACCAGATGAATCTTCTGTTCTCTGACAGAATATTTGAAACTTTTGGAACTGGCACTGACTTCAAAATTATGAAGATTGAGTACAGAAATAGTTGAGTTTTAGCCGAATTCGGAAAAAGGCACTATTAGATAGGAATAATTATTTAATACTTTTTAGTTTATATTATAAGAATGTTATTATTGTTTTACCTTGGAAGTCGGTTTAATTTTTTTGTTAAAAATAATAATTTCACTCTTTTTAGTTACCTAGTAAGCAAACGCGTACTATACGTAGAATAATACACCTGTATATTATTCTACGTATCTTATTACAGTCACACTTACAAAATATTATAATATCAGCTGCAGCCTGCAGATAATTTTAAACAATACATTAAAAAAAATCGAAGTGAACACGTGTGACGTGCTAAGTAGCCGGTCACCGGACTAGTTTCAATAGGCTGGCACTCGCTCGACTTGTCGCACACGCAGCGCACATAGTACCTCCGTGAGTAATTTGTATTCTGTGCATAGTAACCGGCCCGCGCCCGCGCCGCCGCGCGCTTGCTTGACAGCCCTGGCAGATATGCGATGCGATGCGTTATTATACTATGAACGCTAAACGCAATGCAAAAGGTTGAAATTAGGTTGTTTTCCAGAATATCTCGGCGAAGTGAAACAGAATGTTACATTATCGAAGCAACTTTAACTTCTCAGGAGTAATGTTAAATGTGTGCCTTATGCTCTGGAGATAAGGTTGAATTTGGTGACATTGGTGACCCTGACGTGGTAATGATGATGATGATGATGATGATGATGATGATGATGATGAATGTAATTTGCATAGTAGCATATACTTTCAGTTCTTAAAACAGCGCCTAAACTCCCAAACTTGTATCTATAAGGAATCCGGAGTTCTCTTAGTATCTTTGGAACCATAATACAACAAAATAAACATTTCGAAAATCGGTTCACAAACGGCGGAGTAATCGTTGAATATACAAATATATATATATTGTTGTGGTTAATGTTTGTAGTGGTTAATTATACATAAAAAAGGCTGCATGAGAATGGCTGCTCTAGCTATCATACACGAGTCATCTAAATGGATTGTCTGCTCTCCAACGCACTCCAAATATAAACAGTATTTTGGCAAGTCCATTTGACTTGACGAACGACTTGTGTATCAGCTCGGTCGGCTTTATGCAATGCAGACAAACTGTCTGGTTGTTCGTCCCTCTCAAGAACCAGAACATAATAATGCTAATGCCATCATCACACCTACCGAGTAGAGCGGCAAGACGGTGCCCTCGGCCGAGCACATCTACAAGGTGTAACAAAACGCAGCGCTGAACGAGCAAAATTTGTATGGGCAAGCGCCCCCTAGTCATGAATTTTTCCATACTTAAACGCGAAAAAAAGTTACTCCTTCCTACTACTTTTACAGCGAACTCAATAGGTATATATGTGACTTATACACGCCCTAAAATATCTCGGTAGGTGTAATCAGTCCCTAAGCACTTTTTGCCTTTACAATAAAACGTTACGGAATGTTACTTAGCAATAACAATAAAAAGTTTATACGTAATACCAAATTTACCAATACAAGCAAGCTCTATAAATCTGTTCTAAACAAACATAATAATTTATGCATTGATTATGCACATTGTTCGGCAGTAAGGACGTTTTTTAACCGACACAAAACAAAGGTATTCTGTTTATTGTTGTTCGAGCAACTGTGTCAGTAATTAAAATGATTAGACGATTCCGTGCGGTCCCAGTGCTAGCGATTTCATAAGCGGGGCGGGTTAGCTCCAAACATGATTTACTTACATAATAATATAACATTTTGCACTATTTACACTACAACATTTTACTACAATACAAATTATTTGAAAACCCTCTTTTATTCAGTGCTGTAGTATTTAAAATCCCACCAAAAACATACCTGTTAAAATAGGGCCTAGTTCCTAAAGGCTAATTGCTGGTCTAAAAAAAGAGTTGAAATCCAATCCTATGCCCAGTTCAGATGCACTTCATCGATCATAATCATCTTTATCAACAGCCTGATCCATAATACTTCTAATTTGAACTTGCCAGGGTAATTAAGTTATATATTATCTACTTATATGATTAATCAAGTGTAACGTATAGCACAAAAACCTGCCAAGTTCAAATTAGAAGTATTATGGATCAGGCTGTTGATAAATATGATTATGATCGATGAAGTGCATCTGAATTGGGCATAGGATTGGATTTCAACTCTTTTTTTAGACCAACAATTAGCCTTTAGGAACTAGGCCCTATTTTAACAGGTATGTTTTTGGTGGGATTTCAATACTATTTTTTCTTTTTGTGCCACGCCCGATATAAACAATACTTTCAGTATTTATTAGATGCCTCATTGTATCACTGGTACCTACATAAGAAATTTTATCTAAAGTTCGTAGATAGCCGACTCACGCTTGACCGATTTCTTAAATTTCTTAATTTTTCGTTAATCTACATAATATAACACACGACTTGTGTGCTAAATTTCATAACGCCAGGACAAATTTTGGAAATAGCCTCTAAAGTTCGTAGATGGGCCGACACACGCTTGTCCGATTTCTAAAATTTCCTAATTTATTGTTAATCTACATATAACACACGACCTGTGTGCCGAATTTCATAACGCTAGGACATTTGGAAGTAGCCTCTAAACTTCGTACATAGCCCGACTCACGCTTGACCGATTTCTGAAATTTCTTAATTTTTTGTTAATCTACATGTAACACGACCTGTGTTCCAAATTTCATAACGCTAGGACAATTGGAAGTGACCTCTGAAGTTCGTAGATGAACCGACTCACGCTTGACCATTTTCTAGAATTTCTTAATTTTTTTTATCTACACATAACACACGACCTGTGTGCCAAATTTCATAAAGCTAAGACAATAATTGGAAGTGGCCTAGAGGTTTTGATTACCGGTCAGTGAGTGAGTGAGTGAGTGCCAAAATTAGCTATTTTTACAGAGACATATTTCAGGATCTACCGAACCTATATCTATGAAATTGGGTATACTGCTTAAGTACTAGTATACAATTACGTAGGTATAATTTTATCCTTGCACTCGCAATAGGCACTGAGCTACAGGGGGGTCGAAAGTGCGTCGAAACGGTTCGTGTAAATAGTGCACGACATGCGCGCGGCCAGCTGGGACTAGGCCTGCGCACTTCCGTGCGCTTTGATTAAGTGACTAAAATATAACTAGTTACAAAAAATGAAATATTCATTGTAACTAATTATATTTTAGACACTTGAACATATTTTTTTGATTCTCTTGATCTTGAGTCTCCGTTCTGAAGATTTTATAATTTTGAAGTAGGGGCAAATATTATGACTGTTCAAATATTTATTCCTTGCTTTTCAAGATCAAAATTTTCCAGAATTATAATAAAAAATAGGTATCTATTTTTGATTCTGATTTAATTTTGGCATACTTGAACTCTGAGAAAATTAATCAAAACTTCTTGATATTGCTTTTTAATTATCGTTTTTCGCTATAATTGCGACCACAACCTATTCTGTGCGGTTATAAAGTATGTTAATAATGAATCCAGTAAGATATTGCTGTAGTGAAAAAACCATTCACGCTTGGCCGTCCGCTGCACTTTTCTAATAAATCGTTTAACTGGACTGTAAATAAATATACTTACGTTTGGACTCATTTTGATCTGAAAGAAAAAGTTAAAATTAATATTATTAGGTATGTCGTTTTCATCCAGCGTTGCTTATTTTACCGTGGTTTCTCTATTCTTTAGTGGTTCTCAAACTTTTTGGTGATGGAACACTTTTAAGAATTAGTTTGACGGACCCCCAGAAAAAGCATGTTACGTCTTTGAATTAATTGTTTTCACGCAGCTGTTGTCTGATGACACTTCAAATAACAATTTATGAATCGCCCCTACAAGGCCTTTGCGGTGCCTCAAGGCTTGGCGGAGCATACTTTGAGAATGGCTGCTTTAGATAAACTTTATTTATACGTGAGAGAGCCATGCTTCGGCACGAATGGGCCGGCTCGACCGGAGAAATACCACGTTCTTACAGAAAACCTGCGTGAAACAGCGCTTGCGCTGTGTTTCGCCGAGTGAGTGAGTTTACCGAAGGCCCAATCCCCTACCCTATTCCCTTCCCTATCCTCCCCTATTCCCTTCCCTTCCCTTCCCATCCCTACCCTCCCCTATTACCCTATTCCCTCTTAAAAGGCCGGCAACGCACCTGCAGCTCTTCTGATGCTGCGAGGGTCCATGGGCGACGGAGTTGCTTTCCATCAGGTGACCCGTTTGCTCGTTTACCCCCTTGTTTCATAAAAAAAAATGCTAAAAGGTGACTCCGTGCGATTTAGTTGCGTCCGTGGGCTTAGTTCGCGAACCGATGGTTGGCTCTATTTATACTACAACATTAGGCAAAAATCAAAATGTAGAGTCAATTCTCTAAGTATGAATAAACCTGATAATAAATCAACAAAATATTAAATAATACTATAAGCTCTAAGTACTGACATAATAAGTAGGGCAACGAAATTTGAATGTCTAATCCGAGTTTTATCATTAACCAAAAGTACGAAAGTTCCACAAATTCATACATAAGTTTGCAAACCATTTTTTGACTCAGTACTTATGTATATAGACTAGATGACCGTAAACTTCGTATCACATCCCTCTTAATATAAACCTTCCCTGGACTTCCACGAACATTTCAAGACTAAAATTAGCCAAATCGGTTCAGCCATTCTCGAGTAGCGAGTCTAATAAAATTTACAATTCATTTTGTAGCGCTCAAAAGTTTAATTACCCTTATAGTTAAAGTGGCGTTAAAATTGACAAGCGTCAAGTTACAGGGGTTACGCAAAAAACCAAGCCATACAACCCCAAAACGACAGACCGACAAACAGGTAGACCTGTCCGTAATATGATTATTATAATTGAATATATATTATTGTATTATAAAAAGCCCTATGAGAACTTGATCCGATGAGTGCGTTACCCTTAATTCAATCAGTGGCATTCGCTAATCAAATAAGCCGCGCTTAAGGGAATACGGCGCAACGCACACTGAGCGAAACTGTCGACTCATGCCCGCTTGCGTTTTGTTAACGTAATTGTTACGTATGGTAGTGTTTCAGTGAATATAGAGTTGTTGGATGATAAATGATGCGAGTTTTGTGAATTTTTTGTGGGTGAGATGTGAATGCAGCGATAAGGATACTCACAAAAATGATGGTTATGTCAATTCAAAAATGTCTGTTGGATGTAAAGTTTTAAGTTATAATTTGTTTTCATTAGTTTCAGCGTAGTGTGTAGGTATCTTTTTAGAGGGATATCGATCAGTGTTAATGATTTTCTTATTTTATTTTTTATGTTTTATAAGTGTTGTCTATAGTTTTTTATCGTTTTATCTTAGCAACATGTGTAAACTGTTTTTACATTTTTTGCGTATCATAGACGTTTCTTTTTTTATGAACGTCACAAAACATTTTTTGTGTGTTATAAACGAAATTTACGTGCGTTTTGTCGTGACTGCGGCGGCGTTTCGCTCTGTGTGTGCGTCGCGGCGCCCCGACGCCGGTCACCGTCAATCCAATAGGTTTCCATTTAATAAAACCCTTTTATTGGTTTAACTTGGATTTATCCGTATTTATGTTAAGCTCTTTACGCGGCTTTTACTCTCGTTACCTTGTATAAGTCACCCAGATCGGCCGAGGTATTAACTCGACCGAGATCACATAACTCGATATCGCATTTCAAATAAACCGACGCGAAAACTTCAAGGAGTCGAAAAACGCAGCGCTTCGCGAGCGGAGGAACGGCGTTTTGTGCGTTCTTTAAAGTGTAGCATTAATCACTTGAATAACATCGATCCGATTGGGACTCTATCGCGACGGTGTAGAATTTAAATTTCCTTGCAAGTTATCAGATTAGTAATAAATAACCAATCATACCCGTCAAACTAACACGCGTAGGTTGTCGCACATTGGTGGTGAGGCGTGGTCTCACTGATATTCGCTCTCTAATGAGATTTAGCTTGTTTCAGTAAAAACTCACGCCTCGACCAATAACTCAGCTAGAACACGGATTACACAAATCGTGTTACCTGCCCTACTACAAGGGCTGGACGTTTGTAAGTGGCTCAGTTGCCATGGAAACGAAGCAAGCGAGGCGCGGCACCAGTGTCGGCGGTTCACAAAAAAATTCGATAAATTATCTTTTTTTTCTACCAAAATTACCCCGTATCGCGCTGGGCGCTAAAAATATAATTAAAAAGCATAAAAAATCCGTAAAATATACGTTAATATCAGTTTTCAATGACATATTCAGTTTTTAAGTTTTGACGGCTCTAAACATTCTTAAGGCAGGGGGTAATAAGATCTGAAAAATGTCATAATGACAAAAACCACGAAACAAGTCGCTGTGGTCGTACATCGATGGTCAAATAGTCCTTCTACACGTATCAATTTCTAGACAAAAACCCCGATTACATGTGTCCCATTATCAAGGAATCTGAGGGTACAACATTGTAAGGCAATCAAAGTAATCGAGCATGATGCGACAACGAATAACTAAAATTGTAGTCTTTAATACAATTTTATAAATTTTATACTACTATTAGTAGTTATTAACAAATGCTAATTTATTGAAAACACCTAACTGTGCTGTGATTATCAAAATATATTTTGGGTTAGACTCGAAGTTACTTAAAAATCAATTTATGACATTGAAGTTAAATAAAGTGTATTTTAAATTTTAACTCTTTGTTTTCTGTAACATATAGAACCGTACATTTTTCGAGATAAAAGCGAGCGTCCCTACCCAGAATACACTAGCTTTTGCCTGCGGCATCGCTCGCGTTAAGAAGTATTATACATACAATCTTTCATCCCCTATTTTTTCCTCTAGGGTGGGATTTGTAAAAATCATTTCTTAGCGGATGCCTACGTCATAACATGTATCTACCAAATTTCAGTCCGATCCGTCCAGTGGTTTGGGCTGTGCGTTGATAGATCACTATGTCAGTCAGTCAGGCACCCTTAAGTTATATATAAATTTAGATATTACTGCAGATGTGCAGAAGTTGCAAAATCTTCGTTTTTTTTCTTCTTGTGTATGAAAATGATAGTATACAGTAGATTATACTGTGTCAAATCCGTTTAGACTGGCCGCCTCGAAAAGCACTTTGCATTAAATATTAGCAAAAACTAAAAAAAAATATACGCATTTTTTGTTTTCTTCTTGTGTATAATACTGATAGTATTCAGTAGATTGTGTGTCAAATCGGTTTTGACTGGCGGCTCAGGGCTCCGCCGCGATCGAGGCGAAGGCTCCACCGGCGCGGAAGTTCGAGGAATCAATGCCGTTAGAGAGACTTTACACTGGATGTTTGTAACAAAAAAAGTGCAAATACTTGTGTGGATGTGTCTCTAGAGTTTTGCTATTAGTTGTTCGGATAAGGATTAGAAACTGCCTCATTTAATGTAATTTTTGCCCATGTTTAGGCAATCATCACAATCCATTGACTGCTTACGTATCAAAATTAGTTGTTGAAAGGTGATACAGTACCAGTTATTACTTCCATCGTACGTAAAATATATAACAAGAATATTGCGTATGTACTATCAGAGAAGTTGATTCCTAGGCAGATGGGGGACCTACGTAGAGTGGTCGCGTTACGTCAAAATCAGACGACAGATCACAATTTAAGAGTCCGTATACGAAATTTTGCCGATTTCGCTCATTTAACAGACGTGATTTAACAGTTAAAATACAGTATTTCTATAAGTTTTAATGCACAACATGTTAGATCATTTCAATTATAATATAGTGTTGGAGCTAGATTTTTAATTTTTTTTTAAGTATCTTTAAATAATCCAACTCAAACCCGCGACAGTTTTGTGATTTTTGCTGTAAAAGGTTTAGAATATCACCTTTTTATGGATTGTATTGACGTCTTAACGGTATGAAAAAAAATACTTACAATGTACTGTTGAGAAAGTCGTCTATAAAGTGTTGGAATTACTTTTTACCACTTCAATATAAAAAAAAAACCCTTAAAAACAGAAAACCTCTATCTGCCCGCTAACTTGGCGATTGTCCTTTTTCACCTGGCATATGAAAGACGGGCGTGAGTGTGAAGAGAGCAGTAGAAAAGAGAGGACGGGCTCTTAACATTGAATTGACATGATCTGACCAAATGACGTTGGTCTGTCAACTGCCTAGGAATCAATTCTCGATGGTACATATAAAAAATTGAGTAAACAGGTGCTCCATTTTTTATTCCCTAACTCTGAAAATGAAAAATAAAACAAAATATGGTATTACCTACTATATTCTAGAAAACAAACTTAACTTTAACTTTACCCGCCATCTTTGTAACAACAAGCACACTACACCATTTACTTTTAATTAAACGTTATTCTACCATTTAACATAAAGATAGAAAAACTGACACGCCGATAGAAAACGCTCAATAAATTGTATTTTACATGACAGTCGGCGCGATTAAAGAAAAAGTAACAATAATATAAACTATTAAATTCATTTCGTGACACATCTGCTGCTTGTTTAAAAATAAAAGAATTGGATATTCTTTATTTTAACAAAAACGTAGTTTCTTATTAATTAAAAGTCCGGACAATGTGTAATCTCCTTTAGAATCTGCATATCAAGTTGCGGACTACTGTTTGCGACTTTTTGTGGCATGCGTTTGGTGAAAAAAAAAAAGAAAAACACCGTAAATCGACCGGAACGCTCCGATTTTTAAATTTAGAATTAATTAAGACGTTTCCACGGTGATATATCGAGTTGGGAAATCGATAAATCGTTAAATCGATTATACACTAAGAGCTCATTAGAATCGAACAAGGGAGTTAATGATGATATGAATAATTCGAATAGGATAAATCCCTAAGGTGATATCAGATTTTTTATCAATTTCCTCTTAAAGCTGATTTAAGGCGATTTTTTGTTCTTTTCGTGTTGTGTTCAAAATAATGATAGCGACAAACAGATGAACAGACAAACAGACTAACAGTGAAGTCTGAATAAATGCCCCAAGCCGATTATCTTGCGACAGCTAGGTATGCAACAGGCATATCATATTGCACAATATCTGTACAGTAAGTAGTCTGTCAAAATTTTATATACTTACGAAATTTTTGACAGCAATAACTGCAGCTGTCTGCCTGTTTCATAACTGTCGCAAAATCATCCTGCCGTTATACTCCTCTACGTTTTCCTAAAAAAATAACCAAACCCATTGATTACTCATGATATCCCAGTACCTTATATTATTATACAATGACATGTATAATCATTATCCGTAATTCAGATCATGATATCCCATACTGTACTCGGCGAAACATGGCGGTAGCGGTCATTGACACTTTTAGTCTAATGACCGCTGTCGATTCCGCGAATACACGTTAGTACCACATTTTTATCAACCTGTAAAATAATAGTAGCTCCCACACCGGTTTCGGTGACGGTGGCCGATTTCATTGAAACCAGGCCAGCTACGCAGGAGTAATTTTATATTGCCAGAGTGTGTGCGCAGTACACAAGAGCATTCTCATTCCTTTACTCTCATAACCCAGGGGGACGGACGACCGACACGACTGGCGAGAGATCAGGCGGAGGACCGACTTTTTACATGCCCATTGCCCATCCGACGCATGGATCATCTTACTTGTCAGACAATCAGGCGATCAGCCTGCATTGTCCCAACCAAACTTGGAAATAACATGTTTCCAACGCGGGAATCTAACCCACGACCTCCGAGTCAAAAGCCACGCTCTATACCACTAGACCACGGAGGCGTAACCTGTAAAAGTAACCTAATTAAGCACAATGCACATTATCCATAACCTGTAAGCTTCAATTACTTATACTAGTACCACAATAACCTGCAACCATTCAGGTATAGTCAACCATTGTTACAGCACAGTGGGTGTAAAGGATAGGGCACTTCATAATGCGATTTGGGGCCACCCTTGTGGGCCCAATTTATCCTTTGTGTCGGTAATGGTTAGCGAATTGAGCGACGAATTAAGTCAATATGTTTTTTGTTATGCCATTTAGAATTTAAAGGGATTAATTTTAAATACAGTAATTGGAAAACTAACAAATTATTAGCAACTTCTTAAACTAATGTTATGAATTGAAGACGTGATTGAGTGGAAGAATCGAACAAGCAACATTTCGTAACATACGAACAATACCTCATTTTTTCCCTAATTATTTAAATAAAACTTGTAACTTATCTACTTCATAACCTAGCTAATATATCTGGCTACACATATAATTCATAGTTTTTCTATTTCAAATATTTTTTCCGGCCCTAATGCCTCCATTTAAGCAAAAAAACGGGAAGTTTTTTCATGTTATCTCATTCTTCCACTCATGTCTTGAATTATTACACAATATTAGTTTAAAAAGCTGAAGTACGGTATATTTGTTTCATCGCGCTAGCCTCAGAAATTTATGAAATTCATGCACGGGTACAAAATTTTATAACCTATTTAAACATTTTTTAATTCATGTAACTATTTAAGTAAAATAATATTAATAAGTAATATTAACCTTAATATGTAAATATTGGGGACCTGCAAGAGATGCTGCGCCTAGTGTAGGACCCAAAGTAGAAACTAAGTCTGATAATATAATATTATGGTATGAAATAAATGAATTATTATGAATAACTAGCTGTCCCGGCAAATGTTGTTTTGCCGTATAAAGTATTTCGATTTTCGCCCATATTATTTTATTATAGCGACTAAATATCTATGTCACCATGGCAACGTCGATCGCTATCCCGTCGCACAAACAATGGTCGCCGTCAGTCTCAGGTTGTAATAATTTACTATTATTTATTCAACAAATGCACTTATCAATATATAAAGTACCGAGTAGCCGATTCTCAGACCTACTGAATATGCATATAAAATTTGGTGAAAATCAGTAAAGCCGTTTCGAAGGAGTTCGCTGACTAACAATGTGACACGAGAATTTTATATAGAGGATGGTATGAAATAAATGAATTATTATGAATAATAATTATTATTTAACATTATTATAATAATATTCTCTACATAATTTTGAATTACAATATTTTATAGCAAAGTAGACTTTGCTCCAGTAAGTTGCTCTACTTTGCTCTATTATGATTTTTAGAAATTGGTTAAAATTATTTGCGTCAAATCTATAACTATTAAGGATTGCACAAACCTACGCGACCAAAGCGACTGCGAAGCGGTAGCGTCTACCGCGCGGCGGACGCTGCCCATGTAATATTATGGCGCTGTGCATACCTGCACGACCGCGACGCGGGATGTTCGCGTCGGCAAGCGAAACGTGCGCGTCAAGTTGTCAGACGCGTGTTTTGAAGTGTACATAACTAGACTTCTTTTTTAAAACCTTTTTTATATTATTTTCTACAACTCATTAGTTTATGATTTTTTGATTTGTATACGTTTTGATAGATTGTGTCATGATATTAACGTTTGACGGTTCGCACCGTGGTCGCGCAGGTGTGCACGGCCAGTTTCGCGTTGCAGACGCTCCTGTATCGCGTACCGCGACCCCCTGTCACTGACGCTTAGGTTTGTTTAGCTTTATGAATTTATAATATAATAATTATTATTATTTTCGGATGTAAGTTAATATTTAGCTCCTTGGTCCCTTCAAATAACTACTCGAGAGAATTAGAATAGAAACACTATTGCAATATACATTAGATTAGTATTAGATTAGTTGAATAAATACAAAGAATTCAAAATGGCCTGCAGGCTAATTCTATTTTAATATGGCCCCCCAGGCCTCCCGTTATTAAAACCAAATGAGGCCAAATTTCATCTAGATTACTCTCATTCGTCACTTGACGGCATAATACTATATAACTACCAGAAGTAGATGATTTTGATGATGCTGGGTACTTAGGCAAGACGCATTCGATGTTGCGGCGAAGTGAGAACTTTATCTAAATAATTTTGTAACTACTACGAGTAGAAGTCGAAAATGTATGAGATTTAACACAAGGCAGGCACCCGCCATGTCACTTAACGATGCCTTATGTAACAATCCGTAGTTATATTCCATCCACCGGTGGTCCACGCTATATTATAATGCGAATGTGTATATGTCTGTCTGTCACCTCTTCACGTCCAAACCACTGAACCGATTTTGTTGAAATTTGGTATGGAGATACTTTGAGTCCCGAGTCCGACTCCCGAGAAAGGACAAAGGATACTTTTTATCCCGAAAAATTTTAATCTTTGATACCTCGATCGTGGCAATCGCAGATACAATAGATTTTCAATTGTTATGCGACAGCCGGGTGCCGCTTGGTGATTGATGGGTTAAAATCTAATTAAAGATTATTTCTGTTTTTTTCTTGTAATAGCATTTTTGGTTGGTTAACCTAGTCTATTAAAATCGTTAGTCAATAAAATCCTGTCAAAACTTAGAAATCGGATAAATTAAACTGAGCTTAACCTTAAACCAAGATTAATTACAGTGAACCCCATTTGCGTTAATCGTCGATGAAAATTGACGAGAATAAAGAAAGCATTCGCTACATTACCTACGGCACGTGCTACTAGGGTCGCAGGACTCGGTAATGGATTGGAACAATATTGGATTCCGATTCATTCCTTATAGCACTAGGCTTACAGAACTATTAGGTAATTGAAAACGACTGGTCAGCTTCCTTGCTGATTTTCATGGAGGCACTTCACATGGCTATATTTTGTATTTACGTATTTGATGTATTCGACAAACAATCACCATGTGTAGATGGTATGTTTGACAAATATCGGCCTTATTTGCCTATTTGACATATATGACCAATACCAAATACACGTATCCGTACCTTTGTCGGTTTTTGACGCACATCAAAAGAGTCAAATAGGCAAGTAAAGAAAATCAAGTAAAAGTTTGGTATTTGACGTCCATGTGTGAAAGGCCGTATTTGCCTTTATTTGCTTGTTTGTGTATATGTATGTCAATAATTTTACCAAATGCAACAAATAGCCAATAGCAAATACAAATAGCCATGTGAAGTGCCTCCATCATACTAGAGCTGCTCTACAAAAAGCGAGATACCGTTGCAAATGTTTGAGGGTGTAAAACGTAAGTATTACTTACCATAGAAGAGCATAGCATACCTCACGAGAATGTCCTATCTACGTTTATCTTTATAGACACTAGAACGCGTACATTTTGAAGAGGCGCAACGAGATGCATATTCCATACACTTTTATGACTGAGCGTGTACTCGGTTATATGAATAGAAGACACCGTGGGCCAAAAGACTTAAAAGACTTATGAAGTCATGTCATATTAACATGCCGAAATATGCAATGCTATGACAACACAATGATAGTAAAATTGTCAAACGAACTGTCTCCAGCAGTATTGCTCCAAATACATCCTGCAAACCTTCAAGAAGAGAGCGTATTTCTTTTTTAAAAGCCGGCAGGTGGCAACGCATGTCCTGCAATTCTTCTGATGTTGCGACTGTCCATGGGTGACGGTAGTTGCTTTCTGCCCGTTAGCCCGTTTGCGCATTTGCCCCCTTTTTTTAAGCGCTTAAAAAGTTATGAATTCGACGCGTATGTATGTAATTATATTTCCAGAACTGCCCAGTTTTTGTATATGTTAATCTATAACAGCTTCTGAACAAATGTGCCAAATTTCAAAAGTGTATGTATGTATGTATGCTTTTTTGTATGTGCACGCATATATCCGGAACTACAAGTCCGATCTAAATGATTCTTTTTTTTATTGTACTAGATATTGTTCAACTTAGGGAATACTGCAAGATAAGGAATTTTAATTCTCAATTAGGGCTTCACACGAGACGAGAGTAAGCGAGAGTAACAAAAATCTCGTCTCGGTCTCGTCAAACCTCAAAAAATTGAGTCTCGTTCGAGTCTCGATCTCGTCTCGTTACCAGTTGTCTCGTCTCGTCTCTTTTCGATTTATTTCTATAATATAATACAAATAATAAGGAATATTTTATGACTAACGTATTTATATGATAAAATGCAGTTTGGATAAAATAATTTGGATAGTAAAATATATTGTTTTCTAAGTACGTAGACCTTTTCTGAATTTTCGAATAAAAACTTCATAAAAAAAATTAACGAGACCCAAAACGAGACCTCGGAATTCGGATTGCCCTGTACCTATGTGGTCTCGGTATCGCCAATAACATTTTCCAAAAGGTCTCGTTTTTACGAGACGAGAACGAGACGAGACGAGAAAAATCTCGCTCTCATGTGAAGCCCTATTCTCAATTAGGTACGTACAATTTTGAAGTCGGTTTTATCTTTTTAAAAAAATACAGTTAAGTATTATAAAAAATAATGAATCTTTACATTATACCTGCTGTATGAAGCTCTTTATAGCGTGTGTCAAACACCATTTATAAGTTTATAATCCTCTCGTGACGACTTGACCTGGAGTTTTTTGCGTATTGTTACAACGCCTTGACATGGCAAAAACTATTGATTCATTCACAATATATTCCCACCGCGACTAGGGCAAGGTTGGCAGTTCACGGCAATTATCTGCCAATTATTGCCAATAAATTATTATTTAAAATGTGGCAGATATAGCAGCGGGTCAGTTAACATTGCACCGCGGCGATGCGTTGAGATGAGCCGCGTCAGCGCAGACAGAACGGAACCTGACGGAACGAAGTGGAGAGGATTTTAACGCACTTGAAAATAAACTTTAAAATTATTAAACTAAAGTGCACAAATGCTTGAACGTTACAAACTGGGGGTCCACGAATGATACAGAAATGTTGTCAAACACCGTTAACAACATAAAAAGTAACTTCTTATAAGGGTTCCGCTACCAAAAAAGTTTGAGAGGCTCTGCTATAGGCGCACAACACTAGATGAACATATCCTTTTGAAGGCTACAAGAGACGATTCTAATATCCTTCATTAGAAGTTGATAGTAGAATATGGACAACCAAACGCTTCAAGAATGGCATGGCACGCATAGGTACCTGTTACCCCATTTCGTGCCAGACGGCAATTAAAATAAATCAACATGCTTGAATTGTGCCAAACAATAGTCTGGCAGAAGCCCTCTCGATAGGGGGGTTTTTGGATACTTGAAATTTGGTAAGGTATATAAAGATGTTGGTACTTCGTTTGCGCATGAAATCAGTTTGCTATGTTGAGTGTTATAACCCAAACGTTACTATCTTCTTATATTCTTTCGCGAGTTACGATAATGTGGGAAGTAGGAACCGTACATTTTGCTGGAAATTATCCTACTTTTTTCTAATCCAATCGATATTATCTAAATCGACTACATTCGGTTCGACAGTATTCAATGATCTTCAACATACTGTTTCGTCTAGATATCATTAACTTTAGAGTTTTAGAGCGACCGCAGACTTACAATTTCAAGTTGGCCAACTAAATCGCATAGTATACCAAGTACCAACAGCTACAGCGACTTATGAGAGCTCGCACATTGCATCTAACTAAATTAAAATTTAGTTTGTTATTATTTTTAGCAATATTCCGCGAAAAACTGTACAACTAAATAATTGGACACCGATCGTATAAGAACCGCGATTCCTTTTCGATTACCTACTTACAAATTAAAAAGCTGCCCAATTAAATTATTGTAAAACTACGCAATTTAATTGTACGATAGTCGGTCAACTTAAAATTGGATATGATATATCTGCGGTGACCCAATATTTATGATTTTTCTCTTCGAGCGACTTCCAAAAAGGAGGTTATATACTGTGGAAAATGTTTTTAATGGTCACTTTTCTAGAACATGAACTGTCATGGGAAAAGCCTGCGTCCCTGAAATAAATCGTTGCAATTGTCAACAAATTGCGTAATAGCACTATTAAGTGATTGATGCAAATATACTAGGACACCATAATCGGTGGACAGTTAGGCAGATGGACGATGGTATAACCTGGCACGTGGAAATATTAGCCTGGTCGAAGTCAACAATTTAGTAATAACAAAAATACACTGTGAAATTTTCAAATGACAAGCTATATCTTGAGATACAGCCTGGAGACAGACAGACAGGCAGACGGCTAGACACACGTACACACAGCGAAGTCTTAGTAATAGAGTCCCTTTTTTACCCTTTGGGTACGGAAACCTAAAATTTTGGTGTAATTTTTCCTAAATACATAAAAGAAAATGCCTGTGTCGTTAATCGTTATTTAAACAATGTTATTTTGTTGTTTGGTAAATCATAAGAAACGGACTGGATCGTACAGTAACGAAGCTCCATGACTAATGCCTGGGTTACACGGTGCGAGCTGACATGCGAGCTGGCCTAGTCAGTTACTGAGATGCAGCTACTTGCACCGTGTGACCGCATCATACGAGTTACTTTCAAGTGCGAGTGGGTCAGTTACTCGCGTGCGAGTTAGTACTACAACATTTTTTGTTTTCACTCGCCGCTCGCCTTCTCCCACCCCGTATACAACTCGACTTGGATATGTCACTAGAACATTACCTATCTACTGCGATGTCAGCTTGCATGGTGTGACCCATGTTGGCGAGTCGAGCTGCTCTCACTGTTACTTCAGCTGTTCGTACTGTCTAACCTATCCTTAAGTCAGAAATCAGAACACAAAATATTGAACCGATTAAACAACTGGAAGAAGCTTACCTTTCATGAAGAAAAAACTTTTTTTTCAGCACTAAGCGGTCTGATGATGATGAACTATTGCTGAAAACACTATCGATCATGTCAGGTTAAAAAAAACAGAATTAGTATGTACCATCGAGAAAATTGATTCCTAGGCAGTTGACGGACCTACGCCAATTGGTCGGGTTATGCCAATTCAATGCTAGCTGTGATCGGTCGGCTGGGTTTGACATAACGCGACCAAATTACTTAGGTCTGCCACTTGCCTAGGAATCAATTTCTCTGATGGGACATTGTACTATCAGAGAAGTTGATTCCTAGGCAGATGGGGACCTACGTAGTTTGGTCGCGTTAGGTTAGTCGCGCCAGTTACACGGTAAAATTTTCATCAATCTGATCCATCAATCCGGTATGGATTGACGAAAATTTGATCGTTCTAACCCACGGATTGATGGATTGATCATATTTTTAATATGAACTTTTTATAACCATCGATATTCCGTCACACAGATTGATGGATCAGATTGATGAAAATTTGACCGTGTAACCGGTGACATACGTCAAACGCAGCCGACAGATCACAATTAACATTGAATTGACAGGATCTGACCAGATGACGTTGGTCTGTCAACTGCCTAGCAATCAATTTCCTCAATGGTACATAGTACAACTGTTTGCGTTAGCTCTGTAGCGCAGACGCAAATCGAGCCATCATGTTTTACATCACGGGTTAAAAAGGTGGAAAATTGATCAAAAATATAACCTTTTGCATTGAAGACGTAACATATTATATCATCAGGTACGTATTCACCTTCAATAGGTGGAAATGCGTAGTGAAAAATCAACGGAAAATGCTCATTTCGACGAAGGCTAAACTACTCAACCGAGAACACTTATGATATTGGCATACATTTTAGTTGGCATACATGCGCACTGATGTATGGCGTAACGCTAAAAGGAATCTTAAGTTATTGATTTAGAGTTCAGTTTTGAGGAATTGAAAATGCTTCCGCCTAAACTATTTTTATTAAGGATGCATTGATTAAAGGCTTGGCATGGCAACTATTGCTGATGAGCCTAGTATTTGTAATATTTAATTGTTTAATAGAAGAAAACGTGTCCAAAGTTATAGAGGTGTTTGGGTGTTTGTGGTTGTCGTTATAGTCTGTCTATTTTTTTTTCACTTCAATTCACTTCCATGGGAGCATTACTACCAGATGATATAATATAAAAATTCTCGTGTCACAGTGTTTGTGCGCGAACTCCTCCAAAATGGCTCAGCCGATTTTAATGAAATTTTGCATGTACATTCGTTGGGCCTGAGAAAAGGTATTATCTTCTCTTTATGTTGATACTTACTAGAAATAATTTATATCGCAAAACAACGTTAGCCGGGTCAGCTAGTCTATATCATTTTTGGATGTCCAAAATTGCTTGTGCCATTTTACATTGGTGTTACCATTGGAGCAAGGACTTACCATAAGCTGATCTGCCTGCTTATTTCCTGCACAAGAATGATGTTACCAGGCTCAGATATCTTTCAACGAATTCGGAGGTTCACTGGCCCGTCTAATACGTTTATAATTATACCCCGATGGTAAACACAATGATAGTTTTTTTGCCTCTCGAGATCAACTTCTAAAACAATCGCTTTCACATTCTTTTGTTATAATTTATATTATGGTCACTGTGACAGATAGAGTGTATATCCATATTCCATACTAATAGGTACTGTATGGGCCTGTTTCATCACTTCCTGATCAGTGACGAATATACTATCCACCATTTAACTTGACAGATCAAGTATGGAGACTGTCAAAAAAGTTGTGAAATCAGAAAGTGATGAAACAAGCCCTTAGTGTGTCTATTATATCTTCACGCCCAAACCGCTGAATCGATTCTGCTGAAATTTGGTATATAGATACTTTGAGTCCCGGGAAAGGACGTAGGATACATTTTATCCCGGAAAAATGTACGGCTTCCGTGTGATTAACGACATTTCGGCAACGGGTGTCATCTATATATATAAAACTCAAAGGACTGACTGACATGGTGATCTATCAACGCACAGCCCAAACCAGTGGACGGATCGGGCTGAAATTTGGCATGCAGGTAGATGTTATGACGTAGGCATCCGCTAAGAAAGGATTTTGATAAATTCTATCTCCAAGGGGTTAAAATACGGGATCAAAGTTTGTATATAATAATATTAATAATACTTTTTAACGCGAGCGAAGCCGCGGGCAAAAGCTCGTTTGGTATAAAATGTAACGGTACGTCTATCGGCTATCCATATTACCATACAAATCACAAAATAAAAATTGCTCTTTAAACGCTGCTACTTTTACCGTGATTCGCAGTTGTTGTGAACTCTACATAATAAATAAGGGACAAATACACAATTACACACCTTATACTCTATAGCACTGTCATTTTGTTTTATTACACCCTGTAGATCCTTTTGACAGACTTTCAAAAAGGAGGAGGTTATTAATATCCTAGTACCTTTAATTGCGAGTTCAGTATATTCTAGAATAAGTACTAGGGTGACATAAATCAAGAGCGATTCTATAGAATTGTATTGATCAATTGTGTTTTTTCTCCATTGTTTTGTAATCGATGGATCGACGTAACACAATAATTGTCATATTTATTAAAACGTGATAATCGGTATTTCTTCATAATATTGTAGATTTATTATTAAACAATAAATATGTAATTAATACTTGCTTGCCTTGACTATTAAAAAATATTTTACATCGTTCTTCTTAGACCTATAGGTAAATTTCTCTGGTCGGCGAAAATATTCCTCGAAATATGTCAAAACTCAAAATAACCCTAAACAATCCTAAAGTAGACTTTTTTTGCAAAGTCTATAATGTATAGAAAAAATATATACTTGACAAAACTTTTTCCTACAAAAAAAGTCTCTATATTCAAACATATTATGCAGTAAGGGTGATCCAAACGAGCGTAATTTGTGAGTAGTGAGTCGCAGAATTTCGGTCGCGTAAATATCTTTTCATACAAAATATCAGGACTCACAAAATTACGCTCGTGTGAATCAAACAGGACTTTTGTATGAAACTGAATGCAGCAGACTTTCTGCCAGCCGAAATTCTGCGATTCACAACTCACAAATTACGCTCGTTTGGCTTCACCCTAAGGACTGCAAACGACAAGAAAAGTCTTGTCTCTATCCCATTCTTTAAACATACCAATTTAGTCCCATCTTCAAAGTTCAACTTTAAATAGAACATTTTTACGATTCTTAAACAATAAATTGATGCAATTATTTAACCATTACGTTTATATTACGGTTTGGTCTTAAGTGTGAGAAAGGTGCACCCCAAAATGGTCCGTTTATGTCTTTGACCTGGTCAATAGATGAAAGATAAGCACTTGAGACTTCTGTGGTTAACTGTTGTTTTGTGCTTTCTTAATCTTACATCAGAGGATCCGTTTCAATGTCTCTTTCTTACGCAAAAACCGTCACAACTAACCAGAACCTCTCAGAATCATCATCAGAATGGATTACCTCTTTTACCGTTATGCTCAAAATACTCATCCATTGAAGTTGTAGCATACTACGCGCTGCTCGTCAGTCAGAGTTTTACAGTTTACAGTTTCAGATTACAGTTTTATAGCAGAGTTTGCGCCTGGAAGACACCTAATTATTTAATAAAGTAAGTTCTTTACTTATTCAAATATGTATTCAAGTATTTAGCCCCCATACGTACTTTATAAAAAGCGTAGAAGAAATTTTTTTAGAGCCTATACTGTCCCACTGCTGGGCAAAGTCTCCAAGTTATAATTCGAATCGCTACGTACTTGACATGTCTTCGCGCGTGGATTCGGGTCAAATTGTGGACATGGAAATGCGATAATGACTCGTATGACTGAAGGTCACGTCATTTTCCATGGCGGGCTGACGTCGTCCGTGACGTCCTGACCTCGTAGCGTGAGGCCTGACGTGCATGCTGCACGAGACCCATTCGGTCAATGACTTGAGCTTCCTCAGTCATTCACTCTTCCTTTCATTCATTAGTACGTTTTCAAAATATTTTGAAAAGACGCTACTGAAAAAAACTTTAAAAAAGTGCATTTTTTTGACTAAAAACTAAAAAGGTTTGAGCCTTTCTTTAGAACACACTGTATTCTACCTCCCTAACCTGCAATTTTTTAACTAATAAAAAACCACCAACACATTTTTTTCTGAACGTCGCGTCGGTTAAAAATGATAGTCATTATTCAAGTCAAAGTATCATCATGTCATGTCATCATATTTTTCCGGGATGAAAAGTACCAATCCTATGTCCTTTTCCGGGACTCTTAGTATTTCTATACTAAATTACAGAAAAATCGCATCAGCCATCGGCTTGAAGAGGTAATAGACAGACAGAATAACTTTCGCATTTATAAATAACATTAATAATAATCATCCAAACTATGATTTCTTGGCCTATCTTAAAATTACAAATCATATTATCATTAAAATAGCATTAATATAGAGTCAAATACCCTGGTCTATTTAATACGGCTCGCTAATGATGAATTATTGTTTTATGCTCCACTCTATTTGTTTTTATTAATTTGTAGTATCTAAAGGTTATATGGGACAGAGAAATATGTTGCGTCAACTTTACTACTAAAAAAATTCTTCTCAAGTATTTTCGCTTAAAGTCTTAAAATCTTACATAGGTATATATTATAATTTTAATATAAATAAATGTCTCATTAAAACTTAAGAACGGCTGAACCAATTTTATTCTTGGAATATTCGTGGAAGTCCAGGGAGTACATTTTATATTAAAGTGAGAAAATTTAGGAGTTATGTAATATGAAGTTCACAGGTCGTCTCGTTTATATTTATTGCAAGTAGATGCGGAATAAAATCATTTATTTATTTATACAATACATAATATTATGAACAATGAAGAGATTTGTATACAATAGGCTATAAATAAATAATGTTAAGTAAATAGGCAATTGATATCGATAAGTACTAATCTTTTTGTATCGGTTTCTTGGTATTATTGTCTTAGGACAAAAAAGTTTATTTTATATTGAATGTTAAGAACCAAGTTTTTAATAACCTTGTTCACCATCACGGAATTGAAAGCGAATAGCTTATACAGATATTTTGTCTCTGTCACTCATCATGAAGTCAGCAGTAACAAAACTTCTGGATAAAATAATACATCCTGGTCTCTGGATAAGGCACTTCTTAGGCGATTAACAGCTACAGTCTACATCTTATTAATTGCTTTTATTATATTACCTAACCTGATTTTACCTATGTATTTGTTAACCCTTTACTGCATATGAAGCCAGATCTGGCTCTTCAGATTAATTTTTTTTTTTGCCCTTATTATAATGAGAATGGATTATATATTTTCACTTCTATATCAACTACTTCTCTGTGGATCAAAACGTTTTTTTTTTGCTGATGGCAAAATGTCATCTGCGAATGCAATTTCATTATTTAGCGGCGCGGGCGCACGAAACAGACGAAGTAAAATTTTATGCGACTTTGGCGATGTATATTATTGGAAATAAGTAAGATATTTGTGTGTTAAAAAATCTGATTATAATGTTCAAAGGTTCTTTTTACTTTTTGTAATATTTGTTTTACTAGAGATTTGGTTTCTCTGCTATATTTTCTGAATTTTCCGCGAGAGCTACTTTTGGCTTCGTATGCATTCACCGATCTTACTTGCACGCTTTTTTGGTACCAATTAGTTCACAAGAACTATCCCTGGTGATGATTTCATAAGTGATATGTTAGGATCTGACTCGAATAAGGATTAATTACCGTTTTCTAACTTTCTCTAATTCAAATAAAATAAAAGCATTGTTATTGTGGCGATATGTAGAGGTCCAACTAGTACTACAATAATTCTGCATCGCACTATTGAAGTTTTCTAAACGTGTCGAATAATATTATATTCTTACATATATACCACTTCGGCTTGACCGTAAAAACACCCTTGACCAGTCGAAAGGTCTTCTTTTACGGCCTCCACCAAATAACCACATCGGTAACCCTCGATAAAAATACTCCTACTTTATCAAAATTCATAATTATGTTTCGATTGCATATAAAATGTGAAAATTGTTACGTTTTCTTGTGCCTAAACGAGAAAAGAAACTGCTTCAAAGACTTTTACAACGCTAAATTCTGTACTTGTTATACATACGAAGCCATTAATGGCTCCTAAAATTATTTTCTAAAATAAGATACAAAATATTTTTTTTCTAATAATTTTCTTAATTACCCCTTATGAAGCAATATTAACCAGCAAAACAATTTTTCTCTTCATTCTATCATAATTCATGCAAAAGAGGGTTAAAAGAGACGAAACTTATGCTCTACAGTCTACAGTAATTAAAAAATATAATAAAATCTGCATACACATTGAGCAAATACAACAATAATTGAACAAAAGGAAACAAGTTTAAACAGTATTTTCTTACCACGGGACTACCTTTGAAGTGTTCTCTTTCTAACATAAAAATAATCATCAAAATCGGTTCATAATCGACGAAGTTATCCGCGAACAATCATGAAAAACTATAATACCTATATAATAATATATGTTCAAATTGAGAAACTTTCTTTTTGAAGTTGGTCCAAAAAATGTAAAAGCGAAGCTCCATGCCTCCTCTGTTCCGCATTACTCACGCCGCCCGTCGATTTTGTTGATTTATTCAAAGCGTCCCCGCGTAAACCACATGTATACGAGCTTTAAATTATTATATCATGCGCACGGGGCCTTAATTTTAATATCATATAAATCACACTATTATTTGTAACTCGATTATCTTGTAATCGCCGATTATACATAATATGTCTAGTTAAGTACCTCAACGATTTCTTATGAGTATTCAATAGTAAGATTAGTAGAGTCGGATATTTCAATGGAGAGAGAGATCCACAGCCCATCATATAATCTCCTTCTTTTTAGAAGTCGGTTAATGAGTGATTCCTTGCACAGTTTTGGGTCAAATATCATGTCATCTCTGCTATTCTTAGTATTTATGATACTAGATGACGCTCGCGACACTGTTGCGCCAAAGTTCGTTTATCGCGCGGGAACCGTACATTTTTACGATAGAAAGTATCCTATGTCCTTTCTCGGGACTCAAAGTATCTCCATACCAAACAGCGAAATTGATTCAGCGGTTGCGGAAGAGGCAACAAAGTTGAACAAACGTCTACTTAATATTAAGTATGAATATGGATTTAGCTGGTTCTCATGTACGAAATGAGGCAGATTCATAGTTACAAGTTTAACTATCATCACAAAAACGTGTTGTTTTGTATCATAATAAGCTTGTAAAGGCAATAATGAAGTGAAGAAAGTTACAATAATTATACTTTTTTATCCGGTTGTTGACCGAAGTGGTTTTTTATTGGTTTAAAGTTAATCTGAGGGGGTTTACGTATGTACTTTTTAATGAGAATGAGAATATATTATAAGTTACATTTGAATCCGAAATTCTTATCTAGGTTCAAAATTTCATCACAATCTGTTCAGTAATTTATGTGTTATTGCATATATACAAAAATCGGCCTAGTGGCTAGGACTAGTTGGACGGACAGATAGGAATGTCTACTATCCAGTTTTTACCCTTTGGGTACGGATTATGGAACTCTAAGGGTCACCGCAGTAATACAATTTCAAGTTGGCCGACAATCGTATTTAAACTAAATTACTTACGTAATATCGCGATTTAATTGGAGAACTTTTAAATTGTAAGTAATCGGAAAGGAATCGAATTTAGTTGCAAAAATGTGCGAGCTCTCTTATGTCGCTATAGCTATCATTGGTATACTGTGCGACTTAGTTGACCAACTTAAAATTGTAACTCTGCGGTCGCTCTAAGCTCTGTGTTTTATTTTTAAATAACTTCCTTCTCCTGATCTAAAAGTTATGCGAAGCCTGTATTTTTTTATTTGAATTGTAGTAAAAGTGAACTACATTATTTTATTATCTATTCCATGTGACCGCTAGCCTACTGAGTCAGGAGTCACGCAAGGTTGTTTACTTACACCATTCTTGTTTATCGCTTCTTAGTCTCTGTGAAAATTAACACTTTTAATTTACACTTACGTATTGAAAAACTTTTAACGATAAATAAGACTGGGTCGTTATTTATTTGAATTTTTACCCCCGATGAAAATACACAAGTATTATAAGTTTGACATGTCCGTCTGTTTGTGCCTAGCAAACAAATGTGTGGGCTAATTTTGGTCAAGTGTTCTATGTTTGAAAATTGACACTATCTCTTAGTATTCTTACCCATATTTCATCATCATCAGCTCGCTTTCTGATGAAAAATTTGCGGAAAGGGCTTTCTAAACAACATAGAAGCTCTTTTCTTGAAGTTTGTAATATTTGCGCGTAAAGGTCCGGAAATACTGCTGGCGACAGTTCGCTCCAGGGCTTTACTGTGCATGGCAGAAAGTTAGACTGCCGTCTGCCACTCATTATAATCATGCCAAACTTCATTATAGTAGAATTTTAGACAAAAATATTGTTCTAGCATATCTTCATCTCTTTCACTAACAGGCTGTCTCTTTCCAACATCAAACCACCCACCAAAATCGTAGTCAACTCTCATCATCATCATCATCATATTAACCTATATTCGTCCCAGTGGACATAGGCCTCTCTCAATGAACGCCAAGATGACCGATCTCCTGCCACTCGCACCCAACATGGACCCGCAACTAAACGGAGATCGTCGTCCCACCTAGTTGGAGGTCGACCTACACCCCGATTTCCCAGCCTTCGTCTCCATTCCAGAGTAAGTTTACTCCAGCGATCGTCTGTTGTTCGAGCTACGTGACTAGGCAGTTCCACTTCAGCGTACTGATTGTACTATGTTGCTGACTTTAGTTCTTTGACGAATTGTTTCATTTCGAAGCTTATCCGCCAAAGAAACTCCGAGCATAGCGCGCTCCATAGCACGCTGAGCAACAGAAAACTTACGAGCTAGCCCTGCTAGTCAACTCTAAACATATATAAATATCCCTCATCTAAATATGTCCATCTCTTTCACACCAATATGACTAATAAGCTGTCTCTTTCCAGCATCAAGCCACCGAACCAAAGACGTCGTCAACTCTAGACATGCCTAATTATCCCTCATCCAAATATATCCATCCCCTTCACACCAAGGTGACTAACAAGCTGTCTCTTTCCAGCATCAAACCACCGACCAAGGACGGCGTCACGAAAAGCAACCCCAGCAAACGGCACCGGGAGCGCCTCAATGCGGAACTGGACACCTTGGCCTCCCTGCTGCCCTTCGAACAGAATATACTCAGCAAACTCGACCGGCTGTCCATACTGCGGCTGTCCGTCAGCTATCTGCGAACGAAGAGCTACTTCCAAGGTATGTTAGCCTGGTATCTTGAAATGAAAATGTATAGTCTAACGGCCGCACTTAGATGTTTAATTATCAATTAACTTTAAAGATGAGTTTGACATGTTTGCTTTATTTTAATATTTTCTGTCAAACACTTCATTTATTTGAAGTTAAGTGATCGTTAAATCTCTAAAGTAAATAATGAATTCATAAGACGAGTCACAATACTTACCTAACACAATATTATTTTGTATGTTTTTGTGACTCCATAATTTTATTATGTAGCTCTCTGGCCAAACCTGTGCTTGGACCAAAGATATCCAATATAATATCTACTAATACAAGGGTTATTTTAAAAAACCGGCCAAGTGCATGTCGAGCCACTAGCAATATAAGGTTCCGTTGTACGTTGTACCGCTAGTTTTTTAAAATTTGTGTATGGTCAATGAATGTACAAATATAACGTGTTTTACACTACTAACAACATCATCTCAGATGCTTTCAAAGGAATTTGAACGAAAAGTTCCTTTATGCTTCGCCGAAAACATTTTTTTTAGTTGATCGACTATTACTCAATAACTTATGAAGTCTTCTTAGCCGTGATAGTTTTCCTTTCAAATTTTTATTTTCTTTTACATTTCCAGAAGCAACCGTTTAGCTGGTAGAAGGGTCCCCCACTGGACTCTAACGATTTTTTCCACTTTAAAACTTAATATTTCACAAACGGATCCCTAAATCGGAAAATGATCTATGAATACTCATAATATTTAAAAAAAAAAATCTATCAACGACACCCCACAAGATGGGGCGGACGCGAAAAAAAAATCATCCCCGCTTGATGTGTAGGGAAGGTACCATAAAAACATACTTTTTTAAGAGTTCATGTACTATTTTGTCGGCATCATTAATATGTGCATTCATGCCAAATTACAGCTTTGTAGGTCCTATAATAGTCTCTGAGCAAAACCGCGGATAGACAGACAGACAGATGGACAGACGGACGGACCCGAAACTATAAGTTGTTGACTACGGAACCCTAAAATTGTAAACTATATCTAATATCTATTGCCTTTCTTTATTTAAATGAGATTATCATAATGTAAGTACATAATATCATCATTCTAAATAATATGGATAACAATAATTATTTTTTCATTTAAAAACATGAAGTATTTTTCACGACGGTGCAGCTGAAGGATTCCAATATTATTTAGTAGCGCAGTAGGTAGGATAGTATAATTTCTTCCATAACTTCCTTATTCAAAATACCTGACTTACCTCGCAAATCTCGATACTAATTAAATCGAGTAGCAGGTATCGATTTCTTATGACTTAAACAGTGGAAGCTGGCTATAAAATTTACTGACATTAAATACTTTGAGCTCTTTTGAACCGTATTCTCATTGTTATAAGGGTGAAATGACGTGATCATATCGGTATGCAGACGTTTTGTTTGAAGACCTTATGATATATTATGGAGATGAAAAGATAAGGCTTATTAACAATGTTGTGCAAAAATCTGTTTGGCCACCAAAGTTGTATTGCAGCCAAATCGGTCCAGTGGTTTAGGTGCTCTTGACTCGGAGGTCGTGGGTTCGATACCCGAACCCGAGTATGAATATTTTACAAGTTAACATTTTTTTTCAAGTTTGGTAAGATAATACAGGCTGATAATCTGACTGGCAAGAACAGCTGTCTAAGCTTTCTGAATTTCTAGAATCGTGCGCCTTTAGGTACAGTCATTGACTATTTTAGCCTTTCTTTGGGTTCAAAATTGGTTAAAATGCGTCTGGACTCTGGAGTGTACCTATTTTTATGACTCTGAATTTGGTAGACTGGAATCAAAGCAATGCTCTCTTTAAGCAATTGTGTAATGGCTAGTCTTTTACCATACGACAGAAAACATAACCGTCTTAGCATCGTCGGATAAAAATTAAGGCCATAAACACATAGAGCGAAGCAATTAAAATACAAATGAAGCGAGTAAATCGTCACGTATGGACGAAGCCGACGGAATCAGTAGGGGGTAGTATATGTGTCGGCTTTTTAACCGACTTCCAATAGAAGGTTATATCTTCGGCTGTGAATTTTTTGATAAACTCTTGAAGACTGTTGTGACGAAAAGTTTAAAGTACTAAGTCTTCCATGCGAAATATTATGCATAAATGATTATATTTTTAGCATAGACGAGCAAAAATTCAGCTTTAATTTCGTAGACAAAAGTATTTTGCGTTTTTTGCCTTTCCTAAGCCGTACATTTTATAAATATACCATAAGCTTAGCTTGTGGTACCTATAATAATAATTAAGATCCTGTATAAAATTCTGATCTTTTAAATAAAATTTTCTTGGCGTAGTTATCGTCTTTAGTTTAAAGCTTTCATATAAGTGTCTCGTCTAACAATAGGGGTACAGACGCCATATATCGTCCCCTTTTTTTAAAGACGTTCTACAAAAATAAAATCAAACACTAAAGTTATAAATCAAACATCAAACTTTAGCTTCACTATTCCTTTATTCTTAATTCTTAAAAATAGACAAAAATGCGTTAACGTTTCCAGGAAAAGTTTAAAAGTAAATTTAACACTTATTATTTCAAGATCATTATGATCTTACATATTTTTTCTGAAACTGTTTTTTTCGCAAGTGTACCCGAAAAAAGCGATACATCTAATTAAAGGATTGTTGAGTTGGACCCGCGCCGCGGGGCACAAGCCCGGAATATCCGAATATTCGAATATCGAATATCGGTAGCGATTGAATTATTTCGCTCATTACTAGGGTTGCCACTGCATTGTGAGTGATGTTCAAACTTTGTACTTCAAACTTTAGTTTGCATTTTTTGTCAAAGTCCTTAGAAGTCTATAAAAAAATTATTATTATTTTATGTGACGTATAAAATTTAGTTTTAAGAACCCCCCTTCTGTGTCATGCTTTTTTAATTAAATTAAAAATGAAATTAAATAACGTGTTACGTAATATGTGGTTGGACCTTTATGAAACAAGTTTAATAAAGAATTTGACGAATATTATGTGAACGTTAAGAAATGAACTATAAAAAACATAACATTTTGCTAAATAATTTAAATTTATCTAAATGTGACCGTTAATTTTGAATCATACGAGTGAAAAGACATAAAACCCCAAGAATGTTATATTATGCTATAAGCAAAAATTTTGTTATAAATAATTTTATCGTGAAGGACATAAAAATAATGTCATGAATGTCATAAAACCAGCGAAAGAACCTTCAAGACAGCCTTGGCGGAAGACGGGGTAGTACGTGGTTAAAACTTACTAGATTAATATACTTCAAGGTTGCATAAAAGTTTGTAAACATGTAACATTACTTTAATTAGTTTTTTTAGTTTTAGATTAGTATTTTTATGATTTTTGTAAATTAGTAGTAAAGTAAAGTAAAGTATCTAAGATGTTGACCAGGGATGTAAGTTATAACCATGCCAAATTTCATTGAAATCGGTACAGCGGATTCAGAGATTAGCCTGTACAAACAGACAAATAGACAAACAGACAAACAGACAGAGAAACAAAAATTTCAACAACAGTCAAAATGTGTTCTACTACTCTTCTAACATGCCCCTGGCTCGTTTTTTCAAGTTTGTTTTCAATGTATAAAAATTTTACCTCTACGATTTTATTATAAGTATAGATTATACAAGTGACAACCCTAACATTATTACGCATAAATCGACTTTATGAGTGTAACTGTAACCGCATACTTAGTGGTTCTGCAGTAGCAGTCAGATATCTTTCATTAGAATTATTCATTTTATGACTGAAATTTTGCTGAAACAATGATTTTTGAAGTAATGCTTTGTGTTCAACAACATTTTGAAAATTATACTTTTGAAATGTAAACCCGACAACAATCTATTTTGTTAAAAGTTTTAAGAGTAGTTGGGTCAAAATGTCAAACTACATGTAGTTTTGCTTTTGGGACTTTTTTTAACGTTATCTATCCAGAACAGCAAGAATATTGAGCAATTCGAAGTACTAGGTACACATAAACTCAGTAGAAATCTGAAAAGTTACAATTTTTAAGCCTATGTTTGTTCACAAAAGCCACCGTCATATTACATTAGTATTCAGCAATCCGAAGTACCAGCTATACATAACCGTCTTTTTCAGCCCCAACCGTGCCTGCCTCCGCGAGGTACCGGAAGAGGGTATTGATCGATGCTAATGCCTATTGATGCAGGCTGGTGGGGAGTGGGGCTCCTCCCAAATCCACGTTGCTGGACAAATACTGGGGAAGAGGGGTAGAGGGGTATGATTGTAAATGCAGCTTCTACATTTACGTCGGTTGATTGTATAGAAGGAACATAATATAGTACTTACTCAACATTCGTAATACGATTGAAATCGACTTCGACTTTACAATCATAACATATTCCTTTGGAGTGTAGACGAGCCGGAGGCATAAGAAACAAGAAATGCTACTATAAAATGGTTTACAAACCTCAAACTGCAACTAAAACTGCAACTAAAAGTGCACTTCAAGTTTGGTATATCGGGCTAAGCCACTTTGACACCTTACGTGCATCACGTGTAGAATTATCATGTAAATATTTAAAACTTTTCTAAAATTATTATTATAAGTACCTTACTAAAGTAAACAGTGCACTATTTTTATATCCTGCGACTTATAAATGAGCTTTTTCAGCAGCTATTTCAATTAATTCTAATCGCTTTCAGTAGCGCTCCTAGAAATTCAATTAGTATTTACAACAAAGGCACATTTAAAATTAATATTGAAAGCAAAAACGTGTATCTGAATATTAAATCTTAACACAGTTCAATAAAAAACCGTTTAGCGACCGCCATGATTGATTATGGCGTTATCGGCCATTTTGTGGCGTCCGACATTTTGTTTTTCGTGAAACTCGAAAAAAATATAATTTGTCACCCCTTATCGCTGTTTTGATTGTTTTTTGAATCTTGCTGTATGCATTTTGATGTTTTGGAAAATTAGGAAATTTTCGTCGACTGATTTTGCTGCTGAAAATATTTCTACATCGTGACATAATGATGGCTTCTCATTTTATTAAAATTTGGCTCTACCAGCTATACTTTAGTTATGTTCCAATTGATATTTCTGACCTGCCATTAGGCACTTTAGTTAGCTAGCTACAAATGGAGAAATCACTTAATATTTTTCTTTCTTTATTTCTTTTCATATAACTTTTCTTTTCTCAACTTTGACACCTTCTCAACCTTATCATTTTGTTACTGTCGAAAGTAGAGACCAAAATATTATTTTTATGCATCAATTCACTAATAAACCTGGTATATTCTGTGTGTTGTGTCGTATTTTTCCGCTTGTTCACACCGCTAACGCGCTATGAATCACAAATTTTGTACAGTCACACACATAATTATTCTGAAGTGCTCACAAAAGTTAATATTTTATGTCAAATACATAGGTATATTATGTGCCAGTGGCAAAGGCTGGCTCTGTGAAAAGCCTTTTTTGCATGGGGATATGCTTTGCGCATCCCCGGCAGATCGGGGATATCGGTCGGGGTATGTGGAACTCCCTCTAGTCTTCCCACTAAAACCCCATGGTGCTCCACCCGCTTCAGGCAGAGTTGCGGATACGATAAAACCTATCGCAAGCTGTAGAAAGTTCAAGTCTTAAATCTTAATAGATGAGATAGCCCGAACGAGTTTAGCAATTCGTAATTCTTTATTATAATAAATCTTTATTTCTAAGAATAGAATATGAACACCTAAATATTTCGTTTCTTTGTCGAATCTATGGCTAAATACTAAGATTCAATAAATATACCTATTCCAATAACCTAAGTAAATTAAATTGTTTAATGTTTAGTAATGTTAAATTTAATTACACCTTTTTTATTGTATTTTTTTGGATTACATTTTTATGACGTTTTATTCTTATGACATATTTTTCTCTGACTGTACCATAATAAGTCCTAGTGAAGTTAAAAGGTGTTTTAACTTAGCGTTTATCAGATTAATTAAATATTCGTCAACCGCGCACGCAATATTCCACGCTACTCTATTGTAATAGAGCCTATAATCGTTCACAATTATATCTCATTAATTTCAGAACCTTACTTTAGCCCTGTATAGCATTATGTGTCACTGAACAATTATTATATTAAGTAGTTATTAATATTAATCGGGGATTAATACAGTATATATTTATTATTTATTTTATTTAACCATTTATTGTACACAAAAACATTTAACAAGATATACTTATAAAGAAAGACGACACAACAGGTACTGCTTATCTCTAAAGAGATTTCTTCCAGCAGTCCTAAGAAGAGAAATTTGATCAAAACATCAGATAGGGCGTGCACAGAAATGAAATATATTATAAATTATTACCTACTATGTTATACAACATTATTATATGTACAACAAAATACTAAATTAAAATAATAATAATAAAATACTATAATAAATAATAAATACTATAAATAAATACATACTATATGTATATTTAATAATCATGGCTGGATTCATAATTAAGGTAGTACTCCTTCAAGCGTCTTTTAAAGACAGTAACAGTAGCACTATCACGGATGGTGTGGGGTAGGGAATTCCACAATCTGACTGCATGAACAGTAAAGGAGTAGGAAAAGAAGTTGGTGCGATGGGAGGGGAGGGAAAGGTTTGTTCTAACATTAGGTCTACAAGGGACATCTAAGGATCGTGAAAAGTTAAAACGCTCTACGAGGTAAGAGGGAGACAAAGGGTTATAAAGGATATCATAAAGGAGGGAGAGAATATGGATATTTCGCCGAAGACGAATCGGAAGCCACCTTAGCTGTGACCGAAAAGCAGAGACATGGTCATACTTTTTAAGACCAAAGACAAAACGAATGCAGAGATTCTGCAAACGTTCTAACTTTGTCAGCAACTCTTCAGTAACATCTAAGTAGCAGGCGTCAGCATAATCAAGGATAGGGAAAATGAGTGACTGGACTAGGGAAATTTTAGTTTTTAAGGGCAAAAAGTTCTGAAGGCGCTTAAGCATGTGTATCGAATGAAATATCTTTCTACTCACCTCATATAGTATAGCGTTTTATCTACTTTTATTTTAAAGTAGATGCCACGATGATGAAGTAGAGTCCCAAGTCCCAACTCCCAATGGAACCGTGAATGAAATTTAGACCTGGGAGAGACATGCTTCGGCACGAATGGGCCAGCTCGACCGTAGAAATGCCGCGCGCTCACAGAAAACCGGCGTCAAACAGCGCTTGCGCTGTGTTTCGTCGAGTGGGTGAGTTTACTGGAGGCCCAATCCCCTACCCTTTTCCCTTCCCTACCCTCCCCTATTTCCTTCCCTACCCTCCTCTATTCCCTTCCCTACCCTCCCCTATTACCCTAAGAAGGCCGGCAACGCACCTGCAGCTCTTCTGATGCTGCGAGAACGGAACGGAAGTTGCTTTCCATCAGGTGATCCGTTTGCTCGTTTGCCCACTTATTTCACAAAAAAAAAACCGTACACTTTCCACAACAAAAACTATCCTACGTGATTTTCTGTCTCTCAAAGTGTTTCCAAGCCAAATGTCATCTAAATCATTTCAGCCGTTTTATAGTAAAGCGGTAACAGACAGACAGATACTCTTTTGCACATAGACACATTTCCATTTCTATAAAAACGTATCAGAAATTCAGAACATATTAACATAGTTTTTGAAGTCGATTAAAATGGCAGATCAACATTCTAGTATAAATTAAAATTGGAAATCAGCATAGTATAAGCAAAATTAACAACCAGCGAACCCTGTATAAACCAATCGTAAGATTTGCAGGGCGTGACGTTATTTTATAGGTGTTTAATTATGGAGCAGCCTGTATATTAACCGGCCTCGTCTGAGACGCCTCGTAAACCAACGTATTGACCGGTTACGCGGTTATACAGCATGTTTGAGTTAGAGTTTAGGGTATTTAGGTTTTTAACCGACTTCAAAAAAAGGAGGTCATCAATTCGAGGCGTATGTATGTAATATTTCTAGAACTGTTTAGTTTTTGTATATGTTAATCTATAACAGCTTCTGAACAAATGTGCCAAATTTCAAAAGTGTATGTATATATGTATGTATGTATGTTTTTATGTTTGTGCACGTATATCTCTGAAACTACAAGACCGATTTTAGTGATTCTTTTTTTATTGTACTAGGTATTGTTCAACTTAGGAAATACTGCAAGTTTTATCAAAATCGGTTCAGCAGTTTTTGAGATACGGAATTTTAATTCTTAATTACGTATAAAAATTTGAAGTCTGTTTTATCTTTTTAAAATACTATTGTAATTGTAGGATATTTTGAAACTTTTTTGTACGTTATTTCATACGTATACAAATTATCTCTCTTTATAATTATTCTTCTAGATGTTTCTCGTATTTTCCGAAATTCGGGAACACACAATTCCCTTTTTTCGGGATATGAACTATCTCATATTCTTTCCTGGTACTCAAACAACCTGTAATAATTTCATCTTAATCGTTTAATTATGAATCGTGATGGCCTAATAGACAGACTGACACACACTTGCATTTATAATATTAGAAAGAATAAGGATAATTTGTAGATAAAAAAGATTAAAATGACTAAAGAAAACAAAAAAAGTGTAGTGAATAATTTAAATCACTCTGTATATATGGGCGGAGGCACCCGCCCGCTATTCGCGCCTTATTCTGAAATATAAATAGCCTACGATTATGTAACGATATTGTATTATGTGTACTGTATAGCTGTATAGCCTGTAAAATAGGTGTGTTATCAGTGCTCCTCATCAACTTTAGCAAGTGAAAACTTATCACTTGCTAAAGTTGATGAAGAGCGTGAGTGCCCTAGAATAACTGATTTTAGGACCTTAAAATACCTAACTCTAATATCTAACACAAACAATGAAACTCGTTAATTTTTTTTATAGTCTATATTATTTATAAATAAGCTCATGAAAAGCGCTGAAATATAAACAGAAACAAATAATAATCAGTGTTTATAAAATAATAAATATGAATAAAAAACGTTTTGTAGGTAGGTAATCATAAAATATCCTATAGCCACTGAACAATAAACCATAAACAAGAACGCTTTTATAACAATAAAAAATGATCCCCCAATATCAAAATCACGACGGCAAAAGTGCATAAACCAATGGGGAGACCCCACTTAGGGGTAAAATTCGCCGGCTCCTTGGGGGAGGGGGAAACTACCCTTAATGGGGGAATCGCGTGACAGAATTTCGGCAGTGACCCGACTTGGCCTGTGAAAGTGAAAATTATCTGTATAGAGCTGATGCGAATGAAAATCCAATTATAAATAAATAATAAATTGGATGGTATAGAAAACGATAATGTGATGTAATGTCCGAATCCATTATAAATGCGAAAGTGTGTTTGTCTGTCCGTTACCTCTTTACGCTCAAACCGATTTTGCTAAAATTGGGTATGAAGTTCCGAAAAAGGACATTGGATATTTTTCCTGAAAAATGTACGTTTCCCGCGTGATAAACATTTTTTGTGCAACAGAGTTGTAGGCATCAACTAGTGTGGCTATATTTTTAATATTTACAGCAAAAAGGGAAAACAGAAGAACAACGAGGGCAAATATAAAATTTTTGTGTTCAAAAACTATAAAACTGAAAAAAATATGGCCGAAACAATAATTAATGTAGACTTCTATATTATACATAATATTTCAAGAAAAGTGATACTTTCTAAAACTTTGCTAAAACTTAAAATACAGTGTTATTAAAAGAAAATTAACAAGATATATTTTTATGTTCCTAAATTAATGATGCATAGAAATTTTTACGACAGTGTAATAGTCTTATAATTACGAACCATTATCTACAAAGTTATCGTACTCGAAGTAAAATAGGCGTCTCAGTGTTCAGAAAATTCGGTTAATCGTTTATTTTTAATTTTAAATGGGCATTATGTTTATGAAGGCAAAATTTGGATTCCCACTTGCCACTTTAATTTAGGATCATACGAGCATTATAGTCTTGAATTTAATACAATAATTGTTATTCGATACTTAATCTTCCAAAAATGTTGGGTTCTATACTACTATTCTATAATACTTCACGGGTAAAACTATTTTAACATTTTTTTTTTGTTTATTTGTTGTAAACAAAATTTACTATTACGTACCTTTTAGTGTTAATATATTTCAAGTTTAAGCTCTTATAAAATTTTACTATCTACCAAAAAAAAAAACTTCCAATTTCTTTGTTGTATCAGCTCTACAATTCCAAGGGGCTACCTTGGAAAATTTTATTATAACCAAATTGTAAGCGTTGTTTTCGTAAATATTTTGTAGTTGTTTGTGTAGCTTCGTTTCAGTAAGGGGATGATCAAAGAGATACATAAAATATCGCCGTCTTTGTCTTCCATTAGGAGGCAAACGAGACAGCGACAACAGTTTAAATTTACAAGTTTTCTAAGGATATTTAAAGAGTATGTACATTTTCAGTACTAGCTTTTTACGCGACTGCCGTAATATTACTGATAGTCGCGAACTTTCGGCTTTTTTAAATAAAATCTAGCCTTGTCAGCCACACAGTGGCTTTTTACCCGTACAATAATTTTTAAATTCAGTTCAGTAGATTCCGAGATTAACAACGCGATAAATGCACGAGCTCTACCTAAACTAATATAAGTTTAACTGAGAAAATTTTATGGTTTAATTGCCTTTATGTAGCGGTTTTAAATGACGTATATCTATTTATAATATTAGTATAGCTGTAATAATTCTATAGTTTAACTGCCTTTACTTAAAGAAAAGACAGTTAAACCATAAAAAATAAAATTAAACGTATTTTTATTTAAGGTTTTTAGGGCTCAACCTAATCATCTTTTATGCCCTAAAAATGTCGTGTGAACGAAATATAATGTCCTTAGGGAGGATAGATAACTTTTATTACACATTTATGTAATTTACATAAATATAATGAGTTTATGCTAAACAGTGAAGTACACCGTGTATGTTTTTAATAATGGTTTCATAAGGGGAGTTGCACGCGAAACTTTAAAACATATCTAATCAAAGTATGTTGCCCTGGTATATTTTAATGTTTTAAAACGTAGTGTCAAACTGAGTAATGGGAAAGCATAAGTAGAGTGACATTTTAAAGTAAGACACACTTTAATTTAATGAAGGGTTTATAGAAAATGTGTGAAGTTTAGAAGCAGCAGGATTTTTTGGGGATAAATATTATCCTACGCAATTTTTTGGGACTTACAGTATTTCCAATCCCATATTAGGTTTAGACTTGAAGAGGCATCATAATTCATCCAACAAATCAAATTTTTCCAACTTTTCCCATCAAAGCAGTCAATTTTATGTCAATCAATAAACTAGCAACAAGTTAATTAAAACTTAAACAAACGTAAGTAACATGCGCGCCTGGTACCTGCGCCTTGTACGTCAAACGTCATGAGTAATTAAGTTATTGACAGGCATGCAATTAATCTATTAGTACTGAAAATTGACACTCAAATTACTGTTACGCGTCGTTGGTGATCGATTGACCAAATTGATTATTGATTGACGGTCGTTTAAATTATGATTATTAAAGTAACAAATAATAATTTGTCGAATATTAATTTTGTTGAGTTTTCGTTCATTTTAAACTTAGAAACCTGTTAACTTACTTTAGCTAAGTTTCAGAGGATTTTCGTCAACAATTTAACGAAAATAAAAAAGGACTAGGCACTTTTCAGTGGCTAAAACTATTAAGGTCTACCAGAATCTGATGACAAAAAGTGAGAAAGTAAATTGACTAGCAATACCGTGGTAATTGAAATTAAACATTTTGATCCCTTTTTTTCCTTATTATAGTGACTGATTCTGTGTACGAAACATGCAAATATATAAATTTATCCAATGATCAAGGATATTTTTTGAAAATCTACTGTCAAAATTCGCCATCAGATTCTTGGTGGACCTATAATAATAACTGCGTTTAAAAGGGCAAATCTTTTGACCGATACTACTTTTAATATATTACTTTCTTTTCTTTGAATTCTTTGATCTGATTCTTTATTCTTTGATCTTTCAAAGCAATATTTTCTAGTTTGTTAGTACCTATGTTGGTTTCGTTGTGGGTCTTGTTGTTTGTTGTTTTTTTTATGAAAGAAAAAAAAAAAACGTTTGCAAACGAGCAAACGGGTCACCTGATGGAAAGCAACTTCCGTCGCCCATGGACACTCGCAGCATCAGAAGAGCTGCAGGTGCGTTGCTGGCCTTTTAAGAGGGAATAGGCGAATAGGGGAGGGTAGGGGAGGGAAGGGAATAGGGTAGGGGATTGGGCCTCCGGTAAACTCACTCACTCGACGAAACACAGCGCAAGCGCTGTTTCACGCCGGTTTTCTGTGAGAACGTGGTATTTCTCCGGTCGAGCCGGCCCATTCGTGCCAAAGCATGGCTCTCCCACGTATATTTGAGTTTTCTCATCATTGACACTTGTCAATGATGAGAAAACTCAAAATTTTCAATACGTACACGGCACAAGAGTACATTTTGAATGCATCTCCCCATGATTTTGGTTTCTTAGGGCCTGTTTCGCCACTTTCTGATAAAGTGGCGAATAGGCTATTCACAACATTATTGACATATTCTCCATACTTGATCCGTCAAGTTAAGTGGTGGATAGCCTATTCGGCACTTATCAGGAAATGGTGAAACAGTTCCTTAGTCTGGTTTAATTGTGGTTGTAAATACCAAATAATTTAAACATGAGGAAATCATGTAATTAACATTAAACTACTAGGCTCACATGGTAATCGAGGAGGTAAGTCAGAGCGAAATGACATCGCGAACATCGCGTGAGAGCGCAATCTGTATCATGTATGACATACAACATTTATCAATACAAATTATAATGGTAAGCATCATCATCAGCATCGTTTGACTTAGAAAATACATTATATCCAAAGTGTAAAAATGGCAGTAAAAATGGCAGGGTACTTAGTCAAATTGCATTTGATAGTTTTGATAGAGAAGCTAGTTCAAAGATGAATGGAATATTGCTATGAAGTAAATTGTCTGGCTCCACTATCAAATAAAATGGCCGACTGAATGGACTTTAAATAAAAATAAACTATAAGCATTATATTATACTCGATTTATAAACTGTTTGCAATTATATTTTAAAATACTCAGAGATTGATTTAAAAACAAAATTAATGCTAAGTTACCTATGATCAATAATTATTTTTAATCATTGTTCTTAATTTTCGTATGTATTATAATAACAATTTATTAAATATTGCAATCTTAAATTAATAATGCATTATGAATTATTAATATGACCTAATTTTTATCTGCAAATCTGATTCATAACAAGATGGCGTGCCGCATTTTAAAAACATTAATTACAATACAAAGTAATTACATTATTTACCTTTAAATTACCCGAAGTTTAATAACTATAATTAATAATGTTTTAAACTCTACATACGTCTTGAGTTGAGTTAAAAATCGAAATATTTTATATAGCTGTAGCATTCAGATTTCAGAGAGATCGTTGTCGCACTCAGTGACATGTAATGATAACTAAACTAAAATTTTATATAGAGTTTGACAAGAAAAATATAAGTGGGAGTATGTATTTTATACGTGGGAGAGCCATGCTTCGGCACGAATGGGCCGGCTCGACCGGAGAAATACCACGTTCTCACAGAAAACCGGCGTGAAACAGCGCTTGCGCTGTGTTTCGCCGAGTGAGTGAGTTTACCGGAGGCCCAATACCCTACCCTATTCCCTTTCCCTACCCTCTGATAAGACGGTCTTGATTCCTTTCACCAAAAAGAGGAAGTTGGAGGAACTAAGACCCCAACACTCTTCGGGAAAACTATTAAGTTTGAGGGTGATGTCAAATATCTAGGAGTAATCCTAGACAAAGGACTCACTTGGAATAAGCACATCGAGTATATTACGAACAAGGCTAGATGTGCCCTGGGTTCCTGTTGGAAGCTTGTCAGCTCTAAATGGGGTATTCGGCCGAAGGCAATGCTATGGCTATATACAGCCGTAATGAGACCGATTACCACATATGGCTGCGTAGTGTGGCATAAAAAGGCTGAACAAGTAAACTGTAATAAAAGTCTAAACAGCGTACAGAGACTGGCATGTCTAATAATCACGGGTGCACTCTCGTCAACACCCACCGCTTCCCTCGAGGCCCTGATCAACTTAACTCCGCTTCCTCTGCTTGTTCAGATGGAGGCCAAAAAGGTGGCTCTCAGGGCCAGGACGGCGGGCAGGACGAACTCGGTCTCGACCCCATTTCGACAGCTGGAACAGTCTCTCAGTGAATCACCTGTCATGGCCATGCCACCAGATGCCATGATCAAGGTGCATAGCTTTTCGAAGCAATATCAGGTTTTTATACCTTCCAGGGAGGACTGGGAAAGGAAAATCCCAATCGATGTCCGCCCTAGCGACATAGTTTGGTTCACGGATGGATCAAGGGAAGACAACCGTGCGGGAGCCGGATTCTACGGAGGCAGGCCGCCAAGGGGCAAATACGCCTGTTTGGGGGAGTTTGCGACCGTGTTTCAGGCTGAAGTGTTCGCTATCCTCGGTTGTTCACTAGAAAGCCTGGAGATGGCCCTAGTTAATAAAAACGTGTTTATCTTCTCCGATAGTCAAGCTGCACTTAAAGCACTGACTGCCGCAGAAGTTCTCGTCCAAATTAGTTCTGGAATGCATTGAGACGTTAAACATGCTGGGAAGGAACAACAACATCCGCCTAGTATGGGTCCCGGGCCACAGCAACGTCCCCGGCAATGAAACCGCTGACGAACTAGCTAGGCTTGGGGCTGAGAGTCTCATATATGGCCCAGAACCAGTCTGTGGTATAACTCCTAGTACCACAAAGCAAGTGCTCAAGGAATGGGGTCACAGACTATGCAGGAAGCAATGGGCTGGGACCCCTGGCCTTGAACACTCCAAGGCACTAATTCCTGGCTTCAACAAGAAACTATCAGAATTAGTGCTCACCTTGGGTAGGAACCAATTAAGAATGCAAGCTCAACAAACACCTTAACAGAATGGGTATTTGTAGCATAACGACCTGCAGATTCTGTGAGGAGGAGGATGAAACACATATTCACCTTCTCCTCGACTGTCCTGCTCTACTACAGAGCAGAAACAGGCACCTTGGTCGCCACGAATACTCATCCACAGAGGAAATTCGTGGCACCAACCCCAACCATATCGTTCAATTTATGAGCAGTATTGGGTTGGGGCTGATTCTCTAGTGCGAAGGAGTCACAATAGATCCTCATGGGTCGCAGTGACGCCAGGGCTATAGCGACCTGCCTTCTCCCTACCCTCCCCTATTCCCTTCCCTTCCCTACCCTCCCATATTACCCTATTCCCTCTTAAAAGGCCGGCAACGCACTTGTGGCTCTTCTGATGCTGCGAGTGTCCATGGGCGACGGAAGTTGCTTTCCATCAGGTGACACGTTTGCTCGTTTGCCCCCTTTTTTCATAAAAAAAGGTGTAAGTGAAAATCGTTATTAAATTAAATAACTTAGCGATCGTTAAATCTATAACGATACAATGCGATGTATTAATTCACCATAATATAATGAAGATTTTGAAATTAACTGCAATTAGATACTAAGCTGAAAACCTCAAAATATGTCTTCGATTGCGGCCGGTGCAGTGGTGACACTGACAATTCGACATTGACGTCATAGATAATAGAAATTTACACCAACGTGTGTCAATGATCAATGTTTTCACCTGATGTCACGGATGCTGCATCTGTGCCGGGGATGTGGAGCGTACCGCAATTATGACATTGCACTCGGAGAAAATTAATAACTATAATAGTTTTTTATTAATTGTATGTTTTATGGAGTTATTTTTTTACTCAAAAGAAAAAAGAATTGGATCCTGAATGTTTAGGCTATAGCCTCTTTTCGATTTCACTGAAGTTTGCTGTGCTTTTAATTGATAATGTTATATAAACAAAAAAACAACCCACTATACAAAATTTTAATAATAATTGCTGTAAGGAATCAGAGTATAAAATACATAAACCAAAATTTTAGAGCACTAAAGAGGCTGATGATGATGAATCACGGCTAAGAACGCTCTCGATTATGTCAGCTTTCAAATAAAAGTAATTTGTCCAAAATAGATCTACCCGTTTTGATGCTACGAAGCTACATACAAACATACAGACAGACATACATGTCGAACTTATAAGTTACGAGCTATTGCCCGCAGCTTCGCTCGCGTTAAGTAGTATTATTATATACAAACTTTCATCACTTATTTTGACCCCTTGGGGGTAGAATTGATCAAAATCCTTTCTTAGCGGATGCCTACGTCATAACATCTACCTGCATGCCAAATTTCAGCCCGATCCGTCCAGTGGTTTGGGCTGTGCGTTGATAGACCACCATGTCAGTCAGTCACCTTTGAGTTTTATGTATTTAGATAACACTCCTGTTTCTTCGTCGAGGGTTAATATTACCTGTGTTTTATACTTCCGGGATAAAAATATATCGTACGTCCTTTTTCAGGACTCAAAGTACCTACTGCGAACCAAATTTCAACGGTTTGGGCATGAAGAGGTAACAGACACACTTTCGCATTTATAAGATTAGTATGGATGTATATGACTAATAATACCCCTCTTTTTCCTGGAGGTTTGAAATTAATTGGAATTTAGAAGGGATCAGGTACAGTCTCTTTTCCCAGTAGTCGTGTTCTGTATTATCTATACAATTAGTTTAGCGTTGTTAGTCAAATCTGATCCTAGGCTGAATTTACTAAATATGTCACATTCTAGATCTCCCTTTCACGACACTATAGTTGGACAGGGAAGTTTTGGCGCGTTGCCGAAAAATAACGTGAGTCGTGACCAAAATTCGTAAGTCGGAGAGAGTGAGGACTGCCGGCGAGGCGTAGAAGAAGAAGCAATATCTTTCTACTGAGCGGGGAAAAATACTGCTTCTGCTATTTCAGTGCTGCTATTTTCACAGTGAACTCTATATAATATGGAACTCATACACACCCTAAACAATAATTATCACTTTGTTTTGTTACATTATATGTTTTCCTCTATATAGGGCATTACAGGGTGTAACAAAACTAAGTGATAATACTTTAGGGTGTGTATTGTTCTTGAAAGTAGCAGCGGCGAAAGACCAAAATTTTTCTGTGATATGTATGAGCAAGCACCCCAGCGCGGCTTCATGAATTTTCGCATACAAAAGTAAAAACAAAAAGTTATATTCTCTCAGCCCTGCTACTTTTTGAGTGAACTTTATAATCGCCACAAACACACTCTAAAGTAATTATCACATTGTTTTGTTACTTTATATAATAATGTTTTCCTCTATATTATATCTCAACATATTATGTTATTGTTACTTTCAGTTTTTTCGTCTCCGAGGCGTACCGAGTGTGACGGTAGAAAGCACGTAGGAATGCGTTTCTACGGCTGTTAGTGTTGGGTCAGTTTTTTTTTATTAAATAAGGGGGCAAACGAGAAAACGGGTCACCTGATGGTAAGCAACTACCGTCGCCGATGGACACTCGCAACATCAGAAGAGCTGCAGGTGCGTTGCCGGCCTTTTAAGAGGGAATACGCTCTTTTCTTGAAGGTTTGCAGGTCGTATAGTCCGGAAAAACTGCTGGTGACAGTTCATTCCAGAGTTTTACAGTGCGCGGCAGAAAGTTACGCGAAAAACGCACTGTGGAAGACTGCCACTCATCAAGGTGATGAGGATGGTATGTTTTTCGCGTGGGACGATGGCGAAAAGTTGCAGGTGGTATGATTCCGAACAATTCCTCAGAGCACTCCCCGTGATACCACCGATAGAGGATGCAGAGTGAAGCTACATTTCGGTCATGTGTTACTAGGTCTACTAGGAGCCATTGGTCCTAGGACAAAGGGACTTCAGGGCTTAAATAATTCATTGGAATGTTGAAAAATTGTGTGTAAGTGAATATAGCATTAATTTTTTTTTTCACATCTTAAACTCCCAATAGAGGTGTTATAATTTATAAGTAGCAAAATATTATGTATGTATATGTGTTTATTTCCATAGCATCCTAACAGGTGGATCAATTACGATTTAGTTTTATTACTTTGTACGGTTTATGATCAAGAATCTCCTTAGTTATATTTCATCATAATTTGCCTTCTCGCTTCTAAAAAAAATGTGTTTATAAGGTAACAGTTTTTTAATTAGTCAAACAAAGCAAGCGTTAGACTTAAGCGTACATACTTTTTTGACACCTAATTTCGAAGTCGAACGCAACTTGACTAATCACGCAGGTAATACGGAATAAAAGGGAATAATGTTGAGTGTCCGTGGGCGAACGTCGATCACAATCAAATGGCCCGCTCGAATTTATGGACGCTTGGTCCACTGAGTAAGACGTTTGTATAGATTTGGGTATGTTTAGACAGGCCAAAGGAAACTGTAGGTCAGCGATTCTCAAAGTGAGTTACCTGCCCTGGGGTTCCGCAAAGACCTTGTAGGGGCTCCGCGGGGGATACATAAATTGTTTTTACAAATATCATCAGACACCAGCAGGGAGATAATTCAATCAAAGAGAAAACATGCTTTGGTGGTCTGTCAAAAATTTCACTTTTTAAAAGGGTTCCGCCACCAAAAAATATTTGAGAATCGCTGGTCTAGGAAGGCTTTGAGATGTCGAGAGGGGTTGGTAAACAAAGGTTATTGAGTTTAATTACCTCTTTCCGGCTCACTTTTAGTTGAATATGAGCCGGAATAACCAGGGGTTGAAACTGAATGAGTACAACCTAGTAAAAGTTTTAAAACAAATAAAAATAAATCGAAAAAATTCAAATAAGGGGGAAAAGTATATTTCTGACCCAAATAAAGAAAACAACAAACTCTGACAACTAGTGCGTAGGTTATACGATCAATTTTTCATCAATCTGATCCATCAATCTGATTGACGGAATATTGATGGTTATAAAAAGTTCATGTATTAAAAATACCATCAATCCATAAATCTGTGGATTACACGATCAATTTTCCGTCAATCTTTACAAGATTTATGGATCAGATTGATGAAAAATTTATCGTGTAGCCTACGACTTAACGTTAAAATTGGCAATTGGCGCCTTGTTAAAATTGGCATCTGAAAAAACAAGATCCAATCTAAACTTCCATGGTCTATGGTCCATGTACCCCATATATAACAGAGCTCGCGATAACGGAACACACCAGTATCATTTAATGACGGCTACCGGCGAAATATCATTAAAAATATTGCATTCATTAATGATACCGCTCCCGCAATCATTAAAAATATCGCAGTCACGTGCGGTGCGAATGTTTGAATTGAGAGTATGAGGTGGAGCAATGAAGTACCTAGCGTGTTTGTTTGGAATATGTGGCGGAGTAAAAACTAAGATGGGGTGTAAGAATTATCCATGCTGATGATATAAATCCAAAAATGCGTCTTTCTATCTGTTTGTGACCTCTTCACGTTCAATCCGATGAACAGATCTTGATGAAATTTGGTGTGAAGATACGTCGAGTCCCGGGAAAAATCCCGGAAAAATGAACAGTTCCCGCCCTATAAACGAATTTCGCCGCAACGGAGTTGAGAGCAACCTTTTGTTATAATTTTATAATGATATGTAAACACCGTTTATCCTTGAAACCATCAAATGAACCTGTCAAAATGAACAGCTTTTACTATGAGAACAATGCTGGGAACTCAAAAAAATCCGTCTTCATACCCATACAAATTGCCGATCCGGGCATCCGTATGGGTATGAAGACGGCAATGTTTCAAGGATAACGGTGTTTACACTAACATCTTTTATAATAAGTAATAACCATCCATTTGGAATGGCTGCATTTCACGTACTCCAAATATCTAAATATATAAAACTCAAAGGTGACTGACTGACATGGTGATCTATCAACGCACAGCCCAAACCACTGGACGGATCGGGCTGAAATTTGGCATGCAGGTAGATAATAATATGACGTAGACATCCGCTAAGAAAGGATTTTGATCAATTCCACCCCCAAGGGGTTAAAATAGGGGATTTAATTATACTTCTTAACGCGAGCGAAGAGGCGGGCAATAGCTCGTTTTATTAAAAAACAGACGATTGTTTTTTTTTCCTACTAACTGTCTTTAAGACAAGACAGTATCGAATCCAAGTGATATTTGATTTGGATTCGATACTGTCTGAAGTCTGAAGACTACGCTAAAGTTTTAAATTTATTCCTCAAATAAAATGATCCACTGAAAAATACTTAACAATCAGTTCATCTGATCATAATTAAAATGAGCCCACATCCGATTAATTAAATCAAGATAGAATTAAAACTTAATTAAATCTCCATAAAACAAAAAAAAAATGCGACCGAGGCGTAAAAACATTTTGTCATCTGGTGGTTTGCGGTCGTGACTCGGGCTTTTTTTTTCTTTTTTTATGTCACGGCTTTGAGTTTTTCCTTTTCTGTATTGGTTTCAGGTAATTATTTTTTGGCTAAATATAGTGCTTACGATTCGATTACGGTTTATGATCTATTAATTAGATTTTTTCTACTTTGCCTTAAAATATTCTGATAACTTTTAAAATAGACTATCTTCTGTAGAAAAAAAAATATATATTTAACGGTTCTTTTTATTTTATTCAGATAAATATAATAAAAACATATTAATCATTTCGTAGCGATACTCAATGAAATAATTAAAAAGGTGTGTCTACTCTAGTCTCTATCCATATTGGTTCAGGGATGAACATTTAATTTTAATCACTTTAAAAGGTGACGACTTTTTTACTCAACTGCGAAGTTTTTTTAATTATAATTAACAAGTCATTAAGGCATTTTGACACCTGACGATCAAAGTATATTAAGACGGTTTTACTTCAATTTTAATTAAAATTATTTTTGTTTTATTTTGGTCCCGCGCCTGTCCTATATTTTTTGCGGTGTTGTAAACTAGTATTTCGCAACTTTTTCTGTGTTAATATTACGTTTAGTATTTATATTTTTATTCAAAATAAGATATCATTCTAGCCGTATCTATACTTAATATTCACAGAGGTATTAAACCAGTTAATATTATACCCAAACAAATGCGAAAGGGTGTCTTTAAGTTACATACTTCTTCACGCTCAAACCGCTAAACCGATTTCGTTAAAATTTGGTATGGAGATACTTTGAGACCCTGGAAAGGGCGCAGTACACTTTCTATCCCGGAAAAATGTACGGCTCCTACGCGATAAACTAAATTTGGCGCATCGAAGTTGCGGGTGTCATCTCGAACTTACAGTATGAGTCATATACAGTATGAATCATAATATGTACCTATTATTATTAACAGATTATAATATTATTAACGGATTACTTTTCCAGTGATATATCTGTGCAGTTTTATCGTTGTGTACCTACTAAACGCACGCTGAGTATTCCAGCAATCTACTACACAGAATTTAATTACAAATTTAATTACAATTACAGTAAAGTATCCATTTTGTAATTGATATTGTAGTCACGGCAGCACGATTATACACAATTAAATGAAAAACGAATCGATCACTTTCCATTGAGAAATGTCAATTAAAATATTTAAATGAACGCGAAAATACATTCTTATTAGGAAATCAGATTTCAGTTATCTGATGTAGAACTGTACATAAATTCTGAGTTCCAGATTCTGAGGGTTTCTGACTAGAGTTTAACTATCCAACAAATAAAACCTTATCATGTGTAAAGACTCCGAAATAATTTTAAAAAATCGATGCCTCTTACGTATATAATCGTGTGTTCAAAAACCCAGTTTTACAAAAGAACCATTTAAATATACAATATTCTGTCTTCAAATTATTTTCCTGTAAAATTGGAATTCTTGACAAAAGATAGTACAGAAGACATCGAAACCAATATTCTGTAAAACAAGACATAATATATCTGCAAATGGCTCTTTTAAAAAATCGGTTTAAACATACGATTATTTACGTTGGAAAATTGGAATCTTACCATCATCTAAAAATCTTATAAAGTTTACTCTAGTAGGTAATCCGACACGGCGCGGCTCTACAAAACGTTGTGATCCATAATCCATTGCATTACAGTCATAAGTCTAACTATACTAACAATATCTTAGAAAATATGACGTGTTTAAATCACACTTATCTAATCTAGATGATTATGATGATTGGAGAGATTTAATCGAACGTAGAGATAATATCGGAATCAACAGACTCGTAAAATCAACAATAAAACCGCCCATGTGCAACCGAAGTAGAAAAAGCAACACATTCTTTCTTACTTTCGACTGCGAAGTTGGATATTATCAAATATTTATTGGGTTTGACAAATTAAGGAGTCTCCAATTTACCAACCGCCCTTTAACGACCACTTGAAACATTTCCTGATTTAAGCGAAAGTGTGCCTGTCTGTCTGTCTGTTACCTCTGCACGCCCAAACCACTCAACCGATTTTGCTGAAATTTGGTATTGAGATACTTCGAGCCCCGAGGAAAGACATAGGATACTTTTATCCCTAAAAATTTTGGCGAAACGGTGTTGCTGACGTCATCTAGTAATAAATATTCCGAAAATGTAGAGTACCCAGGTTTTTGTGACAGTAACATTGACACATCTAGAAACAGAACAGGCTTTTGGTTAAAAAACTTAAGGTCACTTTCACCGGACCACCGTCATCTTATGACTTATATCAAGTTAATTGACAGATCCGAATTAATACTGTCAGCGTTCACGACAACAGCTGTTAGTTGGACTTACGCGCTTTTTGCACAAACGAAATTTTATATTAGCACATAATTATACCTTTTGGGATAAGCGTCGTGTCGGGTATTGCTCGTTTTTGCGTATAATGTGTAATTAAGGGCATTCCTGTTGACAATAATTGTATACATTATTGCCCAAATCAGCTGGTCGGTGGCCCTTGTTTTTTGATGCGTTAATGAAAAATGTTGCTGTGACTCTTATGGTAAATATTATTAATAATCTTTATAAATAAATCATGTTGTTGTATCGGCACGAATGGGCTTGCTTTGCTAGAGTAGGATCGAGCATATTTTTATCTTTTCAAAGCATGTTCGTGTGTTACTTATCTTAACCCTCAATTAACATGGTGATTTTTTGTTACACTACTAACATCGTGGGGTAAAAATTTACCCCAAATAAAAACTTGAAGAAATGATGTATTTTAAGCTTAAAAAATTACTCTCATTTATTATTTTATATATTAGACTAGTATATTATAAACAAAAAAAAACAACATTTGTTTAAAAAATATCTTTATAATTCTAATTATGGAAAGAAGCAACTTTTTAACCATTTTTACATTTCGCTTGTACAAAATTCTTAATTATAACAGTAAAAGCGGTATAGCTTGACTTTCTTAAATAAATTTGAGTTGTTTAATGCAGGATATCTAATAAAAATTTAATTATAATTTATGTAATGAAATAAACAGAAAAACAATGTCAACTACTTTTCTGCAGCAACAATGTTGCAAAATTTCTCAAAAAAAAAAAATCTTCCAAACATTAGAAAGATTCAATTCTATGTGAGTAATTCTTCTATTTTTCATACTTTTACCACTTTGCACTCCGTTCCAGTGTCAGTTTCATGATTTCAGCGGTATGACGGCGCGTCTTATAAACAACTCTAAAATTGTACAATGGAATGCCACAAATCTTGTTCTTCTTCAAAATCTTCGTCTTTTATAATGTAAACAACTAATTTGTTAGATAAAAATACTCATATGGCTTCAGTTATATAAATATAGACAACAAAATTTTTTAGGATAGTAAAAAAACTACATACGTATTGAACATCGTGGGGTAAAAATTTACCCCATAGGTCTGCAAAGCTCAAACGTATTACTTTTCACCTACTATGAGTCCACTACCCTACAAAATGTGCGATAAAACTTAAAACGAATTAGATGTACTTTCAGTAGAAAAAAAACTATAGCAATTTTTATGCGAGTGGGGTAGAAATTTACCCCACGATATAAACTTTTAAACTTTCGCGTTACATTATAATTGAAACTTGAAACTTATTATTCGGGACTTAACGCGACTTATTCTATTTCTAGTAGTAATGCTACTACTAGAAATAAAATAAGTCGCGTTAAGTACCGAATAATAAGTTTCAATTACCCCACGATGTCACTTAAGGGTTAATATTCTGTGCTTTTATCAGAGTCTAACAACTCGTTATGTTTTTACGTTTAAACCGATGAACCAATTTAGGTGGTATGTACTCTGAGTCCCGGGAAAGAAAACTGGAGTAACCTAGTTTTTATTGCGATAAAAAATATGGTTCCCGCAATAGACAAATGCCTTCTTAACAAAATTGGCAACAACTAAGACCCAATAAATAAAAATTGGAACTAGAAAGTAACAAAAAATCTTATTGACTCATTTAAATACAAGCGCAAAAAATTATGCCAAACGATTAACATTGCACATTGCACAACCGCATATCATACAAGTTTAAACATTCATTTTAGCTTGAAATCATAAGCATACATGCCATATATGGGCATCAAGCGATTGATTGATTTATTGGCGATTAATATGCAATAGTTGTTAAAAAGTATAGCGGTATATGTATTGCTATGTAAACAAACATCACTAGACAAGAAGACGATGGTATAATTATTCAGTGGTTTTTGCATTCGTTTCTCTGAATCTCAAATCCCAACAAGCACTGTACAATACATGCCAGCAATAATAATGAATAATGATATTACTGATAACGCCCCAACTACGTTAAAAAGGGAAAGAAAGATTTGACTATCATAAAAGTCATCCAAGTATATTTACTTACACAAACCGCATATTTTTCCGGGATAAAATATATTCTATGTCTTTTCTTATTCTCGTCACCACAGCAAAATCGCTTTAGCGTTTTGTGCATGAAAAGGTAACAGACAGACAGACACCCTTTCGCATTTTTAATATTATGGATATTTTTTTATACAAAGTACTTTAATTTTGAATTTTTATTGAAACTAGTGTCACTGGTGGTCAAAAAATACTTTTATTTTATTAGTAGCAGTATGAAAGAAATTATTTAGATAAAGTACACACTTTCGCATAAGTCTTAAGTTTTAACCCTATAATATTATACTCGCTATAAAGTGTACCATAAACAAAGCGATGGGGTAAAAATGACTCAAAATGAAACTAGAAGCTATTCATATAAAACCCTGGGCCGAACCGGTGGGCGATATATTTGCAAAATTGCTGCAATAATACTTTAATGCGTATGTACTTAAGTTACTACGCGGGTAAAAATGTCGTAAAAAATACAAATACTACAGTTCTGCTTTATTTTACCTGTGACGTAACCTTTGTGTTAGCGTCATAAAGATCATTTTTGCACAACCTTCAAGGACTCTGGGCCTGGACTATGTACAGTGAACCGAAGCCCTTTGATATACCAAGTTTTATCGCAATTTTATAGAGTAGGGACAGCAGAAATTATTATGACTATATTTTCAATTCATTAAATTGGTAGTTTTAATATGGTAGTTATAACTACTATAGTAAAAATACTTATTGTCCATTAAACATTAATTTACTAATTGTTTAAAGCTGTAGGATCATTTCATATGATAAAACAAGTTAGCATACGAAAAACGCATATTAAATTTTAATTATCATCAACCCATCAAGCCCCGTGCGAGCACCGGTGATCGCGACAACAATAGAATACAATATTATCATTCACTTTAAGGTATAAGTCAAATTTTCTTTCTGCGAAACAAAAATCATTTACTTTTATGTCTAACAATTTTACTTTTTGCTACCGAGAAAACTCTTAGGCCCGTGAAGGAATATTTCAAAAGTTAATCCAATTGTAAGCAAAAACAAAGCCATGGCAATAATGCTACCAATTTACGTCATTAACGGCCATTAACCATTGCGTAACAGCATAAACAAGTGCATAAAATCCTAAATTAAAATCTGCATCCACCTGCGAGCTAGAAAGTTTTTTTTGCAATCGCCGTAACGCCGCAGCTGAGCGCTGGCATTTAGGAACATCTGCCAGAAATTAAAAGGGAAAGAAGTTTGAGCAATTAGGATTTGCCACCGGCCGCTCGCGGTGACCGGAAACTGTTTACGGGTTACGAACAGGGTTGTCACTTATGTAATCCATACTTCCATACTTAGGGATAATATTGTAATTTGTAATACTTTACCCTAAGACCTGTTTCACCACTTCCTGATAAGTGCCGGATAGGCTATTCACCACTTAACTTGACAGGCAGAATATGGAGACTCTGTCAAATAATTTGTGGATAGTCTATCCGGCACTTTATCAGGAAGTAGTGAAACAGGCCCTTAATATTAAAAACGCAAAAATGTGTGTGTCTGTCTTTCTGTCTGTCTGTTACCTTTTCGTGAAAAGGTAACAGCTCAAGCCGCTGAGCAGATTTTTCTGTAATTCAATATGGAGACACTTTGAGTCCCGGGAAAGGACATAGGATACTTTGTGTCCTGGAAAATGTACGGTTCCCTCGCAATAAACGATTTTTAGCGCAAGGGGGTTGCGGATGTCATCTAGTTTTTAATCGACTTCCAAAAAGAAGGAAGTTATATTTGACTGTGAATATTTTTTTAATTCAAGTAGCAAGCGACATCTTTAGGAGTTATAAATAAAATACAATTTAACAGTCCCAGGGTTGATGATAATTGATTTATTTGTAAGTATAATATTGGCATGTTCGTTTTTGACATTTAAAATTCCCCGCTGCGTTTAATAACAAGCGTTATCATTTCCTTACGTTAAGGCAAATTGGGGGTAAAAGACCCTTTCATTGACACTGCATAAAATAAAGTTCATTTTATGGGCTTCATTTTCAGGTACTTAAAAAGTATTAATGCTTTGATGATATTAATGATAGACAAATCTTACCCCTTTTTAACTATCGTCTCGTCGCGTCGCGACCGATTTTCATCTAATTTCTTTTTAAGGCGCTATATTGAAAGTAATTATACCGCAAGGGCAATTTTATTAAATTTAATTTTACTTAATTTGTATAAGACTATAAAGTCGTGAATACGCTGCGGCCAGAAGCTATCGGCTCGCTCGGAAAACATGCGAAAAACGTAATTTCAATTATTTAAAAAATAACTAGGAGCATTTAAGCAAAATGCTTCTATACGATTTTGAGTTGCAAAGGTGTCTATCAATTAGACTAATTTTCTACAATACATCTATTTTCGTTTAAGACTCCTCTCGCGAAAAAAGCGTGCAGATGAAACCACTTTTCATCGGCATTAACAGAGAAATTATATTTGAAAAAATAATTAGTAATCTACATGATATGATACGTAACGTAGTTTTGCCATATTTTTTCTATCGGTATCACATAATAAAGAAATAAAAAACCAAATCACCTCCAAATCGTTGAATGAAACCACTTTACTCCTTCATTATTTATCAAAAGAATACATAAAAAATATCTACTGCTTTTCAATACATAAGTTGATAATTTTGTTTTTTTAACTTTTTTGAAATATATATTATATTAAGCCTTAAAAAGATTTTTTCTCCTATTTCGCCCTATCACGGACGCGGCGAGCGTCGTAACCGCCACCGTACAAGGCGCGCTGTTATGGATGTTATTTTAATGCCATTTACGTCGATATTCGCACTGACAGACATTGATCAAGGTCATTGGCAGATATAGAGGCCTTAAAAATAATCTTCAAATTTCGTATTTTTAAGAGGTCATTTCGATCGAGAAATGTATCGAGGCAAAATACATTAATCGTGTTTCTGGTTCTTCTCAAACCTAGATAAGGCTATGAAGATATGTATATCTCATTACCAGATTTGTAACATTTCTGAGGGTCCTATAGTATTACGTCAAAAAGGACAGTTTTTTTCAATATAGCGCCTTAACTTAGGGCCTGTTTCAGGAAGTGTCCTGATAAGTGCCGAACAGGCTATTCATCACTTAATTTGACAGACCAAGTATGGAGAATCTGTCAATAAAGTTGTGAATAGCCTATTCGGCACTTTATCAGAAAGTGGTGAAACAGGCCCATAGTATATTATTAACAATTATTATTATCCTTTTGTTTTAAAGGTGACGTGACCGGGAGTGTCCCAAGAGTGTCCTGAATTATTCATCATCGCTCGCTGCCAGAAAATACAGTTTTTTTTTTAAATTTCTACTTCTGAATATGGCGCTAGTTTTAGGCCACGCGTCAAAAGTAGCCTTGTAGCGTTGTTAACTTAAAGTCGTAACTCCAAGTACAATCAACGTGACTTAACTCACAATCAGCTCGTGTTGTGACAGTTCATTACGCCGTTGACATCTTCATACCTGCGGACACCGATGTACCAGTCGTGAGGAGGTTGCATTTTATATAAAAAAAGTTTTCAAAAATCAAATCTCATGTCAGGACTTCAGCAATTTCCATTTAGCTTCGTTACTACTTACTATACGCCGTAAAATCTCATTGATTGATAAGAAATAAATCTTTTACGTTTCGGACAGTCTGCAAGGCTCAAAAAAGTAGAGTTGTCATTTCTCTAGCGTTTAATTGAGATAATTTTGTAGATGCTGTTATCAGTGTTGTCCATCTATCGTCGATATTGACTGTAAACTTGTCCATATCTGAATAATGATACATTATTATTTAATATACGGTAACAATATTATTAGTCCCTATTTAGAACAAAGACTATAGGCCCCTTATCAGGTCTGGCCATAGATAACCCATGATTGTACAATGCACAGCTGTCTACATTAATGCACAATAAATGACGTCGATCACATACGAATAATATACTAATATTCCCCTCTACATGCCCCGTTCGAAACCTGTATTTCTCCATCACCGACCAAGGCGCGTGCTCTAGACCGTACGAATGCGAGGTCCATACCTATGTTACCTCAATGCCCTTAAAAATATGTCCGCCTGCGGGCCAGCGTACATTGTAGACAATTGTAAATGAGTCTGCAGATTTGTGGCTGTCCGCAGGCTGTGTGCGCAGGCGCTGGTGTTGAAGTATGAAAGTGCTAGGTTGTATTAAAAGATGATGATGATAAATTAAGAAGTTTATAAAGAGTCGATACTTATTACAAAGTATTAAGCTATATAAAAGTCAAAATGTGAATGAGCTGTTTGAACAGAGTTTCTCTGCTAAAATTATCTTTTAGCTACGAATAATAAAAACTTAAGGAAGAGTAACTCCGTCAAAATTAACTCCGTTAAATACTAAAAATATTTTTTAGAGTTGAAATATTTAGTAGTATATTTACTATTTATTTATATATTTTTAGTGTTTTACTCTATTTTTTAGTGTTTAAATATTTTGAAGTTAATTTTTGTACAGGAACCTAGGTAATTACTATTTTAAGCTGAGAAATAACTCAAACATGTTAAATATTTTCGTATGAGAATTTTTTTTGGTATTACGTATGTATGAGAATTTCGAGGGTAGCCCGGCCCCTTAAGTCAAAACCATCCGTGATCCGATCGATCACAGTTATGAGGTAAGTAGGTACTAACATTGAATTCGGCGTAGATCCAGCAACTGCCTAGGAAATAGGAATCAATTTCCTCGATTGTACATAGTACGGCCGCACTCGGAGATATTGAAGTTTAATTTAATAAACATTAATAAAGTCCATATTATAATAATTATTGTGCGGCTGGCGGCAGTAAGAAATGTAGAGTTAAGTAAATCTGCACAACTTCTCATTTAATAAGTTTTTTTTTGGTTTGTTATAAAATTTTAAGCAACGTTCTTTATCTTATATGATTATTGTATATAAAATTCTCGTGTCACAATGTTAGGCCGCGTACTCCTCCGAAACGGCTTTACTGATTTTAACCAAATTTTATATGCATATTCAGTGTGTCTGAGAATCGGCTACTGGGTACTTTATATATTGATAAGTGCATTTGTTAAATAAATGATAGTAAATTATTACAACTCGAGACTGACGGCGACCATTGTGCGACGGGACGGGACGTTACCATAGTAACATGCTTATTTAGTCACTTCAATCAAATAATAATATGCTCGAAATACTTTATATTATTATGGCAAAGCAACGTTTGCCGGGACAGCTACTTAAGTAAATATATTTTCTTCGTGTCTAACTTCTGTGTCAAAATAATTAATTCAAACTTCGCAAAGCTGTATACGAAAACGATCGTTATGCGAACATCGATATTATCCGTCATGAAATAACGCGTCATTATCGATCGGAATCGAATCGATTTCGATCGTAATTGATCGCACGAGCCATTCGTAACAGCTCTGACAATCGAAAAATAACTCTAATTCAATGGAATAAGGAAGCATCTGCCATATACGATATTTTAACTCGATTTTATCGAGTTGGGGAATTTAACAGTAGATGTTAATAGCCGAAAGTCGATACGGTGTTGATGGTATCGTTTATTTTAATTGTCATTTATTTACGACTTAATTGGTCCATTTGCTGACTGGACTTTCGATATGCCAATTGCCAAAATTTGATGAGGTTTCATTTCGTACTAGTTGATGCTCGTAACTTCATTGCGCCAAAATTCTTTTATTCTTCAGGGCAAAAAATATCCTATGTCCTTAGGACTAAAAGTATCTGAATACCTTTCCGCAAAATCGAGTACGTGAAGGCCACGCTAAACTTTAGTAAGCTTCACGTTTTGCCTCGCGGCGTACCCACCGCGTTCGCGCTGACACATGTTATAAAAAATCCAGCCTTAGCACACTAGATGCAGTAGCAGAAACATTTAACCAATAAACACTTTCGTATACACCAACATAAAAAATCCTAAAAATACACAATAAAAAACCAGAATTACTTATCATATGACACGAATACGCAAGAGTAAAAAAGCGGCGAGCGAGCCTTCTGTACCAGGAGGACATCAGATAGAGCTGGTGTTTAATTGAGCAACACCCGTGCTTCTGATTTATGAGCCCCGAGCGCCAAAAGTTTAATACACACGGATGGGAAGGATAGCGAACAATTTTTTTTAATTTTATTTGGAGGTTTTTCGAAAAATTTAAAACTTTTTTTTTTAATTCTGGGATTTAGTATCAATATTTAAAAGTGAGAGTGAGGTAGAGCAAAATAGAGATAATATATTTTGTATCGTGTTTTTGCTTTGATTACAATTAACAACACATACAGTACGATTTGTATGGCAGTCATAGAAAGGGTTTCTTCCTACTAGACAAAAGTATTTCTCCTGTTGTCCAGCAGGACAACAGAAGAAATACTTTTGTAGCCTGCTGGGAAAATCTAATTACCTTTAATTTGTCTGCTATTTTTAGCAAATAGTAAACATTGAAATAAAAAGGAGTGTCTTACGAAATGATTCCGATATAATATAAGCGAAGCTAAGGATTCCTATACATTATACAATAAGCTTGGCTAAGCTGTAAATTTTATTGATAAAAAAATTAAAAAATAATATATTAAAAGACGACATGGTATGTCAATTAAGTACTGACTTGCCGAATTAAATAAACAACAAAGTGTTTAGGTACCTACCGTTACTCTTCATCACAAGCTCCTGTGTGTCACCAGATCCTCTCAGCCGATACAAGTGGCCCGTCCAGTTCGTTTGGCCCCACTCTCCGGTCCGCCACCGTCACATTGCCCCATCTAGATTACAACAGTGCAACTGTGAACGAAAAATTGACGTTTATTTTTACTGCCAATATTAGAAGTATTGCAGTTACAATAGTTTTCTTAGTTTTTAAAGTTATGACAGCTTTGTTCGTCCGAACTGCTCAACAACTCCGTTGTGCCGAAATTCGTTTATCGTGCGGAATCATATTTTTACTGCAACGCAATACGCATACCAAATTTGATCCAAATCGGTCGTTTTAGGGTGAAGAGGTAACAGACAGACTGACACTTTGCGTAGTTCAACTATAACCAATTATTCTGTACCCAAAAATTGATGTAATTCTAGCTTCTTATATCCTGTGGAATTCAATTCAAAATGTATCTTATAAACCAAGTTACTCTCATATTGTTAGTTTGTACAAACTGCAAGACGATATGCCTTGTTACTAGTACTCACCGTCCTACTGGTTTTTATGTGACACACGTCTATGAAGTTAAGCAAACTTTTATTTTTTCTTTCAGAGATATAAATCGTTGTCACTTAAGTAATTATATTTTTAATATGTTTGTATTATGACAGATGAAAAATTTTCTTAGTTTGTAGTAAGTATACCAAAAGTAAGAACGTCTGGAATAAACAAAGTATTAGTAATAAGACTGCATTTATGTACAAATACAGAATTTTCTAAATAATATTGGGGATTACCATCAAGTATTCATAATATAGATCACATTTCAGTATTTGGCTAACACCTGTAAGTTAGCTATAAACAATAAAGTCATTAAAACAGTCTTCGGCTAATCAGTGTAACGAGTACGTGTCGTTTTGGCGCGAAGCGTGACCCGCCGTCGCGTGCGGCTCACATGACGTTCTCTGTTCGATTATTGAATTTGAAAAAGCGTGTTTAATTTTTTTTTCTTGTTTAATAGGACGTTAGACTTCAAAATGCTAGTTTTAGTCTGTGTTGTTTTACTCTGTGATTATGTGTTAGAAGATATAAATACAAATAATAAAGTCTATATTGCAAGATGCATTTACTTGATAAAAATTATTATTTGCATTTCCGATACTTTACAGTGCTTCAAGTTACTACTGTCTATTATCATGGTTACTTACTTGCTTGTTAATTTATATAAAATCCTTTCCTTATCTCTACTAATGTTATAAAAGCGAAAGTGTATATGTTTGTCTGTTACCTCGTCACGCTTCAACAGCCAAACCGTTTTAGATGTCATTTCGTATGAAAATACATACTTTGAGAGACGGGAAAGGACAAAGGAAACTTTATCCCGGAAAAAGGTACTGTTCTTACGTGATAAACAAATTTTAGCGCATCGAAGTTGTGGATGTCATCTAGGAAAAATTTAGAGTTGGCGTGCGATAAACGTGCGGTGCGGCGGTTACAGTAAGTAAGTAACTAGTAAGAAATATGTTCAAATTTTATTGTACTACAGTTTAAGCTCTTTTTAAATTTTGCTAACAACCTTTAACCGACTTTAAAAATACACCTCCTTTGCCCTCATGTGAGCCTGGTCTCTCGCGGTGTGAAATCAGTATTCCTGATAAGCTAACGACCGTTTCTTCACTCGGATTCCTTCCTCGCGGTATCAATTAAATGGACGACTCGATCTCGGGCCCTTCTCTAATTAATGACTTTTTAAATCTCTATATATCGGTAATTGGGTGTTTTATAGTATTCGGCGATGTCCGCGACATTTTTTAATTTGGCGGTTGCTAATTTAAATCATTTGTGAATGAAGATCTCTAAGTAAATTAATGGCACTACAAAAGACGCTAAATGTATAGAAAATAATTTTGACATTATTTGTAACTTGTACCATATTTACATAATGCCGTATGTATAATATGACTGTTATGATCTAATTTCTTAGTAAATTATTCATGTCTATAAAATTATATTTTGTTATTTTAATGATGCAGCAATAATTTACTTAAACATTGTCATACAAAACCATTTTACCTACTTTGATATTAAAATATTTCGTCAAATTAAAAATTTCTACAATAAACTTGAAAACACATAAAAAAGGAATAAAAAACGCATTTATTCTCCACCATTTGACCAGTGTCACTACAAAAATATAGCAAATATGAACCCCTGACCGTTCACCGTGACGGCTATCGAGTGAGCCAATCTGCGATTAGCTGACACACGTCACACAACTGACGCTGACAGCTGCCCATAGATAATGACGTTATGACGTTTGTGATTAGTAATTAAAATTGTTTTTGCTAATAACGCTTTTGTTCGTTTCTGGACACAAAGAACAATATCGAAACTACCTACATATATTTATTTTTTTTGGTTTTTGAGAATTTGGACATAGAATAATATCGTAAGTCATAACTTCATAATGTTACGAGCGTTAAAAATCTTCGTTTTTTATCTGGTACATATTGTTTTTCTAAATTGTTGTGACTTGTGAGCTAATATATTTTGTCTAATACTTATCTACAATAATTATAAACCCAGCGATATCACAGTCCACAGTTATAATTAATCTTGATCCAAGTTAGAACTGATTGTTTACTAATAAAATCAAAGTTAATCGTTTTTATCGCGTATTTACAGTTTAGGTTACCGCGATGATGGTGACAGCAACCATATTTTAGTTTGTTTTTCTTTCGTGGCCAATTTGTCAGTGATTTAGGGTTAAATAACACATTCCCGGGTAACATAAAACAATTTAAATTTAGAAGCGCCGAACGCGGGAAAATAGAAGATTTAAAATATTTCAAAATGTAATTTTAAATTTAGAACGAGAGAATAACTCTCGGTGTCCCGCGGGGAGCGAAGACGGGCGCATGATTTATCCTCCAGTTTCTTAATTAATACGAAATGGGAGAATCGTGTTATCCCTTTCATCCCCATATATTACGACCACAACAATATACCCATCTCGCTCCCTCAAATTATTAAAGTGAGACGTCTTCTGCCGTGATTTAGGAGGGAAAAATTACGACGATATGTTTACTTTAAAAATTTGTTGAACACATAGAGCGATTTATGCTATATTAATATTTAAATTGGCCGTATATCACGGGTAATTTAAATGATCATTATTATAGTTCGATGGTCTATGCATTAAAACAAAAAAAAAAATACTACAAGGGCCTGTTTCACCACATTCTGATAAAGTGGTGAATAGGTTATTTACAACTTTTTTGACAGATTCTCCATACCTTAACAGCTGTCAAGTTAAGTGGTGGATAGTCGAGGGTCGTCGTACGTCTTCGTCTCGAGGGTCGAGCGTTTGGAGTCCCGCCACAAAGTCAATTTTAGCTCCTTTGTGGTGAGGGTCCCGACGCATCATCTACCGACCTTCGAGAAGGAGAAGTTCTGGCCGATTGGAGTCGTCTACAGGAGGTTCCGAGGACGACTTCCGATTTCCGAACACGTCGCGCTCAACGTCGCAGACAATACGTGTTTAGTGTTTAGTGCTTAGTGTTAGTTTTAGTATAAGTATATTAGTCCATAAGGTATATATAATATGGGCCAAGATGCCTGATTTAAATAAATAAATAAATAAAAAATAAAAATAGTTTATTCGGCACTTATCACGAAGTGGTGAAACAGGCCCTAAGAATTTTGATCATTTGGGTAAATCTGTATTATTTGAGACCATAATAACATTAATTTCAACTAACTAGATGACGCCCGCAACTCCGTTGCGCCAAAAATGCGCTGAAACCGTACAATTTTCCGAGACAAAAAGTATCCTATGTCCTTTCCCGAGAGTCGAGAGTCTAAGTACCTTAGTAAGTACAAAATTTCCACAAAATGGATTTAACACTTTTAGACCGGGAGATGGTGACACAAAATTCTTGGTCATTTCGTTTGGAAAAAAAAAACACTCCTTTGCAGTGGTATGGCGGCCATTGGAAACTGTCGGAAAAGTATGGCAAGATGATTTTCGTAAATGGCTACTCGACGATGATTAGCTATGAAATAATTAGCCTGGTACAAATGGCTGAATTGTTTTATTAAAATTAATGTATTCGCGTCGGTATGGCGGGCTGTAAGACACACCCGAGAAATATGGCATTACGCCACCGCCTACTTCTTTTTTTTTCGACTATCTGAAAATACAAGCATTTTTGTGGAACAAATCGTTCGACACTTTAGTATGGAGGTGAATTGCTTATCGTCACTTGGCGATTTTTAAACAGACATTTAAATTTAAACTGTACTTAAACCGTACCGTCGAAATTCATAAGCAACCAATCTTATTTAAAATATGAACTTTTAAAAACAAAATTATCTTTACATCAACAAGCCCGTAAATTAAAAATTCATATGAATGTAATTAAAATGCATAATGTACCCAATTAAGAGGTCTGGTACCCTATCGAGACATCTTGATCCGGCTTTTGACCCTAAGGACTTTTAAAATATTCTCTATTACTAATGCCGTAAGGGTGAGAAACTTAAACGTAGCTTAGTTAAGACCGAATTATTTTTGAAATGACCTTTATTGCAAATTCCATAAGGGTGAGAAAATCAGAGCTCTGTCGTGTCGCGTGTCGTGACACAGATTAAACATAGTCACGATGACTTAAACCATAGACAAGTGGTTTATATTAATAAATATATAGAACAACAAGCCAAGCGCGAGTTGTGCATGTTACAAAATTTGAACAGCTACTTAACTGCTCAGAGATTATTAATCGTTACTTACCTTTATTTGAATGAAAAGATTAACAGGAAATTGAAGGAGTTCAAGTCAAAATCTTCAAATAGATGTTATGTAATTACTAGTTGACGCCCGCAACTCCGTTGCGCCAAAATTTTCTATCGTCCTTTCCCCGGACAAGTACACTTTTCAGCAAAATTGGTTCAGCGGTTTAAGCGTGAAGAGGTAACAGACAGATAGATAGATACTCTCTGACGACCTCTGTGGCTCAGTTGGTGGGCTGTTGGTAGCTCAAGCCGGGGGTCGCGGGTTCGAATCCCGCCGACGGAACAAAAAAATCCTGGGTCATTGATGTGTATTAAATATTTGTGTCATATAATAAAAATCTTAAATACCCGTTGTCTGGTACCCGTAACCCTTCAGGTACTTACCATGGGGCCAGACTGACGTGGTGTGAAGCGTCCATAGAAAAAAAAACTTTAGCATTAATAATATCAGTATGTATTAAAAGCTGTGGCCGTTTTTACCTTACCAACATCCATATCCATACTAATAATTATTATAAATACGAAAGTGTGTCTGTCCGTCTGTCTGTCTGTCTGTATGTCTGTCTGTCTGTTACCTCTTCACGCTCAAACCGCTAAACCGATTTCGCTGAAACTTGACATGGAGATACTTTGAGCCCCGGGAAAGCACATAGGATACTTTTTGTCCCGTAAAATGTACGGTTCCCGCGCGATAAACGAATTTTGGCGCAACAGAGTTGCGGGTATTAATTAATTAATAATATAAATATAAAAATAGTTTTCTTTTCTTTTTTTAAATAATAGGAAAATAAAACAATTTAATTTCTAAATTCATAATTTATTTCATTAAGAGTCCTTTAATTTACCCAAATTATTATTTTATTAAATTTAAATTCTTTTCAACTCTTTACGTAAATAATATTAAAATAATTAAACATCAAACATTTAAATAAATCATTTACTTATATTATTTATACAACAAGTACCTAAATTAATAGAAAATATCAGTAAAGCACAATACTTATCTTATTTCTCTAGTTGCTCCAGTCTCTCGTCACTAACTAAACTTATTCGCTATTGACTCGTTTTTATACCATCCAAACGGATATTAACAGTTGACAGTCTTAATATTAAATAATAATTACAGAATCTATAAAATATTTCCGGTATATTACCGGAAGTATTTTATTCCGGAAGTATTTTAAGCAATACTTTAAAAATTAGTAAATACATCGGTAAAATGTAACAAATATTCTATAATAATAATCTTATTTTTATGTACATTAAATAAGTTACTAAAACAATAATTAACTTTAATAAAACATTAATCAGACTAGCGGAAATATTTTATACCGGAAGTATTTTAACTATTTGTAAAACCTGTTAGAAAAATAAAGCAACCTAGTAAAATAATGTCATTTTAGATTTATCATTAATTAATTATGACATCAAATATTAGAATACTTATTTAAAAATTATTATTTTTATATAACATTTGAATATTTCTAATTCTAATCAACTAAGGTTTTAAAAATACGGTTTAGTACATAATTATGTATTTATTATATATTTTATTATTATTATTTATTTAACACGGGCGTCATCTAGTCAAAACTATAAATTCAAACGCACCGAAAGGTGCAAACTTAAAAAGTGTAATACCCAACGTCCACCATATGTTCCAACCGAACCCCAATATGGCACGCGTCATGGTATATCACCACCCCATAGCGCCCCAATACACCCCATAACATTACCCACTCTAAACAGTTGGTTAAGCCTATGGATATAACGATATTTCAATTGACTCTTAAAATCTCATATTACTAAACCGATTTTGATGTTTCGTATGAACTATGGATGGGGATACTTAGGCCCGTATAAATAGTTGGCTCTCATCAGTAAAAGAGCGCTTAAAATGTGTTTTCAGTTGCTATCCTTATTAATAAACCTCACTTGGGTACAGCTTTTGAGTGCCATTGATCAAGTGAGTGAGCACGTATTAATAAACCAAAATCTTGCACTCAACTGTACTGTCAAACTGTCGCTTGAGCGGGCGACGTATAATACTTCAGTCGGAATTTCCAGGAATTGCTATTGTATTCTATTGTTGTCGCGATCACCGGTGCTCGCGCGGTGCCTGAAGGATTAATAAACGAAATCTTGCACTCAAGTGTACTGTAAAACTGTTGCTTGAGTGGCTAATTCTTGAGTGTGGGCAGACCTTGACTTAAGCGCGCTCAGGGATACCAATTTAGGGATTTTTCCCACAATTAGTAGAAAAATACCATCTTAGGGATACCATCGTAGGGATTTTTCCCACAATTAGAAGATAAAAAAACTTATTTTACGAGTATTTTCTGGGATATTGAATGCTTACTTTTAAACATAAAATTAATATACCAAGCTGTTAAGTGCGAAAATCTATTTAAAACGAATTTACAGTGTATAATATATTTTGACCTTAGCTCGGGGTAAGGGTAGTCATCACTTTACATTATTCTGTTCTATTCACTAATAAATACAATACATACAATAAAATATTTAAGTTAAGAAATTACAGGTTTAATGCCAACGTAAGGTTATATTCATAATATATTGCCTAATGCCTTCGTCATCAGTAGATGAATTAGTAAGATTGACTTGCTCTGTGCTGAAAAGTCAGTTTCTAACTATTATAGTCCAAAAGACACAATTGGGATGGATTTTATTTGATAAATTCTTTAATCTTTTCAAACACCACAAGTTAAGTATAAGGTAGGGATTATAAAAAACAAAATAATCTTTTACGTAATCATTAGGTATCTTTATTTTTAACTAGGGTAAATGACTAGTAGATTGGACAGTACTAGTCATTGGAAAAAGCACAAAACCACCATATTTATTAATGTTGCTTTAAAAACTGACTGTTTTTCTTTAAAAACTGGCGTTCTTTTACTTTAAAAACAGGAAATTTTTAAAGCAACATTAATAAATATTGTGTTTTTCTGCTTTTTCCAATGACTGGTACTGTCCAATCTACTAGTCATTTACCTTAGCATAATATAATAAATCATAATATTTTAGAACTACAAAACAGTCATATCTATACATTATACAAAACAGTATAACTAACTACACACTTTGTGTATCTTTGGCTCCTGCACTAGACTGAGCGTGCCTTCAGATCACTAATATTTTATTTAAATTATAAAAAACAAAACAACTTCTTAGCCACAGAAACAAAACAAAATATTTAAAGTATCTATTAATAGAAAATAAAAAAAATTAATATTTAAAGTATACACTGTGTCTGTGTTATAAAGTTCTAAAGTAAAGAAAAAAGGTAAACTTTAAACTTCAATTATTGTTAATTAAGTTGGATGTAGAAGGTCCAAAGAATATTTCACATAACTTACTGAAAGATACAAATGGATCAATGAAACTTCAGAGCTGGATATAAGTAGTTACAACTACATAGAGTTATGAATAACATCATCTTGCCAAGATCTTATGGTTAGAATTAGATAAACTCACACAGCTTTGTGTGAGCTGTTGATTAATATAATCTATAATTTTGCTAACAAAATTACTACTAAGTTTATTACGTATTCAAAAATTTGTTTATGATACAATAAGGTAGAAAGATAGATAGAAAATTCTTTATTTGTACAAACTAAACTAAATTACAATTTAAAATAAAATAATAGGTATAGGAATACATGTAACGTACAAACAGGCGGTCTTACCGCTGAAAGCGGCTTAAATAAAAGACAGTGTCAAATCTTTTATTGTTACCAGTAGAAAGTTGTACATATATTTTGACGACCTCCGTGGCGCAGTGGTGAGCACGTTGAGCACAAGCTGGAGGTCGCGGGTTCGAGTCCCGCCGACGGAACAAAAAGTTTATAAAGTTTCTGGGTCATGGATGTATATTAAATATGTGTATCATATAATAAAAATCTTAAATATGTATAGTATAAAAGTATGAAATATATTTCCGTTGTCTGGTACCCGTAACACAAGTCCTTAGGTACTTAGCACAGGGCCAGACTGACGTGGTGTGAAGCGTGTTTGAATTGTTAGTTGCTGATTTGGGGTGATTGATTGAGATATCAATATCAACTGCAATGCTCCTGATACTAAACTATTAATTAGTTATCATCCTAAGTTGCTGATCAGAGTTTGAGAGGATATCAACCAAATAGCGTCTTGAGATGAATTTTGAGAGCCAACTATTTATACGGACCTAAGAGACGATTTAATTATTCTATGCTTTGAGGGACGGGAAGACTCAGATGAACGGCTTAAACTACTAAACGGATATGATGTTTGTTTAAGATTTTCTTATCAAGAAAATGTAGTAATATTCCACGTGACGAACTTTATTTTATAAAATAAGGGACCGTTTGCTCGTTTGCCTCCTAACTTTTTAAAAAAGATGTTTCGTCTTGTTTTAAATAAATTGTAAGCCTTCGCCTATTTCAACGATTAACTAAAGCAAAGTTAACGTTAAAAGAAATCATTCTCACTACATTTTTGTGTTGTTACATAATTATTTCAAGAATGGCTAACTACGAGTTCGTGAGGTTTAACTATTAAGTTAAACTTAACCGCGGTGTAATATTATCGAGAATTACCTAACCGGGGTATTGTGATTACAAAAATTCCTTACGGAAAATTAAAGATTTAACGAGGTTATAACTATAACTATGATCATAACCAGTAGAGAAGTCACAAAATTATAAATGAAAAATTAGCTAAGTGCGAGTCGGCCTCGCACGCGATGAGTTCCGTTAATACCAAAAATAGGCAAAAAAATGTATTTTTGTATGGGAGTCCTCTTTAAACATTTAATTTATTATATTTGTTGTTATAGCGGCAGCAGAAATACATAATCAGTGAAAATTTCAACTCTCTAGCTATCACCGTTCTTGAGTTACAACCCGGAGACAGACCGAAGGACAGACGAACATTGAAGTCTTAGTAATAGGGTCCCGATTTTTACCCTTTGGGTACGGAACCCTGAATTATTTTAAAACGGGCTTTGGCCCACCACACATTCCCAGCACTGTATCTCCTGTGTCGCCAGGATCGACAGCGGTATCCAACCACGAAAACCCTTTGATATGATCTCAGGGAGCCCGAGGGATATGCTAAAGTTGTCTTGGGACCCACAACGAAATTAATCAGAAGAAAATAGGAGGAGTAGGAAGAAATTCCAGATTCCCTTCCCATATAACGCGGGAGACGAAACAAAGTTGCAGTGACCGAAAGTCAAAACCGGCCAAGTGCCGCCAAGGCCACGCGAAATATAGCGTTCCGTAGTACAAGTAGTTTTTTAATTTTTGTATGGTCAATTAAAGTACATTTATAACGTGTTTTACACTACTAACAACAATAATCTTAGTTACTTTTAAATGAATTTGAACGAAAAGTTCCTTTATACTTCGCCGAATACATTTTTTTAGTTGATCGACTATTACTCAATAACTTATGAAGTCTTCTTAGCCGTGATAGTTTTCCTTTTAAATTCAGCATATTTCCTACTCCCGTACTTATCCAGAAGCTACCGTTTAGCTGGTAGAATTGGGGGACGGGGGGGGGGTCACTGGACTATAACGATTTTTTCCACTTTAAAACTTAATATTTCACAAACGGATCCCTGAATCGGAAATACTCATAATATTTTTAAAAAACCTATCCAACGACACCCGACACGATGGGGTGAACGCGAAAAAAATTATTCATCGCCGCTTGATGTGTAGAGAAGGTACCATATTTTTTAAGATTTCATGTACCATTTTTTCGGCATCATTAATATGTGCATTCATGCCAAATTACAGCTTTGTAGGTTTCTGAGCAAAACCGCAGACAGACAGACAGACAGACAGACGGACAGACGGACGGACAGACCGAAACTATAAGGTTTCCTTGTTGATTACGGTACCCTAAAAACTGAAGGGGAAGGACCACTGGAATCAACGATTATAATAATATTAGTGATTACTAAGCTAGAGCTAATTTATTTTATTGTGTTAGGGCCGGGACACAAAAACACGTAAAAAACCACGGCACGGCGTCGTAGAAACTCGCGTAGAAATTCAAGAGCGATTCAAGGCGTCGTACGGCGCCGTGCCGTGGTTTTTTACGACGCGCGTCGGCGCCGTACGACGTCGTACTACGTCGTGCCGTGTTTTTGTGTCCCGGCCCTGTTGCCAATAATAAATTTATTTATTGTGACAAAAACGCTTGAAGGCATAGCGCTGTCGATGAGATCTACGTAGAGAAGCTTCTTTTTATTTACTGTTGCTACTGCTGTACTGTAGGTGCTATTATATAACTTTTATTATTTTGTTTTCTTTTACCATTGACTTGAAAATTACAAGACCAATTTTCATAAAATCTAGCACTGATTTATTGTAATCGTGTTATAGAATAACCTTTAGAGATACATTTTTTATAATTGTTACTGATGTTACAATTAAACTTATCTTAAAAGGTAGGTACTTGTTTTCTCAGTACATTAAAGACAATAAGTACTTTACTAGAGACATTTTAGAAGTATAATATAATTATTACTTCATTTTACTTTATTGAGCTGCCAAACCTATATCTCTTTATATCGAGTGATAAAACAATCCAAAGAGCATTAATACCGTTGACTTTTAAATATCAGTAAGCCATTTCTCCGATGTGGCATAATAATTACATTCTATAAGTTAAATAAATCGTCCAGGTGGAACTGGCAACACTTTATAAGGATAAGAAGTGTTTAATATAATATTATACAAAAAATAAAATGATAATTCTGTAGGGTAGGTAGTATGTGTGTTCTAAATATATTATAGAGCTCACTGTTAAGCCCCGTATTCACTTTGATTAGTAATAAGTGCAAGTGATTAGTGCAGGTGATTAGTAATCAGGTAAAAGTACGTGTGGACAGCGACTGATTAGTGCAATTCCTTTGATTTCTACTAATCACTAATCTCTTGAACTAATCACTTGCACTCGCACTAATCAAAGTGAATACAGACCCTTAAGAGAAGTAGCGCTGAAAATAACTTTTTTATTTGTGTACTAGTTGATGCCCGCAACTCCTTTGCGCCAAAACTCGTTTATCGCGCGGGGACCGTACATTTTTTCGGAACAAAAAGTATCCTATGTCCTTTACCGGGAATCAAAGTATCTCCATGCCAAATTTCAGCAAAATCGGTTCAGCGGTTTGAGCCTGAAGAGTAACAGACAGAGAGACAGACAGACGGACACACTTTTGCATTTATAATATTAGTAGGTATGGATGATTGGTACTTACTACTTACTTTGTAGGCAGTAGTTTAGCAGTTATAGAGCACACACATAAAATATTATAATATAGTTCGCTGTGTAAATAGAAGCGCTAAAAGAGTTATTTTTTTATTTTATGTAAGGTTAGTACTTAGTAGGCAAGAGCTTAGCCGCTAGGACGGCACTTACATAAAATATAGAGTGCTTTTAAATCACTTCCTTTTGGCTTCATCATATAAAAATGTCACTTTTCAATTCAAGTATTTGCTATCGGTGTCGCCATTTTGACAGCAGTTTCAAATGCTACCAAACAAGTAACAACTCAAAAGAACTTCAGATTTTTGTGAAGTTCAAGCAGCTGTCACTCCGTTTACCTACCAGCGTTAATTTTCAATTCCCAAACTAAGCAAAATACGATGACATTGAGAGGCTTAAATGTAAAAAGCTTTCTCTCATTTGATACTTTCAAAGTTTGACATGAGAGAAAGCTTTGTATACCTGTAAGATAACATAATATTGTCATGGAAAAAACCGGCATGAAACAGCGCTTGCGCTGTGTTTCGCCGAGTGAGTGAGTTTACCGGAGGCCCAATCCCCTACCCTATTCCCTTCCCTACCCTCCCCTATTCCCTTCCCTTTCCATCCCTACCCTCCCCTATTATCCTATTCCCTCTTAAAAGGCCGGCAACGCACCTGCAGCTCTTCAGATGCTGCGAGTGTCCATGGGCGACGGAAATTGCTTTCCATCAGGTGACCCGTTTGCTCGTTTGCCCCCTTATTTCATAAAAAAAAACAAACTAACTGCCGCACTTAGAGACGAATATTAATTACTTAACTGTAATTAAATAAAGAGTTTGACAGCTAATGTTTGGGGCTAATGTCACAATCTTCATTTAATTACAGTAACTAAGTGATTAATATTCATCTGTGAGTGCGGCAGTAAGTATTTTAATTATACGGATTTCTAAAATGTCAGAGGAATACTTAATCAAACAATACTCTATTGTTTGAGATAAAAACGCGTATCATAGAGTCGTTGTTTTTCTATTCAGAAGATGATAAAGGTGTTAAAGACATTAAAGATAATGAATGTCTAAAATATGAATTTTTCAAATTTATCATCAGGTACATTAGACATTCTGTGCGGCTAATCCATAGTATCTAATATTACTACTGAAATACTTACACTGTATACTAATTACTATCTAATTAACTAGATGACACCCGCAACTAGCGCCAAAAGGCTGTTACCGCACGGGAACCGTACATCTTCCGGGATAAAAGTATACTAGGTATGTCTATTCCCGGGACTAAACGTACTTAGCTCCATCAGCTCCATACTAAACAGCGGTTTGGGCGTAAAGAGGTAACAGTCAAATATCGCATTTATAATACCTAGGTTATATTAGTATGGATGTGTACGTGTAAACGTGCGTTATCATAACGCGTTGTTCGCTTGTCATAACAATATTATCTGGATAGAGTACTTATGCAAACTATGTGGTATGTCACATCAGGTGTTCCTCTAATAGAGACATAAAAACGTCGCGTGCGCAGTGTTTAATCAGCACCAGTCATGCTCACTTAATGTGATGATATGCATGGGGATTCCAGGTAGAGAGAGTGACACTCTCTATTTGAAAGTAACAAGTATTGTGATGGTCGTAGAGGCGAGATTCATCTGATGACCCAAAGACAGATAAGCTTAAATTAAATGCCAGAAAAATATGGCCCTCTTGAATATGCGTGGGGATTCCTTAGAGAGGATCTCTATTAGAGAATCTCTATTAGAGAAGAAAAACCTAAGAGAATCTCTATTTGAAAGTAACAAGTATTATGATGGTCGTAGGGGCGAGATTCCTGTGATTTCCCAAAGCCAGAAAAACAACATTAATTAAAAAATGACGTTATTTAATAAACAAAATGTTTGAATGAATGCTGTTCAATGTAAAAATAACTTGCAGCGATGACAAAACTTTGCTTAACATAATATATTATATCAATTTAGAAATTGTAATACGTTGAAATTAACTCGCGTCCGCTTTCGTAAAGTTCTCTTAGAATGATGTGCCTGTTTTACTTTAATCCTTCGATTTTGGATGCTTGGAAATCTATTGTTATTCTATTGTGTCTCGCTCACCGGTGAGCTCTTGATCTATGTCTGTGGGTGAACTCATAAGCCCCATAGGGCTTGATGGGTTAATGCGTAATCAATGTTAAATTATTGCTTATTAAATTTTGTTTGACTTTAATTTATTAACAGAAAATGTATAATGGAATTATATTATTTTAACGAATCATAAAACATCTTTGAGTCTTAATTTTCAATTAAAAATAATATTTCACGAAAAGGCACAACGATAGCGCGATAACTTCTATAGTGACTTACCCGACATTATCGATAAAACCACTCGATTACTTATCAAGATCCTTTGCAAAACGATAAATCGACTTTCTGTTTCTGAAAATACTGTACAATAAAAATAAATACTGGAGTCTAGATGTTTATCGATGAAATAATGATAGATTGAAAATAGGACAACTGGATTTCTATAAATTGTTGGGTTTTGTGATTTATAGTAAAAGGTAGATAGAAGGTACTATAAGCTTAGTTGATATAGTTAGTTTTTATCGGTCAGTTACTATAATAGATACCAACAAAGAGTATACAAAATTAAAAATCGTTTCTTGTCAAACAATATTATTCGTGTGAGTTTTTTTCTCTCGCTAAAAAAAGGGATCTTATTGGCTTAAATTTTTACTAGCTATTTGACCGAGCTTTGCTTGGTATTTGATAAAACACGAATAAAATGACATTTTATAAAAATGATTCCTAGCTTGATCGATTTGTCGCCCCCGAAACCCCCTTATACTAAATTTCATGAAAATTGTTGGAGCCGATTCCGAGATTCCAATTATAATTATAGATATATACAAGAATTGCTCGTTTAAAGATATAAGATTAAAAAACCATCTATATTCTTTATCCTATCTATAGGTACTATCAATCTGAAACTAGTAGAGTTTGATGAAAATTCGCACAGATAATAGGCTACTTTTTATTTACATTTAATTTACAACTTCCGTACCATTTAACGCGTACTCGTTTACATTGCATAATTTTATGGGCACCAATTTTATTCAAGCAGCTTTCGTCTCGATACCAAATGCAATTATAATAATAACCCGTTAATTAGGAATGCATATCGACATCGATAGCCATCGCATTTCGCATCCCTAGCACATGCCCCATGAGGTCAATAATTGGTTGCGCGGTCGAAATGACCCCAGTTGGAATAACGCACCTTTGACTTTGTATTTTTAATCCCTCAGCTGCTGTGCTACATACCGAGAGATGGGATATTCTGACTGGTTTTATGACAAAACTAACTGTAGATATTATCTATAGATCCTCCATCCTAATATTATGATAATTAATAAAGCTAAACATTTTCTTTGTTTGTTTCTTAAGACACGCGGATGTCACGAACCATTGGCCCGATTTTAATGAAATTTGTCACAGATATAGAGAAGACCAGGGGAAAGCACTATAGGCTACCTTTTTGCGAATAATCTACGGTTCGGGGTTCCGCGTTATTTTTTCGCGGAACTACGAGAATATTGTAGTTAGTTACATAGTTATCTTTGTGTCAATTAAAGTCAAACAAAGATAACATATAAATATTATTATATGTGTAAATAGTGTCAATATGAAATTTATATAATGTTGACTGTATTGAGTCTATTTAACATAACTTTTCGACTTTATGTAGCAGACTTTATGTAACAAGTATGGTAGGGACATAGAAATTGCACAATGCTATATACTGAGCCCTTGTTTACTCAGTCATATTTCATAAGGGGTGTGGTCTGGCGACAAATCACAAATCACGAAAATTACACCCCACAGCATCCCTTAGGGTGACGTGGTTATTGCATTCGCTACTTTATGTGGTGAACATAAGGATTAAATTCACGTTTTCTAGTAGGTACCTACTTATAATTTAGAAGCAAGTATCCTGAAAAAAACAATGGTTCAAATTTGAAAAGAACGTAGAGATCAACTACGATAACGTGGCGCGCCCCTCCAAAATTCAAAACGTTTGAAGTGCGTTGTCAAAACGTTTGAAGTGCGTTGTCTTGCGCGGTAGGCTAGTTATGATTAGTTGACCAACAAATTTTGGTAATAAGTGACATTAACTGAAATATTACGTGTACTGTGATTGGTATGTAGTACTTTTTGGTTGTATGTAGTACTTAGTACTACATACAAACTCTTTCATATGTGACGGATGTGACTACACACATTGAAACAGTCATTTGGAGGGGCGCGCCATGTTATCGTAGTTGATCGATGCTTATGTAATTTTATTGTTCCAATTCTGCTATATAAAATCGAAATGAAGTTTTTATCGCTGTTTATAGGATAGGCAGCGCAAAACTTTGAATTGTTAGAAAAAATTAAATTAAAAATGTAATTTTAAAAAATTTCTTCAGTTTCACTGTGCAATATTATTTGATCCGCCATTTCGTTGTTCTACCGACTACTATCTTGTAAATCTTCCATTTTGTCAGTCCATTATTTTCTTTATCCGCCATTTTGTTAATCCAAATTCCAAAATTGTAAATCCGTCATATTTTCGTGAATAATCCGCCTTCCCAATCTGCCATCTTGTAAATTCGCCATCTTGTAAATCCGCCATATTGTTTCAGTGGTGATGCACGCTGACAAGGAGGAGCTGCACCACCGACGCGAGCACTACGACCACGTCATGCCGGATGGCGAGATGTTCCTGCAGGTGAGTATATAGAAATTTTAATCTATTGTAGATACATCTTTTATCGCGGTCTTTAAGCGCGGCGACCAAATCAAGAAATTATGTAACGAAAAAACCTAATACATCGTCTAACGTCGTTTCAGTTCGGCAGACTTCGGCACGGTGTTTGTAAGCGTGCGACTAGACGTATCAGTGTAGACTAGTTATTGCTATGCAATAGCTTTACCGCTTTTTATATAGAAACTAGCTGTCCCGGCAAACGTTGCTTTGCCATATATGTTTGCCATATTATTTTATTGAAGTGACTAAATAAGTATGTCACCATGGCAACGTCAATCGCTATCCCGTCGCACAAACAATGGTCGCCCTCAGTCTAGAGTTGTAATAATTTACTATTATGTATTCAACAAATGCACTTATCAATATATAAAGTACCCAGTAGCCGATTTTCAGACCTACTGAATATGCATATAAAATTTGGTAAAAATCAGTAAAGCCGTTTCGGAGGAGTTCGTGGACTAACATTGTGACACGAGAATTTTATATATAAGAATATAGTGTCGCTATCGAGGCAAACAATAATCCACTAGGTTGTTTTGGTTACAGAGCGAGCCAAACATTTTAATTTGGCTCCAAATCCGCCATTTTAGTTGTTTTTTTTTATACATCCAGTGTCACTCGCATAGCAAACACGAATCTAACGACAAGCCTCCATCAAATAGTTCAGACTGCAATGCACTTATACAAAGAAGTCGCGTCATTTTAATTCTCAATTTATATTTACCATCATCATCATCATCAGTTCACTGCTGAGCGTAGGCCTCCCCAAGGCTTCAACCATTCACTGCCTTCCCTCCAAATCGTCTGTCCAACGAGCTACAGTGCGTCTTACACTACGTTTGGCTTATCGTGGCGGCGTAGGCGTCTATAGATAAGTCTTATATTATTGAAATTCTGTCATTTTAAAAGCTTTTATATTATTCTACCCAGTATTCAAAAATATTTATTCGGCAATGCAATTTTCTAGCAGTGCACATTCTGTTTTTATGCTCTCCAATACTGATATGACTTTTATCCTTCCGATGACGATGTACTATCAGAAAAGTCGATTCATAAGCAGATGGCTGGCCCATGGTCGCGTTTTGTCAAACCCAGCCGACAGATGACGATTAATTATTGAATTGACAAATCCCAACTCATTGGCGTCAGTGCGTCAACTGCCTACGAATCAATTTCTTCGATGGTACAACGATAAGCGACCCCTGATGATGATGCTGCCCAGAAGCCGCCACAAGCTATAACTCAGCCGCTATTGGGCCGCGGTAAATCAACAGCTCGTACATAAATACCGCGCTGCTTCATATTTCACGATTCGACTGCGGCGCGCGAGCTCATTGTTGGACGGCACGTTAAGGATACGATAAGTTGTTATGATTTCTGCGATCTATCTTTGTTTGTTATAACTTACTAGATGACGCCCGCAACTCTGTTGCGCCAAAATTCGTTTATCGCAGCGGAACCGTACATTTTTCCGGGATAAAAAGTAACCTATGCCCTTTCTCGGGTCTCAAAGTATCCCCATACCAAATTTCAGCAAAATCGGTTCAGGGGTTTGGTCGTGAAGAGGTAACAGACAGACAGACAGACAGACAGACAGACGGACAGACAGACAGACAGACAAACTTTCGCATTTATAATATTAGTATGGATGGAAGTATGAATTATGCACCAAAGCTATCTCATTTTAACTCCAATCTTAGCCGTGTAACATATCTAAGGCTATATTAATTTACTTATTAAAATTATCTACATTATTAAATTGGTAGACAAAGTAGTAGATCCAATATTGTCTTCGTTCAGATTTCCTATTTTGACTCAATGTACCTACTCATAAAATAAAGGAAGTCGGTCAAAAAGTGGCTGAACTCTACATACCTTATTGCATAGATAAATTAATAAAATACACATAAACATTTATTTTCACATGTAAATAATACTTGAAAATACAACTATAAATAAATTAATTAAAATAAATTAAAATTAAATTAATTAAATACACATTATAATTAATTTGTGAAACTTGCTTAACATTGTTATTTAATGATTTCAGGCGCTCAACGGCTTCCTTATGATCTTGACGTGTGACGGCGAGGTGTTCTTCGCAACGCACAGCATCGAGAGCTACCTAGGCTTCCATCAAGTAAGTTTCATTATAAAAATAGTAATAGGGACCTAATGGGAAGTAAAACCTTTAGAAAGAAAAATAATTTTCAAAATCGGTCTATATACAGCAAAGTTATCGTCGAACATACAAATAACGGTGGAATAGGCTTTTTCGGCAACAACAAAGTAATATTATGTAAATTTTAATCATTTAAATAAAAGAAAACTTGTGATTTCAGGTATAAAAAATACAATTAATAACATTTAAATCGCGTGTGCATTCAATTACAATTTGTACGTAAATTATTATTTTGTGTCGATAAATCATGTTAAATCGGCAAAACGTCTTGTAACGTGTCAGTCGGACGGCATGACAATGGAAACGGGGAAAATTAGTAATTCGAATGAAATTAATGTCTTTTTTTTCTTTTTACATTTTTTATACAATAATTATTCATATCTAACGACATTCGGGATTTTAATTCGCCGTTTTATTTTAATGCGATCGTATAATCGAATCGAGTACGAGTTCGATGACTAACGATATTTAGTGACTGGTACCTTTAAATTTATGTAGGTTATTTTTTTTTTGAGATAATTTCAATGTAAAATTAATGTGTAAGTTTCATACAAGATTTGCCAGGCTATATAATATTTCTGACCTCTTGAATCTTGATTCTACAAATTCTAAAGTGTAGTATTCTAAGTAGTAGAGATCAACTACGATAACATGGCGCGCCCCTCCAAAATTCAAAACGTTTGAAGTGCGTTGTCTTGCGCGGTAGGCTAGTTATGATTAGTTGACCAACAAATCTTGGTAATAAGTGACATTAACTGAAATATTACGTGTACTGTGATTGGTTTAATACTTACTACATACAAACTCTTTCATAAGGATGTAACTACACACATTGAAACAGTCATTTGGAGGGGCGCGCCATGTAGTTGATGTCTAGTCAACTACTAGTGCCTTCGTGGTCTAGAGATTTGACTTTTTGAGTGTTAATCAAAGGTTGTGAGTTCGATGCCTACGTTCGAATGATGTTGATTCCAAGTTAGGAATACCCAGGTTGAGCAACTAATCGTCTGAAAAGAAATAATTGGGTTAATGAGATTAAAAGGTGCTCTTGCGCATGGGCGCCGGCAGAAATAATTCCCAAGGGGTGCAGATTTTAGTTTACTTTCTTTTCTTTTCTGTTTTCTTTTTACGAACAACAGTGACCGTCTATTTACGTCAACAGAATACATTTAGTGCCGTAACATCACGAATTATCTTTGTACGGCGTGGTATTTTGGGTTACAAAATGCTTTTTATTTCAATAATTCCTGTTGATCCCGAGATTCCCAAGGGGTGCAAGTGCACCCCCTGGCACCCCCCTGCCGGCGCCCATGCTCTTGCGTACTGACTACTGCGTATACACTACACAGCCTACATTACACCACAGAGCATGAAAAGCATGATTTTTTAACCATTGAAATAAATTAATCCTATACAATTAGGTTACATTTCTTTTAAAAGGGCTGATGATGATGATGCTCGAGTAATATTAATAATTTAAATTCCCTCTATACCTTTTATTGTAATAAAATGTACAGTCGGCGCAATAATTTCATAACAAATGGCGGGCATTACCGGAATTGTCCTAATTTCGGTAACAACAAGACTTCCGCGTTTGTTGTCACGAAATGTTACCCGACCGTACACTCGGACAAGTAAATTAAATAATTATTATTTAATTATTGAAATTAGATACTAATCATATAATTGTTATTAAAATTATGTATTAATTTTGTCATTATTTTTAAATTGTATAACGAGTTCTCTGTAAAACGTCGTAGTGAACCTGCCGTGATAAAATCGGTCCTACTTCCTTTCCGGGGTATTTCAGATTGAATAACAGGCCATTTAGCCGAAACTTTTTCGTTTTCGCTTCGTTATAGAATCGCCGATCAAAATGTGTGGAATTGACATAAGACGAGTCGAACGTCAACGTCATATTAACGAACGCTATGTCAATTCCATACATTTTCATCGGTGATTCTATAACGAAGCGAAAACGAAAACATTTTGGCACACCAACCAGTTCAGAAGCTTAGGTGAAGAGGTAACAAATATACAAGTTTCGCATTTATAATGTCTCTGGATTTCTAATTTTTAAAACGAAACTTGCAATGACACACGAAAGCTTACAGCGGTTAACGGTGTACAATTTGACCAAAATGAATAAAATTATTTCTATAGCAGTCAAAACAGTATCGTCTTGTTAGTAATGTATTCTTTTATTATTTCCTATAATATTTCCTTATGTCAGAATTTAAGAAATACAAGTTTTCTCCCCGGCCTAGTTTCTGAACTAGCAATATAGGCATGTTAACTTTTCCGAAAGTTTCTTTGATGACCAATTCAGAAAAATATTTTTTCAGTTTCATTTTATTTATTTCATTAGTTAAATAGAGCTATATATTTATGTTATCCAAAGTCGCATTAAATTAAGTTGTACTGCTTTTTATACGATAACTGTACTTGCGGACATTAAAAATAATAATTAGTTAGATAAGGGCTAAAGGCTTAGTTATCAAGTTCACAGCACGACCGCAGATATTGTTTATTTATTCCCTTCTGGGCTAATTAGGGGCATGCAAACATTCCTCTTTTTATAATAATCATCATAAACAGTTTAGTAGTTCAGAAGTAATTTAGTGCAAACGTAAATAAATAATTACTGTAGTCATAATAACAGAAAAATAAGTTCTGCAGCGTAAAAGACGAAGGGGCGATTCAGAACGCAACGCAGACACACTTTTCTAAATAAATATGGATTTGACAAATGTGCAAGACATCTCACGCAATTGAAATCTGTCAAATCCATGCAAATTTATGCCGCGCCTCGCCTCGTCGCGTTGCGGTCTGAATTGACTCTAACTTGACGACCTCTGTGGCTGATTTGGTGGGCTGTTGGTGCTCAAGCCGGAGGTCGCGGTTTCGAATCCCGCCGAAGCAACTAAAAGTTTTCAAAGTTCCTAGGTCACGGATGTGTATTAAATATATTGTGTAATGTGTATCATATAATAAAAATCTTAAATATATGTATAGTATAAAGTATTAAATATATTTCCGTTGTCTGGTACTCGTGGCCGTAACACAAGTCCTTCCCACTGTTAAAAAAGCGTGGGAAATACTAAGGCACGTTACAATAACGCCTACACACGTGCAAGCTATGACCGGTCATGGAGGATTCGCAGCATACTTGTATCGTTTCCACCTTAAAGATAGCCCCTCTTGCATTTGTGACCCCGCAAAGGACGAGACAATATTCCACCTGCTCATTGAATGCCCAAAGTTTGGTAGTTACAGATCTGACTTAGAAATACAACTGGAAATGGAGCTAAGTCAGGCAACCCTCCCTACCATCATGGAGGAAAAAGCCACTAGAGAACCGTTGATGGTATTCATTAGCAAAGTTGTCTCCAGTGCAGCTACAGCAAATGGCTCAACGTTATACACAGGCCACAACAAATTAAACTATTCACCAAGGCGGGTAATAACAAACACATCAAAATAACACACACGAAATCAAACACAACGCACACGAGCACAAACCCCAACGTCCATACAGACACACATCAGACCAACCCACAGGGCAGGAGAAATACACGCGCCAACATAATCACAGGCGCACACAGAAATGCAACGGGCAGTTTCAACCGCAACTGTAACACAGCCGACCCTAGAACAAACCCAACAATTACTAGCCCGCGGACAAAATGGGGAACCGAAAATTAAATTAAGGCCGATCCCTCTCTTTATGTCAAATCCAACGGAAACATTGGGTATAACATACAGCCGTCTTAGCACTCCCAACCACGTCAACATCTCACCGGGACTAGCAGCAATCCTAAACGGGAGTACATCAAAAACGAACATGAAAATGAGCAAATATTTAGCTCTCCCAACATCTAACTTCGCTGGCCAACCATGCAGAATACTGCAATCAGACACCAAAACGATAATAGTATTCGAATGGGACGCGCAAACAGCATTTGAACGGGCATGTTCGTCTTTGAAGGAGTTGGGAGCAATGGGGATAAGACACAGTACCACCCCACGCATAATCAGCGTAGACGCCATGTTACTGGGACAGGACAAAGGCAGGGCTGCAAATTACTATGGAATAGTAAAAGCCTCAGAACATCATGAGATAATCGTCTACGAGAACAGAGGGGTTGACCTAAGCTTCCTCAAAAAGAATCGTGACGATCAGCCAGCAGCGCCCCAACCCAGCAACGAGGCGAACTCATCCTCCGCAAGTGAACGACTCCAAGCATCACGGGAGAACAAAAAAGAGGATGAGAAAGAGAGGGATAAAAATGAAATTAAGAAGTCTCAAAACTCAATGGCCAAATTAAAAGCGTTTGTGGGCTCCATCAAAAAAGTACTTCGTCGTGAAAAAATTGACATGATCGAGGATAAAAACACCCTTTCTCGGATCAAGGCTTCATCACAAACAAATCGGCAGGCTTTAGCAATGGAGGCTTTTTTGAGGGAACCATCTACATAAAAACCAGCAAATAAAAACAAAAGATATAGGGCTGATCTCGGGCAAGTGCTCCCGCCAAAACTCAGACTGGCCCAGAGCCCCGAAGATCACACAATAAATGCCTTCCTCGAGTTCCAGGCGATAATAAGAGCAAATAAGACCATAAAGCTCTTGACCTGCAATAAGATCATGCAGGCCTATCAGCGAAAAAATCAAAAGCTGTTAGAAGTGAGACTCGAGGATGCAAAGGCTGCCATATACGACAATGTCACCTCCACAATAATTGCCGGGGCGATGACAGGGCAGTATATGGCGGCACTAAGCGCCGATTGTGGGTTCGTGGTTCTGGACGAGGATGAGACAAAACGCACGGGAACACTCAAATTCATAACAACATCTGAGGATCCAATAGTGGTAATAGCGGAATGTACCAGAATAATGCTGGAAGACAGGATACTAGAAATGGCAGAAGTCCTATCTGGGGACCCTGAATCCAGCATGAACTGGGACATATCCGCGAAACCCATCAACTACTCGTGGGTCAATGGGGTTCCTGGATGTGGGAAGACAACTTGGATCATTAATAACTTTAATGAGGAAACGGACGTTATAATAACAACGACGATCGAAGCAGCCGAGGATCTAAAGCAAAGGCTATCGCTACGAACTGGCAACAAGGTTAAAGATAAAGTTCGTACCATGGCCTCTTTGCTGGTAAATGGGACAAAAGGAGCCTACAAAAGGTTAATAGTTGACGAGGCCCTCATGAACCATTTCGGCTCAATCGTCATGGCGAATCAGTAAACAGGCGCCAACGATGTCATCCTCATTGGAGATATTAACCAACTTCCGTTTATAGAGCGTGAAAACCTCTTTAAACTTAATTACACTCGTCCAAACTTGGTAACCAGCATCACCCAGGAGTTGTCTTGCACACACAAGAGCCCTATGGATGTGTCATACGCCCTAAGCATGGTCTATAATAACATCTATTCATCGAAGGAAATTCTGCGGTCCCTAAAGCTAATTAAGTATACAGGAGCGAGAATACCTAAAACGATCTAAATATCCTGGATCTTGTCCACACACAGGAGGAGAAACCAGCCCTCACTAGTACAGGCTATGGATCGGGAACGGACTCTCGCGTCCTCGCAATCCATGAAGCTCAGGGATTAACGAGTCCTTCGGTGATCATCATACAGACCAAGTCCCGAAAGCTGGCAATCCATGACAGCGTTCCTCATGCAGTCGTAGCTATATCCCGGCACACTAACACCTGTGTCTATTACACTGACACTGACGGAGACGCTGTGGCAAGCTTCATAAAAAGAACCACGGAGGTGCCAACCGAACACATAAAAGATTACAACATAAAAATGGCTATAAAAGACCGGAACGATAAAGTCCTAAGCCACATAGCCTGGCGTGACCTGTGATTCTCAGAGATCGGCAAAAATAAATTCCAATTAATAAAACATAAAACGTAAACCTTATAATATAACACTAATATTATAATTATGTAATTTTTATATTTATTTATTATATGTACATATGTATACATCATATTATATATAATCTACTCTGTTATAAAAAAATAAAAAATAAATAAAAAGGTCGATGGCGTGATGGACTGCAATTAATTAAAATTAATAATACTATATCAAATATCCTTGGTACGAAAAATCTAAATAATAAAATAACAAAAAAAGGGATATGGGCGAACAGCCCATAGACGGCCCCAATTTTATAATAAAAAAAATAAAAAAAACACAAACACAAGTCCTTCAGGTACTTGCCACGGGGCCAGACTGACGTGGTGTGAAGCGTCCATAGATATTATTATATTATAACTGCTGCACTCAGAGACGAATATTCATTACAACTGCAACAAAGCGAAAAGTTTGACAGATAAATTATTATAGGTAGCGATCAACTACGATAACATGGCGCGCCCTTCCAAAATTCAAAACGTTTGAAGTGCGTTGTCTTGCGTGGTAGGCTAGTTATGATTGACCAACAAATCTTGGTAATAAGTGACATTAACTGAAATATTACGTGTACTGTGATTGGTTGAATACTTACTACATACAAACTCTTTCATAAGGACATCCTTATGAAAGAGTTTGTATGTAGTACACACATTGAAACAGTCATTTGGAGGGGCGCGCCATGTTATCATAGTTGATGTCTATATTGAAATAATTAATGTTATTGTTTTCCAAAAACACTTGCACATGTCTATGTTATTGCCTTAGTTACTTCAATTTTATACATTCTTCATACGCATAAATGCAAAAACCGGCTAAGTGCGAATCGGGTTTTTGCCTGAAGGCTCCGTATAAAACACTATAAAAAAGGGGGCCTCACTTCGATTCTTATTTTAATACTAGATGACCCGGTGTACTTAGTATCACTTTCCTCCTAATATTCAAAACTTTCCCCAGACTTCTACGAATATTTCAAGACTCAGGTCAAAACGGTTCAGCCGTTCTCGAGTTTTAGCAAGACTAACAAAATTTAAAATTCATTTTTGTGATTGTAGATTATTATATATAGGTAGATTGATATTTTGTAAAATATTCAAAAGCAGACTAAAAATTAAAACTAATTTTATTTTTAGTAGTGAGTGGTGCCAGACGTACGGACATAAAAACTGCGATCATTAACAAGGAACCCCACCGTATAGGTACGGAACCCTAAAAACGCGTTATTCATCAAGGAGCATGTGGCCATTTTCTGACCATGTAAAATTAAATACCAATTACAATGTCAAATAATTTATTTTATCAAATAAATTCAAGCCTGAATTATTGTATGCAGCTGCTCGCAAATGAATGCAGAAAAATAATCGAGAGTGTTACAATCGAAATACTTATCTACCGGTACTAAATAATACTTGAAATATCATTTGATATAGAATATGTATGTTATGACAACACTGTGATCCTTATGTCAAATTTAACTTTAACAATATTCGGTGGCGGTTAATGGCGTCATTTTATATTGTTAAAATTTTACAGTCGATTTGACATTTTGTTATATTAGTAAAAGTAAGTTGGTGCAAGCCTCTCCAGTAAAATATAGTCTAAACTTTAACTGAAAGCTACGCCAATTTATTAGAAGAAAAGACCTCAACGATATAATTTATAGTATAATTATTATAACTCTTTAGACAAAGAATAATATAAGATATGGGAATCGTAAAGAAAAATATATTTATTATACACATAGGTACCGTAAAGTTTATTATAATATTTTGGTATGACGCTATCAGTATTAAGTTACCAAGTAGGAATTTCCACCACTAAGCATTAAACTAGAATATTCCTAACAAAAACCATAAGCTCCTAGCATAATTAATTAAAACCATTTAGCATTTTCCATTGGTATGCAAACAACCAAAAGCAGACATGATAAAAACTTGGCGACGACCCCCCCAGGGGGTGAAAAGGGGAAAACACCCCCATTATACCACCCCCAAGCAGTAAACTTTTCCTTCGCAATCGTAAATAATTTTTATTTTCCTTTTATATTAACTTTTCGAATTATTGCTGTGTCAAAGGTTGTACATGTTTCTTTGAAAGTTGATAGGAATTATTCTAGCTTTTGGTATTTATGCCATATCAGCTATATGAGTAGATTGTGCTTTCTTTTGTTTTAAGACTAAAGCTTAGAACAAACCTACGCGTCAGTGACAACTTGACGCAACTTGACGCTCCGTCACAGACGCGTAGGTTAAGCCCTGGTTTATGTGATTAAGCCTCAGCTTTAGAAAATGTTCCATTGAATTAAATTTAAATTAACAGATTTTCGTCAAAAGGCTGTTTTATAGGAGGTTCTATCTCTATTATGAATTTCAAACTAGATGACGCCCGCAACTCCGTTGCGCCAAAATTCGCTTATCGCGCGGGAACCGACCATTTTCGGGGATAAAAACTATCCTATGTCCTTTCCCGGGAATCAAACTATTTTCATACCAAATTTCAGCAAAATCGGTTAAGCGGTTTGGACGTGAAGACTGAAGAGGTAACAAATAAACACGCTTTCCCATTTATTTATAGACTAGATGACGCCCGCAACTTCGTTGGGCCAATATTTGTTTATGGCGCAGGAACCGTACATTTTTCCGGGATAAAAACTATCCTATGTCCTTTCTCGGGACTCAAAGAATCTCTATGCCAAATTTCAGTAAAATCGGTTCAGCGGTTCGAGCGTGAAGAGGTAACAGACAGACAGACAGACAGACAGACAAACAGACTGACAGACGGACAGACAGACAGACGGACACACTTTCGCATTTATAATATTAGTATGGATTAGAATACTGAATAATTGAATATAGATTAGAATAGACACAAGACGTACAATAAACCAATTTGCTCTTTTATTTCAGATGATTTTGACCTAGAAAGGCTTTTCTTTCCATAATTCTAATACGAAACAAACAGACAGACAGACTGACAGAAAGCTTACCGCCGTACTCAGAAACATTTTATTATGATTCACCTTCAATTTAATTTTGAATTAATTCAAATTTTGAATTAATTACATTTAAGTAATTAATTTTCCACACTGAGTGCGGCAGTAACTCTAGCAATTATTGGGTAAAATTTTAACATTTACCTCCGTTTTTATTAGCAAACCAAACCATCGAATTAGAATTCCTTTATTGCTTTGGCTTTTACCCTATCTACGATCAGAGGGGTTGTGATTAAACCAAATCGATTTGAAAACCGCCACGTGGCCGATCCAGTTCAGTGATTACCCCGACAGGTCACAGATTATACCGTCAACTATACATTAAATTAGCTTACAGACTGTTTAATGCTTATGTGATTGAATAGAAGAAAATATACTGCGGACCTGCGGGCCCCTAGACTAGATTATCAATTTTATTGACCGTCTAGAACTCTAGACTCTAGAGTCTAGGGATAATATTAAACGCGACTGCCTTTTAATCTTATTGTCAAAGTTGTTCAATAAAATGTTGTTAAAGATTATTTTAGGTTTAGGAGCTGCCTATCCAAACTGTCTCTCGGCAGAATTCTGATACATTTAATGATTTTGGCATAAACTCCATACATTTTCTGTCAAACTCTTTATAAAATTAAAGTTGAGTAATAATTAAATGTCTTACCCCATTCGCAAACATAAAATAATTATGAAACTTCGTTGGACAGGTTATATATGGGGCTGACGTTAAGGCGCTATATCGAATGTAATTTTACCACAAGCGCAATTTTATACTTAATTTGTATGACTATAAAGTCGTGAATACGCTGCCAGAAACTATCGGCTCGCTCGGAAAACATGCGAAAAAACGTAACTAATGATTATATCATTTAAAAAATAACTAGGAGCATTTAAGCAAAATGCTTCTATACGATTTTGAGTTGCAAGGTGTCTATGAATTAGATTAATTTCCTACAATACATCAATTTTCGTTCAAAAATAATCTTCAAATTTCGTATTTTTAAGAGGTCATTTCGAAAATTAAATGTATGGAGGCAAAATACATTAATCGTGTTTCTAGTTCTTCTCAAACCTAGATAAGGCTATGAAGATATGTATATCTCATTACCAGACTTGTAACATTTCTGAGGGTCCAATAGTATTACGTCAAAAAGGACAGTTTTTTCAATATAGCGCTTCTCTCGGCAACGCGGCAAATGTATGGCCAAGGTCGTTTGCTCGGGGGACGGCCTTAAATGAAGATTTTAAGGCCGAGATCGCACCAAAACCCTATTTTTGAAGTGAAAACTTCATTAGCGGCGGTGAGCACTTTTGTGGGATGGGTAAAAACTGTGAAACTCGCGTCAGATTCTCGTGATGATCGAAAAACCTTGGAAAAACCGTAAGACGGTTGGAGAGTAGTGTTTTGTGTCGAACGCGAACTCGAACTCGTACTCGAACTCGAATTGATTGTAAGGGTTTCGATTAATTAAAAAAATCGATTTTTAATAATCGATTTTCATAAAAAATGGGTTAAAAAAATGCACAACGTTAATAATCAAGTTTTCACTTCTGCCGGCACTCCCGGAGTGCGACCCGTCTTTTTTTTTTACTTAGGTAAGTATCTTAATCTTAGTTCAAAATTGTCTTAAAAAAAATTAAAACGGGGAATATATAGTTTATGATATTGTCGCTCTATTGGCGTGTGTTTCAAATAAAAGTAATTTGTAAATCCTAAGGAGATGCTGAATGTATGCTTGAATTTTAATAAATTGGTGTTACTTTGGAAGCTGATATCATAAGTTACCTATAATAAACAAAAATAGAAAATTAAAAACGAAGAAAGGAATGTTGATACACTGAAGATTATTGCTGTATTTTTATTATAACTTTGTAGCTTTCAAATTATGAGTTTATAAGGCTTGAAATACAGTAAATTACGGAATCTCCGTAAGGAACGCCCTTCATTATAATTACAATATAATATTAATAATATCTGCTTCAGAGTGTGATATAGTGGAATGCCTTACAGAGTTTAAAATATTCACTAGAGAAACGATTCAAGCTCAGGTTATGTCAGTACATAAAGAAAGAAAAAATTTGAAATAGAAAATTTACACCATTAAAATGGCCCAAAAAACAGTACCCCATTCTACAACATGACTATTACGACGTAAAATCGATTCTCCATTGTTTCCGAAAGCATTAAAATGTTCCCTTTGACCGAAAGTTTGATTTAAAAATTACCATCACCCCTCCGATTAGGGCGAAGGGTCGTGGATTACCTTGGCCTCTCACCAGGTGGTACCCTACCAGGTGATATCCATGATCTGTGGTCAGTGACTCATATGGTGCGCCAAATGTTCATCTGTCTATCGGATAGACTTTTGTTTTAATTGCCTTGTCTTTGTTTTAATGTTGCTTGTTCGTATCAGTCCGGTAGACCAGTGTTCTTGCATTAATTACTGGCATTAGCCAGTAATTAATGCAAAAATTAGCTAGATATATTAATATCTAGCTAAACATTATAATATATTATCCTTTCAACTGTTGACCAAGCTCTAGAAGCTCGATGATTCATACAGATTCCAATGACAGTATACAATATGCATCCCCCATAAGGAATTTTAGAGTTATCATCATTTTAACGCGTCACGCGTGAACATCCAGAAGTATATGAACATACAGATGCGCTTTTTTTTCAATATGGCCGCCACAGCTGAAGAGTTATAACCATTTTTATATTTAAAATCCTTTTCCTGGTCCTAGATCTAGAGCCTCCATTTTTGAAAAAATGTTTTTATTTGGTTAGTTACTCACTTACGTCTTCAAATGTAGTATGTGTCTATGCCGTCTACTGCCTAACGTGTCTTTGCCGAAATTAATTACGATCAGTCCTTTTATAGTATTGCTAGCTGACCCGGCAAATGTCGTTTTGCGATATAAATTATTTCTAGTATCAATATAAAAAGTAGATAAAAACCTATTCTCAGGCCTAACGAATGTTGGTACCTACATATACAAAATTTCATTAAAATCGGTTGAGTCGTTTTAGAGGAGTTCTGACACGATTCACTGTGACACGAGACTTTTATATAATATTAGAATTAGGAATAAACTTTTCTATTTATATTGATCTGCATAATGTATGTCTATTGTCTACGAAGCTATTAAGTTCATGAAAATATAATACTGCATAATGAGTAAAGTTTCCCTTCGGTAAGTATTTTGTGATTCGTATTTACGGAAAACGATAACCATTAAATCCGATTATAAAGCAATAAAACTATCCAAAACAATAAATATCAACAAAACATGTCGTTTACCATAGCAACAACCCCGGAACCAGGAACAAAAAGCAATTACCAAACAAATCATCCTCTGACATTTATGCCATCGCAATATGTTTGTACCCACATTCCATTTTTAGAACCCCAATCCAACTTTACCAACTTTCGGGGTATTTTTCTACGTATGAATCATTTACATTACGAAAAGTAGGGGACTGAGCCGCGAGCCCTGCGGCACCCCCTTTGATTATCAATTAGTTTCCTACTTGCATCATTGTTGTCGGCACATTATCCACACTATTTACACGTTGCTTTGTTATATGATGTGTTAAAATTCATATTTTAGTTATCGTTCGAAAACAAACCGTATTATAAGGATACTAGAGTTCGAAAGGATTTCTGCGAGGCGTTCGATTAACATGTCCATGTTCGTAACAGATGATTCTTTAATGATCGGCTGCGAATCGATTTCACGGGTCATCAATGATTATTGATTTACGATTCGGCTGTGACTTGCTCTTTTTGTGTACAAATAGTTCGCCTTTAACCGGTAATCAAATGATTATCTTGTTTTGGGTAATTTAATTTTGATTATTGATTGGAACTTCTAAGCGTTTATAGTTTTATTTAATCTGTGAAATCAATATTCTTCATTCTTGGTGTTTAATTATTAAGATACTGATCTAGCTGCATAGTTAAAGGCATGTAATCGCGATACGTATTCGCAGTTTTAGATGTTCGTGCTAATTTTATAGCTTTTATGCAGCCATAAAAATATATAGGTAGATCGAATTAAAGTATTAAAAAGTCATTATTATTAAAAAATCATGGTCATTTAATTCTTCCGCATACTTTACACTTATTTAAAGTTCAACAATCTACAATTTTATGTACTAATCATTTTAGCTATCCTTCGGGTCTTATTATGGCTAATTAGTAACTTAACGAATCGACCTAATTTAAATGTATGTTCCAGAACTTTACTTTTTGCTGAGTTTCATTTTTGCGCCTTCGAAAGCAGATCCTAAGAGTTGTAACGTCACTGCGACCCTCCAGGATATTTTGTAATAACTACTTCTATCATACCTATAATCTTTCTTCTTCCAGTCGGACATAGTCCACCAGTCGGTATACGAGCTGGTCCACTCGGAGGACCGGGAGGAGCTGCAGAGGCAACTACTGTGGAACTCCTTCCTGCCACCAGAGCTGAGCTCGCTGACGCTACAGGACGCGCTGCGGCCGGACCGAGCGAGTCATCTCGAGAGGAGCTTCACGGTCCGGTTTAGGTGTCTCCTGGATAATACGTCAGGATTCTTGGTGAGTAAGGGTTTAATATGAGCTTTTAAAACTTTATGCCAATTTAGACACACGCGTGGGGTTCAGGTACTTTTTCAACGCTTTACGATGGGGAGTCATACCCACTATGAAATCCTTATGTTGTTATTATATATATTTATTGAAATGCTCTTGTCCCTGATTTTTATTCGAGGGATTTATGTTCCGAATACAATTTATACTATCCTATGTCTACATCTATCCTCTGTCTATGTCTGTATTTTCTGTTCTGTTAATACTGTTTACTCCTCTTATTACTTTAACACAATATACCAAAAATTCTTCTCTATTTTTCTTATCTTTTACAATTTCCTTTATGCTGTCAACATTTATATCTAATCCTATTTTCATCTCCAGATTATATCTTGGCCTCGCATATATTGGGCATTCTGTTAGAAGATGTGGTACATCTTCTATTTTACTGGGGTCACACCTGCACGATGGGCTCTCTTTGCATTTGAAGCGGTACAGATACCCAGAGAGCCCACCGTGCCCGGTCAGTGCCTGTGTTATTTCCTTATTTAGTTTAATATCCTTAAGTTTTTTTTTCTGTCTCTTAAGCCATAAGTTCAATACGAAAGTTATGTTTCGACTTACCATATCAAGCGGTTGCTTTCGGATGAACCTCAACCTTAGTTGTGATTTTTACTTTTTTATTATAAACAATCTTTCAAAATAGTTCGATGCAGGTAAATTTTATCCAACAGCATAATTTTATTTGAGTAATAAAATAATATTACGAAATTTTCAGAGGTTAGACATCCGGGGAAGAATAAAAGTACTCCACGGTCAGAACAAGAAAACAGAAGAACCCCCGCTGGCGTTGTTCGCGATATGCGCCCCCTTCGGGCCCCCCTCTCTTCTAGAAATACCACAGAAGGAAGTCATGTTCAAGAGCAAACACAAACTCGACTTATCACTAGTTTCTATGGACCAAAGGTATGTGATCCTTACTAATATTATAATGTGAAAGTGTGTCAGTCTGTCACCTATTCGCGCTTAAACAGCTGACCCGATTAAGATTAAATTTTCCGTAGAGGTACATTAAGCCCTAGGAGATAATATTATATCCCTTCTTGAATCTTATTTTTCATCTCAACTGAGTTGCATTTGAAAAAAATGTTCAAAGAAGCTTAAATTGAAAACAATTAGGTATATATTTTGTTGTGCACTCTTTTTTTCGTAATAAAAATATAAAAATAAACAGATAAACATATTATCTAACCTAATCTTAGATGATGGGAACCTCCAAATTACTAAAAAATAATAGTAAAAGAATTTGAAAACATAATAACAAGATTTATTTATTGCCCAAAAGAATGCAAAAGTAAAACCAGATCTAAACACTAAAATCCCTTGTTTTAGGTGATAAATATCTATTACAATACCAGCGAAATCCCAGGAATGTAAAACGTCGAACAAAATGTATAATTGTTGCCGTAACCAATGAATTAGACGTGTTAGGTAATAGGGATAGACATTCCGACACGGGGATTTCGGATTTATTACCAAAAGATTCCCAACATGAGTCATTCCCACGTGACAACAAGTTTTAAAAATAACATAAAAGAAAAGGGGTATTTTTCAGACAAAGTTTCCAATTATATAGATGGTAATATGAGTCAGAAATTTTTAAAATGAGTTGAAAACAACATTAAAAGAACTGCGATCAGGGGCGTATCGTATCTGCCGTATCCATTATTAAGATAGTAGGCCTCCAACGCAAATTTTATGCATTTTTTTCTTTCGTGAAAAGTCTTAACCCTTCCTAAGGAATTTTATGCCAAGAAACGCTACGACTGCAATTATACTCTTAGTGAAAAAAAGCAATAATTTTGGCTTAAAACTTAATATTTTCCCTAAAAAAATAATAAAATGTCTGATATAAAAAACAGAAAAAAAAATTCGAATTACGATAGTGAATACCTCAAAATAATACACGGTACTTAATCACTTGCTCTACATTTACCTTGCTTAAAATAGAATTAGGAAAATAACCATCAAACTGGTGACTTTAAATCTGTAAGCCAGTAGGCTTAGAGGAAGTAAACCGTTTTGAGACTCAAACAATCGGACGAGAATGCCGCGTCCTGTTCTAGCAACATCATTTCACGTTTGTTAGAGTAGGACGCAACATTCTCGTACGATTGTTTGAGTCTCAAAACCGTTTGGTGGTACGGGCGGTCAAACCACTTGAAAAATCTTCACCACCAGTCTCCCCATTCCTGATATGATTCCCTATAATATGTCTGAACTCATAGAACGTATACATCTACTGTATCATAATATTCTTAGCTAATTTTGATTGATTGATTCCAGAGGCAAGATGCTGCTGGGGTACACGGACGCGGAGTTGTCCAACATGGGCGGGTACGACCTCGTCCACTATGATGACCTCGCGTACGTCGCGTCGGCGCATCAGGAATGTGAGTATTGCTTCACACCACGTCAGTCTGGCCCCGTGCTAAGTACCTGAAGGACTTGTGTTACAGGTACCAGACAACGGAAATATATTTAATACTTTTATACTATACATATATTTAAGATTTTTATTATATAATACACATATTTAATATACATCTATGACCCAAGAACTTTATGAACTTTTTGTTCCGTCGGCGGGACTCGAACCCGCGACCTTCGGCTTGAGCTACCAACGCGCTCACCACTGCGCCACGGAGGTCGTTTGTGTGGATGCTTTGTGATGAGAGAGCCAGTGATTGTGTCTTGCGACAGCATTGCAGCAGGCGTTGTGCTGCAATGTCTGATGCATTGATGCCGGAACGTTAACGAACAGATTACGTTAAACGACGCACCACACTGCTGAAAGGAGCGCGTTATAAGCTGGACAAGCTTAATAGCCTGTCCAGCTTATAACGCGCTCTTTTTATTTTATTAGCTATAGCAACCCTGCTGATAGTCCTGGCATGTGCTGTGTTTAACTATCCATGAGATAAGGGGGCGTCTACAAATTACGTGAGGAGGTGGGGAGTTGGTCTCGGCAAATCTCACGTAATTTTTTTTCTTATTGTTACTAAGAAATAATATTATTTTGGTCCATTTCATCTAGATTTTAGATTGTAATCGTAAACATAATCGTAATACGATTAAGATCGTTCACTTATTCGTTCGAAAAAATAATTATTTCAATTTTCATTCATACTTTGACATTACCACAGTCTTATGCTACATATTCTATATTATATGTAATACTGTGAAGTTATACATCTTCTGACTGTCAAACAATCCAACGCGTTTACGTAAGAAATCCACATTTTGAAAAATCTCACGTGAGATTGGGGGGTTGAATAAATCTCACGAAATCTCACCAGGGGGGAGGTCAGAAAATTTGAAAAAACACCTCACGTAATTTGCGGACGCTCCCTGAGTGCTTTATTTCAGTCCTGTGCAGCTTGAAATAAATGATATTATTAATATTACATTTTTATAATAAAATATGTTATCCAATTGGGTTGCGCATGATGGCCTTAAATCACAAATATTTATTTGACTATAAATAATGTATGTTCCAGTATTAAAAACCGGTGCATCGGGTATGATCGCGTACCGGTTCCAGACGAAGGACGGGCAGTGGCAGTGGCTGCAGACCTCCTCGCGGCTCGTCTACAAGAACTCCAAGCCGGACTTCGTCATCAGCACGCATAGGCCGCTCATGTGAGTCACATTTGTCTACCTGTCTGAATCTTCGAACGAACGAATCTTAAAGAACAAGACTGGGACCTATCTCTAAAAAGTATTCGTGTATGAGAGGAGACTCTTTTATGGAATGGTTCTCCTCTCATTATTTAGGGTCCAATTTCGTTTTTAAACAAAATTAAAGCTTTAAATCAGTGGTTCCTAACCTTTTAGTCATGAGGAACCATTTTACTAAATATGTTTGTCTAGCCGGGGTAAACCCAGTTGGTTTACCTAAACTAAGAATTGTTTGATAAAGAAAACAAGCACAACTTATTAGCACCCATTTTTTTCATTTGGCAAAAATCTAAAAGTTTCAGATTTTAATTTAATGTGATTTTTGTGACTGCATAGTGCTTATTCTTTACCAACTTCTGAATTCTCACACATTATTAGGATGGCTTCGCGGACCACTTGGAAGGCCTCCAGGGACACCCAGCGGTCCGCGGACCACCGGTTAAGAAATACTGCTTTAAATGTTTTGCTAAGTATTTTGCATTCCAATTTATAATATACCTCAAATATTGTATGAGAACTATTACGTCCTATGCCATCAGCATATTAAGTCCTTTCAAATGTCAAGTTCCTTTCAAAATAACTGTGCACACAAACTACTTTTACAGGATGTGTACGTGACCACGTTTAAAATGGAAAATCTTGGAATAATCATTTCATGACATTTTCATTACAGGGAGGAGGAAGGTCGAGATCTTCTCGGCAAACGGACGATGGACTTCAAAGTCAGCTACCTAGACACGGGTCTCACCAGCCTATACTTCTCGGAGACGGAGCAGATCGCGTGCGAGTCCACCACTCCTCAGCCGAGAGCGCCGAGACGGTATAAGACGCAACTAAGAGACTTCCTATCCACCTGCCGGAACAAAAGAAGAGTGCCTCCAACCCCAGCAGCCCCGCCAGTGGAATATCTTGCCGCGGACGTCGCAGCGGCTTACACCAACCTTAATGGAGCATACACTGCCCCTTACGGCGAATATCCCCCCGCTCCCTTACACTACGCACCACCTCCTTTGGATGACCGATTTCTATCGGACAACCTCTTCCATCAATACAAACCCCTATCCTACCACTACACCCCGTACCCTCCAAACGGTTTCTTAGAACCCGCGCCACCAGGGTACGAGGTTCCTTACCGACCGCCGTCCAGAGAATACACCTATGTAGACGGAAGATACATGAGCCCAGTCACAGGGGAACGAAGATCTCCTGGAGTCCCCGGTCCGAGTCCAGGTGGTTCCAGCGGGTCGGTGGAGGAAAGGATGCAGGAGCCCCGGCAGACGGTGCTAATGTGGGGCTCCGGAACCACGCAGGAGGTGGAGTACTCCCCGCCGCAGGTTTGGCGCTACCCCTCTCATTACCACACGGCTGAAGCGACTCAATGATTTGGCTTTTTGTGTGCAATATTTAGCTTTTATTGACGATCTTTTTTGATCTCGAGCATGTTCTTTTGAGGTTGGCTCATAATCGGGTCACACTAAGGTGTCTTCAAGATAATCGTTACAATAACAGTGAAAGTAAAGTTTCTGTAACTTGGGAGCGTTTGGCGACAATGAGGGTTTTATGGCGCTGTGTAGCCGTAGGGTCTATCGTGTCAAAAAGCTGTCGTATCTCACAAAATAGCTTCCACATGTCACGATATAGCTGTCATAAAGGGCCCATTCACGGCAGTCCACCGTGCAGTGCAGTGCGTGTATTGTAATAATAATAATATCTATGGACGCTTCACACCGCGTCAGTCTGGCCCCGTGCTAAGTACCTGAAGGACTTGTGTTACAGATACCAGACAACGGAAATATATTTAATACTTTTATACTATACATATATTTAAGATTTTTATTATATGATACACATATTTAATACACTCGGTGTTTCCGATCGTGTGAACCAATGAGTGAGCTATGTCCATTTGCAGTCCTGCACGGCGGACAGCCGCGAATGGGCCCTTATATATCTATCTGACACGACATTTGACACGAAAGACCCTACCGTGCCTTTGGTGGAAAATTATAATACCGACAACCCTCATTACTTAGTGAGGCCGTGATATTATTGAATTCTTGCATACATTGCTCAATGCAATAAAATTACTCCTTCTAGTAAGCAATAAAGTCCTTGGACTTCAGTATTTAGCCTGTAGTAGGCTGGTCCTCGGTTTAGGATCCTCTCTGTTCATGTGATTGACATCGAGTCACCAAAGAGTCTATCTTCGTTTTAAGTTTCATTGCAATCGTTACCAAAATAAAAATATCATTTATCACTTCTTAAACCACTGCAGTCTGCAGGGTCTTGAAAATCATATCATGAATTTATCTGTATTTTAGACTTTCGGAGTTTATAATATTATATAAAATATTTTTATTTTGACCAGTATTTAAATGAATCTAAATCTCAGTCTTTCCATTACCAATTGTATATAAGTTATCCAAATGTAATAATTTTAGTGAATTCTAGTACCTATTCCTTACGATTTTACTGAATGTAGATGGTGTAAATATTTTCATAAAGCTTGTGCTTAGTGTGGGATTTGTATGTTTGCTTTTAGATTATGATAGGACAAAACGAAAAAGAAAACTTTTTAATTTAGTTTTGCGGGCAAAATTATAGATGGCGCTCTTAAGTTGGGCGCTCGCGCATGACATTTAAAGTTTCTTGCCACAAATTATAGATGGCGCTGCGGCGTATTTTTTTTTTCTTTTTAAATAGCTATACTAAAAAAAGTTTAGTTCGTTTTGTTCTAAGTATACATTATTTTAATGAAAATATACATATCATTTTGTAATCATATCGTCGCGTCACGTCGCGAAATGGATGCTCCTAGCGTAATATATATATGTCTTCCAAAATATTCAAGCGCAAAAGTAACTTAAAAATTAAAATCAATTATTATGTTACTAAAGAAACATTATCTGCCACCTCATACACATGTCACTCTCATCACTTTAAACATTTTTTTTTATTCTTAAAAAAAGTGTTTTTTTTTTAATTTTGCAACATTTTAGGAGCATCCTTACCACTGCCATGCCAACGTTAGCACCCTGTACATACACTGTGCGTGCCTTTCACTTAGTATAGAATCGGGCAAGTCTGTTATTTGCTGCCATAAGTAATGGCATCATAATGATTTAATAATAGCATGTGGCCCGACGCCATTTTGAAACATTTCTTTGGCGATTTTATTAACTGCCGTTGTTTAATATTTGACGATTTTAGCAACAGAGTTGTGTCAGAATGACACCATAATGAGCTTAATCATTATGGTGTCATTATGACACAACTCTGACACGATAGCAGACTTGTCGGGTCTAGAATCTAGACTAATGACTATGTTGTGCTGCAGTGACCGTCGTTGGCAGGGCAGGGGACGTCGATTCGAATCCTGACGACTATAGTTATAAGATTAGTCATAATGTCTATTGTAAAGCGAAGAATACTATTTTCCCAGCAAACACTAATTTTTTTTAAATAAAAAACTAGCAAAAGAATTGTAAATTTTACATCTTTTGAACCTTTTAAAAAACTTCCGAATTTTTTAAATATCGCTGTTGAATAAACTATTTTTTTAAGTATTCTTCGCGCAATACTAATTTGGTCTTCTATTGTAAAAAACTTTAAACCTTACTCAGACCAAAAAAGTCAAGACAGAGTTTTGTGAACTAGAAACAGGTTGGTCAAACTACGCCTCTGAATGTAAAATACAGTGTCACACTAACAAAACTACGCCTCAATTGATAAAGCTAGTTGTCATGGTGTGTGTAACATGCACTACACAGTCAGGTAAGTACTATCAGAGAAGTTGATTCCTATGCAGATGGCGGACCTAAGTAATTTGGTCGCGTTACGTCAAACCCAGCCGACCGATCACAGCTAACATTGAATTGACATAAGCCGACCACATGACTTAGGTCCGCCATCTGCATAGGAATTAACTTCCCTGATAGTACTTAAAAACTGGCCTTACTTTTTTTCAATTTCAAAATATCACAAAGCTATCTATGTCTTTACTTTTTTTTTTTGGTTTGAGCTCACGGTTTCGAGTTCTATCGAGTCATTCAACGAATTTATCTTCCAATTATTATTCCAATTCAGAAATTACTTATTAAATTTTAAGGCAAAATGTATTGGAGAAATCACACACGATCGAAATTGCAATTTCGAATATTGCACATTGTTGCCAATGCAATAATTATTTTACATATTTGTGTCAATTGTAATAATACCACTTCATGATTATTCTACACAGTTTTATAAAGTTTGAAATATTTGTAATGTAAATAAATAATAAGTTAAGTGCTTGACTATCTTATGTAATAATTATTTAATTTGTAATTAAGATGGAAATATCGAAACGGTCTGTGTATTTATTTTAGTATAGCATAATTATGTAATTAAAAGAAAAATCCAATAAATTTTTCATGCAACTGATGAAATTTTGGTTATTTTTGTTCAAAAACCCTAATTAAGGGGGCGACTAACCCAAAATTTTCGATTTTTTAATTCATTTTTATACTTGAAAATAAGCCCCGAATATTTTCATTTTCTAAAATTAGATACTACATTATAAAATTCGATCGAAAAATTCGATCTGAGCCACGATAAGTAGGTATCTCAAAATTTTCTCGATAAAAAAAATTACAAAGATGCATCTAATTTTCACGAATTTTTCATTTACTGCCATAAGTCATAACCGTGCATTGAACTAAGTTAATATTTTAACACATTGTATAAAATTATATCATTGAGAAACCGACCTAGCGGATTTTCAAAATGTTGTTACTTATCGAGTTATTATGAAAAAACTAATTTGGCGATGAATCCGCGTCGTCCTTTTTCACCTGGCATATGAAAGTCGGGCGTGAGTGTGAAGAGAGGACGATGTTTGAATTTTTTGGGTTAGTCGCCCTCTTACTAAAACTCACAAGTCGCAGCTTAGAATTATTGTTGTCAACGATCAATTTTTAACTTAATTACTGTAATTTCATTAATTTTATTTTACCTTCAAATCACTTACAGGGGCACCGGGCAACTAACACAAAATTGTCAATTTTGTAATTCATTTTTATACTTGAAAATAGGCCCCAAATTGTATCATTTTCTAAAATTAGATACTACATTATATTTCCAAGAATCTGAGCAAAAACAATTTTCTCGATAGACAAAAATCACAAAGATGCATCTAATTTTCACGAATTTTTCATTTATTGCCAAATTACCGTGCATTGAATTAAGTAACTTAAGATTTTAACAAATTGTATAAAATTCTATCATTGAGAAACTGATTTAGCGGATTTTTAAAATCCATACTAATCCATACTATACTTATTATTATAAAATATGCGAAAGTGTGTCTGTCTGTCTGTCCGTCTGTCTTTCTGCCTGTCTGTCTGTTACCTCTTCACGCTCAAACCGCTGAACCGCTGAAATTTGTCCCGGGAATGGACATAGGATACTGGATACTTTTTGTTCCCGGTTCCCGCGCGATAAACGAGTTTTGGCACAACGGAGTTGCGGGCGTCATCTAGTGTTATCTTTTCTAGTGTTATATTACTTATATATTTTATCGAGTTATTGAGAAAAAACTAACTTAGCAATGAATCCGCGTCGTCCTTTTTCACCTGGCATATAAAAGACGGGCGTGAGTGAAAAGGACGATGTTTGATTTTTAGCGTTAGTTGCCTTCTTAAATTCGAAATGTTTTAATTTTTTATATCCTAAAGGTGAACGCAGATTTGGCCGCACCGCACGCACCGCAGTCGCCGCATTCGGAATTCTTTATATGAAGTTATAGGCAGCTCGCATACCTATCCGCGCCGCAGTCTTCGCAACTTCTACATTCTTTATATGAAGAATTCCGAATGCGGCGACTGCGGTGCGTGCGGTGCGTGCGGTGCGGCCAAATCTGCGTTCACCTTAAGATCCCACCGTAAATTAATGTTACGGTCGGATCCAATATTATTAGACCGGTTTAAAGCTAACAAAAAATAATATTCATATAGTCCCGCCATCTATGCTTTAAAGCAAGAACTATGACGTAAGCAGGTTACTATTTTAGTACTATAACACCCCGATAGATGGCAGTGCTTTGTAAGTATTTAAATCATCAGCTTTCAAGTTTCAACGCTGCATTACAGTACTTTTCACCTCGCACCTGGAATACAGATATGTAGGGGTCGGTATTCTTATTTTGAAGGAGGCTCATTCTTTTCAATCCCCTATAAATTAATGTTAAGAGCCCGGGTTACCCTCGAAATTCTCATACATACGTAATACCAAAATCATTTTGTCATACGAAAATATTTAACATGTTTGAGTTATTTTTCAGCATAAAATAGTAATTACCTAGGTTCCTGAACAAAAATTAACTTCAAAATATTTAAACACTAAAAAAATTTTTTTTGTGTATAAAATTTTTTTACTAAATTTACTACTAAATATTTAAACACTAAAAAATAGAGTAAAACACTCAAAACTTTATAAATAATTAGTAAATTTACTACAAAATATTTTAATACTAAAAAATATTTTTTAGAGTTGAAATATTTTGTAGTAAATTTACTATTTATTTATATATTTTTTAGTGTTTTACTCTATTTTTTAGTGTTTAAATATTTAGTAGTAAATTTAGTAAAAAAAAATTTACACAAAAAAAATTTTTTTAGTGTTTAAATATTTTGAAGTTAATTTTTGTTCAGGAACCTAGGTAATTACTATTTTTAAGCTAAAAAATAACTCAAACATGTTAAATATTTTCGTATGACAAAATGATTTTGGTATTACGTATGTATGAGAATTTCGAGGGTAACCCGGGCTCTTAAGCAAAAGCGACATCTACTTACGAAAGAGAAAAAACGACAATATTGAAAGCACAACTTATAATGACAATCTTCTATGAGCGCAAATGCAATGCAGCAAAGTGCAATAATAATATGTAATGCATCTTTGAAATGCATAATATTTTTATTATAATTTATAATACTTTATGGTGTGTATAAGTAGCAGCACTGAAAGAGTTACTTTTTTTAATTTTTGCAAAATTTTTGGCATTTCATGACGAGGGATGGGCGCTTGCCAGTACAAAAACAAATTTTTACCCTTTCAGTGCTGCAACTTTCACAGTGAACTCTAGATACAAAGGACACAATATACAAACCCTAAAGTATTATCACTTTGTTCTATAACAGCCGTATAGTTTTTATCCAGGTTACTGCGTGAAAGACGAATTTCAACTGCAAATAACATCTAGATCTATCTATACATAATATTATAAAACAAAGTCGCTTTTTTTCCTAACGGATTTTGATTATTATTTCAGTGTTAGATAGCCCATTTATCGAGGATGTCTATAGGCTATATTTTTTCACGCTAATACTAATAGGAGCGAAGAAATAGAGGAAAATGTGGAAAAAATGGGGAAAATTATTTGAAAGGGCTAACTTGAATGCGCTAATTTCAGGAACTACTGGTCCGATTTGAAACATTATTTCAGTGTTAGATAGCCCATTTATTGGAGAAAGCTATAGGCTATATTTTATCGCGCTAAAAATAATAGGAGAATGTGGAAAAAACGGGGGAAATTATTTGAAAGGGCTTATCTCGCAAACTACTTGAGCAATTTTTATGTTACTTGGCACAGAATATAAGAAGTAGACCACGTGAAGGATCATAGGCTATCGATTTTAATCATTTTTTCAGTGGCTATATTATCTATACTAATATTATAATCTATACTAATATAATAATTGGGAAGAGTTTGTTTGTTTGTTTGTTTGAACGCGCTAATCTCAGGAACTACTGGTCCGATTTGAAAAATTATTTCAGTGTTAGATAGCCCATTTATCGAGGAAGGCTTATAGGCTATATTTTATCACGCTAAAACTAATAGGAGCGAGGACATAGAGGAAAATGTGGAAAAAACGGGGGAAATTATCTGAAAGGGCTTATTTGAACGCGCTAATCTTAGGAACTACTCATCCGATGTATAAAAAATGAAAATAAACTAGGAACTTTAAATATTGCCGGCTACCTTAATATTCGAATTTTGAAGACTAAACTGCATAATAATGTTGATAACAATAATTGTGTTATAAAATATGCATAATACCAATAATACTTATACTTAATAGGTATTATCAAATATGATATAATTGAGTGAACGGTCATCGGTTGAGTGAGTTTTTGATGGGTTCACCCAAAATCGGTTTAAGGGCTGACTTGTTAAATGATAACCGGGATTAAAGAAATCGCAAACGAAAATTCAGTAAAAAGAAAGTTCTGCTTGAATAAATTGAGTACAAAATGTTTGCATAATCTAAGTTTCTTTATGTAAAAATTAAAATATAATGAAAATATAGTACATAATAACTATGAGTATGTAAGATAGCTACTATAATTAATTATGCAATTGTACACTATGTTAAATGTATGTTCATGTGTAAAACCTGTTTGGACTATTATAATTAATAGGCCTACAGCACAAATAAGCTACGGTAAAAATATATTTTTGCAATTTAGACGTGGGAGAGCCATGTTTCGGCACGAATGGGCCGGCTCGACCGGAGAAATACCACGCGCTCACAGAAAACCGACGTGAAACAGAGCTTGAGCTGTGTTTCGCCGAGTGAGTGAGTTTACCGGGCGGAGGCCCAATCCCCTACCTTTTTCCCTTCCCTACCCTCCCCTATTACCCTATTCCCTCTTAAAAGGCCGGCAACGCACCTGCAGCTCTTCTGATGCTGCGAGTGTCCATGGGCGACGGAAGTTGCTTTCCATCACGTGACCCGTTTGCTCGTTTGCCCCCTTATTTCATTAAAAACAAATTAAGAAATCTCGAAACTTTTATTAGATATAATATTATTTTGTATCTAAGAATATAATTGGACGCTGTTTAAAGCATTCGTGTACTTACAAAAAACACGTATTGAGTTATAAATGCAGTTATGTTCTTTAGATGATTTAGAACAAGACTGTATTCAATTAAATTTACAACAAAAAAAATGTGGGTTAGGAGACTAGGACACTATTGCTTAACAGTGACCATATAGTCAGAGTATAGAAGGGTAAATGAGCAAATTGTTTGCCTGATAAAGTACAAATACTGCAGAACACAAGAGTTTGTCGGCTTTTTATTTCAATTTCTAAAAATATACTAAGATACGGATCGTAATTCGTAAAGCGATTTTAGACAAAATGATAAATAAATATTAAATATCTATAAGTGTTTTACTAATTGTTGCTTAGTGTAAACAAATAAAAATTTAGACTATTAGTTAAAATAATATTAAGTCCAAAAACTTAGAATGTACTTAATATTTTTTGACTACATAGGTCCTGCAACTCCATTGCGCCAAAATTCGTTTATCGCGTGAGAATCGGAGGTACTTACCTAAATTTTTCCGGGACTCAAAGTAGGTTAGTACTTACTTATAGTACGGGAGCCCTTGAACAATTTTTTTTATTACTAACTAGCTATTGTCCGCGACTTCGTCCGCGTTAGCATAGTAGATCAAATGACGCATCCCAAGTATTATTTATTGTACAAAAATATTAAATATACAGAATTGACATTCCTACGATTTTATTATATATAGATGTTCCGCGCGGCTTCGCTTGCGTAATTTAGGAATTTCACGCAACCGTATATTTTTCCGCAAATAATAGCCTGTCTCTTCACATGACCTATTCTTCATGTTTGCCAAATAACATAAAAATTGCTCCAGCAGTTCTTAAGATAATAAGCAATTTCATATAATTTCCCCCGTTTTTTCCACATGTTTCTCTATTTCTTCGCTCCAATTAGTTTTAGCGTGATAAAATATAGCTTATAGCCTTCTTCAATAAATGGGCTATCTAATACTGAAATAATTTTTCAAATCGGATCAGTAGTTCCTGAGATTATCGCGTTCAAATAAGCCCTTTTATATAATTTCCCCCGTTTTTTCCACATATTCCTCTATTTCTTCGCTCCTGTTAGTCTTAGCTTGATAAAATATAGCCTATAGCCTTTCTAAATCAATAGGCTATTTGACACTGAAAGAATTTTTCAAATCGGACCAGTAGTTCCTGAGATTAGCGCGTTCAAATAAGCCCTTTCATATAATTTCCCCCGTTTTTTCCACACTTTCCTCTATTCCTTCGCTCCTATTAGTCTTAGCGTAATAAAATATAGCCTATAGCCTTCCTCGATAAATGGGCTATCCAACAGTAAAAAAAAATTTTCAAATCGAACCAGTAGTTCCTGAGATTAGCGCGTTCAAACAAACAAACAAACAAACAAACTCTTCCCAATTATAATATTAGTATAGACTAGCTGTTGCCCGCGACTTCGTCCGCGTGGACTTCAGTTTATAGTTGTTCCCGTACATCGATTAAATAGTTAACGCGCAAATCACAAAGTTCCTTTTTGTGGGAACCGTACATTTTTCTGCGACAAAATATATCCTATGTTCTTCCCCTGGACTCAAAGTATATCTATACCCAGCAAAATAGACTGAATAGCTTAGGCGAAAATCATAAAAGTTTATTGAGCGGGAACCGTACATTTTTGGGACAAAATGTATTCCCTTTTCCTTCCCGAGACTCAAAGTATCTCCATTCTCCATACCAAAATTCATCAAAATCGATTGAATAGTTTACGCCCAAATCATAAAAGTAATCATATTATGTTCTTCCCCGAGACTCAAAGTATCTCTATACCCAGCAAAATATATTGAATAAATTATAGTTTAGGCGAAAATCATAAAAGCTTATTGAGCGGTAATCGTAGATTTTTCCGGGACAAAATGTATTCTATGTCCTTTTCCGAGACTCAAAGTACATATATCTATACCAAATTTCAGCAAAATCGGTCCAGCTCTTTACGCGTGATGTCGTAACCAAGGGAAGTATATGGATTCATTTTTAATTATTAATATACGTTCCGCGCGGCTTTGCCCGCCTAAATTAGATATTTTACAGACAAATTAGTCCACAAAAAATAGCCTATGATCCTTCACGTGCTTTACTTCCTATCTGAACCAAATAACAGAAAAATTGCTCTAGTAGTTAATAATAAGCCCTTTCAAATAATTTCCCCCGTTTTTTCCACATTTTCCTCAATTTCTTCGCTCCTATTAGTACTAGCGTGATAAAATATAGCTTTTATCCTTCCTCGATAAATGAGCTATCTAACACTGAAATAATTTTTCAAATCGGACCTTAGATCCTGGTCGGTTCCTGAGATTAGCGCGTTCAAATAAGCCCTTTCAAATAATTTCCCACGTTTTTTCCACATTTTCCTCTATTTCTTTGCTTCTATTAGTCTTAGCATGATAAAATATAGCCAGCCTTTCTCGATAAATGGGCTATCTAAAACTGAAAGAATTTTTCAAATCGGACCAGTAGTTCCTGAGATTAGCGCGTTCAAATTAGCCCTTTCAAATAATTTTCCCCGTTTTTTCCCTATTTTCCTCTATTTCTTCGTTACTATTAGTTTTAGCGTGATAAATATAGCTTATAGCCTTCCTCGATAAATGGGCTATCTAACACTGAAAGATTTTTTTAAATCGGAACAGTAGTTCCTAAGATTAGCGCGTTCAAATTAGCCCTTTCAAATAATTTTCCCCGTTTTTTCCCTATTTTCCTCTATTTATTCGTTACTATTAGTTTAACGTGATAAAATATAGCTTATAGCCTTCCTCGATAAATGGGCTATCTAACACTGAAAGAATTTTTCAAATCGGACCAGTAGTTCCTGAGATTAGCGCGTTCAAACAAACAAACAAACAAACTAACAAACTCTTCCGTTTTATAATATTAGTATAGATTACTAATTTTTTGTGAATAGCTTCATTTTGACTTATTGCGATATATACGAACAACATTTTTATCTGCGAAAAATCTTGAAAGTGGTAGCTAACAGAGATAGAAAGGATTTCATACTTTGAATTAATGGTTTCTGTTTCTGTTGTATTTCTGTTGTAGCTTGATAGTAATAAAAAAAATGTTGTAGGGTCCTGTACTATTAGGAAAACCAAATTTAAGCAAAATCGGTTCAGCGGTAAATATTATGATGTCTATGTCCTAACTCCTAATGTATGACAAGTGGTAACATCATAATAAATCCATTATTAAACCAAAGTCGTTTTTGTTGTAGGAATCTAATAATGTGAGAGCTAGGCGTATCTCAGGAAGCTTATAGAGCTGTTACAACATTCATAATTTCATTGTCGATTTATTCTCTTTTTAATTTCTCTAATAATAAATAATAAAGTTTCGACGATGGAGAAGCAACACTTAAAGTACTTATGTATACTATTTGAAAATTTAATCTTTTAAACATTAGTTCTATTGACGTAGGGTGTAACAAAACAAAGTGATATTATGCTGTATGTACTATAAAGTTCATGTGTGGTATGTTCGTGTCTATAGAGTTACCTGTGAAAGTGGCAGTGCTGAAAGAGCAATTATTTTGTGTGACTTTTATGGACAAGCTAGCAGCTATCAGCGCTGAACTGTATAATATGAAAAGCTCTGACGCATAAAACAGTGCATCGACTGAGCCACTAGTGAAAAATTAACAATGTGCGCTACTGTGTATAAACTATAAAGCTGTAGCAGTTCACGCAGAATTCTTTATTTACTTAAAAGAATTCGGGACTATATATATTATAGGCTATTCGCAATTATAAATGTACGGTGTCCGCGAAATTTCTTACGCTGGATTTATATGCGGCGCGCGGCGGTGCGACCGCGCGGTTGGCAGCACGGCGAGATAACAAGCAAATGCATGTCAATGTCACAGGTTACACGGTCAAATTTTCATCAATCTGATCCATCAAACTGATTGACGGAATATTGACGGTTATAAAAATTGCATAATAAAAATACGATCAATCCATCAATCCTTGGCGTACACGATCAAATTTTCGTCAATCCGTACCGGATTGATGGATCAGATTGATGAATATTTGACCGTGTAACCGGTGACAATGACAGCGCGCCGCAGCGCAATATCAATAAATCGTCAAAAATATTATACAATATTTGTTTGTAGAGATAAACTACCTACTAGATAACATGGCGCGCACCTCCAAAATTCAAAACGTTTGAAGTGCGTTGTCAAAACGTTTGAAGTGCGTTGTCTTGCGCAGTCAGCTAGTTATGATTAGTTGACCAACAAATCTTGGTAATAAGCGATATTAAGTGAAATATTACGAGTAGTTGATTGGTTGAATACTTACTACATACAAACCCTTTCATAAGGATGTGACTACACACATTGAAACAGTAATTTGGAGTGGCGCGCCATGTTATCGTACAGTAGTTTATCTCTAATCTCGCGGTGTTACCGCTAAACCGCGCGTTCTGGCGGGGGCATAATATAAATCTAGCCTAAAGCGAAGCCGCGCGTAAAGTCCGGTATAACATTTCATCAGCTCTGTATAATTCTACGGTCGGTCTCGGTAGAGTGGGCATGGCATCTTCAGCACTCCACGCGCGACTTTCCACCGGTCGTGTCGTCTACCGGCAAGATGTACGTTAACACGGTGCTGGCGCTCGTGATACTCGCGGTAAGTTTTTTTTATTATTTTTTTAAAAGTCTCACTGCTGGGCAAATACATTCCTCAAAGTCTTTCCAAACTGAAAAATGAAGTTCATAAATAACGAATAGTTTAAATTCATTTGAAATTATATTTTACTTTTAAATGCAAACAAAATACAATATTCAGAATGTGGTCCTTACTATTTACTATAATAATTCAGTAATCTTTACTTTGTACTTCGTAAAAAAGCTCAAGAGTTGCGTTACTAATTACCAAAACTTTTTGAAGACTGTTGCCCGTAACTCAAACTATGTTGTCCTTGAAGAGTCAACAGACAGACAGACATAATGACGTACTTTTTACTCGATAACTTCTCTGGATTCTGCTTTCGAGTGAGAGTGTTTCTTTAAACTTTTCAGTTTTTAATGTTATTCTAACCAACTTCAAGAAGAATACATTGTATAGCTGTTGTTTTTTTTCCATTTAATTTCATCCATATCCATTATTCATACTTAATTATAAATGCGAAAATGTGTCTGTCTATATGTCTGTATGTTACCTCTTTTGTATGGAGATAATTTGAGTCCCGGGAAAGGAAATACCACTGTATATCCCTGAAAAATGTGCGGTTCCCGCGCGACAAATGAATTTTGACGCAACGTTGTTGCTGGCGTCATCTTATCTAATATAAAAAATTGTATGTTTGTTTGTTTATTCAATGTTCGTATTTATATGTGTCGCCTGTCGTGCAACAATTTCTACTAGCAACAATCACGCTAAGCTTCTGCACGAATACAACATACAGGGTTGTGACAAAGCAGTGATAATACTTAAGGGTGTTTATGACTCCCTTATACAGGATGTAATAAGACAAAGTGATAATAGTTTAGGGTGTGTATAGTATGAGTCCCTGATATGGGGACATAAAAACACAGTGATAATATTTTAGGGTGTGTATATTGTGTCCCTCATGTAGAGTTCACTGTGAAAGTAGCAGCGCTTTACTTTTTATTTCCATTCTTGTACTGGCGAAAATGGAAATAAAAAGTTAAGCGCTACATTAGGGCATTTTTCGGCTTACTAAAATCGGCTTATAAACGTAAAGTTTTATACGAAAAAAAAACAATAATTACATATTATCAAGTAAGTAATGTACTAGATAATACAATAAAAAAAAATCGTTTTTCTGGGATAAAGAGTATCCTATAACCTTTCCCGGGACTGAAATGATCCCCATATCAAATTTCAGAAAAATCGATCCAGCAGATTAGGCGTGAAAATATGTAACAGACAGACACAATATCGCACTAATAATATTAGTATGGATGTTGCATCGTATAAAAAAAGACGGACAGAGTCCTACCATACACAAAACTGTGTCCTTCAGAGTCGGCCAGCTGACTGCATGACACGGTCCGCACGCACACATTCTTACGCTAGTCCATACCATTTGACAGGCGTAAGAATGTGTGCGTGGCCGACTCTGAAGACACAGTTCTGTGTATAATAAGACTAAGTCCGCCTTTTTTTCTACGTTCATTGGATGTTAAAAAAGCATATTTTATAATACGGTAATTTTGAGAAACCTGCTTCGTTTAAAAACCACCATTTCCCTAATTTGGGCAAATATTTATTCGGATGATATCTCTATAAATTATGTTACTATTTTTTCTTATAAATTCTTCGTGCTTGGTAAAGATGCGTGCCATTTAATTTAATTTACATTAACATAACTAAACGAGTCTGTTAATTATTATTATTAGGTGTTAATTGATATAATTGGTCTTTAATATACGCAAACTTAATATACTTGTTCTGTATATAAGGTGTAAATAAATGTACATTAAATACTGTACAATTTTGCTATTTACATAACGCCACAATAGATCCTCAAGGGTCGCAGTGACATCAGGGCTACTTGACCTGCTTTCGGTAAAAAAAAATAGCATGTCGAATTTTGGTCGGATTATTTACTGTATGAAACTAAAAAACACAAAAATTAAATTAAAAAAAAACCGGCCAAGTGCGTGTCGGACCACGCGCAATATAGGATTTCGTAGTACCGCTAGTTTTTTTAAATTTTTGTATGTTCAATGAATGTACATTTATAACGTGTTTTACACTACTAACAACATCATCTCAATTACGTTCAAAGGAATTTGAACGAAAAGTTCCTTAATACTTCGCCGAATATTTTTTTTTAGTTGATCGACTATTACTCAATAACTTATTCTTAACTTAGTCTTCTTAGCCGTGATAGTTTTTATTTTAAATTCAGCATATTTCCTACTAACGTGAATTTTTTCACATTTCTAGAAGCAACCGTTTAGCTGGTGGAAGGGGGGGGACACTGGACTCTAACGATTTTTTCCACTTCAAAACTTAATATTTCACAAACGGATCCCTAAATCGGAAAATGATCTATGGATACACATAATATTTTTAAGAAACCTATCCAACGACACCCCACACGATGAGGTGGACACGAAAAAAAATCGTCGCCGCTTGATATTATGTAGGGAATGTACCATAAAAAATATTTTTTTAAGATTTCATGTACTATTTTGTCGGCATCGTTAGTATGTGCAATGTGCATTCATTTCAAATTACAGCTTTGTAAGTCCTATGGTATCTGAGCAAAACCGCGGACAGACAGACAGACGGACAGACAGACGGACAGTCCGAAACTGTAAGGGTTCCTTGTTGACTACGGAACCCTAAAAATGCAAGATCCGGTAAAGTAAATAAATCAGGCCAGTGATGCGAATGAAATAGAAATTGATATGTGATATTACCGATAGAGTGCGGTTAGGAGAAATTAAATCACAAGACATACATACTCATAATATGAAACCATTACAATTTATTATAGTACAAGAAGCTCTTATATTAAATCATGATCTTATACTAATAATTAAATTATTCTTGAACTAGATATAGGAAAGGTTTTAAGCTGTAATTACAGGCTTTGAGCGCGACCGAATCAAAAAACTCCGTAACGAAAATAAACCTAACACATCGTCTAACGTCGGTTCAGTTCGGCAGACTTCGGCACGGTGTTTGTGTGCGTACGATTAGACGTAGGTATGCGTTTAGACTACCTATTGCCATGCAATAGCTTTAACGCGGCAGTCCTCGAGTGTTAGACGTATTTTTAGGGTTCTATACCCAAAGGGTAAAAAGGGAACCCTATTACTAATTTATTCCGTAAAAATGTACGGTTCTCGATAAACGATCATCTAGTAACTTAAATAAGCTTTCGAGGACGACCAAAGCTTTGACCTAAAGCACCAACATTCTTCTGCGCTACTCTCCAAACAATTGAAAGTAACTAAGTAGTAATTATGTAAATAATCACGCATGTTTGTCTGTTTGTACATGACATAGGCGTGTGGGGGTCAATTTTCTCTGACCTCAACGGGTATGTAAATGGGTCTAAGATAAAAATTAAGTACTATGAATATAGAAAATGGGGAAAATAGCAAAAGTAATGGAATACTTTTTGTCAGAAGATGCTAGCAAATGGAAATTATTATTTTTAACAAAAAATTAAAACCAACTTCCAAGGTAAAAACAATATTAATAGCATCCTTATCATATGAACTAAAAAGTATTAAATAATTTTTCCTACCTAATATGTAGTGCCTTTTCCCGAATTCGGCTAAATCTCAACTATTTCTGTACTCAATCTTCATCATTTTGAAGTCGGTACCAGATATAGCTGAATCTTTATTTCTTTGACAGGTTTCTGGCACCGACTTCAAAATTATGAAGATTGAGTACAGAAATAGTTGAGGTTTAGCCGAATTCGGGAAAAGGCACTACATATTAGATAGGAAAAATTATTTAATACTTTTTAGTTCATATTATAAGGATGCTATTAATATTGTTTTTACCTTGAAAGTCGGTTTTAATTTTTTGTTAAAAATAATAATTTCACTCTTTTTAGTAACCTAGTAGGTAAACTTAATGCCAATTCAAATTGTATAAAAAATAGTTTCATATTGTCTTCACTAGATGTCACTGAGGCGCTCCTGTGTCGCGCTATCGCTTGTACGTAGAAGTTTTATATAGGTAGTTGTAACTTGTAACAGATTTTTGTTGAGTTGTTGAAAGTTTGTAAGCAACTGACTACTCAACAGTGAGCTTGCCGCTTGGTGTGAGCAGTGAGCATTGAATTGACAACATAAATCATAATATTGAGTGGTAATTGATCTCGTATAATTGTTATTAAGTTGACCTCCGTCATAGTCCGCGAATTTATAAGTGGTCGTCGGTGGTACTGCGTATATTCTACGTATCTTATTACAATTTGTTAAGACTGTTAAGAGTCATACGGCATACCCCAACCAAGGCCCAAATATCAGGTAGAGATCAACTACGATAACTTGGCGCGCCCCTCCAAATGACTGTGTGTAGTCACATCCTTATGAAAGAGTTTGTATGTAGTAAGTATTCAACCAATCACACTACACGTAATATTTCAGTTTTGTTGGTCAACTAATCATAACTAGCCTACTGCGCAAGACAACGCACTTCAAGTCGTTTTGACAACGCACTTCAAACGTTTTGAATTTTGGAGGGGCGCGCCAAGTTATCGTAGTTGATCTCTAGATACATTTAAACAATACATTTTAAAAAATCTAAGTGAACACGTGCTGAAAAAATGCTCGCAGCGCGGCATGCCGCATGCCCTGACATTCCGGTTAGAACTTGAATACGATGATTACGCTCGCACCGCGCGGCGCGAGGCGACGCCGTTGCCTCTGCGGCGCCGACCGCCGTGTATATTAAACAGCCTATAATTGGTGTTGTTATGTATATAATTATTATTATTGTATCCATACCTATGCCTTGTACTATGTACTATCTATTTTGTGTCATGAGACATTGGTGACCTTAACACGACGTGGTAATGATGATGATGACGATGATGATGATGATGAATTTGAATTGTATGGTAGCATATGCTTTCTGTTCTTAAAACAACGCTGAAACTCCCAAATGTGTATCTATAAAGAGTCAGGAGTTCTCTCAGCATCTTCGAAACCATGGTGTACCTTGACCCAATATTTGACTTTTTGGTAGCATATTTTTAGTACACTTCACATAAAACCAAAATCACCATATGTGTCCATATAAATTTCGAGGAGTTCCCTCGATTACTCCTGGATCCCATCATCAGGTCACCACTTTTGTGAACATGGTACCAAATTGGAGTGAAACCTAATACAACAAAATAAAAATTTCGAAAATCGCTTCACAAACGGCGGAGTAATCGTTGAACATACAAAAAAAAATGCACAGCCGAACATATAACCTCCTCGTTTTTTGGAAGTCGGTTAAAAAACAGTTGACGGTTAACGTTTTTAACCAACTAAAGTATAGTAAAGGTATAGTCTATAGTTTATACTAATATTATAATTCTGCAGAGTTTGTTTGTTTGTTTGTTTGAACGCGCTAATCTCAGGAACTACTGGTCCAATTTGAAAAATTATTTTACTGCTGGATAGCCCATTTATCGAGGAAGGCTATAGGCTATATTTTATCACGCTAAGACTAATAGGAGCGAAGAAATAGATGAAAATGTGGAAAAAACCGGGGGAAATTATTTGAAAGGGCTTTTTTAAACGCGCTAATCTCAGGAACTACTGGCCCGATCTGAAAAATTCTTTCAGTGTTAGATAGCCCGTTTATCGAGAAAGGCTATAAGCTTTATTTTATCACGCTAAGACTAATAGGAACAAAGAAATAGAGGAAAATGTGGAAACAACGGGGGAAAATATTATATGAAAGGGCTTATTTGAACGCGCTAATCTCAGGACCTACTGGTCCGATTTGAAAAATTCTTTCAGTGTTAGATAGCCCATTTATCGAGAAAGGCTATATTTTATCACGCTAAGACTAATAGGAGAGAAGAAATAGAGGAAAATGCGGAAAAAACGGGCGAAATTATATGAAATTGCTTATTATCTTAAGAACTATTGGAGCAATTTTTATGTTATTTGGCAAACACGAAGAATACACATAGGTTTCTTTTGGCCGAAAAATGTATGTCTGTCTGTTACCTCTGCACGTCCAAACCGCTGAACCGATTTTGCTGAAATTTGGTATGGAGACACTTCGAGCCCCGGGAAAGGACATAGAATACATTTTATCCCGGAAAGCGATAAGCGAATTTTGGCGCAACGGAGTTGCGGGTATCATCTAGTTCGATATATTTGGTTCGTGTAATTGCCGGCGATGCATTTGCCGACGATTCCTACTTGAACTTGGTTTAACCACTTCCGACAAACATTTTCCGTACTCTCCGGCTTCCGGCTTAACTCCGGCTTCTGGGGTAAATATTATAATGCAAGCCGGAGAAAGTGGTATGCAAGAAACAGTAAATGAGTTGTTGAAGTAACAAAGAAGGATAAAAGGAAGAAAATAGCATTTTTTTGCATTTTGATGTGTACGGGTAATTTTCCCATACAAAAGTAAAAGAAATACTCTTTCAGCACTGCCACTTTCACAGTGAACTCAATACAGGGCACTCATACACACCCTAAAGTATTATCACTTAGTTTTGTTATACCCTGTATAAATTGTCAACGTTATCGAAGTTCTAGGTAAAATAATTATCTTACTCCAAATACATTTAGATCACTGACCTCATTTACTTGATATTATTTTATTAAAATAATTTCAGCGGTAAACTTGAGGAGGTAACAGATAGACATATCGACAGAGACGTATTGGCACATCTTATATACAGGGTGTAACAAAAACAAGTGATAATACTTTAGGGTGTGTACGTGTCCCTTGTAGAGAGTTCACTGTGAACGTAGCAGCGCTGAAAGACGAACATTTTTTTATGGGCAAACACACTTTTGTATGGGCAAAGGCCCGAGCGTCACGAGTTTCCCCATACAAAAGTGAAAAAAAAATTTGGTCTTTCAGCGCTGCTACTCTCACAGTGAACTCTCTACAAGGAACACGTACACACCCTAAAGTATTATCACTTGTTTTTGTTACACCCTGTATAAAATTCTTGTGTCACAATGTTAGTCCACGAACTCCTCCGAAACGGCTTTACTGATTTCTACCAAATTTTATATGCATATTCATTAGGTCTGAGAATCAGCTACTGGGTACTTTATATATTGATAAGTGCGTTTGTTGAATAAATAATAGTAAATTATTACAACCTGAGACTGACGGCGACCATTGTTTGTGCGACGGGATAGCTATCGACGTTGCCATGGTAACATACTTATTTAGTCACTTCAATAAAATAATAAGGGCGAAATACTTTATATAATGGCAAAGCAACGTTTGCCGGGACAGCTAGCTAGTTTTATATTAAATAATTTCAGCGGTAAACGTGAGGAGGTAACAGATAGACATATCGACAAACAGACGTATTGGCACATATTATATGTACAATCAGAGAAGTTGATTCCTAGGCAGATGGCGGACCTAAGTAATTTGGTCGCGTTACGTCAAACCCATCCGAACGATCACCTAGCTCATTGAATTGACATAAGCCTACCAAGTTACGTAGGCCCTCATCTGCCTAGATTCTAGAAATGAACTTCTCTGATAGTACATAGTATAAACGATTAATAATTAATATTTAATATTATTTATTACGCATAGGCTACTATTATAATTTTATACTTAGTAACTAATGAGCCATTAGTGCGAAATTAAAAATCACATTTTAATCTGCGTTCACACGATCAAGAGTATGTCACTTGCTTCCTGCTAATTTAACTTTATCACATAACATTTTGATAAAAATCTTTATTTTAAAGATAGTATCAGGTATCTAATAAAACTTACATATTTTAGTTAAATTATAAAGTGAAAGTATAAAAGTGAAAACGGTTTTTTCGTATTAAAATTACAACCGTAGTGTTTGGAAACGTGACGCTTAATTGCGAAACTCAAATTACGAAAATCACAAAAATTCTAACCTGAAAATATTTGAAACGAAGATCCGAATAATGTTATGTAATATTTTGACGTGTGAATACTATTATTGCTATTGAATTGTCTACACTAGGAAACACATAACAGTACTGTCTAGCTGACCCGGCTAATGTTGTTTTGTCATATAAGTAAATTAGGTATTTCAAGTATCAATATAAAAAGTAGATAAAAACCTATTCTCAGGCCTAAATTCGTTAGGCCTGAGAATAGGTTTTAGTGTTAATAGGTAACATGCAAAATTTAATTAAAACGGTTGAGCCATTTTGGAGGAGTTCGCGCACAAACACTGTGACACGAGAATATTATACATAATATTACCTATGTTAAATAGTGCACAGCGTCATACCTAATTTAATTTAAATACCCATAAATAAAGTAAAATTTTAAAGCACATCTTCCAATTCTATGATGTACCTAGGTACTAATTGTCTGATGCGTTAGAAAAGTTGCTTGATTTACAATTATGTTTTTAAGCGACTTCCAAAAAACGAGGAGGTTATATGTTCGACTGTGGTTTTTTTTTTTTTTTCGAAATTTTTGTTGTGTTGTATTAAGTTTCACTCCAATTTGGTACCATGTTCACAAAAGTGGAGTAATCGAGGGAACTCCTCGAAATTTATATGGAAACATATGGTGATTTTGGTTTTATGAGAAGTATCCTAAGCATATGCTACCAAAACGCAAGATTTTGCACCGAGGTATACTATGGTTCCGAAGCTACTAAGAGAACTCTGGATTCCTTATAGATACAAGTTTGGGAGTTTGGGCGCTGTTTTAAGAACTGAAAGCATATGCTACTATGCAAATTACATTCATCATCATCATCATCATTACGATGTCAGGGTCACCAATGTCACCAAATTCAACCTTATCTCCAGAGCATAAGGCACAATTTCACATTACTTCTAAGAAGTTAAAGCTGCTTCGATAATGTAACATTCTGTCTCACTTCGCCGAGATATTCTGGAAAACAACCTAATTTCAACCTTTTGTATTGCGTTTAGCGTTCATAATACAATAACACTCTCTGCAGTCTCACTACTTCAATCTGCCAGGGCCGCAGGGCTGTCAAGCGGGCGCGGGCGGCGCGGCGGCGCGGGCCGGATAGGGACTATGTGCGCTGCGTCCGCGTCACGTGCGACAAGTCGAGCGAGTGCCAGTACTATTGAAAGTTGAAACTAGTCCGGTGACCGGCTACTTAGCACGTCACGTCACGTGTTCACTTCGATTTTTTTAAAATGTATTGTTTAAAATTATCCGCAGGCTGCAGCTGATATTATATTTTGTAAGTGTGACTGTAATAAGATACGCAGAATAATATTATACAGGTGTATTATTCTACTTATAGTACGCGATGGTTTACTCTGGTAACTAAAAAGAGTGAAATTATTATTTTTAACAAAAAATTAAAACCGACTTCCAAGGTAAAACAATAATAACATCCTTATAATATGAACTAAAAAGTATTAAATAATTATTCCTATCTAATAGTGCCTTTTTCCGAATTCGGCTAAAACTCAACTATTTCTGTACTCTATCTTCATAATTTTGAAGTCGGTGCCAGTTCCAAAAGTTTCAAATATTCTGTCAGAGAACAGAAGATTCATCTGGTACCGACTTCAAAATGATGAGGATTGAGTACAGAAATAGTTGAGTTTTAGCCGAATTCGGAAAAAGGCACTATTAGATAGGAATAATTATTTAATACTTTTTAGTTCATATTGTTATTATTGTTTTACCTTGGAAGTCGGTTTTAATTTTTTGTTAAAAATAATAATTAATTAGCCTGTACACAGCGTAGATTTTATTGTTAGTAAATGGATAGGGTACTTTTACTACACTTCTATTATTTAACCCAAAACGTAGAAACTAATAGCATTTTTAACAAACTAGATGATGCCCACAACTCCGTGGCACCAAAACTAGTTTATCACGTGGGAACCGTACATTTTTTCGGGATAAAAATTATCCAATGTCCTTTCCCGGGACTCAAAGTATCTCCATGCCAAATTTCAGCAAAATCAGTTCAACGGTTTGAGCGTGAAGACTGAAGAGGTAACAGACAGACAGACAGATAGACAGAAACACTTTCGCATATTATAATATTGATACTACTGATTCTTGGAAAAGAAGTAAACTCGCAAAAAACATTCGCAGCCATTCCAACAAGGCGCGTCTTATCACTTTCTTCGTAATAATCCGTAATAATAGGCATTATTATTTCATTAATATTTATAAGTTTCACGCTAGTGTTATTATTGTGAAAGTCTGTTTGTATGTGTGTTTATAAAATAATATCCAGTGTGCCTTGTTTTATATCGTACCCAGTACCCAAGTAGTACCCAAGCAAAATTAAAAGTACTAAAAGTACGTCTCAAAAACACTAAATCTTATCAATATAATATATTTTTTTTATTTTTCAGACCACAATCACTGCATACACATCAGCAGAATCCAATAAGGAAATAGAAGAACGAAAAGATAGAAGAATAGTGAAGCGAGATGCAGCAGTAATCATAGATCACATTCCCGTCCAACCAGTGTATAGAAGCGACACCCCCGTTATATACAGGCGAATAACTAGACGACGATACACCCCAAAACCTAAGTACGGCCCACCGAAATCTAAATACAGATCCGTAAAACCTAGGAAACCTTACAAGAAAACCAAGAAACCCAGCATAAAATATGGCCCACCGAGCCGCAAAAAGCGACCGACGAAACCGAGATATGGTCCACCGAAAATAAACCGCAAACCTGTTTATGGCCCACCCAAGAAACCTTCGTATAGTTACGAACCTGAATCCTACTGGAATTACGAGGACGCACCAAACTACGAGCAGAGCTACGAAAAGCCAAGCAGCTTCGGAGAGCCTCCAGTAGAATATGGCGCGCCATACGCTAGCTCCAGTAACACTTACTCACAAAAATACAAGCAACACAACTACGATAATACAAATTATAATACCGATGATAATTTTGGGGTACTGGATGAGAATGAAAGTTACAATAATTATAGTCCAGAAACTGATTACAAATTCGCACATACCAAAGAGAAGCCTGTATACGTAAAACCAGAATACATTGACGACTACGCAACTGAAGACATCGATCCAGATCTGCTGAGAATAATCAAAAGCACTACTAAACCCGAAAAGAGGAAACCTTACAAGAAACAGAGAAAACCCTGGAGACCAACAACGACCACTCGAAGCCCTGAAGAAGATGACGATGAGATGATAGTTGGAGGCCAATATGCTGAACCGCCTGGCAGATATGTCCCCAAGTTTGCGAGTGACCCTAATTTTGATGACAGCGACTTTTCACCGATGCATTTCTACATGAATCCAGATAGAGTATCGACTATGTCCTCCTATGTTAATTATAAGAATAGCAATATGGCTTTCAGTCCTCAAAACTTAAACGATGCATTTAGTATAGTAGAGAAATAAGATAATGTATTATGTAAGTGCATACCAAATGTTGAACCAACATATTTTTATTGTTACCTGTCAATTTTTGTAGAGTACTCGTTCTAGTAAAGAAGCAACTATCACAAAAGTTTTATGTTAAAGTAGTAAAGACATAAATACGAGTTGAGCTAATGAGGATTATAAAAATCCCCCGTGATACCCCAAAATTTTATACAATATTTTATTCCATTGTAACTCAAATATTTGATTTTATTTCTACCTACCATTAGTACCTAGTAGACCAAGACCTACTTATTTATTTTACGATAGTGTAAATTATTATTTAATGTTGCATTTCTACAATTTTAAGAGGTATATTAGTAAATAAGTATTTAAAGTAAGTATTTTTGTAATAAATAAGTCCAAATTATTCTTATTTTTTTATTAAAACCAAAAACAAAACTTATACTATACGAAATGACAAAACTGTATCCTAATAAGTCTATTGCACTATTTCATAATAAATTATTCTAATTTTGGAAATTAGTAACATTTTTAATGTTGATCTATGAGATATTTTGTAATAATCATATTTTAAAGTGTGTTCCAAAGTAGAACATTGTTTTATACTTTCAATATTTGTATTTTTGAATTGCAATTTTGTTTATTAGATGAAAATGATAAAATACAAAAAAATATTTCTATAACAACAACATTATTTAAGAAACTTAAAAGAGTAACAAAACTGACATTAAGTCTTAAAGAAATCTTAACAAACTAATGTATAAGCTACAAAACTTGTATCTTCAGCACACAATGCTTCAAATAATCAAATAATTAATTAAAAAAATCGTAGTATTTGTAAATTGATCAAAATTGAGATGACATAATTTTCTTGTTTCTGTTGTAAGAGAATTTAGATTTGCTTATAAATTTGGTTTACATGTATCGGAAAGAACTCCAGTAAAGCGTTGCTATTTCAATCAACATTAATATGACAATAATCCATGTGATTTTCTAATATCAATCGATGCTGAAGCTGATCTGACTTTCTCTAGTATTAATGAAAGTCATTCTTCACTTATACCAAATTCTCTTACCACTACTCATCGGCCATGTTTCACTCTCGATACTAGATGTCTCCTAACATGTTTCTTCTTTCTAGCATTCCCACAAGCTGCCCTCGCTGCTTCGGCTGCAGCTAACGCAGCTTGTTTAGTAGCTGCACAGTCTTCGCGAGCACATTGTAGTTTATGCTGCAGCTGACCTAGTCTGCTCCTCGCGTCGGACAAATGATGAACCTTCTCCTCCAACGCTGCTTTAGTCTTATCCAGCACACACATTGTAGATTTTTCAACTTGAGAAGCTAATTGGACTGCTTGGCTCAAGAGTTTGTACTGCAAATAATAAAAATGCATTTGAAACTCCAATAGCATTTGGAATTTTGATAAGTGTATTATTTTGTTCCCAGTTATTCGTAGCCGGTATGCCAGAAGTATTTACCTGAGCAGCTGCCTGGTCATGAGCTTGGTTTGCAGCGTTAACAGCTAGCTCCTGCTTCTGTATTGCTCTCGCGTTCTGAGCTACTACCGCCTCGGCTTCAGCGACCTGCTGTTGAAGCTGCTCCACCAGCGCCTGCTTGCCGGCTAGTGCTGCGTCTGCTGCTTTTGCAGCTTGAAGCGCTTTCTCGGCTAGTTGCGATTTCACCTAAAACAATGTTTGACATAGCCTAGAAGTATTTTACTGAGTGTTATTGCAATATAGATATAGGCTGTTTTGTTGTATTTAATATACTTCTTTGCAATATTTTAATTCAATTGTAAACTAGCTGTTTTGACTTGTGATTATTCGCAAACACTTTTTTATTCGTGAATACTGTAGCATAGTTAATAATGAACCTTTTTTTTAGTTGCGTGCTATTGTTTCTATTTAAATTGAGAAAAGATTTAATATCTTTTAATACTTTGAAGTTTACCATATGAGCGGCCTGTGCGCCAGCCGCATCTTGGGCGGCATGGGCTGCTTTTGCCTCTGCTGCTGCCTTTTGAGCAATATTAAAAGGTGCCTTCGGTTGACAATCTCTAGCAATTTCCCCATGCACCTTCCCAGCTACGTCAGTACCATCGTCTATCTGCCGTTCTATTCTCCTCTCGGAGTAAGCAACTACTGGATTTAAAACCACTAGAAGTACCACTAGCACATGCATTGATAGCTTGATTACGCGTTCAGAGTTTTGGAAACGCATGTTTTTTATTACAAAATAAATCAGATACAAAATTGATACAAATATTTTGATTTCCAACTATTGAAGTGTGATTTCACTTTTGACAGAATCATTCTAAATTTCAAAAGAAAAAAGTTAAGAAGAATCTAGGTACTTACCATTGACATATTTGAAACCTTTGAGAAACCTAGGTACTTATAATTTTCTGCATTTCTTGTGGACGAGATAGTTTTATTATGGTTTTATTCATAAACTTAATGGTTTTATTATTGAAAAGGTTTTGGAGTTCGTGGTTTAAATAACGCTACCTGTCCATGAATAACTGAACTTATTAATACAATAATATTATTATAGGAATACTAGCTGTCCCGACAAACGTTGCTTTGCCATAATATTTAAGTATTTCGCCCATATTATTTTATTGAAGTGACTAAATAAGTATGTCGCCATGGCAACGTCGATTGCTATCCCGTCGCACAAACAATTGTCGCCGTCAGTATCAGGTTGTAAAAATTTACTATTATTTATTCAACAAATGCACTTATCAATTTATAAAGTACCGAGTAGCCGATTCTCAGACCTACTGTATATACATATAAAATTAGGTAAAAATCAGTAAAGCCGTTTCGGAGGAGTTCGTGGACTAACATTGTGACACGAGAATTTTATATATAAGATATTAATATTTTTCTTATTTACATAACTTCCAATTATATTTAAATAACTTCTCTTTTTTAGAGACTTTGCTAAAGTTGTCTTTAAGGCACTTTTTGTTGTTGAAACATGAAAATTTCGACTATAATAATAATATTTTAGATCCAGAATACTGAATACGTCATAAATATAATAAAAACTCTGCAATGCAATTCTCACATGACAAGTGAAAATTAAGAATAAATGAATTTTGACTAATGCCATTATAGACTTTTAATACTGGAGATAAAAATTCGCAGTTTTATCACGCTTTTAAAGCATTTTGAGATGTAAAGGTATGTAACAAGTAAATTACTTTATGTATTGTAATAAATAAACAAGTATAATAAACATGTTATACTATTCTAATGCTAAAACTTAAACATCAAGCTTTCCGATCCTTGCCATTAGAGACCGTGGCCGACGAAAATTCTAATAAAATTCTTCATCAACTAGGCTATATTTTATAGTAATATTAGTAAAATAGGATATATTATTATAGCTCATTTTGATTTACCATTACCAAGCACCTTTAGATGATTTTCCTTCCTTTCAGGATTCAACCAGATTCTCTGAAGAACCAAATCACGAGTTAAAATGATCTGTCTATCTGTGTATGGGTTCATAGCATCCGCAGCACTACTCGCTTGTGTACCAGTGTGTTACAATCATTTGGGTATGAAACTATTGCGGTGCTTCAAGGAAAATAAGCAGAACAAATAGGAACAGAAGAAGTTCAAAAAGTGCAAAGACTAAAGAAGTAGTAAACAGTAAAGACAAAGAGTAAAGAAGTACATTCAAAGAACAAGCGTCGAAGTAGGAATAAAAACAAAGGGTAAAAAAATGACTTGTGGTATTTGTATATCTGTTTTTACGGCGATTTTCGCAACTGCCTTGATCGGTTGTGGACCGATTTATTTGGACCATAAGCTAGAGAAGTGTTTGAACAAGAAAACTGTACCCTCGAACAATGCAGATTCATCAAAAACAGGGGTAGGAACTTCCGGGGTTTCTATAAAAAAAGAGCGATCGCAGAAGATCGAAAATAACGAATCTTCTTCGCAGTCTGTTGGGAGGAAATGTAAATGTTATTAAATAAAATGTTTTTTATAAATCTTTTGCTTTTACTTTTAACTAGTTTGTTATCGACTTCAAAGGGGGGTTCTCAATTCCACCCATATGTATGTAATATTTTCAGAACTATAAATAGTGTCGCATCAAAGCGAATTCAATTTTTATGTAATAAAATTAAATCTTATTTCAATCCATATTTTAGTTTTAAGAACCTGACCTACGTTAGGGCGCATTTTCATTAGTCGTTAACTCGTACGGTATACGGGCGCATTTTCATTAGTCGTTAACTCGTGCGGTATACAGCATACGGGGAGTCTATGACAACTAATGGCGCATTGTCATTAGCTATGTCCACACTATGCGCTTTCGTCTTCAATTTTCGTCATCTTCTTTCATTCAACTTTCGTTTTGGCGCATTCAATAATTGAATGCGTCAACAAACGCAACGCCAACATTGTTTTTTGGATACGGACAGAGGGCATGCGTCGCGGGCATGCCTCACGTTCGCTGTTGACTGCGCTATAACGCATGCCCTTGACGAACAGAAAAAGGCACAGTGTGGACAAAGCTATTGATCGTGGCATGCGTTTCAGAAATCTCCTGCACCCCGCATGCGGGCCCTATCGACCAGTGAAAATGCGCCATACAGCAGGAAAAAACCTCCTATTCCCTGATAAGAATACAATGCAAACTAATGTTAGGGCGTGCATCAGTTGCTGCACACAGTAAATTTGTTACCATAGTAAACACTAAATAGACGCAATACAATGTAGCCAAATTGATTAATAGATACTAAGTACTAATTTCTGCCGTCGACTCCTCCCAGTACTTGTTTTGTTTTGGTCACAGGAAAAGAAAATGGTACTTTTTCGAGACGAAAAATAGCCAATAATATGTTAAGAGGCCGGGGTACCCTCGAAATTCTCATACATACGTAATACCAAAATCATTTTGTCGTACGAAAATATTTAACATGTTTGAGTTATTTTTCAGCTTAAAATAGTAATTACCTAGGTTCCTGTGCAAAAATTTACTACAAAATATTTAAAAACTAAAAAATATATTTTTTTAGAGTTTAAATATTTTGTAGTAAATTTACTATTTATTTACATATTTTTAGTGTTATACTCTATTTTTTAGTGTTTTAATATTTAGTAGTAAATTTACTAAAATAATTTATACACAAAAAAAAATTGTGTTTAAATATTTTGAAGTAAATTTTTGTACAGGAACCTAGGTAATTACTATTTTAAACTGAAAAATAACTCAAACATGTTAAATATTTTCGTATGACAAAATGATTTTGGTATTACGTATCATGTATGAGAATTTCGAGGGTACCCCGGCCCCTTAATTCGGTCTGCAGAAGTATTGGCATAACCTACAAAGCTAGTTTTGTAGGGTGAAAGATTTTTTACAAACGCACTATCACGATTGTATTATTATTTATTATAAAGGATTATAGGATATATTGTCACATATTATATGTCGTGAATATATAATAATTCAATCGTTGTACTTATTAGTAACAGACAAAAGCAGAATTCTAACTTGAAATCTACCTTGCAGCAATCATGAAAAAGTTTTTGGTGATTTTTGCAGTTCTCTTTGCATTAATGGCGCTTACCAGTGCTATGCCGCAGCTTAGTCTGCACGGAAAATTAATTCCCGAAGTCACGGCTGTCAAATACTTAGGAGTAGTACTAAACAAGTCGATGTCATTCACGAACCATATATCGAATACCGTACGTAAAGCGAAATTTGTATTATACAAATTATATCCTTTACTCAACGCGAGTAGCAAAATGTCCTTAAGACATAAGCTCACCTTATACAAAACATGTATAAGAACGATACTCACTTATGCGTGCGTCTCTTTCGCACACATAAGTGACAATCAGATGAACCAATTGCAACGAGTTCAAAACCGTTTTTTGCGCATGGCAACAGGTGCCCCCCGTTACATGCGAAACATCGACTTGCATAGAGACTGCGAGCTTATCACTATCAAAGCCTATATCAAAGAACTCTCGGAGAGATTCTTTGAGAAAGGAAAAGTACATCCCAATCCGCTCATTCGTAAGGCTGTGGACTACGAACATGACGCACCGACATTCCGATACCCCTTCAGGCGGCCTAAGCATATCTTAGCCGACCCTGTAGATCCCATCACAGAATACGTAACGTACTGTGTACAGTTACGCAAACACAAATCACACTCACCCGCGTGGTTAGTACTGCACCGGGGACGACGCCGGCGCCTTCCCCGAGGACTTAACACGACCCGAACGACAAACAGACAGACCGACCGAAATCCGGTGCCGAGCTCGATCCCGGGTTCGAGTTCGCATGCGGATAGCATAGGAACACACCTAAATCATGACCGCGACCGCGACATTGTCGTAGAGAGCTCTACCAATTACTTTGACATTAGAACATACACGCGTATGTCACCCCAACCGGACTCGGAAGGGGAGAGGGACGGCCCTCTTTTATGCAATAACATTAATAACTTGAGCTCATCTACCGCGATAACTCGTACGCAGCTAGTTTGTGCTACCGCGCGCGAGCAGCCTCACTCGTCAGAGAGTGAGTAAGGGGTCTGACCCCTTAAGAGCAGGGGGGATCCGTGTCCCCACGTCAGATGAAAATAGCTTATTTTCGTAGCTCTCCCCAATATTGCCCGATTAGAATGTCACACGTGTGACTTTAGGGGAGGGGGCCAGGCCCCCTCATTGTTTATCTCCAAACCAACTAGCAACAGACTAGTTATAGCCACGATTAAACTACCACGGTCTTAACCAGACCAGTAGCTTAGACCCTTTCGAAAAAAAAAAAAAAAAAAAAAAAAGGTATACTCTCTCTTATTTTACCAAATTTTGTTTACTTGATTATGACTCGGGTACCGTACATTGTTCCATTATAAAACCCGGACATTCATCAAAATGTTTGACTTAAGTAAATACCACGTCTTCTATGCCGGTATAAATAGTCGGTACTCAAGATGAATCTCGATCTCTAGACGCGATTCGGCTCTATGGTTGCTATGGTTGGTCCAAATTTTGACAGCCAACCAATCACAGAGCCTGAACCGTGTCTTGAGCCCGAGATGCATCTTAAGTACTGACTATTTATACCGGCCCTAGAAGCCGAGGAAGCTGGTGGTGTGGTGGTGATGTTCCGGTCTGTTGAGAACTGCGACCCCAAGGGATGCGACGAGGAGTGCCGCAAATACAAGTCCAAGGGTGGCAAGTGTGACGGTGACTGGTGCATTTGCCAACGTTAAACGATATTCTATATCCAGACAATAAAGGCTATATTGCATTGCGAGTGTCTTTCTTTTAAGACTGTACCAGGCGTAAGGCGACACTATGCTGCAGCGAAGACGCGATTCCGTATTTATGCTTGCCATTTGCCAAGGCTTGGCAAGCATTCGCAAGGCACAAGCGTCCACAAATCTCGCTTAGCATTTGGAAATCGTTTGCACGCGTGTGAGTGCGTCAGTGTATTACCGTAAGGTACTAATAATTATGTATTAGGTGTAGTGGTGGTTAATATAACGTATAGCTGAATAAAGTAGCGCGCTATTTCTTCGCAACGAATAGCGCGCGCTATAAAACTATGCACAAGACGCTACGTTATAACGTATCGCGCGGTCACTGACCTAGCGCGGCGCCGCTCGCGCTGCCGATCGCGCGCGAGTCGCGACTTTCGTTGGTTCGTTGCCGTATCGTTCGGGCCCAAATCGGGTGAATTCGGCTGTCATAATTTTTTCAGTGTTGCGTTGCGTGCATAGGTAAATTATAATGTTTTATAATCCCTGTTCCGAAGAGCACTGTACTGTAATATAATGGTAACTTCCGTTCCATGTGAATGTATTTTTTCTAAATCTGGATACGTTATTATATTTTTAAATGTAAGTAAATAAAATGTTAAAAAAGATCTAAACATAATTTAAGTATATTACCAAAAAATAAAAAAACCATTTAAATAACTTATAAAAAAAAGAATTGTACTTATATAAAGCGATTCCTTTCAATTTCAATATAATATTATTATACAATTATATTGTATCATTTTAATTTAAATATTTCAAACGTAATAAAATTAACTAAATAAATAATAATGCCTTCAAACGATTATATTATTCTAAGTTATCTAACAAACACGTTATATTATATTAACTCACCCACCGCGTTATAATTATTATTATCGAAAGAATTCAATAACGTCGGTAACTTTACAACGTGTCCAATCGATCGTTATAACGTATCATTCGTTATAACGTAGCGTCAAAACTAGCGCGCTTGAAAGAATCGAGATTTCATTCGTTTTAACTGTTATAAGTTATAACGTAGCGTCAAAACTAGCGCGCTTGAAATTCGTTATAACGTAGCGTCAAAACTAGCGCGCTTGAAATTCGTTATAACGTAGCGTCAAAACTAGCGCGCTTGAACGAATCGAGATTTTATTCGTTATAACGTAGCGTCAAAAATAGCGCGTTTGAAAAATGTAGCGTCTAGCATCTAGCGAGCTATGAAAATATAGCCGTTAGGAACACCACTGATTAGGTGGTATTACGTACATCCAAGCAAGCGCCCTTTGATCTGTGTTCAAAAACTAACACTACACCGGATTGGATGCAAGCGTCCACAAGCTCACGCAAGTCAAGCCAGATAGGTTGATATTCTCGTTACACGCTCGTGTAAAGACACGCTTTCAAAGTGCGACATTGCGTCGCGTAGCTCCACTGCCGCGTTATTACAATTTCATACAAAGTAATACTTGTATATATTTTGGTTGCCGTCGTGTCGCGTCGCTGCAGTGTGGTTACGCCTAGTATGGTCTCGCCCTTAGTTTTTAGTGAAGTCTGGAAATATGCCAATTTTTATTGGAAACTTCATATGATAACTATGCTAAACACTGACCTCCACTACGCGTACATGTAATGGAGGACAGTGATGCTAACTATAGAGTATAGAATCAAAATCATAACCCTCCTTTTGCTTTGCCGTAGTCGGGTAATCCGTAATAACTATAGAAAAATATGCCAACGTTTTGATATACAGATGAAATGTTTATCAGACGGCTTATTAAGTTCAATCATTCAAAATCATGCGCCTAATAGCAAAAACACTCACACCTTTTGCCATTGCTATTGCACACGCTAAATAATGGCCGACAATACCACGTAACGTAATACTTTTCTTATTTTTCATAATTTAAATGGGAGGTGATTTCTCCAGAAGTCCCCCCGGCTTGGGCATCATCTGGATTCATAAAACTCACCTGTTTGGATAATTCTGCATTAGTAAGCCATCAATGACAGGCTCTGGAGAGCCATTGTTCTTACTCAGATAATATTTATTATTGATAACAAAAAAACGAGCTAGAGCTTGTAGTAGTGGAGGCCAAGAGGGGATTTCACGACATAATTCCCACTCGTCTCTAGTTATCATAGTATGAAAATCAAATTTTTTAGTTGATGCTCTGTTAGATTATGATAGAGGATGTTAATTAATATACTACTAAAATTCTTACACATAATTCTTAAGGAATTGATGATTTAAAGCCTAAAGGTACGGTAACTCTGTAGCAACATTTTAAAAAACTCAAAAAATAAAACTTCATATTTTCATATCTAAGCTTTTCAGATATTTTATGGTATTACATTACGTGGTATTGCCAATCACAGATCAGCCATTCTGTAGCCTATGCAATAGCAACGGCAAAAAAGTTTTTGCTATTAAATAAAAACTAAAGGCGAGACCAAAGGAGTAACCACACTGGGGGACGTAAAGAATCAAGTCACCGGCTGCAGTGTAGAGTCGCCTTTTTTACATGACGAAATGCTTCATTCCCAGCAGATTAGGGACATCAGCCGGGGTATGTGAGACTCTCCGTAGGATCTACCCACCAAAACCCCATGGTGCTCCACTCCCTTTCGGGCAAGATCAACCCACCTCAACTCTACCAGCGGTTGCCCGCGTCTCGCAGTCGTCACAGTGTTATAGGCTTTTCTAGGCCACCTCGAGGGTTGGCCTAGTAAAGCCTTCATGAGCATAGATCACCTAGGGCAGTTTCGCCTTGAAAAAAAACACTCTCTCAATGCAATATATACTTTATTATCTTGACATAAAACATCTTTTAAGGAGTGCAAACGCACCAGTCACCATCACACTCGCCACTCTTAAACTTGAGCTCTTTGCACAACTTGTTACACTCCTCGGGTTTGCAACTGTCACCATCCTGGTGATACACCACCGCACCTTCCTCGGCTCCTAGAAGATGACAGCAAGTTAAGCCATAATCACACCTAGATGAGACAGTGGCGAGAGAGTGCTCTCGGCCCATCAAATTGGCAGATAGCACCAAGTGCTCGGCCGAGGGCACAGTGTCGCCATTATACTCGGTAGATAAAATCAAGGCATTTGGTGGAGGAACACTAGAGAAGTCATTTTTTTCTTACTCGGTATACTTTTTCTCGCTTTTTATCTCTTTGTCTGTCACTCTGCTATCTGTCTGTTATAATAAATGTATTTAGAAGATCATCTACGATAACATAATATGGCTCCAAATTACTGTTTCAATGTGTGTAGTCACATCCTTATGAAAGAGTTTGTATGTAGTAAGTATTCAACCAATCAACCAGTATCGTAATATTTCACTTAATGCCACTTATTACCAAGATTTGTTGGTCAACAGCTAATCATAGCTAGCCGACCGCGCAAAACAACGCACTTCAAACGTTTTCAATTTTGGAGGGGCGCGCCATGCTATCGTATTTTATCTCTACTCTAGTAAAGCTGCAAAATTTATATTTATAGAAGACATTGTAAGGCCCGACAAAGGTCCGGGTTTTATCTTGGTACAATGTACAACATGTGGTAAGAAAAAGCATGTAAATACCTTGCTGCGGCATGGCACTGGTAAGCGCCATCAGTGCGAACAAAACTGCGAAAATCACCAAAAAGATCTTCATGATGCAAGGTAGATTTCAACTTGGAGTTCTGTTGATGTCTATTCCAAATACAATATTTGAATCCTTTTTATACTTACGAAAAGATACATTGTACTTATACATATTATATTACTATGTGACAATATTTCCTAGCTGATAAAAATAATCCTTATAACCATAGCAGTATTTGTTTAATGTGTATGTATTTTTGTATAAATTCTTTCACACACGTTAGAGTGCCTAAACGTATAGTCAGTTGATACGCCCCAACTTCTTAATTAAAACAAGCATCCCAATCTTACAAACCCAAAAATCTGGAATATAATCTCAGCGGTAAGGCCGGTTCATTTATATCGGCCTTAAGGCGCTATATTGAAAAAACTGTCCTTTTTGACGTAATACTATACTGAACCTCAGAAATGTTACAAATCTGGTAATGAGATATACATATCTTCATAGCCTTATCTAGGTTTGAGAAGAACTAGAAACACGATTAATGTATTTTGCCTCGATACATTTAATTTTCGAAATGACCTCTTAAAAATACGAAATTTGAAGATTATTTATAAACGAAAATAGATGTATTGTAGGAAATTAGTCTAATTGATAGACACCTTTGCAACTCAAAATCGTATAGAAGCATTTTGCTTAAATGCTCCTAGTTATTTTTTGAATAATTAAAATTACGTTTTTCGCATGTTTTCCGAGCGAGCCGATAGCTTCTGGCCGCAGCGTATTTACGACTTTATAGTCATACAAATTAAGTACAAAATTCCCCTTGCGGTAAAATTACTTTCGATATAGCGCCTTTTTTTTTTCGAAGGGGGAAATGCATTACGCATACCACCCAGGCGCAGGGGGCGACCCGAGCGGTGATGTGGGACTCCCGTAGTTAATGAGACCACGGTATACCCACTAAACCCCCCCCCCCCCCCCCATCTTCCTCCACGCCGCCTTTTGACAGGGCCACGGGAACGATACACACATCCGCGACCCCGCCAGCGGCCCGAAGACTCCACGATGGGCGCACAGCACATGCGCCCTCCTCCTCGGCCCCCACCATGGCTGTAGCAGACGCCCCCGAGTCTGCTACTTGGAGGCCATGTGGCAGGTCAAGTCTGTGGTTCTGCCACCGACCACACCTCGGCCGCAGAGGATAGGGCAAGCGGCGCATCGTAATACCTACTTGCCTCTTCCTCTGCGGCCCCACCAATGCCGTTCAAACGGAACGGCCCCGCCAGCTCACATGGGGGTAGGGAGAGCGGCAACCTACCACAATGCCTCTCCCCCCGCGATCCGTCCTCGGCCGCAGAGGATAGGACAAGCGGCGCACCGTATGCTATATACTTGCCTCTTCCTCTGCGGCCCCACCTCGGTGCGCATCCGCAGCGGAATCCTCCAGTCCGCTGGGAGCGCCCTCCTCGGGCCAGGCGGCGACACCAGCCGGCCCTGGTTGCCTCTTTGCTTCACCGCGGTTGTCCAAGCCGCGGTTACTAGAGCCCCACCGCCACGACCAGGCGTGCAACCATCGGGGGGTTTCGATATAGCGCCTTAACAATCGACGGCAACAGTTAGTATCTATTAAGCAGTTTAGCTACATTGTATTGCATCTATTTACTATGGTAACAAAATTACTTTAAGCAGCAATATTTCGACACTGATAGGGCATGCACATTGCAAACCTCATAAATTAGTTTTCATTGTATTTTTTATCAGGTATTATGAGGTTTTTTCCTACCTAAACTAGGTCAGATCCTTATGTAGAATGGAAGAATGGTAGCTTATTTTATAGTCTTTAATAAAATATAATAAAAAACTTTAGCTAAGAAACTTTTAAACTAGTAATCGACCAAACTGTACAGAGGAATTTCATCAAGCTGTTCCTAAGGCGAACGACGTCAACCGTTTTATATTCCAGCAGCAGCGGGTTGCTTTTTTGCTCTTCTTGACTTCGTAGTATGTTTAGGAAACCTAACACATTTCTGCAACTAAAAACCTAAGGAAGACTAAAAAGTAATAGTAGGGGAGGGGAAGGTGCTAATTTTGTAGTCACTCGAGCGTCATGGAGACCTAGTAGGTTTTTTACATTAGGTAAAACTGATGATAAAAAAATAATAAGAGCGTTTTTTATTTTACCGGTGGGTTCAGAAACTGCGGCCATTTTAAAGTTTTGAAAAAGAAAATATATTCAGAAAATTGATTATTTCGGTCAGTTATTATTATATTTTAGACAACAAGGACTACATAATTTAGTTTAGTGCAAAATAAAATATCTGCGAAGTTTAGTTAGGAAAATATGAAGGTTTATTTTTTTATATTTTAAAATGTTCCTACAGGCTTACCTTATCTTTGAATCGTCAGTGCTTTTTATGGAAGCTTTTTTGGGGTATACTAAACATCCCCTCTCTTAATCTGACATATTGGATGACATTTCAATATAAAAAAAAATTAACCCACCACGTGAGAAATCTGATTTCTATACCATGATAACTAGACACATGTCGGAAGCCTATACTAGCTTAATCTGACACGCTCGAGCTACTCCCAAAATCCCCTCTTCCCCTCCTTTACTATAAAGGCAAGACCGTACTAGGCGCAACCACACTCCAATGACAGTGGATCTACGTATGTCGTAATTTGAAAATGACCGCACTAGAACAACACGACACTTCTTCACAATAGAACTGACGTAACAAACGTGAATCTGATGTTTTACAAACGTCAGTCCTATAGAACGCAGTGTCGCGTCGGGTCGCGTCGCTCTAGAGCTGTTTCGCCTTGATATGTCATCGCTCCGCTCCAGCGCAGTGTCGCCTAGTACGGTTTAAAAAAAGACATTCTCTCAATGCAATATACACTTTATTGTCTAGATAAAGAACATAGTTTAATATTGGCAAACGCACCAGTCACCGTCACACGAGCCGCTCTTAAACGTGTGTTCTTGGCAGAACTTGGTGCACTCCTCGGGTTCGCAGCCGCTACCAGCTCGAGGCATTGCCAGCGCACCACCATCACCTTCCTCGGCTTCTAGAAGATGACAGCAAGTTAGGTTAGGTTAGTTAGGTCCTCGCCGACATGTTCTGCAGTACTTTTTCCAGCTTTTGGTCTATACTCCGTACAGTAAATTATGTACATTTTAAGTCCCTAATCGAAAACATTGGAAATTAATTCAGAAAGGATTTGAGGAAACTGCGTCATATTTTATTGATTAATAAAAGAAATGACGTCATTATATCAGGTGTCTTTAAACACATTAGGCCGAAGTTACGCGGCGTAAATTCTAAATTACCGATGCGTCGCGTTCCGTCCGTATTTTGTATGCGTTTAACATTGCGGACGTAATCATGCCGCGTAACTTCGGCGTAGTGTGTTTAGACGTTTATTTCTATAAAGGAGACATTGTAGGACTTGAAAAAGGTCCGGGCTTTTTTATGGAGCAATGTATAATGTATGTACAACATGTGGTAAGAGAAAGCGTACCTTGCTGCGGCATGGCGCTGGTAAGCGCCATCAGTGCGAAGCAAACTGCAAAAATCACCAAAAACTTCTTCATGATTGTTGAAAATTCTGTTGATGTCTGATACTAATACAACATTTGAATCCTTTATATACACACGACAAGATACATACATATTTTGTTATATACATGTTGTATATAACAAAATATGTAACAATATTCCCTAGTTGATAAAAATAAAATTAACAGTATGTGTATGTAATATGTATTTTAGTAAAAATTCTTTCACACAAGTTTGAGTGCTGAAATGAACACATTAAGTTGATACGGCGCAACTTCTTAATTAATCCTTCGATCGTGGATTCTTGGAAATCTATTGTTGTTCTCTTGTGTCTCGCTCACCGGTGAGCTTATGGGGCTTGATGGGTTAAAACAGCATCCCAATAACGATATTGAACGTAATCTTAGCGGTAAGAGCCGTTTACTAAAACGGGGTGGAAACATTCAACGGCAAGAGCTAGTATCTAATAATCAGTTTGACTACATTGTAACTCATCTGTTTACTATGGTACCATTATTACTGTATACAGAGCCGATAGGACATGCACAGCTCATATTGGCTCATAGCATTAAGTAGTTTTCAATTTTCATATTATCAGGCAATAGGAGGTTTTTTTTTAGTATAAAACCCTTTATTTATAAGAAGTAACAAATAAACATAATAGATCCCAAAATGCTAGCGCATTAAAATTCAGTGCTCATCATATTTCTTCCGTACGTTCCAGATTCGTAGCATAAAAAAGGATTTGGGATAACAAGTAACAACTCAAAGGAGGATAAGAAGTAAAAACTCTGTTTCAATTTAAGAAGAAATCTAAAATGTCATATTTAGTCTCTGTCACATCGATCAAACAGAAAAATATTTCAGTGGGATAAACAAGAAGAATGGCTTTAAAATTACTGTGGAACTGTGCGAAAATTATTCTGTTGTCTGGTCTCTCCTTTGATATTTGAAGAGGAATATCCATTGCGTATGTTACTGTGGAAATTTTTATTAAATTTCTCATAATAATACATGCGCTTAAGGCTTTATCTATGTATGATGTATCGAATGATTTCCGTGGTATAATTGATTTTAAATCATCAGTGACGTGATCCAAATAGTCAGGGATGTAAGCTAGTGGTCATATCAAGAGTGCTGCAAATCAACCTATGTTGACAGAAGTGTAGCTTTTTTAGCCCGGCCGCACATCCGAATTTCCGATCAGAAAAATTCGTAGACCCCGCATGCTATCAGAGTTCTGACGTGTCAAAATGTATGAGCGTCCGAATTTTTCTGACCAGAAATTCGGATAATGTGCGGCCGGGCTTAGTCCCAGGAGACGGCATAAGATAGTTTTATCAGTTGTTCCCGAGCTATTCTTAATACCGTAGCAAAGATGCAAGCAACGTCCAGTTTTATACAACATTTCGAGTTTCAGCTTGGTTCCTTATTTGATCCAGGCATGTCCCCTGTAATTCAAAATTTTCCCATGCAATGGTTTAAAAAGTTTTGTCACACTTTGTTTCCATACTTGTATTATTTTATTTATTATAAATGCAAAAGGGTGGTTTACTTTCTGCTTCTTCTTTACGCGTGAATCGATTTTGCTGAAATTTTGTATCAGTACACTTTGAGTACCGGGAAAAGACATACTTATGATACTATTCATCCTAAAAAATGTCCCGGCGCGATATACGAATTCCTGCTCAACGGTATAACCGGCATCAACTAGTTGGGAGTTGCTCTTTCCAGGTCTCATAAGCTGATGATTTGCGTGTCCCTGGCGGCGCTGGTGAGCGGTGCGTGTGTGGTGTCGTGCGTACCCGTGCTGCTGCAGCTGCTGCGGCCGAGCTGCGCCTGCACCGCGCCCGTCTGCCCCGACTGCGGCATGAGATACTGACCTTGCGGTGAGTGAGTGTGTGTGTATCCCCGCTGGCGCTGGTGAGCGGTACGTGTGTGGTGTCGTGCGTACCCGTGCTGCTGCAGCTGCTGCGGCCGAGCTGCGCCTGAGCTGCGCCCGTCTGCCCCGACTGTGGCATGAGATACTAACCTTGCGGTGAGTGAGTGTGTGTGTATCCCTGCTGGCGCTTGTGAGCGGTGCGTGTGTGGTGTCGTGCGTACCCGTGCTGCTGCAGCTGCTGCGGCCGAGCTGCGCCTGCGCCGCGCCCATCTGCCTAGACTGCGGCATGAGATACTGACCTTGCGGTGAGGAGTGTGTGTGTATCCCCGCTGGCGCTGGTGAGCGGTGCGTGTGTGGTGTCGTGCGTACCCGTGCTGGTGCAGTTGCTGCGGTCGAGCGGCATGAGACACTGAATGCCTGTAAAACCTAGTAAGTGTGGGTTTTTGGAGGGGTTAGGGCTCAGTGTGTGTCTCATTGTCTTTGCCGTATGTTTTTGATGTTGGCGGGATTAGAAAACCTGGTATGTGTGTGTGCTGTAGGAGGGATTAGAAATCGTCAGTGTGTGTCCATTTAAGATGTTGGAGGGATGAGGAGCGATGCCGTGCATTTTCATGCTCTGACTATTATCGCGAGCGAGTAGCGACCGACGACAGTCGCAGACTGCACGCGGTCGCGACACATCGCGATGCGCGGAATAATTATACATTTACTGAGGAATAGTATTCAAGAAGTAAACACTTAATTTTTTTTTTGTTTTTCAGATTCGAGATAAATTAGAACAGTTGAAGATTGATGTTAGTCCCGTGTCCCACCATGATCTGTCTGTCGCTGGCGACGGCCATCACCGCAGCCGGCATCATCATCGCCGGGCCCATACTCTGTGACAAACTCCTTCAGTGTTGCAAGACGAAAAAATAAACCACTCATAAGAAAGACGTTTGTTTTATTCTAAGCAACATTATAGCTCCTCCCAGCGGCGTGCACAGCAATATGATTCAGGGTTTGCGGGGCCCAGCGGAGTAGTCGGATGGCCTATATTATATTATTATGGTCGGAAAAAATCTTAATAGCGCAATGTAGCCAGCGACAGCAATATTGCTAGCGCCATCTATCGAGAACATCGAGAACTATTTTAAGTACTCACCTAATCGGCTTCAATTTTTACATATTCATGGTTCCGGACGAGATTTACCAAAAGTATTTAATTTTAAGCAGGCCTCCAGATGTTTTTCTATATGGTCATGCTTCTTTGCCGCGTTATAGAAATTATTTAGATCTGAATATCCTGAATCAGTCCACACTGAACTACAATAATTATTAAACAATATGCAAGGAAAAAAATATAATTTAATCGTGTGCACACAACCACACAGCCAGTTATATGATTCATATTGTGAAAACTTGTTATTTTTAATTTTTAATAAACTCACATTCTCAACACAGACCTCACAGTCAAATAACATTTTTAAGAAATCAAAAATGCACTTAATATAGAAACTCAGTAATATCTATTAAACTGTTAAAATGTAAAAACTTTTAAATGTTAAAACAAAAAGTCATCTTAGAAAACTATAAACTTGCGCAAACAAAAATAATCGTCGCAGTGCTCATCACATAAAAACAGAAAATGGCGTGCCAAAAATACTAAACATTTATGTAATGTAAACAAATATAACTCTTGCTAAACAAATTGCATTATGTGTGCATACGCGATTAATTAGATTTCCGTCCATTATTTTTACTCGGATTATAATAGGCAACGAAGTGTGAAGTGCAACGAACAATATCCGATCATACCCGAACCGAACGCCTCGAATAAGCTCGGAAGAGCTGCCGCAGTTCTTGAAGCTACTTGCCCGTACTAGGCAAATAAGACATTCATGTCTGTGTGCGTTTGCAATCTGTGCACCAAAGTGCATAACCCCGCTCGGCGCGCTGTTACGATTAAATAATAATGTTTTTATGAAGTTTTGCAAATTAGTTTTTGCTTTATTATAAATTTAGGCGTTTTAAGTGTATTCATTTTTTACTTTAAATAATAATAATTAACGTCATCTAAAACGTACGAAAGTTAAATTAAAGTATATGTGTATGGCAAGTATTTATTATTAGTCATTAGGTATCACTGCTTTTATGCCTTCATGGTGTGCACGCCCATGGCTCCTCCGATATTGTTAAGACGTAATGACGTCTAAAAAGGACATAATATTATTTGCTGCTACGAATATAGTTTTGTTATTTGTAAATTTGCTGCAATGTTTTCACACTAGAAGCAGCACCAGCACAGACAGTAAACAAAAAGTTTTGTTTGACCACAGAGTACTATAATACTGGGTTTGACGTTTGACAACATTTCTGTCAATATTCTGGTAGTAGTGTGTTTTCGCGGGTTCTGGATCACGATTCTGGGTCCACCCCACCCCCCGCTCGCAGCTCGCAAACTTTCTCGATCACTTTTTGTCGGTTCGAGCGGCGACATCGCCTAAAAAAAAAATTGGTGTCAAAATATGGGTTTTCGGCTATCCCCGATCGATATATGCGATCCGTTTCTGCGTATTTGCACTACTTTCAAAGTTAGCTTTTGTGTTTAACCCTCATTATCTACTATCACCACGCTCCATTGTTCCTTCATAATTACAATCGCTACTTATTACATTGTTATGCTCGCCTCAGTGTCCTATTGTTCGTAATGACTACCTGGGCTTATCGCTTACGTTACCTTAATTTCTTACAAGAATTTAAATAAATATGAATGATATTTAACTAATGAATTATTAAATGCAATTTATTTCTTCGTCATCACAAGATTTCAAAGGGCCTTTAATATATTTTGGTTCCTACAAATTGATTTTGTGCTTTATAAAGTTTGATATATTTAGAGATTATGATAAACGTGTTTTATTTATTTTTTGAGTGAAAATTCTGTTTGAAGTGAATCTCAACATTGAGCATAATTGAAAATTTTTATAAAAATAAAAAACACGTTTTATAATTTTCTATAAGATTTTTGAAAATAATGAAACAAGCTTTAATTTTGAAATATATTTTATAGAAAAAAAGTTTTATACTTTTCTAAAAGATTTTTAAAAATAATGAAACAAACTTTATTTGTTTCATTATTTATTATTTTTCGAAAAAATTTTTATTGCCGGGTACTTTACATCTGTGTATACAATTATTATGTTTACGTGTACGTGTCAGTGATGTACAAACATCTTGTAATTCGACAAAATATCGATCATGGAATAATAATTGTAAGATTGTAAAAATAATAAAGTGCGATAAAATAAAACTGCATAGATATTATAGGTATACCTAATAAAATTGTAATTTTGAGGTAAATATGACTTTTCTTCAAAATGCTTGCTGCATAATTAAGTATGCATGAATTTTTCTTCGCAGTCCAGTTTGGACAGTTAATTATTTTAAGCCATGAATTTCTGGTATCCAGGTCAGCAGGAAATCTGAAAAATCTGAAAAAGTGTGAGTCGGACTCGCGCATGAAAGGTGACCGGTTTCAACCGGGCATTTTCTAAAACCCGACACGATACGACACGACAGGTTACGTCACGTCACATCAGTACACGACACGACACGACTTCACTAGACCCTATTAATTTTCAATTCACTCTCAATGAGCCCTTTTATTTGATGCCCATCTTGCGGAAGTGCTTAACTATTTCCCTATCTTGGATGAGCATTACAATATCTGTGGAAATTTCAGAAGTCTATTACTATAGCGGTTCTTGTTATACAGCCTGGAGACATACAGACGGACGGACGGATGGACAGACGGACAGGAAATGAAGTCTTAGTAGTAGAGCGGGACCCCACTACTAGGACTTTTTACCCTTTGGGTGCGGAACCTTAAAAACAATAAATTATGTATGATAGTATATTAATATACTTAAACTAATTATAAACTACGGATGAGTGTGTTATTATTTCAACATTCCTAGATAATTAGTATACTTAACTAAAAAATATTTTCATATCGATACTACTGATCGATAACTTGATGCAGCCCTAGTGTAAAATAGATGAAAATTGTTTACACAAAATATCCTTAAATTGTGCACCATGGCTAGTCAAGTTATGTTTTCCATATAATTACACATATATAGAAATGAATTATCAAAATCAATACCAATTACTCGTAGGGAATTGGCAAAAACAAACTTAAAACTAGGTCCTGTCGATGTAGAATAATTCACCTGTGAAATGAATATTTGTCCGGGTTTTTTCGATGTGTGGTATCACAGTCAATCTTCCAACTTATATCCATGTTTCTAGAGCAGTATTTCTAAAAACTATTCATTATTTAACTTAAAATCACAATTTTCCTGAGAGCCCAAATTGACAACGATCGGCACAGGGTCAGACAGAATGTCAAACAGATGACAAAAAAGCTATGCAACCTCAAATCACGCTTCTCTTTCTACCACGCAGTGTTACTGATAGTGACATCTCGCTTGCTCAGGCCTTTGTTTCTCTATTCCGATAGGTATATTAACTTTATGGGTAGATATCAACTACGATAACATGGCGCGCCCCTCCAAAATTCAAAACGTTTGAAGTGCGTTGTCAAAACGTTCGAAGTGCGTTGTCTTGCGCGGTAGGCTAGTTATGATTAGTTGACCAACAAATCTTGACATTAACTGAAATATTACGTGTAGTGTGATTGGTTGAATACTTACTACATACAAACTCTTTCATAAGGATGTGACTACACATATTGAAACAGTCATTTGGAGGGGCGCGCCATGTTATCGCAGTTGATCACATATCGGATTTGGTCGGATTAATTACTGTATATGCTAGTAACGCCCTCTGCTTCGACATTTGCGTAATATTCCCTATTAATAATAATAATAATAATAGTAAGAAAGTTTTTACAAACAGATGATGAGACAACATTACATACACCACAAACACAACCAAGCTCACACATTCATACATAACACATATCACAACCTGATCATACAACACAATATCACCCTTCGCCGGTCACTCCGTCCATTCATACTAACAATTTAAACATTTAAATTTTTAAGTACTTACCTGGTATGTAGTTACTTGGCTTCGACCCGTACATACTAGTACGCCGGTGAAAACCGAGAAATTCAGAATAAAAACATAATAATAATAATATCTATGGACGCTTCACACCACGTCAGTCTGGCCCCGTGGTAAGTACCTGAAGGACTTGTGTTACAGGTACCAGACAACGGAAATATATTTAATACTTTTATTCTTTACATATATTTAAGATTTTTATTATATTATGATACACATATTTAATACACATCCATGACCCAGGAATTTTATAAACTTTTGTTCCGTCGGCGGGACTCGAACCAGCGACCTCCGGCTTGAACTACCAACGCGCTCACCACTGCGCCACGCCATTTCACCATTCACCATTCCCTATTGTCAAAGCGGTAAGCTTACGTCATTAAAAAAAACGATTTAGTGATAAAATGATTCTTATTGGAAATTATTCTTAAATTTCCTTATTTTCCTCGTAGTTATAATAATTTTTTCTCTGTAAGAACCATCTTTGTACTTCAAGGTTGACAAAATAGCTCCTTCAGTGTTGGAAGGCAAAAAAATAAACCACACATAGGAAACACGAGTTTAATTCTAAACAACATATTACACCGTAATATCACTTGACTGATAGACTAACGTAAAAATTGAGCAAACAACATTATATACATTCGTCAACCCTTACGTATCCGAAATAAATAAATTAACAAGTTTATATGACACTAAATTATTAAACCATACTCATGAACCGCTCTTATACTCCTACTTAATACAAATCTTAACTGAAACGCTCTCAGTGCCTTAACCAAAGACCAATGTTTTTGAGAGCGTCTAGCGCGTAAGTTAAGGCAACGTACTCAAGAAACAGCCAAGAAACCGTTTTGCAGCTGCCGACAAAGAAGAATTTTGTTGATATACCTAATGCCACACTTGAGTACGAAACTAAAGTACGTTCTACTAAACAGCATCCCAAGAATGATCTTGAGCATAGCGGTAAGAACGGTTTATTAACACGGGCCTACCTTAGTTATTGACTAATCGCTGGGGGTGGGGTGGCGAAGGACGCAATACAAATCCCTAAGACCACAATCGCCTCGAAGCGAACTAAATTTTCTAGGATTCTCGAGATATCTATTGCTTTTGAATTCTTCGCCACTCCACCGCAGCCCTAAAAATAGTATTTGGACTATGATCGGTCTGTGATGGGACGCCATGGCGTGTCGTATGACATGTCGATGTGCTTCTTAAATCTCGAACTTTCTTTGGGATAGTCCCGTACTCGTGAACTCGGCAGAACTATCTGCACTTTCTCGTTCCCTACCATTTTGATTTCTGGTAATACTTCTGCACTCGATCGGTAGAACCTTCTGACTGGAGGTGGACTCTCAGTTTCTGTAGGGATTGTAGCTTCTATTTTATCTAGATTGTTTATTTCGTCGATAAGTTTCGCTTGGGTCATCGTTTCGGTCATCAGTGTTGATAGTATCGGCCTATCTGTTTGCGATTGTGATTCTGTTACTACTGATATTTCAGTTCTGGTTGGTTCTTGACTTATTGGTTCCTGCGTTGTCGTCGTTGTCGTTGTGGTTGCTTCTGTTGTATTTAGTCTGATAGTTGTTCTAGCTGTCGTTGAATGTGAGTTTCTTCTGTACGTCAATCTTTGTCTCTTTCTTTTTGAGCTTCCTTCGGAACTCTCAGCTGATGTGTTATTGGCTATGCTATAGATGTTGGTGCTGGCGTTAGTGACTAGGCTCTCTTGACTTTCTCTTTCTGTCTTTCTTCTGATTTTCTCCGTCTGATTGAAGTTCCTACTGCCGCGGTAGACCGGTGCGTCTGTGGCTACTACGCTGGAGTAGTCTTTGCTGTTACTATGTCTTTCGTCGATGACTGGGAGGGGCGTAACGAACATGGTTTCCACGTTGCTTGCGACTGGTTTGTTATCTTGGTTCTCTAGAATGGTGATGGCTTCTTTGACTCCCTGTTCGACGTCTCCATTTTGAGATTTGTCTGTAAAATAAAAATAACGTTGTAAGTTTATTATTATTATTTGATTTCGTTGTCACTTTTAGATGTCTATCGGCCGAATACTGGAACGTCACTCAAATGCATCAATCAGTTGAAGGGCATTTAAATGTAAGCGTTTCCCATATTTAAGTGATATACACAAACGCCACTCAGACAATTTCTTATGGTACTCACGTAAGTAGCCCTGTGAGTAGCCGTCAAATATTTACATCATGGCAACATTTACAGTGTTACATTTTACGCTAGATCTAACTTGATTGTACAAATAAAAAGTTCACTAAAAATCATTTAATGCCGTTTACTATTTGTTTTCATTAAATATATTTAAATTAATTAAAAACATGACAATTTTTAACATTATTTTCTGATTAATTACAATAGGAAATCCGAAATCGACTTTAAATTTTACAACAATGCAACCATACGTAGAATGGAACGGTTTTTTGAGTGACAACTGACAATTGACATGTTTGAAGACCGACCGATTGACATTATCAAAAAGAAGAAGAAGACCGACCGTAGTGATTATAATATTCTCTTTGTGGAAAACTTTTTGTCCAAGAAAATACATTTCTGCAATAATACATAATTATAATATTATATTATGGAGACAAAAAAGAAACGTGGTTGTAATTATACTACCTCGGAAAAGTATATTATGCTCTAATTATTAGTTTAAAAGTGAGTTACAAATAACATTAATATCAATATACTATTTTCATGAAAATGTAGTTGTATATTGTAAACTTGTAAAACGTAAATGCATCGTTGTATTTTTCAAACGCATTGAGCATTTGATTATTTCGGCGGCGACTCACGGTCGGCCTTTCATGGTCAGAAAGACTAGATAGCGACGATAAAGACATTAACTTTATACACACGCTTTTTACCGTAATTATAGATTTAAGAGACCTCTTGACCACTCTTAAACGCAAGCGACGCTTAAATCAGTTTGACAGATCATTTGACAGCTAAAAAAAGTTGAGTAACCATCGAGTATACGAATTTTTTTGCTAAGTGGTGCTCATGTGGAGCCTGAGTACAACTTATTTGGAGGTCCACTTAAAACTAACTGGAAGTTAAAATTTGCGTTGGAGAATACGAAATTTTCGTATAAGTTGTACTCAAAAAATTAAGCAGCATTTAAATATTTGAGAGACGTTCCAGTATTCGGGCCTATGTTATTCTATACAAATAGTGAGCTAATTAAAGTTTCTTAGGTACTCATTTAAGTGAGCTTTTTTTTATTAAGCTTTCCCGGTGAACTTCGTGTTACTTAAAAACCTTCCCTGGACTTCAAGGATTATTTTAAGACTAAAATTAGCAGAATCGGTTCAGCCGTTATCAAGTTATAGCGTTACTAGCACAATTGTAAATCCATTTTTATATATATAGATAAAAGGGTAGTTCAAATAAAGCAACGACTTCTTCTCTTTACTATTTCTATGGGTACACTTCACGGAATAGTGCTATCTAATTAAATTAAACATACCATCCTCCATTTCTTTCTTGTACGACGAGAAGAAGGTCAGTGCCTTCATCAGCTGGTAGCTCTTGGAGACGGGGATGTTGGTGTCGTATAGCTTGACGGTATTCTTGCAGTCGACGTAGAACCACCAGTTGCATTTGAGGATGGTCTGGTCGAAGAGCGTTGACTCGGGGCAGAGGAAGGACTTCATGACAAGGCCGTCGTCGGTCAAAGCGCACACGTGAAATACCTGGAAGACAAATTGATATCTGTTTATATAAAAGGAATTTTAAATTTGGGTAGTCTAAAACTCGAAAACGGATCAACCGATTAGGATTTAAGTTGAAGTGAGCAAGTCATGAAATGTTCGTGGAAGTTCAGGGAAGGTTTATATTTTACAATCACTTTAGTATCACTTCCCTCTTAAGGGGCCGGGCTACCCTCGAAATTCTCATACATATATAATACCAAAATCATACCAAAATCATATATACATTCATCATATATCATATATTCATATATACATAATACCAAAATCATTTTCTCATACGAAAATATTGAACATGTTTGAGTTATTTTTCAGCTAAAAATAGTAATTACCTAGGTTCCTGTACAAAAATTAACTTCAAGATATTTAAACACTAAAAAATTTTTTTTTGTGTATAAATTTTTTTTACTAAATTTACTACTAAATATTTAAACACTAAAAAATAGAGGAAAACACTAAAAAATATATAAATAAATAGTAAATTTACTACAAAATATTTGAATACTAAAAATATTTTTTAGAGTTGAAATACTTTGTAGTAAATTTACTATTTATTTATATATCTTTTAGTGTTTTGCTCTATTTTTGCCAACTGCCAACTTGATTGCGTATTGCTATATACTTTAACATGCACATAGTCGAACATAAGCTTTCATCGAAGAATATCTCCTAGTACATGTTCGGTATTGCTTGTATGACCAATGAGGCTGGACATATTATAAGAGACAAGATGACGCCCGCAACTCCAAAATTCGTTTATCACGGGGAACCGAATTTTTTCGGGATAAAAATATGCTATGTTCTTTCCCGGTACTCAAAGTAACTAAAAACACTCTCGCATATTTTACTATTAACCCCCATACCACTGGCGACCGCGACAACAATAGAATAATAACAGATTTCCAAGAATCCGCGATCGAAGGATTAATATTAGTATGGATGCATTAACGGCCGCACCCAAAGATATTTAATAATAATTACTCGACTTTCATTTAATCGACATAACATCCGTACATTTTGTGTCTCTTCATTAAATTAATTATTAAATGTTTCTGAGTGCGCCGCTACAGGACCTTCAATAGCACGTACCATACATCCCAGGCTCTCATCTCCATACAACCCAGGGAAGTACTTTTGGTCTCCGCAGTGGAAGCTGGTCTCCGGAAGGTCGACCTTGGACTGGAAGTGGTCATCGAAGTTCTTCTCATAACCCACGGGGTAGTACTCTTTGGGTGCGTTCATGACCTTAGCGCCTGTCAGGTTGTTGTTCCTGGAAATTTATGATTTGGTATTTTTAATTTTCTGATTCTTGTCAAATGCGTGGATCTGGGTTAAATATCATGTTATACTTTTGTACGTACGAAGAACGATAAGGATTGATAAGATCGATATTTCACCATCAGAATTATTTTTCCTCTTGATTTACTTTAATCAAGACCGGTGTGATGACCTTAGCAATGTTCAAACCAAAGATAAAGGAGTGTAACGAGTTTAACGTCCGTGGCATCGTAATTTCCAACAAGCAGCGACCACAGAGGCTATGTGCTCGCTGCCAACAAGAAACATCTTTTCAAAGATTTAGGTCCATTTCTATATAGAGGAGGGGAAGAGGGGATTTTGGGAGTAGCTCGAGCGTGTCAGATTAAGCTTGTATAGGCTTCCGACATGTGTCTAGTTATCATGGTATAGAAATCAGATTTCTCACGTGGTGGGTTAAATTTTTTTTTAAATATTGAAATGTCATCCGATCTGTCAGATTAAGATAGGGGATGCTTAGTATACCCCAGCTTCCATAAAAAGCACTGACGATTCAAAGATAAGGTAAGTCTGTAGGAACATTTTAAAATATAAAAAAATAAACCTTCATATTTTCCTAACTAAACTTCGTAGATATTTTATTTTGCACTAAACTAAATGATTTAGTCCTTGTTGTCTAAAATATAATAATAACTGACTGAAATAAGCAATTTTCTGAAAATATTTTCTTTTTCAAAACTTTAAAATGCCCGCAGTTTCTGAACCCACCGCTAAAATAAAAAACGCTCTTATTATTTTTTTATCAGTTTTACCTAATGTAAAAAACCTACTAGATCTCCATGACGGTCGAGTGACTACAAAATTAGCACCTTCGCCTCCCCTACTATTAGGTTTTGTGAAGCAAAAAACATAAGTAATAGCACTGGTAGTTCTATAGTTCTTTCATGAGGATCATATGGGGCACGACTCTGAATCAATGTTGCATATTAATTTAGTGAATTGAGGTACATGTAAGTACAGTTTTTAAGTACCTTACAGGACGTTATACTCTTTTAAGTAGCCCTTCTTCCTTTCCAACGTTTTATTGCCTGCAATACAGGAAGGCTTTAGGCATGAAACTGACTTGCCGATATAATTAACACTGAATCGCCAATATTAAGGCGCTATATTGAAAAAACTGCCCTTTTTGACGTAATACTATAGGACCCTCAGAAATGTTACCAATCTGGTAATGAGATATACATATCTTCATAGCCTTATCTAGGTTTGAGAAGAACCAGAAACACGACCTCTTAAAAATATGAAATTTGAAGATTATGTTTAAACGAAAATAGATGTGTTGTAGGAAATTAGTCTAATTGATAGACACCTTTGCAACTCAAAATCGTATAGAAGCATTTTGCTTAAATGCTCCTAGCTATTTTTTGAATAATTAAAATTACGTTTTTCGCATGTTTTCCGAGCGAGCCGATAGCTTCTGGCCGCAGCGTATTCACGACTTTATAGTCATACAAATTAAGTACAAAATTGCCCTTGCGGTAAAATCACTTTCAATATAGCGCCTTAACAACTCATTACCGATTGCGCCATGGTGGCGAAATGCTCCTTGATATGCGAATGTCACTTTTACTTTCATCTCAATGTAAACAGGGTTACTTATAGTGGCGTAGATTCTTCTTCAGAGTCTAGCCTCAAGCCTGTATAATAGATAGGGATTTAAACGGCAGAATTCATACAAAGTCATTAGTCATGTCATTAAAATCGTTTGCAAGAGACTTATTTCTAGAAGCCTATAGGAGTGGAGTCAGTGGCGTAACCAGTTATAACTTTCGGGGCCCGTGGCAAATCGATGGGGCCCTATCAGTAAAAATCGTCACGTTAATAATAAAACCATGTATAAAAAAACTCTGACCTCACGGCCTCTTAGGCCGGGGCCCTTTTGGGTCGGAGGTCCGTGGCATTTTGCCAACCCTACCACCCTATAGTTACGCCACTGAGTGTAGCTATCCAAAACCACCGATGGCTGTATTGTTAGACGACAGACGATAACTCGATAGATCTTAAGAAAAATGTTAATAAAACTAGTTGCAACTACGCATAATGCTTTTTGTTTTTTGTTTTTGTTATTTATTTTTTTTTTGTTTATTTCTATTGTTATTTTTACTAAACCTCGACGAAAAAGAGGGATGTTATAATTTTGACATGTCTGTTAGCTGTGTGTATTTCCGTGGTATCAAGTGTTCTAAACAATAGGTAATCAGCCAGCTCAGTGCAAAAAATATAATCTATTCCATGAAAGGTTTAAGGTACTATAAGCACTATAAGCTTAATATTGCTTTTAGAGTTTTGGATTCGATTCGTTTTTTATCCATCACGATTATTCACATTTCATTGATTTAAATGCTGTAGATAATTAAAATAGTCTCGTTCCAAATATAATAGACGTGTTTACCTCAACAGATGCTGTAATTTTATTCAAAAATATTGAAATGGGCGAAAGTAGAAAGCGTTAAAAATTCAAAACTGGATACACCGTGACATAATGGTCCCCGCAAACCTGTCTCTGTCCAAAGGAAAAGTACTGTATGCGCAATGTTATAAAACACAGCAAATGTAAGTGTTGTTGACAAAGATTCTGCACTTTCAAAACTTTTTTGCACTAGCTTTGAACGATCAAAATATTTCAACAAATGTTGTTCTTGATGTCGAATTATCTAAGCCCGCTATCCCCAACCCGCGGCCCGCGGGCCGCATGCGGCCCGCTGGGACTTTATTTGTGGCCCGCGTGATGTTAAACAATTTTGAAATTCACGCCCATCGGCAAAATAACGTAAAGTCTACGTGATAGTCGTTACATTTTTTCCACTTTTAAATCGTTAATTTTGAAGAATGTTATTTTTTCACCTTAAAAAATTTTTGTTGCGGCCCGCCACACCAAGACCAAAACCATAGTAAAAGAAGGAGAAGTAGGGTAACTCCGGCGCAATCCGCGATTTAATTACCTACTGTCTTAGGGTTGTCAATTTTAGGAGGCGGCGGCGCGGCGGCGCGCGTCGCGTTGTGATGTGGGAGCGACAAGCGCGGACCGCTTCGTTCGCAACCGCATGAACAGCGGCAACGTCGCGGTCTTCCGACTTTTAATAATAATAAGTGACTCTTGATTGTCCATATTTCGGCCAATTTTCGTGCATATTTGCAATTTGCATGCATATTTCGGCACTTGGATCGTGCATATAATCCGATGTCTAAATAAAATTATAAATATACCCTATAAAACAACATGAAAAATACATACAGCTTAAAAATACCTCCTCCTTTTTGGAAGTCGGTCAAAAAGTAACGCCTGTCTCTTATAGGTACCTACTATAAACAAATCTGTTGTTATGATTCGAACTTTGCTTTATGTGTATAATTAATATCTGTTTTACAATTAGTCAATTACTTATTTTGAATTACGATTTAAAATAAGTAATTGACTGTGAGTAGTTACTTAATATAATATACCTACAATACAGAGAAATCGGCATTAGTAAACGTAAACAAAGCAATAGCGACAAATTAGTTGACTGATCAAAAGTACTTACCTAAAACATTCTCTTATATTTTACTAGATGAAACCCGCAACTCCGTTGCGCCAAAATTTGTTTATCGCGCGGGAACCGTACATTTTCCGGGATAAAAACTATCCTATGTCCTTTCTCGGGACTCAAAGTACCTCCATGCGAAATTTCAGCAAAATCGGTTCAGTGGTTTGAGCTTGAAGAGGTAACAGACAGACAGACAGACAGACACACAGACAGACAGACAGACAGACAGACAGACAGACACACTTTCGCATTTATAATATTAGTATGGATTTTCCGGGACAAAAACTATCCTACATCCTTTCTCGGGACTCAAAGTACCTCCAAGCGAAATTTCAGCAAAATCGGTTCAGCGGTTTGAGCGTGAAGAGGTAACAGACAGACAGACACGCTTTCGCATTTATAATATTAGTATGAAAGTATGGATATGGATACTATGTTCTAGTGGGAAAGTTTGTGTGATAGAAAACTAATACAATAAATAAAATCGGCCAAGTGCGAGTTGGACTCGCCACTGAAGGGTTCCGCAGCAGCAATAAGGTTTATTTATATAAAATTAAAAGGTTTTTGATTTATTTTTATATTTTAGTTGACTTAATGAAAGTTAAATTAAGGTTTACCATTTATGACGTATAAAAAAAACTACTTGATAGATTTCGTTCAAACCAATTTTCGTTGGTAGTTTTTATAGTAATGTATATCATATTTTTTTTTTAGAATTATCATACTTTAGAAGTTAGAGGGGGGGGGACACACATTTTACCACTTTGGAAGAGTCTCTCTCGCAAACTAATCAGATTAGAAAAAAATGATATTAAAAACCTCAATATGGATTTTTTAAAGACCTATCCATAGATACCCTATACGCCTAGGTTAGACGAAAAAAAATTTTTTTTTGTTTCAGTTGTACAATGTAAAATTTTTAGGGGTCCCCCTAAAAATTTTAATAATTTTTCCATTTTTGTATCGAAATCTTAATGCGGTTCACAGACTACATCTACTTACCAAGTTTCAATAGTATAGCTCTTATAGTTTCGGAGAAAAGTGGCTGTGACATACGGACGGACAGACAGACAGACAGACAGACAGACAGACAGACAGACATGACGAATCTATAAGGGTTCCTTTTTTGCCATTTTGGCTACGGAACCCTAAAAAAGAAGTAAGTGGGTATCTGATCATCAAGTAAAAATTATATTAAGCTAGAATAAGTGAGTAGTACTTACCTTTCCTGTTCAGCTGGTAATTTAAACAAAGACAATTCTGGAATTGTTGCATTACTATTAAAACACCCAAACACACGGCAATATTTATTACTCCTGCGATTATGATCGGACATTTTTGATTCGTTTGGCGCGGCGCAGCGCGACGCGGGCGTGCAGCGTAAAGTGCTAGCCCCGCCTGGTATGGTCCGAAAACGGTCCGAGATTTTAATAAGTGTGCGTGCGGCGACGCATTGATACTATGGCGCACACATACAAACTGCGCGCGGTGCCTTTGTATGAAGATAGATAGAACTTACTTCCCCTCCTTATACTATGCCAAAACATGTTTGTGGCCCGCATGAAAAAAAGGTTGGGGACCACTGATCTAAACAGATGAGTATCGGCCGCACTAAAAGATATATCTTAACGATTATCTACGTACTACGTAAGATTTAAAGGCGTTGCTAAATGTTTTTCGTCTTATGCCTCGGTAGGTGGTAATTTTGATATGATCATCTTCGTCAGATATAAAAGTTATGTAAGGGATTACTCAGGAAAAACTCGCAAATCTCTATTTTAAAACATTTTTTAAATAATACTAAAATGCCAACGTTAGGTCATCCTTTAAACTTTAAAGCAAAGGTAGGTACTATCAGAGAAGTTGATTCCTAGGCAGTTGACGGACCTACGTCATGTGGTCGGTTTATGACAATTCAATGTGAGTCGGATGGGTTTGACTTAGCGCGACCAAATTTTTTAGGTCCGCCATCTACCTAGGAATCAATTTCCTCGATGGTACTTCTCTGATCAGAAAAATGTAACAGGCAAAAATATTTCAAAAGATTACCGTACCTCTTCGGTTTCTGCGGCACTGGTGCCACCACGATCTCCGGTTCAGGCTCCAGTTGGAACACCGGTGCCTCCGTCGTCGTCGTCGTGGTGGGAGCTGCGATATTCGCGTACTTGTTCAGGAGCTGCTGCTGCCTCAGTACTATCGCCGCTTCCACCGCCTCCATCGAGATATTTCCCGCCTTCGCGATCTCCGCTATCTTCGCGTTTATGTCGTCCTTGTCCAGCTTTAGAGTCGTGTCGTCGCTGTACCCGCTTATCGTGTTGTAATCGTCCACCTTCTTGGTGTTGTAAGCCGGGTATGTGTTCGCCAAATCGTGAACGCGATGAGGAACAGTGTCTACAAAAGAAAGCTCGGCTGGAGAAGAGTGAGGGTTAGGTGAGAAAGCGGGTGATTGAATGAGCGAAATGGTGTTTGGTGGCAATGGGAGGAATGGGTTAACGGTTAGCCTGGATGAGTCATGAGATGAGGACATTGGTGAAATGCGCATCGGTTTGAATTGAATGACCCCGTTTGATACGTAAGTGTTCTCACTTGGATACACGATCCCTGGGCCCTGGGGTAACTGGAGAGGAGTGTAGGTCTTTTTCGTCGTGGCGAGAGGGAGGACTTTGAGGGTCTCGTCCTTGGGCGGGAGAGGTTTGAACGCCGGGACTCCCATCTTCATCGGCTTGGCTATGGTGATTCCGGGCTGCTGTCTGGCGTACACTGGCACGTCGACCGTTGGCCCGGCTACTACGATCGGCTGCATTGTGGTGGCCACCCGTCGATGTAGCGTGGACAGCTTGTCCATTGCCGCTTGATTGGGCCGACTCTGCTGTACCATGGGACGCATCATTATCCGGTTCTGTTTGCCGCGTTTCTGAAAAATATAAGTACATGTTTATGTTAGAAAAATGATTTAATCTTAATTTTAAGTAGCTGTTGTTAAATTAAAATCAAATCGAATGACAAGTTATTTTAGCAGAAATTCTGCAGCCGCACCCAATGCGGTATGATTATTACCTTCAAGTTATTACACATTATTTGGTTAAAATTGACCTTTACAATAAATTATTAACATTTTTACCTTAAAATTACCAGGGTCAAATTAAGTCAAAATTTACCTGAATTATGCGCTCCCAAAATACATTTCTGAATTTCCATATTTTTATGTAGTAGGCAAAACTAATCTAAATATTATATTATAATATTTATTATCGGATGATACAAATCATCTCTTTTTGAAGACTTTCTTTTTTATTTTGGACTAAAATTGTGAAATGGTGAATTTTTTGATGGAAATTTATTGGTCAATATTTTTATATTATTTTTCGTAAAACAAGTTTTTTTTAATTAAACCTACCTTAATGATGAGGTTCTTGTTTAGTAAAAAAAAAACAAATTATTAATAGTAGATACGGTAACGTATTTCCGGTTAGGCGTCTTATCTTATTTTAGTTCTAATATAGTTAAGGGTCAATGTTAGTTGGCAGTACAGCTTATCTTAATTATAATTACTATCTTTATAATTATTTACTGTAGGTACTGGTGTACTATAATACACTGTTAAGAAGAAATTATTATGTCTTTATTTTAGATCTTTTTTTCTTTCCCGATTTCGAATAGCTCTACATATTTTGTTTCTATGTCAGCATCGGCAGGATCTTTAAATTCAAATTCTTCATTTTACTCATACAATAAGGCGCTTTGCAGACGACGCAACGGGGCGGGGCGGGCCGGTCAATTTCGCCGCGTACGCCCGTCGATGTCTGCGGCTGCCCGCGCCGCGTACACAAAGCACACGCCGTTTGCGTTACTGCATGTAAACTGGTTTGTGTGATCCACGGCGGGCAGCCGTGGACGTGCGCCGCCAGTGCCCGCCGGGCACCAGCAGCGCGGTTTTTTTGCCCGCCGTGTGCGTTCGTAATATAGGGTTCCCTTTGTGCGATCGTTCGCGAATCGCGGCGAAATTGACCGGCGCGCCCCGCCTCGTCGTCTGCAAAGCGCCTTACACACAATAGCACAAAGTAGATAATGTACATCACGTCGTCTAATCCCATGCTAAGTTGAACTTGTGTTCGACTTACGACAATCAGACAACAGAACAGTCTTATCCTACAGCATAATATTTTTATTCTCACAACACTGTCCCATTCACACTACATTAGGGTTGCCTACCTAAAATTAAAAAAAACAGGTTTGAAGTTACAAAAACCAGGACAATTTCGCCCAAAAACAGAACACAAGACTCGCAATAGTAGAATAGTAGAATTATCTAGTGACAAAAGGCACTTACCTAAGGTTTAGGAAATTAAAATAATTAATAATAAATAATAAACATTTATTCAGTACAAACACAATATGTCTTTTTATCAATAAAACAATATTATGTAACATAGTTAAAACTATTTACCATAATATTATAATACAAACAATTTTGTTTACAACAAAATTTTAAACTTGGATAATTTGTAGTGAACCCAGGACGCTATCTAAAAACTATCCAGGATGTCCAGGACACTAAAAAAACTAGGATATATCCTGGGAAAACAGGACGGTTAGCAACCCTACACTACATACACTATTTATCACGAAGTCTTTCTCGGCGGCGACGTTTATTGAAGTGACTTTCTTCATCACCATTCTATTCAACTAATTGAATTATTATAGTAAGATATTCTTATCATCACCAAAATTTCTTTGGCGGCTGAATGTTAATAGCAAATTGGTCATTATAAAATATCAAGTCATTATTTGATTTTTCAGACGACACTGGCTTAATTTGGACGTTGTTTTTGAATAATTAAGAAGTCTTATTGTTATTTGTGTTTTAATTCTGTTATATCATAGTCAAGGGAATTTTTTTCTACAATGACAACGAAATTAATTAATGTGAAAAAGTTAATAAATTATACAATTAACTTATTATATTATAATTAGACGTTCCGCGCGGCTTCGCCCGCGTAAATTGAATATTTCACAGACAAATTAGTCAACAAAAAATAGCCTATGACCCTTCACATGGTTTACTTCTTATCTGTGCCAAATAACAGAAAACTTGCTCCAGAAGTTCGTGAGATAAGCCCTTTCTAAGTATAATATTCCCCGTTTTTTTCCACATTTTCCTCTATTTCTTCGCTCCTATTAGTCTTAGCGTAATAAATAATAACCTATTGCATTTCTAGATAAATGAAATATCTAACACTGAAATAATTTTTCAAATCAGACCAGTAGTTCCTGAGAATAGCGCGTTCAAATAAGCCCACTCAAATAATTTGCCCCGTTTTTTTCCACATTTTTCTCTATTTATTCTCTCCTATTAGTCTTAGCGTGATAAAATAATATAGCCTATAGCCTTTCTCGATAATTGGAATATCTAACACTGAAAGAATTTTTCAAATCGGACCAATAGTTCCTGAGATTAACGCGTACAAACAAACAAACAAACAAACTCTTCCGCTTTATAATTATTAGTATAGATTGTTTGTATTTTTGTGGCTCGTGATAATTAAGACGTATTTTATGATTTTCTTTTGCATAATAAAGATAAAATGTTATCTCAAAATACTGTTGGCTTGGAGGTGGCTACCCAACTAGCAAAATTTGGTTCTGATTAAGTCAGATTTGCGTTTTCGTAAAGACTTATAGTGTATTGAAGTAGACTTAGAACAGTCACATAGACTACTTTAAAACCGCGTTTGGGCACAAATTCAGGATCTTTAGTTTTGAATTTGTTTTGTACAGATCAGGAAAAATGCTAATTACTCTAAATTTGATCTTCAAAACGTACTATATCGTGCTACATATCTTCAGTACTGCTAAACTAGAATCGTTATGAGACTAATAGATTTGCACAGAACTCCGTGTGTGCGTCACGCGTGTTTGTCAATTTATAACAAATTATATTATAGGCAATATATAACGCCATTAAAATAATAGTGATTTGGCCTGACTGCGACCTCATGTGCCCAGCTTTAAGTGCGAAGGTAAGTTTTTCGTTGATATATATGTGTTTATATGGTGTATTTTCAATGCCCCCTTGTTATTTTTACTTTTAATTTTAATTAATACTTCAGTCGGAATTTCCAGGAATTGCTATTGTATTCTATTGTTGTCGCGATCACCGGTGCTCGCGCGGGGCCTGAAGGATTAAATATATATTTTTTTTTATATACAAACTGATACAAAACTATTATAAGATGTAAAGTCCGACATTATGCTTTTATAGGACTTATGCTCCGATTTAGAGTGTGACAGTTTGAAACCATGTTAAATTGGGGTTCCTTGCAAATGTTATCAAAAAACCGTTTAAGATTAAAATAACTATTAGCTTAGGTTACTAGTCTGACTTTTTCATAAGTTCATAATTTTAATGGATTATTTGTTTCAGATAGACAATGAACACCTTGCGAACACTACTTATGCTTAAAATTATTGTTGTTGCCATATTATAAATAAAACTATAAAAATAATATACAATAAATATTTTATTAATATTTTATTAATAAACCTTAAGTTAAATTGCATCATTACTTCTATCTACAGTAAATTTAAAAATATTCATTAACAGTATGAGAGACATACCTACTGGTCTAGAAAATGTACAGAATCACTAGATTGTTCACTGCACTTTTCTTGGTTTATAATGTTTGTACTTGTCGTTTTGTGCAAATTTTTATATTTAGCTGTAACTTTTTTTCTGAATGCACCACATCGCTTTAGTTGTGTTGTGTATTCTTTTAAAATCCATAATGCGTTTATTCAAGATTTTAAAAACGCAACATACAAGACTTTATCAGGATTAATTATCATTTATGAGAGCATGGGACCAATTCAATGTTTTTAATGCTGTAACAGCCACGATACTTGCTACATCAGTAATTCTAGCATCGCTTGTACAATAAGTAGCGTACCCAAGACTACAAGGCTTGTAACGCATCCTCACAACGCATTTTTGTAGAGATGTGTTAGTCTTGGTTATGATTTTATTTATACTTATGTACTTAACATAGAGCTAGAGTCTCATATCGTGCTACTTTAGGACTATGCTTAGATTAGCATTTCAAAGTGCAATAATAAGCCAACATACATCAATCAAAACTATTCTGTGGCTTTTGGCGGACTTCTTGCATTATAAGCTGCTATTCCTAAGACCATTTTGCTAGTTGGGTAGGTTGGTTTTTACATACGATCAATTAGATTTGAAGCACCCTTGATTGGGCGTTACATTTTCATAACTTAAAAACAAATAGTGATAGAGATATCGACTGCTCCTAGGTAGACTATCGTAACATCAAAAAGACAACTTTACAGGAGAAGCTTTGAAGTTGCAAATTTGAACCACGACTTAATTTTTTAACCGATTGTTATAAAATTTGGCATGAGCAACAAAAAAAGTTAACTTATGCAATAAAATACTATATTAGCTTGGTTTAGCTGAAATTGTTGTTGCGATATTATTCTTTGGAAAATCTATAACAAAAATTATTGTAACTGACACTAACCACAGTTTACGTTGAAATTTTTCCTTTGTAAAATATTGTAACGTTTACTTACTATACTATACGGGGGACTTCTTTAACGTTTTTTATGGTATGTAAGACATATTATAATTTACAGGGGAATTGCCTAATTCGAATTTATGGTATGTTTGAGAAAATAAATTATTTATAAATTATCTTTTCTGAGAAGGTGCGAAATACCTTTAAAAATTGTTTTATACATTTTAGAAGTAGGTCGTTGACATTATTTAAGCTATTTTAATGTGCGAAAAAGTGCTAAAATATAGTAAGAAATCAACTTAATTGGCTTGCAAAGCATCATTAGTAGCAAAAATTTTATTATAAATAATATTTTGTAACCTTATTAAAAAAACATATGATAAGCTTTATTACTTATCAGTATTTATCACAATCTACAGGTACTCCAATACCAACATAGTTATAAATGCGAAAATGTATCTGTGTTCGTTACCTCTTTACACCCAAACAAGGAAAATCATTTATTTTTCTGTATTTGTTATGAAGATACTTGGAGTCCTGAGAAAGGACATTCTTATCCCGGGATAGGAAGAATCCTACGTCTCTTACAATAATATGGTCCCCGCGAGACAAACGAATTTTTGGCTCTACGGAGTTGTGGGCATCAACTAGAAAATCTTAAACTCTGCTGGGTATTATTAATTTCATGTCGCTGATTTTTGTTACAATTATTATTTCTTTATCGCTATCAAATAGATTCACTATTACGAACAATGACACCTGTCAATCAGATACATGTTGAAGAATTAGGATGGCTATCCTGGCGTCCATCCTGGCTAAAATTTCTTTTTACAAGGCTTTTTACCACAACATGCCTCAAATGTATTTTAGAATACCATAGACACATATCCAGAAAGAAAGGAGACAATATTAAAATAGTTGTTGGCAAGACCGAGGGAGAAAGATTGCGGGGACGTAGTCCCATGCGTTAGTCCGATCAAATACGCACCTCAATAATTATTGAGTCCAACGTCTACGACGCTTTTCAAGTAGCTGAAGATAGGAAAAGCTGGCTTAACATTATTAGAAGGATGGTTATATAGAGGGGAGGTCACGACCCTCTGACATGAGGAATACGACTACAGGAAGAGGATCACTTGGGATACTGGTACCAGTTCTTGAAAAACTTTAAGGAAGAAAAAAGGGATCATTATATATAAGCTAAGTACAATCTATATCCATACTTTTGCATAAATTCAAAAGTGTGTTCGTTTATTTGTCCATGGGTATATTGCCTTCTCATGCCTATACCGCTTAACCGTTTTTTTTCTGATATGAAGACACTTTAAATCCCGGAAAAGGACATGGGATACTTATATCCCGGAAAAAGGTTCCGTTCCCGGGCGACAAACGGGTAAAGACAAGTTGGCCTTGAATAAGCTTAGTATTCTCAACAAAACGAAATGTAACGCCTATAACTCTACAAGGCGAAGATTCAGCCTCACGTAGAATACTGTTCTCATCTCTGGGAAAGGGCGACAAAAGACCAACTGTTCCCTCGGGATAGGAATCAACAAAAGGCCGCTTAGATTGTAAGCCAGCCGTAGTGTTTCAGACAAGCTAGACCCCTTGGAACTTCGCTCTGCATCTTTTATCTACTGTATCAAGGGGAGGTGCTTCGTAATCACACCTCTTGTAACATTTTGACATCGTTCCACGGGAAAATTTACCATCTTGATGAGTCTTTCACAGTAAATGTAAATCAAACCGTCAGTAGTATTTCTGGACCAATACGACCTGAAAACCTGAAGAAGAGAGCGACCTTCTTAAAAAGGCTGGCAACGTATTTGCAACTCTTCTGATGTTGCAAGCGACCGTGGGTTGTCCACTTGCTTCCCATCAGGTGCTCTTTTGCCCCCTAATTTTATAAATAATAGTTGTGATAAAATAAATAGATCGGTAAAGTATCGTATGTTAATGAATAGTACGACGTAGAACGTAGTAAGATATAGATACGATAAATAAAAACTAATAGTTTCCGTAGTAGAATGTTGTATATTTAACATACCATATTTATCATAACTTAAATTCCAACGAACAAAATCGTAAGTTACACTAGCAATATATTTTTCAAAAGAAGTTCCAATGTAAACTATTGTAAGTAGTACAAACTAAAGTTTACGCTAGTCTTTATCCGGCGAAGACAATCGCAACTGATACATACGATGTATTAATTCGAGTATCTGCTGCCCTATTACTCCGCGTAGACTATCGCTAAGGGACTTACGATAAATAACGTCGGAGGCGCTTGTAACATACTACAGTTTACGTTTCGAAAAAAGCAGTTCTATTTCGAGTTTTGTATTTTTTCTGGAAGATCCTAAAAGATCTAACATAATTGTATCCATTTTTGCAATAAAACGATTTTTGCCATTTTGTGGTTTACGATAGTCTACCTAGGTTATTTAATCAGCCCAATATAATTGCTATTATCACGAAATTGATAAACAAGGAAGGGACTAGTATGGGGACTAGCGTGCAGCGCAAGGCCATCATGCTGAGTACGGAGCGGCGCTGAGCGTGGCAGGTGCATCCTGCCCCCCGCCCACAGCCTCCCGTCTTCTCCGGGCACGTGATTAAGTTTATAGTACTATTATTATTCGTTTATTATTATTATGTAATTATCATATTTAAATAATATATTATAGCAGTTAGCACACACTTTGCCTCCCTTCACGTCACTTTCATCACTATTCATTTTTTTTAATTATATTTTATTATAACACAATGTATAATATGTAGATTTTTTGTGGAAGTATATTTATTAAAACAGGACTGGTGACTTGTGTGGTCTGTCATACGCCTGACAGTCTGGATCCACTGAAAATCAGGGACTGTGAACTGCGGTCATTACCTGAGTGGATGCCAATTCAGTTTTTGATCATTGCACTACCTGCCTTACTTTGATGTAATATTATTGTGCCAATATTAAATAAGTATGTTATTGTTGTTGTTTTTTTTTAGATACTTTGTTTGTAATATGTATAATATATTATTTATTGTGGATTGTTCTGTACCAGTTGTCAAAATTGTTTGTAACCTTGTACGTTCTACTTCTTTGGTTTTTTTTTTTCGTTTTTGTTATTATTATACTTACTATTATTTTTTTTAGTTATTATGTCTTGTGGTGTAATGGTCAAAAAAGGGGAATAAACGTTTATTTATTTATTTATTTTATTTAGGAGCAGTCGATATATCATACAGAGAGATAAAAACAAATAGTGATAAAGATATATACAGATATAGAGAGACTGACTCTATGCTCAATTAGATTTAGGGCATCTCTTAATTGAGCATAATATCATCTAGAGATACATAGACATATACATAGATATATAGACACAGATAGATACGCAGAGATAATGAGAGACGTACCTCTTGTTTGACTGTGGGATTGGTGGTATCAACCAGGTTGGGCTCGCCGGCCTTCAGGCTGACGGAACGGCGGCGACTCGGGTCCAGGTTGGTGAGCGACTGCTCGAAGCCCAGCTCGTCTCCGAGGCTGAACCCTGGAATGTGACGATGAGGATTGGATGAACATGTCAAAATGAAAGTAGATCGAATGCCTAAGTCGAGACATATTTTCTAACTGTAAAAATCAAATTGAAGACTATGAGTTATGACATAAAGCTATGTTGTCTTCCAGTTACCTGACTTGCTTCTGTGCTACTTATATCATATATAAGGTGTGGTATTTATCTGGCTGTGGTAAGCGGCAACCCGTACTATGTATGCTAAGGCATATTTATTATTTATCCATTTTGTAAAATTTCATCTTTGATATAATATAAAATTATTCCTCATAGAACAACCGTTGTCTATTGCAAATACTTTTGAAAACCGTTACAAAATTTTCTATTAATAAATTGCGATGTAAATAAACTATATTTTCTATCAAATTCCGCCATGTCGGTCACCATTTGCATGAAATCTAAGACTTGATGCCTAATAGTGCGTGCCAAAGAAATCTATACAGTATACACTTTTAGAGACCAAGTTGGTTCGCGATTTTGTAAGCGTGACATAGTGATTTACGTCTAACTAAACATTTTGTCAGGACAAAAGAGCCTATGTTCTTTCCCGTGCTCTACTCAAAGCTTGTGCAAAATTTTACTGAAATTAGCTTAGTAGCTTCGCAGTCAATTATTACTGAAAAAAATATCATTTTTTCTTCATAAATAAGATAATAATATTACTTTTGTCCTTTCACGTCTATTCTACATGTGTGCCAAACTTTATTAGATAACATCGGCTCTGTTTTCGAAGTACGATATAAACAAACTTAATTCCTTTACATAACTTAACACTTGACTTTTCTGACCTGTTAAAATCTTCTTTACATCTGAGTAAAGTTTTATCATATTATACTACGTAGTTTGGGCTCCCGTACACGGGCCACCGGCCACAACCACAAAACGCCGCTACCGGCATATTTCCAGTAGTTTTCATACATTTTTGACGCCGGTGGCTGCTATACGCTACATCGATTCACTCGACCAATAGACTAGCTTAAAACGGCGCTTGTGGTTGTCGCGTGTGGCCCGTGTGCGGCGACACTAAAGAACCCTGTTTTCAAACTAACAAATACATCTAGATACAGCAATCGCATGCATACACAATATAAACATGAATCAGTAAACTCGTGTAGCAACTTTTGGCCAAAATGAAGTTTAACCTTACGTTACAGTAACTGTTATGCTAACATTTTCGTAATAGCTCGCACAATTACTTTCGTAAACGACTTTCTCCGACAATGATAATGTCTGATTACTACAGCTGTTGATTTTGAAATGTATCTTGGGCACTCTTGGGTATCCGTTTTCGAAGGTGAATAACCCAAGCAGTAATAGCCCTTTCATTTCCGAAAAAAGTTTATCATAATAATATTAATAGTTAATATTATGTTATAATATTGACAAAAGTTTTTGCTGCGCGATGAACACAATAATAATAAATAATTTTATTTTGTGTTCTTTTAGCCCCGCTAAATCTTAAGAACGGCTAAACCTATTTGGCTAATTTTGGTCTTAAAATATTCATGAAAGTCCAGGGAAGGTTTATATTAGTAGGAAAGTCATACGAAGTTCACCGAGTAGTATACAGAGTGTAACAAAACAATGATAATACATTAGGATGTGTCATGTGTATGAGTTCCCTATATTGAGTTCAGGATCAAAGTATTTATTTTTACTTTTGTATGGACAATTCCTGACGCTGAAGCGCTTTTTCATACAAAACACAAAAAAATGCTCTTTCAGCGTTGCTGCTTTCACAGTGAACTCTATGTAAAAATACACATACAGACCCCAAAGTATTATCACTTTGTTTTGTCACATCCTGTATATTTTCTGAGCATGTATGAATACGAAAGATGTAATATAATATTATTGTCGAAACTCAAAAATGACAAAACCTTTAATAATTAATGATGAAGAAAAAATGTGACTCTCGCGCTTGCTAAGTTTCTCTTTCCCAATCAAAAGAACAAAACTTCTAAAGTTTCTTCACAAAATGATTTATCGTCAAGTCACATTATGTTATGGTCATATTGAATATTATGACGAGAATTTATGGAAGAACACGCATAACCTTTTGTGTCGAACTGCCGGAGGGCTTTAGAAATGTTGTTTAGTATATCTATTGAATAATTTTAGCCTATTATTAGCCTATTATCATCTACTAGTAAAGTGTTGGTTATTCAGAATGATTTCCGCTATTTACTTTTACATGCTAATGCTTGTGAATTGTGATCTTTGGTATAGCATGTAGCGGCAAAACCGAACGAAATAAATCGAGACTTACTAAGGAAAGAACACTGATGTAAAAAAATACGGATAGAGCATTACACTCATTAAACTATAAAGAGGTGAAGCATGCAAGGTACGACAATTTCGTCACAATTTCGTTTATTGTACACGTGACTGACACTCACACACGCAACTAGGTACTACAACCCGCTGTCATTGTATCAATGTATATTCTGTGATTGTACTATCAGAGAAGTTGATTCCTATGCAGATGGCGGACCTGAGTAATTTGGTCGCGTTACGTCAAACCCAGCCGATCGATCACAGCTAACACTGAATTGACATAAGCCGACCACATGACTTAGGTCCACATGACATAGAGTGACGGCGCCAATGACACGCACACATCCTACACGGGCGGCCATTACTAGTATGCTTCACTCGGGATTAGAGAAGGTTACGTCCGTATTTTTTTTAAGTCCGTGGGAAAGAACACATAAGCATATTATGATGTTTCTATGTAGATGGCCATGCCATTAAAACCTAAAATTCTCTAACATTCTCCCATCTAGGACGGAAAAATACATGGGGATGGTCATTAAGCCTAACTTTAGGCTTTTCTACCAACTTCTTACGATGCTTCTTAGTAGAAAAGCCTGCTTCTCTACCAAATTCCTCAGTAGTCAGTAGGGCAGCCTGAAGTACTCACCGATGCTAGCGTGCGCCTTCACTCTGCCCAGGTTCTATGCCCAGACTTTTCTACCAAGTACTTTAAGAGCTTAGTAGAGAAGCCTGAAGTACTCACATTTCACATTTCCCCTATCTCCAGGCTTTGTTACCAAGTGCTTAGTAGAATACCCCAAGTGCTCACCAATGCTAGCGTGCGCCTTCACTCCGCCCAGGTTCCGCACTCTGAACAGGCCGGACTTCTTGAACGCGCAGTTGATCTTGAAGCCGAAGTCGGATTCCAGCACGCATATCGGATGTGCTACTTCTGTAACAATATAAACAACATTACAATAATTTATTTTTAATTAATCTTTGGCAAAATTTTTATAAGTTTGACGTGTCTGTCTGGCTGTGGCTTTGGCCATGATAGCATTCAAACGGGTAAACCGATTTGGATCTAGTTTTTCTTGTTGAACGTTGTTATGATCGAGATCGTTCTTAGCATCAAAAACTTTCATGAAAGTTTTTGACTTGTGACTTGGAAGCAGCTTCGATTAATTTGTTTGGTTCAATATTTTGCATTACAATTCCAAATACTTAGTAGAGCTTTGTGTCGACCGTATTTATCATTACTTTTTGTGTGCAGATAATAATTTGTAATTTTTTTCTTGCGCCAATTTTCTCAATAACTATATTAACACCTCCATCGTGGGTATCACAGACACAATAGATTTCCGGCTGCCGCTTGGAGATTGATGAGTTAAAAATCACCTGAAGTAGCTAATATTGAGTGGCCTTGGCCAAATAACACAAAACATACATTCCATTCAAAATACCTCACAATTAGATCGATAAATCTAATATGGTGAGATAAGTATAGTGCAATAGCTATTAGGTGAACAACGCTAATAGGTAATCATCAATTAATACTTTCCGTTGCGAAACCCGTTCAGGATGGACCTAGATTTCTCCTCCTGCCATCATCAGCACCAGCTCTGGGTATGCAGACAACTTGACACTTGTGTTCGATAATTTTGAGTAATTAACATACATCAGGGTTTTACATAATGCGTTTCATACAAGGAGTTTATGCCGCATGAATGACAGGTATAGAGACGGTTCCATGTAATGTCATGAGGATACGAAACAGCTAGACACGTCTGATAATTATTCATAACTAGATGACCCCCGCAAAAACTCGTTTATCGAGCTGGAACCGTACATTTTTCCGGGACAAAAAGTAGCCTATGTCCTTTCCCGGGACTCAAAGTATATGCAAATAAAGTTTCAGCAAAATCGGTTCAGCGGTTTGGGCGTGAAGAGGTAACAGACAGACAGACAGACAGACAGAGATAGTATATTAGTATATTAGTATATTAGTATGGAAGTATGGATTTGGCTTCAGCCTATTGCATCGTGATTTTTGTGTGACATTTTGGAGGAGGAGATGGATTTGAAAACAGTGCTTTTCAAAGGACACTTTACAAGATGGCGGTAATAGTTTTGATACCACTCGGATAAGACATCTTTGTGTGTGAAAAAACAATTTAACTTTCTTTCTCCGAAACTTTTTTATACAGTAGTAGACCGTGCCTCAATCAAATGTCAATGTTTAGGTGATTTAAATTTTTCCTAATCTGATTTCTATCTATCTTTAAATCTTCTTATATATCTTAACTATGGATTAACAAGACAAGTAGCATAATATAGTAATTTTGATGAAAATGTTGTAATCAATTAATTAATTATTATCGATAAAATTTTAAATATATTATATCAGGGTTTTACGAAATATTCAAATCGTAATGATCAAAAGGGACGACCTTTGGTAATTGGTGGGATTGAGAAATTGTATAGACCCTGAAACTACTGGGTCGATTTTGATGAAATTTAGTATAGGCATAGAGAAGACCACAGGGAAGGACATTAGATACTTGTTATCAAGAGGAAACGTAGAATTACTATAGTATAGTTTTTACTCCTTTAACATATATATTTATAACTTTAGCCGAAACATCTTTGGAAAGTATTTCTCGCCATACTAAGTAATAAAGGAAATTAAAATTTCAAATTTATTTATTCTCATATTAATATTGTGCATTATAATGCGAAACGTCAATAACAGAATTTCCGCTACCGTACAGGTCAATCACCTTTACTGATTGAAATTCTGTTTGTCAGGTGGTTCAGATAATTGATCATCACTTATGTAATCATCATCATTATCTGTACTGACATCAAGGTCTTTAACGACAGCTCTGGGCCTTTAATTTTTGAACTTTGTCAATTAGTGATGGCGAATTGTCTTCTTAAAAGCCCGGGTTACCCTCGAAATTCTCATACATACGTAATACCAAAATCATTTTGTCATACGAAAGTATTTAACATGTTTGAGTTATTTTTCAGCTTAAAATAGTAATTACCTAGGTTCCTGAACAAAAATTAACTTCAAAATATTTAAACACTAAAAAAAATTTTTTTGTGTATATTTTTTTTTTTTACTAAATTTGCTACTAAATATTTAAACACTAAAAAATAGAGTAAAACACTAAAAAATATATGAATAAATAGTAAATTTACTACAAAATATTTAAATACTAAAAAATATTTTTTAGAGTTGAAATATTTTGTAGTAAATTTAATATTTATGTATATATTTTTTAGTGTTTTACTCTATTTTCTAGTGTTTAAATATTTTGAAATTAATTTTTGTACAGGAACCTAGGTAATTAATATTTTAAGCTGAAAAATAACTCAAACATGTTAAATATTTTCGTATGACAAAATGATTTTGGTATTACGTATGTATGAGAATTTCGAGGGTAACCCGGGCTCTTAAGCTCAATTCAGACTGCAACGCGATATGCATTTCTAAAGACACAGGTTACACGGTCAAATTTTCATCAATCCGGTAAATATTGTCACCGGCTACACGGTCAATTTTTCATCAATCTGATCCATCAATCTGGTGTCAATCTGATTGACGGAATATTGATCGTGTAACCTGTGACAAATTTGTATGGATTTGATAGAATTCAAATGCGTGAGACGTCTTACGAATTTGTCAAACCCATATTTTAGAAATGCATATCTACGCGTCGCGTTGCGGTCTGAATGGACCCGTAGCCGATTATTCGATGGATGAATTCGCTAAAGGCTCCGATTAGTGTCACTTCGGCATTTCATTATACTAATAATTATTATCATACAAGGATCTTGTCTCTTGTGGCGCTTGGGACTCCCAAGACAGCCATGTCTCCATGACGCTCCCAACTTGGCCTGGGAGTCCCAATACTGACCAATTAGTATCCACCTGACTACAGCGTAAGCTTGGACCTGTTAAATGCTACTTTGATAACATTGACAAGAGTGAAATAGCTGTTTATCAAATGACACGTAATGAGATGACAGCGTGCCGACTGGCATTACTAGGAGCGCATAGATCCGTGGCGTGTTATGATGGACTAAAAAACAGCAACTGTCTATCAAAATTCAAAAGACACATGATATATAATAATTATAACAAGTAGCGGTGCGTCGACTGGTATTAATTACCAGGCTCACATAGATCCGCAGAGTTCTGATTTTGGCGCGTGGCCAAATCGCCTTTTTCGTAATAGTAACCGGCTCAACCGCCAAGTTCAAAGTTACACAATTATGCGGTCCTCGTCGCGTTATGTCACGAGAGAAATGTATCCAGCCGTGCTAGCATACGCCAACGAGAAAATTTTGTCTCCACGTTTTCTCGATGTTAACTGGTTTATCTCTTCATCTCTATTAACCCTAACATGACATACATGTTTTCTCGTGTAGATCTGTCGTCAAAATCTATCGACATAATGTCAAAAAATGATTTTGACATTATGACGTTATCGACAATATAACTACACACGAGAGTGAGATATCCACGAGATATCTCGTTGACGTATGCTAGGGGGGATGGTCATCTCCGGTATTGAGACATCGGACTTTCATAATAGTTGTCGCCAAGCATTGTTAAATGGAATCTCAAATTTTTATAGGCGTAGGGTCTACGGCCTTGTTAAGCTTTAAGATCGGAAATTTAGCAGGGGAAAGCACAGTCTTCGATTCTTAGATATCTTTGATGGGTGCTTCTGTGTACTGCGGACATACTTGGACAATATAAATAACCCGTATCTGGCCTGGTTTCAATGAAACTGGTCACCGTCACTGGAACTGGCATCGGACACATTATTAAGTTTTTAATTTCAAACATTTCTATTCCTTCAAATTCTATGAGTATTTGTTTTGTATCGTTAGGAGCAATCATACTGTCAGCTCCGCCCATTGATTCGTTTCCAGTTAGCCCGCCAGGTGAAACTTGATTACCTGACTTACAACTAAAAGGAGGGTAATGATTACTTTGAAAATTATTAATACGCTGTCTATATTAAAGGCTAAACAGTGATGTGGTGTATGGTAAATGGATGACATTGTCATAGTGCATTAAGGTTGGCAGCGTACTTGCAGCTTTTCTAATGTTGCGAGTGTCCATGGACGACGGTAGTTGCTTTCTATCAGGTGACCCGTTTGCTCGTTTGCCTCCTTATTTTTAGTAAGACTACTGTATACAACTGTTAAAAAATCCCTAATCATTACATTAGTTCCAATAATTTACCTCATGCCAGCATCAAAATAATATAATTTATGATAACTTCTAACCTAGTACAGATTAATAAAACAACTTATCAGGAAATACCAGTGATATTAAAATTATAGATTCGTTTATTACATTTCAAGTAGGTATTACTGACCTACCATTTACTCTATAATTTTGTGTGTTATATTTTGTGGAAGTGCAGCGGCTCGTTACTTTTATTTGTAGGTGCCCATCCTTTTTATTTTATTATCATTTATCACATTTTTTTATTGTTATTACTTATTAGAGGTTTTTAGATTTATTATATTCAGATGATTATCTGAATCAATGAGTTGAAGGTTTGTCTACTATAGTAGTATACTTTCAAGTCATAAATTATATTTCTATCTTCGACTATTCTTAGAAAGTTATCAGGCTATATATAGGCTAATTTAGTCTGAGTAGTTACGATTCTTTTGAACACTAATAAAACACAATTTTTCATGCACTTTTTCCATTATATTATAATATAGTGGAAAAAGTGCACGAAAAATTGTGTTTTATTAGTGTTCAACATGAATTTCCACCAAGAACCGACAGTACAATCAATAATTACATATACGATTCTTTTGTTTTACTATCCTGCTTTTTCTTTCATAACGACGAAGTCCGAGAGAGATAGCCAGATTTCAAGATGATTCACGATTAAGTTTAACCTGGACTGGTGAAACCTTAACTTAGCCTATCGTCTCGTTGTTATTTTCGCGTCTCCTGTTTTCTTGATTCCTCTAAAATCTAAATCAACGCATCTATATTTGCAACATCATTGGTACCACCATCGGTTGGTATTTTTTGTTTGGACTCGCGGAGTCGGTCGGGTCGTACCTATTATTATCGGCGGTCGGAGTTTGGCTTACAACTGGCTAGATCCTGGAACCGAACTGACCATGGTAAGCTTAATGTATTTGTCTATTTATTATTGTATTTTTATCTTAAATTTTGTGTATCATATTAAGAGTTTTACAAAGTCCAATTGTTGCTAGAATGATTTTAAATTATCTAAGAACTTTTAAGTTCCGAAACAAAACAGTGGTTCTTTTTTAAATGTATTTATTTTTGTCTAACCTTTTGATTTTTTTCTCTCAAGTTCATGGTGGTTGATAACTGATACCTAAGTGATAATATTGTTAGGTCTAATTAATTATTATTAATCTTTAGACAGTCATATAGTTACATGTCTGATATTGCTTTCATTGTAATCATACATGACCTTGAAAATAATAACACTTTATTAAACACGTTTTTGAGACGTGTGTCTGGTGGATCATGGGGTCAGTAACACTAATCATATACTATATATTGCATACAATGTTACAAAATGTTTATTGATTTTTAGTTATGAGTTTTATTCTTCATGAATGATGAGTTCAGAACTTCATTAAAAATTGTGGTTCATAGGGTTCAATAATATGATGTTTCGTGGCTTTTTAGAAGCCTCATGGCTTTACCAATTGTTTTACCGAAGTAATATTCTTGCTTAGCAATAAAAAATATTTTAAAAGCGCAAATTTTTCCAACACCTATTTAAGTTCAACTATTTATTTATAATTTAACAGCTGTCTTCTTCAAAAGACGTGCTATTAAATCACATTACTCTTACATAAAGAACGTTAGCATTAAAGTATCGTATTTATTTACAGAAGCAACTACTGATATTGGTAGCCATATTGGCGCTTACATCTGCTGGCCGCAAGAAGTGTCGCGAACCCATCATCGACAACTTCAAACAGGACGTCGAGGTGTTGTACAAGGTTGGGGACAACTTGTACAGTCCCTACCAGTTGGCCATCGACTATGCAACCGACACCATCTTCTTCAGTCTCAGTGTCAACTCCACCGACGAAGTCTCATTCCAAACCGCCAAACTGAATCTTAAGACTAAGGAGTTTAAGAAAATCGCTGATACAGGATTCGCTAACGCCGTCGATCCTAGAAAAAACATCGTCTACATCGGAGGCACCGACGGAATCGCGAAATACAACTACGAAAGTAACCAGCTTGAGCCCATTGAGGGAACTGATGAGCTTAACATCTGGCAGTTGTTTTTCAAAGATGACTTGTACTTTACCATTTATCCTGCAGAGCAAGCGTTTATCCTTAAAGACGGCAAGTTCAGCCTCATTCCTGAGCTAGAGAACACCAAGCTCAACCTCCTCGCTATAGACAACGACAACAATATCTACTTTCACAACTCCTCCGGTGTCTACTTGCACGAGAAGTCCAATGGTGAGGTTTCCTATATCGGTCAGTACACTCTCAACGCCTTCACTGCTGACAAAAAAGGTTACATCTACTTCTCGACCCTCGAAGGCTTATACCGTATCAAGGATTTGAAGACGGTTGAGCTCCTCACCACCTTCGAGTATATCTACGGCATGGCGATCGAAGCTGACGGCAGCATCATCTACTCCTCCAACGTCGAGATAGTCAGACTGAAGCCAACAAACATCCACTGCCCTAACAGGAATAAATCTAATTGAACCCTTAACGTTTCGAATCAATAAATCATACAATAATTGCATATTTTTCATTAACCCTCAAAATCTCTAACATTACGATGTATACCTACAGGGTGTAGTAAAAAAGTGACAATACTTCAGGTGTGTATATTGTATGTATCCCTTGTATAATGTTTACTGTAAAATTACCGGCACTGAAAGGGTTACTTTTGATTTTATGCTTTTTGAAAAAGGCCCCAACGTCATGAATATGCCCACAAACTTCTACTCTTTCATTTAATCATTACCTTCCCCACTTTTTTCAAGATTAAAAAAAATATATTCTCCGCCGATCTTTAACAAGCGTCTGACAACACGTTCGCAGTATGAAATTGCCGTAAAATCTCGAAGCGGAACGCATTGTGCCGCCAATCAAGCAATTACTAGGTAAAAGTTATTATTTGCTATTCTCCAACTAATGATAGTAACAAGTGAAACTTAAACCGATATAACTGAGTATGAGCTATTTGTATCATGTAGTCATTGTAGTGATCAAAACTATCTCTTACTGACATGTACTAACTTCTTGTCATATAAGACAACAAGCTTGTATATTATCTTCTTCTTCTTTTAAAAAAACGGCTCCTTAGTGAATCACCAATGTAATTCTATGAGAATTTTTGGAGGTTGGAGTTGTCAGCTAAATACAACAAACTTTTTTATCTGCTGTCTGTTTATTAGACAAAGGGTAAAATAGTGCTTATATTTTTTCTGGTAGGTATAGAAACCAATAAAGAGTAAGTAGTTTAGATATCAGTCTCCACAAATGAGCAATTAATAATAATTCTAGCTATAAATTATCTCAATGTTTTAAATGACCTAATCTCGTTTATATAAACAAGATAATGCGTGTATTATTTATAGCATAATATTATATTCATGTAATATAACTGTTTCTTAGAAAACACTAATACAAAATATTACTGTGAAAAAATAGTAGCATTTATTCTGTCGAACAATAATAGTCAACAAAACAACAACAAACTTTTGAACAAATCACATTTAAATAATAAGCAAAAATTTGGTTACAGGTACAATTTAAAATTATTTTTGTAACAATTTCAAACATTATAAACTAAAATATATAAACATTAAACATTGTTGGTCCTAGAACAGGTCCTTGAGGGTCACCAATTGTTTATAAAAAAAAAATTATCCATTGACTTGTATATAGCTAATGTTTGCCGTTTTCATAATCATCGTCAATTTCGGTGGCTACTAATTTTCTATCGATCGTTTCGATCCAAATGCAAATAAGCTAGTTCCTCGGGTGCTATATTATATTATTTGGTTTTTAGAGTTCCGTAGCCAAAATGGCAAAAAACGGAACCCTTATAGATTCGTCATGTCTGTCTGTCTGTCTGTCCGTCCGTATGTCACAACCACTTTTCTCCGAAACTATAAGAGCTACACTATTGAAACTTGGTAAGTAGATGTAGTCTGTGAACCGCATTAAGATTTTGATACAAAAATTATTAAAAACAAATTATTAAAAATTTTAGGGGTCCCCATAGGTACAACTGAAACAAAAAAAACATTTTTTCGTCTAACCTACGCGTATAGGGTATCTATGGATAGGTCTCCAAAAATTATATTGAGGTTTCTAATATCATTTTTTTCTAATCTGAATCATTCTGAATAGTTTGCGAGAGAGACTCTTCCAAAGTGGTAAAATGTGTGTCCCTCTAACTTCTAAAGTACGGGCATGATAATTCTAAAAAAAATATATGATGTACATTACTGATGGAAAATGGGAATAGGTTTAGAGCAAAGAAAAATCGACCGTTCATTACAATAGATATAATTTTAACCCTTCTATATGTGCAAAAATATTTGCAAAAGAGTAGTGTATGGAATGTGCAAAAAAAATGGCGCCCGGCCTTACCCCCTTTTTACAAATAATATAATATTTTTACATCCAAACCATATTTTATGTTTTTGTAAAGAATTTTATAATATCTAATAAATTTTCTATCAATCAAGCCATTATAATATAGTATTTAGTCTGATTTAACATTCTTTTTAGAAGTATATATTTTGAAATATATTTTTCTGACTATTTCACATGAAATAAATTAATATTTTGTTATAATCTACACGACAGAATCCAAGAATAGACCCTTGTTTATATAATTTATCGTCACAGCTTGAGATGTTTACAAAAACAGGTCATAAATATCACTCGAAAAAAATGCGTTTCGTATTACCACAAGCAAACTTCGTCATTATGGCTTTACAAATAAAGTTCAAAATGGCTGCGGCCGGCAGAATACGACCGTTAACTGTAGACTTTTAACTCTTTGTTTTGGAAATATAAGAAATACTATCGATATAAAATAGTCATGTAGACGTTGTGTAATCATTTCTATAAGCCTTTTACGTAATTAATTTACAATTATATGAAGCAAATTCCGTCCAAAACACTTATAACACACACAACTTTTTTCTCAGCTTTCACAAGTTATTACGATGTATTTCTTGCAAATGGTTATCTAAAACTGCTTATTACTATTAAAGTAAACGATTTTACTACTTACATTCGATAAATCCAATTATTATTTCACACAAATCACACAAAATGACAGAACACACACGAAACAATTCACGATTTTCTAATGACTGAAAAATATTCGTCGACCACAGATTGTATAATATTTTGCATTCAGAATGTGGCAAATGTACCATAGATTATAACTAACCAATCTTCTTCATACAAAAGTAGTCTCTAAGTCGACGAAATACGTAACTCGATCGAATGAAAGAGCGCGGCCACATACGGCCGCTTGGGTGTAGACAGAATAGCTGCAGTATAATCTGTGGCGGCCGGATCCGGCCGCTTCGGAATTAATGGGTTAATATAATGACATCACACATGACAGTTTTACATCAACTGACTTAGGTGAACATCGTAGTCGAATTAAAAAGTTAAGAAAACTTGATTTGAGGTTTACTTATTATACTTGGATATTTGTACTCTAGTACGTATATTCCAACAATTACTATAAAAATTAAAAACTACCAACGAAAATTGGTTTGATCGAGATCTATCAAGTAGTTTTTTTTATACGTCATAAATGGTAAACCTTGATTTAACTTTCATTAAATCAACTAAAATATAAAAATAAATCAAAAACCTTTTAATTTTATAGAAATAAACCTTATTGTTGCTGCGGAACCCTTCAGTGGCGAGTCCAACTAGCACTTGGCCGGTTTTTATAAAACTAGCTCTAGCCTCTACCACTTTACATTCGATGGATCGAAGCGATATATCGCAGTAGTAAAAAAAACATTTCCAAAATGCTTATGACTGAGTTACCAGAAATAAAGATGACCCATGATTCACCGATACGTGTTAGAATGTTATATACGAGCTATAAGGAAAATTATTTAAGGGTCCGTACACGAAACTTGCCGATTTCACTGATTTAACAGACGTGATTTAACAGTTAAAATACAGTATTTCTATAAGTTTTAATGCACAACATGTAAGATCTTTTCAATTATAATCTAATGTTGGAGCTAGTTTTCTTAAAAGTATTTTTAAATAATCCAACTCAAACCCGCGACGGTTTTGTGATTTTTGCTGTAAAAGGTTTAGAATATCACCTGTTTATGGATTGTATTGACGTCTTAACGGTATGAAAAAAATACAATGTACTGTTGAGAAAGTCGTCTATACAATGTTGGAATTACTTTTTACCACTTTAATATGAAATAGTTGAGTAAAAAAATATGAAACTCGGCAAAATTTTTGAGAAAATGGGCAAAGAATTGCTGTTAATTTCAGCAACTTGGAGCTGTAATTCATAAAAAGAAAACGACAGAAATAATCTATAGATAAAATCCTATCCAATTCGAGAAAAAAAAAACAAATTGTGCCAAAAAACATGATTCAAAACAACCTAAATCTCACATTATATTACTCGCCGCAAGGCTTGAGTCGGCAGTCCGCGCTTAAATATATTTTTAAATCTAATAATTAATATATATATATATATATATATATATATTTTAAATCTAATAAGGGGAAAAAACCAAATAATATTTCTGTAGCGAACCTTTGCAATTTCATATTCATCGGAAAAATTTCGTATACGGACTCTTAAGGGCGTTCCCAACGGAGATTCCGTAATTTACCGTATTTAGGGGCTCATAAACTCATAATTTGAAAGCTACAAAGTTATAATAAAAATACAGCAATAATCTTCAGTATATCAACATTCCTTTCCACGTTTTAAATTTTCTATTTTTGTTTATTAAGAGCCCGGGTTACCCTCGAAATTCTCATACATACGTAATACCAAAATCATTTTCTCATACGAAAATATTTAACATGTTTGAGTTATTTTTCAGCTTAAAATAGTAATTACCTAGGTTCCTGTACAAAAATTAACTTCAAAATATTTAAACACTAAAAAAAAATTTTTAGTGTATAATTTTTTTTTACTAAATTTACTACTAAATATTTAAACACTAAAAAATAGAGTAAAACACTAAAAAATATATACATAAATATTAAATTTACTACAAAATATTTCAACTCTAAAAAATATTTTTTAGTATTTAAATATTTTGTAGTAAATTTACTATTTATTTATATATTTTATAGTGTTTTACTCTATTTTTAGTGTTTAAATATTAAGTAGTAAATTTAGTAAAAAAAATTTATACACAAAAATTTTTTTTTAGTGATTAAATATTTTGAAGTTAATTTTTGTTCAGGAACCTAGGTAATTACTATTTTAAGCTGAAAAATAACTCAAACATGTTAAATATTTTCGTATGACAAAATGATTTTGGTATTACGTATGTATGAGAATTTCGAGGGTAACCCGGGCTCTTAAACTAATGATATCAGCTTCCAAAGTAAAACCTTAAACCGATTTATTAAAATTCAAGCATACATTCAGCATCTCCTTAGTCTATGTATTTACAAATTACTGTTATTTGAAACACACGCCAATAGATCGACAATATCATAAACTACATATTCCACATTTAAATTTTTTTTATGTCAATTTTGAATTAAGATAAGTAAAAAGTGGGCCCCCTGCGAGTTTCTTACGCCGGTTCTTCTCGCCGGGTTAGTTCCCGAACCGGTGGTAGGCATCATGTAGACTTTCAGAAAATATTTGCAAAAATTTATTCTGAATAAAAAATTTTGAGTTTGAGTTTTTTGAGTTTGAGTTTGAGTTTAAAAAAATAGGTAAGTAAGGGTTTTGGTGCGATCTCGGCGACGACGCGGCAAATGTATGGTTAAGGTCGTTTGCTCGGGGGATGGCCTTAATTACGTGTATAGACTATAATTATTATTGTCACTTCTAATGATCTTGTCTTTTAACTTCGAAGAAAAAAGTAGTGTTATAAGTTTGTGTCTGTCTGTCTGTCTGTCTGTCTGTCTGGGTGTTTGTCTGGCATCGTAGCATTTAATCAGACGAATCGATTTTGATCGAGTTTTTTTTTAAAGCTGACACGATTAAGAGTGTTCTTAGCTTAGTTTACATATTTTATCAGCCCGCTCAGTTCTTGAAAATGTAGTTTTCGAAGTGAAAACTTCTTTAGCGGCGTTGAGCACTTTTGTGGGATGGGTAAAAACTGTGAAACTCGCGTCAGATTCTCGTGCTGATCGAAAATCCTTGGAAAAATCATAAGACGGTTGGAGAGTAGTGTTTTGTGTCGAACTCGAACTCGAACTCGTACTCGAACTCGAATTGATTGTAAGGGTTTCGATTAATTAAAAAAATCGATTTTTTGAATTCGATTTTCATAAAAATGGGTTAAAAATTTAATCGATTGTAAGGGTTTCGATTAATTAAAAAAATCGATTTTTTAATAATCGATTTTCATAAAAAATGGGTAAAAAAATGCACAACGTTAATAATCAAGTTTTCACTTCTGCCGGCACTCCCGGAGTGCAACCCGTCTTTTTTTTTAATTTGCGTTTATTTATTTATATTCTAATGCCATACTATTTTTTAAACTGTTATTTTTCTTCACATATTATATCTGTTTACCTCTTTGTGTTTCCGGAAAAATAACACAATATAAACCATTTAATTTGTGTTCTTAGAAATGATTAAGTTTACACGCCAAATTGATACACACGCAAACATTCAAGTTGTTTATGTGTTTGTGAGTATCGATAAGACTGGGAATGGCCCAGATGATATTATGAACTTTATCCGCAGTGCATAGCGTCAGAGTGAGGAGAATCACGTGTTCAAAATGGTACGTTACATTTATTTTAGAATTATTCGGTAAACAAATTATTTGCACACTTGTATTATTCGTAATTGTACGAATAATACAAGTGTGCATTAATTATGATTGTTAGCGCATTAATAATTAATTAAGACGGAATAAGTAGATAAAGTTTTCAATATTTGATTTTTTCATCATCAATTGTTTCTTTCTATCTATATTGTTTTAATTTTGACAAACAAATTATATTGCGTAGTAAACTTTAACAGGAGATAATTCGTAATCTTATAAACAGTTATCAGTATTTTTAAATTTAATTTATAATAGTACCGCGTAAATCTAATACATTTATCCAACAAAAAATGCTAAGGGCCTGTTTCACCGCTTCCTGATAAGCTTAGATAGGCTTATTTGTCAGATTCTCCATACTCTATGTGTCAAGTTAAGTGGTGGATAGCCTTATCAGGAAGCGGTGAAACAGGTCCTACATTTCTTAGTTTTATCAGAATCTCATTTTCTTTTTTAGATTAAACTACTGCTCCTCGCAGCTGTTCTAGGTGTGTCCCAGGGCCGAGTCGTCGAGAACTGCGATGGGGTAATAGTGCACAATATAAAACACGACGAGGAAGTACTCCACAAATTCGATAGCCCCTACCAACTGGCTATAGACTACGACACCAACACCCTCTTCTTCAGCTACAGCTCAAATTCTGACGATGAAGTCTTCAAATCCGCTTACATCAACCTAAAAACGAACGAAGTGGGCATCATTTCTGGAATCGCAGGAGGTTTCGCTAACGCTGTTGATTCCCAAAAGCATAAAGTATATTTGGGAGGTAGAGATGGAGTGTACAACTTCAATTTTGACTCCAAAAGAGCTGAGCATATTGATGGAACGAATCACAATATATGGCAATTGTTTTACAAGGACGATCTCTACTACACCAGCTATCCCGATGAGGTAGCGTATGTATACAAGAATGGAGTGTCACAGCGGGTACCTGAGCTAGCAGACACGCAAGCTATGCTGCTAGCTATTGATAACGATAAGAACATCTACTTCTCAAATTCCTCAGGACTTTTCTTGTACAAGAAATCTAAGCAATATACCGTGAACGTAGGTGACTACAACCTGAATGGTTTGACAGCTGATAGCAACGGTAACCTGTACTTTTCGACTCCAGGAGGTATCTACAATATCAAAGATGATAAGAAGGTTGAGAAATTAACGAGCATCGATAATATTTATGGCGTCGCAATCGAAGCAGATGGAAGTATAATATACGCGTCACAGTCTGCACTAGTCAGACTTAAACCGACTAAACAATATTGCTTCAAAGATGAAAAGGTTTTGTAAGATGCTAAAAATAATGAAGAGTCCAAATTAGAAGATTTTTTCAAAAATTTAAAACATTTGATGTTCTCTTACATTTTATATTGAAATTTAATGTAAATAAATTAAATAATAAATAAAAGCTTGTATTATTGAGATAATTATCCAACTATAAGAGGTAAACACTAAACATATTTTAACACTAAATGACGCCCGCAACTCTGTTGCGCTAAATTTCGTTTAACGCGCCAGAAATCCATACTAATATTATAAATGCGAAAGTGTGTCTGTCTGTCTGTCTGTTACTCTTCACGCCCAAACCGCTGAACCGATTTTGCTGAAATTTTGGCATGGAGATACTTTAAGTCCAAGGAAAGGACATATGATACTTTGGTCCCGGAAAAATGAACGGTTTCCGCGCGATAAAGGAGTTTTGGCGCAACGGAGTTGCGAGCGTCATCTAGTAATAATCTATATAATCTTATATATATAAAAATGGATTTTCAAATTGTGTTTCAAATGTCGGGCTAAAACTCGAAAACGGCTGGGCGGATCGGGCTGATTTTAGTCTTAAAATATTCGTAGAAGTCCAGAGAAGGTTTTAAAGAGACACAAAGTTCACCAGGACGGCTAGTATAATATAATTTTATCCGGGATAAGAACTGTCCATTCCGGGGACTCTTAAAGTATCTAAATAACAAACAACAAAATCGGTTCAGCGGTTTGGACGTAAAAAGGTAACAAACAGACAAATACACTTTCGCATTTATTTTATTAGTATGGATTGAAGTGTATGAATTCGAGTTAAATTGTAACTGTGAATCACCACAGATCCGCCTTCTGACAACAAAATGCTTACCGAGAATCATAATCATGATTACCATTTTCGTGTGTTTCATCAACTGGTATTAAGGTTGTGTAACACCATGTTTTACCGGAACTTTTGACTGGACTAGTGGGACAATGTTTTAGTGCCTTAATTTAATTGTTCTTATGTTTCTTGTTTCTTCTTTTTGTCTTTTTTAGCTATTATATTATGTAGAGTACATTTTAGTTTTTACTCGTATACGTCGTACGACGTCGTACGATGTCGTGTCGTAGTTTTTTACGACGCGCGTCGTAGATTCCCACGACACGACGTTGTATCGTGTTTTTGTGTCCCGGCCCTTAGGTCCACCATCTGCCAATGAATAATTTTTTCTGATAGTACTTTTGTCTTAACTAGACCTTTTCCACGACTCAAAGTATAGTCCAAATTTCAGGGCTTAAACGTGAAGAAGTAGACACACTTTCGCAACAAATATTTATTAACTTAGGGCCTGTTTCACCGCTTCCTAATAAGGCTATCCACCACTTAACTTGACACATAGAGTATGGAGAATCTGTCAAATAAGCCTATCGGGCACCTTATCAGGAAGCGGTGAAACAGGCCCTTAATAGATATAATTTTTGGCTATCTTTCTACATGTTATATTATGCTCTATTAACATAGCAGTAATTATACATTATCTTTAATCTTGTTACGTTTTGGTTGCAACTTCCTATCATTGTGGTAAAAGTGTTAAACTATGTACTTATTTAAAATCTAAGGTGATATATTTTAGTACCAACTATACCGGGTGAAGAAAACTAAGTGTAAACACTTAAGGGTTTGTATGTGTTTCTTTTTTTATATATAATTCGCTGTAAAAGTAGCAGTGCTAAAAGAGACTTTTGACTTTAATGTTTCTATGAGAAATTTTCTAACGTAATGAATTTTCTTATACAAAAAATTTAGTAAGCTATTTCTCTCAGCTCTCCTACTTTTACAGTGAACTCTACACAAGGGAGATATACACACCCTAAAGTATTATCACTTTTTTCGTAACACCTATCTTACACAGTTTAAAAACGTACCATCGAGAAAATTGATTCGTAGGCAGTCCAAAGTCATTTGGTCGGATTATGTCGATTAAAAGTTAATTGTGACGTGTCGGCTGTATGGTCGGCTGGGTTTGACGTAACGCGACCAAACTACGTAGGTCCCCCATCTGCTTAGGAATCAACTTCTCTGATAGTACTACGATTTATGGTAGTTCTAAAAACTCTTAACCAAGTACCTGCTGCTAGTAATTTGAAGAATCTTAATGATAATATCATTATGTTATATCATTACCATTGTCTCTAATGACAATATAAAATATTTTTAATGACGAAACAGTGTTTAGTGAGAAAGGGCCATTTGAATTTCTCTCGAAGCTTCGAAGCCCTATTACCACACCAGATGACGCCCGCAACTTCGTTCGTCGTTTATCCCGGAAACGCGGGACGCGGAAATCGTACATTTTTCCGGGATAAAAAGTATCCTATGTCCTTTCCAAGAACTCAAAGTATTTCCATACCAAATTTCAGCAAAATCGGTTCGCTGGTTTGAGCGTGAAGAGGTAATAGGCAGACAGATATACTTTCGCATAAATAATATTAAGTATGGATGTAGTTTCAGGTGTGTCAAGGCAAAACACATCAAAGTTATTTGAAACTTTATCAAATTAATTATGTGATATTGCCAAAATCACTAATTTATGATATATAGACACATTATTCATTAACATAAAGATATAAATCTACGAAGGTTGTGGTTTCCTAAGAACACGCTTTTTATTATATTTTAATTTGTAAACGCCCTTTGAATTTTTTATTTCATTGCTTTTCAAACTCAAGCTTTCAAATATTTTTGTTACAATGACTTAATAGTATTGGATCCGACCGTAAAATCTTTTTTTTATTTTTATGAAAGAAGGGGGCAAACGGGTCACCTGATGGAAAGCAACTTCCGTCGCCCATGGACACTCGCAGCATCAGAAGAGCTGCAGGTGCGTTGCCAGCCTTTTAAGAGAGAATAGGGTTATAGGGGAGGGTAGGGATGGGAAGAGAATGGAATAGGGGATGGTAGGGAAGGGAATAGGGTAGGGTATTGGGCCTCCGGTAAACTCACTCACTCGGCGAAACACAGCGCAAGCGCTGTTTCACGCCGGTTTTCTGTGAGAACGTGGTGTTTCTCCGGTCGAGCCGGCCCATTCGTGCCGAAGCATGGCTCTCCCACGTTTATTAAATAATATTAAATCCTGCATGAATCCTTTTTTTTTTCGATCAAATATAATATTTTAAAATAATCTTTAGAACGTATAGAATGGATTAATGTTGGGTTGCCTTGTCAAAAGTAGCCGCAAGTACTTCTAATTAAGTTTAATGTTAATGAGATAAATGCATAAAATTGCATGTATATTTTTTTCAATAAATTTTACATCATTTGAAATAAAATAACGTGACAAAATAAGGTATAAATGGTTGCCAGCTCTAAGTCGGCCGCAACCTAGGGTTGCCAGTCCGTAAACAGACATAGTACTTCATCAAAATTGAAGCATCGATTTTTTTGATAATTTTGATACAAAATTAAAGTTTTATGCATTTTGTACATGAATATCCATGGTTGCCAGTTGCACGATAGCCGCAAACTGGGGTTGCCATCACTTTTGTATAATTATGACAAAATATATTCAGGCCTATAACTATTATGCCTGGCAGGATTTGAGGACGTCGCGGACCCGCAAGATTGCTATTTTTATTTAACAGGCGTTTTTATTTTTATGCGTAGTGTCCTGTCATTCCTCAATATCATCTTAGTTGATTCTTTTCTATTGAATACACGCAAGTTTGTATTACGGGCTTTCATTTTGCTCAATTAGAGGTACTTGCGGCTACTTTTAACAAGGCAACCCAACATTAACCCATTCTATACGTTCTAAAGATTATTTTAAAATATATTTGATCGAAAAAAACGATTCATGCAGGATTTTACGGTCGGATCTTAGGATATAACTTAAATGAATAGTTTGACAGAGTGTGGAGCTTATGATAAAATCGTCATCAAATCCATACTAGTATTATAAATGCGAAAGTGTGTCTGTCTGTATGTCTGTTACATCTTCACGTCCTAACCGCTTAACCGATTTTAACTTAATTTGGTTTGGAGATACTATGAGGCATGAGCCCCGAAAAGGATACTTTTCATCCCGAAAAAATGTACGGTTCCCTTTGCGAATTTTAGGGCAACAGTGTTGCGTCAACTAGTAATTTTAAATAAAAATTTATTACACTGATGAGTTCTTGGCTAATACGGTAATACCTCAATGATGCATAGATACAACCTTCATATTTCATAATATTATATTTATCAAAATCTAGATTTAATTTATAAACCTAGTTCTTAGGTCTAATGTGGTTAACCACTAACTTGGGTTATAAAGATTAACTATTTGGTCATTTAACTATTGAGGTCAGTTTTTACTTTTTACAAATTCTAATAGTTTAAAGCTTTCAATTTTTTTGACTAATCTTCAATTACCGTCTATCTTTAAAGTAAAGGTCAGCTTTTGCAAACCATCCTTTATATTTTACAAATATTTTTTGCACAGATTAAATGTCCACATAAACACAAGACTAATGACTAGTGATATACGAGACTTCGGGTGATTTATTTATAAATTCTTTGTTTGCATATAAACCTACGAATATTTAATATTCGTAGACAATATATTTTAACAACAAAAACAGCACATTAAGGTAAGGAAACTGTAAATGAAATTTTTGCAGAGAATATTGCAAATAGGCGGCCTACCGCTTTCAGCGGTTTCTTCCAGGCAACCAATATTGATTTCAAATATTAAAAACCGTGCTTGTCCTATTAATAAGCAATATCTTCTAAATCCATACTAACATCAAAAATGGGGTGTGTCTTTTTTTTTAATTAAATAAGGGGGCAAACGAGCAAACGGGTCACCTGATGGTAACCAACTACCGTCGCCCATGGACACTCGCAACATCGAAGAGCTGCAGGTGCGTTGCCGGCCTTTTAAGAGAGAATACGCTCTTTTCTTGAAGGTTTTCAGGTCGTATAGGTCCAGAAATACTGCTGGTGACAGTTCGTTCTAGAGTTTTACAGTGCGCGGTAGAAAGTTACGCGAAAAACGCACTGTGGAAGACTGCCACTCATCAAGGTGATGAGGATGGTATGTTTTTCGCGTGGGACGATGGCGAAAAGTTGCAGGTGGTATGATTCCGAACAATTGTCTGTCTTTCTGTCTGTCCATCTATTACCTCTTTACGTCCAAACCACTGAACTTATTTTGTTGAAATTATGTATGGAGAAACTCGAATATATTATATTTGAAGTCTCAGGAATGGACAAAAGATGGACTTTTTATCCCAGAAAAAAGTACGGTTCCTGCGCGATAAACGAATTTCGGCGCAGCGGAGATGCGGGCATCATTTTTTTTAATGAAATAAGGGGGCAAACGTGCAAACGGATCACTTGATGGAAAGCAACTTCCGTCGCCCATGGACACTCGCAGCATCAGAAGAGCTGCAGGTGCGTTGCCGGCCTTTTAAGAGGGAATAGGAGAGGGTAGGAATAGGGGTGGGCAGGGAAGAAAATAGGGGAGGGTAGAAAAGGGAAAAGGGTAGGGGATTGGGCCTCCGGTAAACTCACTCACTCGACGAAACACAGCGCAAGCGCTGTTTCACGCCGATTTTCTGCGAGCCCGTGGCATTTCTCCGGTCGAGCCAGCCCACTCGTGCCGAAGCATGGCTCTCCCACGTCAAATTTAGTAAAATACATAAAAATATAGTAGAAAATAGTACTTACTTCTATAAAGTCGGTTAAGCCGAATAGCCTAGCAATAGCGTAAGTTCAATGTCACGATATGCAATTAAGATCACTGGAGTAAGCCACAGACGATGGGATTTTAACGACGCCTTACATAACACACCATTTGTATTTACTAAATAGTCTCTTTTGTATAAAACCTACTTTTATACTTGTTCTGAAGCTTAGTTTCTTTGGCCTTCCTTAGGCTGCGAAACTGCGTTGTAATGAAGCTGTTTTTAAGATCCAATTGAATTGTTCCTAATTAAAATCTTTCCTCTCTCTATCTATTATATCTCTATCTAGCTCGTAGTTTACATACAATATTTCAGGTTGGCATTTTGAGTTAATTATTTTGTAAAAAAGTTTTAAATTAAAATAATATAAAATTACTTATAAATAATAACATACAATTAATTAAAAAATAACTCATCAAGAACGCACGAATGTTATTCTAGAATTATTGTTAAGATAAAATACGTGGTTTTTTCAACAAACAAAAGTTAACACAAAATTTTGTACTTGGTGACAATAATTATTATGCTTACTATGATAATGATCAATATTATGTTACATAATAGATTGTCATCATGTTCATTTTATCATACTAATGCCTAAACTGGCTATGGCAGCGTAGTTTTAGGACCGTGTGAAATTATTAGGTGTGGCGCTCACCAAAGGCTGTAGATTTGGTCATGAAAGTTATTTAATGATGACAATAACTTGTTATAAGACCAAAATCAGTCTCATCGGTTGATCTGGATTAGAGTGAATCATGGGTTAATTAAATGTATTAAACAGTAAGAAACAGTAAAAAATAATATATTTTAGAATTTTATAAAAGATATAAAGGGGCAAACAAGCAAGCAACTACCGTCGCCCATAATAATAATAATAATATAATATAATAATATCTATGGACGCTTCACACCACGTCAGTCTGGCCCCGTGCTAAGTACCTGAAGGACTTGTGTTACAGGTATCAGACAACGGAAATATATATATTTTTCGAGCAGATCGCACTAAGGAATCGAGTTGTCCCATACTAACTTCATCCCCCCTTTTCACACCCTTAGAAGAGGAATTTCTGAAAATCCCTTCTTATCACAGAACACTCCCTCCAATTTTCAAGTACTTACGATCACTGGTTTCGGCCGTGGCGTGATTCCATTTTCATGTCATTCAGGACAAAGCCTTTTATATAATGATATAGATGATACACATATTTAATACACATCCATGACCCAGGAACTTCATAAACTTTTTGTTCCGTCGTCGGCGGGACTCGAACCCGCGACCTCCGGCTTGAGCTACCAACGCGCTCACCACTGTGCCACGGAGGTCGTCGAATATACCCATAGACAGCTGCGGATACTCGCAAAATCAGAAGAGTTGCAGGCCAATTGCCGGCCAGAATAATAGTAATTCCTAGAAAGGTAATAGATATAGTACCACTAAGTAACCACGTTTCAATCCAAAAAAGTTTTCTCTTGACCCGGAATGACTTGCCCCAACTAACCTCCAAAATGAGTGTCCATCTAATCTGCAAATCAAATATTGTGTCGCCGCGGCCGTGACTTTCTCGTGAGATGGAAAGTGACGGCCGATGACCTCTGCTCTGTGGTGACACACGTAATATGATAATCACTTTCTTCGTTACACCTAAACAATTATTATGGAGGCACTTCACATGGCTATTTGTATTTGCGTATTCGATGCATTCGCCAAACAATCACCGTGTGTAGACGTTAATAAATGTTTGACAAACTATAATCAGAGTAAACAGAATTATAGATAATGTCGACTTAGAACTGATGTTGAAATTTTTAAATTTGACGTATTATGACGAAAATCGTCGCTAGGGTTGTTAACTTGTTACCTACGAATTTAAAACTATCACATATTCGCTGCACGTGTTCCTCTTTGGTCGTATTGTTGTTTGTGTTTTGGCACATGCGATTAAAATTGTCAGAATCCAATTTTGAAATCTTTATTTTAAATATTTAAAAATAAATTATATCAACCAGCGCGAGGCACATTCCGTTGATAATCCTAGTGAAACCCGACGAATTTGACAGATATTGAAACCTGTCCGTTTCTTTGCAGTCGAACTAATGGTAGTTATATCTATTGTGCTATAATTGGCCTTACTTTAATATTTTACAAATTACGAATATTTGACAAATATGACCAATACCAAAAACATGTATCCGTAGAGATCAACTACGATAACATAGCGCGACCCTCCAAAATTCAAAACGTTTGAAGTGCGTTGTCTTGTGCGGTAGGCGGTACTGTGATTGGTTGAATAAGTATGTGTTGAATAAGTATTGTATATACATACAAACTCTTTCATAAGGATGTGACTACACACATTGAAACAGTCATTTGGAGGGGCGCGCCATGTTATCGTAGTTGATCTCTACCTTTGTCGGTTTTAGACGCACATCAAAAGAATCAATCAAGCAAGTACACAAAATCAAGTAAAAGTTTGGTATTTGACGTCCATGTGTGGAAGGCCGTACATATTTGCCTTTATTTGCTTGTTTGTGTATACGTAAATAATTTTGCCAAATGCAACTAATAGCCAATAGCAAATTCAAATAGCCATGTGAAGTGCTTCCATTACATTCAGATATTCTTGTAGAGATATAAGGTAGTTAAACGAAAAACTCTTATAGGTACACTTTCTTCGTTACAACTTACACCTCTACAAGTATTACAGTTACCCACCAAAAAACATTTTCATGTAAAAATGCTGCCAAGATGAGAACATTATAGTTCGTGGTGTCAAAAAGTAGTGAGATCTCACGAAGAGCCAAGTTTCAAACCTTACACACTCAGTCCTAAATCTAAAAACCTTAATTTTATACATAAATCGCGGCAAAATACTTGATATAATGTGTCAGCCAAATGGCCAAGCCACCCATTTTGACTAATGTGTAGAGTTTTTAGATTCTTCTCGTGCGGCTGACACATTATATCAAGTATTTTGCCGCGATTTATGTATAAAATTAAGGTTTTTAGATTTAGGGCTGAGTGTGTAAGGTTTGAAACTTGGCTCTACGTGAGATCTCACTACTTTTTGACACCACGAACTATTATGTTCTCATCTTGGCAGCATTTTTACATGAAAAGGTTTTTTGGTGGGATTTCATTTTGTAAGTTTTACCACATGTTTTCATGAAATTAAGGGGCATACGAGCATGTGCACTCGCATTATTAGAAAAGTTGAAAGTGCTTTGCCAGCCTTTAAGAGGCCGGGCTACCTTCGAAATTCTCATACATACGTAATACCAAAATAATTTTGTCATACGAAAATATTTAACATGTTTGAGTTATTTTTCAGCTTAAAATAGTAATTACCTAGGTTCCTGAACAAAAATTAACTTCAAAATATTTAAACACTAAAAAAAATTTTTTTGTGCATAATTTTTTTTTACTAAATTTACTACTAAATATTTAAACACTAAAAAATAGAGTAAAACACTAAAATATATAAATAAATAGTTTATCGCGCGGGAACCGTACTGTTTCCGGTATAAAAAGTATCCTATGTCCTTTCCCAGGACTCAAAGTATCTCCATACCAAATTTCAGCCAAATCGGTTCAGCGGTTCGGGCGTGAAGAGGTAACAGACAGACAGACACACTTTCGCATTTATAATATTAGTATGGATTAGGGGACAAACGAGCAAACAGGTCACCTGATGGAAAGTACTACCGTCGCCGAGTTGCCATACTTTCAGAAAGAAAAGGCTTAATTAAGGGAATAGGGAAAAGGGGTATCCCTATTCCCCTGTTCTCTTTCCCTTTTTTATGAAATTAGGGGGCAAACAAGCAGACGGGTCACCTAACGGAATGCAATTGCCATCGCCCATGGACACTGTAACATTAGACGAGTTGCAAGTGCGTTTTCGGCCTTTTTAATTTTTATGAAGGAATACATAGGCTAAGGAAATAAGCGGAAGAGAATAGGGATAAGGAATAATGTATTGGTATAGAGTGCAGTTGGGCCTCCGCTAAACTCACTCACTAGACGAAACACAGCGCAATCGCTGTTTCACGCCGGTTTTCTGTGAGTCTGTGGTCTCTCAAGGATAACACGTATTTTTTAGGGTTCCGTAACCATAAGGTAAAAACGGGAACCTATTACTAAGACTTCGTTGTCTTTCCTGTCCGTCCGTCTGTCTGTCTGTCTGTCCGTCTGTCTGTCTCCTGTCTGTAACTCAAGAACAATAGCTAGAGAGTTGAAATTTTCACAGATTATGTATATTTGTTGCCGCTATAACAACAAATACTAAAAACAAAATAAAATTAATATTTAAAGGGGGCTCCCATACAACAAACGTGATTTTTTGGCCTATTTTGCTCTATATTAATAATGGCAACAGGTAGGTACTTGATTTTTTCTCAAAGTCCTTAATAATAAGTCTACAATCTATCTCGGCAACGCGTCTAATGTATGGTCAAGGTCGTTTGCTCGGGGGATGGCCTTAAATATATTATTATGGAAAATTTAAAGCATTGCAAGCACTATACAGCACAAATCCCTCCGTGGTCCGATCCCAAAATTTTAAGTTAACTTTGCTGTCGAAAGTTTCTAAGTACCCTTCTGGGTACTTAGAAACTATTCCGTCTAAAGTTTCGAAAGTTTCTAAGTAGGTACTTTTCTGGGTACTTAGCTATTCGAATTCATAGCAACAAAAACTAACAAATGTCGAAAGAATAATTTCGCTCGTTATACCGAAGTCAGGAAAAACGATCATTACTGATCATTATTGACAATAGATCTCTAACAATGCGTACCTGATTTCATGCCAATTTCATGCCAACTGCTATCGGGGTAAGTAGGTACAACTAATGTGGTATGTGGGGTAAGTGGGTTAACTGTGTGTGCAGAGTGCTGACTAGTGCGCATTCTGATGTTTTAATCCAATATACAACTTCGATACAGTTTCAATGAGGTCTTAGTATAATATTACACTATATATGCAGGTACCTACCTAAGGTATACAAAGACACCTCGAACTATTATGTTCTCATCTTGGCAGCATTTTTACATGAAAATGTTTTTTTGTGGGATTTCATTTCTTTTTGTAAGTTTTACAACACACGTTTTTATGAAATTAAGGGGCATACGAGCATGTGCACTCGCATTATTAGAAAAGTTGCAAGTGCTTTGTCAGCCTTTAAGAGGGGATCGGTTATATAATATAAAATTAGGGGACAAACGAGCAAATAGGTCACCTGATGGAAAGTACTACCGTCGCCGAGTTGCCATACTTTCAGACAGAAAAGGCTTAATTGAGGGAATAGGGAAAAGGGGTATCCCTATTCCCCTGTTCTCTTTCCCTTTTTTATGAAATTAGGGGGTAAGCAAGCAGACGGGTCACCCGACGGAAAGCAACTGCCATCGCCCATGGACACAGTAACATTAGACGAGTTACAAGTGCGTTTCCGGCCTTTTTATGAAGGAATAGGCAAAGGGAATAATAAGCAGAAGAGACTAGGGATAGGGAATAATGTATTGGTATAGAGTGCAGTTGGGCCTCCGCTAAACTCACCCACTAGTGACTAGACGAAAGACAGTGCAAGCGCTGTTTCACGCCGGTTTTCTGTGAGTCTGTGGTCTCTCAAGGATAACACGTATTTTTAGGGTTCCATAACCATAGGGTAAAAACCGGAACCTATTACTAAGACTTCGTTGTCTTTCCGTCTGTCCGTCTGCCTGTCTGTCTGTCTGTCTGTCTCCTCTCTGTAACTCAAGAACAATAGCTAGAGAGTTGAAACTTTCACATATTATGTATATTTGTTGCCGCTATAACAACAAATACTAAAAACAAAATAAAATTAATATTTAAAGGGGGCTCCCATACAACAAACGTGATTTTTTGGCCTATTTTGCTCTATATCAATAGTGGCAACAGGTAGGTACTTGATTTTTTCTCAAAGTCCTTAATAATATGTCTACTTTAATATTTAATAATAATATTAAAATAAAATAAAAAAATAAGGAAAATACAATTTTTGGCCTAATTTTGCTCTATAAGTGTACGGAGATAGGTTAGGTTGGATTTGATAGTTTTTTTGTTGTTTCTGTGCTAATAGTATGGTACATACCAAATTTCAGCATTCTCAGACTTCAGGAAGTACCCTAACAGTTTTGATGATAGGTTGAGTCAGTGCCAAAATTGTGGGTTTTTGGACACCTATAAAATCTAAAGTATAATAGCTACGATAATCAAACTTCGCGCATTTCATTACTTCACTCATGTCATTATACCCTAAAAATTTCAAGTATACGGCATTATCCAAACCAAAGTTACGAGGGTTCAAAAATACGACGAAACGTTTCGAGAAAAGGTAGGTAGTGCCCTTGCACGCTTCGCTTGGCTCATCTTGGCGGGGCACTCCCGTGCTCCCAGATATACGAGCGGTGTAATTCACAGTCACTGTGAATTACACCGCTCGTCGTGAAATTAACTACAATTATTTTACATGGCGACTCACTTCCCAGTTTCTGACATTTAAGTAAGTTAGGTGTTAAGTCTTCGCTTGTATAGTTTACTATTTCGATTCAATTTAATGTGAATATAAATAATACAATATGTCCTACTGTGCGGCCTCTCCACGTGCGTTGGCCTATAATGATTGATAGCCAAGCAAATGAATACGAACATGAAGATGGGCAATGGGCATATTCATACTTCCATACTAATATTATAAAATATGCGAAAGTGTGTCTGTCTTTTTGTCTGTCTGTTACTTCTGCACTCCCCAACCGCTGAACTGATTTTGCTGTTTGGTGTGGTGTGTGCTGTTTGGTCTTTCTCATCATTCTTTCTCATCATTTTTAGACTTATCTACTTATTTATTTTTTATAATGTAAGTATTTATAAAGTTTTTTTTTTTTACTATCTTACTGTTCACTTTGCGCTGGCGCCAGTGTGCATCTGTCGAGCGATTGGCAACAAGGCCCCACAGAACACCAGGGATCGCGGTGTATACTGTGATCATCACCTGAGTGGGGTCCTTTTCGGTGGAATACGCATTACACTGCATTGTAGTTTGCTATCTCTACCCAAATATACACCTACCTACAGTATATTATGTCCATCTGGCACTTATTTGCTAATGTTCCTTTTTTATATTATTTTTGTTTTTTATTTTATGGTTATTGTCTTTTTTGTGAAATGTTTATTGTAATGTGGTGTAATGTGTTTGTACTGAATAAATGTTTATTATTATTATTATTATTATTATTATTATTATTATTATTATTATTTATATAAAGAAATAGTAGTCTCGGCTGTTTGCCGGAGAAATGACTCAGGTACGGGCATAAACCAAGTATCCTGATTCATGTTAATGATGTGTTATGATTGGAGTGTAGGGAAAGATGAGGATGGGTTTAAGAAACGGCGAACTAATGAACATGTATCTATGATAATGGATTTTTGAATTTGGATGTAAGTGTTTTTATGTAGGTCCAGAGCTTTCAGTGCAGCAGCGAGTGTTTTCGGTATTACTCCGGTTGATGAGATGATGATCGGGATAATTTTGACAACGTCTTGATGCCACATCTGTTTGATTTCATCTGCAAGTGGGATATATTTTTGTATTTTTTCATTGTGTTTCTGTTTTAGATTGTTGGTATTGGGGACGGCGATATCTATGAGGTAAGTTGTTTTTTCTGGTTTTATTGTAAGGGTTATGTCTGGTCTATTGCTTAGGATGGTACGGTCGGTGACTATGTCACGATCCCAGTAGAGTTTAACAGTGCTATTTTCAAGGACATTGCGGGGTTTGTATTTATAGTATGGTGTGTGTGAATCTATGAGTTTGTATTTAATTGCTAGTAATTGATGAATGTGTTTGGCTGCGTTGTCATGGCGGTGTGTGTATTCTTTAGTAGCTAGTGTGCTGCATCCTCCGGTAATGTGATCTATTGTTTCGGCGCTTAGGTGACATAGTCTACATTTATCAGTATCTAGTGACTCTTTAAGAATAAACTTTGAATAATTGCGTGTTTTTATAATTTGGTCTTGGATCGCTATCATAAAACCTTCTGTCTCTGAATATAAGTTGCCTTTGCACAGCCAGCTATGTGAGGCTGATTGGTCGACATGTTCTTGTTCCAGTTGGTGAGGATATTTACCGTGTAGTGCTTTGCTTTTCCATTTTTGTATCTTATCCGAGTCTTTCAGTATCTTTAGTGTTGGGTTGAATTGGCTGTTGCTTAGCTGTAGTGGTGTACCTTTATGGGGAAGTCTTACTATTGCATCATGTAATTGGCTGGTTTGAGCTTTGTTAAGGAAATAAGATCGCATGTTGTTTATTTGGTTATAATGTAAATTTTTTATATCTATAACACCTCGGCCTCCTAATTTTCTTTTAAGTGTGAATCTTTCAACTGCTGAGTGAATATGATGGATGTTATGTTTGTAGCTTAAAGTTCGGGTTGTGGTGTTTAAGGCATCAAGTTCCGTATCTGACCATTTAATTATTCCAAATGAATATGTTAAAATAGGTATAGCGTAGGTATTTATGGCTTTAACTTTATTTCGAGCAGATAGTTGTGTAGCTAGTATTTTGTTAAGTCTCTGTTTATATTTAGATTTAAGAGTATTTTTGATATCCATGTGATTTATTGCTATGCTTTGTGAAAACCCTAAATATTTATAAGTCTCTTTTGTTTGCATGCTATCTATTATTCCATTTTGTTGTTCTAAATTTAACGGTTCTGTTTGTGTATGCTTTCCTACTCTCCATGTTGTCATTATATATTGTAGGAAATGAATTAATTTACTATTTACCTTATATATTTTTAAAACATGTAGAAGCCATGAATGAGGAACACTGTCAAAAGCCTTTTGATAATCTATATATGAATAGTGTAGGTTTTTATGGTTTTGTTTGGCTTGATTATGTATCTCTGAGTCTATTATAACTTGCTCTTTACATCCCATTGACCCCTTAGCACATCCTTTTTGCTCTTCAGGTATGATATTATTTTGAGTTATATGTGTATTTAGTTTTAGTGCAATTATTGATGTAAGTAATTTATACATTGTTGGGAGACAGGTGATTGGGCGGTATTTCGTAGGATTAGTTGTGTCATTATCCTTCGGCTTTAAATATGTAATTCCTTGCGTAAGGAACGGAGGTATTGATTGTGGATCTTGTATAAATAAATTAAATGAATTGGCAATATAGCTATGTGTTGAAGTGAAATATTTAATCCAGTAATTATGTATTTTGTCAGGTCCTGGGGTCTTCCAATTTAAACTTTTCTTTATAGCGTGAGTAACATCTTCTTTGTGTATTATTATGTCTGGCATGTTGTCAATATTTTGCCATTCTTCAGTTTCTGCATCAATCCAAGGAGATTGTTCTTCATGTAGGGCTGGATTTGACCATAAGTTCTCCCAATAGCTTTTAACCTTCTCTAAATCTGGTGGTTCTGTAATCTTTATATTTTCTACACTAAGATTCTGGTAAAAGATTTTTTGATTATTAGTAAATAACATATTATGTCTTCTTCTTTCATTATTTATTTTAAGTCTACGTAGTCGTTTTGAGTTGGCTTGTAATTTTTGTTTCAAATTATCTAGTTTATCTGCAAATTGGTCTATGGGGTAATTATTGGGATTGACTTTTTGTTGATTTCTTGTATTAAGATTACCTTTAAGATATTGTGTTAGTTGCCCTATTTCTTTACGTTGTTTTTTTATTCGTTTTTTTTTATTCGTATCCGTATCCGTATCTGCCATGTTATAGTTATAGTTATAGTTATAGTTAGTTATAGTTATAGTCTATTGTTTTATTGGTAGGTTGGTAGGTTTGTTCGTGTTTGTTTGTTTGTTTGTTTGTTTGTTTGTTTTTCTTAACTTGACATGTAGAGTCGTAGTCGTTATTATTATTATTATTATTATTGTTATTATTATTATTATTAGATACTTTGAGTCCCGGGAAAGGACATAGGATACTTTTTATCCCGGAAAAATATACGGTTCCGGCGCGATAAACGATTTTGGAGCAACGGAGTTGCGGGCGTCATCTAGTTCGCCATGAATACATAGCTAGGGCAATGAAAATTGCATGACTGAACCAGTATATATTATAAGTCTATGGACTGAACCGAGTTTGACAACAAACTGAAAGTACGAAAGTTAAAGTCGAAATGTAATCCTAGGCATGCATTTTGTGAAACCATTGTATGACTCAGTTACTCTTTCATAGTATTTTTTTATTTGTCATCGGGAAAAACTTTAAACCTTGAGTTGTAATAGTTCTACAATCTACCTGTAAAACGATTTCAACACTTAACACTTACCATAATATTATTGTCAAGCGTTCGTTAAGTAACGGTCATAGGTGATATGACCCTAGGCCACGGCCTCACAGAGACATGGTGTCAATGGTGGAATTTGAAATTTTAATTTTGTATTGTCAGTTAAATGTATGTTAAAGGTGATGAAGGTTGAGAGAAAAATTAGGTAAAAGTGTCAAGTGAAAAATGTTCTGATTCTGTAATGAAAAGAAAGCTTCGCTATAATTCTACCGATTTAAATATGTCTTAGTTTGTTCACCATGCAATTAATAAATACCATGAAACATTGAATTGGTCTTCTTAGTTGGTCAAAAAAGTAACTATTTCAGCGCTGCTACTTCTACAACAAACTGTATAATAAGGGGTTTTCCAATATGGATTTGACAACTTTTTTTCAAAATAAAATTAAAACCATATGAGATATTTAAAAAAATTTAGTATCGAATTGAAGTACACTATAAACATTTTTAATGGAACTCGACTTCACTCATATGGTTACCGCAAGCACGTTTGCAGCGATGATTCTTTGAACCCAATTTTCTATGACTTTGCCACACATTTCGGCTATTTCGCGTTTAATTTTGGTCATGAGCTCTTCCAACTGCGTCGGCTTATCCAACGACTTGACGCAGCCCCTAAGAAAAAAATCTGGAGGCGTTAAGAGCCCGTCCTCTCTTTTCTATTGCTCTCTTCACACTCACGCCCGTCTTTCATATGCCAGGTGAAAAAGGACGATCGCCAAGTTAGCGGGCAGATAGAGGTTTTCTGTTTTTTAAGGGTTTTTTTTTTATATTGAAGTGGTAAAAAGTAATTCCAACATTGTATAGACGACTTTCTCAACAGTACATTGTATTTTTTTCATACCGTTAAGACGTCAATACAATCCATAAAAAGGTGATAGTCTAAACCTTTTACAGCAAAAATCACAAAACTGTCGCGGGTTTGAGTTGGATTATTTAAAGATACTTAAAAAAAAATAAAAAATCTAGATCCAACACTATATTATAATTGAAATGATCTTACATGTTGTGCATTAAAACTTATAGAAATACTGTATTTTAACTGTTAAATCACGTCTGTTAAATGAGCGAAATCGGCAAAATTTCGTATACGGACTCTTAAATCCCACGAAAGAGGCGGTTAACCGACTGGTCCATATTTTGAGATAACACGTTCATCAAAATTTCTCTTCAATAAATCGATTGGAACGTGTAATGTGTGGCTTGTGGTGCCGTCGATGATTATGGCTAATCTGTCTGTCTGCAAGGGCAAGAATTACTATCGAAAATCAGAGTTAAGGCGCTATATTGAAAAAACTGTCATTTTTGACGTAATACTATACTGACCCTCAGAAATGTTACAAATCTGGTAATGAGATATACATATCTTCATAGCCTTATCTAGGTTTGAGAAGAACTAGAAACACGATTAATGTATTTTGTCTCGATACATTTAATTTTCGAAATGACCTCTTAAAAATACGAAATTTGAAGATTATTTTTAAACGAAAATAGATGTATTGTAGGAAATTAGTCTAATTGATAGACACCTTTGCAACTCAAAATCGTATAGAAGCATTTTGCTTAAATGCTCCTAGTTATTTTTTAAATAATTAAAATTACGTTTTTTCGCATGTTTTCCGAGCGAGCCGATAGCTTCTGGCTGCAGCGTATTCACGACTTTATAGTCATACAAATTAAGTATAAAATTGCCCTTGCGGTAAAATTACTTTCAATATAGCACCTTAAAGTAGCGGCTACCGACTCCGAATTTCTGTAATAAATTTTTAAGTTTTGCAGACGTTGTTCGTTCGTATTTTGGTTCGTATACTTCACCATGATGAAAAATATTATGTCTAATGAGTAAAATGATAGTAACAGTTCGATGTTAAGTGAAAGTGCGGCCAAAAACTAAATTCAAAATTGTCAATTCCCTATTGGAAAACCCTTTATAAGGGACACAAAAATTAATGTACACAGTACACGCTCAAAATTAAGTATTATCACTTAGCTTTCTTACGGCTTCTTACTTTTGACAATGTGACTTACTGTATTTGTAGTATAATATAATCAAATACATCTAACATCATAAACGGATTTTACTTTCATACTTAACATTTTCTATCAAATTCTTCGTATTCGTGTCCACTAAACGTTACACTTGGCTATGCTCACGCGATATAACAACGTGCACACCCTAATATAGACTTTAAAACAATATAAATAAACGCTATATTCTTATGTAATAATTTTTGACATTGAGAAATAATTATTAGCATTCGTATTTGGCGATGTTTTTTTTAATTCCTCAGCATGGGAAAGGCTATGGACATACATACGTAATGACTAATGACGGAATATAGCGTTTGTAATTCGGAGATGATAATGACTCTTAAGTCATTGGAATTAAGGTCCTGTTGGAGGTAAAATCATTTTGAACGCATTCATCCAAACTCTAATGCCCGTATTTTTGGTCAGTACTCAAGATGCATCTCGGTCTCAAGACACGGTTCAGGCTCTGTGATTGGTTGGCTGTCAAAATTTGGACCAATCACAGAGCCGAACCGCGTCTTGAGACCGGGTCGCATCTTAAGTACTGACCAAAAATACGGGCCTTAATGTGAAAGTGAGGGCTGTCTGTATGTCTATAACCTCTTCACGCCAAAGCCACTGAAATTTAGTACAGAAATAGTTGAGTCCCGAGAAAGGACATATGATACTTTTCATGCGCTAATTTTGGCGCAACGAAGTTGCAGGCGTCATCAAGTCAAATATTAAAACCACTTCGATCCAGTCGAGATCCTGTGACACAACAAAATAGTTTTTTTTTTTATATTCGAGCACGTCAAAACTACAAATTTTCGCATTTTTGACCAACCAGAGTGCGTTTGTTTTGGTTATGGAGTGTAGATAGAGGAGAACTATCTTATATGGGGGATATTTGAAAAAGTGTCCAGCTGTACGCAGTAAATAACAGTGGAAAAATCCTCGGAGAGTGGCGCTAGCTGCAGCCAAAGGTTATGGAATGAATTATGGAGTGTAGGAATGAATGTAGCCGTTGGTGACAAAATATAAATTATTACTGGAATATAAATTATTACTAGAATTACTGGGTTAATACTAATATATTTTAAAAAATATAACCTAAAATAGCTGAAATAAAAGTTGCTAAATGATTTAAAATTTACCTTGTTGCTACTGTAGCGCCACCTTAGGGCCGGGGCACAAAAACACGGCACGACGTCGTAAGGCGTCGTACGGCGCCGTGCCGTAGAAACTCACGTAGAAATTCAAGATGAGTTTCTACGGCACGACGTCGTACGACGCCGTACGGCGCCGTACCGTGGGTTTTTTACGACGCGCGTCCGCATGGCACCGTACGGCGCCGTACGACGCCACACGACGTCGTACCGTGTTTTTGTGTCCCGGCCCTTAGGGTGAATTAGTTTCACCCTAATTTAACGCATTTCAGCGGACACTTTTTACATACAGAGATATTTCTCCTCTACACTGATTGGTGATACACAGTTTTGGTGATAATACTACTTTGGTTTTCAATAGGATACGAACTGCATCGAATGATGAATAAATCTAATTTGACTTTCTTCCACGTGGGTTAATTAAATGATCACGCAAGGCTGTTGTTTTTAAGGTGAGCGATTTAAGTGTTTCCTACCGTTCGCGTTACAACATGAATAATGCAAATAAGTACAACTTTAATTTTGCAATGTAATTACTGTTGTTATAGAAGTTTTTAAAAATGCCTCGTGGCTTGGGCCTAAGTGTTAGATATTCACTTTGTCCCATTAGAGAAACTGGTTCATATATGCTGATGGCGGACGTTATTTAGCCGGGTTATGTGAATTTCAGCCATAATCAATCGACTTGCTTTATAGTTGGGGAGGGGGAGAGGGGATTTCGGGAGTAGCTCGAGAGTGTCAGATTAAGCTTGTATATAGGATTTCAGATGTGGTGGGTTAATTTTTTTTTTTGAATATTGAAATGTCATCTGTCAGATTAAGATAGGGGATGTTTAGTATAGCCCAAAGAAGCTGCCATATAAAGCACTGACGATTCAAAGGTTAGGTAAGTCTGTAGAGACATTTTAAAAATATAAAAAATAAAGCTTCATATTTGTCTAATCAAGCTTCGCAGATATTTTATTTTGCACTAAACTAAATGATTTAGTCCCTGTTGTATATAATATATTATGTATAATTTACCTAAATTAGCAATTTTCTGCATATACAGTGTAAACTCTATGTAACGTCACTCTATTTAGCGACAAACTCTCTAAAGCGTCGAAATCATCGACATTGGTTGGTTTAGCTTATCGACCATACAATGATACACTCTGTATAGCATAACTCCCACTCTCAATAACGACCAAATCACAACAATTGAGTAATAAAAAGTACCTTTTAAGTTACTAATATTAGTAAAAACTGCACAGCTGTGTACGTTTTTTGTCACTTTACAATCCTAGCCTGCAATGAACATGACTTTCGGCATCATGCATACCGAACTTTCTAAGAAATTCGTTCTTTTGTTTACAAATTGGTATTGCTTGCACCTGTAGACTGTTTTTGAACATAAAAAGTATCTAAACGTTATCATATTCTGATATCGTTGATTCTCAGTTGCTAATAAACTTCCAAACAGTAAATGCGGCTAGCGAAAAAAATCACTATATTGACGGAAATTCTTTGATTTTACTACATAAAGCTAATATAATACGTATATTACCTTTATATTTTACTATCTCCATTTAACGACAACTCTCTATAACGTCATATAATACACGGTCCCTTCAGTGACGTTATATAGAGTTTACACTGTATTTTCTTTTTCAAAACTTTAAAATGACTGCAGTTTCTGAACCCACCGCTAAAATAAAAAACACTCTTATTATTTTTTTACTACTTTACTCTATTTTAACGCTCTTATTAGTTGACAACATCTGACACTTCATTGTCAATCACGGTTTATATAAAAAAAGTCAGTCTTCCACAGTGCGTTTTTCGCGTGACTTTCTGCCGCTCACTGTAATGCTGGGAACAAATTATCGGACGAACGTCCGCGGACGTTTTCATCGGATGCGGCTTGTTTCTATCTGATCACTACAAAATACACTAAACTGTGCACATTGTCTGACATAAGTCGCGGACGGCGGATGCGACGCGACCTTGAGCGTTCGGACGTCCGAACAGAATCTGGCTGGCCGGATGTTTTTGCATTCGCGGACGTCTGCCATTGACATATAGGTTAGGTCTTTGACGTCTGCGCATGAACCGTGCACATTGTTAAGCCGCGTCCATCAGCCGCGACTTATGGAATATGGATGCGTCCGATAATTTGTTTCTAGCTTTAAACTCTGGAACGAACTGTCACCAGCAGTATTTCCGGACCTATACGACCTGCAAACCTACAAGAAAAGAGCGTATTCCCTTTTAAAAGGCCGGCAACGCACCTGCAGCTCTTCTGATGTTGCGAGTGTCCATGGGCGACGGTAGTTGCTTACCATCAGATGACCCGTTTGCTCGTTTGCCCCCTTATTTAATAATAATAAAATAAAATAAACAAGTTTTTGACAGGGAGTCAATGACCGTTACCGTCATGTTTCGCCGAGTACAGTATAGCACGAGTAGACTTACAATAATTATAGTCCACCAAGGCTATTATTAAAGCTCAGAAGCTTCAATATTACCTAATGACAATGAGTTTTGAACCATTAAAAAATAAATTGATTCTTATAATTTACCATGGCTAATTGACTATTATATATAATTCATGGTGGTGGTGTAAGGTACAATACTATTACATTGTTCTAAGTTGCAATAGCTGCCACATCACTCCCCTGCCGAGACCGGTTCACGGTCGATAGTGTTTTGGAAAACGTACGTGTCTACCGCTGCGCGTGACCTTTTTTTTTTAGGTGCCGTTGGGACGACTGGATTGGATGGAGTGGTTGCTGTTGGTGGGATGACTGGATTTACTGGAGTGGCTGCTGCTGCTGGGACGACTGCTACGTGCTGACCAGGAGAGATGTGCTCTGCTTGCTGACCGGTCGGTGTAGTAAGAAAACCCGTTGATGCCGATGCGGAGTCGTCCAGGCCGCGGTACGTTGCGGCTAGTGGACGAGGTACCCGATGTGGCGATGCTGGCTGGCGCGGTGCGGAGGGGCGGGGTGTGATGAATCAGAATGTTGCGTGTTCAGATCACGTCGAGGTCACCAATGTAAGGTAGTTGTTCTAAGTTGCAGTAGCTGCCACAGTGGTATATATACAATGTGTCCCGACACCGGTGTCCGATCCTTTAATGTCATGATCTATGGCATATTTTATCGACAAATTCTAATTGTTGATGTTGTAGTGTAATGTCCTATTTAGTCAAATAAACTTTTATTTAAATTGGCCCTCAAATTTTTTTTCTCTCTCAAGGTTGTAAAATTGCAGCCATTTTAGTTTTTCTCGGGCTTTCACACTAATCTGACCAGAACTGCTCTTGTCTATGAAGATAAAAAAGGTCTCATTTGATAGCTAAATTTGTGGACTATGCTTACACAGGCAATATGTTATAAATTTCGTGGAATTAAACATAGAAAAACCCAAGTTTAAGAAAAAAAAATTATGTATTTTTTATTGATGGCTTTTTTTGAAAAATCTAGCACATTAAACTGGTTCTTTTTTATTTTTAAAAGATAGAGGAAGTTTTCATCTTCTAAAATTCTTTTACTTCAATACCCTAAGTCAGATAGTTTAGAAGTTATAACGATTTTCTTATGATGAGGTGGTCAGATTAGTATGAAGCCAGAGAAAAAATTTTTTTTTTCAAGAGTTGGAGAAAAAAATTTTGAACTCATGATGAATGGCATATATTATTGACAAATTGGCTTTCAAATTATTTTTTTCTCCAACTTTTGAAAAAAAAACTTTTTGTCTGGCTTCATACTAATCTGACCACCTCATCATAAGAAAATCGTTATAACTTCTAAACTATCTGACTTAGAGCATTGAAGTAAAATAATTTTAGAAGATGAAATCCTCTTCTATCTTTTTAACATAAAAAAGAACCAGTTTAATTTGCTAGATTTTTCACAAAAAGCCATTAATAAAAATACACATTTTTTTTCTTAAACTTGGGTTTTTCTATGTTTAATTCCACGAAATTTATAACATATTGCCTATGTAAGCGTAGTCCACAAATTCAGCTATCAAATGAGACCTTTTTTATCTTCATAGGATATTTACATGAGAAGTACTGGTCAGATTAGTGTGAGAGCCCGAGAAAAATTAAAATGGCTGCCATCTTACAACCGTGAGAGAGAGAAAACATTTTAGAGCCAATTTTTCGATAAAATATGCCATAGATCATGACATTAAAGGATCGGACACCGGTGTCGGGACACATTGTATAGATATTCGTCGCGATTTTACATTATTTATGAGAGAAACCATTTTTATAAGCCTTTTCTTGGAGATTGGGTAGTTATTATTATTCACTATACTATACTAGCCGAAAACAAAGTTACTTCTTGCTATCCCTATTCATACTAATATAACAAATGCGAAATTGTGTCTATCTGTACATGTCTGTTATACCTCTTCACGCTCAAACCGCTGAAGCGACTGTCTGAAATTTGGAATAGAGATACTTTGAGTAATAGGTGGACATAGGACAGAGAGTTGAGTCTTGAACCAATCTATGTACAAATTTTGGAAGCATAAATCACTCTCCTCTGTTGGCAAAATGGGAATCCCTTTTTTACAGAGGTATTTTTGATTGATTATTCTGTGTTATAAAAGTTGACCAATCGTGTTATGCTATGGGTAATTCAAAGACAAAGACATGGTGTATACTGACAATGAACTTTAATTTCTTAGCTTTATCGATTTTTCTCGAGAAAAATTTATATCGCTACAGTCAAATTATCAAGGCGTCGCCTTAAATATGAGGCTGCGGTCAGCTGTTACTACAAGTATAAGAGAATTTTCTTGAAAACAGCAGCTTCCAAGGAGTTCGTTGACACTGCGTGTTGGGGCAGTGAAACTTGGCACCGGCAAGCGCGTAATTATATCCCATGGTAATATATTACGGCATAGTGAAAGTCATATTATCTTATTCTAAAGGAAGGGTTTTGTCACGTAAAATCTGTAAGCGGTTATCAGCTATAATAATAATAATAACTCCCACACCGGTTTCGGTGACGGTGGCCGGTTTTATTGAAACCAGGCCAGTTACGCAGGAGAATTTTTATAGTGCCCAAGTGTGTGCGCAATACACAAGAGCACTCTCTATTCCTTTACTCTCATAACCCAGTGGGACGGAAGATCGACACGAGTGGGGAGAGATCAGGCGCAGGACTTTTTACATGCTCATCCGACGCATGGATCATCTTACTTGTCAGACAATCAGGTAATCAGCCTGCATAGTCCTAACCAAACTTGGAAATAACATGTTTTCAACGCGGGAATCGAACCCACGACCTCCGAGTCATGAGCCACGCTCTTAACCACTGCACCACGGAGACGTTACCAGCTACCACTCTTACTGCCGCACTGATTAAACAATTTAATGAAGAGTTTGACAGATAATGTATGGCGCCTATGTCAATATCTTCATTTAACTACAGTTTAGTAACCCGAAGGGCGAAGACGGACGATGCCATCGTGGCCGGCCAAGAAAGAGATGGCGCGATGAGCTGGAGGCAAACCAGCCGGGCAGGCCAGCGGTGGCGCAGGGGCGAGAAAAATTGAAGACCCAGGGGGAGGCCTATGCCCAACAGTGGGACAGCATAGGCTTATTAAAAAAAGTAAATAATATTCGTCTCTTAGTACGGCAGTTAGAAGAACAAAGCGCTCACGATAAAAGTTACATCAATATAGGATCACTCGTAATTAAAATCGAATTTCCGGGAGTAAGCCCCTGATTCGATGTCAATTTACAATCAAGATCAAGATTGTCAGGACTTTGTCAGGAGTAAGATTGTGCATTTGTCAGCACCGTATGTATAGCTATGTCCACATTATGCGCTTTCGTCTTCAATTTTCATCGTCTTCTTTCATTCAACTTTCGTTTTGGCGTATTCATTAATTGAATGCGTCAAAGAACAAAGCGAAAGTTTTGGACGGTCAGAGGGCATGCGTCGTGGGCATGCCTCACGCTCGCTGTTAACTGCGCTATAACGCATGCCCTTGACGAACAGAAAAGGCACAGTGTGGACAAAGCTTATGCGCGATACGCGTCTGACGCACTCCATAGACCACTAAAAATATGTATAGTAGATACACGAAATGCGGCGCGTACGGTACTGACAAAATATGTACGATCACTTATTGAGAATCGAATTTAGAACTTAATAAATAATAACAAAGTAACGACAGATCGGTACACAATGCACACAATATCTCATAATTTGCACACAATTACACGATAACAATACATGCTTAATTATTGTGCAAGAATTTCCATTTATCTGAAAACTTTTTGCACCAAAATGATAAAGATCTGATCATCTGATAGTAAAATGACGTAAGTGTTGTTATGCACGTTTAAGATGTAACAGTTCCCTTAATTTCGAGAGCAATATACCGAATTAATGTATTTTTTTGTGATTTTATGATTTCACATTTTATGCATTTTTCGTGTGCCCATTTGCTCATCCACACTATTCATATTATTCTGATTTAGACGTTTGCTATAGAGACCTTTTGACTTTTTTTTATAATAGAAATAAATTATTAATAAATTTTATACGTGGGAGAGCCATGCTTCGGCACGAATGGGCCGGCTCGATCGGAGAAATTCCACGCTCTCACAGAAAACCGGCGTGAAACAGCGCTTGCGCTGTGTTTCGCCGAGTGAGTGAATTTACCGGAGGCCCAATCCCCTACCCTATTCCCTTCCCTTCCCTCCCCTATTCCCTTCCCTTCCCATCCCTACCCTCCCCTATTACCCTATTCCCTCTTAAAAGGCCGGCAACGCACCTGCAGCTCTTCTGATGCTGCAAGTGTCCATGGGCGACGGAAGTTGCTTTCCATCAGGTGACCCGTTTGCTCGTTTGCCCCCTTATTTCATAAGAAAAATTGAAATATAGAATATGTTGATGATTATATATATCTAGGGCAACTGATACCGATAAAAGATCAGCATAACAAAGAAATTGAAAGGAGAATTAGTAATACTTGGAAATGATAGGAATTTTTTAAAAATAAAGAACTGCCAATGCCTATAAAAAGCAAACTCTATAATACATGCATTTTACCATGTCTAACGTATGGATGCCAAACATGGCTAGGAACAAGTAAAAGTAACCATAACTAACTGTTTGCCAGCGTAACATGGAAAGAAGCACGCTGAATATAAAGTTAAAGGACAGATGGAGGTCATCAAAAATACGAAAAACAACTAACGTCACAGATATTCTACAAACTATAAGGAAACTAAAATGGAAATGGAGCGGTCATAAAATAAGAGCACAAAAAATCAAATGGACTAAAGACATTATAGAATGGTATCCAAGAAATGGCAAACGACGGAAAGGGTGGGAAATCAAACGATGGGAGGACGATCTACCAAAAGGATGGAGAAGGCCAGCTCGTATCAGAGAAGATTGGAAGAAACTAGGGGAGGCCTAATATGTCAAAGGACAACCTGACCAACAAAAATATGATTGCTGATTTTTGAGTTTAAATTATGTAACAAGTAACAACTGTATCCTCCTATGTATTATCCTGAAAAATTTAAGTGGTCAGTGAATAAAGGCTTTTGTTATTATTATTATCATATACTATATAGAGACTTTTTTAGCCCAGGAAAAGTTTAAGCCTATTTCTGGCATAGTAGATATATTTAAATTTATAATTTAACAATAAAAAATATATTTAACATTTTTGTGGAATTAAGGTGATTCTTAAGTTATAATTTTTAACATTTTTGCCTCTCGAATTATTCAAAAATGGAAATTTAAGCTGCACCTATGCGTATTTCACAATTTAAACTACATATTATAGTGAAAAAATAATTGTATTTTAATTATTAGGTCAAGATATCGAAATGTTGAAATTTGTGACGTTGAATCAACTGAGCAGGTTGTGAGTTGCGAAAACCTATTTACAGCTTGAATATAGTTTACACTTGGAAATGTCATTATATTTGTATCGTAGCCATATAAAACCTAGCCAGTTAATTACACGCCTAGGTATTATAGAAAGCAATTAAGTGGTTCATTGTTAATCAGTTCTCTAAAAACTCTTTAATCCGTCGATCGCCAATTCCTGGAAATCTTTTGTTATCGCGGCCCATATGGGCCAAAGGGCCGGGACACAAAAACACGGCACGGCGCCGTACGGTGCCGTGCCGTGTTTTTGTGTCCCGGCCCTTACGGGACTTGATGGGCAAAGTCTACTTTCAACGAATCATCACGAACTTAACTATGTACTACTACTAACTTAACACGATTTCTAACTTAGAGTCTAATGACAAATAACTAGTTACAGTCTAGATTTTAAACAATGGGCCATAAGCAAGGACAGGGGTTCCCAAACTGTGCACCACGGTGCCCTGGAGCGCCGTGTAAAGGCAAGAGGAGCGCCCGTAAGATTATCCAAAACCACAAATATTAAATTACCATATTATATTAATTATGTAAAGCAGGTTGATCCATACTTCCATACTAATATCCATACTAATATTATAAATGCGAAAGTGTCTGTCTGTCTGTGCGTTACCTCTTCACGCCCTAACCGCTGAACCGATTTTGCTGAAATTTGGCATAGAGATACTTTAAGTCCCGGGAAAGGACATTGGATACTTTTTGTTCCGAAAAAATGTACGGTTCCACGCGATAAACGAGTTTTGGCGCAAGGAAGTTGCGGGCATAATCTAGTTAATGAATATTTGTCACTTATCATTTACCTGCTTAACTTAACTATAATCATTAAAGGTTTATTTATATTTTTCTAATAGCTAGGTAGAGTAGGGCGCCGTGACAAAATATTACGACGTGTAACTGCGCCGCAGGCTGAAAAAGATTGGGAACCCCTGAGCTGGGAGGTAATGATTGGCCAATACGTGCCTATAGGCCTTTTGTCTATGACCATATGAAGCCTCTGTAACACAATAATCTATGCGTCTCCATACGGCATCATAGTATTATCATAATTTATTAATTAATTTCACATTAAGAGGTGGATTGCACAGAGTAATTTTATCCTATCGCTGGACACTTTCGTAACGCATTTGCTAATGTTTCATCATTTTCGGATGAGCAATTAGGGCCTTTTTGTTGACTACTGGTTTTGTATACTTATATGGTTTTGTAAAATATTAAAAATGACATTTAAAATAAATTTTATAGCTAAGTAATAATGCAAAAGTAGGGGAGGGGAGGGTGCTATGTGTGTAGTCACTAAAGCGTCATGAAGACCTAGTAGGTTGTTTACATTAGGTAAAACTGATAAAAAAATAATTAGAGCGTTTTTTATTTTAGCGGTGGGTTCAGAAACTGTAGCCATTTTAAAGTTTTGAAAGAGAAAATATATTCAGAAAGTTGCTTATTTAGGTAAATTATAGATATATTATATAACAAGGAATAAATCATTTAGTTTAGTGCAAAATAAAATATCTGCGGAGCTTAGTTAGAAAAATATTAAGCTTTGTTCTTATATATTTTAAAATGTCCCAACAGTCTTACCTGACCTTTAATGCCGTGCCTTACATGGAAGCTTCTCTGGGGTATACTAAACATCCTCTATCTTAATGTGACAGATTTTTGACAGATGACAGATATTCGGCCGAATGACGAAGTTCGGTTCAAGGTGCCGAAGTTCGGTTAAACCGAATGTAAAACGAATTTCGGCCCATCCTTAATATTTTATGTTTTTGATGGGATTTTGTTTTCGCGCCGGTAATTATTAATCTGCTCTCTCTTAATTGTATTGCGAGTTCTTGACATAATCACGTGTTCTTACGGAAGAGTTGTGGCCGGTGTAAATAACTTAAAAAAACATTTAAATTTTAAATGAATAAAACGGTTAAATGTTTTGAAATATTGTTAATGAAATTATTATAAGTTATGTTTATTTTATTTCTAGATAACATATCTAATGGTGATAAAAAGGCAATATAAATTAATAAAACTCGCAAAAAAATAAACTTTAGAATTTAAATTTCGAAAATTTCATAATTTAATGGCAATTTGTTTAACATTTTAAATAGTTTATCGACTAACTAACTTTATATTATAAAAACATGGGTGCTCTACATTCTAGTAGGTAGCGTCAACAAAAATTTTGAAATTATTATAATAATTATGTTTTATGAGTTTTCACGCTAGAGGCAGCACCAGCAGATAGACAGTGAACAAAAAGTTTTGTTTGACAAATTATGTTAATTGTACTCTAAAATTCTAAAAATTATTTCTGTTAATATTCTGATATGACGTCTAAGCAACTTGTTGGAATTTGGTCAGATTAATAATTATATTAAGTATATGCAAATAAAATGTAAATAATTATTTACTATATGTGCTGGTAGCGCCCTCTGCTTCGACCACAGACATAGATCTAGATAGATACCGCATGTCGCTCCATTTGGATGAAAATGAGCGTGTCACTTTTTTCCTATCACTGTGACGTACCGATGAAAAGAAACGTTCTATTTGAATTTCTACATAGGCTGCACTAAAAATATCGGGAATGGAATACTTCCACCAATCCTGTCATATTAAAATCTTTTTAATTGAAAACTCCTTGGTTTTAAAAATCGAATACCATTTATTTATTTAAAAAAATATTCTCGGTCTTGTCACAAGGTCTTGTCAAACTTGTTTAGTCGTTGAGAAAATGGAATTGACTCGAGAAAATTCTAGAGCGATGATTTATTATGACTTTCGAAGTGGTTTAACACAAAACAGTGTGTTGATCGGATGATTTCTGCATTTGGTGATGAAGCTCCATCCAAAACCACAATTTACCGCTGATTTGCTGAACTTCAACGTGGATATGTCAGGCTCAGTGATGATCCTCGTCAAGGTCGTCCAAAAACTGCAGTCACCCAAGAAAACGTTGATGCTGTGCGTAAGCTGGTTGAGGAAGATCGACATGTGACATACCGCGAAATTCAGGCAACTTTAGACATTGGCATGAGTCAAATACAAATAATATTGCATGAACAATTAGGTTTAAAAAAGTTGTTTTCCCGATGGATACCGCATTTGCTCTGTGAAGAGCAAAAAGCAGCTCGCGTTACTTGGTGCGTCAGAACTCTCGAAAGATTCCACGCAGGATCCTCAATTGCTGTATATATACATCGTATTAGGTGACGAATCCTGGATATATGCGTACGAACCCGAAACTAAAAACCAGTCACGAGTTTGGGTGTTCGAAAATGAGTTAAAGCCAACAAAGATTGTTCGTTCACGGAGTGTTGCAAAAAAAATGGTGGCTATGTTTGTCTCCAAAACCGGCCATATTGCGAATATTCCTCTTGAGGGACAAAGAACGGCAGAATGGTATGCTAGCATTTGTTTGCCATAGGTCGTATCTGAACTCCATAAAGAGAACTGCAACCGCCGCATCATCCTCCATCACGACAATGTGAGTTCTCATACCGCGCACAGAACAAAAGAGTTTTTAGAGCAAGAAAACATAGAATTATTAGACCATCCGCCGTACAGCCCCGACTTAAGCCCTAATGATTTTTATACTTTCCCTAAAATAAAGAATAAAATGCGTGGTCAGAGATTTTCATCACCTGAAGAAGCTGTGGACGCCTACAAAACGGCCATTTTGGAGACCCCAACTTCCGAATGGAATGGTTGCTTCAATGATTGGTTCCATCGTATGTAAAAGTGTGTCAAATTTCGCGGAGAATACTTCAAAAAGCAATAAACACATTTTTAAATAGTACTGTTGTGTCACCTCCTTGATTCCCGAAATTTTCAGTGCCGCCCTCGTACAGCTCAATGCGGCAATGTTTTAAATTCCGATTGACGCGGACGTCCGATTCCGATAGCAGACTAAAAAACAGACTTTCGAAAGACGAGCATTGCTCGTCGTTTGGGAACGCGATATGGCACGCGAATTACATACACATGCGGTATCTATCTTGATATATGTCAGCGGCTTCGACTTTTGCGTAATATTTCCTATTATTAGGTTTTTTGAGTTATGTTACAAATTAATTGTTACGAAAAATTTTCCGCTTTCTCACTCTGACATCAGAATATTGACATTTAAGATATTTTGGTGGTGGCGTAAATATTTTTACATCCGTGAGCTTTACCTACTGTGAAATATGGGTTGGGTCATAATATCTTTAGCGTTGAATGCAAAGCTAAGGACATTATGACCCAACCTATATTTCATAGTAATATAGGGTCCAATCAACTTATCTAGGTTTGTAATGATTTAAAATTGTAAGCTTCTTTAGCGGCGTGATATACTTTTTTTGGCGTGTAAAAAGACAAGCGCGACTTGATCGGAAATTAGCAAGACGGATAATATAGTCAGTCGCGAATGCGGGGTACGGGAGACAACTTAATATCTGCAGTAAAAAGTGTATATCCTCCTACTGTTTCGTTTAATTTTCACTTTTGCCGGCATCCATTTCGTGCTTAGTTTTTTCCTGACTACTGCCAATTCCGTAAATAGCCTTTTTTGCGCCCTGTGCGAGCTTAATCTTTAAGTGCACCCTTGTTTTTTAACCGACTTCTTAAAAGGAGAAGGTTATATGTTCGGCTGTGGATATTTTTACTACATTGGGAAACATCTCTGGGGCGCGGCGCAGCGGGAACTTATCGGGACCAATTCGAAAAAATACGAGTCTAGTCGGGCCATTTTTGCGCCCCCCAGAGTCTACGCCCTGTGCCTGGGCACCGCTGGCACTGACTACTGCCCCTTACGAGCACCGGTGATCGCGACAACAATAGAATACAATAGCATTTCCGAGAATCTCCCATCGAAGGATTAAATAATGTTTCATTCCTTTGCTATCTCTACCAAGAGCCTTGGCTTAAAACATAGAGCAGACGGCCGCAGAGCCACTCTAGCGGGCGCAACCTTCGTCGGTTCTATTTTCATTAATCTATAATAAATTGAGCAATTTTCCAAATTATGAGCCACCGAAAGGTCGCGGCGTTAGCGCCAAGGCAGCCGGATATCCATTTGCATCAATCAGCTGATTGACTAAGTGCTAATATGTGAACAAATACATAATATACAACATACTAATATTATAAATGCGAAAATGTGTATGCCTGTTACACTTAAGCCGCTTAACCGATATTGGTGAAATTTGATATGTGTATACTCCCAAAGTATACACATATCAAATTTCAGGGCCCCGGGAAAGGACATGGGATAGTTTTTATCCCGAAAAATGTACGGTTCCCGCACGATAAACGAATTTCGGTGCAACGGAACGGCGTTATCTTGTACCTATTTATATATGTATATTATTTATTTTATTTTGCACGGTGAAAAGGAAGAGTAGGTATTTATTCATATTTTTGCAGTTTACACACTCCGTTGCGTCAAAATTCTTTAATCACGCGGGAACAGTACATTTTCCCGAGATAAAAAGTGTCCTATGTCCTTTCTTGGGATTCAAAGCATCTCGATTCCTAATAAAGCAAAATCGGTTCAGCGGTTCGATCGTGACAATGAAACAGACAAACACATTTACGCAGTTATAATATTAGTAAAATATGGATTTAATTTCATCGTGGGATATGGATTTAATGTCATTCCCATTTTATATGTTGAGCCATGCTTCGGCACGAATAAGCCGGCTTGACCGGAGAAATACCACGTTCTCACAGAAAACCGGCGTGAAACAGCGCTTGCGCTGTTTAGCCGAGTGAGTGAGTTTACCGGAGCGGAGGCCCAATCTCCTACCCTATTCCCTTCCCTACCCTCCCCTATTCCCTTCCCTTCCCATCCCTACCCTCCCCTATTACCCCTTTCCCTCTTAAAAGGCCGGCAACGCACCTGCAGCTCTTCTGATGCTGCGAGTGTCCATGTTGCTTTCCATCAGGTGACCCGTTTGCTCGTTTGCCCCCTTATTTCATAAAAAAAATTTAAAAAAAAACGAAAACGTCAACTTATATTGCTGTACGGGTTAAAAATAGGATTTATCTTAGAACTTTAAACTTTCCTACTCAATTTCTAACTCTCACTAGCAAATTTCTGAAAAAGTTCCGGACATACAATGCACTTCTCATAGACTCTCTATTAATATTGGCTATTGTGTGCAGTTCACGCGCCATTGGACAAAAACAATACTATTACAACTGCCGTCTACTGTACATGAACACCTATAATAAGGCGGTGTTCACACCAAACCGACTGTGAGCCGCCGAATGTGAGCAGGCTCAGTGTGAGCCCCAGTGTGAACGTGAAAATATACGGTATCGAATGTCCGCGCCTACGCCTAGCGTGGCGTATAGTCGGTTAGGTGTGAACGAAAAAGTGAATATGTATGGAAATACAATAAACTGCGTAACGTTCGCTGACATTCGGCGGCTCACAGTCGGTTTGGTGTGAACACGGCCTAAATAACCTAATGTTAATGTGAAAGTGTGTTTTTTTAAATTAAATAAGGGGGCAAACGAGCAAACGGGTCACCTGATGGAAAGCAACTACAGTCGCACATGGACACTCGCAACATCAGAAGAGCCGCAGCGTTGCCGGCCTGTCAGTCAGTCAGTCAGTTTTAGCGCTTTAATGATGTAATTTTGATGAATTTTTGTATTGTGTACTGGGAAAGGAAATAAAATAATAATATTCTTTCCTACAAAAATCCCGGAAAGATTTGGAAGCTATATGTAAATTAAATAAAAAATAAATCTATACATATCGCTGGCCCCGGGCAATAAAGCGGTAAACGCCGGTTACGCCCTTTTTAATGTTATTTGATTTTTAGTTTCTCTGAGTATTAGTCTATCACCCCAATTTTTTTCATTTTTTTTTAAAATAACGTTTTAGGTATAATAAATGACAACAGCTTTATGGAATGGAAAATTCTCTTATGACTAAAACTGTATTCTTGCATTACTCTATGAAACATACCTAAAAAAGCCGGTGAAGATACAATACAGCTAAGCTTTCGCTGTAAGATTCCCGAGAAGAAGGGAGTAATCGGCTGGTACGCTCGAAATCTAAAGCGAAAAATACGTCGTATTTTGTTCTTACAGCCGTAAATCTCAAGCGGTATGGTGTTTTTATAAAGTAAATAAACAATCTTGCAATTGAAACAATATCGCTTAATAGTTGCATTATACATTTTTTCAATTAGTTTTATGAATTTTTACACTATTACTACTATTTTGGTATGGTTAAAAAGGTTAAAAAATTAGCTTTCATATGACACTTCAAACGCTTGTTTTGGACCACTGTACGCTGCACTATAAACAAATTAGCTTATTTTGTCTCTCCTGAATAAAACGATTTTTGATATTACGCCTTTATTGCCCGGGGCCAGCGATATTATAAAACTAAGTCGCTTTTTTTCCCTCATGTCCCTTTGTTCCCTTTAGTATTTAAAACTACGCAACGGATTTTGATCATTCTTTTAGTGTTAAATAGCCCATTTATCTAGGGAGGCTATAGGCTATATTTTATCACGCTAAGACTAATAGGAGCAAATAAATAGACGAAAATGTGGAAAAAACGGGGAAAATTGTTTGACAGGGCTAACTTGAACGCGCTAATCTCAGGAACTGCTGGTCCGATTTGAAAAATTATTTCGGTGTTAGATAGCCCATTTATCGAAGGAGGCTATATTTTATCACGCTAAGACTAATAGGAGAATGTGGAAGAAACGGGGGAAATTATTTGAAAGGGCTTATCTCGCGAACTACTGGAGCAATTTTTATGTTATTTGGCATAGATAAGAAGTAGACCACGTGAAGAATCATATAGGCTATCGATTTTAATAACTTTTTTCAGTGGCTATATATTTTATACCCGTGCGACACCGGGGCAGGTGGCTAGTAAATTTATAAAATGACATTCATTTTTAGAATAGAACGTTAACAACCTTAGCCTTCTATAAAAAATAGGGAAATGTTAAAAATATTATAACAACAATTAATCGACATTTTTATTATAAAATTAAACATTTTAACACGTGTAGAGTTTCCTGAAACAGTTAATTTGTTGTTGAATATGTCCATACTAGTATTATAAATGCGAAAGAGTGTCTGTCGACTGTCTGTCTGTCTGTTACCTCTTCACGCCCAAACCGCTGAACCGATTTTGCTGACATTTGGTATGGAGATACTTTGAGTCCCGGGAAAGGACATAGGATACTTTTTATCCCGGAAAAATGTACGGTCCCCGCGCGATAAACGGGTTTTGGCGCAACGGAGTTGCGAGCGTCATATAGTATTAAATATCTTTATAACTGTAATAAAAGTTAGTTGATTATTACTTATTAGTTAGTTGATATTAATTAGATAAAAGTATAGTATATATAGTTTATAACTACGAATAATAAAAACTAAGGAAGAGTAACTCCGTCAAAAAACATGCTCCAAAATACTTGTCAAAAAAGTGTACCTTAGGTACACATTTCAATACATTTGCAATATTTAGGTGACCTTGAGCGGTATAAAGGCTGACGTTACATGACAGTTCGAATGGAACCAAATTTAAAACTGTATTAGTATGGGAGTTAGTTTCCTTAGTTTATATTATTCGTAGGCTTATAACAAAAAAATATTTTCTTTACATAAAGTAAAGAACGCAGTAGCTTTTATCCCGGCTCCGCCTGGGTAATATACTTAATACTAGATGATGCCCGCAACTTCGTTGCGCCAAAATTCGCTTATCGCGCGGTAACCGTACATTTTTCCGGGATAAAATCTATCCTATGTCCTTTCTCGGGTCTCAAAGTATCCCCAAACCAAATTTTATCAGAATCGGTTTAGCGGTTTGGGCGTGAAGAGGTAACAGACAGACAGACACACTATCGCATTTATAATATTAAGTTTAAGAGTTTGGATAGTATGGATAGTATATATATAGTATATAGTATGGATTACCTAGTTTTGAATAATTTAAAACCAGATAAAAACCAGCCTATGTGTAATTTCAGAGCAAATGTTATTATTATATTATACTATTTAAAATTCATAAAAAATCGTTAAGATTTGCGCAAAAAAGCTGATAATATACTTACTTAATGTAATTTACGTATACGGGGTGTAACAAAACTAAGTGATAATACTTTAGGGTGTGTATGTGTTCCTTGTAGAGAGTTCACTGTAAAAGTAGCAGCTGAAAACCAATTTTTTTCTCTTTTGTATCCAGGGCAAGTGCCATTGGGGACGAGTTTCCTCATACAAAAGTAAAAAAAATGGTCTATCAGCGCTGCTACTTTCACAGAGAACTCTCTACAAGGAACGTGTACACACCCTAAGGTATTAGCACTTAGTTTTGTTACACCTTGTATTTAATTAGTAGATGATTAGTAGTAGTAGCTTGAAATATTAGAAAAATATTTTCTAATGTAAAAGTTTTGAGTAAAAGTAAGTTATGTAATTTATTACACAATGTTTAATGGTACTTAATTAGTGTTGTAACAATAGTTAATTTAACACGCTTGTTACAGTAATGGTATACTGTAGAGTGATAGTATATTCGAAGAAACTTTTCCATTATTACCCATTCAAATAAGTTTTTTCCGGTTATCTAAAACCATAAAATACGTTTGACTATTTTAAGGATTACTACTTATTTTCTATCTTAATAATTAAAAAAAACACTTTAAACACTACTTTATCAATTATCATGGAACCTTTGAAATGTCCCCTTTTCAACAAAATATGGAATCATCGAAATCGGTTCATAAACGACAAAGATAAATCACCTTTCCGCAATGTGATATTAGATGAGGCTCGAAAATATCTTTGATATTTAATTTACCTGAAACAAAGCAAATAAAGATCATAAATAAACTTATTTCAACTACAAATAATGTACATTACAATCTTCACATTTTAAAATATATGCTTGAAAAATAATAAATATCCTGGGCATCAATATAATTATTCACTCTAAAGTTGCGCGTCCACCGGGTGGGAATCGGAGCGTACGGTGCGGACCACAGTTTCCTGTTCTGAGGTGCTGTCTGCGGACGGAGCGTCGTCATTTATAATTTGTCAGGCGCAGAAATGACGTTACAGTGCACGCTGCTACACTCAATACCATAATATTATGATAGTAATCATAATGTCCCAGCTCCATCTGCGTGTTAACGCGATAATTAGCGCGTTAATCGGGATAGTACGCAAATGTAGCCAACGTTTTAACGTGTTAACGTAATATTAGCGGCATTACTAATGACGTTAGACGTTAAGCGATAGCTCGGGTGTCGGTTTTTTGGACACATCAAAGGGAATTCACGCGCAGTGTAACCCACTAGAGCAGTGTTTCCCAAGCTTGTCGCGACCGCGACCCATCTTTAAGAAAGTTTGAAATTCGCGGCCCACCTTGTGTCATGAAAACAAAAAAACAGCGGCATGTCGCTGCCGCAGCATTTACCCGTTAATTCTTAAATCATAGTTCGCCGCCATATCATCATCGTCAGCCTACTGACGTTCACTGCTGGACTTGGGCCTTTTCTAAAGCTCGTCACCACACCCATTTCAATTAAGAAAAAAGAAAAACTTCCAGTTGTAAAATATTCTAATAGACAATCGAACGAGTAGGTACGACAATCGTCCTGTAGTTTCAGGATCAGGGCCCATCCAAAATCTACCCGCGACCCACCAGTGGGTCGCGACCCACGCTTTGAGAAATACTGCACTAGAGGATATTGGCTACATTAACGCCGGCTCATTCCACACGACAATTGCGTAGAGGAACGACTTATTTGCTTTCTTTCAGCGCAAAATAATACGACAATGGAGTGATCCAACGAAAAAGAGTTCAAATTTTTAAAATTGCTTTACCATGCGTTTGGGACGTTAATGCCTAAATTTTTGTATCGTTAATGCCTAAATGTAGCCAACACGCAAAGTTAAGCGTAGTTTGGCATTAACGCTAACGCTAATGCAGGTGGAGCAGGAGCATAAATCAATACAATGCAAGTTGCATTATGCAACAAATCCGTCCGCTCCGTACGGTCCGATTCCGATCCGGTGGACGCGCACCTTTAAAGTCTTGAAATCTTTGGTCATAAACACAAGTAAACTAAAATATGCAATAGCGGCATTATACTTTGGTTAAATTTACCGTTGGCTGTAAACCCCAATCTTTGACGACGTAGAAACAATGTAAATTTATAACTTTGTTATTCTACTAATATGGTACTATACTATACTAACTGCCACACTCATAGACATTTAATGATGATTAAACTTTAACTTTAATTAACTACTTTAATTGAATGAAGAGTTTGCCAGATAATGCATGAGGCTTAGGGCATGTTTCACCACTTCCTGATAGGTGCTGGATAGGCTATCCTCTACTTAACTTAACAGATGAAGTATGGAGAATCTGTCATAAAAGCTATGAATAGCCTATTCGGCACTTTATCAGAAAGTTATGAAACAGGCCCTTAATATGTTAAAAACTTAATTTTGTTACAGGATTAAAATTCGTCTCGTAGTACTGTTACAAATTGCAAGAATAGACCTCAATGCTTAGAAACAAAATTTAAGGTCAAAACATTTTAACGCAAAGTTAAGTAACAAATTAGTTAAGACATAATTGTTTAACATAACTTACGGTTACTTAAGCTAAACAAAAGTATTTCGAGTTTCGACATTTAAACACCATATCTTTACGCAGGTAAAGTAGCGTATTCACGACTTTATAGTCATACAAATTAAGTATAAAATTGCCCTTGCGGTAAAATTACTTTCAATATAGCGCCTTAAGGTGAACGCACACATAGCCGAACCGAACGAATCGAATTCCCAGAAGGCCTTACTGGGGTCCTGCCAGATTCGACCGATTCGACGCGGGCAAATGTGCGAGGTTTCATAGGATTTCATATAAAGAATTCTAAAATTCGTTTCTTTCGGCTCGTTCCATTCTTTCGGTTCCGATAAGTGTGCGTTTTAATGGTTGAACCCTTTACGTAGAATAATTATGAAGAATGTAGACACTTTGAATCCCGGCAAAGGACATAGAATAGTTTTTATTCCGAAAAAATGTACGGTTCCGCGATTAACGAACTTCGGCAACGGAGTTTAGGGCGTCATGTAGTGACCAAAAATTTTACGTTATAGGTATTAGGCCAGCGGTCACCAAATGGCGGACCTCGATCCGCAATCCGCATCCGGACACATAGCCGAACCGAACGAATCGAATTCCCAGAAGGCCTTACTGGGGTCCTGCCAGATTCGACCGATTCGACGCGGGCAAATGTGCGAGGTTTCATAGGATTTCATATAAAGAATTCTAAAATTCGTTTCTTTCGGCTCGTTCCATTCTTTCGGTTCCGATAAGTGTGCGTTTTAATGGTTGAACCCTTTACGTAGAATAATTATGAAGAATGTAGACACTTTGAATCCCGGCAAAGGACATAGAATAGTTTTTATTCCGAAAAAATGTACGGTTCCGCGATTAACGAACTTCGGCAACGGAGTTTAGGGCGTCATGTAGTGACCAAAAATTTTACGTTATAGGTATTAGGCCAGCGGTCACCAAATGGCGGACCTCGATCCGCAATCCGCATCCGGACCGTCGCCGACCCATTGTGTGCGAACCAAGCATTTTCGAAGATTAAATTTCGGTCTCGACTGATGAACATCTCGAGGATTTAATGTCAATAGCTTGCACCAATATTTAAAAAATCTCTCAAAATGTGTAAACCGCGAAGGTCATTTCTTAAAATGAACCTCGAGTGACCCCTGTCTGTATTAGGCTGTTTACGTCTGCCAAAAGTTTGCCTCGTGTCTTACCACACTAAAAACCAATTAAAACCCACAAGTATATTGGTTTAACCAAATCCTTGTGCAAGTGGAAAATACGCCGATATAGAAACCGCGTAGGATTTCCCACAACTAAGGTTTCGAGTCAGTTTGTTAATGAGGTACGCCTTAGTTTAGTTAACAGTTACTTATAATAGACTACCAAAAACGGAATATATGAAGTCAAAATGGATTAAGATAGCACCAGAGGTCCTTGACCTTTCTAGTCTAGGGCCGATAAGAAAAACGCCCGAATTTTATTCTCGTAACTTTAAAAAAAATCAATCTTAAAAACAATCAGTTCCTGAGTGTGCAAAATATAGGTTTAGAAATCTTTGGCAAAATACGATGTCGCCGGAAACATCTGTCACTTCATTGTCAATCGCAGTTTGTATAGAAAACGAAAAAATAATCCCCGCGTTCCATTTAGCGTTAAAACGATCAAAAACGCTCAAAATGCCGATTTTAGGCGTCTTTATCGTTTTTAACGCTAAATGGAATTCGGGGATTGTGACAAGTTTTTGACTGAGGGTCAATGACCGCTACCGCCCGGTTACGTCATTGCGAGAATATGTAAATTTTGACATAAGCTCCATACATTTTCTGTCAAACTCATCATTAAATTAAAGTTAAGCAATCATGTCTGTGAGGACAGCCATTAGTGATAGCGCTTGCGATGGCTTACTTCAAATCGCATTGATTTTTAATCACATAATATTTGATTTCTAACTTCGTTGTCGCAACTATCGAACGTAAGTTGACTAAATACCCTGTTGGTATTTTCCCATTAAATGTTCATTTCGAATAAATATTAAGAATCGACATTTCCTTCCGTATGTGATAGATGCATTTTCATACACTTAATTACCGCATGGGAACAGTACATTTTGCCGAAAAAGGGCTATGGATATTTTTTATTGAAGCTTACCAATTAGGTAACTGCCGCCTTTGAATGCCATAAACTTGGAACTATAACATAGAATCAAAAATGTATGTATGATAAATATAGTACCATCTTCTTCTTATATATAAAATTCTCGTGTCACAATGTTAGTCCACGAATTCCTCCGAAACGGCTTTACTGATTTTTACCATATTTTATATGCATATTCAGTAGGTCTGAGAATCGGCTACTGGGTACTTTATATATTGACAAGTGCATTTGTTCAATAAATAATAGTAAATTATTACAACCTGAAACTGACGGCGACCATTGTTTGTGCGACGGGATAGCGATCGACGTTGCCATGGCGACATACTTATTTAGTCACTTCAATAAAATAATTTTGGCGAAATTCTTTATATTATGGCAAAACAGCGTTTGCCGGGATAGCTAGTTATATATAAAAATGGATTTTCAAATGTGTTAGTCGCGCTAAAACTCGAAAACGGCTGAACGGATTGGGCTGATTTTAGTCTTAAAATATTCATAGAAGTCCAGGGAAGGTTTTAAAGTGACACGAAGTTCACCGGGACAACTAGTGTGTAATAAAACTAAGTGATAATATTTCATTCTAAAATAAAACAGGAAGGTTTTGCTGCAGAGGTTGAACTGGACCTAATTAACAATTGAGAACCGTCGTATTTGTGTAAAAAGAGGCTTTAGGACCGAGAAAATAATTTGAAATAAAATAAAATGTGGATTTTATGTGAAATAAGTTTTAGGCAGATGATGAATTAGGTGGTTACAAGGTTTGTTCGAATTATAAAAGAAAAATTAGTGTTTGCCCTTATGTTGTAAAATGTTAGTAAGGGGGGTATTACATTATCATTTACATTGGATCATTTATAGGATCATATATTATAGGATCCAATCAAAAATGATTATTTGATCAAATAATACACCACCATACATTAATTCGTCTACTCATGTCTTCAATTCTTAAACAAATCAGAAAATGATTTTAGTTACCTGGGAATTGTTAATTTTTAAATAGGGATTCCTAGTTATTAGAATTAGGCTGCGCTTCCACCAGAGATGTGTTGCGAAAAATGCGTTTTTGAGAACCAATAGCATCGCTGTGCTGAGCGATGTCATGGCAAGCTCACGTCAATGAAGCGATTCTCAAAAATACATTCCTCGCACCACATCCCTGGTGGAAACGCAGACTAAGGCTTCTGTAAACTGTCAGGTCAATATCAGTGTCACTGTCAAGTTGTTTCACACACAATTTAACTCGTCCGCTCCAGTAATCGCAAATTTTCACCACGGTAACCGCACATTACACATTTATTACTTTACTTGACTCTTCGACCCACAACCGGTGAAAGGATCCTCAAAATAAATGAAGTTTCTAATCAAACATACTTTATTATAGAAAGTCTGCAATTCCAATAAGTAATGTGTGATTATTGAGGCTAAAATTGTATGTTACACCGAAATTCATTTTCAATTTTTAAACACCTATAGTATAGGTGTTTTGCATTTAAGAGTCGCTACAGAAATATTATTAGGTTTTTTTCCCCTTATTGGACTTAAAAAAATATATGTATATTAATTATTAGATTTAAAATTTATTTAAGCGCGGAAAGTCGACTCGAACTTTGCGGCGAGTAATATTTAGGTTGTTTTGAATCGTGTTTTTTGGCACAATTTGTTTTTTTTTTCTTGTTTTTTTCGAATTGGATAGAATTTTATCTATAGATTATTTTTGTCGTTTTCTTTTTATGAATTACAGCTCCAAGTTGCCGAAATTAACAGCAATTCTTTGCCCATTTTCTCTAAAATTTTGCCGAGTTACATATTTTTTTACTCAACTATTTCATATTAAGGTGGTAAAAAGTAATTCTAACATTTTATAGACGACTTTCTCAACAGTACATTTTATTTTTTTCATACCGTTAAGACGTCAATACAATCCATAAACAGGTGATATTCTAAATCTTTTACAGCAAAAATCACAAAACTGTCGCGGGTTTGAGTTGGATTATTTAAAAATACTTAAAAAAATAAAAAATCTAGCTCCAACATTAGATTATAATTGAAATGATCTTACATGTTGTGCATTAAAACTTATAGAAATACTGTATTTTAACTGTTAAATCACGTCTGTTAAATCAGCGAAATCGGCAAATTTCGTATACCGACCCTTAATAAAAAAATTAAAATTAATTAATTAACAAAAAAACGTAATAATAATATTATTACGTTTTTTTGTTACCAATAATTGCATTTGTAATTTTGTATTATTAGTCATTACTGATTAGTGTCTAAAGTTTAAACACACTAGGCCGAAAATACGCGACTGAAGTTCGGCATGATTATACGTTAGCAATGTCAAACGCATACAATATAACGCGACGGAATTTCGACATAGTGTGTCATCGGTAATTTAAAATACATTGCAGGCGTAATAAGACACGTAATTAGACCTAATTTAGACACTTAATTGTAGGTATAATATATCCATGTATCAGCTTATAAATAAAATAGGTTGTTTAGGTAATATAAAGTTGGTTTCTTGAGACGAGTTAACAGACAGGCAAAGTCAGAAGCCCTACATCCATATCCACATTAATATTATAATGTGGAAGTGTGTCTTTTTGTCTGTCTGTCTTTCTGTAACGCCCTAACCAGTAACCACTGAACTGGTTTTGCTGCAATTTTGATATATGTACTTTGATTCCCGGGAATAGACATAAGATACTTTTTGTCTCGGAAAAATGTAGGTACGGTTCCTTTTTAACCGACTTCCAAAAAACGAGGACGTTATATGTTCGGCTGTGGATTTTTTTTTGTATGTTCAACGATTACTCCTCCGTTTGTGAACCGATTTTCGAAATTTTTGTTTTGTTGTATTAGGTTTCACTCCAATTTGGTACCATGTTCACAAAAGTGGTGACCTGATGATGGGATCCATGAGTAATCGAGGGAACTCCTCGAAATTTATATGGAAACATATGGTGATTTTGGTTTTATGAGAAGCATCCTAAGCATATGCTACCAAAATGCAAGATTTTGGCACCGAGGTATACTATGGTTCGGAAGATACTAAGAGAACTCCGGATTCCTTATAGATACAAGTTTGGGAGTTTAGGCGCTGTTTTAAGAACTAAAAGCATATGCTACTATGCAAATTACATTCATCATCATCATCATCATTACCGTGTCAGGGTCACCAATGTCACCAAATTCAACCTTATCTCCAGAGCATAAGGCACACATTTGACATTACTTCTGAGAAGTTTGAGTTGCTTCGATAATGTTACATTCTGTCTCACTTCGCCGAGATATTCTGGAAAACAACCTAATTTCAACCTTTTGCATTGCGTTTAACGTTCATACTACAATAACACTCTCTGCAGTCTCACTTCAATCTGCAAGGGGCGGCAGGGCTGTCAAGCGAGCGGCGCGGCGGCGCGCGCGCGGGCCGGGTAGGGACTATGTGCGCTGTGTCCGCGTCACGTGCGACAAGTCGAGTGAGTGCCAGCCTATTGAAACTAGTCCGGTGACCGGCTACTTAGCACGACACGTCACGTGTTCACTTCGATTTTTTTAAATATATTGTTTAAAATTATCTGCAGGCTGCAGATGATATTATATTTTGTAAGTGTGACTGTAATAAGATACGCAGAATAATATTATACAGGTGTATTATTCTACTTATAGTACGCGATGGTTTACTCTGGTAACTAAAACGAGTGAAATTATTATTTTTAACAAAAAAATTAAAACCGACTTCCAAGGTAAAAACAATAATGATATCCTTATAAAATGAACTAAAAAGCAGAGGCAGCGCAAGGCGTGGGCGGTGTGGGCGACCGCCCGGCGCCCACGGCCTCGCGGTCTAAGGGGCCTCGCGCCCCTTGGACCACGAGGATTTTTTTAAAGGATTTACATGTTTTGATACTCAATTATTCATAAAAAAAAGTTTTATAAATAAGAGTTTGAGTATCAAAAAATTCTTTCTTTCCGAAAATCCGTATTCTTGCGTCATATATCAGGGGGCCTCGCAATATATATCTTGCACACATAAGATTTAGGTCTTGCCCTGCCACTGCTAAAAGTATTAAATAATTATTCCTATCTAATAGTGCCTTTTTCCGAATTCGGCTAAAACTCATCATAGTCTTTTCAATCAAGACTCGAGTTTGTCGAGTGATTTTGAAAATTATATTAATGTTGTTACAAAGTAAATGATTTAAACTTGGTGTTGCGGTTACCAAGTTGGCAATTTGATCATGGGATCTATGAGGTACGTAGGAAAAAACTTTTTTGAAAACTGCCTGAGTATAGTAGTTGTGATAGTTTCATACCTAAATCCTATATATCTACAACTGACAGCTTATATGTTTACCAGTAAATAACTAAAAAGAGTGAAATTATTATTTTTAACAAAAAATTAAAACCGACTTCCAAGGTAAAAACAATAAGTAATATTAATATGAACTAAAAAGTATTAAATAATTCTTACTCTTTAATAGTGCCTCTTTCAGAATTCGTCTAAATCTCAACTATTTCTGTACATACTATAGTCTTCATTACTTTGAAGTCGGTACCAGTCCCAAAAGTTTCATATTATATTCTGACATTGACTGATTAACTCACGATTAAATTAGCTGGTACCGACTTCAAATAATGAAGACTATAGTATGTACAGAAATAGTTGAGATTTAGACGAATTCTGAAAGAGGCACCTTTTTAGTTCATATTAATATTACTTATTGCTTTTACCTTGGAAGTCGGTTTTAATTTTTTGTTAAAAATAATAATTTAATACTTCGATCGTGGGAATCGCAGACACAACATAATAATATATTCAATTGTTATGCGGCACCGGGTGCCGCTTGGGAGTTGATTCCAGATGGGTAATAATAATTTTGGCGCAACGGATTTATATTATACACTTTACTAGTAAGAGTTTATATCGTGATTAGATGTTGTTCTGGCCATATAGCCAAAACTTTTTTGTTTTCGCTTCGTTATAGAATCGCCGATCAAAATGTATGGAATCAAACGTCAACGTCATAATAATATGTATTAACGAACGCTTATGTCAATTCCATACATTTTCATCGGCGATTCTATAACGAAGCGAAAACGAAAAGATTTTGGCACACCCCCCTGGTTAGCAGTTTTATTTGGGACAGTTCTTTATATTATGCGTCCATCGGTCTATCTGTTAACTCTTCACTCCCTTACCAATGAACTGATTTTGCTGAAACTTGGCATGGAGATAGATAGATCAGTCCCGAGTCATAGGATACTCTGTATCCTGAAAAAATGTACGGTTCCTTTTTAGTAATTTTTGTGTAAGGAATATATTTACTAGTAAGGGTTTATACCGAGAATAGTTCTTGTAAGTTGTACTCGTATGTAGTTGCTAGTTAGTAGTTTATTTGGAGCGGTTCTTTATACGAGCAAGGTTAATAGACATGGTTAATCTTTATTAATTACACACCTACATGCGCCCTCGATTTTACGTAAAATTTATAACGTATCTCAAGATTTAGTAATGCATGTATCAAAGAATCTTAGATCAGAAAAGAAAAATAGAATAATTCAAGACTTGAGTGGATGAAATAATATACAGGGTAAGTAACATTTTACAACAAAGGAGCAATTACTTATTATCCCTAATAATTTAAACAAAAACCTACTTTAGGTAACTAATATGAGTTTTTATCTTGACTGACTAGCCATGCATAGAATCCACATCTAACGGTGCGTCCACATTTGTATCATTTGCGCGATCAGATCTCCGATCAGATCTCCGTCGCGATCATCGCGCCGTATCAAATATGCGTATTGCGTATCATAGTGTGGACGCCTATTAGATCATTCTGCCGATCATGTACATTGTATGTATTTGATACGACACGTATCAGATACGCGGTTAATAGCGATCGGGGCATATCATGATACGCGTATCATTTTGACACGCTTCGATGATACGCGACGAAGATCTGATCGGAGATATGATCGCGCAAATGATACAAATGTGGACGCACCGTAAGGAGTTTTTTGACCGGCGGAGTGTCGCTTACCCAATACATATATTATAGATACAGTAAAATATATCTAGTATCTACATAAATATAGGTTCACTGTCCAGTAAAAGTAGTTTGTCCGCGTAGAAAGAAAATGTATCCCATAGAAACTATAAATAATCCCAGATAGCATTGAACCTTATATGAGTTTTAAAGGAGTGTCTAGGAATTGAACCTGAAGCCCTAGACAAAGCATCTTTCGTTAAAAACGATCACGAAAGCTATCAAAATGTATGTGGCTTAACTATTAAGTCATCGCTAAATGACATTTCCCTTACGAAGACTAATGTCAAATCCCATACATTTTAATAACGAATTTCGTCATCGTTTTTAAGGAAATATTATTTGTCTAGGGCAGCAGCTCCTAATATTATGCACTACAGGTTATAAAGGCTATACGAAGTTAAAATTAATTGACTAAAATGTCACCTTGATTTTGATGAATATTGGTATATGTTGCGAAACACTACTCGTGATTTTTTATGACTAAAGAATGTATTTAAAGATCGTTGACGTCCACACTGATGCTTGCTTAATAACATAAATTCAAAATCGTAAATGTATTTCTGTCGGTCTGTTTTCAATCCCTTAGCGCTTGAACCGCTTAGCGAATTTAGAAAAATTCTAATATTTCTTTTAATTCTAAAGATTGAGTCTCGGAAACGAATATAAGGCAGCTGTTATTGAGGAAAATGCACGGTTCCCACGCTGCAAACTCGTCGGTGATTTTATTATTATTGATAGGCGATTTATAAAGTTGAACATAGAACCTTGTCCTATATTCAAATACTTTTCAAACAATTTTCGTTTTATTTCCAAAATGTACGTATTCCCATGGGATACACGGGCTGGTAGGAAAGCCAGTTGTTATTTTCCATTAATCTTCTCGTAAGGCTGGATTTTTTTTATGCAATAAGGGGGCAAACGAGCAAACGGGTCACCTGATGGAAAGCAACTTCCGTCGCCCATGGACACTCGCAGCATCAGAAGAACTGCAAGTGCGTTGCCGGCCTTTTAAGGGGTAATAGGGGAGGGTAGGGAAGGAAATAGGGAAGGGTAGGGAAGGGAAAAGGGTAGGGTATTGGGCCTCCGGTAAACTCACTCACTCGACGAAACACAGCGCAAGCGCTGTTTCACGCCGGTTTTCTGTGAGGACGTGGTATTTCTCCGGTCGAGCCGGCGAATTCGTGCCGAAGCATGGCTCTCCCACGTCAAAAATTTTAACGATTTTCTGAAGGCCGCCCGAACGCGCGGATTGGCGGCTACACCGCGAGATCACAAGTTATCTAAAGGCTCGTCCACATTTGTATCATTTGCGCGATCAGATCTCCGATCAGATCTCCGTCGCGATCATCGCGCGCGCCGTATCAAGTATGCGTATCATAGTGTGGACGCCTATTAGATCATTTTGCCGATTATTCAACCAATCAACCAGTACTCGTAATATTTCACTTAATGTCACTTATTACCAAGATTTGTTGGTCAACTAATCATAACTAGCCGACCGCGCAAGACAACGCACTTCAAACGTTTTGACAATTACGCACTTCAAATGTTTTGAATTTTGGAGGGGCGCGCAATGTATGTATTATATATCATTTAAAATATGGACTTCTTTGTCTGAAAAAAAAATGTTATCGTAGTATATCTCTATTTCATAGAGCAGCATTTTTGTCGGTCGCGGTCGCTCTCGTTACATACTTGATATCTCGCGGTGTAGCGGCCAAACCGCTCGTTCGCGCGGACGCATATAAATCCAGCCTTTGCTATTGATCAACATTTCACGCCTATTGTTTTACCAATATTTGTTGAACGTGTTAAAATATTTTTTAACACTTGTCAAATATGTAAGCAAACGAGTCATAAAAGGTTTACTCAACTGCGAAGCGGGGTCATGATTAGCTTTTACTCGCGAATTTTTGCACAAGTAAAATATTTCTCTATATCTACAAGGTGTAACAAAACTAAGTGATAATACTTTAGGGTGTGTACGTGTTTCTTATAGAGAGTTCACTGTGAAAGTGGCAGCGCTGAAAGACCAAATTTTTTTTCACTTTTGTATGGGGGAACTAGTGGAGCTCGGGCCCTTGCTCATACAAAAGTGAAAAAAAGGTATTTCAGCGCTGCTACTTTCACAGTGAACTCTCTACAAGGAACACATACACACCCTGAAGTATTATCACTTAGTTTTGTTACACCCTGTATAATGATAAAGAGGTAAAGTTTGTTTTTTTGTTTGTAGGAGGTAACCTTGAAACTACTGTTCCGATTTTAACACCGATAGAAAGCTGGTGTGTTCCTGGGTGAGGCTATATTTCGTGTCTAAAAAGTTTTTTTTTTCTGAAATTATGTCGTTCTCAGAATTCTACGCGGACGAAGCCGCGGGCAAAAGTTAGTTTGTAATATTCTCATAAGTTGTTTTATGATTACTATTTATAAAAACTTTTAGCCACCTTTCCTTTACTGAGATTTTTACCCTTTTAAGGTCGAAATTATAAAACCAAAGCAGTACTACACTAATGTTTGTATTTTTGAAATGAATACTACAACCCCCTTATAATTTGTTTTTAAGTGATATAAATTGCTAAACAAGTGATAAGAATTTAACATTATTTAGATAATAAAAATTGTGGATGTTTTGACTTGAAAATATCTGAAGCAAAACTTCAAACAATCTTCTATTTTAAACAAACGGCACTGGTAAGTTACGTATGCCTAGGTTGCCTGTATTGTAACCTAGGGAAACCAGATTTACATTAAAACACAGGCCACCTAGCTTTCACTGGGTGTTGCATCAGCTGTGTGTTTTGGAGGAAAGTGGAGAAAGCGAACACACAGATGGACAATTGCTTAAAGGCTATATACTGCGATTGAATACATTCAGAGAATATTGAAACTCCAGCAAATGACCGTGCAATAAATCTATGCTAATATTAATAAAGCTAAAGAGTTTGAACGCGCCAATTTCACGAACTACTAGACCGATTTTGATGTTATTTGGCACATATATAGATTATACCACGGGGAAGGACATAGGCAATATTATTTTTATTCGGAAAAATGTGCGGTTCTCGTAGAATTCCATATTTACACGGGCGGAGCCGCGCGGAATGTCTAGTACGTAAATAAATTACTATGTAACTACTGTATTATTAATAAATGGTATTAATAAAATAAACTGTAAATTGGATAATATACTTAACTTAGCTTAATGTTGATAATACACGGGTAAATATCTCCGTAGTCTAGTATTTAGGAATTAGTGGGTTCGAATCCCGCGTTGGAAAAATGTTATTTCCAAGTTTGGTTAAGACAATGCAGGCTGATCGCCTGATTGTCTGACAAGTAAGATGATCCATGCGTCGGATGGGCATGTAAAAAGCATGGTAAAAAGACGGTCCTGCGCCTGATGTCTCGCCAGTCGGGTCGGTCATCCGTACTACTGGATTATGTGAGTAAAAAGAATTGAGAGTGCTCTTGTGTACCTACTGCACACACACTTAGACACTATAAAATTACTCCTGCGTAACTAGCCTGGTTTCTATGAAACCGGTCACCGTCACCTAAGCCGGTGTGGGAGTTATTATTTCAATTTCATATCGACGCCGATTCGGTTTCAAATCGTTTTTAACAATGTGAACTATCCCTTATAGTTGAACTTAACAACCAATAATGAATATCCATAAATATTCTAAGTTTAGGAATTTTACGATCATGCAAAGTTGTCACAGAAAGCTCGATTGCGCGATGCGACATTTCGTCAGCGTTGGGAAACTGATCTTGACCCGGGCTCATCAATATCCATAATTCATTCGTTTGTAAATATTATATTAACTAGTTTTAATACAATAACGATAACCCCACATCGGTTCGGTGACCATCACCGAATGTCAGTTTGAGAGTTTCAAAACACAAAAGGTTTAATATTATACTAGTGACCCCAACTTCGTACGGATAAAATGAAAACGGAAATCAAAAAAAAAAAACAATGAAATCGGCCAAGTGCAAGTCAAACTCGCATAGGAGGTTCCCGTAGGTTCCTACGATATTTTAATATGGAGCAAGATAGGAAAAATCCACGTTGTTTTATGGGATCTCCGTATGATTATTTATATTGATTTAATTAAAAAAGTAAGAATAAAACTGAGTAGTATATAATATTTCAAATGCCTACTTGTTGCCATTATTGATATCGAACAAAAATAAGGGAAAATAATATAGTTTTTTGGATGGGAGCATTCGCCAAAAAGGGAGGTAATATAAATACGATATTAACACTCATCGAATATGGTATTATATTATCTTATTTTATAGTTTCTACATATTATAGTTTGTTCGTTTTATGATGATATGCGTGACACATTATAATTGACAATAGTAGGGAAGTTACCTAAAAAATTTAATCGAATAATTTAAAAATATCGAATCACCTCGTAAAGGAATTGCAATCGAAATTATCGATTTCGTACTGATGTTTCAGAGTGACGCCGGCGATTTAAGATGGCCGCCCTTTTTTATCGATTTGATTTCGATTCAACTGTGTCAATCTCTATTGACATAAGTTCCGTTTCATGCATCTGACATTTTTAGGGTTCCGTACCTCAAAAGGAAAAAACGGAACCCTTATAGGATCACTTTGTTGTCCGTCTGTCCGTCCGTCCGTCTGTCAAGACCCTTTTTCTCAGGAACGCGTGGAGGTATGAAGCTGAAATTTATATCAATTACTCAGGTTTATAGTGTCCCTTGAAGCTGTGAAAAAATCAAACTTCTAAGCCAACGCAATCAAAAGATACAGCCGTTTATGCCGCAAATTTTCGACACTTGCAAGGGAATCAAAACCTACAGGGTGCTTCCCGTGAACTCAGAATCTTGAAATTTGGTACGAAGCAACGTCTTATAGCATAGATAAAGGAAAAATTACGAAAACCATAAATTTTTAATTACATCACATAATATATATTTTTTTAATAATTTTAAACTTACTACCCATTTCCTCATAAACGCGTAGAGGTATTAAATTGAAATTCATACCAAATACTCAGGTCTATTAACCTTTAAGCTGTAACAAAATCAAACTCTATGACGAACTTTGTAAACCTTGCAGGTTTGTACGGAACCCTCGGTGCGCGAGTCCAACTCGCACTTGGCCGGTTTTTCAAATATTTTCGTAACAATAATTTTATACTCCTATTTCAAAGTTAATATTTCTAATTTTATATCAATAAGTTAGCATTTAGCAATTTTTCATTTTTATTCATTTACAATTACATTAAACATTTATTTTTGTAGATGGAATATAATTTATTACATTCTGGTTTTTTTTGTTTTCTTGTAAAAAAAATCCGTAGCAAGGAATATGAGAACTGTCACCCATATCATCTTAGAACGAAGCTATAATATATGTGTATACATAGTCTGTAGTGTATCCGGGTGTGAAACTCCCGTATCTAGAACTCGTTCAGTATGCGACGTCCGTAGGTCGTGGGACCGCACTGTCCCTGACAATATGGTCAATGGGCGTAGTGGTCATTTGACCGAGATTGTAGATGCACAATATGCCTCGAAAGCCCATAATACTAAGCATATTCTATATCCATCATCCATCTAGCGTTGACAGTGATCGAACTCAGTAGACAGATAGTAATTCCATAGTGCCCAAATGTGTGCGCAGTACCAACTATCATGGGTGCATAACGCTGATCATCTGTAGTACTGAGGACACACTTTTTACTTCCATAACCCAGTGGGACGGTCGACCGACACGACTGGTGAGAGATCAGGCGCAGAACCGACTTTTTACATGCCAATCCGACGTGGATCATCTCACTTGTTAGATAGAGATACATAATATATTATATACGCAGGATCTGCATTTTTCCTGGAAATCCTTTGTCCTTTCAGCAAAATTACAGAAAAATTGGTTTAGCGGTTTGGACGTGAAGAGGTGACGGACAGCTGATAGTATACACTTTCGCATTTATAATTTTAGTATGGATACAGTGTAAACAACAATATTTTTAAATTGTCTACTTTAAAGGTGCACCCTCACCGGGAGCATTCGCTTGTAATATACATAGAATTATAACCTAACCTTAGTATTGACATCGTTGGTAATGTAACGTTACAGAGTCGAGCATTACAATGCGCACCTTGTAATTATACAGTGGGTACTGGGTAATATTATTTAGATACAACTTGTAACATCAACTAGCTGTGAAATGCTCAAAGTCGTACATGTTACATTACACGCGAATGCTCGTCAGTCAATACTACCTGTATTATAATGTAATGCTCAAAGCTGAATCTATGATGTTAAATTACACATGTAATGTAATGCTCAAAAACGATTATTGCCCGATTAGAATGTCACACGTGTGACTTTAGGGGAGGGGGCCAGGCCCCCTCATTGTTTATCTCCAAACCAACTAGCAACAGACTAGTTATAGCCACGATTAAACTACCATGGTCTTAACCAGACCAGTAGCTTAGACCCTTTCGAAAAAAAAAAAAAATCAAAAACGAATCTATAATGTTACATTACAAGTGAATGCTCGCGGTGAGGGATCACCTTTGTATGTAAAGGTGTAAAGTAAATAAAAGTAGATTTTTTTTATTTATTAAATAAGGCGGCAAACGAGCAAACGGGTCACCTGATGGTAAACAACTACCGTCGCCCATGGACACTCGCAACATCAGAAGAGCTGCAGGTGCGTTGCCGGCCTTTTAAGAGGGAATACGCTCTTTTCTTGAAGGTTTGCAGGTCGTATAGGTCCGGAAAAACTGCTGGTGACAGTTCATTCCAGAGTTTTACAGTGCGCGGCAGAAAATTATGCGAAAAACGCACTGTGGAAGACTGCCACTCATCAAGGTGATGAGGATGGTATGTTTTTCGCGTGGAACGATGGCGAAAAGTTGCAGGTGGTATGATTCCGAACAACTCCTCAGAGCACTCCCGTGATACAACCGATAGATGATGCAGAGTGATGCTACATCTCGGCGTAATTCCAAGGGGTCCAAGCTGTTTGAAACACTATGGCAGTCAACAATTCGAGCGGCCCTTCGTTGGATACGATCCAGAGGGAGCAGTTGGTATTTTGGTTGGTATTTATATTTAAACGTGTTCTTGTTCTATTTCTGTCAACAATAGTATGTTGACCATTATTCATAAGTAATTATACCATTTATACCTGACTCAGCGGTTAGGTATTTAAAATGGACTCTAATTATATACTATTTAAAACTGATTTAGTGCATTTCGTTTAGACTTTCTTTTAAAACGGTTATTACTTTTAACTTTCTGATTTTACAGATAAATATTGGATTTATAAGTACGTATTAATATTTAAATACATGATAGTGATCTTGTGGCCTAAATTAGAAGTCTAACTACGACAAGACTGAAGTCCGTAAAGTCAATTATGATTTATCTAGAGACCAAGTAGAGACCCTAATTAAGAGCATATAACTATTATAGGGACTAATGGCTGGTTCACACGTATTAAGTAGATAAGTAATAACTAAATTCTAATTGTCATCTAATTTAGTACTTACTAAACTTCAACTTGCTACTAAATTTTGTGTTTACATGCAATTAACAACTTAAAATTAAGTTAAAATTTAGTTAACTACTTATCAACTTAACACGTGTAAATGATGTTTTAAACTTTAATATTAATAATATTATTACATTGAAGAGTTGTATAGGTAATATTTAAGACTTATGTCGAAATCTTCATTTAATTACAGTTAAGTAATTAATATTCATTTCTTAGTACGGCAGTAAGTCATATTATTACTTTAAATAACTAATGAAATGAAATGAAATTACTAACGAATTTTATATCAAATCGTGTCATGAACTCATGACCCATTATGCGATTTTTTATCCATTTCAAAGATTTGCACGACATCGTCAAAGAATTTTGAACTTTCAACATGGAAACCTTTTCTTTATTGTTATTAAGTGTAGAAATCAACTTTTTTTGGACAAGTGTTAGTGATCATAATAGGGTAATACTGATTTTAATGATAATACGGAACATGATGTGTACATGACACAGTAGTCATTATTTTTAGTTCCGTTATGTATACCGTTATTGGCCGGCTTACACTGAAACCCCCAAAAACTTGCTAAAATCCATTTTTTCGGTCATCGTTATCAACCATCTCGGTAATTATTTCTGGGTATTTTATCAAATGGGAAACAGCAATGTTTTCAGGCTAAAGGCAGCACCTGCAGCATAAGCAGTAATAAGTGAACAAAAAGTTTTTTTAGTCGTTTGACAACGTTTCTGTCAATATCATGTCTATCATCATGTTTATGATGCGTGAAACATGTCGTATTTTGGTCAGATTATTCACTGTATGTGCTAGTAGCGCCCTCTACTGCGACCTTTGCGTAATATTCCCTATTGCATTGATAGTTTTGTCAGCGAACTTTAGTACTTGTATAGGGTTCGACAAAAATAGTCAACAATGAAATCAAATCTTCAATTACCAATTTTACAAAATTGCCTATATTAGTAACAAGATGACGCCCGCAACTCGGTCAAAAAATCGTTTATCGTTTCGTATTTATTTTCGTTTTCGTATCGTAGACCGTACATTTTCCCGGAATAAAAATATCCTTAGATGTCCTTTCCAGGGACTCAAAGTACCTCCATATTAAATAACAGCAAAATCGGTTCAGCGGCTTGGACGTGAATAGCTAACTAGTAACTGACAGACAGACACACTTTCGCATTTATAATTCACAAGTTTAAAGTTGCTCAGCGTGCTATGGAAAGATCTATGTTGGGAGTATCTCTGGTGGACAAAATTCCTAATTAAATCATTCGCCAGAGAACTAAAGTCACCGACATCGCTCATAGAATTAGCACGCTGAAGTGGATGTGGGCTGGTCATGTCTGCAGACGGGATGACAGTAGATAGAGCAGACAAGTGTTAGAGTGGAGACTACGATTAGACAAACGTAGTGTAGGAAGTCCCGCAGCACGGTGGACCGACGATTTGAAGAAAGTGGCTGGCAGCGGATAGATGAGGGCTGCCCAAGATCGGGATGGTTGGCGCTCATTGGGGGAGGCCTACGTTCAGCAGTGGACGACAATAGGCTGATGATGATGATGATAGATTTCGAGCAGCATTGTTTTTTTCCTTCTTTTTAAGACGTAAAAGGTTGGGATTTGGGTTTTTTCCTTTTGGGACAAAGTTTTATCACTTTGTTTTGTTACAACTAGGTGGTCTTGTTATCAGGTGATATACTGCTCGTTGCGGGCGCTCGGCCTTGCCCGCGTGTCCGCCGAGTGTCGGTCAAGTCACCTTGGAATGTTAACACATCTTTTAAATGTTAACATTATTGTGCACTTTCTATTTTACATTGTTCGTTCTCAGATATGTAACATTTTAACTGCCCTTAAATAAAATATTAAATGGATACTTAACTTTAATTTAATGAAGGGTTTGACAGAAAATGTATGGAACTTACGTCAAAATCTGCAATAAAGGTATTTACAGTCCTCAAACTCTCTGAATACTGCTGTAAGTATTTAATATACCTACTTTCAAATTGGACCAGTAGTACCTGAGATTATTGTGTTCAAACAAACAAAGAAACTCTTTTGCTTTATAATATTAGTATAGATGCGTGCGAAACGCTATAAAAATATTAGTGGTCTTGACTCACAAAAGACTCACAGACAAAAGTAGCACAATTTGAGACAAAAACAAGAATGCCGCTTATAACATGTCCATATTACGTGGCTATTACATGATAAATAAAGCCTTTTATAGACAAAATAACATATTCCATTATTTTACTCGAATGTATGCGCGTCGCGCGTTGATGTCTTTTCTATGAAAGTATGTTTTCAACTAAATTACGCCTGCAACTTCATTGCGCTAAAATTCGTTTAGCGCGCGCGGGTGACCGTACATTTTTCCGGGATAAAAAGTATCCTACGTCCAATTCCGTTACTTACAGTGTTTTCATACCAAAATTCATGAATTCGGTTCAGTGGTTTGGGCGTGAAGAGGTAACAGATACACAGACAGACACAATTTCGCATTTATAATATTAGTATGGATTTCGTTATTTTAGTCGTGGTGTGCGATACCGCGTCACGCGTTGATGTCTTTTCTATGAAAGTATGTTTTCAATGACAAATAGCTACAAAAATAGGAATGTATTTTTAGAACTACTGAACGGATTTTGATGCGGTTTTCTTTAATAAATAAAATGATATATACGGAAGGACATAGGCTACTTTGAAATGCGAAAAGTGCGAAAAGTGGGTTTGAAGAAGGGATGAAAGTTTTCATGTTTTGCGAGAGCCGCGTTTAGAAGCCACTCGGATAAGCTAGGCCTAAAGTAAAAAAAAAGGAACCAAATCCATTTCAGGATATCTCCACTCGAGACTACAAACTACATGTAGGAGTGAAGATGATAGTGAACACTTTTATTTATTTATTTATTTAATATTAGAAAACCAACAGCTTAGAATTTTACTTAAATAGCTAATGAATAGAAAAAACAAAAAGCCAATGACAGGTTTTTTCTTGTGTACTGTGTACTTAATTTAAAAGTTAAATAATGATATAAACCTAAATTTTTTAAGGAAGTAAAGGTTAAATTACAAAGAACATGATGCTTAAGAAAAAATAAGATTTACAAATCAAAGAAGGTTGAGTTTATCTCTCGCATTCTTGGTCCGCAATGTATGAGGATCAAAAGACAATTTCTTGCAAATATTGTTAAATTCAATGCTAGCTCGCACTAAGCAGGTGTTACGCCTATAATTGGAATTGTAGCATGGGATAGCCAGTGGTGGATTAAATCTATGTGGTCTAGTTGGTATGTACATAGAAGTTAACCTTACTGAGAAGGTCCGGACAGTCAATTTCATTATTAATTAATTTTAATATAATGTTACGTGCTAGGGTTCGTAGGATTCGGAGAGAAAGACCTGGTGACTCTCTTGAAGACTTTATTCACAAACACTAGGTCACACCAATCACTAAGTCCAAACACTAAGCACTATCACTGTCACTCACTATTGATCACTAATTGTTCTCACTTCGAAGTCGCCTTGATGATCGCTTGTATCAAACTGAGTTGATTGCCGGCTTGTTTACCTTTTATATGGCCCGCCATACTTTCTGGAGCGTTCCATTCTGGATTGTTTACGTAAACACGCAATTCACATAAACAAGGGTTGGACTTTTCTAGAAAGTACGCGCAACTGTCGCGCGCAGGTAAACAACTGCCCGTATCCGTAACAATAAATATAAAATCAGAAATGTACCGGCGATTACACAGAGTTTGAATATGGAATTTCTTACAAAACGCAAGGTAATTATTAGAATTGTAATATATTTTCAGTCTGTAGCATAGATATCGGATAAATTGCCTCTCGATCTGTGTAATATATTTATCGTAATCTTTTAATAAAGTATAGACGTTGCCCGTAAACTAAATGTTAGCACTTAGCCGTTAGCGCATGTGATAATACAGGGTGTAACAAAACTAAGTGATAATACTTTAGTGTGTGTATAGGTCCCCTATTAGTTCGCTGTGAAAGTAGCAGCTCTGAAAGAGTAACTATTAAATTTTGTACGGGCAAGCCTATGACGCTCGGGTGCTGTAAAAAATTGCTCTTCAGCGCTGCTACTTTTACAGTGAAGTCTATATAAGGGACACATAGTATTATCACTTAATTTTGTTACATCTTGTTTAAGAAATATTCCATGTCCTTTTTCCAAAGAATAAATGTGTCTCCGCTTATGAGACGGACAAACAAATGTCAACATTGAAATTATTAGACACGAGATGACCCTGTATTTTTCTCCTAATATAAAATATCTTCTCTGGGCTTAGGTACACGAATATTTCAAGACTAAAATTTGTCAAATCGGTTTAATTTTAGAGAAACTAACAAATTTTTAATTAACTATATAGAACAAGTAATGTATTACTCGATAAAAAAAATTAAATTAAAAAATATATCCACAGCCGAACATATAACCTCCTCCTTTCAGGAAGTCGGTAAAAAATAATTAAAGGGGTTAAAATTTACATGCAGGCACATTTTTCTTCTAAACATCTTTTGCTCTAGATTATAAGAAGTTTCTCGACGACCTCAATAATGTTAACGTACATTTTACAGTTTTAATAATTAATACTGTTATTAAATTATTTATGCAAAATGGCTTTCAAGAATTATAAACCGTTATAGTTTTCTTCAATCCACACTATTATCCACATAATGTACGTGTACACAAATGAGAAAATATGTCTTTATTATAATTATGCACCTTCGCGCTTAAACCACTGAAGCAACAAAAAATTCGGTATGCAGCATTTTTTTTGGCGAAATTTAACATAATAACATTATAATTAACATAATAGCATTCAACATAATATTATAATAATAAACGAATATTCTAATTTCTACGCCACTAAGTTATAGACATCACCTGTTACAAAATAATTTGGTTTTCTTGTTTCTTTTTCATGATTTTCAGGTAGCCACAACTGGCTACTAGTTTATCTGACTACTTAAATTGAATTTGATAGTACATAATTGTAGTATAGAAACCAAAGATATTTCACCTCTAGATGGATAGCGATGACGTCACGAATTGTTAGAAAGTTATAGCTCAATACAAATCAGCTAATGTATGAAAGAGACGCATGACTTTTTTTTTGTCCCTTTCGGTATGATCACTTTTTTATTTGGCAACTATATCTATTTGACAATTAGTTGCCAAACAAACAGACGCGCTGTGATTTTCAATTGTTTTCTTATGTTAAAGTGAAAAAGGAGCATTAAAGGAGTTATTAAATTAAGTGGCCAAGGAAACTCTTTCGATTATGTTGGTGAGGTATTTCATTGTTGGCTGTATTATTTTTAACAAAAAATTAAAACCGACTTCCAAGGTAAAAACAATATTAATAGCATCCTTATAATATGAACTAAAAAGTATTAAATAATTTTTCCTATCTAATATGTAGTGCCTTTTCCCGAATTCGGCTAAACTTCAACTATTTCTGTACTCAATCTTCATCATTTTGAAGTCGGTACCAGATATAGCTGAATCTTTATTTCTTTGACAGAAAATTTGTAACTTTTGGAACTGGCACCAACTTCAAAATTATGAAGATTGAGTACAGAAATAGTTGAAGTTTAGCCGAATTCGGGAAAAGGCACTACATATTAGATAGGAAAAATTATTTAATACTTTTTAGTTCATATTATAAGGATGCTATTAATATTGTTTTTACCTTGGAAGTCGGTTTTAATTTTTTGTTAAAAATAATAATTTCACTCTTTTTAGTTACCTAGTAGGTAAACTGTTAGTGCCAATTCAAATTGTATAAAAAATAGTTTCATATTGTCTTCACTAGATGTCACTGAGGCGCTCCTGTGTCGCGCTATCGCTTGTACGTAGAAGTTTTATATAGGTAGTTGTAACTTGTAACAGATTTTCGTTGTGTTGTTGAAAGTTTGTAAGCAACTGACGTCTGACAACTCAACAGTGAGCTTGGTGTGAGCAGTGAGCATTGAATTGACAACATAAATCATAATATTGAGTGGTAATTGATCTCGTATAATTGTTATTAAAGGTGAACGCAGATTTGGCCGCACCGCACGCACCGCAGTCGCCGCATTCGCAATTCTTCATATTATTATGAAGTTGCGAAGACTGCGGCGCGGGTAGGTAGGTATGCGAGCTTGCCTATAACTTCATATAAAGAATTCCGAATGCGGCGACTGCGGTGCGTGCGGTGCGGCCAAATCTGCGTTCACCTTAAGTTGACCTCCGTCATAGTCCGCGAATTTATAAGTGGTCGTCGGTGGTACTGCGTATATTCTACGTATCTTATTACAATTTGTTAAGACTGATATGAGTCATACGGCATACCCCAAGGCCCAAAAAGATCTAAGTGAACACGTGCTGCAAAATGCTCGCAGCGTGGCATCACAATAGACATAACTACCAGTACTTCGACTGCTATGAGACTGACGAGTATTAATATCTGTCGTTTCTTTCGTGTTTCGCCAGGATAAGTTAAAGGCTGGCGCGCTGGCTGGTATAATTTAATTTTAAAAATAAGATTTTGAAATTGAATTCTGACAGTTTTCTTTGCATGTGCCAAAATATAAACAACTAAATTTGTAGGTTACGACCCTAGCGACGACTTTTGTCATAATACGTCAAACTTAAAAAAAAATTACATCAGTTCTAAGTCAGCATACTCTATCATTCTGTCTACTCTGGCGGCATGCCGCATGCCCTGACATTCCAGTTAGAACTTGAATAGGATGTTTACGTACACGTCGCCGCGCGCCGCCGCGCGCCGCGCGGCGACGCCGTTGCCTCTGCGGCGCCGACCGCCGTGTATATTAAACAGCCTATAATAATTGGTGTTGTTATGTACATAATTATTATTATTGTATCCATACCTATGCCTTGTACTATTATCTATTTTGTGCCATGAGACATTGGTGACCTTAACACGACGTGGTAATGATGATGATGACGATGATGATGATGATGAATTTGAATTGCATGGTAGCATATGCTTTCTGTTCTTAAAACAACGCCGAAACTCCCAAACGTGTATCTATAAAGAGTCAGGAGTTCTCTCAGCATCTTCGAAACCATGGTATACCTTGACCCAATATTTGACTTTTTGGTAGCATATTCTTAGTACACTTCACATAAAACCAAAATCACCATATGTTTCCATATAAATTTCGAGGAGTTCCCTCGATTACTCCTGGATCCCATCATCAGGTCACCACTTTTGTGAACATGGTACCAAATTGGAGTGAAACCTAATACAACAAAACAAAAATTTCGAAAATCGGTTCACAAACGGCGGAGTAATCGTTGAACATACAAAAATAAAAAAATAAAAAAAAAAAAAAAAAAAATATCCACAGCCGAACATATAACCTCCTCGTTTTTTGGAAGTCGGTTAAAAAAAAAAAAAAAAAAAAAATATCCACAGCCGAACATATAACCTCCTCGTTTTTTGGAAGTCGGTTAAAAAAGCCGTAGCGAACAACAAATACCTGGATTAACATTTCATGCGTAAGTACCGCTATAAATGTTGCTTTTCTCTAAGTTTCACGTAGGAATTAGAATGAAAGTGAGTATTTATTTTGTTTCTGACAACTCCATACAAAAATTCAAACAAGGTCTGCTTTAATTTCGGAAATAGGTACCTAATTTATCATAACCTCAAACCTCGTATCTTTTTATTGCCATGTGGACAAAATTATCTCCCAGATAAATTAAAAATATTATGTTGTGGACAGTCTTTGTTATTGAGGTATTGTATATGTACCTATTACCTAACATCGTGGATAGATCATGAACCAAAAAATCCGTATAGCGCCATGTAGGGAACATATTTATTTGTTTGATTTATTTGTTTAATTTTTTTATATCCAAGTAAATGGTGGACTGATATTCCACATATTTTTGAGTTGTGTGAAATTCCCTCATTAATTATATTAAACAACTGGCCAAGGTTTAGGACAAAAAAATCTCTATAGGTTCTAGACACTTAGTTATTATTACTAAAAAAGTGTCTAGAATAGAGATATTTAAAATATAATAGATATAATAGAATAGAGATTTTAAAAATAAACATTAAAGTAATAGTTAATATTTTTTTTAGTTTTCCCACCGAACTCAATTCACGGACTGGCATGGGTGGCAGCAACTGGACGTTCAAACTGGCAGCCAAAAGGAACTTCAAAAGTGTGTTCAATACATTCTGAAGATGGATCTTTTATTACCTCTAAAAGGAGAAAATATTTGAAACCTGGAACTATACCTAAAACAAATTCATGTAAGCACTCAATTTGATTTCAAAGTGATGAGTGAAATAGTGTGGTGGCATCTTTGTTTAAAAAAATATTAATTTTGTTTGTTTTTATTAACATTTAGCTTACTAACTTTATTATTAAACTTTATAACGTTTCAAAATTCTGAAATCAAATAGGTATTGTGTTTTTGCAATACTTTCATAATTTTTTTTTGTGTTAATAAATAATAACTAAGTAATTATTTTTGCAGATGAAAGAAATTCCAACTGATTCTTCTACTGCTTCGGTGCAAACTACAATAAAAAGAAAGGATGTTTATGTTTTGCACGAGAGAAGACAGCCAAAAAAGGCATGTTTGGTAAGAATTCATGCATATATTTTTTAATGTAATAGGGCTAGAATGCAAAGAAAACGTCAACCAACCAAAACGTGGTAGTTGTAATAAAAGTTTTTAAGTATGTTCCTTGATAGCTTGAAATCTTAACATAATTAGTTATATCAGTAGTGTAAAATGATTAAGTAATCCAAAATGATTATTTTAGGAACCAACAGATTTTTCTTCTAAACCGTCAACAAGTCAACATGCTTATTCCATAGAGAAGATATTCCAATGCAAAGACAACATTAACCCAAACATGGTTTTTTTTTTTAATTATTGTAGAGAATGCCTAGACGGTAATTCAGTATAACGTGTTACGTGCTGTCTCGAACCGCATGATTGTTTATTGTATTAATTGATGCTAATGACATGCCAACTACATGCTGTACATTGATTGACAAGTTGTTTAATTTTTCTGTCACATTAATGTTGCTGCTATTACCGTTTATGGAGCGTATTAGAGATCAGGTGATTTTTTTGTTTTGCTCTCTTTTTAACTCCATGTTTTTTATGTTTTAGAAGCTGGTATCGACAAAACCGCAAAGTTGTCTCGAGAGAACGGCACCTTAAGTTTATCTCCACAGTTTGTGACTATAGTCTGTCATAAAGTGGCATTTTAATTGAATTTCTCGAAACGAAAAAAGATCGGAGAGAGGTGTCATACCTTAAGTTTATTTCCACAGTTTGTCTATACTTTCGCATTTCCACTGGTCACCGTGCTAGGGCTACTGGAGTCGTTAAAAGTGCTTTAAGAAAAATAATAAGAATTTGTGTCCGAAACAGCGACGGACATCTGGAACATGAAATGTGAAAATAAATTTACTGTTTACAATATGGTTTTATTTCATTTTTTAGACCAAACTCATAATAATATATATATGTATTACACAGTGTGTAACAAAAATAAGTGATAAGTAATACCTTAGGGTGTGTACGTGTTCCTTGTAGAGAGTTCATTGTAAAAGTAGCAGCTCTGAAAGATGTTTTTTTCACTTTTGTATGGGCAAGGGCCCAAGCGTCACGAGTTTCCCCATACAAAAGTGAAAAAAATTTTGGTCTTTCAGCGCTGCTACTTTTACAGGGAACTCTCTACAGGGAACACGTACACACCCTGAAGTATTATCGCTTATTTTTTACACCCTGTATACAATGCCCGGGGAGGCAATAATCTAAGTTTTTTTTTAATATTATGTTATTTATAGAAAATAAAGTATGTGAATTTGAATAATGAGTTTTAATTTACATATTAAAATTTATAATATATTATATTGTTTCATGTTAGAGTCACTTATCTGCCTGGAGGACCAGGGTATTTACTAATCGCGTAACGATAAATCTCCTCGGTACTCGACCATCACGACACATGCAATATATTTTTAAACATGAACATTTAATTGAATTACAATTTCATGAATTTCTTTTGAATTATCGGAATTCGGCAGAATTTACGCGAGACTTAGGGAAATATTTTTAAGGTAGCAACACAGTAGGGTCAAAGCGAGAAGCACTGTAGTGGTCACGCTATCACACTATCTAGAGGTAAAATATCTTTGATAGAAACCGACTATGTCATATTATGTCAAAACACAAACGTGTCATAATAACTTCAAACTCATGGACTCTCGGTAGGCTTTTAACTACCGCGCCTCACGGCAGCGCACTATTGAGGTAAACCACAGATTTAGATATATATAGACATGACAAAGTATAATACTTTTTTATCTTTATGAGGACTTTGTTGCAAAATTAATTGAAAAAACAGTTTCAACAATTTCTTACTGGACTCGACGGCCTTTGACCATTACGAATAATGATGTTGTCAAGTAAAGTTATTTCGTCGGGTTATAAAAAGTCATTTGATGTGTCTTTCCCCGCTTTAACTTGGTATAACTAACATTTTCTTTACCCTATCTATCTATGTCTACTTCTATGGTCCAACACCTCAAGATGCCCGCGGTTCACCGCTAAACATTTTATAATTCAGAAATTAAGTAACGCCACCGTCAGTTATGTCAGGCTGTTACAAAATAACACCAAACATGATGTACAATTATTACTAAATTAGGTATGTATAAAGTATAATTTACACAGAGCCAGTACTGGCTGCCAATAAGACTGGCAGCCAGTATTGGCTTTGGTATATGCCGCGTGTGAACAGTTTTTCAAGCCAGGCCAAACTGTTCACACGCGGCATATACCAAGCCAATACTGGCTGCCAGTCTTATTGGCAGCCAGTACTGGCTCTGTGTAAATTATACTTAAAAGATACTTTTTTACCGACATACAACCAAAAATTGTGATGTTGGACAAAAATTTACTTTGGAATCAAAGCTTGATAAGGTATCAAAATGCATTTCAAATCTATACTAATATTATTAATGCGAAAGTGTATATCTGTCTCCGCTGTACCGATTTTGCTGAAATTTTGGTATGTAGATACTTAAGTCCCGGGAAAGGACCAATAGGATACTTTTTATTCCGGAAAAATGCACGGTTTCCACGAATAAATGAATTTTGGCGTTGCGGGTATCATCTTGTTTATAATATTAAGGGGCCAGGTACCCTCGAAATTCTCATACATACGTAATACCAAAACTGGGTTATTTTTCAGCTTAAAATAGTAATTATCTACACAAAAATTTACTCCAAAATATATATATTTTAGTTTTTAAATATTTTGTAGTAAATTTACTATTTATTTATATTTTTTTGTGTTTTACTCTATTTTTTAGTGTTTTAATATTTAGTAGTAAATTTACTAAAAAAAATATACACAAAAAAAAATTGTGTTTAAATATTTTGAAGTAAATTTTTGTACAGGAACCTAGGTAATTACTATTTAAAGCTGAAAAATAACTCAAACGTGTTAAATATTTTCGTATGACAAAATGATTTTGGTATTACGTTTGTATGAGAATTTCGAGGGTAACCCGGGCTCAATAAAGGAGCATGATAAAAATATTTCGACTCGGTTCTGCCTAGCCTTACAATCCCTAAATATATTTTGGCCTATGGCCCAACGTATAAAACATGTCCGGAATGTCACGGCAGGTTTAACTTTTACTACGTCAATATGCTAATAGACACTTTCGATGGTGAAAGTGATTTTAGTGGCATCTCCTACCTGTTGTGGCGGCTGTTTATGTTCGGTGATACGTGTGAACGAGTCATGATCATCCATACTAATATTATAAATGCAAAAGTGTTTCTGTCTGTCTGTCTGTTACCTCTTCACGCCTAAGCCGCTGAACCGATTTTGCTGAAATTTGATATGAAGACACTTTGAGTTCCGGGAAATGACATAGGATACTTTTTATCCCGGAAAAATTTACGGTTCCCGCGCGATAAATGAATTTTGTTGCAACGGAGTTGCGGGCGTCATCTAGTCAATATAATATTATGATCATGAAAATAGAGCTTGAATTATACAAGGTGTGACAAAACTAAGTGATAATACTTTAGGGTATTATATGTCTACCAGGTACCTTATATTATGTATAGAGTTCGCTGTGAAAGTAGGAGCGCTGAAAGAGCACATTTTTAGTTATTTGTATGAGAAAGCGCCACCGTGTCATGAATTTGACCATACAAAAGATAAAAAAGTTACTCTTAAAGCGCTCCTGCTTTCACAGTGAACTCTATTTAAGGGACTCATACACACCCTTAAGTACTATCACTTGGATGTTTAAATCTTGTATTATCATGATATGCTGATCGTAATTTATATAAAATGTATGAAGAAAATATTGAGGATACTGTTACTATAGGTCAGCTATTCTCAAAGTGTGCTGTGAACCCTGAGGCTCCCCCAAGGTTCAGAAGGAATTCGGACAGAATTCAGCAATTTAAGAATAGTTTAAAGAGCTACTTCAAAGTTCAACCTAAGCTAGGAGCTACTTAATTTGAGCTAAATGTTGAGTGAAAATTCAAAATTTCAAGGGCCACTAAAAATTTAATGTATTACAAAAAAAACTATACGTACGTAACAAACTATTATTTAATTATTATAAGTCAGACAGTAATTACAAAATAAGTGTCTACTTATTTATCTAATGTCATATATTTTATGAGGCAAACCAGACCTCTATACGGTACAACCACTGAACTATAGAGTATATTAGCTAAAACTCTATTATGATAGAAACAATGGTGTCAAGCCTTCAAAGCGACCTGTGATTTTTGACTTTTGACAGTTACACAATGTTTTTAACTAAACGTTTAACGGTTTAACGCTTGACGAATTCCCGGTTAATTTAACCGGTAAAAAGTAAAAGCAAATAGCGTTGCGTAAGTTTTTACTCATCTGTGTTTTTGTGAATTTTTAAGCCAAGCTAAAAGGAAAATAATAACACGTCACAAATTTTGTAGCGTCCTAACTCCTAGTCGTTTTGCTTGCGTAAGAACCGTTCATTTTCCATCAAAATATTTTTCTATGTCCTTTTGCATGATCTAATCTATATTACATTTTGTACCAAATTCAGACAATATATATATATATATATATATATATATATATATATATATATATATATATATATAATTGGAATCTAAGAATCGGTTCCAACGATTTTCATGAAATTTAGTATATAGGGGGTTTCGGGGGCGATAAATCGATCTAGCTAGGAATCATTTTCATAAAATGTCATTTTGTGTGTTTTTTGAATTTTTTGAATACCGAGCGAAGCTCGGTCATATAGCTAGTTATACTTAAATGCGAAAGTGTATTTGTCAGTATGTTACCTGTTCATGCCCAAACCGCTGAACCGATTTCGCTGAAATTTGGCATGGGGATACTTTGAGTGAATGATACTTTATATCCTGAGGAAATGTACGGTTCCTGCAATATACGAATTTTGACGCAATGGAATTGCTAGGGGCATTTAATAAATAATAATAATAATATAATTTACAAATCGTATAGATATTAGTAACAAGAGCTGTATAGTTATACGTATATATGTATAATGTATATACATAACGCCTTTCTTTTACTGAACAAAAAGTTAAATATTAACTTTCCATAGTTAAATTTAACCGTGGGACAAGTTAACAATAAGTGGAAGCAATAATTACTGATCATGTAATATATCATGTAACTTACGACAAGTAACAGCTGTTTCTCTTAAAAGAGATGGATCTTGTATATATTTATGTATCCTTTCTTTTATCTCCATTAAATTTGGCATTTTAGGGGGTTTCGGGAGAGAGAAAATGATTAAACTCGTATTAGAAAGCTTTAAAGCAATATGCTCACGTGTTCTTTTGATTAAAATAAAAATGCATTTATTGTTTGTATATGTTATGAATTAATTGAATGGTTAAAACGTTAAATTTTAATTGGTAGCATTATAGAAGACTAGATGACGCCCGAAACTTCGTTGCGCCAAAATTCGTTTCTCGCGCGGGAACCGTACATTTTTCCGGGATAAAAACTATCCTATGTCCTTTCTCGGGACTCAAAGAATCTCCATGTCAAATTTCAGCAAAATCGGTTCAGTGGTTCCATCGTGAAGAGGTAACAGACAGACGGACAGACAGACAGAGAGACACACTTTCGCATTTATAATATTAGTATGGAAGTATGGATTTTTATTTTGTGCTATCTATACTTATTATAAAACAAAGTCGCTTTTTTCCCTCATGTCCCTTTGTTCCTTTTAATCTTTAAAACTACGCAACAGATTTTGATGATTCTTTCAGTGTTAGATAGCCCATTTATCGAGGAAGGTTATAGGCTATATTTTATTACGCTAAGACTAATAGGAGCAAAGAAATAGAGGAAAATGAGGAAAAAACGAGGAAAATTATTTGTAAGGGCTAACTTGAACGCGCTAATCTCAGGAACTACTGGTCCGATTTGAAAAACTCTTCCAGTGTTAGATAGCCCATTTATTGAGGAAGTTTATAGGCAATATTTTATCACGCTAAAACTAATAGGAGAATTTGGAAAAAACGGGGAAATTATTTGAAAGGGCTTATCTCGCGAACTACTGGAGCAATTTTTATGTTATTTGGCACAGATAAGAAGTAGACCACGTGAAGGATCATAGGCTATCCATTTTAATCATTTTTTCAGTGGCTATATATTTTATACCCGTGCGAGGCCGGGGCGGGTCGCTAGTAAACTACAAGGTGAAACTCGCTTAAAAAAGTAGAAAACTTAAATAAAAATAATAATAATTAAATACTTTAATTTAAAGGAATTTATAATTTACGATGGGGCAACCCAAGTTTTGGTTGCGACAGTTTTCTCGTTAGTATAACTTTCACCCAAAAGTTACGTCCTTTGATGTTTTCGAATCACATCCTGTCATAATATCCGGCTGCCAAAAGTGATTTTTTGGAATCACATTACTATTATAAATGTGAAAGTTCGTAATCAGAAAAACCAGAATAGAAGCAGACATAATAATAATGTCTCCCACACCGGTTTCAGTGACGGTGGCATGTTTCATTGAAATCAGGTCAGTTACGCAGGAGTATATAATGCCAAATTGTGTGCGCAGTACGCAAGAGCACTCTATTCCTTTAATTTATGTAGTAAGCCCTGTATTAAGTGGGCGACTAACCCAAAATTGTCGATTTTATAATTAATTTTTATACTTGAACATAAGCCCAAAATTGTTTCATTTTCTAAAATTACACACTACATTATATTTCCAAGAGTTCAATCTGAGCAAAAACACGATATCTTAAAATTTTCTCGATAGGAAAAAATCACAAAGATTCACCTAATTTTCACGAATTTTTCATTTATTGCCATAACCGTGCATTGAACTAAGTTAAAATTTCAAGATATTGTATAAAATTCTATCATTGAGAGATCGACCTAGCGGATTTTTAAAATGTTGTATATTTTTCGAGTTGTTGAGAAAAAACTAATTTGGCGATGAATCCGCGTCGTCCTTTTTCACCTGGCATATGAAAAAAGGGCGTGAGTGTGAAGAGAGAAGGACGATGTTTGATTTTTTGCATTAGTCGCCCTCTTAATAATCTAGAGCCTGCATTTTATTCATAAGACAGTGTTGTGTAGGATACAGTTTATACGTGGTTATAATTACTATTCATCCATTATACTTCCATACTAATATTATAAATGCGAAAGTGTGTCTGTTTGTTACCTCTTCACGCCCAAACCGCCGAACCGATTTTGCTGAAATTTGGCATGGAGAGACTTTTGAGTCCCGGGAAAGAACATAGGATACTTTTTGTTCCGGGAAAATATACGGTTCCCGCACGATAAACGAGTTTTGGCGCAACGGAGTTGCGGGCGTCATCTAGTATTATTATAATAATATTCAACAGGGTTGTTGATTGGATGATATTTTCACGTTAACCAATCAAACCTAGTGGATAGATAAACTACTGTCAAGCTTCAGGAAACTGACCATAAATTGTTAGGGCTAGAGATATTTGACCCACCAATTGCCCGTAAAAAACCACTGACTTCACATTCCCACCACTATGACTCTTGTGTCGCTAGGATCAACAGTAACCAATCACGAAAAGCTCTTTGATAATATGATCTCAGGGAGCCTGAGGGACATGCTAAAACTGTCTTGGGACTCGCAACGAAATTAATCTGAAGAAATGTTGGACAATTTCCCTCCCCAAGCTAAGCGGGCCACAGCCAAATTGTAATGGCATTATAATGGCCGAACCAGAGGGGGAAAAAATAAAATGACATTAATTTATAATGGCAAACTTTTGTAATGTGTAGGATCCAAGTGTTTATAGTGAGAACATCTAACAAGTTACTTAATATTTAGTATCAACTATTAGCCCCAATGTAATATGGATTCCAGTAACAATCATATTATCTTTTACGGTTTTCGTAACTCGGCTTATACAGTTACAAAAGGTTAAACTCATAACTTCAGTTAACTGGTCAAATTAAATTAACTTACAAGTAAGCATTAAGTTTAACAACCTAGTTGATTGAAATAAAGAGTTTACATAATACGTCCTTTGGAGTCCAAGATAATAATGTACTACAGTGAAAAAATTTTGGCGTGTGTTCTGAAATTTAACGCAGTATACATGGTGTAGCAAAACTAAGTGATAATACTTGTGTATGGGACCCCTATATTGAGTTCGTTGTGAAAGTAACAGCGCTGAAAGAGTAACTTTTTTCCACGAATATATGGAAAACTTCATGATGCGGAGACGCTTGCTCGTGCAAATCCCAAAAAAAATTGCCCATTCAGAGCTGCTACTTTCACAGTGAGCTCTATATATAAGGGACACATGGATACCCTAAAGTTTTCACTTAGTTTTGTTACACCCTGTATATTCAGTAACTTCTTAAAATTTAGTAACTTCGGTATAAAAATCATCTCTACTTTATTACTTCACAACATAAAGCAACTTATTGACTCCATATAGCCTATAAAAACAATCCGGAATGACCTTAAGTACGATAAATTACCATAAAGTCTAGGATCAATTTATCGTTAGAACATAATGAATGGCTATAAACTTCAGATCCATGAACCTACGACCTCTTACACATTGTAGCTATAGACAATGAAAGTGTATGCTTCTATACAATTAAAAGACGGCTAATCATTAGACTATTTATATTACTTTTGTGAGAAAGGATGTTAAGGCGAGGATAAACCCCAATTTGTTATTCCGTGACTCCCGGTTTACCTAGTTCCAATATAATAACGAAATGTAAAAAATATGAGATATAAAGCACAATATTTAAAATACTTTAAACCATAAACATTTTAATAAAACGTAATACTTTGGCTGTAATTAATTTACAAACTCACCTCCGACAAAAATCTATTTCATCGAAATATAAGTAATAACTAGGATAATTATACATTTTATTTGAATAAATTGTTAGTGAATCTATATTAAAATCTTCTGAACCGAACAATTTTGTTTCTTAATATTTATTTCTAAAGACATTAAAAAAAAACATGAAAAATAGAGAAGATCCGCCCCTAGTAGGTAACTACAGTTTTATGTGTAAGGGGAGCGCCCTATGAGAGATGAATTAAAAATGTTTACTTTCGGACTTCATTTATTCGTGTTTATTTTAGGTGTATACTACACAGGTATATTATATAGGTGCCGGCAGGGCGACAAGCCCTTACGGAATCTTATATGAGACTACTTAACTAAAGACTAAAAGGGGCACCTGACACGTATGTGCCAATGATGCACAATTGCACACACACACAACATAATTATTGCGTATGTGCATAACTGTACATGCTGCACGTTACATATGCTAAGCTAAAATGAATCTTATTGCGATGCGTTACATACGCTTGGTCTTTGGTTGTGTGCAAGGTTATCGTTTTGGATTGAGATTAATCCCTGCCTTAAGAAAAGGAACAGATTTTTTGAGCTGCCGTTAATATAATATTAAGGTTAGGGTTAGGTTACGTCTTGACAGAAAAATCTTTACACTTGTTAAAAATAAAACAGAGCTTTTTATTATAATAAGTAGGTAATGACTTATAAGTACTAATAAACTTATGAATATAATGACCCATTAACAAACTTTTTAAATTGATATTTAATTTGATGTGTCATAAAAATGTATAACATGTATACCAATTGATTAATTTTAAAAAAATTAACGAAGCTTGAGATTTTAAAAGACTATAATATCGTTCTAATCCTTCGATCGCCAAATCTTGGAAATTTTTTGTTATTGCGGCCTACTTGGGCCTTACGGGGCTTGATGGATGCTGTAGGTGCTACTAGCAGTACTCTACTTTAAAAGTCTTTTTTTTTATTTAATAAGGGGGCAAACGAGCAAACAGGTCACCTGATGGAAAGCAACTTCCGTCGCCCATGGACACTCGCAGTATCAGAAGAGCTGCAGGTGCGTTGCCGGCCTTTTAAGAGGGAATAGGGTAATAGGGGAGGGTAGGGATGGGAAGGGAAACACAGCGCAAGCGCTGTTTCACGCCGGTTTTCTGTGAGAACGTGGTATTTCTCCGGTTGAGCTGGCCCATTTGTGCCAAAGCATGGGTCTCCCACGTATTTAAACACGTCTCGCTTTGGCTAATAATTGTGTTAGAATGTACTATCAGAGAAGTTGATTCCTATGCAGATGGCGGATCTAAGTAATTTGGTCGCGTTACATCAAACCCAGCCGACCGATCACAGCTAACGTTGAATTGACATAAGCCGACCACATGACTAGGTCCGCCATCTGCATAGGAATCAACTTCCTTGATAGTACTAACTATGTTGACAGATGACGACTTTAAGGGTCAATTCAGACCGCAATGCGACGAGACGAGGCAAAAAGCGAAATCGATACTTTATGCCGCGCCGCGCTTCGCCTCGCCAGTCGCCTCGTCGCGTTACGTCGCCTCGTATGAGTCAATTTCTTCAATGATACATAAATCATAATATTATAATAAATTAATAATATTATATTGATTAAAATGAGTGCGAAACAACACAATATGTCGGGACAGCTAGTAGTTAATAGGTGAACGAGTAGCCTTGATATACATCATAACCTGGTAAAGGCTGGACTCTGGAGGTTGTCCGCAATATAGTCTACATTATAATATTATATCTGATTGTTTGTTGTTACGCGTTTAGCAATGTAACTAGGTAAATGATGAAGGAAAAGATGAGGTAAGTTTTGATTTTCTTCAGGTAAATTATTTTAATATCGAGTTTTTGATATGCAATGTATATAAGGGTCAGGCCACATCACTGCGTTGCGGCGTCGTATCGCAAACACAACATCGCACAGAAGTTAAATGCGATGTCGCATATTATATACGCACGTAAAATACGCAAAAGTTTCGCATAGTAGGTAGAGATAAACTACGATAACATGGCGCGCCCCTCCAAAATTCAAAACGTTTAAAGTGCGTTGTCAAAAGGTTTGAAGTGCGTTGTCTTGCGCGATAGGCTAGTTATGATTAGTTGACCAACAAATCTTGGTAATAAGGTAATAAGTGACATATTACGAGTACGGTTGATTGGTTGAATACTTACTACATACAAAGACTCTTTCATAATGATGTGACTACACACATTGAAACAGTACTATAGCACTTTTTACATACATCGGAAATTTGTCACGATGCGACGCCGCAACGCAGTGTTGTGGCCTGGCCCTTAGTATAATTTTATTATCGAGTATTATGAAGAGGTAAATTTTGATTTTTTTACTTATGAAAGCTCCGTAAATAATGATACGAGTTATCGCCATGGAGGTCGACGATGCCAGCATTTCCGTAGACGACGACGTCGCTAAAGCCCTAGGACATGGAAACAAAGCCAGACGTCCAGAAAGGAGATAGAAAAACCAACATCTAGCTAAGGAGTAGACGACCACTGGTATATTTAATACACAATATAATATTAGAGTTTGGGAAGTGACCTTTGGAATGAGTTGCGGCACTATTGACTACGTAGGTAAGGTTTCCGCGTGACATTTTAAACGCACGACATCGGTCATCGCATGTAACTTTTATTACTGTAATTATTGGCATATCAATTTTTCTTTATTGGTAATAGGCGCCGAAATTACTCGACCGATTGTTATGAATCAAGTTTTGCAAAGATATAGGTAGAGTGAAGGAATTCGGTATAAATGTGATCTGGTCTTCGATCAAATATTTTCTGGATATACATTATAGTACTTACAACATTTTGTTAGGATACTTATGGCCTGTTTCACCACTTCCTGATAAAGTGCCGGATAGGCTATCCACACAGATTCTCCTACTCTATCTATCAAACTAAGTGGTGGATAGACTATCCGGCACTTATCAGGAAGGGGTGAAACAGGCCCTTACAGTAATTATGTATACCTAAATGTTTTTTCTTTTCAAAAACATACATTGCTTATGTTACAGGTACCCGATTTTCTTGATAAATTATTTATTTCCACTGTTACATTTCTAATGCAGAAGACGATCAGTGCTCTACTTTGAATATGGCGACGTTACACTTTTCCCGCCCGTTTCTCTTTCTATCGATCAAATATTCGATTGATTTGCAAAATATTATTACTTAGTTCAAAAAAGTTAAAGAAAAAATATAATGTCAAGCAGACAACAACTGAAAAGTCAATGAAAATACTTCCGGTTTACATGGTTCACGTTTTCCTGAAAGCAACAACATCCAGTGCTATTAACTTTATAAGTTATTTTTTTGTGGTCAGCTTTGTGTGAAATAAATACCGATACAACCTCAATGTAAAGGCCTCGATACGTTAATTTGTATCAAGGCATTACAGCATATTCTATATAAAAATATTTCTTAACCATCCGCTCGTGTGTTCATATTTACAAGTGTTTTTGAATAAATTACTTAAATGTTAATTTGCATAATATTAGGTACCTATAACAATTAATTAGAACATAATAATAATTAAAAGTGTTACCTATTAAAACAGCCAGTAGAACCAATCCACGGAACAGACAACGCGCAGGCGTCATATTTAAAAAAAATCCAACACTTTCACTGAAAATTAACACTTTTCACTAATTAGTAACTTAAAAATAAAAAATTATTCAATCAAAATTTGAACTTCTCAAACATTTCGTTCACAACACAGTATGAAAAAGACATTTAGTTTTTTTTTTATCGTAAAATAGATCGCCAATTACTGTCAATTTTGCCGAGCGCTGCACGCCGTTCGAAAGTCAAACTTCAACTGCGACGGAGTGGCATGCAGTCCGCCAAGGCGGCCATTTTAAAAATATATTTAATTCGAATTTCGAACAAGCGCGGTGTTTACTTTTTAATTTGTCGCCGTCGGTGCAGTGCACTCAAACGGGTATTGGACAGCATTGAACTAACTACACGAGTAACACAAAATCGACCTCACGCACCGGTTACATATTTTCCCTCATTGATTACTCATTGATTTAATGCCCTTGATTCTTATATCTAGAGCAGAATATAATTCTACCACATCCTGTAATAACTAAGTTATAGTAATTATTTAGGCTGATGAGTAAGTTGTAAAATTGTGACATGAATAAATAAGACGTTCAATGTTTGTTAGAATTATGCGGCTAAAAGAAATAGGACGTGAAAGTTTTTTCAACTGTTATTCCGCGATCTATAAGAAAACAATACAAGGGATCTTCTCGAAATTTACTTTCTAGGACCTAGAACCTAGGTACACATAGGTACAGGTGTGTACCTATATTATGTACCCTGTACAGACTACAGAGTTCATTGTGAAAGTATCAAAGCTGAAGGAGTAAGTGGGCGTCCACAAATTACGTCAAATCGGACCAGTAGTTCCTGAGATTAGCGAGTTCAAGTTAGCCCTTTCACATAATTTTCCCCGTTTTTAGGGTTCCGTACCCAAAGGGTAAAACGGGACCCTATTACTAAGACTTCGTTGCCTGTCCGTCTGTCTGTCTTCAGGCTGTATCTCAAGAACCGCTGTAGCTTAAAGACTTCTGAAATTTTCACAGATTGTGTATATCTGTTGCCGCTATAACAACAAATACTGAAAACAAAATAAAATTAATATTTAAGGGGGGCTCCCATACAACAAACGTGATTTTTTCGGTCTATTTCGCTCTATATCAGTAATGGCAAGAGGTAGGCACTTGAATTTTTCACACATTCTTTTGTTATATGTGCACTTTAATATTTAATAATAATATTAAAATAAAATAAAAATTTAAGAGGGGCTCCCATACAAAAAACACAATTTTTTGCCTAATTTTGCTCTGTATCGGTACGGAACCCTTCGTGCGCGAGTCCGACTCGCACTTGGCCGATTTTTTTCCACATTTTCCTGTGTTTCTTCGCTCCTATTAGTATAAGCGTGATAAAATATAGCCTATAGCCTTCCTCGATAAATAGACTATCTAACACTGAACGAATCATCAAAATCCGTTGCGTAGTTTTAAAGATTAAAGGGAACAAAGGGACATGAGGGAAAAAGCGACTTTGTTTTATAATATTATATAGATACAGATATAGAATACACAGTTTCAAAAACATCAAAATTCTTCCGAATCAGCATTTGCATCTCGAATTGATTAAACTACTAAATTTCTTCACCGCTATCCAAACCTTTTACATTCTCATTACCTACCATTAAAATATTAACATTTTTATTGACCACTGCGCCACTGCTATAATATTTATAAATGGAAATATCTATCAAGGTGAAACTATTGAATACATAATAACATTCCGACAAAATTAACACATCCTTGCAGGATGATGGAAGTTGGAACTATCGTGATTATTGTTTTCTTAGAATTTACCCTTCGGCAAAGCCAGAAAGAAGTTCAGGTGCTCCTAATGTGCTACAAACTGGGCCCGTACCACGAAAAGGTTTTGAGACTCAAACAATCGTACGAGAATGTTGCGTCCTATAACTATAACAATCGTGAAATTACGTTGTTAGAGCAGGACGCGACATTCTCGTCTGATTATATTTTGAGTCTCAAAACGGTTTCGTGGTACGGGCCCAGTTTGTAGCACAATAAGATGCGACCCATTCTCAAGACGCGGTTCGGCTCTGTGATTGGTCCAAATTTTGACAGCCAACCAATCATAGAGCCTGAACCGTGTCTTGAGATCAAGATGCACCTTGAGTATTGACTATTTACACCGGCCTAGGAGCATTTAAAAACCTTACATTGTCGACAATCTGAAACTTAATAAAATTCATAATTCATTATTTTCATACTAGAATGTGCTGACTGCTGCTAACTATAGTTTTGACATTATTTTTCTAAGAAGAAAATGCTCACATTTTGGTACCTACCTCTAATAGTTCGTTCTATTTTTAACCGACTTCTAAAAGGGAGGAAATAATTTTTGATTTTTTAAATAGTTCGGCGAGCTTTTAGATTTGTCGCACAAGGTCTTTGAATTGGCTGACACAGTTTTAACTTTTAGCTAATGCCTTAGGTAAGTATTCCTAAACGAGGGATAATGCAAACCTTCAAGAACAAGGCAGGCACCCTGCAACTCTTTTGACGTTGTAAGTGTCCATGGGCGATGGAAGTGGCTTTCCATCAGGTGACCCGTTTGCTCGTTTGCCCCCTAATCTATATCTATACATATTATAAACAAAGTTGCTTTTTTTCCCTCATGTCTCTTTGTTCCCTTTAATCTTTAAAACTACGCAACGGATTTTGATGATTTTTTCAGTGTTAGATAGTCCATTTATCGAGGAAGGCTATAGGCTATATTTTATCACGCGACTAATAGGAACGAAGAAATAGAGGAAAATGTGGAAAAAACGGGGAAAATTATTCGAAAGGGTTAACTTGAACGCGCTAATCTCAGGAACTACTGGTCCGATTTGAAAAATTCTTTCAGTGATAGTCCATTTATTGAGGGAGGCTATCCATACTAATATTATAAATGCGAAAGTGTGTCTGTCTGTCTGTCCGTCTGTCTGTCTGTCTGTCTTTTACCTCTTCACGCTCAAACCGCTGAACCGATTTCGCTGAAATTTGGCATGGAGATACTTTGAGTCCCGAGAAAGAACATAGGATACTTTTTATTCCGAAAAAATGTACGGTTCCCGCGCGATAAACGACTTTTGGCGCAACGAAGTTGCGGGCGGCATCTAATAGGCTATATTTTATCAGTTATCACGCTAAGACTAATAGGAGAATGTGGAAAAAACGGAGGAAATTATTTGAAAGGGCTTGTCTCACGAACTGTTGGATTAATTTTTATTTTATTTGGCACAGATAAGAACACAGAACAATAAAAACAGATAAGAAGTAGACCGCGTGAAGGATCATAGGTTATCGGTTTTAATCATTTTTTTCAGTGGCTATATATTTCATACCCGTGCGACGCCGGGGCGGGTCGCTAGTTTATAAATAAAATAACCAATAATGTTTGCTCCTGATTTAATATTAATTGTGGCTTGACTCTCGAGGGCCCGGAAATAGCCTGCCTAATGGCTACGCAATACGCATTATAATATTATTATCATCTCCAAAATTATTCCAACTTGGTCTTCAACATTACAACAAAGTGACTCACGAAAGTAAACCACAAAATATGATGGACAAAATAAAAAGTGATACCCGTAATTACTCTGGGAGATCGGTGATGGTAAAGTTTTCCCAACCAGAAATAGATTTATGCAAATTATTTATACCTAGATCATTAGTGGCCGGATGTAAAAATTAGTCATAAATAATAATGGGTGTTATTTAATAAAATAGATATACTACGACATGATATAAAATTAAGTATAGGTGCGCTTAAAACAAAATTACGTAAGTATCTTATGGAATGCTGATAATAAATACAGACACCAAATTTTATGCATTGCATATTTGCGCAATCAAATATGCATATTATGCATATAATATTGGTTTAGTCTCATCGATAGTAACTAGCTAAAATAATAAGCTAATTGTAAGCTACATAATATAGATAAAAAATATATATACATACATATTATGTTACCGTTAGAATGCAGAATAAGTTGATGTGCACATTACCTAGGTAATCTGCATATTCCCTGTTACCATCCGTTAAGGTAAAATTTTTAAGTAAAAAAGCTTATATTGTTAATCTGCAGTCTAACTGGTCTACGCATATGAATATAATAGGAAGTATAGGTAGTTATAGTTGCATAATAATATTATGTATAATATTTAATATATCATACATAATATTATTATTATTATTATGTTTAATCTTTGTTAATGTTAGCTTTGTTGGTTGTAATATGTTGGTAAAAATCTTGTATGTTACACTAAAAAAAAAAAGTTTTGTACGTGTAAAATGAGCGCTTCTCGCCTTCAAACATCAAAGTTTGGCGAGATTATATTTTGTAACAACACATAAAATATTGTATTTTGTGAAATAAATAAATAAAAAAAGTAAAAAAATAAAAAATTAAACGGTTAGTAAAGTATTGGTATAATTGTGAGCAGAAATGTGTAATTGGTAAGCTAAAATTGATAGTCGGACAGCAACTTGTGTTCAGCAAATATTTATAAATTTGCTGAACACAAGTTGCTACTTATATATTCGGTATCTGTGGTAAGTAGGCCTTGTTAAGTACTTTCATTAATAAAATACTTACTGAAACGTTTTCTCTGTTGACCGAATGTATATTCTTGCTGACCAAGTAATTATTCTGCCGAGGGACTGATTATTTTGCAGATACATAATAAAACTTGCTGCCAGTTTATTATTTACAGAACACGAATTGCAGCCTGATTTTAATTATTGCTAACAAAATCTTTCTATGCTGACAAAATGATTTATTAGCGGCTATTTCTTGCAAACCAAATTTTTAAATGGCATACGCAATTAATTAAGTACTTCTCAATAATAATTACTCCAGTCATAATTATAATAATATTATATTTTTAAAGCTCATGATGGGAACTTTTTTGCTCACCAGTTCGCGCCACCGTTGACTTCTATCATAAAGGTACTTATTCTGGTTTTTTTTTGGTCCTCAAGTAGGTACTCGTATAGTAGCGCAATCTAAACTGTACAAATTATTGAAAATAAAATTTCATATAGATACCTACTAAGTAATAATTATTACTATAGCCAAGCTTTTTAGCAAAGGCACGGCCGTACCATACTTTTCTCGAAGCGGTTCGCGGCTATTTCACACCCCCTTTATCTTAGATGTTAACAAAGCTAGGGATTTAAAATTTCGGTCACTAGGAGCAAGTATTAAAACTAGCTTAACCTCCAAATTACATGAAATTTCAATAAATAGTTTAGGAGTTACGGATCGTCAAAGTTACTATATTTTGTCACTCACTGACATATAGATCATCAAAATTTTAAGGTACTTCTAGCAGACTTAGAACCTTGAAATTTGGTACTCGGATAGGTCTTTATTCACAATGAAAGGAAAAATTATGAAACCGGCCAAGTGCGAGTCGGACTGGCGTACATAGGGTTCCGTACCGTAAATTTGTATGGGAGCCCCCCTTAAATAATAAGTTTATTTAATTTTTATTATTAATTATTAAAGTTAACATACAAATTAGCGTTTTCTGAAATTTTCAAAAACCTTAGTGTTACCATTATGGATATAGAGCAAAAAAAGGGAAAAAATCGTGTTTGTTGTATGAGCCCCCCCTTTAATAATTTGTTTTATTTTGATTGGACTATTAGCTTTTATAACGACACCAGAAATACAAAATTTGTGAAAATCGCAACTATCTAGCTATTGCGGTTCTCGAGATCCAGCCTGGTGAGTGGTGACATACGGATGTACGACGGACAGACATCGAAGACTTATTAATAATAGGGCCCCGTTTTCAGACTTTGGGCAGGGAAACCTAAAAACTAAAATTGAAAAATAATATACTTAATAGGTAATTTAATATATAATAATTTATTAAATAAAATAATAGATTTTTATGTTTGTAACTTTGCATGAACAGTATGAGTTTCGACTGCATAATATTTGTTTGACGTACAAAAGGCTTTAAGTTAGTTATGAACTTAATGAAATGGTATTAATTAAATAAAAAATTATATTAACAACGTTAATAATGAAACAATAATTGAATTCCATTCAAATATAAATGTAATCACTAATCAGTACTGAGATATACACTCCTTACTTGCTCGATACAATTATTAGGGGAGTTTTAAGTTATCACATGAAATAAGGTGTGCTCCTTTCCTGCGAGGAACGTCAAAACGCTTACAACAGTGGCCAGTGTATTCAACGGTAAAGATAAAAATGACCACATTCAAGTATTAACTTAAGAGTCATTTGTATAATATGAATATAATAATCGACTCAGAACTCAGAAGTATTTACGTTACGTTGTCCACCTATAGAACTAACGAAGCCTCAAAGAAAAAATATAAAGGAGATAGGGAATGGGTGCTAAGCTAAGTACAGAAAAGTTATAACGTGTCCTGAAAAGAAAAGAAAAAAAAACCTTCAAAAAAGAAATGAAATCCCACCAAAACATGAAAATATGTAAAATCTCGGATGAAGAAGACTGCTTTTGATTAATTAATCTAATAAATGTTAATACTTAAGTCGGAATTTCCAGGAATTGCTATTGTATTCTATTGTTGTCGCGATCACCGGTGCTCGCGCGGGGCCTGAAGGATTAATCTAAGTTTTTCATGAAAACGAAGGCTGTGGTAGTACGTTAAGTGCCCTAAAAATGTGGATTTTTAAGAACTACCTGATTCCGCAAACTTCGTTTCGCTGACAAATTAATGGACCTGCAAAACATTCAGGCCTTCGTCAGTATTTTCTGTATTTACAACATATTTGGGAAAATTCATCTCTCCAGCGTATTTGGCAGATGTCGATAAGATCCATAGCAAGTTGTTCGACTTGGAAAATATAATATTTTCCATTACAAATTCGTGGTAGCCACCGCCGTTGTCGCGTCGGCGCCTTGTTTTAAGCTTTAATCAAACTGCCTAACTTCTAAAATATTTGCCCCATGGCAATAATTTAAAAGACAATTCTATTCTTTACAGAATCACAATTCATATTTTGATATTTATTTAGGTAAGAATAAATTGTTAATAAGCAAAAAAAGCCATGCTAGTAGGAGATGATTTGAAGTTAATTTTTAAATGAAGGAAATGGTTATTATTCGTTAACCACAAAAGATACATATATGCTGTCCTGGACTTTTTTGTAGATAATGATGAACACTATAAGTATTTGCAATATTATTTCAATAATAAAATCACGTTTTATTTGACAGAAGTCCATAAAAATGTTAAATTTTCTATAAATTGTTGTCATTTTTGTTGGTAATTTCTACATACGACATATTTTTAAATTAAAAGTTATCACTTAACAATGGCGTAAGTGCCACTTCCGACAAGCAATCATTCATTTTGTACAAGCAACAACGTCGGTTTTGGCACTTCCGACAAATCAGTATTACTCATACTCCGTTGAAAAGGTCAGACGTAACTTTTCTCATATTTATTCATAAAATACGGGATACTCCTAATAATACACTAAACGTAAGTAACTTATAGAGCACAACCCTGAAATTTCATGATTCTACTTGAAATTAGTAAAAAGTTATTCACAATTTAGACTTTGAATCGCTCTCCTGTAAAGTTGCTGTTTTTCACATCCGACATTGTTAATATCTAGTCATGGGCGATGTGATCTGAAAACTTTTTACGACAGAAGTATTGAATAGCTATGCAATATTTTGCTTGGCTCCTTTTACATATTTTCATGTTTTGGTGGGATAATTATTACTAAATATAATGTAAATGCAAAGATGTTCTTATCAAACTAGGTTACGCGAAAATAAATACCTACATATTATTATGCTTAAAAATAAGTTAACAAAATGTATCATGTATTATTTAACAATAATTTCATAATAATAAATCTTAATAATAATTATAATGAATTCGATTATAATATTGCTCGCGCATAACAATTTCTAGTCGAGAAATTAAATTTAAGTGTTGCGGATTGCTTGTTGAACGCCATCTATTATCTGTTAAGTTAACTACGTTCTTAATTATATGCCAGTAACCAATAGATGGCGCTGTGTGCCTTATGAACATGAATGCTCTCATTGTGCTCTCATTATTCACTCTCTATGGTACATAGAATATGATATTTTCGAAACATAATTTTTTATTTTCGTAAAATTACTTTTCTTTTGAACTGACGAGAAAGCATTAAGCAAATCAGCTGCTATAATCATAGAATTATAATATACGTTTATGGTTATAACTTATTAAGCAAGTTTATAATATAATATTATAAGAAGTAAGTTTAGTCTATGAATGTATATTTTATCTGTGAAATCAATGTGTCAAATACGCTACAGATAAAAATTCGTGTTTTTCGGTAGCTGTCAAATCATTTTTTCGAGAAAATATTTATATTTAAAATACCTTTCAACCTAAAATATAATATCAATTAATTTTTTAGTATTTATTTACTTTACATTCTAATGATAACATAATTTTTTACCGAGTGATGGTGCGATAAAGTGATTTAACAGTTTGAAAGTCGCCATTTTTAATGACATTGTTTGCCAATCATCGTCTGTACGTCGTTGGCAGTGAACGGAACGAAACGCTGTCTATAGATCGCGGTGCCCGTCTGGCTGAAAATAGTGAACCAAGTATGAGTTTTAGAAATATGTTCGAATAAAAAGTGTACAGTGAATAATTGTCATCGAGCAAGATGGTTGATGACGTGAAAGATATTACGGAAAAAGCTGAAAGCAAAGGTATAATGTGCATTTAAAATCAATATGTGCCGTATTTAGTGTGTTATGTGAACGAAATTGTCTAACCCTCTCGCGTCGTGGACCCACGTCGCTAGAACTCGCACCGATCAGCTTTCGAGAACGTCCAGTGGTCTCGATAAACCCATTGTTTTGTCTTCCATCTGCGTTTGGACGTCTTTTGACGTCGTGGTATGTTCTAAATTTAGCGAAATCGGCCTCACTCCGCATAGGAATGTCCTGTGAATAAGTTCCAACGGGTCTCCTGTCACTTGTAAAAGTTACGTTTGCGATCCCCAAGATTTTGAGCCTTTTTCGGTATGTTGAATTCGTTTACGTGTTTGTTGAAATGTAGGATGAGTTCTTGATGTGGTGTTTTGAGTCATAAGTTTTATCTTCGCTCTGACGTAAGTACGTGCATACATTTTCGCGAGTGCTAACAGTGCACAGGCCACAGGCTTTCTATCTTATCATGAAAACCTTGTATCATATTCCGTATTATGGTCTTCACGATAAGAAACAACCAAGCTGGCATATCTATAATAAAACAACTTTTGAAACCAAGTCTAAAATCTAGTTCATATTCATACATCATTCAAAGTTTTTCTGCCTTCGACAGACCTTTTATTTCAAGGAGCACTTTCATAGAAACGAGAAATAACTATGCTTCAAGTAGTTACAGATTGACAAAAAATTAAGTCCTCAGATAGGTTATTTAAACATAAAGCATAGGTTATTTAGTAATTTCAATAAGAACACAAAATGATGTCACCAGATAAAGTTATTGGTAATGTAAATAATGATGTCATGTACTTTGCAAACTATAAAACCAGTCTACATGTTGGCAACATTCTAAAAACCTGAAAATACTTTCACCATATTTAAATATGCATGAAAATATAACACTTTTCCAATCTTAATGCTCAAAAAGATAGAAAAGCTGTGTGGTTTAGAGAATAATAGTTTTATCATACTCCATATTATTATTTTTCAACCGATCAGTAATTATAAATTGTCAACAACAAACTTATATACTATTATAGTTTGTGCGTTATAAGATGATATGGGTGACAGTTCTCATATTCCTTGCTACGGATTTTTTTACAAGAAAACAAAAAAATCAAAAATATGTAATAAATTATATTCCATCTACAAAAACAAATGTTTCCTATAACTGTAAATGAATAAAAATGAAAAGTTGCTAAATGCTAACCTATTAATATAAAATTACAAATATTAACAGTGAAATAGGAGTATGAAATTATTGATACGAAAATATTTGAAAAATGTCAGATGCATGAAATGGAACTTTTGCCGATAGAGATTGACACTGTTGAATCGAAATCAAATTGATAAAAAGTGAGGCCATCTTAAATCGCTAGCGCCACTCTGAAACGTCAGTACGAAATAGATAATTTCGATTGCAATTCCTTTATGAACTGATTCGATATTTTTAAATTATCGTTAAAAATTTTGAGGTAACTATAATTGTTGTACCCTACTATAATTGTCAATTATAATGTGTCACCCATATCATCTTAAGGGGGGTATTACATTATCATTTATATTGGATCATTAATAGGATCATATATTATAGGATCCAATCAAAAATGATTATTTGATCAAATAATCATTTTTGATTGGATCCTATAATATATGATCCTATAAATGATCCAATATAAATGATAATGTAATACCCACCTAAAACGCACAAACTATAGTGACCAATTTAATTATTAAAAACAGTAATAAACAAGACTTTGAAGGTAAATTTGTGTAGGTAATTTATTTGTCTAGATAACTTTTAACTACTAATGTAATTATTGTTTTACTTTTATTACATAAAATTATGGATTTTTAATAAAAACAATTTTATATTTTTATTATAATATACAATTAAAAACAGACCTATGACCGAGGATTACATAAAATTTTGACGGTATTGGAATTTGCTCTGCATGAAATTGATGCTTGCTACATTTCATATTTGTTGTGTTACAAACTTATTATGTTCAGGAAAAGATTAATATGACTATAGAAAAGTCTTCTAGGAACTTATAGAAAAGAACAAACTTATAGAAAAGTCTTGAAGGGTTAAGTAATCCTTCAAGCCCCATAAGAGCACCAGTGATCACGACAATTATAGAATACAATAGCATTTCCAAGAATCCACGATTGAATGCTTAAATGTGCTTTGTTTGGTATAAAACATATAATCTTATCACAGACAGGTTTTTTACTTTATTGCTGCACCAAAATAAAGGTTGATAAAAAGTGATAGAATTGTGGGAGTGTAGAATTATTATTACTTTAATACTTGGGTAATATACCATTGAAGAAATTAACCCATCAATCCCCAAAAGGCACCACACAATTGTCTACCGCACAATTGAAAATCTATTGTGTCTGCGATTCCCACGATCAAGGTATTAAGTATTGGTAGATTTACCTACATATTTTTCGCATGGGGAAATGCTTCGCGCATCCATTTGGGGCCATTGGTGACATAGGCTGTGGTATGTGGGACTCTCTGGACATGGGATCTATCCATTAAACCCCACTCCCCAATTAGACAAAGTTCTATGCATGATTAACCCACCGTGGCTATCAGCGGTTGTCTGCATCTTGCAGACTCAACAGTATGCAGGGCAAACCCACACAGGCAGATTGATGTCCTATGAAATATCAAGTCAATGTTATTAATGACTTGTCATCTGGGTTTGACATTACCAGATCAAATTGCTGACTCATCTGCCTGTGGATCAATTTATCATGGTTTTTCATAATTATTTAATACTAGATGACGCCCGCAACTCCGTTGCGCCAAAATTCGTTTATCGCGTGGGAACCGTACATTTTTCCGGGATAAAAATTATCCTATGTCCCTTCCCGGGACTCAAAGTATCTCCATACTAAATTTCAACAAAATCGGTTTAGCGATTTTGGCTGAAGAGGTAATAGACAGACAGACAGACAGATAGACAGACAGACGGACAGACAGACATACAGACAGACAGACAGACAGACAGACAGACGGACAAACAGACAGACAGACACACTTTCGCATTTATAATATTAGTATGTATTGTCATATATCCTGAACATGATAATTGCTATGTCTATACTTTATGGTGTAACTAATAACTCATAAGTAATAACCACTGTCTTATCTTTTAATGTTTTGAAGAATATGATTACTACCATCGTCCATCTACATTGTAATTTCTACCTAAATGTTGATTTCTAAGCAATATTTAGAAAGTCATGAGCTAATGATTACCAAATTGAATTGTATTGTTATTGCAATTTGAATGCCAAATTGTTACATTGTTTATAATATTTGGCTTACTTCAAATAAATATTGGGTGCAATATGGTTGGGCAATATGATAGAATAGGTGCAATCAACTAGATGACGCTCGCAACTCCGTTCTGCCAAAATTCGTTCATCGCATGAGAACTGTACAATTTTCCCGAATAAAACCTATTTTATGTCCTTCCCGGGATGAAAAGTATCTCCATGTCAAATTTTAGCAAATTAGTGAAGAGGTAACAGACAGACAGACATACTTTCGCATTTATAAGTATGGATTCATTGTGTCATGCCTAGACTAAGCAACACATAAAAAAACTGTACATAATAATAGGCATGCCAATGTGCCCTATGCCATAATACCATTTGAATGCGCAATGGAGATTAAGTTCTTCCCAGTGGTCTATCATTATTTATCTGCACTTATTATCAAAATCGGTCTATTACTTTAGAGCCATACAAATTAACCCATCAATCCCCAAGTGGCAACCGGCTGCCCCATGACAGTTGAAAATATGTTGTGTCTGCGACGCCCACGATGGAGGTGCTACCAAACCAAACCAAACTATAATTCTTCATAATTATTACTTATTAGAAGAAAATAGACCTCGAATATTTATATATAATAGCTAACCTTCTGTATGTTTTTAAAACAAGGAAAGAAAATGAGACTCAAATATTTTTGTTTAAAAAATAGCTAACTTACATGTTTTTGAAACAATGTTTGAATCATAAAAATGTCGTTTATCACATACAACAAGATAATGTTCGTTTTCACAATAAACAAAGAATTTTCGTGAGAAATTTTCTTAGAGCTCTACAAATCTCATAATTGATGTTAACAATATTATAATAGAGAAAATATTTTAAGATAAACTTAGACTGATTTCGTTTAGAATTTTTTTTTAACTGTTTGTACTTTGCTTAAACTCCATAACTTTTATTGAAAATATTAAACGAAAAATATAATTTTGTTAGATTACATAGACGATTATCAAGGAAAACCTTAACATACTCAACTTTGTCAAAGTATAACAGACTCTATTAACTCAGTAATACACTGCAAATTCGCGTAACTTAGTCAATTTGCGTAGGCCTTTAGGTATTTCGGAAATATTATGTCATACGGATGGGGAAATGGTCGGTGTTGAATATTGATGTGAGCCCACGGATTACTGTCTGGGATGACTAACTCGTGTTTATGTGAGCCTAGTACCTAAAGGCCAACTAAAGGCCTGTATATTCACTTTGATTAGTGATAAGTGCAGGTGATTACTAATCAGGAGAATTGTGAACACTGGACAGCGACTGATTAGTGCAAGTCCTTTAATTTCTCCTAATCACTTATCACCTGTCTAATCACCTGCACTCGCACTAATCTAAAGGCCCTTAGATTTAGTGCTCGTAATGCTACAGTAGCTGGCGCCTGCTAGTGGATGCTGGAATGAACTGAGACGTGCTCAACACGACTGGAATGGTCACGTTAACTTACCTGCTCTTCATAAAAAAATCTACGTTGAAGAACCATTCAGTATTAAAATGCCGCTCCATAAAAATACTTTAGAGGTCTTGCATAAAACCGGCGTAAAGTGACACTTATTTTATCGTCATCGTGAGGCATGGTATCGGTAGCCTGGGGCCTGAATCTCAAGCCTCGAAGTTCGAATGTCGTGTGCGTGTTATATATCTTGTCTCACTCGCCCATGAGACGGCATGTGAGCATGCGATCGAGATAGCCTGCGATTGAATGATATTAATAAAGCGTCTTTAGAATAGGATCCCTGCAGACAGATTTTTCAGGTTTGAAAACGGCATTATACTACTTTTAGTTATTATAGGCGATCCATGGGCGATCCCTTAAGTCATTTTCTCGTCTCTTTAAAAGGCAAAATGCTGTGTTAGTTGTGCTTACTTATAGTTCAATCTCGGTGTAAAACAAGACAAGCGTTTAGCCAGTGGGAGTCCATATCAGCTATTTTAGGCTCAATCGTAAAAAATGTACAATGGCATCCAACATAGATATGCGACATTGTGAGAGCAAAAGAAAACCCAGAGGTGGCCGTGCATTAACCCGCGATATTTTTCCCCGTATATGTATTCTGTGCTGTAGTCTATATCTGTGTCAAAGTTCATCAAAATCGGTGAAGTACTTTTGCAAGAAAACAAATATTATGTCCGCTGTGATGAGTTTAACAACCCTACCAAAAGAGCCAAAAACACGTTCGACCATACACCTAACTAGGTGTTTTTACAGAATATGTTTTAGGCAGATCCATACTATAATATTAATAATTAATGTATGTATTATAAATGCGAAAGTGTGTCTGTCTGTTGCCTCTTCACGCCCAAACTGTTGATGCGATTTTGCTGAAATTTGGTATAGAGATACTTTGAGTCCCAGGAATGGACATAATATAATACCACAGACTTTTAATCCTGGAAAAATGTACGATTCCTTCGCGATAAACGAATTTGCGAACGAGTTGCGGCGTCATCTAGACTAGCACAGAATATATGATAGTACCTTATACTCGACTAGTACGTCTAACAGGTTGTTACTCGACTTTGAAGGTCGTCGAAACAGTTATTAAAGCTAAAATAACATCCAAGCACAGCTTCGGGAGAATGTCGCGGATACCTTTTATTAAGATATACATTTAGTTTCGTCCTAGGTGTCCTTAGACGTCCTAAGGGCGTTGTATTAGGGCGGAGCCTGGCGAGACGTAATATACAGCTATAACCCTAATATAGATAATAGCTGTATAAGGTGGAATACCTTTGTAAGTCATTTATATAATGAAGTGTTTTGATAACACTTACTGTAATAAGGTGCGCGTAAGGCACTTTTCTAGGAAAGTTTCTGATAAGAACTTAACTGATTGGGCCTGTTTCACCACTTTCTGATGAAGTGCCGAATAGGCTTTTCACAGCTTTTTTGACAGATTCTCCATACTTCATCTGTCAAGTTAATTAAGTGGTGGATAGCCTATTCGGTACTTATCAGAAAGTGGTGAAACAGGCCCTTAATCATTATTCATGAATCTGTTAATGCAGAGGTTCCCAAACTTTTTGTTCTCATATACCACTTTAAACATTTTGCTGGACCCGGTGGAATTATATATGGGTGATTCTACAAAAATTGGGTAACTTGCTGTCACCAGTCAATATTTATTAAATTAGATTATATTTTAAAGATTTTATACTTAATTTTAAAAGTATGTAATCTCCTTTAATTGGCCACTCAATTTCAGATACGTAATTTAATTAGAAATTGTATAAAATTAAAAGAGTATGCTCAAAACGTCAGTTCTTTGGCCTGTCACAAACCCAAAAACGTTCAATCAAGAGACTGTACATCAGATTTTACGATTAATTTCAGAAAACTCGATATATAATTACTGTCTTTAATGTACGTAATAATGAATGTTAGGACTTTTATAGTGTAAAAATATTTACAATGTATTTAGAAAAGAGAGGAAACTTTGTCATAGGTTTCATTCGTCAGTACTTTGTGTAACTTTCAAATGCGAAATTTTTCAACAAAAAACACGTATACGTGGTCAAATACCCATTAATTATGTTTAGTTGGTAATATTTTCAGCTAAGAACTGCAGTATTTCTTTGCCACTATTACAGTATGAGTGCTAGCTCGTCGGATATGACATAATCTTACGCAGGGCCAGTCAAAAACTCAGTACTGTGGGTAAGTCGTTAATTCTGCATAAATCTGAATTTTATTTTGATTTCTAAATTGTTTAATATGATTTTAAAAAATGTAATGTATTGATATTAGAAAATACGAAAAGAAACAATAACTTAAATGATAACCTTAAATTTATGTCGATACCATCAGTCTTTTGGCGTCAGTCCTTTGCCTTAAATCGTGCCAACGGACTGACATGTTACCAGAGTACTGACGTTTTTTTCTCATAATCACTTTTATCGCAACAAACAAGGTGAGTTAACTATTTGTTTTATTATTTTAGTGTAAAACACAAATGTCGCCTACCATAAAAGACAAATTTGACCTCGAAGGATAATAATATATTAAATGAGAAAACAGAAGCTGAAAAGACTTGCTTGCCGAGAATCAAACTACCCCTACAAAAAAGCTGCATTAGAAAAGAATATGATTTTCTTTTCTAATGCAGCTACAAAATGTACTAAAAAATAAGAAAGGGCAGAAAAAAAATGTTAGAGAACCTCAAAAGCAATGGTTAACTTGAAAAAAATTGGTCAAGTGCGAGTCAGACTCCAGCAAGAAGCCCTCGTGCCATAAAATGGCTATTTTCGAATGCAAGCCCCCTTTAAGTGTTTATTTTATTTTAATTTTACTATTAAAGAAGGAAAAAAATAGTATTTTGTGAAAATTTCAAATGCCGACCTTGTGCAATTATTGACATTGAGTTAAAAGGACAAAAAAGTATATCTTTTTGTATATGAGACCCCTAAAATAATTATTTTGTTATCATTTTATTATTTATTATTCAAGTAAGAACGAAATTGGGTACTTCCAGAGTATTTAAAATTACCTGGTTGCATTATTTGAGCAAAAATATCACGTTTCTAGTATGGGAGCCCCCTTAAGTATTTATTTTATTTAACATATTATTATATTATTTTTGTATTTTCGTAATAGCTGCAACACAACTATACGTTATTTATGAAAATAAAAATTATGTAGCCATCGCTATTATTGAGATATAGCCTAGTGACAGACAATAAATAGACAGATGGACGTACTGACAAACAGATGGACAAAAAGCGAAAACTTTAATTCTATTGTTGGTTGACTTTAATTATGAATGTATACTGTTTGGTAAAAGTACTTAAAAAAATACGTATTAAAATTGTTAAAACTATTATAGAGGTTGTGAATTTGTGATAGTGTTTTCCCCACATTTTTATAAAATATTTTCTGATATTTAACTTACTAAGAACTTGATACATAAAAATATTTGAAGTCCTATAATTTTAGTTTATAAGAGTTTAATAAATACCATAAATGGCATATATTTATAATAAGTTTGCATTAGCTATGAGTACTGTGTGACCCTCGTCAGTACTCTGGCAGTCAAATTCAGAAAAATCTAAATATTTTAAAAACTACTCAAAAAAGTGACTGGCCCGTTTTGCAACGATATATTCATTATAATACCTATCTTATAAACCAATACTTGTTTAAATTTACCATAAAAACTACAGTAAACAAAGTATCCCTAAAAGCTACCCAATTTTTGTAGAACCACCCATATTATATTATTATATTATATAATTTTTATAGACCCCCGTTAACGACTCGTGGACCCCCATTTTTCTTCCACGCAAGCGTAGACCCCTGTCGGGATTCCGTGGACCCCTGGGGATCCACCTGGACCACTTTGGGAATCAATGCGTTAGTGAATGATGCTTCTAGCCAGTCTTCAGTTTCGTGTCCTTGTGATTCCACAAGGATTTTGACACTCAGTCAAAAGTGTTTAGAAGTAAACAATACTCATGAAATTAACATGGTCCACTTCATGAGAATCAAGCCAGTTTTGGTTTCATCAGAAATTGTAGAGAATTCGTAACTAAAGCTGCAGAACAGATTAAATTACTGGAAAAAGCTTTACTTTTCGTTGAAAGACAGTTTTTTCTCTGGTGAAACGTCATCAGCCGGCCTAAGATGCGCAAACGAGAAAATCTCGAGATATCTCACTCTCGTGTGTAGTTATATTGTCGATAACGACATAATGTCAAAATCATTTTTTGACATTATGTCGATAGATTTTGACGACAGATCTACACGTGAGAAAATTTATGTCATGTTAGGGTCAATAGAGATGAAGAGAAACGCCATCAAACATCGAGAAAACGTGTAGACAAAATTTTCTCGTTGGCGTATGCTAGAGGGGCTGGTTACAGAAGTTTAAACGTATCTCAAGAGTCATTATTATTGAATGTGATAAATTGCGCACACGTTTGAAGTTCATGCAGGATTAGTTTATCATGCAATATGATATGGATTATTGCAGATTATAATAATGTTGATGTGATGTCATCGTTCTAGAAAAGAGGACTGTTTTTGGTCAGAATTGTGTTCAACTTTATTGTCAATCAAAGAGTTATTGAAGCAAACGGGAAATTTGTGAAACATTTATAATTTTGATTATGGAAAATTGCTGTTTCAAATGGTTTTAGAACTGCGGTTTAGATTCCCACAAGGCACAGCGGGGCTAAAATGGTCGCTTTGTTGAATCTTTTGTTTGTTTACTTATGTAACCTAAATTTTTTGAGACAGGTCGTTAAAAAGACCAATTTAAGTTTTTTGTTTATCACGTATGATTACTTTTCTAATTCAAATAAGAAAATGACTATGAATGAGTATACTTCTTGTATCAGACTTATTTTATTTCACTGTTACTACAGATATGTTTTTTTCATTAATTTCTATTATGATAGTGCAAGTATATATTTTAGTGCCGAATGTTCAGCATTTTAACCGAAATTCGGCCGAATGACGAAGTTCGGTTCAAGCTGCCGAAGTTCGATTAAACCGAATGTAAAACGAATTTCGGCCCACCCCTACTCCAAACCTTTCAGCAAAATCGGTTCAGCGGTTTGGGCGTGAAGACTGAAGAGGTTTCAGATAAACATCTGTCGCATTTAAAATTTGATTAAATTCATACCAAAACGCTTACCTTTTCCAACGAAGACTATAAATTTTGCCAAAATGTTTGGCAGGTGGGTCGTTATCCTTGAGCTCTATATTCGTAAATGTTTTGGATAATTTCTTACTTGCTTCTTGGTGCGTTAGATATGTAAATTAATATTTGCATCGTCATTTATGTGATAAAGACCTAGACGTGGTGGAGCGTCCATAGATATTATTTTTGTTATTAAAAACCGGCCAAGTGCGAGTTGGACTCGCCCATGAAGGGTTCCGCAGCAGCAATAAGAATTGTTTCTATGAAATTATAAGGTTTTTGATTTATTTTAATATTTAATTTTTGATATAATGAAAGTTAAATTAAGGTTTATCATTTATGACGTATAAAAAAAACTACTGGCTAGATCTCGTTCAAACCAATTTTCGTTGGTAGTTTTTATAGTAATGTACATCATATATTTTTTTTAGAATTATCATGCCCCTACTTTAGAAGTTAGAGGGGGGGGGGACACACATTTTGCCACTTTGGAAGAGTCTCTCTCGCAAACTATTCAGGTAAGAAAAAAATGATATTAGAAACCTCAATATGATTTTTGAAGACCTATCCATAGATACCCCACACGCATAGGCCAGATGAAAATTTTTTTTTTTTGTTTCAGTTGTTTTTTTCCATTTTTCCATTTTTGTATCAAAATCTTAATGCGGTTCACAGACTACATCTACTTACCAAGTTTCAATAGTATAGCTCTGATAGTTTCGGAGAAAAGTGGCTGTGACATACGGACGGACAGACAGACAGACAGACAGACATGACGAATCTATAAGGGTTTTTATTATTATTTATTTATTATTTTTGCCATTTTGGCTACGGAACCCTAAAAATCTATGCAAATCGTGTATTATAAACCCAAATTACGTTTAAAAGTAGGCGTAAATATTCATCTTGTTTCCACGCGGTATTTCCCCATTGCATTGTCGATGGCCATACTTCCTATCTCATCAAATCTATTCCAAGTATCTAGATCAAAACTAGATACTTCTCTAATAATGGATTAGAAATGTCCAAACCAGCATTTTCACATTTTTTTTGCATCAAAACGTTTATCCGGCCAGGCATAAAAAGTCTAGATTCAAGTGATTCAAACCAATGCCTAGTTTCTCCGCTTTTTGTGGCATTGGCAGTAGCCAATAAATGGGAAATGTCACAGATACGGAAACAATGAACATGCCAAGAGCAGGGTTGTCGCAAGTTCTAAGACGATAACGGTAATGGGCAAACAAATTCTGCCACTAGAATATTAGGAGTCATAATAACGTTATTACGACTCTTTCCAGAGACGAATTGGTCTTGAAAGTTTCAAGGTCATTTAAACCGCCTTATGCCTGCCATACATGCTACGGTCTATCCGAGAGGTCCGCCTCTACAGGTATGCCTGCGCAGGTAGACCGAAATGTGTGTGGGAATAGACCTGTAAAGTTTTTTGAGCCTGCGCAGGCGACCGGCGCAATTAATACCCAATAACTGCACATGTGACCTCTCCGGTAGACCGCAATTACGTGTATGGCAGACATTACATGACGGTATTAAAAAACCTATTAGGACCAAAGTATTTTAATGTGCTAAGCAGTCTAAGCACTACGATATCCCGTGTCTTATTGCAGATAATTTAAATAGAAATAGACCTAGATATCCAGACGGTGCAGGCATATTTAGTCTAACAAAACCATGTTACCAAGCTCACATAAGTCGTCTGGACTATTTAGTATTCAAATAGTGCGTTAGAAATAGATATTATAATTGCAAATGTTCGAACCCTTATCAAATTACCTTTCATTACGTCTGCACTCTGCACTCCTAGTAAAGAAGCTGGAATAATTGGCGTTATGCCTTGATTTGCTTGGTTGCTTGATTTGAGTGGCAGTCTTCCACAGTGCGTTTTTCGCGTAACTTTCTGCCGCGCACTGTAAAACTCTGGAACGAACTATCACCAGCAGTATTTCTAGACCTATACGACCTGCAAACCTTCAAGAAAAGAGCGTATTCCCTCTTAAAAGGCCGACAACGCACCTGCAGCTCTTCTGATGTTGCGAGTGTCCATGGGCGACGGTAGTTGCTTACCATCAGGTGACACGTTTGCTCGTTTGCCCCCTTATTTAATAAAAAATATATATTAGCCCGCACTAATTAGACACAACAAAATCTGTGAGTTGAAAATTGGTAGAGACGTTAAATACACCATCACAAATAAAACCTCAAAATCCTCGTCCTAAAATTTTTATTCAAGGTCAAAGGTATGAAAATGAGGGTTTTCCCGTTTTATAAATATGTCTAAGAAACGATTTTCGATGCATGTTAGCCTCAGTTGTCCTTGGACCTTGCTGAACTGAACTGTCTCGCCAGTCTCTACAATAATTCAAAATACTTGTTGACACTCACTCGGTTACAGCACTGTCTCGGCTGAATAACATTTCACTGTCTCGCCACTACTGTGTAGGCGCCAGTTCCAGGCAGAATGTTTTTCATTCCATATACGCTGTCATACCCTAGATTTGAGTAATGAATTGCCTTAAGCCACGCTCTACTTTGCGAGCCTATCAGAAACACTTGACATAGTGTACACTAAACGCCCTCATGCGCTAAGTGCAAATACTGTGACATTCCTACTTTTTAAAGAGGGGAGCATTTTCTAGACGAAAGTCTTTATGTAGCTGGTAAGGGGTACCTTTTACTAAAATAATGACATCTTTTCAGGACATTTCATCTACGCAATTTTTACTTCATAGGTTGCTAATTAAAAAAAAAAAAAAAAACACTTTTTAGAAGCGTTTTTGGTAACATAGGATATGCGTTGACGGTTACTCCATTCAACCAAATGTCCAGTAAACACTATAAAAACCTATGCAGCCCGTTTGTGTTCTAAACGGCTGTTCCTCCAATACTTCTACATGCACCAATGACACTAAAGGGATTTTTTTTTATAAAATTAGGGAGCAAACAAGCAAACGGTTCACATGATTGAAAGCAACTACCGACACCCATGGTCACTCGCAACATCAGAGTTGCAGATGCTTTGTCGGCATTTTGATATTATTGTGATGATAATGATGGTGACAACTGTTCTCCATTACCGCACTTATTCATTTTCTCATTAGAGCAGTGCTCTTGCAGTTACAGAGACCCTACTTTGTCTAGGACTCCACACGATGTAACTATATTTCTGTTGTCTGCTTACTTTGTAGCGAAAACTAAAAATGCATACCTCACTGTTCCGCTAAAGGTGTAATTAAAAAACGGTCAAGTGCGAGACGTTGTTTTTGACTTTTAGAGGCTATTGAATATTGTGTAAAAACTTTCAACCGAAATTACGTGAACTAGGCTGATTTTGATAAATTTTAAATAGGTAGATACTAGATATGTGGAGTGCGCACCATGTGGAAGGGCAAAGGCGATTTTCATATGAATTTATTGGCATCATAGTCTGGAAGACTACTTTTCAGTGCAAATGTTCAAGAACTGTTACACTCTTGGTAGCTTATAAAATCCAATAACTAATCTACTCCATATAAACTCTACAATGTTAACCGCATTTTCCACGATTTCATTAAAAATTCCAAATCATCGTTAGGTAATAAAGAGTTGACCCAGATCCTACGCGTTTCCTTATACGACGCGAAGGTCGCGCTAACATTGGACCACGCCTACTGTGTAGTTCTAACTATGTAGGATTTGACTAACACGACTGAGTGCCTGATAAATTATAGGTAGATATCTAATTCCGCACAAGTACAAGAGGACGTTCCTTCAGAATTCAGATTAGGCCCGAAATTCACGGCCGCACATGTACTATCGGAGAAGTTGACTCCTAGGCAGATGGGGGACCTACGTAGCAGTACGTAGTTTGGTCGCGTTACGTCAAACCCAGCCGACAGATCACAATATAATTGACATTACCCGACCAAATGACGTTGGTCTGTCAACTGCATAGTAATCAATTTCCTCGATGGTACAAACAAGTTCTTGTTCTACCGAAGCATCGATCGACGGATGTTAGGCCAGAAATCTCAGCTGAAGCCAAAGGCTCGCCGAAGGTACGTTTCCTGGAAAACAAAATTTTCAATTAGTAGTCGATCTAGGGTAGAATCTTTGAGCGAAGGACCTATAAATTGGGCTAAGCTACGGCCTAAGCTAAACCGTAGGTTTGGTTGATAACCCATTAATCGACTACTGTTCTTGAAAAACTATCCTAGTTCTCCTTCCAAAACTTCATTTAACGCTCTAGTAGCCATCTTTATCAATGTTCGTGTGGTAGGCGTAACCCAAATCACTAAGGGCTCCCGCACACGGGCCACAACCACAAAACGCCGCCACCGGCATATTTCCTATAGTTTTCATACATTTTATATGGACTCGCCGCACACGGTGGACGCCCCACACGCTACAATCGTCCAATCGTCTTGCTTCTTGTGAGTTGTGGCTGTCGCGTGTGGCCCGTGTGCGGCGACACTAAACGAGCGGCGAGCATGTCAGCGAAAGTGATCATCGCCCGTCATCACAAATCAATTGTGCACGCGAGGCCTAATGATCATGACGCTAATGATTTTTGGACAAAGCAAGCCAAATTACTGCAGCATGCTTATTGCTTGACCATGAGAGACACAGAATAAAATGGTTCTACCAGTAATTTCAATTTCAGCAAACAAGACCGATAGTTGGGGAGGGGAAGAGGGGATTTCTGGAGTAACTCGAGCGTGTCAGATTAAGCTTGTATAGGCTTCCGACATGTGTCTAGCTGTTATCATGGTATAGATATCAGATTTCTCACGTGGTGGGTTAAATTTTTTTTTAAATATTGAAATGTCATCGGATCTGTCAGATTAAGATATGTATGTATGTTTAGAATAAAGCCCAAAGAAGCTTCCATATAAAGCACTGACGATTCAAAGGTTAGGTAAGCCTGTATATAAAGCTTCATATTTTCCTAATTAAGCTTCGCAGATATTTTATTTTGCACTTAACTAAACGTTTTAGTCCTTGTTGTCTAAAATATATTTATAATTTACCTAAATAAGCAATTCTCTGGATATATTTTCTTTTTCAAAACTTTAAAATGGCTGCAGTTTCTGAACCCACCGCTAAAATAAAAAAAAAACGCTCTTATTATTTTTTTATAAGTTTTACCTAATGTAAAAAACCTACTAGGTCTCCATGACGCTCGAGTGACTACAAAAATAGCACCCTCTCCTCCTCTGCTAGAAGTAAAAATGCGAAAGAATGGAAACACTCACAAATGGTTTAAAACTAACAAATTTCCTTTTTCAATTTGTCTAATTCTTAGAAGAAACAATTAACTCTATCATCATTCATCTTGCCATGGTTGCCATTCTATTGTGGCAGTTTAATTGGTTGTTTAGCGAAGTGCATGAAAGAGCCCAAAGTCTAAAGGGATGTGAAAGGTCGAGGGATGCGTTCTAAACTCTGATTTCTGTTTCTGTGTGATAGCTTTCCCTTGACATCGAGTGACCTTTTAAATCGTAGATGTATTCTCTAAATCATACGCAAGGAATAGCATCGTTTCTAGAGTCATTTCCGAAAGTCGTTTGCAAAACCCAAGGGCCAACACAGTGCATCGGTAAATGTTTAATCCATTACCCAGATAATTTTTCTGGACTTCCGCCTAGGTATAAACCCATTTTTGTGAAAATACATGAAGATGCAGGTAGATATTATGCCTGCGTCTTTATGGCTGCTTATAAGAAATATCTGAAAAGCAAGGAGTGGTTAGCAGCAAGGTTCTTCAAGTAGTCTTCTGAGCTGTTAATGAACCAATAACAAACGGACTGAATGACTCAATGGGCACGTAACGTCATGTATTTTGAACTTTAAACACATCGTCCATAAGGCTGATGTTCCTTTACATGATTTCGAGGAATGCCGATGTCGAAAAGTAAATATTGCACATGAATCAATTAGAAATTCAAAACATCTGAGTAGGTAGTGTGGAATGACCTTACCTGCAGTTGTGATATATCCTACACAGATTTTAATCTAACTTTATATTTCTATTATCTATGATTAAATTGTTCACTAAATGTTGCTAGCAACTTCGTTGCGATAAAGTTGATCGAGCGTTAGCTCTACATTTTCTGAAACAAAAACTGTTATAATTCCTATTGTCCTCTTCCGCTACCTACCGCAATAATGTTTGTAACCTATTTGATTCCTGACCCATTAGTCCATTATGCCCGGGACACACGAGGCTAGTTTTTCAAGCTAGGATAGCAAGCTAGTGTTAGTAAGCTAGCAAGCTAGTGCTTCTGGCTTCGTGTGGAAAAAACTATCTTCATTTGTAGCATGCTCCAAGGTAGGTCAGCAAGCCAGGACAGTTTGATAAAAAAACTAGCTTGCTATCCTGGCTTGAAAAACTAGCCTCGTGTGTCCCGGGCATTACAGGAACTCAAAGAATTGAAAGTTATGAGGTATATTTATTTTCGTCTTATTAGTAGTCGTAAGATTGACACAGGATACTAAAGTCACAGAATATATATTAGTTGTACCAACTTAAGTCAGAAAAACAACAGTCAACTTTAAAAAATGATTTTTTTCCAGAGGCACTAGACCGCGCGCGCCTGGCCCGCGAGCGGCGGGAGGCAGAACAGAGAAAGAGGTTAGACGAGCTACGAGCACATGCGGCCGCGGCGCAGGCGCAGAGGGAGAAGAGAGACGAGGAGCGACGGAGACGGCAGGCGGAGCAGCGGGCGAAGGATGATGATAGGCGGATACAGGTACTAGGAGAACATAGAATAGAATAAGAACATACTAGAGTAACACATACTAGTCTCAGACGTATTGACCTGCTCATCCCGCAGGACTAGGCCTTCATGCGAGAATGCCGTAAGTAATAGAAGTCAATGACTAGGAGCTCATAAGGCGAAGGTTAGATTAGTCAGAGATTTAAAGAAACTTTTGGCCGTTCAAGGAGATATTTCCATTGTAGAGAAGTTTTGGATTGCCTAGAGGGTATGCCAAGATTGAAAGAATATAATTTGTAAAAGACTTAAGACACGTGGAAGTTGACTTGTCGCCTGCTTCCATAGAGTTTTCTCAGAAAACCTTATAACCTTATACCAAAGGAACTTAATCAGAATTTGACTGTTTACAGCAGTTTCTTCCATTAATTTGGGTCATTCTAATAAGTACATAATATTGTTTTTGCAATAAGCATTAGTACCGGAGATACGGATTTAGGAATTTTTATGCTTAACTTGGCGAAACCGGTAAAAGGGTACAATGCTCAAAAACAAAGGGTGATCAGCGGCTTGATAATGATCTAAAAGCGTTCGCTTGTATCTGCACTGCAGTCAGACAGCAACAGGGTTGACACTTTCGAGTTTCTTGTCCGGAAAAACCAACATTATGTTTAAAAAATCCTTAACAATTGGTATAATATATCTTCTAATGATATTTAGGACATGGAAGAACAGAAAGCCTCGAATAAGTTTCTAAATTTTTTGTTTTACATACTCTACATAAATATGCGCTCATTTTTCTGTGAACTCTCACACTATCTAAGTATATTATAGTATGCAGTATGCTTGATTATTTTCAATATGTTTGTGTTCATCAGTTTCTGTTACTATTCGGCTTTTTCTAAATAACATCAACAACACAAAACGACCTAATTCCGCAGATTACGGAATTTTCGGACTCCATAATTTCGGTCTATTGTTTACAATTCCGGACTTGTGACAGCCCTGCGTATACGCAAGTAACTAGACAATTTACTTTCTCCACTCCAGTAAATAACGATTACCATTTACCGCGATGGTGAAAATTGGAAAGCAAAAATATATTGGTCATAGTTGATTATTAAATTAGCCTGATTATACGACAGGTGACAGTGTTTACTGTTTACGGGATAAGGTAATGGAATTAAACGCAAAGATCATAGTGTTTTCGGGATACGGAATACGGGTTACGACTTACGTGTAACTAATCACCAAAACTTCGCATTTGCAGAGTACGGGATTCCGTGATTAAACGCCAAGATGAAAATTTTTACGGACTAGGAATACTTTTCAGAGTAACGTGTAAATTAACGAAGTTGCTAGCAACTTCTAGTCGAAAAATATAGCCGGTTTAGCAAGTCCTAGGCAGGTAGGCAGGTGATTAAGCTAGTATTCTTGGCTAGTAGGTAACGTACACCATAAGGCCGTTATCCACCGTCGACGTCACCGGGACGTCATCGACAAAAATTCAAATAAAATGCCATTTTGTGACCTTCTTTTTTACATGGGGAAATGATTTGTGCATCCCGGCGAATGGGGACATCGGCCGGGGTATGTCGGACTCCCCGTAGGATCTACCCACTAAAACCCCATGGTGCTCCACTCCCCGCTTAGGCATAATTCCGGGTGCGATCAACCCATATAGGTACTATTTACTTTATAAATTCAAAACTGTTACTCCAAAATTAAAAAAAAAATAAAGATCTAAATTCAAAAATTTGAAATGGACTATTTTTGAATTTTATTGTTCCAAAATAACTTCGAGGGCACATTCACAATTTCCATTTCCTGTATTAAAGTAAAACAGCTGTTGTGAATAACCCCATTCGATATGTTTTTAACTTTCTTATTATGGCTTGTATTATCAGTAGTAATACAGAACGTTATCATTTGATAAGCTGATAGCAGCGCACTGATAACGATTGTTTTTCTTTGTTCACCTTTTATTTATATTATGTAGCACTGTAAAAAATATTAGATACCTACTCTGCAACTCCGTTGCGCTAAAATTGATTTATCGGAATAAAAAATATCCTGTGTCCTTTCTCGGTACTCAAAGTATCTCCATACTGAATTTCAGCTAAATTAGTTCAGTGGTTTGGGCGTGAAGAGTTAATAGACAGAGACACTTTTGCATTTCTAATATTCCAAGCCTCCAAAATCTCGCAAAGTTCGACAGTGTTTCCAACGGAAACCATACATTTTCCTGTCCTAATCTGCGGTCTAATGTATTAATCTATATCAAACATCAAATCGGTATTGTAGTATTGAAGCGTTCAATGCAAATAAACAAACATAATATCATCCTCATAAAATTAAAATTAGAGAAAAACGCCTGCACCTCAAAAATGATGAAAATGATTAAGGCTAGGGCTGTAGTTAACTCTCTCGTTGGTAGAGTTTTGGTGGGTTGATCGTGCCCGGAACTATGTCTAAGTGAGAGTACCATGGGGTTTAGTTTTACAGTGCGCGGCAGAAAGTTACGCGAGAAACGCACTGTGGAAGACTGCCATTCATCAAGGTGATGAGGATGGTATGTTTTTCGCGTGGGACGATGGCGAAAAGTTGCAAGTGGTATGATTCCGAACAATTCCTCAGAGTACTTCCCGTGATACAACCGATAGAGGATGCAGAGTGAAGCTACATCTCGGCGTAATTCCAAGGGGTCCAAGCTGTTTGAAACACTATGGCAGTCAACAATTCGAGCGGCCCTTCGTTGGATACGATCCAGAGGGAGCAGTTGGTATTTTGGCGCCCCTGCCCAGAGATGAGAACAATATTCCATATGAGGCCGAACCTGCGCCTTGTAAAGTTGTAGGCGTTGGTCCGGAGTCCGGACTGAAGTACTGTATCGCTCTGTTAAGAACACCAAGCTTCTTCGAGGCTAATTTGGCCGGCTGATGTCCCCAATCCGCCGGGAATGCATAAAGCATTTCCCCATTTAAAAAAAGATTGCTCTCTTTCTCTTACTTTGACAAAGAAGACCATAACTTATAGGATTTCTTTATAATCCGCACAGAAACTCTTTCATTATACATTCTGGAATTAATTGTACGTGACTGTACATAATATATCAGCTCATTACATAGATACGGGTACAGTTCCGTACGAAATACGGTAATGTTCCAATTAGTTAAATATGGCGCTCGGTTCGTTGACTTGAGTTTTGAATTGAGATTATCATAAAATATTATAGTTCTTACTAGATGACGCCCGCAACTCTTTCGCGTCAAAATTCGTTTATCGCCCGGGAACAATAAAATTTTCCGGTATAAAAAGTATCCTTCCTAGTTTTTATAAAAGTATTTATAAAAAGTCCTTTCCCGGGACTCAAAGTATCTCCATACCAAATTTTTGCAAAATCGGTTCAGCGGTTTGGACGTGAAGAGGTAACAAACAGACAGGCACACTTTCGAATTTATAATATTAGTATGGATATGAATGCAAAATGTTGTACTTAAATATTAATTTGTAAATTGTAACAGCCCCTGATTCAAACATTTTAAGTAAATCAAACTCAAATCACTCAAAAACAGCAGGCTGGTTATAATTCACTTCCAATTCCGGGAAAGGTCATGGAATTGTTTTTATTGCGCCAAAATGTACGGTTCCGACGAGATACACGACTGCAGTCTGCAGCGCAACTAGTTGCTGGCAACTGACAAGCTACTGCTGACTACTGTGTAAGCTGGTCTGTATGTCTATTTGTTATAATATCTTCATGTCTACCGATGAACCATTTTAATGAAAGGAATTTAGTCCCGCGAATTTTTTTTTTTACGTCAAAACGTACGGTTACACCACTTCATGATAAAGTGCCGGATAGGATCTCGACAACTTTTTTGACAGATTCTTCATACTCTATTTGTCAAGTTAAGTGATGGATAGCCTATACGGCACTTATCAGGAAGTGGTGAAACAGGCCCTTGGTGAAGTAAGTCAAGGCAAACTTTAAGAAACTCCTAACTCCTAAGTGAATTTAACACAAAACAGCGAAACTCCTAACTAGTTTGGATGTACTCGACCCAGCTCTGACCTCAACTCCCTTAGAACCAGAAATATTAAACACTTGATACACGGCCTGAGGTTTAATCATTGGATTTATTGGAATTGCGGAGGAAAAACGCTTTTTCCGGCTTTTCTTACTGAGCAGATGCAAAATTTGATATATTCTGAGGTTATCCACCTTACTAAGGCCTGCATTACACTTACTAAGTAGAGTGGCGAGACAGTGTTTTGTTAAAAATAACTGCTAGGAGCTTGAAGACCAAAGGATATGGGGTATAAACACATTAGGCTGAATTACACCGGCGTAAATTCCGCCGCTTTTAAATTGCATACAAAATACGGGCCGAATACTAGGGGTGGCACACTATTACGTCGCGTTTTGTAGGCGTTATGACATTTGCGGCGGAAATTACGCCGGCGTAATTCTACCCAGTGTGTTTAGACACTAAGAGTACGATTGCCCATTCTTTGCCCAGTAGTGAGCCGGCATAGGCTCTTAGAACATTTTCAGAAGTCTAGCTATAGCGGTTCTTGAGATACTTACAGCCTGGAGACAGATAGACAGACAACGAAGTCTTAGTGATAGAGTCCGTCTTTACCCTTTGGGTACGGAACCTTAAAAACTAACTGAGTTGTGACGTATTTCCGTTTGTCTACTGACGAGACGGCAATTTCCTCTCAGATTTTGCTAGACTAGATGATTAAGTCTATTCTAAGATGACTTCAAGTAATAACAATTCTGATGACGAAAGTGTAAACACTCGAATACCTATCTGCTCAGACCAGTCTCTGCGCGGCATCTACAATGCATGACATAATCGCCACAAGGACGACATTATGTAAGCGACACGTACGCTCTAATGGCTGTAATAGGAAAATTGTGAGAGATTCGATTTGATGAATGTTATTCTCTAGATCCTCTGATTGCTAAGTAGCTTTGATTGGTATTCCAACAGCTTTGAACAGTTTTGGCCAGCTTCAAATCCTCATATTTACATTTATAACTTACTAATATTATAAACTAGATGTTCCGCGCGGCTTCGCCCGCGTAATTTAAGAATGTCACGGAAACCGTACATTTTTCTGCAAAAAATAAACTTATGTCCTTTCACGTGGTCTATTCTTCATGTGTCACAAATAACATAAAAATTGCTCCACTACGTTCAAATAAGCCCTTTCAAATAATATCCCCCGTTTCCACACTTTCCTCTATTTCATCGCTCCTATTAGTCTTAGCGTGACATAATATAAACCATAGCCTTTCTCGATAAATAGGCTATCTAACACTGAAAGAATTATCCAAATCGGACCAGTAGTTCCTGAGATTAGCGCGTTCAAATAAGCCAATTCAAATAATTTCTCCCGTTTTTTTCCACACTTTCCTCTATTTCTTCGCTCCTATTAGTCTTAGCGTCACAAAATATAAACCATAGCCTTTCACGATAAAAGGCTATCTAACACTGAAAGAATTTTCCAAATCGGACCAGTAGTTCCTGAGATTAGCGCGTTCAAACAAACAAACTCTTCCCAATTATAATATTAGTATAGATGCGAAAGTGTGTCTGTCTGTTACCTCTTCACGTCCAAACCGCTGAATCTTTTGCTGAGGATAAACATGGCATAATGGAATTACGGGCGTCACCTAGTTTAATCTAAAAATGTAAGAGACTCTTGGAGATTTAATTGACCAATACGTAAAATCTTATTCAGAACCCACGAATAATGAAAACTATCAGAACCCATTAAAAACTTATTCAGAAAATTATACATACATCTAATGTTTACAAAGGATTGCGCAATCAACAACTTGACCTTTTGACCCCAGCTGATGGTTAAAACAATCATGAGATGGATATTATATTTTTATAATTATTCCTTACTAGCGACCCGCCCTGGCGTCGCACGGGTATAACATATATAGCCACTGAAAAAATGATTAAAATCGATAGCCTATGATCCTTCACGTCACACGTGGTCTACTTCTTATCTGTGCCAAATAACATAAAAATTGCTCCAGTATTTCGCGAGATAAGTCCTTTCAAATAATTTCCCTCGTTTTTTCCACATTTTCCTCTATTTCTTCGCTCTTATTAGTCTTAGCGTGATAAAATATAGCCTATAGCCTTCCTCGATAAATGGGTGATAAAATATAGCCTATAGCCTTCCTCGATAAATGGGCTATCTAACACTGAAAGAATCATCAAAATCCGTTACGTAGTTTTACAGATTAAAGGGAACAAAGGGACATGAGGGAAAAAAACCGGCCAAGTGCGTGTCGTGCCACGCGCAATATACCGCTAGTTTTTGATAATTTTTGTATGATCAATGAATGTACATTTATAACGTGTTTTACACTACTAACAACATCATCTCAGTTACGTTCAAAGGAATTTGAACGAATAGTTCCCCTATACTTCGCCGAATACATTTTTTTTTAGTTGATCGACTATAACTCAAAAACTTATGAAGACTTCGTAGCCGTGATAGTTTTCCTTTTAAATTCAGCATATTTCCTACTCCCGTGAATTTTTTCACATTTCCAGAAGCAACCGTTTAGCTGGTAGAAGGGGGCACTGGAGTCTAACGATTTTTTCCACTTTAAAACTTAATATTTCACAAACGGATCCCTAAAATCGGAAAATGATCTATGAATACTCATAATAGTTTTAAAAAACCTATCCAACGACACCCCACACGATGGGCTGGACGCAAAAAAATATTTTCATCCCCACTTGATGTGTATGGAAATTGGAAGGTACCATTAAAAAAAATATTTTTTTAAGATTTTATGTACCATTTTGACGCCATCAATAATATATCATTCATGCCAAATTACAGCTTTGTAGGTCCTATACTCTCTGAGCTGAACCGCGGACAGACAGACAGACGAACAGACAGACGGACGGACTGAAACTATAAGGGTTCCTTGATGACTACGGAACCCTAAAAAGCGACTGTGTTTTATAATAAGTATAGATATAGAAGTTACTGACCGATCGCCCAGATCTCTCTCCAGAAAGTTCTTGGTGGACTTGTCCTACTTCTGAAATGCAAAGCGGACATAATACGCTGCAGTACTTATCATGCCAAGCGGAGACAGTGAAGACAAGCCTGAATGGGGAACATAAATTCTAAGCATTTACTCGTTTTTGAGGGATGGTTCATGGTACCATTAATTCCCACTCTGGTGCCAAAACGTCTGATAGACTTTTCTTCAATCTGTCAATAGTGTCAATAGGTTCGTAATAATGAACCTAGTAACATATTATACTGGTATAATCAGGGAATTTAAACTTTTTAATAGTTGTTTTTGCTGATGGACTTCTTTTATCCTAATGAAGCTCTTTTCTTGATTGCATTTAAAAATAATAGGAGCCTATCGTCGAGCCTGGAGTTGGCGACGATCCAACGACTTAATGTCAAGTGCCACAGTTACTTCAGCCACGCCAAATATTTTAACTATCGCGTTTTCTATTTCGGGCATAAGTTGAGCATCCGAATGCTATTTATGGAATAAGTATATATCATGATTAACAAGCTGGTTTTTACCAAAGAGTGATGCGGTTTGATGTCTTGATCCCTGGTCATTATAACTTTTGAGTTTTTTAAAAGCGATGGTTTTTTCGTTGGTATTTGGAGAGTCAACCGTCTTTTCTACTTGATAGCTCCATCCGTTTTTTACGATATTAGTAGCTTTCTACTGCCGAAAAGCCAGCATATTAGTGCTCTTCCATCCGAGCTTGGGTAAATACATATTCACTAGGTCCTGTATCTTCGGATTTGCCTGTCAAGGTCAAAAGTAGAGCTGATTACCGCTTCACCAAATTACAGCAACACAGTTCCTTATTTGTTCTATCCGTCAATTGACCAATCGGTAGATTTGTCGTCCAATCAAATGCCGCATTTACTAGAATCCTTGATGTGATGAATGCTAGATCAAAGTTAATCGCTTCGACTAATTGCTCAATCAGTGGCCAGTTGATAGACTTGTTGCTCGATTCTTAGGATGTGTGAAAAACGGATTTATAGGATTTGTGGTGTGATGGTTATTTAACCTATCAACCCTCATAAAGACACCGGCGACCGCGGCAACAATAGAATAACAATAGATTTCCAAGAATCCGCGATCGAAGGATTAATATGCTCGAACATACAGTCGGGGCATTTTAATAGGCCACATTTGACATCTGTCAGATTAATCTCCATAGTGAGGTGAGCTGCGTAAAAACATCGACCAAAACGAATAAATCGATACGGACTTGAATTAAAATATTTGAATTTTATACGTTTGAAACACCCTCCTGTCCCATTATTACTTTTTCTTTTGCAAATTCAAGGAGCAAAATAAGACAAGTACATAATTTTCAGAAAAAAAATGCATTTATTCGCTTGAATTATAAAAACTGTTAAATGTAGTATTATCATTATTCATTTCACATAAATATGTGTTACTTTTCACAACGTGGTTATTAATTTATGGGGATATTTCGTTACAAGTAATCAATGCATCGATACTATTTATTCGCTTTCGATTTTTAGGGTAACTTCCCTAGAGTTTAAAAAGAAAAAAGGTCAGCTGACGTAACATTGTGACGACGTGCAATTATTAAGATCAGAATTTGTTTATTACGTTTAGAATTGTTTATCAGTAAAAGCAAATCGTTAAATACTTCGTATCGGTCATATTTACAATAAATATGTAATCGTAATTGAAAAAAGTTAATCAATTGTGCAGTTATAACAAAACGAAAATATTTATTTTTTATGTACGTCGCTATAAGGTTACCTGGTACAATTTTGATGAACTGTCAAATGTGGCCTATTAAAATGTCCCGACTATAGTTATTGGGCTATGAAAAGAAAAGAAAATCGGCCAAGTGCGAGTTGGACTCGCGCACTAAGGGTTCCGTACCGATACAGAGCAAAAATAGGCTAAAAATTGTGTTTTTTGTATGGGAGCCCCCATTAAATTTTTATTTTATTTTAATATAAAATATTAAAGTACACATAATATAACAAAAGAATGTGTGAAAAATTCAAGTGCCTACCTCTTGCCATTATTGATATAGAGTGAAAAAGGCCGAAAAAAATCACGTTTGTTGTATGGGAGCCCCCCTTTAATATTAATTTTATTTTGTTTTCAGTGTTTGTTGTTATAGCGGCAACAGATGTACACCATCTGTGAAAATTTCAGAAGTCTATCTATGGCGGTTCTCGAGATACAGCCTGGAGACAGACAGACGGACAGACAACGAAGTCTCAGTAATAGGGTCCCGTTTTTACCCTTTGGGTACGGAACCCTAAAAAAGAAAGCAAAGAAGTTTCTACCTTTTTGATACTTCTTTACGCCTAAACGAACGGATATAGAGATACTTAAGTCCCAGGAAAGTTAGTTATCATCTTGTTCTTTGGAATTTGCTAGAGCTCGCGCGAGGAGTGTAGTTTACTATTTACGCGAGTTTCTTACTCAATGAAAGGGACTGATTTGGCTCCATAACAGTTGTGACGTCACTACGGCAGATTTTCCTAGAATATTGTCGGCTGTCTCACTTGTGCGCAGATGAGTAAGTGAGACAGCCAATCGAAGCGACATTCGAGGTCTGAGATTCGGGGCCTACTTCTCAATTAGAGACTTATTAATGAGCGCTGCGGCATACTGCGTGCTGCCCCAATTCTTAACTGATGGCCTGATTATTCAGCCATTATGAAGATAGGCGGGTGATTGAAATACTTGTTACTATAACCTCTTTGGTAGTCCGTTTAAAATCGATGGGGTGAAACAGCCACCCATTCTTGAATGTCGGTTAAAACTGTTATCCAACTTCCACGATATAACCTCTTTGACCATTAAAAATCTATGCGGTAAAAACAGCCTCCTTTTTTGTAAGTCGGTAAAATGTGAATTTTACCTAACTTCCACGATTGATAGAGTATTTTGTAATGCTTTGGCGTTGACATGGGTCACGTCTTTTCTCTATAATTCTTCTAAACTCTAAATTGAGACATTAATTTAAATGTAATTTATTTTATCTTATCTTAGAAAAAACCTTATATTATAAATAATATAATATCATTTCCTCAACACTTCCAAGAAAACTTGACAAGAAAACAAATTAATTCATAACATTATGATATTTTTAAGTGCGGTTTCGAGGTAGCACTTACTTTGATCTTGGATCTAGAGGTGCCGTTATATTTAATGTTTGTTTTTACCATCTTTAAGGCATAATTATTGTCACGTTGTATTTTTAACCGACTTCAATTAAAAAGGAGGTTATATCAATTCGACCGTATGTATTATATTTCTGAAACTGCCCAGTTTTCGTATATTTTTAGCTGTTTATATCAGCGTCTGAACTCTGAACAAAAGTGCCAAATTTCAATAATTGTGTATACAGTATGATAAAAAAATATGATACCGCGCTGCATTGAAATCATTTCGAAGCTGTATCATGATTAAAATAGCAAAATCGGGGTGCTCCGTGCTTGTCAGAGGCCTCGTTTTAGTAAATAGTGAAATCTCTAAAACAATGATTCGACGTCATCGCAACAATTCACGGTCGGCTCGCACGGCCACAAGGTCAGCCGGCGGCAAAAAGTGGACGTGTTGAGGTGACGAAATTGGACAGATTGGATTTCGAATGCAAATATAATAAATATTAAAAATTATATATTAAAATAAAAAATATCAAATATACCATCCTCATCGCCTTGATGAGTGGCAGTCTTCCACCGTGCGTTTCTCGCGTAACTTTCTGCCGCGCACTGTAAAACTCGGGAACGAACTGTCACCAGCAGTATTTCCGGACCTATACGACCTGCAAACCTTCAAGAAAAGAGCGTATTCCCTCTTAAAAGGCCGGCAACGCACCTGCAGCTCTTCTGATGTTGCGAGTGTCCATGGGTGACGGTAGTTGGTTACCATCAGGTGACCCGTTTGCTCGTTTGCCCCCTTATTTAATAAAAAAAATAAAAATATATTACTAGATAATATTATGACGTCCGTAACTCCGTTGCGCCAAAACTCGTTTTAATCGCGCGAGAACACATTTTTCCGGGATAAAAAGTATCATAATCCTTTCCCGGGACTCAAAGTATTTCCATACCTTTCAGCAAAATCGGTTCAGCGGTTTGGGCTTGAAGAGGTAACAGACAGACAGACAGGCACACTTTTGCATTTGTAATATTAGTATGGAAATAATGTAAAATGTTACCATTTCTGGTTCTCAACTAAATCAGTTGCATCAAAATCTTTTCTCCCAAAATTTAAATGAAAATATGAAACGTCGTCTATGATCCCTTTACAAACGCCCTCACACGTAGAGTTCACAGTTATTGTACCTTTCACATGATTCTTATGATGATGACGTAAGGTTCACTTTATAGACACTTAGAGGAAAAGTAAATCTGAATCGTAGCGGTATTCATACCTCATGGAGTCATGATCCTTATGCCGATGATTTAAGGTTCACTTTTATAGACTATCGAAGGAAAAGTATTTCTGAAGTCTGAACGGACTGTTTTCAAAATAACTTCACAGAAATAACCCAACTTCCTTTTATAACGCCCATTGTGATTAGAAGTTGGCTGCTCTAACTTTGATAAAATATTAACGATATTTAACCGCCTAGAAAAGTTTATCCTACTTCCAAAGGAAAAAGTTATGTTTGACCCTGTTTTTTCCATTTATAAACAAGAAAAACAGTTTTCAATATTTTTACTTCGCTAAATTGTTTTCCAATAAATAAATAAAATATTATCTCTACTTACAAAAATATAGTGCTGTCAATTTCGATTAGGTATTATTATAGCTCTGTGTAGTGTTGTCTACATATTATGACATCGATAAGGCCGCGTTTCCACTGAAGAGGAGCGGAGCGGAGAGGAGCCGGCTAGCGGTGCCGAATTGACCAATCACCATGCTCGAAATCTTCGCTCCGCTTCGCTGTCATCCCGCTGGAATAGCACGATTGGTCAATTCGGGCACCGCTAAGCTCCTCTCCGCTCCGCTCCGCGTCAGTGGAAACGCGGTCTAAATGTATAGTTTGCAGGGTTTTACTTCATAGAAATGTCTTGACTTCACACCACGTCACCCTTGACTGACTGAATATGGTAACACGTATTCTACATAATATTATAAATAAAAATATAGGCATGATAGTTTTTCCGTAAAGTGTACCACAAAATGTACAGGTTGTGGGATATACTAGGGCTCGCTTCGCTCGCCCTGACAATTGTTTGTTAAAATTTTAATTGTTCTGTTGCTTTACAAGACAATACAACCTGCATACTCCAATAAAAACTGAATATTGGACAAATAACAGAAACTAGCGCATTTCTTTCTAATTACCGTGTAAGAGACCAATTATCTCGATATTTTTAATCGATTTCTTTATTTCATAACGACTATGTGGGGCGAATAATTATTGTAATTTATTCACAACACCAATTATAAGCGGGTTTTGCATTGCTAATGTTATCTAGTGTTGTGTCGATAGTTGTACATTCCACTGTGGCCGTGGATAATTCCTTAAAACATTAGTCATTAATCATTATGATCGCAAATAGTTTGTCTAGTAAACAATGGTATTGATTTTATACATGTATTGTCCCAGTAGATTGTCTAAACTGTGGTATTTTTACATATACGGGATAAAAGTTAAAACCTATCTCATGTTCTTTTCCGAGATTCAAAGTATTATACCAACATTTCAGCATAATCAGTTCAGCGCGAATAAGTAACAGATACTTTCACATGTATAATATTACTAGATGACGCCCGCAACTCCGTTGCGCCAAAATTCGTTTATCGCGCGGGAACCGTACATTTTTCCGGGATCAAAACTATCCTATGTCCTTTTTCGGGACTCAAAGTATCTCCATGCCAAATTTCAGCAAAATCGGTTCAGCGTAAAGAGATAACAGACAGATAGACAGACAGACAGACAGACGGACAAACGGATAGACACACTTTCGCATTTATAATATTAGTATGGATCTAATAAAACAATAAAATGTCAAATCAATTTTATCGACTTTATAAAGTGTACGTCACTAGTGTCCAAGTTCAGTATTGTTGGACCACCCATTTCGATATTTGTATTGGCTGGCGATGAATTCGATGAATGGTTAACATTGTCGAATCTTTATGTTGTTGATTGTTGATGAATGGCTGGAAATAGCTTGGAATTTTTGTGTATTGTAAGGTCAATACTCTTAATTGTTGGAATGAAAATATATATTACACTAGCTGTCCCGGCAAACGTTTCTTTGCCATATTATATTAAGTATATTCAATAAAATAAAAATTTTATTGAATTAGTGACTAAAAAATAAGTATGTCACCATGGCAACGTCCATCGCTATCCCGTGACCCGCGTCGCATAAACAATGGTCGCTCTTTATAGACAAATAATTAGCAATAAATTAAAATTGCGACTATAATTTGAGATTTAAACTATCCTATCTCTCAAGTTGGATCGAACTGCACATGGTGTGCGAATTTTATTATAATCGGTTAAGTGGTTTAGGAGTCCATTGAGGACAAACATTGTGACACGAGATTTATATATATTAAGATAATATTATGTCAACTCCCGTGATTTTTTCGTGTTTGGTCGAATTAAGTAGCTCTCAAATCATTTTACCCACACTATGATAAATGTCACACTGTGCCTCTGATATATTTTGCCTCTGGTTCGTACGAAATATTCAGTCTATTGACTAAATATCGCATAACTGTGACGCTGGTTTCTGAGGTTTTAACCGGAGTTTATCTATTCAAATAAGCTGTTAATTGGTTAATTTTTGAGGCATTAAGCCCGGCTGCACATTATAAGAATTTTTGATCAAAAAAAATCGGACGCCCGCCTGACCTGCCAACCTCAAATTTAAAAAACCAGGATTTCAAGTTGGAAAAACCAGGTCAATTCAGTATAAAAACAGGACACATTAAGGGGGCGACTAACCCAAAATTGTCGATTTTATAATTCATTTTCATACTTTAAAATAAGCCCCAAATTGTTTCATTTTCTAAACATAGATACTACATTATATTTCCAAGAATTTGATTTGAGCGAAAACATGATATCTTAAAATTTTCTCGATAGAAAAAAATCACAAAGATGCATCTAATTTTCACCAATTTTTCATATATTGCTGTAACCGTGCATTAAACTAAGTTAATATTTTAACATATTGTTTGTATAAAATTCTATCATTGAGACACTGACCTGGCGGATTTTTAAAATGTTGTATATTTATCGAGATATTAAGAAAAAACTAACTTGGCGATGATTCCGCGTCGTCCTTTTTCACCTGGCATATGAAAGACGGGCGTGAGTGTAAAGAGAGAAGGACGATGTTTGATTTTTTGCGTTAGTTTTACTGCTTTGATTTACTGCGCGACCATAGTAGAGCGAAAGAGATATCATCAAGTGGCACGATGCGCCTTTGTTTTGAATTTGAAATAGCATAGCAGCGCGGCAATGCGACTACTTGCTAGCCGTGCGGCCGTTCGTAGCGTAATTTTAAAAGAGGCGCGCGAGTTTTAAAATTAAAAAACCCAGGACAACCCAGGACGCTGCTTAAAAACTATCCAGGACGTCCCAGGACACTACAAAAACCAGGACATGTCCTGGGAAAACAGGACGGTTGGCAACCCTACCACCACACCGCACACCTATCAGAAACTTTCCGGCGAGTCCGAGAGTACAAAATGTATAGAGAGAACGCGATCCGAATTTCTGATCAGAAAAATTTCTTCGGACGTCAGACACGTCAGAATTCTGATAGTACACGGGGTCCACAACTAAACATATTATGAGCAGAGTGCGTTCCGGCGGGCGTCCGAATTTTTCTGAGGGCATAGGCCCTAGACAATTAGTGGCAAGCGATTATCTTAAACGCCAACAAAATGTATGGGATTTGACACTAGTATTCGCTAGCGAAGCTATGACTTGTGTCAAATCGCATACATTTTGTTGGCGTTTACGATAATCGCTTGCCACTTGTCTACTAGGGCTGATCAGCTTATAATGTGCGGCCGGGGTAAAAGCGTTAGTAAACAGGTAAACTTCTATCAGAAAATATCCGACACCGAGCACAAGGCATTACAAAGAAATGCGCTACATAAACTGAGCGTTTCAGTTTTTATGACGTCGGTGATTTCTTCGAGTGCAGTAAAAAACTCATCAGACGCGGGCGATGACAGTGAAAGTGAACTTATTTTTAACAGTTAGCCCGCGTCCACACTGTCATTTGTTCGTGTAAATTGTAAAGGTGTACGCACATCGCACATTGCTTTCGTGCTATAAACGGAGTACAATAATTCTTTAGTTTAAGGACAATAATTTACATGTTAAAATGGAATACTATAGTTGTTGGGTATTGCTTTTATCGGTTAGGCTGCGTGCATACTGTCATTTGTTCGTGTAAATTGTAAAGGCGTGTGCACATTACTTTCGCGATAGAAACGGAGTACAATTCTTTATTTATGTAGAGGACTAAAAACATGTTTCCATGAATTAATACTATACTTGTTGGGTATTGCCCTCCGTGGAGCTCCTTAAAAATTGGATTTAGTAGATACAGACTAAAGAAAAGACAAATTGCTCTGCTGACTACAACTTTATCATATTATGTGATATTAATTTCCTTTATTTAGCAATTTGTAAATATTCAAGAATTTACCGACTTCCTTCCTAATTCAATAAGGATGTTAATATCTTAATCTCCAACAGTCTAACTATAAGGCAGCTATTAATAGGGACGAAAATGATGTGACGAGTTTAAGATTGTCTAAGGGGATATGTGAGTTTATTTTTGTTTGTCCCTAAGGATGGGCATGCCGTGGCAGGATTTAGGGATAAGTATATTGGAATCTTGATTGATTACTTATATACAACTTAACCTGAGGTTATTTATTGATGTCTGAACGTTCCGACGATGTAGTTACACACCAACTGATATTGCGTTTGTGCTTTGTAATGGTCATTCATTCATGACCTGTTATTGTATCACCCACTAATTAATCTTTCTATATTTTATGAGCATATAAACAATGAATTCCTTTATATTTTCAGGTAGAAGAGCGCAAGAAGGCGATATGGGAGGCGTCAATATCGCGACGGGAGGCGTTGCTGCAACGCGAGCGCGACCGCACGGAGCGGATGGAGCGCGCGCGAGCCGCTCGCTCGGCGCCGCGGCCGGCGTTCGCGTTCGGCTCGTCGACGCCGCGGCTTCTCGAGCCCGTAGACTCCGCGGGCTTCTTCTGGGCCGCGCGCAGGTGTGTACACGGCTTTATTTTACGTGGTGCGTTCGTGAGCGTTTGCTTTGCGAGCGTTACACGATCTAAGGACAACCTTTACCGTGCTGATAATAGAATGTAACACAATTCAAGTTTCATTCTATTGTTTTATATTATAAATTTAGTATCATAGAAAATATTTTTAAAATGAATTAAGTAGCAAAAAATCAGGGGTAGACAATTTTTTAATTTAAACAATAATTAAAAATAGTCTGTCATGTCATGTCATTATCATTTCACAAACAAGATTGTAAATTATGTTATAAACGCCCCTTTTTTGTTATATTTTTTTGTATATTTTTTCCTACCATATTTTGACTAATTTAATTTTTCCCCCAACCAGTACCAACCCCGCAGATCAGATGAACTTTTTTGAGTCACTGTAAGCGGTTTTTTTGTTGTTGATTTTTTTTACTAATTTTTTTAATTTACTGTTTTAGTTAGAGTTTAACTGTGCCGTTATAAATGTTAAACTAACAGCGTATGCGCATGTTAGCATGTTATGAAGTTTTTTTTTCTAATTGTGATTTTACTGGCGAAAGACTTTTACCTACGTACTTTCCTTCAGTTAATAATGAAAATACTATGTACTGCCTATTTTTCTAAAAAGAAAACGGTATCGTTAAAAAGTCTTATGCAACCCCAGATTTTTATGTAGGTAAATCAGGATTCAATATTATTTAATATTTAGTAATTTAACACAATAATAATTATAAAAACTAGATGTTCCGCGCGGCTCCGCCCGCGTAATTTAGGGATTTCACGGAAACCATACATTTTCCGCAAAAAATAGCCTATGTCCCTTGACGTGGTATATTCTTCATGTGTGCCAAATAATCTAAAAATTGCTCCAGTAGTTTTTAAGATAATGAGCAATTTCAAATAATTTCCCCCGTTTTTTCCACATTTTCCTCTATTTATTCGCTCCTATTAGTTTTAGCGTGATAAAATATAGCCTTCCGCGATAAATGGGCTATCTAACACTGAAAGAATTTTCCAAATCGGACCAGTAGTTCCTGAGATTAGCGCGTTCAAACAAACAAACACTGCCCCTTTATATTTATAATATTAAGTATTAGACTTATAGAGTATAGATTTGCCTAGCCCAACCGAGCATAATTAAATGTAATTTCACACCAGGGGCATATTCGTAATTAATTGCCCATGTTCAACGTCGATCGGTCGAGTATGCACTATACAACAGTTGCAATCGTAATGCCAATCTTGGTTATCTAACAAGGCCCAACGTGTAAAGAGGCTTTGAAACGAACACGTCACCATATTATTAGTCTTGATGGCAAAAATTACGTTTTCAACTTCCAAAGATTCTTCAAGGTTAGCGACAGGAAGGTTTTGAAGGTCGTTTAGTATTCTGTCATCGTAAGTAGACCACCATGACGCATGTACGTAGATTACGCTGAAATCGACCGTATAATTATTGTCATAAGGCCTAATTTAGTATGACCCGTACAACGGTACACCTTTGACTCATAGTAGTGTACTGTTAATTAAAGTCGCCGTGAAAAGTGCAATCAATAATTTTCAATTACTTTTAAACGGGAATATTAGCTTGCTCGACATAATGGAAGCCATTAGTAGACGAACTAACAATTTAAAAACTGTAGTTTTTTTGCATAAATGGAAACTTTAGGACCGGGAAAATGATTTGAAATAAAAAAATAGAATTCTGTGCTCATTACTCTTTGCCAAAATATAAAATTATCTTCTTACTACACTCCAGGATACAGAGCTCTCAACAGTACGTTACTCTGTGCCAAGAGGTAGAATTCGCATGGTGTGTCCATGCCAGTACTTATACCTATATAAATTATAATTCTGCACATTACTCTGTGCCAGATCACAGAACACTACCTACTCTATGCCAAAACACTAATGTCTCTGTCATTAGTCATTACACTATGCCAGTATATAAAACTGCACATCATGCCAGGACGCAGAGCTCTAGAAAGTACATTACTACATGCCAAGTGATAGAACTTTTTTTCTACCTTTTAAACACTATGCCAGGATATAAAACTGCACATTACTCTATGCCAGGTCATAGAGCTCTTATCAGAACATTACTCTAGGCCAATAATATAATTCTCTCTCATTATAATTATGTCAGTGCTGGGCTATAAAGTTGCATATTACTTTGTGCCAGGACACAGAGCTCTCATTAGAACATTACTCTATGCCAAGACAAGGAATTCTTCTTCATTGCACTATGCCAGGATATAACTCTACACATTACTCTGTGTCAGGACGTAGGACACTTGTACAGTTTATAGCGAGTGACCCAAATACCGCATACCGCGCGTAAATAGACTAGCTCGCTTTTCGCCTATACGGTTCACAGTTATTCTACCTTCCACCGCTTTTATGGCGAGCATATAAGGGTCATATTTGAATCCCCGAGGTGTAGTTATGTCAGATATTGTATAATGTATTTGGGTAATTGAAAGATATGACATGAGAGTCGGCTTTTGAGATAATATTATGTGAATGGAATTCTTAGAACATTGGTACATATTTGTGTAGCCCAAGGGAATCGTACATTTTACGTTAAGTTAAACTATTTTGTTTCAAAAGTATTTTTCACATGAGCTTCACGATTTGAATAACAAACAAGAAATGAAACAATAAATGTTTTTTTATTTATTTTGTGGACGTACAGAAATCTTCAAGATTCAAGTCACTTTTTTGACAAAAATGATGCAGTTTAAGCACAATAGATATAACTACCAGTACTTCAAAGAGACGGACGGGTTTCAATATCTGTCAAATTCGTCGGGTTTCGCCAGGATAAGTTAAAGGCTGGCGCGCTGGCTGGTATAATTTATTTTTAAAAAGAAGATTTTGAAATTGAATTCTGACAGTTTTCTTTGCATGAGCCAAAATATAAACAACAACTAAATGCAGGTAACGACCCTAGCGACGACTTTTGTCATAATACGTCAAACTTAATTTTTTTTACATCAGTTCTAAGTCGGCATACTCTATCATTCTGTCTACTCTGGTTAAAGTAAGGCCTTGTAGAGTTTGAACATAGAGTCAAAGCATTAGGTACCGCAGGCCGCAGTGAAAGAGATTTTATGATACGTGGGAGAGCCATGCTTCGGCATGAATGGGCCGGCTCGACCGGAGAAATACCACGTTCTCACAGAAAAGCGGCATGAAACAACGCTTGCGCTGTGTTTCGCCGAGTGAGTGAGTTTACCGGAGGCCCAATCCCCTACCCTATTCCCTTCCCTTCCATCCCTACCCTCCCCTATTACCCTATTCCCTCTTAAAAGGTCGGCAACGCACCTGCAGCTCTTCTGATGCTGCGAGTGTTCATGTGCGACGGAAGTTGCTTTCCATCAGGTGACCCGTTTGCTCGTTTGCCCCCTAATTTCATAAAAAAAATGACCAGAAAATGTCATACATTTTGTGACAAAATCTTCACTTAAGTTTCTTTTCACTAACTTTATATGTAAATCCATGTAAAGACTACTGATGATGCTTTGGATTACCTTCCACTGCCATGTGATATCCCTTCACTTACTAATTAGCCTTTACAAGAGTTTAATGTTTTAACAAAACCGGCTTAGTAAACTTTCTTTGCGGATGACGAAATCGACAAATTCGCCAGCTTATACCCATTGTTACCAAAAACAATACGTTGTAGGGGTATCAGAGAGGTCATCGAACCCTTTTGTTTTGAACCTAATTTTTGTCTGTCGATTGTCGACTACAAAATTTTGGTTGGGAAATACTCGTGAGTTTTAAGAGTCATAACTCATAAGAATAGGAGTGTAGATTCAGGATGCGAGAATAAGCTTCTAAAGTGTTATTTCTATAGTCTTTAAAGATTTCGATAGCCCGGTCACCGAATACATAAAAAATCGGCCATTGACCTATGCTATTAGTCTCTTTCACTCTCGCGCGAAGATATAGCTATCGCGCTCTATTTTGAAGACAATATAGTAATGTTTTCGCGAGTAAAAGAGAATAAGTATTAAGTAGCAATAGGTCAATGACCCCTACATCATGCGCGACCCGACTATAAGCATGAGCATGTCTGTCTGAATCGATAATATTCTTGCTCAACTTCTGATAACAATAAGCAACCCACTTTAATACACGAATTGAGAATAGCTGATATAATGAATAATTTAACTTTGTAGTTAGTTGTGATGTCTATTCTAACCATTATATTATTGCCAACGATCCTGAGGGGAATGGCGTTTCTTGCGACAGGAAAGCAACAGTTATTTGACAGAAAATATTGCATATTTGCTGTCTGACAAATATTGAGACAGGGAGCAGATATTGTGCAATTCTGTCAAATAACTGTTGCGTATCTGTCACCAGATATGTAAGCAGCCCGCAGGTTAACCTTTAAACTACAGCAGTAAGGTTCAAATAAGGGTGGGTTGCACCAGAAGCGTGGTTAAAGTTAAAGTTAAGGTTAAAGTTTTGGTTATAGTTAAATATGGCGTCCTTTAGCTTTAACTTCAACCTTAACTTTGACCGGAGAAATTGACAGATGACAGCTGGTCCAACAAGATTATAAATGAACGTGGGCGGGGGCGCTGCTGGTAAAGGAGAACTGCCAAAAATGGCGTTTTTGTATGATGGCAGCGTTAGTTCCTTTTTTCGCCACGTGCATTTAAAACCTTGTCGAGCTCTATGGTTATGGTTAAATATGGCGTCTTGATGGCGTCCATTTTTAACTTAAACCAAAGATTTGACATTTTGCATTGTGGTTAAAGTTACAGTTATAGTTAAAGTTAGTTGGTGCAACCCAACCTTAGACGACTAAAGTTGCTGAAACGTTTTGCAAGGCCACATAAGGGCTTACACCGCAGCTGCGTTGTGAGGCATTGTGAAGATCCAATAGAATCGCTTCGCTTGGCGAGGTCAAAACGCACCTTTATGAGTTATGGTATAATACTAAGGGACCATAAAGTTACGTCACACTATTTTCGGGACGTCAAAAAACTTAGAACCACTTCCCCTTCTTGTCAAACCATGTCACAATTTATCGAACCCGTCCCCCCTCTTTAAGTGTGACATACTTTATGCATGTCCCCTATGTGTGCCGTTGAACCTAATTGCTTTAGTCACAAGGTTGAATGTCGTCTGTCGAAAATATTAAGGGTGTGTTCTAACGTAGCGTTTACGTGATTTCAGGGCGGCATCAACGACGAATGTGATGTACGCGTCTGCGCCGCTCACGAGACGCGCGTCTGCACTGCACCTAGACTCCGACACCGAGACCAAAGGTAACATACAGAATGTATGAACATCCTACATAGTCCATACATCCGTATCATTAGCCGTTTCCTTAGGATCTCCTCCTGACCTGATCCATAAAAATTGTCACGTTTTGTAAGATGTTTATACAAATGGCACATTTTTCAAGAATAGGCATGATGACTATTTTTTTTCTTATTGGTAATTGAAAGATAATTGAAAAATAGAAACATTGGTGAAAGAATGACTCTGATAGCTTAAAAATTCACCAAGATATGACAATTCAAACATCTCATAAAATAGACCTCCACGCTCCATAACGCTCCATACATAATGCAACTCGATTATGACGTCACCTTAGAGCTGTTTGTAGGCATCGCGGGAGATTTTTGTTCGGTAGATATATTAATTACTTATTGCGTTTATGAAAGTGGTTTTAGAACAAAAGTTGCTTTAAATTACATAAGTTATCGAACGGTATACAAATATTAAGAAATTTAATTGAAAAAAAATTCGACTTGAATATCCTACTTTAAAGGCGCATAACAAAAAAAAAATACAAAAGCTATCAAGCTGAAATTTTGGAAACACTTATTTTTTACCGTTATTTCTTTATTTTAATAACAAAATTCGCTAATCTTTGACCTTGTCATCATCCCCATTGAGTCTAGTCGTGTGGAGGTAATCTCGAGGAAAGGGCTAAAATAACGTGCATTACACCTGACAGTATGTTCAGATATGCGATATGAGTTACAACTTACGAATACAAATACATAAAATTATTTCAGCGTTGTCGATGCAGTGGTCAGACACAAGCAAAACGCTGACGCTGATTTACATATAAAGGTGCTCCTTCACCGGGAGCATTCGCTTGTAATGTAACGTTACAGAGTCGAGCATTACATCAGTGAGGGAGGATAACCGAGCATTACAATGCGCACCTTGTAATGATACAATGTGTAATATCTTGTACAACTTGTAACATCAATGGTACCTGACAGTGAACTCAACTTGCAATGGAATGCTCAAAGTCGAATGTGTAATGTTACATTACACGCGAATGCTCGTCAGTCAGGGAGATAGTAATATATTGATACACGCGAATGCTTCCGGTGAGGAAGCACCTTATGAATCTGGGTACTGATTTTTATAGTATAGCAGACGTAAAATTATTTGCTATTTTATTTATCTTACTTTATATTATGATGAATTATCGTTGGGTTAAAATTTATATTGATGTGTATCATGTAAGTTTTAGCTAGTTATATGCAAGTATAAGTACTCTTATGACGGGAAATATTTCTTTGGGGGATTTTTTATTGTGTTAAATTCTGGAAAGCTTGCTTTGCTTGGGTGCTTTATTACGCAAATTGTTATATTTGGAACTTAATTACAATATTTGATATTTTCAGCTGAAAATATGTTATCGACTTTGTCAAGTTGTTAAGAGATTTGGTTATTAAAGTATACTTTTAAAAGCTTAAAAACTATTGTGCAATATGTCGCAGCTATTTTGTAAATTGGCCAGGCAATTTGACTAGGCTGTTTACAAAATCCCGATATCTTAAATAGCATGGCCACTGAATACGTAAGACATATTGTCTATTTGTTTTCTCTTTCACTCACGCACTAATAATATTAAGTTATCTCTTTCAGGTGAGTAGAAGTGTGACAAATATTGATATTCAAGTGAGTGAAAGAGAAATGTAGCGACAGTCTATGGCCTAATTTGTACGTGTTTTGTGACCAGGCTACAAAGAGTTAGAGCCCCCGCAGACTACAGACTTTTAGGGTGGATTGCACCAGAGGCGTGGTTAAAGTTAAAGTTAAGGTTAAAGTTATGGTTATAGTCAAATATGGCGTCCTTTAACTTTGGAGAAAGTCACAAATGTATGTTGCGTTTATTTATTATTCAAGCTACAGGTAACGGTATTCACAGTATAAAAAAATTATTATCCGTAAAAATCGTCAGGAAAAATATAACACTGTAAAACATAGTTCACGAAAAAATTAGATATAAGTATCAGCATATGGCGTCCAGGACGCCATATTTGACTTTAACCAGAGATTTGACATTTTGCACTATAGTTAAAGTTACAGTTATAGTTAGTTGGTGCAACCCAACCTTAGTCGGCCGATAGTTTGACCAAATTGAGGTTTCAGTACATTATTATCGGCGATACAAATCGTTTAGTGTGCCCACCTTCATACATCTTGCTTTGGGTCAAACTATCGGCCGACTAAAAGTCTGCAGTTTGTGGGGGCTCTTATAGTATAAAATAGTATAAAGTACTATTAGAGCTAGTATGATCTTTTTATCAACATAAGATCAAATAGTTTCCACATTACGACACGATTCTGTCGATAACTTTATCTATTGTACATGCCATCGATTTCTAGACAAATGCTATTCATAGAGTATCAATACTTGAAATGTACTTACTTATTTGTAATGTTGTTTTCATGCAAACCAAGGACGGGGAGTGAATATTATGTTCACTAGTTTGTGTAAGTTGTTGCTAGTGATTATTTTAACGGAAGCCTGAAAAGCCTTAAATATTACTAGACTACAAGAAATAGAATGTCTTAAACATTTTTTGTCTAAACAATTTCTATGTCTAAAGCTTAAAATTTTAGAAAAGCAACAAAGACAAAACACTGTATGATAATTATAATGTCTTTTTATACATGGTGTAGCTAATGTTATTCGTGATAGTCGATAGAGCTATTCGTATCAGGGTTATATATTAAAATTATTATAGAGCACCATGTGTTATCAATTACAATCAAAACACCCCATAGCTATAGACATCTGACAAGTATCGTTGTCAAGTTTAATAAACTAAATCAGGGTCAAAAATACCCCATCTATAAACTAGTAGGTAGTTTAGGGTTAACCAACCAGTGTTAAAACACCCTATCTCCTACAGACTTTGTTGTAATCCTAAGGTTTAACCAACTAGGGTCAAAAACACCTCATCCACTGCAGACTAATATTAGTCTTAAGGGCTAACGAACGAGGGTCAAAAACGCCCCATCTCTTCCAGACGAGCCGGAGCGCACGCCGTGGTCTTCAGTTGCGCGGCGACGCACGGACCTGGTGCCCACGCTGCCGGCGCGCGTAGGTAGGGCGTATTCCATGACGCGCCTCGACGTTCGCAGCGCCGCGTCGCCGAGCGTCTCCGTGCGTCACCTCTCGCGTACGTACCGCTTGGACGCACACGTAATGTTGCTAGTGTATGAGATGGTTTGGAGTTGCTAGATTACAAAAATATTATGACTACAAGTTTGTCCTCCAATTATAAAATTAAATTGGAGTGAATTAATAAAAAAATATTGAGAAACATCTCATCAAAATATAGACCACAGGACCAATAATTTTGAAAACAAAAAAAAAATCACAGTAGGATGAAACCCATTACAAAAGGAGGAGAATACTATAAATATAATTCAATGCAAATACTATTATAATATTTATACTATTATATATATATATTATAATATTCCGTGAAAAAAAAATTTTGTTAAGGCCCAGTAGTCCCTAAAATTAGCAGGTCGATGTCTGTCAGTACGAATATCGACGTAAAGCACATTAAAATAACATTCATATCAGCGCGCCTTGTACAGTGGCGTTTACGCGCTCGCCGCGTGCCTTGATAATAGAAAATAGGAGAAAAAACCTTTTGTTTTTAGTATTACACAAATCAAATATATCAAATCGTTTAGGTTAGGTCATGACAAATGTGCTACATCTTTTGTTTTTTCTAGAAAGTGTGTAGTTTAGCCATAAAATGATTTAATTATGAAAAACAGCGTTATAAGAGTCATCTTTGAGATTTTTTTCTATCGAGCAGAATTTTTCAAATTGTGTACTGATATATACCTTTGCGTATAGGAAATTTTCTCAATTTTAAAACTGTACTTTTTTATACTTAAATAATGACATTTCCTTTACAAAAAACATTATTTAAAAAACCCATTTTACGTAGTTGCAACAACCACTGCACCTTAAAGGTGTAAATAAAAAACCAAAAACATGTTTTTTTGAATTTTTCACATGCATTTTGAGGTTATGGAGAAAAAGTGTGAATAGAAAGTTTTAGATCTTTTTCTTACCTACAACTTTGCCATTTGACTTTTTTTCATAGGAATATTAGTTTTGCCAGAAATCGAGATAAACCGTTTTTCCCCCTTAAAACCTCCCCCCACACTTTTCCCTAACTCAGATCGCCCGTAAATTATTTTTCCCTTAATTTTTATAATGTGGCGGTACCCACAATTCGCCTAACATTCCTGCATCGCGCTATCGAAGTTTTCTAAGCGCGTCGGTATATATACGACAGCTGAAATGTATCACGTGGGCTTCGGCCTGACCGGGCATAACACCTCGCTCGGTCGGAAGATCTTCCTTTGGCCGCCACGCATTTATTCCCACAATAATATTCTCCTCCTTTTGTAATGGGTTTCATTCTACTGTGATTTTTTTTTTCACTTTTCATTATTTTTTAAGGTATTGATCCTAGTCTAATAGGGGAACTTATTTTTTTTTAAATTGTTACGTAATTAAGACAGCTTAAATGTAAAAAAAATTGTATTTGCATTGAATTATATACGTATTCAATGTACATAAAATTACTATTTACTATAGTTAAATTCAAAAGTTGAATCAGAATTTTTCTGGGTAGAATTCAATATTTTAGAATCCGAACCCATATTAGTTACATAGATTTTAAAGATTTGATAATTCAGTGTGTGAGTGCTTGTGTGTGTGCTTGTAATACAGTATAAATGCTAAACAGTAATGCTACATTACGTGTCGATCCATTATGCTTAAGGTTTTGGGCTTGGGCGCTTGCTGCTGTTATCGGACTGGGTTTAACGCTTCGCCGGAAAAACTCCATCTTGGTGCTCTAAATTCAATTTCAATTAAGAAGACAATAATAAGCCTAAAAAACATTTAAATAAAAACATTAAAAAAGAAATTTGTGTTGAGAGTCGTATAAAAAATTTAATCCTACCGACTGTCTCAATTTGCTATATCTTATTCATTCGATGACGTAAATGTACCATGAGAGAAATGTATTCATAGATATGGCAGACCTGCGCTATATTTTCGGGTTATATCAAGTCAGTGTTAGCCGTGATCTGACGGATGGGCTTGATATAACTAGACTAAATTACAGAGCTCCGTCCATCTGCGTATGATTCAATTTCTCCTAATAGCCAATAGGATTTTTTTGTGCTAATGTTTTGTGACTGGGCCTGAAAACCAGCTTAACATTACAAGCAATCCTAAATGTTTAAATTGTAACTAAACAATTATTGTTAATAAAAATTGCTTATACAATATACATATTATTATGAAACAGATTTTAAAAATGAAAGATGTTTCATCAACCTCTGGACTATATGCAACGTGCTAAAAACTAATAATTTCGAGCTTCAGCATATCTCTTGGGGCAAAACAGGTAACCCTATTATTTATCTACAGGTGTTTCATAAAGATATATTTTCGAAAAAAAACGGAATTTCATGAAAAAAGGGTTGAAATAATAATATTGCGTCACGACGCGACATAATTTTGGACATAACCTGTGACATTTTTTAACTACGTCATAATATTTCATTAAAATGAAAAACTGGTAAGTATAAAATATATTTTATGAAACAACCTGTATAATATTATCTTCTCTCTGGTGTTGTCTCACGGGCTACTAAGGTAAGTCACTAATTATTATTTTTCTACTAACTGCTTTTTTTTTCACTTTTTTCCAACGAATATTATATTTGTTTAAAATATAAACGTTTAATATTATCTGGTTTAAGATATTGCCTAATATATTATTGTGTTTTAACTACGAGTAGGTATATCTTATTTGGTCAGCATCATCCAAGGCAATATATTAATTATATCAAAATAAAACATAATATTAAAATAAAACTTTAAAAAATGTAACGAGAACCTTGTTTAAACATTGAATAACATACACATGATTAACCTCCTCACTAATAAAATATTTACACAGATATAATAAATACAAGCAACATTTTAATTGTAAGGGTCTAAACACACTAGGCTGAATTACGCCGGCGTAAATTCCGCTGCGTTTACGCCGCGTTTAAATTGCATACAAAATACGGGCCGAAAGTGACACACTATTACGTCGCGTTTTGTATGCGTTTGACATTTGCGGTGGAAATTACGCCTGCGTAATTCAGCCTAGTGTGTTTAGACACTAAGGCTGTGTAAATTTTTACTAGTGTATTATGTACGTAAATCTAACACAATAGACAGAACGAATCAGTAGGCAGACTTCAACAAACTGACGAATCGTGGCGGGTACCGCTGTAAGCATGCTACACGCAAGTGTAACAGCATGCTACGAGCAACGCAGTCATGGCGCGCACCGGTCTATAAGACATAGCTACTTCTAACTTCTAAGTCGGCTTGGGTCGCAGTCGATGGCACTCGACGGCAGCCACCGACTGCCGTCGACAAGTGTAAAAAAATCTAGTGACTGCCGTCGAATCGTGTCGTCGACAAGTGCCGTTCGTCTGTAAAAAGGCTTACTGGTTCGTGTCTATTGTGCATCTAATTTGAACCTAAAACATTTTGTATAACTCAATATAACACATTATGTATAGTGTATACTGTATAACTCAACTAACACCCTATACTCACGTCCACAGAGCCGCGCTCAGGTGACACGACGCCGTCCCGCCCGGGCAGTGCGCTGTCCGCCGCGCCCGTCGTGCGTCGCACGACGCCGCGCCGCCCGCGCCCCGCTAGCATTGCCGGTACGGGCGTACATACTCCACGAGGTAACTTGTCGCTAACAAACACTGGAGGAATCGTAGGATAGTACAGAACGATGGTTGTCGAACAACATGGTGTCTTACCCGACTACAGAAAAACAATTTTAACGAAAAAATACGTGTGGCACTTAGGAGTGGCGCGGTAAATTGCATTTTAACTGTATTTCCTTATCATGGGACCATCTGTGAAGTATTCTTTATGCAACAAGAAAAGAATTCCCAAAATCGCTTCACGAACGGCAAAGTTATCCGCGAACAAACAAAAAATACAGATAACATATACGATCGAATCAAGAAACTGCCTATTATTTTGATTTTGACTTATATGTATGTTAGTAGTTATGGATGCTCATCTGTTTTCAACTTTTAAAATAGTAGGTAATCATAATTAGATAAATGAGGTGTCGTTGAAAGCCTCTATGATCGTCCGCTGGTTAGTAGATTAAGAAAAAAGTATAAGACTTTGTCCACATCTGTATCATGATCGCGTATCAGATCTCCGTCGCGTAGCATCGAAGCGTATCATGATCGCTAGTGTGGATGCAAAATGATCGCGATCAACGCGTACATTTCTAGCGATCATGATACGCTTTGACGCTACGTGACGGAGATCAGATACGTGATCATGATACAGATGTGGACAAAACGATGTTTTCCTGATCTTACCTGTTGCTCGGCAAACATTGTTTCCATTTAATGGTGTCGCTGTGCCTATTATAAGGTAGAATTGAACTTTTATGGAAAGATACGTACGTATTCTGATAAAATATATTTTATTTTCGTGGTTTGCTACTATGTAACTTTCATGGCCATTTTATTCGATGGAGAATCTATGCATTCTCATTAAGAATGTAGTAAGTCATTCAAGATTGTTAAATTTTCTCATACTACACATAATATGGATTTGTTTATTTATGATTTTATTCGCATAGCAAGTAAAATTCGTACACTGGCCCATAGCATCGCTCATAGAATTGTGTATTAAATAGTAGTTTAAAAAACTTAAAAAAAAAAGTTTTTTTTTTTGACACACTTTCTGTATGTATGTAACGGAACTTTAAGCACGATTTTTACCCATCTCCAGCTGGGCTAGCACGGCCACCAGTAGAAATGCGAAAGTATAGACAAACTGTGGAAATAAACTTAAGGTGAAGTTCCGATCTTTTTTCGTTCCGAAAAATTCAATTAAAATGCCACTTTATGACAGACTATAGTCCTAAAAATTCAAATAATATCCTACTTTATGACATATTACATTATAGTCTGTCATAAAGTGGCATTTTAATTGAATTTTTGTCGGTCGCGATTAGCCACCGTAAAGATCGGAACGGACCTTAAGTTTATGTCCACAGTTTGTCCATACTTTCGCATTTCTACTGGTGGCCGTGCTAGCCCAGCTGGAGATGGGTAAAAATCGTGCTCAAAGTTCCGTTACATACATACAGAAAGTGTGTCAAAAATACGACCGCTAGAGTGTTCGTGATAGAATTTTAGGAGAGTCTAAAGACGCTTCATGCTAATATTTGTTTGGTGTTGGTTGCTTTGTGCTAGGTTAGATTAGTTATATTTTCATATTCTTAATCCATCTTAGACTAGATACCATGTTCGCTAGATATAATAAGGTGTATTATAGCTATAAGCTTAGCTTGTTATGCTGTATCCACACACGCAGCCGGCTTATACTGACGGCACGGTCGGCGGCCCGGCCGCCGGCTAACCACACATGCCGCTGGCTTCGGTGGCAAGGCAGGCTGAAAGCCGGCGGCAAACCCGGCGGTATAAGCCGCCGGCATGTGTGGATGCGCCATTAGTGTATACTGTATAGTACGAACTAGTTTTGTTACAATTTACATGCCGGAATTTTTTTGTGTTTAAATATTAAGTAAAGTTTAATGTAAATAGTTGTTTTAATTAGTTTTAATAATATAAAAACCGGCCAAGTGCGAGTTGGACTCGCCACTGAAGGGTTCCGCAGCAGCAATAAGGTTTATTTCTATAAAATTAAAAGGTTTTTTATTTATTTTTATATTTTAGTTGATTTAATGAAAGCTAAATTAAGGTTTACCATTTATGGCGTATAAAAAACTACTTGATAGATCTCGTTCAAACCAATTTTCGTTGTTAGTTTTTATAGAAATGTACATCATATATTTTTTTTAGAATTATCATGCCCCTACTTTAGAAGTTAGAGGGGACACACATTTTACCACTTTGGAATAGTCTCTCTCGCAAAACTATTCAGATTAGAAAAAAATGATATTAGAAACCTCAATATGATTTTTGAAGACCTATCCATAGATACCCTACACGCGTAGGTTAGACGAAAAAAATTTTTTTTTGTTTCAGTTGCACCTATGGGGACCCCTGAAATTTTTAATATTTTTTTCCATTTTTGTATCAAAATCTTAATGCGGTTTACAGACTACATCTACTTACCAAGTTTCAATAGTATAGCTCTCATAGTTTCGGAGAAAAGTGGCTGTGACATACGGACGGACAGACAGACAGACATGACGAATCTATAAGGGTTCCGTTTTTGCCATTTTGGCTACGGAACCCTAAAACGGCTAGGATATCCACAACTTATCTGACAGATACTCCATACACTATCTTACAGATAAGTTTTGAATATCCTATCCGGCACCAGGAAGTGGTGAAACAGGCCCTAATACTTACTGCGATTTAAGCAAACTAATTATAGCTAACTCAGTGGCGTATTCAGGTGGCGACACGGGGGCGAGCAGCGCGGCGACGACGCCGTCGGTGTCGCGCGACGCGACCGTCGTCAGCAGACCGGCGACAACGCCGCGACGCCCACGACCGCTGTCGCTGCATGTCGCCAAAACAGGTGAGTTTTACCTGACTGTGCTAGGAGGGCTATGTTTATTGAAAAATATACTTGCGCGAAAACATCTCAATACAGGAGTGTATACTGTTTGCCTTAAAATAAATCCGATTTTAGACTTGGAACGATGATAAAACATAGTCACTTTTTTGTCTGTCCCCCCTTTATTTGCTTCAAAGTGTATCATGTATGTTATGTGTATTAATCCATACTTCCATACTTCCATACTAATATTATAAATGCGAAAGTGTGTCTGTCTGTCTATCCGTCTGTCTGTCTGTCTGTTTGTTACCCCACGCCTGAACCGCTGAACCGATTTTGTTGAAATTTGGTATGGGGATACTTTGAGTCCCGGGAAAGGACATAGGATACTTTTTATCCCGGAAAAATGTACGGTTCCCGCGCGATAAACGAATTTCGGCGCAACGAAGTTGCGGGCGTCATCTAGTAATGTTATGTATGTAAAACTGTAGAGCGTTGCAGATACAGCGACGTGACGCTCTGACAGTTAACGCCACAATAGACAGAACTAACCAGTTGGCCGACTTAGAAGTGTGACCTAGTAGTTGACGTTGCACAGCCGTTCGTTACATGCTTACAGCGGTAGAGATCAACTACGATAACATGGCGCGCCCCTCCAAAATTCAAAAACGTTTGAAGAGCGTTGTCAAAACATTTGAAGTGCGTTGCCTTGCGCGGTAGACTAGTTATGATTAGTTGACCAACAAATCTTGGTAATAAGTGACATTAAGTGAAATATTACGTGTACTGTGATTGGTTGAATATTTACTACATACAAACTCTTTCATAAGGATGTGACTACACACATTGAAACAGTCATTTGGAGGGGCGCGCCAAGTTATCGTAGTTGATCTCTACCCGCGTCAATTTGTCAGCTTGTTTGAAGTCGGCTTAGAGTATTAATAACATTTTTAGAGTATTAATAACAGAGTATTAATACTTCAGTCGGAATTTCCAGGAATTGCTATTGTATTCTAATTGCTATTGTATTCTATTGTTGTCGCGATCACCGGTGCTCGCGCGGGGCCTGAAGGATTAATAGGGTTATTTTTTAAGCATGAATCTTACTTTTAAGTTTTAATTTTCTGCCGCAAGGTGTCGTTGGTATATCTTTAATAAATAAATAAATAAAACACTTACAATAGTATAGAGTGCGCCTATTGCAGAAATTGCTAAGTACGCATCGTAAGCACATTGAGTCTATGCTCTATGCCAATTAGGGATGTAGCTACATGTAGTTTGCACTCATCGACAACTCGTCGCCTATCTGCACGGCGCAGATAGGCGACGAGCTGTTTTTTATTTCAAAGAAATTAAAATCAGGAAAGTGTGCTGAACAAACTTTATTCCATATTATGTTTGGTTCAAAATCCGTTTGTTCTAAATATAATCCACTTTTTTTCATCAATTTTCGGCATTTAGGAAAGCTGAAAAAAAGATGAAATATTAATATTCTGTCATGCACCTAGCAAGGGTGCATCCGTGAATTGGCTTTGTTCTTAGAATATCTGTTTTGAAAAAAAAAAGTACATTAATCTTACGATACATTTGCGTTAGAAAGTGTATTGGACATATACACATAGATACTTTATATTAAACATTATTACAAGATTTTAAGAAAAAATATTAAAATTTTAGATTATACATAAAGTAAACATTTTATAATATCGACTCGAGCGTTGATTGTGATTTGTGTCATATCACTAATTACTCAGCAGGGGAGAGCGGTGTGCGGGGGCGTTCCCGCCCCCCGCGTCTTATTCACCCCCGCAAATGATCATGACCCGTAATTTATTTTTATTAAAATAAGTGTAAAAATCGACTTAACAATGAAAAGTAATATTGGATTTCACTTTCGTTTGCTTCCTAGTATCGTTTTTACAAGATCGAACTAGACATTTGACCATTTTGACTTGTGAATATGAAAAAACTTTGGAGACACGCTCGTCGCAAGCTCTCGACGACGACTACAAGCGCTCGCGGCGGGAACGCCATGTTGTTCTCACTTGTGCGTACTGTTCCCACTTCGTCATGAGCGCTCTATACTACTGTAAGTGTTATTAATACTCTAAGGAAGTCGGCCTATTGGTTCGTTATGTCTATTGTAACACCATGTAAAGATGATTATTGTATATTTTCAGCGTCGCCTCTCGCGCCTGGTGAAGGCAAGCCGCCACTACACAGAAAACCAAAGGCATCCAAAGATCACGACAGAGTAAGTTACTTTACCTAGATACTTACTACTTATTTTCACTAATTAATCCTTCGATCTGGGATTCTTGGAAATGCTATTGTATTCTATTGTTGTCGTGGTCACCGGTGTCCGTACTGGGCTTGATGGGTTAAGATAATAATTAAGCAGCATAGTGCTGTCAGTGACTGTCTTTGTATAGCTTGTTAAAAAAGAGTAGATGCTGTACACAATTTTAAAAATCACCCAAAACTATTATTTAAATCGAGATAAAAATGTGCAAGGTGATAATATTTAAAGTGGGAGAGCCATGCTTCGGCACGAATGGGCCGGCTCGACCGGAGAAATACCACGTTCTCACAGAAAACCGGCGTCAAACAGCGCTTGCGCTGTGTTTCGCCGAGTGAGTGAGTTTACCGGAGGCCCAATCCCCTACCCTATTCCCTCTTAAAAGGCTGGCAACGCACCTGCAGCTCTTCTGATGCTGCGAGTGTCCATGGGCGACGGAAGTTGCTTTCCATCAGGTGACCCATTTGCTCGTTTGCCCCCTTATTTCATAAAAAATAGTGTATAAGCGTTCTCCGTGGAAACACAAAGAGAAAAAACCACCTTTTGATCGTGATCACATTTAGAAAATTGTTTACTGCGTCCACTCTTCTTGGCAGACTGTATGTCATATGACTTTTCCAATATTATGTCAGACAACGAATAGACTGAGGGAGTACTTACCTTAAATTATTTTTCAGTCTGGTCGCGGCAAGTCGTTGTCGGCGTCGCCTGGTCGCGGGTTGTCGCCGTCGCCGCAGCGCGACCGCACGCGCGACTACTCGCGCGACCACACGCGCGAACACAGCCGCGACAAGGAACTAAAGGTACTTGAGCTTCCCTCTTGTGTATGCCTGTCTGTCTGTTACCTCTGCATCCCTAAACTGCTGAACCGTTTTTGCTGAAATATCGTATGGAGATACTTTGAGTCCCGGGAATGAACATAATTCGCTGGCCCCGGGCAACAAAGCGGTAAACGCCGGTTATGCCCTTTTTAATGTTATTTAATTTTTGGCTTCTCTGAGTCTATCACCCCTATTTATTTCATATTTTTAAAATAACATTTTGGGTATAATAAATAACAACAGCTTTATGGAATGGAAAATTCTCTTGCGACTAAAACTGAATTCTTGTATTACTCTATGAAACATAACTAAAAAAACCGGTGAACATACGATACAGCTAAGTTTTCGCGGTAAAATTCCCCAAAAGAAGGGAGTAATCGGCTGGTACGCTCGAAATCTAAAGCGAAAAATACGTCGTATTATGTTCTTACAGCCGTAAATCACAAGCGGTTTGGTGTTTTTATAAAGTCAATAAACAATGTTGCAAATGAAACAATATCGCTTATTAGTTGTATTATACATTTTTTTCAATTATTTCAATAAATTTTTACACTATTACAATTATTTTGATATGGTTAAATAGGTAAAAAAATAACTTTCATATGACACTTCAAACGCTTGTTTTGGACCACTGTACGCTGCACTATAAACAAATTAGCTTATTTTGTCTCTCCTGAATAAAACGATTTTTGATATTACGCCTTTATTGCCCGAGGCCAGCGAATTATGATACTTTATATATCCCGGAAAAATGTACGGTTCCCGCGCTATAAACGAATTTTGATGCAACGGCGGCGGGCGTCACCTAGTCTTTATTAAATTTAAGTTAAGTAATCATCAAATCCCAGACTGTCTTTGCCCAGCAGTGGGACAGCGCAGGCTCTTAAAAAAAATGTCAAATCTCTCAGGGTACTGTCGTATGTATTGTCAATGTGAGCTGATGATGTGATGATGATGATGATGTTCGCAGACGGCGGAAGGCGGTCAGTTGAGCGCGGAAGCAGTGACTCAGAAGTTGGAGGCGCTGAGGTTAGAGGAGCGGCATACACAGGTACACATATTAACAGTTTTCATATCATAGTAGAGATAAACTACGATAATATGGCGCGCCCCTCCAAATTACTGTTTCAATGTGTGTAGTCACATCCTTATGAGAGAGTTTGTATGTAGTAAGTAATCAACCAGTACACGTAATATTTCACTTCATGTCACTTATTACCAAGATTTGTCGGTAAACTAATCATAATAAATAGCCGACCGCGCAAGACAACGCACTTCAAACGTTTTGACAATGCACTTCAAACGTTTTGAATTTTGGAGAGGTGCGCCATGTTATCGTAGTTTATCTCCACTCACGGGTTTTGTAGCGGAACACTTCTCTTATTCCCTACGTTTCGCCTAAAATTGTCCAACTACACGAAGATTCATCAATTATTATTATTATTTGTGTTCCGATCTAATTTATAAATCTGCGTGTAGTTGAACTACATTAGCGAGTTAGATATCTGTCACCTCAGTCAGCCCACGGCCGCTGGAAAGCCGCCGAATCAGATTAAATTTAATATGTGTAATACTCGCGTAAAACTGACAAATTATTAACCCTTTAACCGCCGAGCTTAAAATCAATTGTCGTGCCTCTAGCGCCGGCACCATAAATCGAAAAATGTATACCTACAGCAAATAGTGATGTGAAATACTTATATTTTTCGATGTCGATAATTTATTTCGACGACCTCGAATCCCGTAGCAGACAGACAGGAAACCGTTACTTTGTAATTTATTTTAATTTTATTTCTAATATTAGTAGGTATTTTGGTAACACAATGAAACAAAAAGCGTTTAAAGATCTTGAAAGATTCATTGTTTTCCGCACAATAAAATTAGTCCAGAAATGAATTTCGTTATTTTTATTATATTTATTCTCAATGCTGTCATGTAGAGTGATCTTTATCTTAATACAACAGATAACAACATTGGTCAATTTTGAACTAACATGATTATATTTTAACAATATCAGTTTACCGAATAACTTTGACAGATTCTAACGATATATAACTACACGATTTTCAACAGACTAATAAGATCACAAACAAATAAATAATCACATACTACTTTTTATTATTATAAAATCAAATAAAAATTCTTCGTCTTCATCACCTTCCAGAATACGTATTAATTCTTCAGCAGTAGTCATGTTGAATCACATATTTTATCGATAACACGAACATAATAATTACACGCATAAGCACAACACCAGTGGAAAATTCCAGAAGACGGCACTCGTTTATGACGTCAGAAGCGGTCGTCTTTTTCCGACCATGGCGCGGGGTGTACTGACAATATTCGTTTCTAAACATGCAGGCTAGGGATGGGAATCGCACAGATTACTTAGGGAATCGTCAATTCAGTCTCTGACATTTTTATACTATATTTATTATAAATTAAGTAAAATAAACAACATTTATTTGTTCAGTAACCATTGCTTTATTTGTTTTTTAATAAATTAGTTAGTATAAACAGAAATATTTTAATTTATGTGGATTTTTGTATCAGTAAATCATTGCTTATGTCCCGTCCCTACTGTCGGATTTTTCCGACCACGGGCGTTGGACATCAATACACTTTTCTAAGAATAATATCGGTAACTTTAGACATTATTTTTAGGTCTTCTAATTAAGAAACTAAAGTGTAATCAATTGTAAATGATTACTTCATTAACTATTTACCAAGTATAAACATTATTTTAATATAATACAGTGCTATCAAACAAAAAAGGCAGATTAACCGAGTAGTGGTCTTGGTCGTAAATATCCGACCTTGGCGAAATGGGCACGAAAATATTTGTCGGATTATTCCGACCTTGGCGGTTAAAGGGTTAAATGCTTAAATGTAAATAAATGTTTAAAATTCAAAGTGATTAGTCAAGCGAATACGAAGCGAACTCCGACTAAAGATCAACTACGATGACATGGCGCGCCCCTCCAAATGACTGTTTCGATATGAGTACTGAGTAGTCACATCCTAATGAAAGAGTTTCTATGTAGTAAGTATTCAACCAATCACTGTACACGTAATATTTCAGTTAATGTCACTTATTACCAAGATTTGTTGGTCAAATAATCATAACTAGCTGCCTACCGCGCAAGACAACACACTTCAAACGTTTTGAATTTTGGAGGGGCGCGCCATGTTATCGTAGTTGATCCTTGTTGTTTGACCTTTGGAGTGTAGACCAATTTTGATAAAACAATAATTGTTTCCCAGAATGATCAAAAATCTGAAGTGACACGAGTTGAGCAGGAAACGAACGAAACGGTAGAACAGACAGAAATACAGAAGCCAGTCGAAAAAGAAGAGAAAATAGAGAAGACGGAAGTTGTAGAGGAGAAGAAAGAAGTTGAGAAGCAGATAGTTGAGGAGAAGAAAGTACAGAGAGTCGAAGAGAAGGTAGAGAAGGTAGAGGAGAAGAAGGAACAGAAGGTGGAGAAGAAGGAACAGAAAGAAGAGAAGAGAGAAGACAAGCGGGAAGAAAAGAAGGAGCCTTCGCAGGAAAAGACTGAGGAGAACGAGATGACTGGTGAGTTGAAGTTGGGTTGTTAAACTTTAATTTAAGTAACATTTTAATATAAAATATTACTACGAAGTTTGTTATATGATATTATGCTGGCACTTCACATGGCTATTCGTATTTGCTATTGCCTATTTATTGCATTTGGCAAAATTATTAACGTATAAACAAACAAGCAAATACAGGCAAATATGGCCTTCCACACATGGACGTCAAATACCAAATTTTTACTTGATTTTGTTTACTTGCCTATTTGATCCATTGATGTGCACAGAAACCGACAAAGGCACGGATACGTGTATTTGGTATTGGTCATATTTGTCTAATAGGCAAATAAGGCCAATACTTTTGTTTGGCGAATACATCAAATACGCAAATACAAATAGCCATGTGAAGTGCCAGCATTAAAGACAAGTAATCATTAAATGTCTTTGATTACCGCCGTAAGGGGTTCTTCACGCGGAGACATGGTCCAGAAAATTTGACGCAGCATTGCGTATTATCTATATCTGTATACTAATATTATAAATGCGAAATTATCTCTGTCTATCTGTCTGTCTCGCTTTCACGCCAAAACTACTGAACCGATTGTAATGAAATTTTGTGCACAGCCTGAGAAAGGGCATAGGCTACTATTTAACTGGATAAAGGGGTTGTAAGTGGGTGAAAATGCGTAAATTTGTTCAAATTAAGTTAGTTCCAAAAATTTATCAAACGCATGCCCCTGAAAAAAAAGGCACAGTGTGGACAAAGCTATTGAGGTTTTATAAAATGACAATGGTTTGGCTTCCGCTAGCTTTTGGGCCAACAGTGTGGTTGTATTAATTGGTGGAGTAACTAATGTTCCGCGTAATATTCCAGCGTCGATGACGGCGCGGCGCATCACGACTGAGGAGGAGGCGAAGGCGGCGCTCGCGGAGCGGCGGCGGCGCGCCAGGGAGGAGCTCGAGCGACAGGCGGAGCTGGAGCGACAGAGGTGAGAGAGAGAGAGAGTAGAGGGGAGAGAGAGAGCAGAGGGGGAGAGAGAGATTGGAGTGAGAGAGAGCGATGGGAGAGTCGAAAACATATTTACCTAACATCAGCCCCCTTATTATAGTCCGTTCAATCCACGAAGACGCGCCCCACTATTCCTCCTAATCGTTTATAGTATATGTGTGCAAGCTTTCGCCAATGTTTGAGTGTTATCGGTACATACTAATTACCTATGAGTGCACGCGCACACTACAATAAATAGACCAATTGAGAGAAATCGTCACGGTTAAAGGGAAAGATGCTCTACTTAAATTTCTTATTTTTTTATTATATTTGGGTGTGGATATTTTATGTAATTATTAGTTAATATAATATGTTGATTTTACCATTTCCATAATAAGAAGTTATAATAGACATAAATGAAATACGTAAAAAGTTTTATTTAACTTTATTGAAAAATTAAAATCGTTAATCACTCGTTTCAGAAATATCTGATTCAGAGTCTGATGAATCACCGACGTTTATATTAAAACTGAAATCAAGATCACAATATCTCAGAGATTATTTTTAACAAAAAAACATAAATATGATAATTTTCTCAACATTAAAAAAAATTTAAAGTAGAGCAACTTTCGTTTCAAGTCTGGATTTTTGCAACATAGATTGTACTACTCGTGCACCTCGAACCGCTGACGGTTCGCGACTGACGCTCGGGTGAAACTCCCCGTACCCCGCGATCCCCTCACCCAAAAATTGGTGGGGCGCGTCTTCGTGGATTGAACGGACTATAAGAGTCCGTATACGAAATTTTTCCGATTTTGCCGAAATTGCAAAGGTTCGCTACAGAAATATTATTAGGTTTTTTCCCCTTATTAGACTTAAAAATATATATTAATTATAAGATTTAAAATATATTTAAGCGCGGAAAGCCAACTCGAACTTGCGGCGAGTAATATAATGTGAGATTTAGGTTGTTTTGAATCGTGTTTTTTTGGCACAATTTGTTTTTTTTTTTCTTTTTTCTCGAATTGGATAGAATTTTATCTATAGATTATTTCTGTCGTTTTCTTTTTATAAATTACAGCTCCAAATTGCCGAAATTAACAGCGATTCTTTGCCCATTTTCTCTAAAATTCTGCTGAATTACATATTTTTTTACTCAACTATTTTATATTAAAGTGGTAAAAAGTAATTCCAACATTGTATAGATGACTTTCTCAACAGTACATTGTGTTTTTTTCATACCGTTAAGACGTCAATACAATCCATAAACAGGTGATATTTTCTAAACCTTTTACAGCAAAAATCACAAAACTGTCGCGGGTTTGAGTTGGATTATTTAAAAATACTTAAAAAAAATAAAAATGTAGCTCCAACATTAGATTATAATTGAAATGATCTTACATGTTGTGCATTAAACCTTATAGAAATACTGTATTTTAACTGTTAAATCACGAATGTAAAATCAGCGAAATCGGCAAATTTCGTATACGGACCCTTAAGTAACTTTGATGAACATGAACAAGCTTAATGGTTGACGTTCGAACTTTTTAAAAGGCAATTTTAAAGGATAAACGTCAATATATGGACATTACAAGTTTTTTGAAAACTTCAATTGGGTTCATTGTACAGAGAAAAACTACAGAAAAGTTGACTTCGATACAAGTCATTGCTATTATAAAAAAAGAGCGAGCTTACAGAGAGTACTTGTGTCAGAAGTGAAATTGATGTACCAAAACCGTAACGGCGTGACGAAATATTATTATTTTTACCATCTTTTTCATGTCGCGACCTTGACATTTTACTGTCAATGCGCCTAAAGAATTTTTTTCTTTAAAACGTACATTTTATTTTTCAGGTTGCAACGTGAAGCGGAGGAGGAGGCGGAGCGACAGAGACAGGAAGAAGAGAGACAGAGACGGGAAGAGGAGGAGGCGAGGGAGCTCGCCGCGCTGCAGCGACGCGTTGAGGAGGAAAAGTTGAGGAAAGCGATCGAGGTGCACTTTCATTTATTTATTTCGATTATCGCGGTCGCATGTGGCCGCATGGGAGTGAAGCATTAAGAATATTTAGCTATCTTTCTTCCATATTCATGATATGACTAAGATAGCAATATTTTAGGTTTTCAAATGTCAATGAAAGCGACATGTAGAAGAGTACTTTAAATAAAAAATATTGGAGTAACGGAGAGATTTGTGGTGAATTCATTATCAGGTCAGTAGTTCATAGGGGGGCATTTTATTTGATTTTCTGTCGGTGACGATTGCGTACCGTGAGAATCGGTAAGCCACATTTAGATTTAAAGTTGAAAATTAAAAAATATTAATCTGTATTAAATTCCTACAATTTACAATATTTCAGGCGCAGCAACAACTCGAGAAGGAGGAGGCGGAGCGTCGCGCGCGCGAGGAGGAGGAGCGAGCAGCGCGCGCGCGGGAGGAGGCGGAGCGGCGACGCGCGGCGGACGAGGCGGAGCGTGCGCGCAGGGCGGAGGCTGCACGCGAGGAGCAGGAGCGCATAGCGCGGAAACAGCGCGTCGAGGCCATCATGGCGCGCACGAGGCTCAAGAAGGTAGGCGGGGCTTGGGAGAGTTGGGGGCGGAGCGGCGACGCGCGGCGGACGAGGCGGAGCGTGCGCGCAGGGCGGAGGCGGCGCGTGAGGAGCAGGAGCGTATAGCGCGGAAACAGCGCGTCGAGGCCATCATGGCGCGCACGAGGCTCAAGAAGGTAGGCGGAGCTTAGAGAGTGCGGCGGACGAGGCGCGCCAAATGACCCAGTTAGCTTAAAAACTCCCCAAGATATACAAATAAAACATCACATATAGACCTGCCCAAAACGCTCTTAGGTATTAAAATGAAAAGAGTAAGAAATAGCACAGAAAACAGTATAGAAAAGCACAAATGGTAATATGAGATGAAATTAAGACAAATGATAAAATGATCGAACTACGTAAGCACAGATAGTCTAAGTAAAAGGGACACAAGCGGTGCGTATGGGAGCCTACAGCGGAGTGGCGTGTGCGCTCGTCGTTTCTGGAGGCCGGCGTGCGCGGCGACCGGTTGTAAGGGAGACGGACACACGCCGCGCGGAAGCGATAAGCGTAGCGATTTTGTACATATAACAAATATCGCTACAGTATAATTTTAGGGCTGAACGCACTGTTGGCGGCTACACCGCGAGATTGAATGTATGTTACGATTTATTTTAATAGCGGCGTTGTCGTGCTGTCGGTCGTACGGGCGTACATTTATGCCTCTATTTAAAAAAATCAGCCTTGTCTTTGTCGTTTTGTGTTTTTCTTGTTCTTAGTTCTTGTCACTCTTCCCTTGACGTTTCTTTAACGAATGTATTGTCAATTTTCAGCAAGCCGAGGAGGACAAGAAGGCGGCGGAGCTGAAGGCGCAGGGGGAGTCGCCCGCGCCGCACACGGGTGATAATGGCAACTCGCAACAACAGACAGCTCCTACTCAGGTATATAACTTAAGAAGTTTTAATCGAGTCTTGGCCATAATGTATTCGCTAGTTTAATTAAAGTGTTATTAGGGAAGTTGATTCATAGGCAGGCCGCCTTCGTTATTTGTTGGCTTAATGTCAAAGCCATCATGTCTAAAGTACCCCGCAAACGATCTAATTGTTTGGCAAATTTTACGTGTTTGTCAAACAGTTTGATAGTGTACAGCTTTGTTTGAAGCGTTCGTCAAACAAGTCAAACAAATTACGTGTTTGACCTGTTGGAAGAAAATTTGGATTTACGTAGCGTTTGACAAATGTGTTTGAACGTGTTTCGCTGCATTTGTCAAACAAGACCACCTGATGATCTCAAACTGATTCTAGCTAATTGTTTGACAAACATGTTTGATGCGCGTTTGTTCGTCTGCGCTGCTGTTTGATGAAAACGTAAATTACATCAAACATGTTTGTCGAACAAAATAAATTTTTAAAGTTTTCGGATCTATGACGTCATCATCGGCGGCCGGCTGCATTAAATACATAAAAATTAAAAAAATATCATTGTCAAGTATCAACAAGGTGTTAAATGTATGCAAGTTCTCTTATTTGTGTGAAAACTGATTCGAGAAGCATACCAAAAGTTCAAAGCGTAATGTAACGTCATTGAAGGTCAAACTAAGGTTAAACATATTTGTTTAAAAATATAAGTAAGTAATGGATATTTTTTAAATTTATATTTTATACACAGAATAACAATCACTGACCTTATTCCTCGAAATGTTTTTGTAATGGGCACAATTTAAAAAAATGGACAATCCCCATTGACCCACCCTGATCAAAATGTGTCGTAGGTCCGTCACGTGCCTTTGAATCAATTTCTTCGATGGTACATAGAATAAAATTCTACTTTACTATGTATAATACTTACGCTGATACTTTTACAGTAAACTCCACGTGTTATAAATTACTAGATGACGCCCGCAACTCTCTTTCGCCAAAATTTGTTTATAGCACGGTAACCGTAAATTTTCCATATTTTTGGTAAACCGGGCCACCCTTGCGAGTTTCTTCTCGCCGGGTTAGTTCCCGAACAGGTGGTAGGCACCATAGTTCCAACATTCACCGCGGGGACCGTACATTTTTTCGGAACAAAAAGTATCCTATGTTCTTTACCGGGACTCAAAGTATCTCCATGCCAAATTTCTGCAAAATCGGTTCAGCGTTTAGGGCGTGAAGAGGTAACAGATGGACAGATAGACAGCCACACTTTCGCATTTATAATATTAGTATGGATTTAGTATGTATTACTTTATTTTGTTACTGCCTGTGCAAACGTCACAAATTTACAAGTCATCAAAATTAGTTTAATTGATATTCCCCAGGCCGAGCCAATCCCCGCTACGGAGTCCGCGCCGGCGGAGCAGGCGGAGGCCGCACCGGCGCCGCCCACGAACAACGGCAACGTCGCCGACCTACTGGGCCTGTCCGACCAAAATGAGGTATAACTACTGTTAATATCGACCGGGAGCGTGTTGGACTTGCGCGGGAAGGGTATGGTGCTTCTATAATATCTTCAATGTGATAACTTTCTTTACGAAGGGTGCACGATAGCGCCCTTCGTAAACAAACCAAAAATGGTATTTTTGTATGCTACATATTTTTGTTTTATTTTGGAACGAAGTTCCTTATCGCGCGTTGCAAAAAAGAGGTTAGGTTAGGACGGAAAAAATTAAGACCAAAAGTTGTAAAGACACTTTTTGCTATAGTTGTAAGTCGTGCTTGCGCGTGTTTTTCTGTCTGTCTCTTTATCTCTCTCTCTCTCTCTCTCTCTCTCTCTCTCTCTCTCTCTCTCTCTCTCTCTCTCTCTCTCTCTCTCTCTCTCTCTCTCTCTCATAGAAAGCAACTTCGTTCCATCCGGGTGTCCCTTGACACCTCTCAAGTTTTTTGTTGATAGTAGTTGTCAAAGCGGCTTTATAATTGGTGAAAATAACCGTCTTGCTAACGCCACATACAGTCTGGTGAGTGGTGACAGACTACCACGAGGTCTTAGTAAAAGGTTCCTGTTTTTATCCTTTAATGTCATTTTGTAATGGATGACGTTCAAAAAGAGTTGTAGAGTATTGTTTTCGGCTTCAAAATATGTATTTTGTATTTGATTATTGTTTTTTTTTTAACTTTCCAGACACCGGACAAACCCGAAGCGGCGCCGCGGACGGACAACGCCAACACAACCAACGGCAACGTGTCCGCTGCCTTTATCGAGACGGAGCGAGCGAAGCGCGTGGACGACGACTACACCGCGCACAACGGACACATGCACCCTCTGACGCTTCAAAACGCTATCTAGGAGGCCAAGAAGCCGGGAAGCCGAGAAGCCGTGAACGCGTGAATGTTCTCGCACCGTGAAAGGAGAAAGTGTAGAAAAAAGCCCCGTGGAATATTTTAAAATCATGTCGCAATGCTAAAAGTAAAAGGCATAAGGCGTGCAAAATAAAAAACGCGCCGTGAAATAATGTTTTGCCAGTAACGAAAAAGCCCCGTAAAATGTTTTTAAGCCGTGGTATGAAATCGTGTTTTGTTATTGCGTTGTAATAAGTGAATATCAATTTATTGTCAAATCTCGCGAGAATATGCGTTTTTACGTGGCTTGAATGAGTTATAAAACTGTCAAAATCTAGTAAATATTATCAACGTCTTCTAGGCTTTTCATAAACGCGTGATTTCGTACATAGTTTCAGGTCTATTCGCGCTTTCACGGCAAGTTTGTAGCTAGAATGCTCTAGGAGAGATAGGAGTTATTTTTTTTAATAAATGGGGATTTTAGCCGAAGTACAAAAGATGCAACGGGGTACGTAGAATTTTGAAAACGGCAATTTTAATTTTGAAAACATTTTTCGATTAAACGGTAGAGTGGGAACTCAGCCGATATGAAATTAGGATTATAAAACATTGCTACAGATTATGTACTAAAATTATCATTATACTGTATCTGCAAGCAATGTAAATTGTTGGTCAGTCAGCAATAATGTTTAGCAGTTTGTAATTTTTCGATTTTCAAATTTAGCGCATAGAAAATAGTTTATTTTTCCACAAAACAACTGTTTTAAGTTTTGTGTAAAAATAAACTGTATTTCAATTACGCTAAAGTTGATAATCGAAATAGAATGAAGCTTAACACAATTTTAGTTGGCAGAAAAACTGTAAAGATGTCAGATGTGCTAAACATTTTGGCTGTATTATATTATTGCATTTATATAGCAACTTCGGGATTTTAATGCTGTTTTGTTTTGCTAAGCAACGGATGTCATCGCTTGTTCCTCGTATTATGTTATAGCATTAACGTATAATATGGGACATGAAAACGCAGAAAAATACAGCATAATATCATTAAGATAATGTCAAAACTACATAATATATATTTCTGTTTTCTATTGGCTTCGAAAGAGTATTTGAGGGTTCCGTACGGAACCCTCGGAGTGCGAGTCCAACGTACATTTTGCCAGCTTATACATTCCAATATTATACGTTAAAGCTACTGACAGCAAAATCATCATAATCTGTAATGAAATTAATAATCATTTGGTGTCGCATCTAGGTTGTGTATAAGTCCGCTGTACTATACAGTGCTATAATAAATTATTATAATAGGAATTTATTTATTGTGATGTTTTTTTTATTAATAATCTTGGCTTAGACTGGAAAAACCGTCAGTTTTGATACTTAGATATGCTATTCGCTGAAGAGTGCACTGCCTTTGATAAAGCAATACAACGCAGCACGATACAGCGATTAAGCATACGATAATGTGTCTTAATGTGTACTGATAAAGTTTAATATTGAATTGTCATCTTTAAAAAGCGCTGCGTTTTTGGTCTAGTTGTCAGTATTTTAAAGGTAGTGCATTTTTTCGGCTAAGTACTAAAGCTATGTATTTTAATACATAACTATATTATAGAGTGCTTTATAGATAGTTATTACAAATCGATACATCTATGTGTATATCCAAAAATTTTATGAGTATATCAAATAATATCCAGTCTGTAAATTTAGATTTACGAAATAATCAAATTAAAAATCAATTTTAACTACATGTTTTTACTAACTCAACTAATATAGAACATCTTAAGTATACGAGTACTATTGGCATGTGCAATAGTGAATCGAGCATAACCAATGGGGCGGTAATGTAATTTTGTAACTGCGTTTTGATTGGCCGAAATTGTTGCAACGTGCAGCCATTGGTGTATGGTTTGGTATTTCAGTGCGCGCGGAATTTGTTGCATTCAATCAGTTTCGGAAAATTATGGTTCCCATTACCTCTTTATCCACGTACGCGCACATTACGGCGGCCCGCAGTGGGAGTGGTTGCTTTTTCCATATTTTTTTAAGTGAAAACTTCTTTAGCGTTGTGAGCAATTTTGTGGGATGGGTAAAAACTGTGAAACTCGCGTCAGATTCTCGTGCTGATCGAAAAACCGTAAGACGGTTGGAGAGTAGTGTTGTAACATCGAATCTATTAATCGAATAATCGATTGTTTTTTTTCGATTGTCGACATTTTTAATCGATTCATTTCGATTAATTAAAAAGATCGTTTTTTTTTTTAAATCGATTTTCATAAAAAATGGGTCAAAAAATTTGTAAGGGTTTCGATTAATTAAAAAAATCGAATTTTTATAAATCGATTTTCATAAAAAAATGGGTTTAAAATTTAATCGATGTGAGGGTTTCGATTAATTAAAAAAATCGATTTTTTTTTAAATCGATTTTCATAAGAATGGGTTAAAAAAATAATGCACAACGTTAATAATCAAGTTTTCACTTCTGCCGGCACTCCCGGAGTGCAACCCGTCTTTTTTTTTTATTAGGCGACTTAATAAAAATGTATGGAAATGCGGTCCGTTCCCAGTGGAAAGCAGGGCGGGCGCAGTCGCCCGTCATAATATGCGCGTACTGGTTGTTGCTCGAGTAATTTTATCAATGGCAAATTATAGTAGTTAGTACTGACATTTAAAATCAATTTTCAATACGTCTAACACAACCATGCATAATAGAAAAGACATGGCAGCTAACTTGAAATCTTGTTTTGCATGGTGTATTACATTGTCTAGATTCACGGCGAGAAGGCGAGAAGTTCTCGCTTCTCGACGGGCCTTATTTATGTGGGCTTAGGGTCAGTTCATAGGAACGAAACACGACCCTGCGAAACATAAAAGCGATGGAATTCAACTCCGGCACGTTGTTTGATATTTGTATCGCTTTTATATCTTCGCAAAGTCGTGTTGCGTTCCAGCGTGAATTGAATCTTACGATAACAAATGTTAACTATAGTAGGTTATTAACGAAGCATAAAATTGTATAAAAAGTAGTTAGCGTTCAAAATATCTCATTCTGTTGAGTTACTGTCAAAATTGGACCAAAAATTGGCCTGAGAGGCCCCCCGTTATTTGTTATTCAGTTTTGACAGAGGGTGTGACACATTTCTTATTTTTCTATGTTGTATTAAGAATAGACAAATTGTAGGTATGCTTTCTTATGCTAAGTACTGACATACGGTTTTGCTCGATAGTTTTACTCCAAATCGAGTAATAATTACTATGTGGACCGCAAAACTGACAGCTGGAAGGCTCGCATCGAGCCACTCGAAGGCTCGAGCCAGCTTGATGGAATTAAATGTCGATTTAGAGTAAAACTATCGAGCAATGCTGAATGTGTGGACAAAAGTCCTAGGTGCGGGTTTTGCTTGACGTTATTGCTCAATCGAGCAAAACCGTATGTGAGTACATAGCATTATATATTTTATCTTAATACGATGGCAGGATAGAGGAGAGTAACGTTTCTTGTCTTTCGCTCTCGGCAATATTTGTATCTCGCTTCTATGCATAATATTATGCAAGCCAGACTTTCGTGTGAAAGAGAAAAGCTATAGGTCTATCAACTCTTTCTGTTCTGCGACCGTACTCTAGTATGTCCATGAAAATGGTTATCGGGAATTCCATACACTATCTGTCATAGAAAACGAAGATTTCTCAGAACCATTAGCAAGTTTGTTTCGTTCTACTTGCTGACAAGTGCTTACATTGTTTTAAGTTTGTTAATATCACATGCACACCCTAATACACAATCCAAATGTTCATTTCATAACATCCTATTTATCAATTTTTATTCTTACTAATAAAAAAATTCATACTGTGTACGACCTTATTCTCTGTCCTTCTCTGTCAAGCAACTTTTAAAGGCAGCAAAAAAGGATGTATATAAGGTCGGTATATTCTGTGGATCTTTTTATTAGTAAGTATCTTAGTATAGAGTACCTAATGTTAGTGGGGATTCCATCCTCGTTGTATATTCCATTTATGTTTCTTATAGCTGCTTGCGTGGCGTACTGTGGAGGCGTCTTAACTTAATGCTTACGAAATTAATTTATATAGTAAAGTATTTATTTCATACGGTACTTGATAAAATCGGTTATACCAAGACAAGATATTAAATACGCATACGAGTTTCACACATAGTAAGAAGGCGAACATTGTAAGGACGACGCAGCACGAATACTCTTTATTGTAGAGCAAATCGAACGCTTGCAATGAAACTTGTATCTGGGCTACTAAATAAATTCCAATTTAGAATCTTGAAAGGGCTAAATTCTTGGTATAGCTAATGCCAATTTGGAATAATAATCAAGCGCACTATATCGAGTACGCCGCGGTAACGCGTATACAATCCTAGGCAAACAATTACGCTAATCGTCCATTTTGTATGTTACGAGCGAATCATGTAGTTTTATCGCGATGCGCTCGCGTGTTTGTAATATTCCCTTTATTTTCGTGTACGTTATGTGTCTGACAGGCCGCCATCTTGCTGTCAGTTTGACAGTGTCGTTCGGTTTTGGCGGGAAGCGCCAAGATGGCGGATTGTGAGCGTTTGTTGGCGTTGAGATGGTGCAAAGGTTTGATTACTGCGAATGTATTTATGTATATTATCACACTGAGACATGGCTTCTATGTACGTTCTATTATGTTAGCAATCAATGGATTTATAAGGAGAAAGTTTTAATAAAAAATATTATGAAATTTATCTGTGGTCTTGTTATTTCGTCTACCCCGTTTTCCCATCGAAAACCTTCGCATAAAACTAAAAAGAATTGTTACGAAGAAGAAAAAAGAAAAAAGAAAAAATAAATCACCCCTGCTTGATGTGTATGGGAGGTTGATATGTATTTTTATCTAAGATGTTAACCAGGGATGTAAGGTATCACCATGCAAAATTTCATTGAAATCGGTCCAGCGGATTCCTCTGAATCAATGAATGAGGTTAGCCTGTACAAACAGACAAACAAACATTTGAAAAACAATTAAAATGTGTTCTATTACACTTCTAACACGCCCCTGACTCGTTTTTTCAAGCTTATTTTCAATGTACAAAAATTTTACCTCTACGATTTTATTATATGTATGTATGTATAGATATAATCATATAAATTGCTTTTTATCTTAAGAAACTACTGGAGCAATTTTTATGTTATTTGGCACACATGAAGAATAGACCACGTGAAAGGACATAGATTTCTTTTTTGCGGAAAAATATACGCCGCGCGGAAGGGCCTGTATTCACTTTGATTAGTCCGAGTGCAAGTGATTAGTTCAAGAGATTAGTGATTAGTAGAAATCAAAGGACTTGCACTAATCAGTCGCTGTCCACACGTGTAATATTAACACTCTCACCGCCATACGGGCCGCCGGCGGGTCGTATGTTTTCGAGTACGGCACGCCGTCTATATGTTACACTAAGCGAGACTAGCAAGCCGTACGGGCTGCCGGCGTACCGTATTTTTCGCGCCAAATTCTTACAAAATTTCAGTTATGATTTCAAACAATTGACAAGTTTGTCACGCCACACACAATAATGAATCTTTAGCCCGCCGGCCGCCCGCACGGCTTGTAACAGTCGCATTTTCGCGCGCTTTTTGTGAAATTGCATTGTTTTCTTGTGCATTTCGCTAATTGGACGTACTTTTTAATCAACTTTCAAAAAGGAGGAGGAAGACAAGTACACATGCATGCAAAGTAGTCAAAAAGGTCAATGCCGTTTGCCTAATTTACCCTTCAAATCCAAGTGTGTGTTCCGAATGCTTTGCCAACATCCATAGCTCTATTATAAGGGAATATTTTTTTTTATGAGCCTATGCTGTTCCATTGTCCCCTGGCAAAGGTCAGGTAAGGGAATAATTGTGTTATTTTATTAATAAAAACTAATTTTCTTTAATATTTAATAGCTTTTTATATTTGTAATAACCCGCTTAGAAATCCTGTAAATTTAAAGATACAGCCATGATTTTTTTGAATTGAAGGTATAGCTAAGTAAACTTTTAATCTGGTAGCTTTACTTTTCTATAATAGCAGGCCACGCACTACAAAATTGATATGAAATTACGAGGTCGTAGCGGACCGCACGGCGTGCTGGTGAAAATAATCAGTAAGCCCGCCAGCGGCCCGTATGGCCTGCTAAACTCGTTGCTGAATATTCACCTTGGCCTGCAATGGTAGACAAAGTTACGCCCGCTGGCGTCCCGCACGGCCTGCTGCACTGAAAAAATCTGTATAAGGGTGGCAGTGAGAGTGTTATAATTAAGTATACCAGAGAAGGAATTTTAAATTAATATGAGAATCACCTGTTGTTAAATAGCAAAACTAAAACGAATTATTATAATTTACCAAATCTTTCTAGAATCTACATGGCGTTTTATTTATTATGTAAGCTTATCAAAATATATGATATATAATGTATAATGAGGCTGCACTTAGTTCTAAGTAAAATATTATTATTTATAAGAATATGTAGGGAATAAAGTAAAAAAATAATAATCGTCCTTCTCCCTTCACATTCACGCCCGTCTTTCATAATATGCCAGCTGAAAAAGGACGACGCGGAATTAGCGCCGTTTTCGTGGTCGCTCTGTTTAGATGTAGACCATTGATTCCCAAAGTGGTGGAGCCAGATAGGGGTTTACGCTTGCGCACAGTGGTCCGAAATCGCTAAATAGTGGACATTCGCAAAAAAGTTCGATTTTGGTGTGTAAAAAAATACCATCCGATAGACTTTAAGAAGAGTAACAATAAATCCTTATTAAGTTTTTTATAAAAATGTATATTTAAGGTGAAAAAAAAAATAATTACGAAAATGTTGTATGGGAAAGAATATTTAAATAGATTTTTCGCAAAAACTACTTGGTCATTCTGGTTCATTCTTGAAACAAGTAAAGTTCTAGTGGTATTTAAGGTTTAGAAAAAAAATTACGAAAATTTACGTGCAGCCTTTTGCAGTAGAGGGGTTCAAAATTTTGAAATAATTTTACTAACTTTTTAGGTGTGGAAAAAATACTATTCGAAAGATTTCCTAAAGAGTAACAATAAATCCTTTATAAGTTTTTTTATAAAAATGTATTTTTAAGGTGAAAAAAAATTATTAATAAAATGATGTATGGGAAAGAATCTATAAATAGATTTTTTGCAAAAACTACTTGGTCATTCTGGTTAATTTTTGAAACAAGTAAAGTTCTAGTGGTATATAAGGTTTAGAAAAAAAAAATACGAAAATTTACGTGCAGCCTTTTGCAGTAGAGGGGTTCAAAATTTTGAAATAATTTTACTAGCTTTTTAGGTGTGGAAAAAATACTATTCGATAGATTTCCTAAAGAGTAACAATAAATCCTTTATAAGTTTTGTACAAAAATGATTTTTTAAGGCGAAAAAAAATAATCACGAAAATTGTATAAGTAAAATATTATATTATATAAAACGAGTCCTTAAAAAGCAACAATACTTACTTAAATTATTTACAAACATGGATAGCAAAAACAAAATTAAACTACAATTAACTACTGACTAAACTATTGTAATTAAAATAAAATAAAAAATGTTATATAATAACTCAAACATTTCAAATGAAACTTATAAATAAACAATAATAAATAATAAGCAATTAAACAAACGCGCTTTACAAACATAGTGGATCTCCAATGCTATCATCGCCTTGTAATGACACAACTTCACTTTCTTCGTAATCTTCTGACAAAAGAGGTCTTTCAAGCAACAGGTCGACTGTGTCTGGATGAAATTCTTGGTGTTTACTTTTAGACAACTTTGGACGAATGTGAGACAAATATGGATCAGAGCTTATTAAAAAGTTGTGCAACAAATCTTCATTAGTTTCTGCTCTACTCGTCTTTCTAGTATGCATCTCTCTAGTATTTCTAAATTCTTTATTCCTTGCCTCTGAAGCTTCTTCACTCAAATAGCCAATTGGAATAAAGCCAAAATGCTTACAAATATCAGCACCATGTATAAAGAGTTTGTGAACACTTGCAGGCATGTAGTACCACGGATAAAGCTTTACATACAGCTCTGCTGTTTCCCTAGAATAATTTCGAAAGTGAAGTCTATATTAATAAGCTTCCCAGAAGAAACTGTTGCAATACAACGTATAATCTCTTTATTAATTCCAAATCTATTTTCGTTATTTCAGATGCTGTCCTAAAGTCCTGAAAAAATCTTCTAGCAGTGTTACCATCGTTAGTAGTTCCATATCCTTGTTTGACAATATCAATCAATATTCCAGTTTGCTCTTTAAAATCATGTTGTGTGGCATCCTTTTTTGCTTTTTTAAGAATTTTGTTTCCATCTCGTGCTGACCACATTTTAAAGTCCATATTATACGATATATGTAAAATGCATTCCATGCATCGAATCCACATGTGAAGAGACGATAAACCATATTGAAGTATATTTTCTCTTAAAGGTTTATTCAAAATCACATCGAGCTTATTCATTTCACTTGGCTTTGATAAGCATATACTGCATGTTGATGAAGATGGAGTATCAGACACAATGGTTACTATTTTTCCGTTTATCATAGTCATATGTAGCTCATGAAAAATTTTTATGCCTTTATATTCTGTTGGCACTAAATCACTTATTTCATCATTCATACATTTTTCCTCCCTTTTAACGAGTTCATTGGATTCTTTTATAAACTCAAACTTAACTGGTCGACAATAACTTGTGGACGAAGGATTGGGGTTTTCCCATAGTAATATATTACCATTAGACTCTAATCTTAATGGTACAAGGCTTGTCATGAAAACTGATGAATCGTCAAAGTTGGCCATAAAAGTCTGTTGCCGTTGCTTATAATTACTTTGAGAAGCTACAATTTGATGAATCAAATGGAACGTTTTCTATATTCAGTATCCGTTTTGCAGTCAAATCCAAAAGTGCCTGTAATTTAATTTTTGCACTTTGTTCCGTAATAGTTATATTTTGCTTTGGCGGATAACAATTTTGCTTTGACTTAAGGAGCTTGTAATATGACGGTAAAACTGCAACACTGTTATGAAATAATGTCGACCTTAAAGTTACATACTGCCATTTTGATAAATGTAGTGAAGTAGAAAGAGCCAACGCAAGATCATCCTGAATAGGGTTTATCTTTTCCTTACTGAACAAAATCTTTTTAACAATCTGAACATCTTCAGGTTTTTTCAAAAGGTGGCCAATGATCAGAGCAAGATTATTCTTGCTATTTACTTTTAACTTTTCAATTAGACAATAAACTAGTTCCTCTTCAGATTTATCACACAGAGGGTCGGAGCGTCTCTTTTTCTGTTTGTTACTCAAATCACTAAATGCTTTTCTCAACCTTATTTCACTTCTCGCAACCCCGCTCCATGAAGTAGAAGGCTGCGATGCAGATGTTTCAACAGATGCTATACTAATATCATCTATTGAAACATCAGTTAAATCAATATTTATATCAGTATTGGCTTCAGCATTTTCATCTGTATGTTCTTCCGAAAAAATGTCTGCTAAATTCACTGATGAACACTCAGGCCATGCGATATAAGTTTCAAGCCAGTCTATATATTTTTTTAAAAACGTTTTTTCACACCTCGACGATTCCTTCCATTTTCTATTTATTCTAGAAACAAAATTTCCACAAAAATGTTGTAAAATTTGAGTATCTTCAGATGATATCTCAGTGGGAATATTGTTGAGGATATACTGATGCAGTATTTTTGCATCTCTTCCATTTCCTCGTATAAACATATACAAATCTAAATAAGTCACCAAGCCAGACATTATTTACCACACAAAACGCGTACTGTTATAAATTATAATGCAACACATTAAACACACGAAAGCAAACTTTGGACTGTAAAGTGTCTCGTATGAATAAAGAATTCAAAATGGGGTATTTCTTTAAAGCAACCCCCTGATATATCCCGGTTCCGGTAGAGGGGATATAATAGAAACAGTTATAAAAAACAGCAGTGATTAGGGAGTAATGAGTAGGCTTATCAATTAAGCAGGTAAACAAACCCAAAAACAATAGACATAACGTAACACTAATTGTTATTGTATAAAAACAACATTAGAAAAAAACAACTTTAAACCACAATAACAAAAGAATTATGTTATTTATGTTAGTGATCCCGCTATTGTTCTTGGGTTTATTTACCTGCTTAATGGTTAAGCCTGCCAATTATGTCCCAATTCCTAAGCCATATGGATGATAATATAGTAATTTTTGTTTATTACTGCTTCTTTTTTTTTTTGTTTGTTCAGTTATACTTTATTTTGTCTTTTATAATCTCAACTAAAACAAAGCAAAAGCAATAAAAAATAGCAAAGAGATCAATAAAAAGTAAGAACATAATTTTTAAAAATTTGAACCCCCCTACTACTGCAAGAGGCTGCACGTAAATTTGCGCATTTTTTTTTCTAAGCCTTATATACCACTAGAACTTCACTTGTTTCAAAAATGATCCAGTATGGCCCAGTAGTTTTTGCAAAAAAATCGATTTGTAGATTTATTCTCATACAGAATTTTCGTAATTTTTTTTTTCACCTTAAAAAATACATTTTTGTAAAAAACTTATTAAGGATTTATTGTTACTCTTTAAAAGATTTATCGAATGGTATTTTTTCCATACCTAAAAAGTCAGTAAAATTATTTCAAAATTTTGAACCCCTCTACTGCAAAAGGCTGCACGTAAATTTCCCTAAATTTTTTTCTGAACCTTATATATCACTAGAACTTTACTTGTTTCAGAAATGAACCAGAATGACCTAGTAGTTTTTGCAAAAAAACTATTTATAGATTCTTCCCAAACAACATTTTCGTAATTATTTTTTTTCACCTTAAAAAATACATTTTTATAAAAAGCTTAATAAGGATTTATTGTTACTCCTCTTAAAATCTATCGAATGGTATTTTTGTCCACACCAAAATCGAACTTTTTCGCGAATGTCCACTATTTAGCGATTTCGGACCACTGTGTTGCGTGGAAAAAAATGGGGGTCCACGAGTCGTTAACGGGGGTCTATAAAAATTAGGTGACCCGATTTGACTTCTCCTATGAATATAGGCAGACAATACCTATTAAGTATATTAATAGCAGATTAAATATTACAGAGCGAGGAGATTTAGAAATAAGTATTAAAAAACTAAAACCCGACTACTAAAACGGGCTCTAAAAATTACGAAACAAGAAAACAGTTTATAGGGATATGGAATTAATGGATAGCCGTGGTCGTATGCCACCTACTTTTATAGCAAAACAGATTCATTATAGATAATAAATGGGCATACATACGACCACGGCTATCCCTATAAACTGTTTTCTTGTTTCGTATTTTTTAGAGCGCGTTTTAGTAGTCGGGTTTTAGTTTTTTAAACTTTATTTTTATACGTAAAGTCATGTAGCCTATAACCAGCGGACAATCAAGACGCTTCCAATAACACCTCATTTGTCTAAATAGGTTAAGTAGTTTTAAAGTTACGAGGGAACAAACAAACATCCATACCCACATACATACATACAGGTCAATATCATAACCCTCCTTTTTGCTTCGCCGTAGTCGGGTAAAAAGTGTGGTAATTTTTGTGTTAAATAGCTACAAAACAAGATAAGGGTTTTACCACCCCGAAGCGAGGGGGGGGGGGGTTGGTTGTGGGGTCCACCGGATCCAGCAAAATGTTTAAAGTGGTCTATGAGAAAAAAAAGTTTGGGAACCTCTGATGTAGACCTATGATATAATATTATTAAAACATCATTGATGTAGACCTACAGATTTAAATGTAGCAGGGCAGTTCCATGTAAGAGTCTACCGTAGACTCAGAAAATAAATACCTGATTTTGGTAATAAAAATACTTAATTGTAGTCACAGCATTATCGTACTATTAAGATTTTATAGAAGCAACAATTTCTAAGCATTACTTTTCTAGCAAAGCTGCCATTTATGAGATGTTGTCGTGAGCTCGGCTGAGTGTGGTTTTGTGTGATGAAGTTCTGACTTAGTTTTCACGTTATGTATTTTAAATTCTTGTCATATTTTGGTACACAACGATTGTTCAAACAATTAAATACCTACCGATACCTATAGCTTTTGAGATTCGAGAAAATTCATTTTTATAAAGATATAATAGGCTTGTAAGATCACAGTGTCGAGTTGTAGTGTCGGTCACATAAAAAACATTATTTTTGTCTATAACTACAGTAAAATTACTTTTACATGAATAAAATTACTTACAAACTTTCCTACGTGACGGCGTTACTCAAATGATACCGGCATTATAAATTTGCCATCTTTTTTTAAAACACCTAAACTCTAAAAAAATTTTTTGTAGTGTCCGTCACATTATAGAGTCGATCACGCCCAAAAGTAGCGTTTTGTTTGTTATTTTTGCTGATAGATGGCGAAAATAGCTATATAGAAAGCAGAGAGAGAAGGAGTAAGCTAAATTATTATTTTAAGAACCTGCCAGACCAACTCAAAGTCAAATAAAATCCAAAATTTAGCGATGTCTGGAAATGGGAAGCAATTGTCACAAAAATCTGGCAGTAGAATATGAGATTCTTATAGATATCACAAGAAAGTAAGATAAAATTATTGATCTTTAATCTTCATTGAAGGTAAGGTTGACTGCAGAACTGGAAACCTTCTAAAATAATAGCGACCGAAATTCCATAGTGTCTTGTCGTTCTTACCTCTATAGGGATCATATAAAGGAAAATTTTTAGCTTAAAAATATGACGTAAGTCTGCCTATCGCTGGCTCTAGGGTTATTATGTTAATTATCTTTGAGAAGATTTCATTTTGAGTAATCTTATCTAAAAACCACTCTTAGATTTCATTTATCTCAAAAAAAGTTTTACGGAACATTAAGGGTTAATGTTCCGTGAGTGATAGAGAGTGATAAAGGTGCCTAGCTAAGATGCCAAGGGAACCTGCATTTTTGATAAGTTAATCACTACTTAGGTACACTACACTGAGAAGTAAAGAAGGGTTAGGCTATTGGTAGCTGTGCATCACAGGCGGCCCCAGATAAGTGCCATCTAGCGGCACCAGATAATTAAGTGCCATCTAGCGGCCACTGGTGGTACCGCATCCTAGCTCCAATAATCGATGGTTCGCAGCTATCTAGGAGCTATTGCGGTATGTCACTAGGGGTCGCTAGTACTGCTGTGTAAATATGTCAGAGTGGGTACGTAAGATGTAAGACGCCATATTTTCTTGACCTTTCGCTTTTACCTTGGAGTGGCTTGGAGGCTCTGAATAATTATAAGATTAGAAAACTTGCGGCGTTTTATTTAGGTCACCAATCACCATTATGCTGTACTGATTCTCAACCACACGTTAACAGTAGCCTAACTTTTCTTTACTTCTCACTTCTCAGTGTCTAAACACACTAGGCCGAAGTTACGCGGCGTAATTTCCGCATAATTACGCCCGCAATGTATTATAAATTGCCGACGAGTGACGACACACTATTCCGTCGCGTTCCGTCCGTATTTTGTATGCGTTTGCGTACGTTCGGCCTAGTGATGACTATGTTCTACCCACTGTTCTACCATTCCGTTCTTATAATTACCTACTTACACTTTCTTACCTTTAACCCACATATTAGTTACATAAATGCTAGCTGACCCGGCAATTGTTGTTTTGCCATATAAATAATTTTAGGTATGAAAAATAGATGTTGGCCGATTCTCAGACCTACCAATATGCTCACAAAATTTCATGAGAATCGGTCAAGCCGTTTCGGAGGAGTACGGGAACGAACATTGTGACACGAGAATTTTATTTATAAGATGGTTAACTTATAATGTTAAATAAAGGTTCAATAATTAGAAGTCAGTTAATTAGCCCACAATAGATTTTCAATAACTGGGTGCCGCTTGGGGATTGATGGGTTAATAAAATTAGGATCTAGCCATACCTAGATCACATTTCCGAAAATACTAAGAAAAGTTTTTATTATAGGAATTTTTGTATTTAATTTTATAATGGCGAATATGTGAAAGCGGACGAAATCGGCACGGCCAGATAGCCATGGTTTTACTCCAATTATTGTTAGTGGGTTGTTTTTATGTTAAATATTTAACAAAAATATTAAAGCTAATGCATAGCTTTTATCTCGGGCTTTGAGCGCCGTAAGTCGTGACCGAATTATGAAATAAATCACCCACTCCGACGGGCACAACGCGCAACGGTGCGGTATTGCCAGACTTCGGCACGGTGTTTGCGTGCGTGCGACTAGTCGCACGCACGCAAACACCGTGCCGAAGTAAACTAAATAATTCGCAAACGTCTAGACGTATGCGAATTATTTATTTTTTTTATTTTATTTATTTATTTATTTCAGGCTACATAGGCTCATACAATTACCTTAATGACTAACATACATATAAATTATATACACTTAATAACTACACTTTGTCACTTAGTTATCGGCGACGTGACGCGCGCTTCATTCCGGACTCTCCCCCGGAACCTTCGGTAGACCACATCAGTCGGCCAGAATTCCTCCGCTTCAAAGGTCGACAGAAGATGCGTCGGTACTCTCACCACAAAGGAACTGAAGTTGACCTTGTGGCGAGACTGCAGACGTTCGACCCTCAAGTGGAGGGATGTCTTCTTACTGATGTAGTCCACGACGTCTTCGACCTCCATGGACCAGTGCAGGCGAGATATGTACAGGGGCGTCGCGGGGACCTCGCTCCGCAGACGCAGCTCGGGTACATAGGGCGCGGTGCCGCGATGGTTGCAGGCGGCGGGCTTCTTCTTCCTCCTCTCCACCAGTATGAAGCCCTCCTCATCGCACCCCTGCTCTCGTCCTTGCCAGGTCGAGAAGACTTGGCCTTGCGGCTCTTCGTAGCCTTGCGGCTCTCCGTAGCCTTACGGCTCTCCGAAGCCTTACGGCTCTCATTCTTCCCATTTTTGTTCGCCCGCCGGGGAGGTGCGGGGCGACCAGCAACAGTCGCGTAGTTTTGCTGAGTCGCCTGTGGACTCGGCGTCGGCGCAACCGGGAGGGGAGCGCGGGCGGGGGACGCAGCGGCGGTGTTCGTTGACCCGCCCGATAATGCTGACCGGCTAAACGTGGCCGTCTGCGCGCCACGGCGTCGGGTGACGTATGCGGCGTCAGGTGACCTACATAATGAATTATTACTTTTCAACTGTGATAATTCACTACGTAGGTCACTGATGATAGATTCCGACGCCTGCAATCTACCTCGAACTCCGGCCAGCTCTTCCTTCAGGAACCTGATGTCCTTCAGTAGGCTGACGACGTCGACGTGGTCCAGCGTGACGGGCGGCAGCTTGTGCAGCTGCTTAGCCACAAAAGCCGGTACCTCATCTGGATCCGTCTGCTTCAGCAGGGAGATGATATCCTGCACGCTCCTTTCGGTTCCGTCTCTTCGTCGCGACGGCATGTTCGCGCTCTGGCCGAGCGTCTCATACAGCAGCTGCTTCCCTTGGCAAATCTCCTCACTGGTGAAGGAGGACTTGCAGATCTGCATGATGCTGACCTCGTCCATGGTGTCGATGGCGTGCCGGATAAACGCCAGCAACTCGTTGGCCACGAGCGCCATGGTCACGTGCAGCGGCAATGTGCCGCGCGTTTCGCGAAAATATTAATTAATTAATATTTGCAGCGTGTGTAACGTGGAGCACGACCGTTCGCTAGCTCAACACATTACACGAAAAAAAAAAGATTATTATTGTATAAGTTGACAAAAATGCTATGCAATAGCTTTACCGCGGCAGGTACTTTATTGTAATAAGTTTTTACAATATTCGAACACTCCTGACATTAATTTAAAAGAAACCCTGTGCGGTGTGCCCTTTGGGTTTTTAACATTAGTATAGAACAGGGTTTCTCAAACTGGGGTACGCGAACCCCTAGGGGTTCGCCATTCGATGGCAGGGGGTTCGCGACAAGATTAACGCAATGGTGGCTTGATAATTGGCAGGCACGTCACGCACCCTTTAGTCTTTTGGCACTTTATGTGCTTTAGTTTTTTTTAGTCGGTGCCTTTTATTGAAATAAAAACTTTATTTTCTTCAACAGTCAATTTTATTATTTTCTGGTAACTTTCATTACTTAATAAGGGTTTCCTTCTAGGTTCCCTGTCACCTAGAAATTTTAGCAGGGGTTCGTGGAGCCGAAAGTTTGAGAAACCCTGGTATAGAATATAGATATCTAAGATAAGTCCGTGCTTTAATTTAATGTGCAGGGCTGCAGCCTGCAGGTACTTAGTTTAACAATTTAATCTTTTACCAAGTAATTACAGCCCATTACTAAAATTCTTCTCCATTTTAAAGCTACATTAATGCTACAATGTAATTAATTTTATAAAAACTTAATGAAAGGTATTTAGCTAATCAACAAGATTAAAAGATTCACTCGCTTTTGTATCTTGAATTTGTTAGCTACAGAGTTTTACCACAATATAAATAACAAACAGTAGCGTAACCCAACTCTGTCTATCGATCCAAATCTAAATAGCTGAATACAGTGACAAGTTTTAAGTACCATTTATTGTTCTGTACCGACTACAGTACAATAAATAGTAATTTTGATTTGTAGATAGATACAGTTAAGTACTTCAGAAAGTAAATCTTGGTCGAAATCCCGAATATTTAATAATATTATTATAAATTGATGTTTACTTTTCCATTATGTATTTGTCTTCCTACTAGGTACTTCCTCTAGCAAAATACACGATAAAAATAATAACATATTATACTAATCTATAATGATAACCTATGAGCGAGAAGACTGTATTTTACCACAAATATTGCATTACTTTATTATTTAAAGTAAAATCTAAAATAGATTAATTTGTGGCCAGCTGTCGGACCTTTTTCGGGCAGTCCAGTACGAAAATTGTCGACTGTTTATTATTATATTGTGGTTTTACGTTGAATTTGTAGCATCATACATAAGTGAGTGCTCATTCAGAGATGACGTGTACTCAGATATTCTATATATTTTTATATTTATATCAAACGAGCGGCGCGATCACCTGATGGCTTTTTACTGCCGCCACGAGTTGTCAGACTTATATTACGTCGCGTGGGTGACCCAAAATAAAGTTCAGAATTAAGTTTTTTCAGGATTAGGTTTTTTTTTTATTTAGCCAAAAATTTTAACCAGTCGACTATGTTGTTGAATAGACAAACTCCTATTCAAAAATTCAGGAACAGGACGTCTTATGACACTTACTTGTTTCTCATAAGAATAGAATAGAATAGAAATAGTTTATTTACAACTTTACATCTGTAACATAGTACGATAAGTAGGTACAGTACAAATTGTGTGGATTTTCACTTAAGAGACTCTAAAAAATATTTTTTAGTATTTAAATATTTTGTAGTAAATTTACTATTTATTTTTATATTTTTTAGTGTTTTACTCTATTTTTTAGCGTTTAAATATTTTGTAGTAAATTTAGTAAAAAAAAATTATACACAAAAATTTTTTTTTTTAGTGTTTAAATATTTTGAAGTTAATTTTTGTTCAGGGACCTAGGTAATTACTATTTTAAGCTGAAAAATAACTCAAACATGTTAAATATTTTCGTATGAGAAAATGATTTTGGTATTACGTATGTATGAGAATTTCGAGGGTAGCCCGGCCCCTTAAGTAACAGATTTTTCAGTTAATGTGTTACATTGGCGCCTGCACTAGGCTAAGCCTGTCCTGCAGGTCACCGAAATTTCAACATAAAATAATATACCTATTTAACAAAAGGAGCAGTTTCTTAAAATTAAGGATTAACAAAAATTAAAATTATGAAAAGTAAAAATTAAAGTACTTACTTATCTTAAACAACTAGAACTTAAATTGCGCTTAAACTAAAGAAGTTACAATGTTTCACAATACGTTATACGTATAAGAAAATATACATTATGATTCACATATTATTTTTAAGCCTCGACGAAAAATAGGGGGAGTGTCGTTCTGTCTGTCTGTCAGTATGTGTGTGGCATCGTAGCATCTAGGGACAGATTTTGATCTAGTTTTAGACTGGCTTACGGTTGCGTTTGCGGTTTGGTAAAGAAGAGTGTAAGTCCTTTGCCCTGCAGTGGGACAGCACAGGCTCTTTAAAAAATGTTCATGATATTCTAGTTATTTATGTATGATCAAAATGTAATTTTTTTTGTTATGAAATAAGGGGGCAAACGAGCAAACGGGTCACCCGATGAAAAGCTGCAGGTGCGTTGCCGGCCTTTTAAGAAGGAATAGGGTAATAGGGGAGGGTAGGGAAGGGAAAAGGATAGGGGATTGGGCCTCCGGTAAACTCACTCCGCGAAATACAGCGCAAGCGCTGTTTCACGCCGGTTTTCTGTGAGCTCGTTGTATTTCTCCGGTCGAGCCGGCCCATTCGTACCGTGGCATGGCTCTGCTCTCTCTCACGTAAAAGGCTGACTAAAGCTAGTTGTAAAATAAAACACAAACAAAATTGACATCTGCCTTTATTAATAATTATTTACTTACTATTATTTATTAAACATTTTGCCAGCCTTAACAAAATGCCCTATAACATCGACTATCGAGATATATACGAAACATTAGAAAATACATCCCGAGCGATACAACATAATATTTATTATACATTATAACTATACGTAGTATTATACTGTTTTACTTATAATGTACAAGATTTTATTGTTTATTAGATAAACACGCTTAAACAACATAGTTAAAACTTGTTATAAAAAGAAATATATAATTTTACTAGAAAGTATGAATGTGCAGAATGTAGTTCACAATAAATAACTTAATTGAGATCTTCTAAAAAATAGCAATAGATATTAAAATATAATTAATTAACAAAACGAGTTTAATCAATATTGCGGTTATTTTTTCATTGCAATCCATTTCAATTAAATTCATAAAAATGTTTCATCTATAATAAATATCTATTATTTTACATAACAATATTTGCGTGAAAGTAAAAAAGTCGAATAATTAGTGCATAAATAAAAATAATAGGAACTGTCGAAATAACTTTTTGATGTAAAGACATAAAAAAGTTATTCGAAAACAAAAGAAGTTTAGTAGATATTGAGCGAAAAGCGATTGACAACATTTATAACGCTCCCACAAGGTAAACAACTTTAACTATTTCTCGTATAGTATTAGGTAATATTGCGTATTAAGTACGCGCACATTATGCTCTGTAATGTTCGGGCCGCATTTTCCATAGATTTTGAATAAAATATCCGTCATTGTGATATTGCGGTCCTCTGCAACTCTACATAATATGCGCTATCAGGTTGCACACACTGTTATAACGCGACCCTTTACGACATATATGCGCTCACAATAAAGTTTATTATTTGTATATGAATGTAGGAGCAAATACTGTATTTATGTATTATATTAATGGAATTTGTAAGTCTGTGTGTATCCAGTTCGGGGATATGTCCTAAAAATAAGCCTGGATTTGTTCGGTTTAGTTGGGTACCTCCTCCTCACTGGCATCTGAAACGAAAAAAAAAATAGTTAATTATATTGTAATTTATATCTAGATGACCCAGTTACTTCTAATATAATTAACCTTCCCTGGACTTCTACGAATATTTTGAGACGAAAATTCGAGCGAAAAATACTAAACACTGTGGTGGCGTTAGAATGAGATAGTTAGATGGATTTTGCCAAGCACTGGGATAGTATATAGGCTCTTAGAAAAAATGACAAATCGGTTCAGTGGTTCTCGAGTTTTTGCGATACTAACAAAATGTATTAAATACATTTTTATTAAGTAATATAGCTGCTTTGTAACCAAAACGGCTCACATTTTGTAACAAGTAAGAACTTAGCAAAGCGCTCAAAACTTAACTTTAGAGCTTTAAGGTAATAAAATTAAAAGGAAACTTTCAGGTTACCTGGATTTAAAAGTTATGTACTACTTTGCACGCTCTACTCCTCAAAACGTCAAGATCTTTTAAATTGCCGACACAAACTTAGGACTTATAAAATTGCTACTAAGTGTACAATTAAAAAGTAACCGCCGTAATCAGAGACGGTTATGATGAAGTTAAGTTACGATAATTATGATTAACCTTAAATTTAACGAAGAGTTTGACAGATAATATTTAAATGGGGCTTATGGCAAAATTTTGAATTAATTACAATTAAGTCATTAATGTTCCACTCTGAGTGCGGCAGTAAGATCGAAAATTGTAGGTTTCTTGTTCATCTCATACATACGTAATACCAAAATCATTTTGTCATACGAAAATATTTAACATGTTTGAGTTATTTTTCAGCTTAAAATAGTAATTACCTAGGTTCCTGTACAAAAATTTACTTAAATATTTAAACACTAAAAAAATATTTTTTAGAGTTTAAATATTTTGTAGTAAATTTACTATTTATTTACACATTATTTTTTAGTGTTTTACTCTATTTTTAAGTGTTAATAATATATAGTAGTAAAACTAAAAAAAAAATTATACTTACACAAAAATTTTTTTTAGTGTTTAAATATTTTGAAGTAAATTTTTGTACAGGAACCTAGGTAATTACTATTTTAACCTATCAAACCCCGTACGAGCACCGGTGATCGCGACAACAATAGAATACAAGAATTTGGCCAGGCATTTCCAAGAATCCCCGATCGAAGTATTAAACTGAAAAATAACTCAAACATGTTAAATATTTTCGTATGACAAAATGATTTTGGTATTACGTAATTATGAGAATTTCGAGGGTAACCCGGCCCCTTAAAATGTTTTACTACGTGTTGCCGCAATTTTGTTTGCCTGGATATTCCTTGATTCATGGTAGTCGCACATTTTGCCGCAGTAAAAACATCTGTTTTTATTGAGACAACGTAACACCAAATCACATCCAAATTGGTACAGTTAAGCCTCGAGAGGTGACAGGCAGACAGACAGAAAATGAATCTGTTCTATCTGAACAGATTCATTTTGCCTTGATATAAAAGTAGTCTGTACTCGGTACTCCCTTCTACGGTCTACTAAGTATTTCTAAGTTATACTTCATAATAACTGGTCAGGTAGTTTCAGAGCCTATTCATTACTCTAGGCTATATTACTATTTTAACATGTAGTATGTATTTTTTTTAATACACTCATCAAAATAAAGTCTATATTACATGCAACATCAGAGCAATAGTTAAGCTACGATCTCCCTGGCTGTACTTACATAATGGGCTTCTAATAATAATTATGCTCGGAGGATAATAGTTTTATAATTTATATCTATTGTGCGTGGCTGTGTAAATCTTAGTTATGGCCGATTATAGGCGGAAACCTTTCACGAAGAATAATAATGCCAAATTAATACGACTGGTACTAAATTAAGAAAGATAATATACATACACTAGATGACGCCCGCAACTCTGTTGCGCCAATATTCGTTTATGGCGCGGGAACCGTACATTTTTCCGGGATAAAAACTGTCCTGTGTCTTTTTTAGGGACTCAAAGTATCTCCATGCCAAATTTCAAAAAAATCGGTTAATTTGAACAAGTTTGTCGTGCAAATCGGCACGGTTTGAGCGTGAAGAGGTAATAGTCAGACAGACAGACATACTTTCTCATTTATAATATTTGTATGGATACATACGGTGCTGAGTACCTATTTATCGTGAAATCTAGACTAAAATAACTATAAACTTGGAATTTGGCAGGATAATAATTCTTAGATGTAGGATGTTCAATAATAAAAAAAATTAAAGCTTACTAGCCCATCAAGCCCCGTAAGGCCCAAGTGGGCTGTGATAACAAAAGATTTCCAAGAATTGGCGATCGAAGGAGTGTCTAGTGTAGAATATTTAGACTTCTACATTAATATCAGTCGTATATTTTCTTGCAATATGTAGCTAGTAGTATCAATGTAATGTAGAAGTAAGTTTTTTCTCTTTGTTTAATATAGGCTCTGAAACTACCGCACCGAACTTTAGATGTATATACCTAATGTCTTTATCTACCTACAATAATAATATACTCTATGAATCTACTGCACTGGACTTTAGATAGGTATGCCCATAATTTATATCTAAGGCTAACTCCATACATTACATGCATAATGTATGGAGTAAGCCTTGAGGAAGAGGCTTACTCTGCAAATCACAGCAAAGTATATAGTTCCGTCGGTTAACTGTGCCAATACATAATAACTAGTGACAAGACTTTAACTATATAACTTTCAGTAAGAGTTTAAGTGACGATGATGATTACAAAATGTAAAAACTCAATTAACCACGATATTTACGTAACGTTAATCTCTAAACATGTAATCAGCCGCGCGGTGGGAGGCATTATAGTTTTTGCTCTACCCTCATTGTCTTTTAACCCTTCATACGCACACAATATAACGTGGCGCAGCGGGCCTACCATACATTTATTACCTACTAGGGATAAAAATTATCCTATGTCCTTTCCCGGGATTCAAAATATCTCCCAACCAAATTTCAGCTTAATCGGGCGTAAAAAGGTAACAGACAGACAGACAGATGGACATAGTACTTTAACATTTATAATATTAGTATGGATATATGGATCGCGCAGTAGCAAAACAAAGCTATAATAGCGATTGCCTAACAAATAAACAAATGACTACTTGGTTAATTAATATATCGAAGAATGAAGCGAAGAAATATAATAAATGATCAAACGAACTTACCAAGTGAAGTTCGATCATTATTATATGAGTCGCTTCATTCGAAGATATAATCTCCCTCCCACCCAGTCTGCACGAAATTATGTTTGCTGCAGTACCCAAAGAAATGAAGAAATATTTTTTTGCATTACCTCTCTCTAAACATAATGAGGCGCGCTGATGACCGAGTGAACCATCAAGCGGAACGATATTTTATTGTACCCACAATCCACATACGTCTTTAAAACAAACGCGATTGGCGATTGCCTAACAAATAAACAAAGGACTACATTTTAGAGTAAGTGTCCTATAAATATTTTATAGTTCAATATGTAAAAGTAGCATCGTTGAAATAGTTGCTTTATTAAAACTATTGTATGTGCAAATTCACGACATTGGGGCAAGTCTTATAGAAACAAATAAATCAAAAATGACTCAGCGCTCCTATTTTCACAGTGAACTCTATAGAAGGGGCACATACGCACTTAAGACTTTGTTCTGTTACACCCTGTAAACTAAGTTTTATAATCGTATAGGCTATCCATACTAATATTATAAATGCGAAAGTGTGTCTATCTGTCTGTCTGTCTGTCTGTCTGTATGTTACCTCTTTACGCTTAAACCGCTGAACCGATTTTGCTAAAATGTCATAAAAACGGAAATAAAAACGGGAACGGACATAGGATAGATTTGTCCCGGAAAAATGTACGGTTCCAGCGCGATAAACGAGTTTAGGCGCAACGGAGTTGCGGGCGTCATCTAGTAGGTCATAAAACATGTATAGGAAATGCGGCCCACTGCGCTACGTCATAAATTGTGCGCGTACAGCGGTATCGCATTTTACACAGGTTAAACTGCGGCCCATCATAATATTATAATTAAACTCACCGTCCCATTTCTTGCCCCTCATGCCGACGAAGCCCATCTGTCTCCGCTTCGGCCAGGGTCCGTTGAGCAAAAACTTCACATCCTGCTCGCTGTTCTTCAGATCCTTTTTTCCCCTCACACCTATGAACTTTCCGCGAAAGGTCAGATCGTAGGGCCTCTTTTCAGTTATGGACTTCTTGCCTCTAACGCCAAAGAACTGGTGCATATTCGCCCGCTTCTCAACTTCATTGTCTTCTAAACTCGTTTCGGTGGCGTAGTTCGACTGCAACTTCTGGAGGAATTCGTTGATGTCGTCTAAGGAGTATTCCGCTTCGTCAGTGGCGTATTCAATTTGTCCGACGAGGGAGCCGCGGCGGGGGTACCCGTATTCATACATTTCAGGGTAAAACTTCTTCCCGCGCATTCCGACGAAGCCCATAGGGACGCGTTTGTCGAATTCGTCGAAATCGGCTTCGTCGAACTTCTTCCCTTTGACTCCGACGAAGAATTGTGGCTTGCGTTTGTAGAATTCGTTTTCGTTGTCGAAGTATTTTTTCCCGCGCATTCCGACGAATCCCTGAGGGACCCTCTTCACCTCCTGGGCGGAGACCAGCACCAGGTGGATGGATAGTAGCAGCATGCAGGTCTTGGCGCCCATTGTGATAGATCTGGAAAGAGAAATACATTTCTGAGTGTTGTGTGGGAAGGGTTTTATTACTTAATAACTTCTAAAATAAAATTATGAACTGATGTACAATATCCAAATAAAGTAATAATTTTATCATATTTTCCAGTCAATTTAGGTATACACAATGAGTATTAAAAGCTAATCATATTATAAATATTTTTATACTTGTTTATCTGTGCAAATATTCATATTTTTCTTTAGTTATACTATTTGTTCTCGAAATCCCTTTTTATTAGGGTTCCGTAGCGAAATGGCAAAAAACGGAACCCTTATAGATTCGTCATGTCTGTCTGTCTGTCCGTCCGTACGTCACAGCCACTTTTTTGCATTCATGTATTCACTTATCAAATACTATGTCCAAACTTTAACAATAACATCCTGTCAGAAATCTTTAGGGACCAAGTAAATCTTACAAATGAAATGCAATTTAAACTCCTATTGAGTTTTAAATAGGCAATCATATTACATAATATAAATGTAATCATATTATAGTAAGTTAGTAATGTACGTCCGGGGAGCCCTTAATACAAATGACCGCTGTAGTTAAAAAGTATTTGTATCAAAACTTGTAAATTGTGTCCAGCGAGAGAATTATAGCTTTAATAAATGTTTCATATTCACAATTTTAGTTCGAACCGTGAGATGAGCAACCTGCAACACGTTAATAGAAAATCACGTCTCGTGGTTTGATATAACAATTCTTTGACGATACAACATAAGGGCGTTTTCACACTATCCGATATCGGTGTCGGACGCCGATCCGATATCGGGGTAAGTAAAATGTATGAAATATGTACATGTCTTTCATATTGTCCGGCCCGATATCCGATATCGGTTCATACATTTTACGGTATCGGATCGGCGTCCAACACCGATATCGGATCGGATAATGTGAAAACGCTCTTATAGTGACACAAAAATCTATCAAGTCCCTTGCAATGTGTCATGATTTTGAATAAAGCAGTTTTTAAAGCGATGAAATAAACTAACACGCTATCCCCATCAGGCGATGAGCCAGCTTGTTTGTGTCATTTATCATATTTCATAATATTACACTTCGCGTCAACGCATTGAGGTGATCGCACATTTTATCAGTACGCACGCGCCGAACACGCCGCATTTTAACACACTATGCCCAAGTTCTACAGCGGAAATTCCGCATGATTACGTCAGCAATGTCAAACGCATACGCGACGGAATTACGGCATAGTTTGTCATCAGTAATTTAAAATTCATTGCAGGCGGAATCACGCGGAAATTCCGCCGCGGAACTTCGGCACACAAACAGTGTGCTTAGACACGAATTTGTTGTATGAAATGTTGTGAAATGTCGCACATTCGTCCGCACCGTACTCACCGCATTTCGTGTACTATGCGGTGCGTTCGACGCGTACGGCGCGTGCGGTGCTGACAAATTAATGTGTAATCAGCCTTATATGCGTAGGCATCTACGGCGTAGCGGGCTACGACGTAGACGCCTACGAGAATTACGTACGTTTTGATTTTTAAACGACTTTCAAAAAAGGAGTAGGTTATATTATGTGTTTTTTGATTAGATGTAATTAAATAAAATAAATACATACAATAAAAACAGCAAAATAATAATTAATAATAATAATAATATCTATGGACGCTTTACACCACGTCAGTCTGGCCCCGTGCTAAGTACCTGAAGGACTTGTGTTACAGGTACCAGACAACGGAAATATATTTAATACTTTTATACTATACATATATTTAAGATTTTTATTATATAATATACATATTTAATACACAACCATGACCCAGGAACTTTATAAACTTTTTGTTCCGTCGGCGGGACTCGAACCCGCGACCTCCGGCTTGAGCTACCAACGCGCTCACCACTGCGCCACGGAAGTCGTCAGAAGATTTCTACAATAATCTTTATTTATTTATTCCAATACAAAATAAACGTTTGATACATTAAATATGTACGTCTGTTTGTTCGTCAGCGTGTGAATAAGTGAATAAGGTCACAGAACAATTGGGATACCTTCGGGTCTAAAACTAAAAGCTAGGTATATAAAAAGGAGAAAACTTTCCTTCACTTTTCTACTCTTAGCATTGATTCACGTAAAAACAGTTCGCGAGCTATGATGTCACAGACAGACTTACAAATACATACTGATATTATAAAATATAAGAAATTGTATTTGTCTGGCTGTTACCTCTTCACGCTTAAACCGTTAAACCGATTTTGTTGAAGTTTTGTATATTATTTTGAGTTCCAAGAAAGAACAAAGGAATCATTGTGAAAAATGTACGGTTCCCGTGCGACGAACTTATTTTGGCTTAACGGAGTTGCGGGTGTCGTCTAGTAATATTATATTGTAAGCAGTAACCCATTGTGCTTACATGTTTTTGACAGAATCCAGTGAACTAACTAAAGCAACTAATATTCTTAAAAGAAACTTCTTAAAAGAAAGTCTTTTAAACTTTCAAATATATGAATTCTAAAGTATTGTAAGCTTGTACGTGGGTCTAGCACTTTTAAACAACAATAGACGCGTCTTTTAAGATTGTAAGAAAATGCCTTTAAAGTTTTTTTGAAAGGGCACGATTTTAATTACTTTGGCTGTAGATAAATAAGGGTGAAGATAAATTATTTTGTTAATTTCAATCATCCGCTATTGCAACTACTTTCACAGTGATGTAGACGTATTACTAACTCATATTATAAAAGGTATAGCATATACCCGACGTTCAAAAAGTGTATTCATGATACATTTTATTTTGTGTGGCTATCTTATTAGATAGCCACACAAAATAAAATAACTGACAACATATTATATCTGTCTACGAGTATCTACGAGGATATAAATACAAAGGAATTTTACATTTTTCTCTAAAACTCTAGAATGACTGAACCAATTTGTCTAATTTATATTGAAATGTTCGTGGAAGTCCAGTGCGCTTAGCATGCGCCATGCGCCAACGAGATATCTCACTCTCGAGATAATTAAAAACTACTCGCCTCATAATGTCAAAATTTCGATATTATCTCGACAAAACTCGATAAAAATGTGTTATTTCGATGACAGATCTACACGAGAAAAAATGTATGTCATGCTAGGGTCAATAGAGATGACGAGACAAACCATCAAACATCGAGAAAACATGTAGACAAAATTTTCTCGTTTGCGCATCTTAGGCCGGCAGGGAAGGCACTTGTAGGGAAGTGATAAAAGTTTACCTACCGGATCATCAAGTTTTATATAAGTAGATATGCTACATCTCACGTGGTGCGCGTAGGGAAAATTCCGCATTTTAATGAGTATCAAGATTCCTATTTACATCTAACAGGTGATAACGTCTATCGACAAAAGAGTATTTTGTATTAAATCTGCCAGGGAGTAAACACGTGCGTTGTTACAAATGCTAATGGCATATTATCCGACTTCCTAAAAGAAGTGGCATCGAATAAGGTTTAAAACAACTGAACCGATTCGAATAAAATTTGGTGCAGATTATATTTTCATAGCAGCAAAGTGTACGGTTTATTGAGTTACGTTTCACGGATTATATCTAAATCGATAGGATATAAATATAATATAATATTACTGCAAATTATATTGTTACGTCCTAGGGTTCGAAGATTCGGAGAGAAGGACCTGGTGACTCTCTTGAAGACTTTATTCACAAACACTAGCTCACACAAATCACTAAGTTCAAACACTAAGCACTAGATCCAAATCACTGAGCACTATCACTGTCCTAGGTCGTAGCCGAGTTTTAGGTCACTATCACAATCACTCACTATTGATCACTTGTTCTCACTTCGAAGTCGCCTTGATGATCGCTTGTATCAAACTGAGCTGATTGCCGGCTTGTTTACCTTTTATATGGCCCGCCATACTTTCTGGAACGTTCCATTCTGGATTGTTTACGTAAACACGCAATTCACATAAACAAGGGTTGGACTTTTCTAGAAAGTACGCGCAACTGTCGCGCGCAGGTAAACAACTGCCCGTATCCGTAACAATATTAAGCATTTAAGTCGTTTGCAAAATGTCGGATTTTAGTCGGATTATTTACTAGTAGGTAACGCCCTCTGCTTCGACCTCTGCATAATATTCGAAGAAAAAAGAAAAGTTACGTTTTCGAGTACCTATGATATTATGTACTCAAAACATATTGTACTTAATATATTGACTATTGATCTGGTATGCTGCAGAGCCAAAAAGTTTTATCTCGAGAGTGACATACACCAAAGCAGTCGTAAAAACTATATAATTTGCTATTATCTAGCGTTCTCATTACACCAAAACATACTTAAAGTTATATCTCGTACGCTTCAAGAATATATAAAAATTATATTAATATTATGTTACTACGCAAAAATATAATTCGGGACGGCATTTCGTATTCGTTCCACGTCCGACGTTTAATGAAAAACTGAAATACTGACCACATGGGTAAGGACACGAAATTTGGTTAAGACCTTATTCTGTTATGTAATTAATGATTGCCCCAAGATAAACCTGGCCATTTAGCCGAAACTTTTTCGTTTTCGCTTCGTTATAGAATCGCCGATCAAAATGTATGGAATTCGAAGACGAGTCGAATGTCAACGTCATAATTAACGAACGCTTATGTCAATTCCATACATTTTCATCAGCGATTCTATAACGAAGCGAAAACGAAAACATTTTAGTTACGTAAGAAATATGACAGAACTATTAGTACATTGTTCGGGTTTGTAATGAGTAATTACGTTAAATACTCGTATAACTAGCTGACCCGGCAAACGTTGTTTTGGCATATAATTTTTTTCTAGTATCAATATAAAAAGTAGATACCTATTCTCAGGCCTAACGAATGTACATATACAAAATTTCATTAAAATTGGTTGAACCGTTTTGGAGGAGTTCGCGCACAAACACTGTGACACGAAAATTTTATATATTAGATAATTAGTAATAAAGGTATACGTTTAAAGTTTAGCTAAGTGAAATTTGGATTGCTTAAAAAAGTTTTGAACAATCAATGGCTAAGTGAACGCGTTTAAGCACGGACTACTCACTATGAAGATAACGGCATTATCATAATTCTTAACTATTTAATGTTCTTACACTTTATGGAAATATATTTGATAAAACTGTAGACTTTTCTTCTTCAACAAAATGCGCATTCTCATGGGATGGATTAACGTTTTATGCAAAGTTCACGGTAAACATTTAAGCATTTTAATTTGTTTTTATACCTAAATTAACGTGGGAGAGCCATGCTTCGGCACGAATGGGCCGGTTCGAAAGGAGAAATACCACGTTCTCACAGAAAACCGGCGTGAAACAGCGCTTGCGCTGTGTTTCGCCGAGTGAGTGAGTTTACCGGAGGCCCAATCCCCTACCCTATTCCCTTCCCTACCCTCCCCTATAATTCCCTTCCCTTCCCATCCCTACCCTCCTCTAGATTATCCTATTCCCTCTTTAAAGGCCGACAACGCACCTGCAGCTCTTCTGATGCTGCGAGTGTCCATGGGCGACGGAAGTTGCTTTCCATCAGGTGACCCTCCCTCCCGACTGGCCCATCACCAGAGGCCGTTCACCAATACCGGCGTGGACTACTTAAGAGATACCTACGTCGCCCTGTTCACGCGCCTCACTACAAGGGTATTTCATAAAAAAAAGGTCCTTGTTATCATAAAGGTTTAGCTGCGTTTGAGTTGAGAATGCAGATGTTATAAATGAAAAGGTACTGGATACTTATTTTTTGACGTAAAAAATAACTAATTTTATGGCACATCATGTGGTAAAAGTTTTTATGCATTCCCAAGTTATCCTTATTTTCTTCAAAAAATTGTGTTCCTAATAGTCGACAAGCTATAAGATAAGACTGTACGACATTTCTGTACGACAAGACTGTACGACAAGACCGTACGACACGACCGCACGACACGACGGCACGACACGACCGTGCGACAAGTTGCTATCCAACTAATAAACGAGCATTATCTTATACAACCTCACGACGCAATAACCAAGACGTGATGCAAATTTTATTATATGACAAATTTTATTAGAATTTTCTAGGATAAAATATATGGTATAAAGTTGTGTAGATAGTACTATAAAGTATGTATCAAATTACGTTTATCCCATTTTAAACATCAAATTTTTTCGGAAAAAATGTTTAAATTGTTTTTCTCGACTGAATTTTTTTAAATATTTTTTTTTATATCGATGGACGCTTCACGCCACGTCAGTCTGGCCCCGTGGTAAGTACCTAAAGGACTTGTGTAATGTGTTACAGGTACCAGACAACGGAAATATATTTAATACTTTTATACTATATATATTTATATATATTTAAGATTTTTATTATGTCATACACAATATATTTAATATACATCCAGACCCGGGAACATTGAAAACTTTTTGTTCCGTCGGCGGGACTCAAACCCGCGACCTGCGGCTTTAACTACCAACGCGCCACAGAGGTCGTCGAGTTCATACAATATACATGCCATCAATGTATTAAAGAATCAGACAAAGACTTTTACATTTTCAAGTAAATTAGGGAGTGAGCAAACAACATAGAATCACACAATATAATATTAAAACTCCACAATATATTTCTATGAACAAAAAAACGCTTCTACGTGAAAGAAAGCGAACAATCTCGCGTTTTGAAATCGTTAGAGCAACATATTTGTTTTCCGTATGTGAGAGGCGCGGGGCGAAGGCCGAGGGCGAAGCCCGAGAGGCAACAATTACTTCACAAAGCTGAAGAGCAGCGAAGCTGTACAGGAAACCAATTAGATGTCTTTGTACCCAAATATTTATAGAAGAAATTCAGATAAAAAATAATGGCTGATCCGAATGCAGTGGAATCAAAGGTTGGATATACTTTTTAATATGACGCCTCCATGGCTTAGCCTGACTCATGAATTGATAGTGGGTACGATTTCTGTGATTAAACTATACATCATTACATGCATAGTTTAAAATAAAATCACTTCCCGAAGTCTAATGTCTATCTCTAATGATGCTCAGAACTTACGATTCGACTCAAGAAACCGTACCAATTTTCAGCAAAATCGGCTTAGTTGTTTGGGCGTAAAGAGAGACAGACACACTTTCGCATTTATAATATTAGCGTGGACGTCCTTTGATTTGTTTATCTTTTTATAAAATAAGGCAAACGGTTAACCTGATGGAAACAAACTACCGTCGCCTATGGACACTCACAACACTAGAAGAGCTGCAGTCTGCAGATACGTTGCCACTTGCCAGCCTTTGTCGTTTTAAAATTAAAACACTGTCGTGAACTACCTTGTCATTTCCACAACGGGTGATTAAAAATCTACGTTGTTCTCATATTATAATCCGATATACATATCTCAAGCTGTAAGGGCCTGGCATCAGGTGTTTACGGCGGCTCGTTAGTATTATGAGCGTGTACTACTCATTATACAACGGAGCCAGCTAATGTCACATATTCATAAATATTTCGTTTCTGTCTAATGGCAAGATTATAATAATTAATAACATGAATGAAATAGAGTACAGAAAAGATTCTCTGACTGCCGCACTCAGTGACATTTGATGAAGATTAAGAGTTTGACAGATAATGTAAGGGGCTTATGTCAAAATCGGTCTATATTATACCTACTCGACGAAACATGGCAGTAGCGGTCTTTGATTCCTTGTCAAAATCTTGTCATTTTCTATACAAAGCCACGATTGACAACATCCGACACTTTATTGTCAATCGCGGTTTATGTAGAAAATGACAAGCTACTATAGCTTTATAATATTATATTAGTACTAGATGATGCCAGCAACTCTGTTGTGCCAAAATTAGTTGATGCACGGAAACTGTACATTTTTCCGATATAAAAAGTATCCTATGTTCTTTCCCATTATTAAAAGTTCCTACTACAAACCAAATTTCAACAAAATCGGTTCAGCGGTTTGGGCGTGAAGAGGTAACAGACACACTTTCGCGTTAAATATTATTGTATGGATATGCCAAAAGTCGCTTGTAGTGGAGTAATGCAATATTCCGTTCGTTTTTAATGGAGGTGCTGGAAACACCGGAAAACGCCGAATTTTTCGGTCCACGTCTAGGCTCGTTTGTAAGAACTGTATCTTTTAAAAGCTCGCTCAATACAGATTATCTTTTTTTTTTAATTTTAACTCGAAAGGATTTTTCACATTGGACCATGATGTGTACCCACAATTATCACCTTAGTTACACGTTCGTAATTGTTGTACCTGTTCTGGGCCAACGTGGACGCACAAACAGCACAACTTAAAATGAAACAAACTGTGCTTTCGTCACTAACGCCCAATGCCTCATATATCTAATGTAAATAAACGTACGCGATAAACACTCGCGTACACAAGTGTTAGGATCGATTTATATGCGTCCGACCGAACGCGCGGATTGGCGGCTACACCAAACTGATTACAAACAATTTCATGTAGATAACAGCGCTATCACGGCACTATTTAAACTAGAGATCGCCCAATGGTCGGAATTCGACCTAAAGTACGACGCAAACGATCAAATTTCAAACATGTTTGATGTAATTTACGTTTTCATCAAACAGCAGCGCAGACGATCAAACGTGCATCAAACAAGTTTGTCAAACAATTAGCTAGAATCGGTTTGAGATCATGAGATCTTGTTTGACAAATACAGCGGAACTCGTTCAAACACGTATGTCAAACGCTACACAAATCCAAATTTTCTTCAAACTGGTCAAACACGTAGTTTGACAAACGCTTCAAACAAAGCTGTACACTATCAAACTGTTTGATAAACAATTTGATCGTTTGCGGGGTACTTTAAATTTAATTATCGTCTTCTTTTGGCTCCCCTTTCAATCTTTCGATCGCGGATTCTTGGAAATGCTATTGTTGTCGCGATCACCGGTGCTCTTGTGCGGCTTGAAGGATTAAAGTATTTACTATTTCAGATTTGTTAAAAAAACAACAATCCATTTTTAATTTCACAACAGACTTCAGCCATAAACAAAAGAGTATAATCCGTATGTATAGCATAGGCTTGTCATTCAAAAAGATAGTGTGCACATTGTAGTGTGTGTGATGTTTTATTTTTGTTTTAAAAATGTATGATAAAAGCATAATCCATACTAATATCCATACTTCCATACTAATATTATAAATGCGAAAGTGTGTCTCTCTGTCTGTCCGTCTGTCTGTCTGTCTGTCTGTTACCTCTTCACGCCCAAACCGCTGAACCGATTTTGATAAAATTTGGTATGGGGATGCTTTGAGATCCGAGAAAGGACATAGGATACTTTTTGTCCCGGAAAAATGTACGGTTCCGCCACGATAAACGAATTTTGGCGCAACGAATTGTTGAAAAGTTGCGGGTGTCATCTAGTTTCAAAATAATATTAGCTCGAATAACTCGATGCACTCCTTCACCATATAAACTATAACTGTGCAAAATTTCATTTACTATTATTTAAAATTCGAGCATACAGACAGAATATCTATATGTAATAAATGCGTAACATTAGGGAGAAATATCTACACTTTTAAATCTACCCCATGATGAATCAAGCTTTTAAGTTGAACATTAATCTTTGTGGCTACTGCTCAATTTATCACATTCGAAAATTCATCAATATTGTGAATTCCTGAAATGTACAATATTTGGGCTAAGGTTTATAGAATACCTCTATACTAATATTTCAATTTGTAAGTATGTCCGTCTGTCTATTTATTACCTTTTTAGACATAAGGTGGTTAATTTTTCATACAAAAATAAAATCGGCATTCACAAGCTAAATATTAGTAGATATGCCTCGATATTTGCGTAGGGAATTACTTTGGGATACTTATTTTCGCAAAATCAATAAGATTTCATATTTATAATGTCAGAGATATTATATCAGACGATGAAATTGTTCAGACATATCTACTAGTATTTAGCTTGTGAATGCCGATTTTATTTTTGTATGAAAAACGAACCACCTTAAGTAATGTTTAAATGATACTTAGGTATATAGCGTAGTATATAAGACAAAAAATGTAGGTTTTCAGTGCGATTAATGATTTTTTACCAATAAGGGCATCATATCTCTAAAACAAAAGTATAATTTAGGAAACTACTAAAAAGTTTTGTAAAACTTTGCTGAATAGCTAAGCATCATTAAAATGTATGACTTCAGATTATTTCGCAAAATATAAGGCAACAACGACGAAATAACACAAGCGTGTATAAATAATAAAATACGTAATATACGTATACACTATACATGTCTGAGCACAGTTGAAATTATATAATAATAGCTCCCACACCGGTTTCGGTGACGGTGGCCGGTTTCATTGAAACCAGGCCAGCTACGCAGGAGTTATAGTGCCCGAGTGTGTGCGCAGTACACAAGAGCACTCTCTATTCCTTTACTCTCATAACCCAGTGGGACGGACGACCGACACGACTGGCGAGAGATCAGGCACAGGACCGACTTTTTACATGCCCATCCGAAGCATGGATCATCTTACTTGTCAGACAATCAGGTGATCAGCCTGCATTGTCCTAACCAAACTTGGAAATATCATGTTTCCAACGCGGGAATCGAACCCACGACCTCCGAGTCAAGAGCCGCGCTCTATACCACTAGACCACGGAGGCGTTAAAATATGTTGTTATTATGATATACAATATTTTATTGTAATTAAATAAAATGAATATTTACTGTAGGTACTTAATATTATTAGGACGAGAGGTAATTAAAAATCTTTGACATTTTTCCGAATAACCATGACCTTTTAAACTTTCGTGTTGCATTATAATTAAAACTTATTAATCGGGACTTAACGCGACTTATTTAAACAGTAATGCTACTACGAGTACATACTTTTTCTCGACGTTTCGGCCGTGTTGCAACGGCCGTGGTCACGTCACGTTAAGTCCCGATGAATAAGTTTTAACCATGACTTACACAGAGGAAGAATTCAACCTAGAGATTTGAGTTTGTAACATCATATCAATTTATTAAACGCTAATTTTCAGGGTTCAGTTCATGGAAAAAGGGGCCTATTACAAAAATTTAGCTGTTTCACCGTTTGTTCATCATGTCAACCAAGCTGTTTCTCGAAAACCGAGATAATCAGATTTTCACAAATAATTATAATTATTTTAGTTATCTTTATTGACTATAAGTTACCTGTTACATAAATACCGGCATGGCCAAAACATACATTGCCTAGCGTGTTTTTTATTCTAATTATAAAGATAACACATTCGTGCATAACATTACATGATAACAGTGTTGGTATATGATAGCAGTACATTAGGCTATCCATCACGCTGGATTACTTGCCGGGCTGATGATGATGACTTATCTTAATGGGTTTTTAATCAGGTGCTATATGGGTTTTAAGTGGTTATATGTCATTGGGGTAAAGGCTTATAGGTAAAAAGGTTTATGCGCCATTTTATGTAATTACGCGAACAGAGGAAAATGAAATTGGACACAGTTAAAGGTTTGAAACTGGGAGAGCTTTGCCCTTAATTATGAAAAAAAAACGAGTAGCATCTTGGAAGTAACCGTAAAGATAAAAAAAACAGCAGCAGTATTTATGCCGCGCAGTTTATGGCATCCATTACACGGGCATGCAAACGTCAGTCAATTCCGTCAGTCATGAATTATGTTTGACTGATGGTGACTGATGGACTGACGAATGGCATTAGACGGTCACTCAATTCTCTTCAGTTTTATGTCAGTCAAAGCCAAAATTTTCAAAGGTATACGTTTCTAATTTTTTTCTAATTTTGGCCCGGGAGCCAGGTAAATTTTTGTTCAATGATTTCCTCCCGGGCGAAACTTTGTACAATGCATAAGAGACTTATATTATGAATACTAGCGACCGTCAGCTGCGACTCCGTGGGTGGGGTGGGCACTGGGCAGTGGCAGCCTCCCACCCATGAAGAAAAAAAAATTCAGTCATTTCCTCTCATTCGAAAATTTATGAGAGTATAGTTTATGTAGTATTTTGAAAGAAAAACATAGTCAGCTGACCATAACACGGTGGATTATACGTCAGCTGGCTCCTTGAACATGAAAAAAAATATATTTGCAATGATTTCCTCTCAGCTAAAAATTTACCTGGTGATCGTTTATATGCTACTATGAATGAAAATTAATGTCAGCTTGCTGTATATCAGTGGAAAGTTTGTCAGCTGGTACCTTGCAAGGTGTAAGGCAACAGCATCTATACCTACTAAAACTTATCAGCTGACGACTTTTCCACTGACTTATAGCTAGCTGATTTTTTAAAATGTTTACTAGAGTATTTTAACAATACTCTGATAAATTTTCAAATGAGAGGAAATCACTGAAAAAAATTTTTTTTTCTTCATCTTTGGGAGGCTGCCACTGCCCACCCCACCAACGGAGTCGCAGCTGACGGTCACTAGTATTCATAGTATAAGCCCCTTATTCATTTTACGAAGTTTCGGTTGGGAGGGACTTAGTCATGAAAATATGTCACTGGCCCCAGGTCTATTTTGTCAGATGTGACAAAGCATACTCAAAATTCGTGATTGATGGTTGCATGAAGCAAAAATGAAAATATCCAGATTTTCATCAATCAGATTCATGCAACCGTCAGTCACGCTTTTACACGTTAGGTTACCCATCAGTCACAGTCATGACTGTGGTAAAACTGACAGCAAAACCTACCGTCTAATGGATGCCAAAAGCGAGGGGTAACTTAACGTAACTTCCTCTTCTTCTTTAGTCCAAGGAACCGTATTTCTATTCGGTCACAAGATTATTATCGCGTGAGAACCGTACATTTTCCGGGATGAAAAGTATCCTATGTCCTTTCCCGGGACTTAAAGTATTTTCATACCAAATTTCAGCTAAATTGGTTCAGCGGCTTAGGAGTGAAGAGGTTACAAACAGACAGACAGACACACACACTTTCGCATTTATAATATTAGTATGGATATCTCGTTTATGGTATTATCATCCTGTGGCTATTGGTGATTTCAAACTAATTATATTAATCAGTATGACTATAATTTATATAGCTCTGATCCAGGGTACAATTCGAAAAATACTAGCCCTATCGATGTAAAGTTTCAAAGTAACTGACCATTTGCACAGAAACGTCAAAATGTTTACTCCAAGTATTGCTCTCACTCAAAGCTTTCATCGATAGTTAACCAACAGTTAAACGCGTGGGCTAAATTTAACCGTAATATTTAGTGAAGGGGAAAAGTGTTTAAAATGGAGTTAAGAAAGTTAAGCTCAAGAACTAGGAGTTAGTGTTTATGTAGTTATAGGTATACTAACTGGTGGAGAGTTTGAAGCATTAATCATTATCATTAGTTTTATCGTCATCATTCGTAGTAAAATTGGCAATAATATAAAAAAGTTGTTTCCAAGTTTGGTATGGACAATGCAAGCTGATCATCTGATTAACTGACAAGATGATTCAATGCATCGGATGGGCATTTAAATTCGGTTTATTACTTTTTTTTTATTATACAGTACTAGATAACGCCCGCAAATCCGTTGCGCCAAAATTCGTTTATTGCGCTGGAACCGTACATTTTTCCAAGATAAAAGTATCTTGAAAAAATGTACGGTTTTTCCCTAGACTCAAAGTATTTCCATATTAAATTTCAGCAAAATCGGTTCAGTGGTTTGGGTGTTAAGAGACAGACAGACAGACAGATAGACGAATCGAACCTACACCCTCTCGCGTGCGAACCAAACGTCTTCCCACTAGGCCACGGACACTGGCATGAAAGAAGAGTAAAAGCGTGTCAAAAATCTGTAATCAAACCCACGACTGTCAAGACTCTATTTTAACCACTGAACCACTGGTGTTTCCCATAGGTAATACAACTTTTGTGGATGTAATAAACTTAGTGAATCGCCATTAAACGCGTCATAAAGTACCTAAAGGCTTCGCGGGTAACCAAGTTTGTTTAAGTGCAGTTTTTACTGCGCTGCAAGTTGCAACAGGTGACGTATTGCATTTTATAGTGGCGCCTAGCTGCAAATGGTTTTGCATTTAATAGCGTTATAAATGTTCATAATATTTCTTTGGGATTTGTAACCGATTTTTGTTCGTGTTAGAACGGGAGCTCTAGAACATTTTATTTTTATTTTAGGTTTAGATTATAGGGTTCTGTAATCAACAAAACTTGGTTGACTATCGAACCCTAAAAAGCTGATTTTGTGTATATCGATATGTTAATAGTTATATAATTTAAAAGTAACATTGTCCTACAAATAGAACAATCCATATTTTAGGACCATCACTTCAAAGTATGAAATCCTTTCTATCTCTGTCAGCTTCCACTTTCAAGATTTTTCGCTGATAAAAATGTTGTTCGTCTTATCAAAATGAAGCTACTTACAAAAACTTAGCTTGATAGTAATAAAAAAAATTGTTCTAGGGCTCCCGTACTATATGTAGGATAATAAGATAGAAAATTGAAATGAGTATTAATATTATAAATGCGAAAGTGTGTCTGTCTGTCTGTTACATTTTCTATTTGCTGTTTGATATGGAGATAGGTACTTTGAGTCCAAGGGAAGGACATAGGATACTTTTTATCCTTAAAAAAGTACGGATCCTGCGCGACAAAAGGATTTCTGCACAACGGCTTTGCAAGCATCATCGACTAGTGATAAGGGTCTATACAGACGGACCACATTTCAACTGCAATCCAACCGCAAATTGCAGTTCAAGTGCAGTTTGAATGCAGTTGATGGTTTGCAGTTCTATTGCAGTCGTGTCAACTGCATTCAAACTGCAGGATTGCAGTTCGTCTGTATATACCCTAAATAAAGATGGCCACGCCTACAATTGGTAGTGGGTTGGGAAGGGATGGTCGCCAGACGGGAGACCTGTCGCTCACTTCTTCACCAGCCGTCGCCAGAGTAGCGGTGTTCAGTTATACAGTAAATGACAGTAATCTCTTTAATTCACTCGCCCAGCCATTGTACATACTGTACATTGTACAACTAGTAATATTATATACCTAATGATAGGACGGCTTCACTTTTCAGTGGTCCCCAACCTTTTTTTCATGCGGGTCACAAACATGTTATGGTCTTGGTATCGCGGGACGCAACAAATTTTTTTTAAGGTTAAAAAATAACATTCTTCAAAATTAACGATTTAAAAGTGGAAAAAATTTAACGACTATCACGTAGACTTTACGTCATTTTGCCGGTGGGCGTGAATTTCAAAATTGTTTAACATTACGCGGGCCACAAATGGTGATAGCGGATCTAAATCTAGTACTGAAATCGTGTTTAACGCATTTTATTATTCGTCATAAAAACATCTTCCTATTGTCGAAACGAAATTTTCACGCATGTTCGTGATTAAACTAAATAACACGTATGTACATCGGTCAAGGTTTTAGAGTTCATTATAACCTAAATCACAACTAGCATGTTACGTTGTTAAAGTTACATAATGATAAAATCGAAATAGAATAATCTTTCCATCCCCTTGGTCATTTTGATGATTTTTTTGGCAGAATTAGAGCGAAGCACGGATATAGGCTACTTTTTATTTCGGGTTCCCAGAAAGTGCGCGGTTCCTGCATGATTATTTTACGCGTAAGAAGTCGCGGTAAACAGCTAGTAGATAATAACATAATAGTAGACAATAACAAAAACTTTGCTTCCGGCTTCGCATGTGCAAAACATTTTTCTCATTAAAAAAAATCCTTTTAAAATAGTATTACCTGGCTACTACCCGCATTGGCTCGAGAATAGAGAATATTACGCAAAGGTAGGGGCAGAGGCCACTACTAGCACTTACAGTAAATAATCCGACTAAAATCCACTGACCTCCATTATACAAGGACGCTGGACTTATGATATCCTTTGAAATGACTTTTTTTGTGCATATTTAAAGTGGAATCAGCGCCCCCAATGCGGGGGAAGAGAACTAAATCTGACGTAAAAATGACGTTTGAAAGTCGCCATATTGGCGCTGATAGCAGTAGTGGGAGTACTTGGAACTAATACTAGTTTCTACAACAAATAACGATTAAGCGGCCATTTGCAAGTTACTTCAGATTTAGTTCTCTTCTCCCGAATTGGGGGCGCTGATTCCGCTTCAAATAGGCACAAAAACAGTTGGGTATCAATCCACCTTGGATGTTTTGGCATGCATCATGTGCCAAAACATCATTGTGGACGTATAGGGCAGGATAAGAGAATTTGATTGTTGTGTAGCCTACATCACTGTCAATTGCCATTATGGAATATTGTTAAATTCTACAAAACGAATCAATTTTCATAATAGTAATTAAGGGCCTTCGCTATGGACATGCCGTAATTTACCGTATTTCAAGCCTTATAAACTCATAATTTGAAAGCTACAAAGTTATATTAAAAATACAGCAATAATCTTCAGTATATCAACATTCCTTTCCCCGTTTTAAATTTTCTATTTTTGTTTATTATACTTATGATATCATCTTCCAAAGTAAAACCAATTTATTAAAATTCAAGCATACATTCAGCATCTCCTTAGGATTTACAAATTACTTTCATTTGAAATACACGCCAATAGATCGACAATATCATAAACTACATATTCCCCGTTTTAAATTTTTTAAGGACAATTTTGAACTAAGATAAGTAAAAAATAGGGTTTTGGTGCGATCTCGGCAACGCGGCAAATTTATGGTCAAGGTCGTTTGCTCGGGGGACGGCCTTAACAGAAAAAGCGTCATAAACGTTTTTTTCCTCTTTGGAGCTGTTGCTCGCAACATTTTACTTCTAATTAATAAAGATATACTTAGATAACTAATAAAGAGTATGTTCAAGTTCGGCTATCTTTTGCTGGCATGTGATATCCAATACGCCAGACAAAGATAAAATGAAGTAACTAGTATTCGCTGCATGAATTAGGAGGAATATTTTTATTCGTAAGGAAAGTTTAATAAGTAAAATTCATAATCCATAACAATAATATTATTATAAATGCGAAGGTGAATCTATCTGTCTTTGTGGTATGAAAATTATGATGGAGACACTTTGATTCCCGGGAAAGGACATAGGATTCTTTTTATCCTGGAAAAATGTACGATTCCCACGCGACAAACGAATTTGCAGGCATCTGGTATAACAAAACATTTTTGACACACAGGTAAGTATAACTTTGTCTTCCATTTTGTTACCTGTACTTTAAAACGGAATACGGATTGCAATTTGCGACGACCCTTCAGTTTTTGTTCCTTTCTGTATCCCTTTGTGTCGTTAAAAACAGTTTTCGAAAAAACGCTTGTTAGAATGTGTCGACAATTGAAAATCCGTATTGTATTGCGTACTTTTTATTTTCGTTCCTTTACAGGTAGGATTTAAAAGTCACTTAATGTAGAACAGCTTATTACTAGATGACGTCTATAAATCTACGCTAAAATTCGTCTATCCGTATCTAACCGTGCATTTTCCGGGATAAGTGTCCTATGTAATTTCACAGGCTTAAAGTATCTGTTTAGTAAATTTCAGCGGTTTAAGCGTGAAGAGGTAACAGACGGACAGACACTTCACATTTATAATTTTTATCTTTACTTGTTATACTTTTTATGATGTTATTTTATGTGAATGTATTCTAATTAATTTTAATGAATTTGTTTAATATTGTTAATTTAAATGTTTTGTAAACTTATCAATTTAATCTATTTTTGTAATTGTTAGTATTATTGAAGTGGTTTTTGATTTGCCCGGACATTTACTAATTTTGAATGATATTGTTTTAATTTTAAATTTACTTTATTTTGTCTTTTACATCGACTAACGCAAAAAATCAAACATCGTCCTTCTCTTTTCACACTCACGCCTGTCTTTCATATGCCAGGTGAAAAAGGACGACGCGGATTCATCGCCAAATTAGTTTTTTCTCAATAACTCGATAAATATACAACAATTTAAAAATCCGCTAGGTCGATCTCTCAATGATAGAATTTTATACAATGTGTTTAAATATTAACTTAGTTCAATGCACGGTTATGGCAATAAATGAAAAATTCGTGAAAATTAGACGAACCTTTGTGATTTTTTTCTATCGAGAAAATTTTAAGATATCGTGTTTTTGCTCAGATTGAACTCTCGGAATTGTAATGCAGTATCTAATTTTAGAATTTGGGGCCTATAGTTTCAAGTATAATGAATATACTATAATGAATTAAAAAATCGACAATTTTGGGTTAGTCACCCACTTAAGCCGTTTTTTATAGAATGATGTAATAGCCTGTAAGTAAAAGTGATAAATATTATAATCCTTAATGTGTATGTACTATTGTAACTTTTGTTGGCTATTCATAGCAATAAATAAATAAATAAATATAATAGTAGTATGGATTGAAACCATAAACAAAATCACAAAAATATACTTAAACTGAAACAGTGTTACTTTGTGTAGGATTAAATTTAAATGTGACGGTTCCGTATTCACTTTCAGAGTACTGAACTCTAAAGCGTTAACAGATTAAACATTTATCTGCAACGTCAAAACATATCGGACGATGAATAATGTTCTCTGGCGGAATAAAACATATTGATAACATATCGGCACACCTCGTTAGCTCGGTCCCAGGGTAATGAAAAGATTAAAAACGTCCCCCGAAGGCAAACGGATATAGATTACTTTGAATGACAGGAAGAACAAACCACTGGAGGTTACTTGCAACTTTATTCGCTGGAATTTGTTTTACATTCGGATAAATTGATTCATATTAAGTATAGGAAGTAGGAACATGACAAAAATAATGCTGAACCGATTTTGCTGAAATTAGATATGGAGTAATTACCCAACTACGGCAAAGCAAAAGGAGGGTTATGATTTTGACAGGCTATGTATGTATGTATGTTCATCTCTTCCCTCGTAACTTCTAAACTACTTATCAGAATTCGGCAAATGACATATCATTAAAAGCATCTTAATTGTCCGCTGGTTATAGGCTACATGGTATCATGTTAAATTGACTGTAGCCCCACCTAGGGGCTTTATAGTAAAGAAGAAAAAAATATATTTTTCCTGACGGGGTATCAAAAGAAAGAGCTTTATTAGCACATTTCGAATATGTAAACATTATTAGTTATTTCTCACGGGTTTGCGAGCAATCACCTTATAATTGCAAGAATTCATAAATCGCTGATATTGAATTTTTGAATTCTTGCAATGAAATCGCAGAGAAATTGATTCATATTAAGTATAGGAAGTAGGAACATGACAAAAATAATGCTCAACCGATTTTGCTGAAATTTGATATAGAGTAATTTACAGTCCCGGGAAATGGCATATAATTCTTATTGTCTCAGAAAGATGTACGGTTGCTGCGCGATGAACGAATTTTAGCGCAACGGAGTTGCAGGCGTCATATACTAGAGCTCAGACGAAGTCACAGGAAAAAGTTGTTAGCATACTTAATGTAATAAATGGTAATACTTAGACGCGAAATCTTCTTAAGTGTTTACTGTAACTTTTCTCTTTAGCGCCGAAACAACTTAATACCCTGTTTGTTCGCGAAATTATCAGACGAACACACCGGTACAGACGGATAAATATTGTATTCTGTTCTAAGTAGATATTATATTACCAGATACCGCGTATCAATTATTCGTAGCACAGTTCTACGATAGTGTCAAATATATTATAATTATAAAGCACCCCACAAACGATCAAATTGTTTGGCAAATTTTACGTGTTTGTCAAACAGTTCGATAGTGTACAGCTTTGTTTGAAGCGTTTGTCAAACGAACTACGTGTTTGAGCTGTTTGAAGAACATTTGGATTTGCGTAGCGTTTGACAAACGTGTTTGAACGTGTTCCACTGTATTTGTCAAACAAGATCTCATAATCCCAAACCGATTCTAGCTAATTGTTTGACAAACTTGTTTGATGCACGTTTGATCGTCTGCGCTGCTGTTTGATGAAAACGTAAATTATATCAAACATGTTTGTCAAACGAATTTAATCGTTTGCGGAGTACTTTATGCTTGCAATCCTGACACTCGACAGACATCATCCCGTCTATGTCTATCTATGAAGTTTAAAATGCATAAAAAACGGTGAGATTAAGTCGTTTGATTTAATTCTCGGGGTAAAAGTTACTAAATATTCTAATTATCCACATAATTTTTAAAGTTTTTCCATACGTAAGAATCATTCTCGTGCTTCAAGGAATATTCTAAGGAAAGAATATTATCGGAATCAGTTTAACATTCTCGAGCTTAGCCGTTACATAAACTTTTTTCCAACCGACTGTACCGACTACACGGCAATTTATGCGTAGGCGTGTGAAGCGTTTTTCCCCAACTTGTGACGTTGAAATATGGCCATTTTGTGTTCTTAGGCCGTTGGCGGACCGCCAAGTCGACTTGTCTAGACGCACCGGACACTCTGGCGTCGCTGATCAGGGTCACACAGATAAAATGTGAGTCGTAAATCTAGTTTCAAAGTTAGGCATAGTAATGACCTACGTCCGACCGCCTCGATTATTGTTGACGAAAATTCCTTCTTATCTAAAAGTTTTATTTTCCTTTTCTTCTAAAAATCTCATGAAAAGAAAATGAATAACCATAATTATACTGAAGATATACAATTATCCCTCCTATAAACATTTTTCCTAGACTTATGCATGCAGGCGTAAAGTATTGAGTGCATAAGACTGTTTCAGAGTCACTTCCTTGCAAGTTTTCTTGTCATATTAATTTGCCATCTTAATCTACTGACGGCGATAGTGGAAGCTAATCAGTGCTAAGTTCTTAGGGTGAAGCCAAACGAGCGTAATTTGTGAGTTGTGAGTCGCCGAATTTCGGTTGCGTAAATATCTTTTCATACAAATCATGACTCACAAAATTACGTCCCGAGTATGAATCAAATAGGACTATTGTATAAAACTAAATGCAGCAGAATTACTGCCAGCCGAAATTCTGCGACTCACAACTCACAAATTACGCTCGTTTGGCTTCACCCATAAACACCTTTTTCAACCTTCTTGGTACACTTTTTATAAACATATTTTGCTGTCCCACAGCTGAGCAATGGTCTGCCCAAGGTCTTCCATTTCTCTCGTCCAAGCGATACCGTAAGACAGCTTGGCTTGTATCAATCCAGCTCATGTCGCTCTATCTTGAGGCAACGCTCAACGGTGGGGCAGACTCATGTTCTATATCTTATTTTTTTAAGAGCCTATGCTGTCCCACTGCTGGGCAAAGGCCTCCCCCAAGTCCTCGAACCATCGCCACCGTCGGCCAACCTGATCTTCTACTTATCTTTAAACGAACAATTCTTGTTATATTATTATACAACATGACATGGTGAGACATGTTCAATACCTCAGGAGAGTACTCCGTACTCGATTCTCATTATAATTATGTAATAAAATTAGGTACTTATTTTTTTCCGAATTTCCTTTATATATAAATAAATTAATCATGGAAAACCACGCCGCTACCCTTCACGCGCGCGGTGTCCATGCGTTGGGTAAATAATTGAGTAGGTATTCAACTTTAAGCTACATTTACTCAGTGATCAATTGATATATTTTTTTCATCTAATATAATAGCCAAATATCACGTCCTCGAGTATTGGACATGTCTCACCAGTCACACAGTAGACTACTAGACGTTACGCACGGCACAAAAATAAGAGTAAAAGTGGCCTATGTCCTTCCTCGTTGTCTACTATCGGTATATCGGTCTAGTAGGTAGTCCGTGCGATTGTTACAAAATATTAGGGTTGACAATTTACAAATATGCATTGATCACTGACTGAAAACAACACTGTTTTCACGATTTGTACATTAAGGGCCTGTTTCACCGCTTCCTGATAAGGTGCCCGATAGGCTTATTTGACAGATTCTCCATACTCTATGTGTCAAGTTAAGATGTGGATAGCCTTATCAGGAAGCGGTGAAACAGGCCCTAAAAGTCCAAAAAGTTAAAGTACACTGCTTATAATACTTACGGCCGGAATCAGAGAAATATTTTAATGATAACTTGAAATTATAATATTATGAAGAGTTTGACATAATTTTCGTAATTTATGTCATACTAGCGACCCGCCCCGGCGTCGCACGGGTATAAAACAATTATATAGTCACTGAAAAAATGATTAAAATCGATAGCCTATGATCCTTCACGTGGTCTACTTCTTATCTGTGCCAAATAACATAAAAATTGTTCCAGTAGTTCGCGAGATAAGCCCTTCCAAATAATTTGCCCCGTTTTTTCCACATTCTCCTATTAGTCTTTGCGTGATAAAATATAGCCTATAGCCTTCCTCAATAAATGGGCTATCTAACACTGAAAGAGTTTTTCAAATCGGACCAGTAGTTCCTGAGATTAGCGCGTTCAAGTTAGCCCTTTCAAATAATTTTCCCCGTTTTTTCCACATTTTCCTATATTTCCTCGCTCCTATGATTCTTAGCGTGATAAAGTATAGCCTATAACCTTCCTCGATAAATGTGCTATCTAACACTGAAAGAATCATTAAAATCCGTTGCGTAGTTTTAAAAATTAAAGGGAACAAAGGGACATGAGGTAAAAAAAGCGACTTTGTTTTATAATATGTATAGATAATCACTAAAATATTTCTTATGTTTTAGAGTGCACCATGATAGTGACAAGAAAAACGTTACATCTAGCCAGGGGCGTAGCTTACCGTATCTGAGCTGCCGCATTAATTACCGGGGGCCCACGGGTCACGGGGGTGCCCTACGATGTTTAATTTGCCCTACCTGAGGGGCAAACGATTTTTATACGGAGCACGCTTCTGCGTCTAGTTTTGTTTCAACGTTTCACAAACATTGAGACACCTAGATATCGCCCCCCTACCATGATCACATAAAGCAGTATTGCTTTAATATTATTTATACGTGGGAGAGCCATGCTTTGGCACGAATGGGCCGGCTCGACCGGAGAAATACCACGTTCTCACAGAAAACCGGCGTGAAACAGCGCTTGCGCTGTGTTTCGCCGAGTGAGTGAGTTTTCCGGAGGCCCAATCCTCTACCCTATTCCCTTACCTACCCTCCCCTATTCCCTTGCCTTCCCATCCCTACCCTCCCCTATTATCCTATTCCCTCTTAAAAGGCCGGCAACGCACCTGCAGCTCCTCTGAGGCTGCGAGTGGGCGACGGAAGTTGCTTTCCATCAGGTGAACCGTTTGCTCGTTTGCCCCCTTATTTCATAAAAAAAAAAACTTTCAGATCTCCACAAACAAAAACATAGTTTTAGTGTTCATATTTAAAATAGAGATCACGTTTCTTAATACGAAATTCAAAAGTAATAATGCTATAAGAACTCATGGTAGGCTCTTTGTTCGTTAACGTTTTGCGTCCCAAATAAATGTTATTGTGATGTAATAAAATAGTTATTGTGGCAACCCTGATTAGGTTACCGATGTCAGACAAGCCGACGCCATAACGTCTACATAAACCAATTGTAATAAACATTCGCCGAATTATTTTATTGCTACATCATGCCTATCGCACTACTTTATGTCCTATTTAGTTATATAAAAAATTAAAAAAAAAATTGTTTTATTTCTGAATAGATTAAAAAAAAAATACTTTCAGAACGTTGATACTACTGGTGCCTACCGCCGGTTCGGGAACTATCCCGGCGAGAAGAACCGGCGTAAGAAACTCGCACGGGGTCCCACTTTTTACCAAAAAAGTAAGAAAAAATTAATCTTTCTAAAATAAAATTTACAAAATTTGTAACTTAAAAATATACAATGTCAATTAATAATCAAATTAAATAATTATTGTTAGTCATATAATAATGTAGAAGTAGCCTTGCAAGCAGCCATCCTACTCCCAAGATGTGCCATCGTTTATGAAATCATTGACCTTATAATAGGCTTTGGCACACAAACGCTCTTTGACTACTTTCTTAAATTTATTAATGGAAAGATTTTGAACGTTTTCTGGGATTTTATTAAAAAGGCGTATACATTGACCTTTAAAACATTTACTGACTTTACTAAGTCTGATCACTGGCAAATCTAGCTTGTGCTTATTTCTGGTGTTTCTACAATGAATGTCACCTTTGGCTTTAAATTTACATATATTTTTTCTAACATATAATACATTATCCAAAATGTATTGAGAAGCTACTGTCATAATACCAATCTCTTTAAACTTTTCTCTCAAAGATTCAAATGTAGACATTTTGTAAATCGAACGTATAGCTCGCTTCTGCAGCACAAAAATAGTATTTATATCGGCAGCGTTTCCCCATAATAGGATACCATATGCCATTCTACTGTGAAAATAGCTAAAATATACTAACCGTGCAGTGTCTTCGTCACAAATTTCCCTAATCTTTCTGACTGCATATGCTGCAGAACTGAGTCTATCTGCGAGTTTAGCAATATGAGGACCCCACTGTAATAAACTATCTAGTGTAATACCTTAAAACACAGTAGTGTCCACCAAATTCATTTTCTCATCATTTAATAGTACATTGGTTTGAGCTTGCCGTACATTGGGCAGAGTAAACTTTAAACATTTAGTTTTAGTAGAATTCAAAAGTAAATTACTAACATTAAACCAATGTACTATTTTTGAAACCTTACCTCGTCGTAATTAGACTGTTGTCTCTTCACTTTAAAAATAAGTGAAGTGTCATCAGCAAAAAGTACTATTTCATTATCATTGTCCTTAACTAGAAAAGGTAGGTCATTTATGTAGATGAGAAAAAGAAATAGGCCCAAAATAGATCCCTGTGGGACACCTAATTCTATTTTGGTTCCATTAGATCAAAGAACTTTTCAAAGGCCGTCGCAACTTCTAAATCGTTAGTAATTTTTTTATTTTCAAAATACAGTTAAAAATCCGAGCTACGACAGGTGACGTTTCCAGTCTCACCAGCTATTACCTTCCAAGTAGTTTTAATTTTATTTTTGGAATTTTTAATCTTTTTCTTTATGTACATAGCCTTAGCAGCTTTACAAACTTTTCTAAACGTTTTAGAATAGTTTTTAACGTATTCTTTAAATGCTACACTATTATTAAAGCATTTTTCTTCATATAGATTATACAATCTTTGCCTGCTTATTTTGATTCCTGCAGTCGCCCATTTAGTAAAATTATTATTATTTTTATTATTGTTTCTAACCGTTACTGTGGTAAACACATTGTTAAATTGGGTTCTTATTATTTTGAATAATTTATTAAAAGCTTCATCTGAGCTATTCGACCCATTCAATAGTTGAATACTTGAACTTAAATTATTTCTAAACTTCTCAATACGTTTATTATTCACAGGAATAAATACAAGCTTTTCCTCTAAGTTACTATCATACTTTATATTGAAAGAAGCTAACTGTCCACAGTGATCAGAGCTAAGCCTATTTATTATTTCTTTTTTATGCGGTGTAATGTCAGTAAAAATATTATCAATACAAGTGGCCGTTGTATCACATACTCTAGTTGGCTCATAAAATAGATTAAAAAGATTATATGATTTAAACAAAGATGTGAATCTAATAGTGGTGGGAGTTGAGTCTAGTAAATTTATATTAAAGTCACCACAGACTATAACTTTCTTATTAGATGCACATATTTTGGATAGAATTTGTTCCATGACTTGTTCGAAGGAATCATATAATCCTGATGGAGGCCTGTACACGCTCACAATAATAAGATGACTCAACTCTATACAGGCTACCTCAATAATTCGTTCAGTGGAGAGACTAATAATGTCTTTACGTTCCTTGAATTTAATTTTTTTTTCTAATTAATATTAAAGAGCCACCTCTTATGGCCTTTTCTCTACTGAATGAACTGGCAATCTGGTGGTCACTGAAATTGAAAATGAGTTCATATTTTTTAAACCAATGTTCAGAAATACACAAAATATCAATGTCAAATTCCTTTAAAAATAACTCAGTTTCAAGTTCTTTACCTACCATTCCTTGTAGGTTTTGATGCACCAGATTGATCACATAACAATTATTAATACTTAAATCTTTGGAATTTATAAAATTTTTGGTACTAAAACTTAAGTTATTATAACTGCCAGAGACATTCTCTATTGTCTTATTCTCTAATTTAAATGATTGTTTGGAACATGTTCCAATTCGTTAATAGTAAAGTTAGTATCCTGCTCAATAAAAGCAGTAGTCGTAGAAGCCAAATTCTTGGCTTGTGAAAAAATAAAAATATTATATAGCATACTAGCTACATGTCGCTTACAGAAATTGGATAGTAAATACTTATCCAAGTACATGTTACTTAATTTAAAACTTAATTTATTTATATCCACAACCTGATATTTTTGTGGTTATGGGTCATTAATAACTATACAATTGTTATTTACAGCATTAAATAGTAGGCTGTTTAACTTATATCTACATACATTTTCCTCCTTATTAGTTCGTGGCAACATTTTTATGTAAGGAAAAGTAAACAATACCAACCTTTTTATATTTTCAATTTTAAACAAGGACTCTAAAAGTACTGTCATTTGGTATTTGTTTAGTTATAAATATAAGGCCTAGAATCTAGATATTAAAAAACACTAACCTGTATTAGTTTTATTTGCACGAATTTAGCAAAACCATGTTCTGTTTACCTGTTTCCCAAAGACTTCATAAGTTTTTTGTTACGAAATGTATTAGGCAGAAAATCTAAATGTTTACAATTGCAATCCATTTTCTTAAATATACCACTGACTTTTATCCAAAAAAGCCTGTATAGGTTTTAGGCCCGTGAAGCTAAGGGCAAAATCTAGTAATAAATAAATTTCAGGTTCCTTATACGTTTACGGTGGTAAGCGCGTAAGCCTTTCAAATCTTTATTTTACAAGTTACAAAATTACACCTAAAATGAAATGTTAAATGAAACCAAATTGTAGCAGAATCTTACAAGTTGTAATAAACTTTTAAGATCCAATCTAATTAGTAAAGTTACAATTACCATCGTGGTTAACCCTTATTTGATATTTAAACTTTAGATTACAATAATTTTTGGTGCTTAGTCAAGTTCTGATGAAAAGGGCCTTGGAAGACACTATTTAAGATTTTGTCTTAAAAAAATGAAATGGACCATCTTGAAGATGTAGGGATTTGAAAAGCAGATGTTGATCAATTCCTATTCTTAGAAATCCACATTTGATTAAAATCAATCCAGGAGAAATTTTTAACAGACACCGCGGCACAAGAATCCATACTTAATATTATAAATGCGAAAGTGTGTCTGTGTGTCTGTTACCTCTTCACGCCCGAACCACTGAACCGATTTTGCTGAAATTTCGTATGGAGATACTTTAAGTCCCGGGAAAGGACATAGGATACTTTTTATCCCGGAAAAATGTACGGTTCCCGCACGATAAATAAATTTTGTCGCAACAGAGTTGCGGGCGACATCTATTTTAATATTATATTTGATTAGTTAGGTAAATAGTTATTCTAAAATAATTAAAGTTAAAACTATATCACGCTTAGTTTGTTGATTTCTATGTAAAGATGCATGAAATTTAATATTAGACTACGGCATCACGTAAAACTCACGTACTACGTGGCGTAGTAGGCTCTACGTGACGTATAAATGCCTACATGTAAATATTAAAAAGGGAGAAAAATATCTACTGAGTCTCACTAAAGATCTTTCTCGAAGGTAGATGGATGATTTTATAATTTGAACAAAGAAAAATAAAAAAAGTATCCACAGCCGAACGTATAATCTACTCCTTTTTTGGGAGTCAGTTAAATTGGCATTGACTGCTATGTCGCCAGTATCTAGCGGTAACCAGCTACGAAAACATTTTGATATGATATTGTATAGATATAGATGAATTGTTTTATCTATATCTATACAATATCTATAAGCTTATTATAATACAAAGTCCCTTTTTTCCCTCATGTCCCTTTGTTCCCTTTAATCTTTAAAACTACGCAACGGATTTTGATGATTTTTGTCATTGTTAAATAACCTATTTATCGAGGAAAGCTATAGGCTATATTTTATCACGCTAAGACTAATAGGAACGAAGAAATAGAGGAAAATGTGGAAAAAACGTAAGAAAATATTTAAATGGGATTATCTCGTGAACTACTGGAGCAATTTTATGTTATTTGGCACAGATAAGAAGTAGACCACGTGAAGGATCATAGGCTATCGATTTTAATCATTTTTTTCAGTGGCTATATATTTTGTATCCGTGCGACGCCGGGGCGGGTCGCTAGTTTCTGAATAAATTTTAAATAAATGTTTGAAATTTATTGCCTACCACCGGTTCGGAAACTATCGGCGAGAAGAACCGGCGTAAGAGACTCGCCGCGGGGCCCACTCTTTATCAAAAAAGTGAGAAAAATTTATCTTTTTAAAATAAAGTTTACAATTTTGTAACTTTATATAATTGTAAATAGTTAGTTGTAGCAGGTAACTTCGTTGCGCCAAATACCGTAGCAAGGCAGACAAAAGGCAATTTCAGGTAAAAACTAGGCTCAAAAATTTAAATACAGGTATAAAGTATACCAATATCAATTAGGACTAAATAATTATTATAGGTCTACCAGAATCTGATGAAAAAAAAAGATAATGTAAATTGACTATCAATACCGGGGCAATTGGAATAAAACATTTTCATCTTTTTTTTCCCTTATAGCGGCTGGTTCTGTGTGTGAAACATGCAAATATATAAATTTATCCAATGATCAAGGATATTTTTTGAAAATCTGCTGTCAAAATTTGCCATCAGATTCTGGTAGACCTATAATAACTTGATAATCGGCAATAAAAATGTAAAAGATTAAATAAAGATTTTTTGGTATACGTTTTATATTTAAGGTTATTCTTCCATATTTTACTGTCTTTAAAAATTCTTCATAGATTTTTATATATTTCATACTATATATATTTCAACAAATACATTTAATAATATAATGTAATTTGGAGGTAAAGCTTGTAATACTTAATCTTGACCCGAAAATCTTAATCCCTAGCTTTAATAGGATCCGAATACAGGAGAGGTAAATAGTCGCTTCGATAAAAGTATGATATTATGGTCGTGCCCGTTCACTCGAGACTTGGTTGGGCACTGCCGTGACCGCACACTATGGTATTTAAATAGTATTTTACTGGAAATGGAAATGGCAATCGCTGAAAATCATATTTAAGGTATTTTTGCATCGTTAATCTTTGAATTTTAAGAAAACCCGAAAAAACCCGTAAAACCCGGGTACCCGGGTACCCGGGTTTTCATTTAACAAAAACCCGAAACCCGGGTTTTGTAAATTGGGTCCGGGTTTCGATGCCCTACTAGTGAGTAAACCCGTAAAAAGAACAGATACAGATAATATTAGTGTAACGACTAAAATAAGTTACAAAACGCGTGCAAACCCACGGTTGGAATCTAGTTAGAGTCGCAGATTAGCCGCTAATGGCGTCGAAACTCGTTAACTGCCGCAAGATGACTGGACGGCTAGTTTATTTTTATGTTTTGTGGTACTAAAAAGATAAATTAAATGTTAACAACTATAGTACGTGGATAATAATATAATGTATATTGATTACGCATATAATAATATAATACATTATGATATATAGCTTATTGGTGTTGCTCGGAATGATTTATTTCAAAACTATAGCTTGATTATGCCAATAATAATTATTTATGTTGCCCGGGATATTAAACGAATATACTGTTGCTCCCTCCCTAAAATTTTATATTTTATAGTCTGGCGTACCCAGTCATGACACATTAAAAAATTTGTACCAATGCAATTTTTTCATTACTTCTGGAGTAAACTGAAACTCTGGAATGAACTGTCACCAGCAGTACTTCCGGACCAATACGACCTGCAAACCTTCAAGAAGAGAGCGTAGCGTCTTAAAAGGCCGGGAATGCACCTGCAGCTCTTCTAATGTTGCCAGTGTCCATGGACGACGGTAGTTACTTCCAATCAGGTGACCCGTTTGCTCGTTTGCCCCCTTATTTTATTTAAAAAATACCAGATCCGGAAAGTAGATATTATAATATTTTTTCTCAAAGTTAAGAGTGTTACAGAAGCCGCTCGCTTTGCTTGTCTATTATAATTATTATGAGTTGAGCAAACATTTTGATTTTGGTATCAGCCTATTTTATTCTGTAATAAAGAAGGCTGGTACCAAATCAAAATTTAAATAGCTGTCTATTTAGAAACAAAATATACCGAAAATTTTAGTAACGTAATTTTAGTACAGTTTTTCGAAAACGATTTCCTTTTTTATTTGCGATTTATATAATCTTAAGTATATATAAAATTCTCGTGTCACAATGTTAGTTACTGTACTCCTCCGAAACGGCTTTATTTATTTATTTATTTTATTTAACTCTTTATTGTACACAAGAAACACAATATAAAGATACAATTAACACGGAAAGACGACACAAAGGGACTGCTTATTTCTAAAGAAATCTCTTACAGCAGCCCTACGAAGAGATACAATGTAAAAGACAGCAGATAGGACGTGCACAATCAATAGTTGTTAACTAATTAAACTATATTAACTATATTATACAACAATATCGAAACTAATAATAATTTATACTAAGACTTATAATATAAAACATATTATACATAAAATCAATAAATAATAATATGAATATAATAAATAAATACTACACGTATACATAATAATACAAATTACGGTGATTGAGAATTAAGATAATGCTCTTTCAATCGTAGTAAACAAAGGATGTGGGAGCTGCGACGGAGACGGATAGGAAGCCACTTGAGCCTCGATCTGAAGGCTGATACGTGGTCATATTTTTTAAGTCCAAACACAAAACGGATACAGAGATTCTGTAAACGTTCTAGTTTTGTTAACAGCTCCTCAGTGAGGTCCAAATAGCAGGAGTCGGCGTAGTCTAGGATAGGAAGGATAAGGGTCTGGACGAGGAGGATTTTAGTTTTCATAGGCAAAAAATTTTGGAGGCACTTCAACTAATGCAGCGAGTAGTACACTTTTTTACTGACTTCACTAACCTGAGTAGTCCAAGAAAGATTATTATCTAAAATTAGGCCGAGATTTTTGGCAGTGTCAGTAAAAGGAATAATAGTGCCATCATATACGATGCTGGGTGCATCGCGTACTCGCTGAGTCATGTACTTACTACCTATGATCATGGCCTGTGACTTACCTGAGTTAACCATCAGACCAAATGATTTAGCCCATTCAGCAATTCTTTGGAGATCAGCATTAATTTCTGCAATTGCAGAAATAATGTCCTCAATGAGCGAATGATGGTAAATTTGCAAGTCGTCTGCGTAGAGATGGAAATTGGATGCAATTAATTTGGAAACAGTATTTATAAAAATAGAAAATAAAAGGGGAGAAAGAACGCCACCCTGGGGAACACCCGCCTCGACGTCACACCAATCCGAGAAAGCCTCGTCAGAGCGGACCCGCTGCGAACGTCCCCGAAGATATGAGTCAAACCAGTCTACCACAGAGGAGGAGATATTAAGGGAACGGAGGACAGAGAGGAGTATGTCAAAATCAACCGAGTTAAAAGCGCTGCTAAAATCTAGTAAGACTAAAATGGAAATACATTTGTTTTCCATTGCTAGACGTATATCATCAGTGACCTTTAGCAGCGCTGTAACGGTACTGTGACCTGGACGGAAGCCGGATTGGAAGGGAGATAATAGATTATTTAAGGTGAGGAATTGTAAAATCTGCTAATGGACAATGTGTTCAAGGACCTTGGATAGATAGGGAAATTGGTCGGAATTGCGATAAGGAAGTAGGATTAGAGGTTTTAGGGAGTGGGATGACATTAGCACGTTTCCATGCCGACGGGAAAGAACTCGTTATCAATGAGTGATTAAGAATATGTGTAAGGATTGGCAGGAGTTCTGGAAGGATAAGGAATATCATGCGAGGACTCAAATTATCACTTCCCTCAGCTGTAGAGGTGATAGCTCTGGCATGCTTTAAGAATTCGTCCTCAGTGACAGGTTTGAACAGGAGCGGAGAACAGGAAGGGTGAGGAAGGGAATCGAGATGGGAAATTGTGTGTGCTTTTGTAGTCTGGTCGACGAGAACTGGTGAAGTAGAGAAATGAACATTGAGATCATTTAAGCTAAAAGAATTATTGTCGAAGTGACTAACAGTCTTACCAATGCCGAGGGTTGATAAAATTTCCATAGCTGTGAGGGGTTGCTTTGATCTATTGAGGAATGTATGTGGCTTTACTGTTTCTTACTAAATTTTATATGCATATTCGGTAAGTCTGAGAATCGGCTACTGAGTACCTACTTTTTATATTGATAAGTGCATTTGTTAAATAAATAATTATTAATTATTACAACTCGAGACTGACGGCGACCATTGTTTGTGCGACGGGATAGCGATGGACGTTGCCATGGTGCCATACTTATTCAGTCACTTCAATAAAATAATATGGGCGAAATACTTTATATGGCAAAACAACGTTTGCCGGGAAAGCTAGTATTAATATAACGAGCGGTTTGGCCGCTATACCGTGAGACATGCGATTGTCTGTAACGATTTATTTAAATAGCGGCACGGTCGCGCTGTCATTTTACATTTGCTTTGCTCTAAGTGTCTAAACACACTAGGCTGAATTACGCCGGCGTAATTTACGTGGCCGAAATTACGTTTAGCCGCTTACGTCTGATGCGACACACTATAAATTACGCAAAGAGCCGAAATTTCACGGCGTAATTTCCGTTGCGGAACGCGCGCGTAAGTGAGTATTTAAAATTCTCTCAGATGTAATGTGTGCGTTAACGCTTTAGAGATAAGGTTGGATTTTCTATGTTCGGTTTTGATAATTCCGTCGCGTATAGTGTGTTGCTATACAAAATATTACCGCCGAATCGCTGCCGAACTCTACGCTCGACTCGGCTCGACGGAAATTCGGCTCACGACGGAATTTCGGTATAGTGTGTCGTCTGTCGCGTTCCGCCCATATTTTGTATGGATTTCAAACGCGGCGTAAACGCGGCGGAATTTACGTCGGCGTAATTCAGCCTAGTGTGTTTAGACCCTAAGGCCGTGTTTCCATTCCTGCAAGCAAACTCGCGGAAGTCTTGCGTGAGTTTCTTGCAATATTGTTTACATTTCATATTAATTCCTGCAATTTGTTGCTGCAATAAATGTCGTGCGAGAAGCTCGCGGATAATACTATACAAAACTAGACCTTATATCTGCGGTGACGCGCAGCGAGATCTGTCGCGAGTCCTCGCAGACGAGTTTAGACATGCTGTCACAAATACTCGCAGGAAGCGCTTGACAAATTGTCAACAAATTGTCGAGCGCTTCCTGCGAGTAGTTGCTACGGGGATTACACTTGTGTTAGAAATCGTTTATTTTTAACACTTCCGTTGTTTTAATTTTAATAATTTTAATGAAACATCCGGTACATCCGGTGTAAATTATTTAATATTATTCAATAATTCTTAGTTAGAATATTCTGTAACCGTTGCGTTTATGAATTGTAAATTTATTAACCAATTGAATAATCATTAAAAGTTATTTTTCAATGTAATTTAATATTCTAATTTAATGATTATTCTTTTGGGGGGTTCCGATAGAAATGGCGCCACTGATAAAAGTTCAGTGTCGCCATTTTGGCGGTTCAGTCGTTGATCATAATATCTTGAGGCAGTAACAACTTGTAATAGTTGAGGCAAATATAAGCTGTTGTATGAAATAAAAGTGAAGTGAAAGGAATTTGTGATTTTATTCCCAAAAACCTTTTGGTCTTTATTACTTGCAAACTGCTGTCAGACAGACTATTAGACACTTCTCGCGACAGTTGTCTTGCAAGTGGAAACACAGCCTAACGCGCGAACGCATAAAAATCGAGCCGAATATCTCGTAAGTCGTATACCTCGTACCTCTGAATCCCTTTCTTTATTCAAATTTCGAAATACGAGTTCGGACGGTGTTTTAGTTTCAAGAGAGATTTAATTCCGTAACACCAGGCGCGCAGTTTAAGTGCTGTAATTATGTTTTTAGTTGTTAATCACAACGGCTCCTATTTCGTTATACCACCCTGGTACTCGGAGAAGGGTGGAACAGCCATTGGCACATTAAGTAATTTTAAAGTCTCTTTCGTTAGTGAAAATACCTAGAATAGAGAATGTGAAGATAATGATAATTGTATATGAAATAAATAAATAAATAAATTAAACAAAAATTCTTTGCCCACGCTGTAATCGTGCATTTTCCGGGATAAAAATCCTATGTCCTCTTCCGGGGCTCAAAGTATGTTCATACCAATTTTCAGCAAAATCACTCTAGCGGTTTGAGCGTGAAAAGCTAACAAACAGATCAACACACTTTCGTATCTACAATATTAGTTTGGATAACTTTAATTTTAAGCATCATCGTTCAATTTGACTTTTTTAATTTGAAATTTACTTATTCGCCAAGTCTGAAGTGTCTCCAAGACTCACTAAATATTTTGTAATATCACAGCATCACGCAATTTTACTGTTTGTAACTCCCTTATTCGCCAAGTCTGAACTGACTCCAAGAATAAGGTTCACTAGATATTTAGTAATACGACAAATAACAACTAAATTAAAACAATACAAGCTCACGATACGAAGTCAAGATATACATTAGCCGTGATAGCTCCGACCGAGCGACGATAAATACGGTGAGAGGGTTAAACAAACGGGTGGGGTGCGAGTGACAGCGGTGTGGTTAACATTTATGTATGCGTCCGCTCGAACGCGCAGTTTGGCAGCTACATCGCGAGATCACAAGCTGTGTGCAATGGTGATGTTTATGAAATGATGAAGGTATTGTGTAGCCACAGACATAGCTCAAAATAGATACCGCATGTCCTTACATTTGTAAGAAAACGAGCGTGCCACTTTTTTCCTACCTACTGTGACATACCCGATGATATCGATCGATCGATCGACGTATTCATTATCTAGATTCTAGGTCAACGTTCTATTTTAATATGTACAGCTCAATACGGCACTTTTAGGCATTTAGGCATTTTTAAAATTCTGCTTGACGTCCGATTCCGATAGCAGACTAAAGAACAGACTTTCGAAAGACGAGCATCGCCCAAACGACGAGCAATATCGCGCTCGATATGGCTCGCGAAGTACATGCGCATGTCTGTGGGTGTAGCTGGCTACCATGGCTCTTCCTCTACACTCTACAGGATGTAACAAAAGTAAGTGATAAAACTTTAGTGTCTGTATGGGGCCCTGTATAGCTTACTACTTTCATATCATAAGCGATATCCATACTAATTTTATAAATGCGTAAGTCTGTTCCTTTGTTTATCTGTCTGCTACCGCTTCACGCCTAAGCCACTGAAACGATTTTGACAAAATTTTGGAGATATTTGGAGTCCTGGGAAAGGACATAGGATCATTTTCATCCCGGAGAAATGTACGGTCCCTGCGCTATAAATATATAATAGAGTTGGGGCCGTCACTTCGTAAAAAAATATTTAAGCCCATTTTAGAAAACGCCTTAGACGCTTATGAAATCGCTGCCAGTCGGACGTTAAATAGAGACGCTTAAAACATTTGGTGCAGAGGGGTCTGTAAACATCTTACCGGAGTTTTATTTATGACTGTTGTTTCTCCCCGCTCCCCCGTGTTCCCCCCCGCTACCCCCTGCTACCCTAAACATGGCTTTCCGATCTTTGCACAAGCGACCGCGACCGACAAAAATTCAATTAAAATACCACTTTGTGACTATACGTATACAGGATGTAACAAAACTAAGTGATAATATTTTAGGGTGTGTAATGTGTATGTGTTACTTAATACAGTTTACTGTGAAAGTAGCAGCGCTGAAAGAGCATTTTTTTGTGATTTTTCAATTTTTCCATACGGAAGCTTTAAAAAGTTACTCCTTTGGCGCCGCTACTTTCACAGTGAACTCAATACATGGGACTTATACACACCCTAAAGTTTTATCACTTTGTTTTGTAATTTTGTTACACCTTTATTTTCTACCGACCTTAGTCTAGCTCAGCAACCCATGCCACCGCTGTTTTACATAATGGCGTAGAGGAAAATGTTACCTATAGTCTATGTCATAAAGTTGCTTATTAATTGATTTTTTGTCAGTCTCGGTCGCATACCGCGTGGATCGGAAAGTTATCCTACCCGATGTTTAGCTGAAACACGGAAAACACAGGTTATGCGGTTTTCTAGCCTCTGAATGAACATTGTTTTGGCGTTTAGCTGTTTTGTCAGATTGCTAAAATTACAAAGAGGAGCATTGGGCGTCCGAAACTACGTTTCAAAAACTGTATTAAGCGTGACCTTGACTCCTTCAACATCCAGCAGAATGCGTGGGACGAGCTCGCCGAAGACGGAAACCGGTGGAGACTAAGTATAGGTCAGGGAGTCCGTTACCATGATCGAAAATGGTTCGACAGGTTGGCTAAAAGGTGTGTCAAAGCTAGCTCTAGCGATAATTCACAACCTCATCCATCAAACAATGCTCTCTTGTGCACGAATTGCTTACGGTCTTGTCGATCGAGAACTGGACTCTATGGTCATCAAAAGAAATGTTTGAATCGGAAACTTGCAGTTTGCACTCATATTTGACCGCTACCTAAATCATCACTAATTGATGAAGAGGCCGATGATGATGATGATAGGGTAGTATAATTATGTTTATTGTGGTTTGAATACTATAGTACCGTACTACCAATAAACATAATGTAGAAAAACAACAATTGTGAAGAGGCGTATAGTTTTATGACGCCAACGGATTATAAATACAATTTTTCATACAACCCAATGTTTGGCAAATCATTTCCTCGAAAAGTGAAAATTTCCAAAAACTAATACATATTAGCAAATTGATTTTAGGCTACGAATAATAAAAACTATTTACTATTGGTAGATTTTAGGTAAAATCAAAATATTATCATTTTAAACAACCTGCGAAAGACGGGCGCTTTTTGAACAGTTTTAGAAATTTATAAAAATTTGTCTAAAATTTTTCGATGAAAACTACGTTTTAAAATGTTTTAAATACAGGTATATTTTGTTTTTTGTTGCTTTGAATTTACGTTTTAAGTCAATGTTTTTAGCCGATAAACTCTGAAATTTGTTATATTATGAAACCGTACATTTTGTAGTGAAAATTAATCTTGGACGATAATAATATAATTGTAACGGGCCTTGATGAGGCAACGCGATATAATAATTACGTATTTAAGAGCCCGTCCTCTCTTTTCTACTGCTCTCTTCACACTCACGCCCGTCTTTCATATGCCAGGTGAAAAAGGACGATCGCCAAGTTAGCGGGCAGATAGAAGTTTTCTGTTTTTAAAGGGTTTTTTATATTGAAGTGGTAAAAAGTAATTCCAACATTGTATAGACGACTTTCTCAACAATACATTGTATTTTTAACCGACTTCCAAAAAACGAGGAGGTTATATGTTCGGCTGTGGATATTTTTTTTTTTTTTTTTTTTTTTTTTTTTTTTTTTTTTATTTTTGTATGTTCAACGATTACTCCGCCGTTTGTGAACCGATTTTCGAAATTTTTGTTTTGTTGTATTAGGTTTCACTCCAATTTGGTACCATGTTCACAAAAGTGGTGACCTGATGATGGGATCTATGAGTAATCGAGGGAACTCCTCGAAATTTATATGGAAACATATGGTGATTTTGGTTTTATGTGAAGCGTACTAAGAATATGCTACCAAAAAGTCAAATATTGGGTCAAGGTATACCATGGTTTCGAAGATGCTGAGAGAACTCCTGACTCCTTATAGATACACGTTTGGGAGTTTCGGCGTTGTTTTAAGAACAGAAGGCATATGCTACTGTGCAATTTATATTCATCATCATAATCATCATCATCATCATCATCATCATCGTCATCATCATCATTACCACGTCGTGTTAAGGTCACCAATGTCTCATGGCACAGACTAGATAATAGTACAAGGCATAGGTATGGATATACTAATAATAATAATTATGTTCTTACTGTATAACAACACCTGTTTATTTAATACATGACGGCGGTCGGCGCCGTAGAGGCGACGGCGTCGCCGCCGCGCGGCGCATGGCGGCAGACGACAGATCGAATCCTTTACTAACTACTTTATATACAGATCGAATACTTTATTAACTACTTTATAAAATTTAAATAGACAAATAGAATTGAAATAAAGTTATTTTAAAAAGAGCATTTAAACAAAACAAAGTCATTGAGTCTTTTTAATTAGTTATACTTATTAATCGATAGATGGCGCACTAAGTATCGATTTGAATTCTTTATTACAAGAACAGCTGTCAATAATTATGATAATATTAAATATTATGAGTAGCTACGCTACATCCTATGCAAGTTTATACAATTTTTTATCTGATAGATCCTTCGATCGTGGAAAAACGAGACACAATAGCCTTTCTATTGTTATCGCAATCGCCGGTGACCGCTTGGGGCTTGAAGCATTAAAATTGTTAAATTACTTAGCACAATATGTTCACTTCACTGATAATATATTATTTTGTGAGTGTGAGTTGTGACTCTTAACAAATTGTAATAAGATACTTAGGTAAAATATACGCGAAGGTTTATCTACTAGTGTAGCTAAAAAGAGTGAAATTATTATTATTTTTAACAAAAAATTAAAACCGACTTCCAAGGTAAAAACAATAATAACATTAATATGAACTAAAAAGTATTAAATAATTTCTACTATCTAATAGTGCCTTTTTCCGAATTCGGCTAAACCTCAACTATTTCTGTACTCAATCTTCATAATTTTGAAGTCGGTGCCAGTTCCAAAAGTTTCAAATATCTGAAGTTTCAGCTATCTGGTACCGACTTCAAAATTATGAAGATTGAGTACAGAAATAGTTGAGGTTTAGCCGAATTCGGAAAAAGGCACTATTAGATAGTAGAAATTATTTAATACTTTTTAGTTCATATTAATGTTATTATTGTTTTTACCTTGGAAGTCGGTTTTAATTTTTTGTTAAAAATAATTTTCATACCGTTAAGACGTCAATACAATCCATAAAAAGGTGATATTCTAATCCTTTTACAGCAAAAATCACAAAACTGTCGCAGGTTTGAGTTGGATTATTTAAAGATACTTAAAAAAAAAAATCTAGCTCCAACACTATATTATAATTGAAATGATCTTACATGTTGTGCATTAAAACTTATCGAAATACTGTATTTTAACTGTTAAATCACATCTGTTAAATGAGCGAAATCGGCAAAATATCGTATACGGACTCTTAAACTAGCCTTTCAAAATTATTTGAACAGGCAGCACGAGCTAGTCTGGCAGAGGGCGCTACTAGCACATACAGTAATCCGACTAAAATCAATGTTGCTCACGTCATTCTATACTTATTATTTAAAAACAAAGTCGCTTTTTTCCCCTCATGTGACATGTCCCTTTATTTATATATTTATATCCCTATAGATATTGATCTTTAAAACTCAAAACGGATTTTGATGATTCTTTCAGTATTAAATAGCCCTGTAAGCCTCGATAAATATCGAGGAAGGCTATAGGCTATATTTTATCACGCTAAGAATAATAGGAGCGACGAAATAGAGGAAAATGTGGAGAAAACGGGGAAACTTGAACGCGCTAATCTCAGGAACTACTGGTCCGATTAGAAAAATTATTTCAGTGCTAGATAGCCCATTTATTGAGGAAGGCTATAGGCTATATTTTATCACGCTAAGACTAAAAAAAGAATGTGGAAAAAACGGGGAAATAGGAGCAATTTTTATGTTATTTGGCACAGATAAGAAGTAGACCACGTGAAGGATTATAATAATAATAATAATAATAATATCTATGGACGCTTCACACCACGTCAGTCTGGCCCCGTGCTAAGTACCTAAAGAACTTGTGTTACACACAGGATTCGAACCCGCGACCCCCGGCATGAGCTACCAACGCGCTCACCACTGAGCCACAGAGGTCGTCGTCGAGGAGAGTTCGTTATTATAGGGTATCGATTTTAATCATTTTTTCAGTGGCTATATATTTTATACCCGTGTGACGCCAGGGCGGGTCGCTAGTATTATATATTGACAGAAACGTTGCCATACGTCGAACAAAACTTTTTGTTAACTGTCTATGCTGGTGCTGCCTCTAGCGTGAAAACATTGCAATATTCTATTGTATGTATATCTTCTTGTTTAGTAAATAAAGTTTTGAATGGAAATTTTCATCCTCTCATTGGGACCTCCAGGCGCAGCGCAGACGACAGACTATCCGTGACGCACTTTTAGTTTGTGGGAAATAGAACCTATGCGATTATATGCAGTAACGCACACGACGCGCAAAAAGTCCACATATAATTACATAGATTCTATTTCCACAGATAAAAAGTGCGTCACGGATAGTCTGTCGTCTGCGCTGAGCCCTAGGGGTAACAGAGAGACTTTTCAATTTATATAACTCCCCCTATATCGACGTCCACTTAACCCCGTAATGCTGTAGGGACAATAAGCCCCATAATCCCCAACCTGGCCTTATTTACCCCTGTTTAAGTCAGCCTGAAATAAATTAGGGTTACAACACAATTTACCTAGAATCTGGATATTTCTAGACTAATCCGCATCTTGATATTAAACCTAAATGTCGAAATGTCTATCTAGTCAGGTTTAAAGCGATGAAACGATTTTGTTAAAATTTGAATAAAAACTAGTTTATCTCGTGGAACCGTATATTTTTCCGGGATAAAAAGTACCTATCCTATGTCCTTACCCGGGAATCAAAATATCCCTATACCAAGTTTCAGCATAATCGGTTCAGCGGTTTGGGCGTGATGACGTACCTTTTTTCGCATTTATAATATTAGTATGGAAGTATGGATATGGAAACTTTAGGCCCAGAGAAAAAAAATGGCGAATAAATGTGAGATTCTCGCGAGTTGCGATTTTTTTTAAGAAATAAGGGGGCAAACGAGCAAACGTCACCTGATGGAAAGCAACTTCCGTCGCCCATGGACACTCGCAGCATCAGAAGAGCTGCAGATGCGTTGCGGGCCTTTAAGAGAGAATAGGGAGGGTAGGGATGGGAAGGGAAGGGAATAGGGGAGGGTAGGGAAGGGAATAGGGTAGGGGATTGGGTCTCCGGTAAACTCACTCACTCGGCGAAACACAGCGCAAGCGCTTTTTCACGTCGGTTTTCTGTGAGAACGTGGTATTTCTCCGGTCGAGCCGGCCCATGCATGCCGAAGCATGGCTCTCCCACGTATATACGAATTTCAAAGCACATCAAAAGTAATCTATACATTTTATGAAACAAAATCGCTTGTTTCCCTCATGTCCCTTTGTTCCCTTTTATCTTTAAAACTACGCAACGGATTTTGATAATTCTTTCAGTGTTAGATAGCCCATTTATCGAGGAAGGCTATAAGCTATATTTTATCACGCTAAGACTAATAGGAATGAAGAAATAGAGGAAAATGTGGAAAAAACGGGGAAAATGATTTGAAAGGGCTAACTTGAACGCGCTAATCTCAGGAATTACTGGTCCGATTTGAAAAATTATTTCAGTGTTAGATAACCCATTTATTGAGGAAGGTTATAGGCTATATTTTATTACGCTAAGATTAATAGGAGAATGTGGAAAAAACGGGGGAAATTATTTGAAAGGGATTATCTCGCGAACTACTGGAGCAATTTTTATGTTATTTGGCACAGATCAGAAGTAGACTACGTGAAGGATCATAGACTATCGATTTTAATCATTTTTTCAGTGGCTAATGGCTATATATTTTATACCCGTGCGACACCGGGGCGGGTCGCTTACGTATTTCAAAGTAAGTAGGTATCTCTATATTATGTGGGCTCGCCACGCATACATTGTTGAACCACAGAATACATAATTAGTACCTTATGGTTGAACCGATTTTAATTAAAATTTTAATTAAAGGGTCCCGGGAAAGGGAACGACAGTACGAGGGCGGCACTGAAAATTTCGGGAATCAAGAAGGTGACACAACAGTACTCTCCGCGAAATTTGACACATTTTTCCATACGATGGAACCAATCATTGAAGCAACCATTCCATTCGGAAGTTGGGGTCTCCAAAATGGCCGTTTTGTAGGCGTCCACAGCTTCTTCGGGTGATGAAAATCTCTGACCACGCAATTTATTCTTTATTTTAGGGAAATTATGGAAATCATTAGGGCTTAAGTCGGGGTTGTACGGCGGATGGTCTAATAATTCTATGTTTTCTTGCTCTAAAAACTCTTTTGTTCTGTGCGCGGTGTGAGAACTCGCATTGTCGTGATGGAGGATGATGCAGCGGTTGCAGTTCTCTTTACGGAGTTCAGAAACGACCAACGGCAAACAAATGCTAGCATACCATTCTGCATTAACCGTTCTTTGTCCCTCAAGAGGAATAGTCGCAATATGGCCGGTTTTGGAAACAAACGTGGCGGCCATTTTTTTTTAAACACTCCGTGAACGAACAATTTTTGTTGGCTTTAACTCATTTTCGAACACCCAAACTCGTGACTGGTTTTTAGTTTCGGGTTCGTACGTGTATATCCAGGATTCGTCACCTGATACGATGTTGTATACAGCATTTTAGGATCCTGCGTGGAATCTTTCGAGAGTTCTGACGCACCAAGTAACGCGAGCCGCTTTTTGCTCTTCACAGAGCAAATGCGGTATCCATCGGGAAAACAACTTTTTTAAACCTAATTGTTCATGCAATATTATTTGTATTTGACTCGTGCCAATGTCTAAAGTTGCCTATATTTCGCGGTATGTCATATGTCGATCTTCCTCAACCAGCTTACGCACAGCATCAACGTTTTCTTGGGTGACTGCAGTTTTTGGACGACCTTGACGGGGATCATCACTGAGCCTGACACGTCCACGTTGAAATTCAGCAAACCAGCGATAAATTGTGGTTTTGGATGGGGCTTCATCACCAAATGCAGAAATCATCCGATCAACACACTGTTTTTGTGTTAAACCACTTCGAAAGTCATAATAAATCATCGCTCTAGAATTTTCTCGAGTCAATTCCATTTTCTCAACGACTAAACAAGTTTGACAAGACCTTGTGACAAGACCGAGAATCTTTTTTTTAATAAATAAATGGTATTCGATTTTTAACCTTTGTGGGATATAAGTGCGTAGAGGCCAAAGGAAGATCTTCCGACCGAGCGAGGTGGTATGCTCGGTCAGGCCGAAGCCCACGTGATACATTTCAGCTGTCGTATATATACTGACGCGCTTAGAAAACTTCGATAGCGCGATGCAGGAATGTTAGGCGAATTGTACCGCTACATCACTCCCCCCCGAAGACCGGAGGTCGAATCTTGAAGTCTTGTCGCTTGAGTCGCCAGTGCCAGAGAGTTCCAGTGAGTCGGAACTGTTGCAGTGAGTCCCAGTGAGTCGGAACTATAAGCTGCTTGCACGGGATCCAGTGAGTCGGATAAGCTGCCGTGCGGGGCCGATGCTACGTGCTGACCAGGAGAGATGTGCTCTGCTTGCTGACCGGTCGGTGTAGTGAGAAAGCCCGATGATGCCGATGCGGAGTCGCCCAGGCCGCGGTACATTGCGGCTAGTGGACGAGGTACCCGATGAGGCGATGCTGGCTGGCGCGGTGCGGAGGGGCGGAGAGTGATGATGATGAAGGAGGCGTGTTCTGTCGAGGGTCACCAATGTGGGACGAATGCGTGGAGGCCAAAGGAAGATCATCCGACCGAGCGAGGTGTTATGCCCGGTCAGGCCGAAGCCCACGTGATACATTTCAGCTGTCGTATATATACTGACGCGCTTAGAAAACTTCGATAGCGCGATGCAGGAATGTTAGGCGAATTGTACCGCTACACCTTTAACTGGTGACAAGCGATCTCACAGGCCGAATGGCGTCAGTGAAACGTCTTTTCACCCACTTCCCCGCACCCTCCGGGTTTGAACGTCTGTGTAGCTTCGAGTTTGGTTGCCCCCGCGCCGTAGAAGGAGACAGTTGCGTCGGACTAACCCAAATCGATAAGTTAAATGGACGCAAAGTTCGATAGCGGCCTGTGAGACCTTACGTCACCAGTAGCGTAACTTTTTTACGTTACATCGCTTATTGATTTTTTTCACTTTTTACATCTATTATTTACGATGGATAATTTTGGTCATCCGAACAAGAAGCGAAAGGAATTGGGAGTCAGAAATGAATTGTTAAACCGTAGAAAACAGCTTTCATTATCTGAAATTCATAGAATAGGAGAATGGTAGGCACAAGGATTCCACTGAACCAGAAGCCGAAAATAGTGCCTAAAATTACATCCCAGAGCAAAGTGATCATGATTCAGGAACCGAAGAGAACGACCAAGTTTACATCGATCAACAAATCAGGAGCCATGGCAGGAGAATCAGCCTTCAGAATTAGTGAAGTTTGACCATTGTCAGTTTTGTGAAATGATAGCTGTGATTGAAGGTTTTATTTTTTTTTCAGTTGATTATTGTGTTAATTTTATGGAAAAAGTGTTACTGTTTGATTTATATTAATTATAATTTTATAAAACATATTATTCATCCCGCTTCTAATTTTTATGATTGTAAAGACTGTTCTCATTGTAATATCAAAGTTCCTTTTAATGAATTGATTCACAATGTACAAAATGCTTTTATTTTGTCCTACACTAAGTTATCAAACTATTCATGAACATAGCTGTAAGCCAATATACTTAATTTCTATGAAATAGACCCTAAAACAGTAGCGGCCTCTCAGACCGCTCGTCACCAGTTACGTTACGCAAAATACATGTCACCAGTCAAAGGCTAAAACCAAGGAGTTTTCAATTAAAAAGATTTTAATATGACAGGAATAGTGGAAGTATTTCTTTCCATTCCCGATATTTTTAGTGCAGCCTATGTAGGTATTTACTGCATTTAAGGTAGGTATATCCGCGCGATAAACGAACTTTGATCAAATGAAGTTGCGGGCGAAATTCACAAATTAATTCTAACATAATAATAATTACTTACTAATAATTATATTCCGAAATAAACGCACCGCTAATTAAATGACTAATAACTTAATTATAGTTTTAATTGATTTGATAGACTGTATGTTATTAGAGGTTTCAGTAATTTTAGTTGGCATTTACAAATTATTTACCTGCGTGACAAAAAGAGTGTTGTATAAGAATAAAATACGTGTGGCACTTGGAGACTACCTCGGCAAAGCTATTGCAGTTAGCAACTAGCACTAGCTATTGCAGTTAGCAACTAGCACTATTATACAAGTACGCTGACCTTATGATACCCAACTGTTTTTGTGCCTATTTGAAGCGGAATCAGCGCCCTCAATGCGGGGGAAGAGAACTAAATCTAACGTAATTTTCAAATGACCGCTTAATCGCTATTGGCTGTAGAAACTAGTATTAGTTCCAAGTACTCCCACTACTACCATCAGCGCCAATATGGAGACTTTCAAACGCCATTTTTTACGTCAGATTTAGTTCTCTTCCCCCGCATTGGTGGCGATAATTCCGCTTCAGATAGGCACGAAAAATAGCTGTCATTTCAAAGGGTATAAGTCTAGCGTACTTGTATAATGGAGGTCAGTGGCAGCTAGTCTACACGCATACGTCTAGGCGCACGCACACAAACACCGTGTCGAAATCTGCCGAACTAAAACGACGTTAGACGAGTGTTCGGTTTTTTCGTTACGGAATTTCTTGATTCGGTCGCCACGCGAAAAGCTAAGTAATAGCTTAATAAGGTAAAAGAGAATGAAAATTAAAAAGAAAAATGTTTTATTTCTAAATCGGTTAGAAAATAACACTTTTAGAACGTCTACATGAGGCCTACCACCGGTTCGGGAACTAACCCGGCGAGAAGAACCGGCGTAAGAAACTCACACGGGCCACCTTTTACCGATAATTATTAAATACGGGAGAATTGTTCCTTTTTTAAAAAGAGAGTAGGAAGATGGTAATGATTTCCAAAATTAGAATGAAAGGTTCAAACGCAAGAAGGGTTCAGATTTATACCCCAAACGGATACGGAATACGAAGAGCAATTTATCGCTACAGATTCACAAATTTAATTAAATTTTACTCACCTAGAACAATTTATTAAATAGATATGGATAAAGCCACCTGGAGATCCTACAACTTTATGTATTATTCATTTATTTTAAGTAGCTTATAAGTCTTATAACATCTATTTTCGGTTTACATTATAATTTTTGTATTCTCATGTTAGTATTACAGCTCAACTAAGCGATAATGGTGATTAAGTACCTAGTGAAACAAATCTATATTTAATACTTACATAATAATTCTGAATAGTTTGTACTTTGTTGTTTTGTTTGTTTGTCTAAGGCCGTTAATCTATGGAAGTACTGGTTTCAATAAAAAAAAAATTGTTTTAGTCCATTTATCAAGGAAGGCATTATAACCAATAGGAGCGAAGAATCTGAGGAAAACGTGGATAATACGGGGAAATTATTATTTGAACGATTTTTATGTCATTTGGCACATATAAAACTCAAAGGTGATTGACTGACATGGTGATCTATCAACGCACAGCCCAAACCACTGGACGGATTGGGTTGAAAATTGGCATGCAGGTAGATGTTATGACGTAGGTATCCGCTTAGAACGGATTTACTTCTAAACGCGAGCGAAGCCGCGGGCAAAAGCTCGTTATAATATAAGTATGGATAATATTATGATGATGACGTAATCCCTTACCCTTGTTCACTACAGCATTAAGTGTAACAATATGTAACAATTACTGTTTTTATCTGCTCTGCTGGGTTTCGCACGCATGGCGTGACCGGTCCACTGGAATGGATATTTTGTTTAGATTTCAGCTGAAATGTCGCAGTAAGTTTCAACAGGTCCTTACTAAGATTACAGATGCGAAAGTGTGTCTGTCTGTTTTACGCTTAAACGACTAAACCGATTTGGTTTGGAGATACTTTGAAAACTACGTTGCGCCAAAATAGTTTATCGCGCAACCGTACATTCTTATGCTCGATTTACACGGGTGACTAACGGGTCGATTTAAGGGGCGATTTCATCAAAGAAATGGAACGCGTTCAAAGCACTCTGAACCGGCTCAAAACGTATAAACGCGATTATAACATCGAAATGCATTTCACCAGCGTAAACGGAACGCGTTCACAGCAAATCCGAGTTTTATCTTCTGAACGCCCAAAGTCCGAAGTTCAACGTCATAAAACCCGTTCAAGCCCTGTCATGGCGGAACGAAAAACATAGACAAAAGAAATGTCAATATGACAGTTTTGACACATGCGTTTGTAAGTTTATGTATTGTTTCTTTCTATTTTGAAGTTAAATTAACGTGAAAAGGCTATAAAACATGTAAAATGATTGCGTGACGTCACGTAAACTTAGATTTAATAATTGCGATCAAAAGAAGGTAGTGAAATCCAATCGAAACAAAACGAGATTTACGTCGCAGAATGAACGCGTTCAATGGAAACTAAGTTTTATAAAGCTAAGTTTTATGTGTATTTGGTGAAATCCCACCTTAGTCGCGCGGAGAGTCACCAGTCGAATCGCCTGTCCAAGTCGAATCGCCATCCCATTTACACATTCTACAAAAATCGCCTGTGACTAGTGCCGACAAACTATCAATATTGCAGCAAGAGATCGCTTGCGACTGAGCGTTTGCACGGTCGACTTTAGTCACCAGCCGCATGCGGCCATTGGCCGCACGACGTAGTCGAATTGCCATTTAGACGGGTCGATTTTCGCCGTGCGGCGTAAATCGTGCGGCTTTAGTCACCCGTGTAAATCGACCATTAGGATAAAAAGTATCATAATATCATTATGTCCCCGGAGTCATAGTGTCTCCATACCACAGCAAAATCGATGCAACGGTTTGCCCTGAAGAGGTAACAAACAGAGTCATTTTCGCATTTATAATATTAGTATGGATTGTTTTTCTTGGACACAATATACTTGCAAAACAACGGCTCGGAGGGATTACAGCCGGACTAATAGTGTGATGATATATAATGCAAAAACCGCCGAGCCCGGCAAAAATAAACAAGCTTTAAGGCGCTTCATGCTGTAAAACGCTGCGTTTAAAGCATTTTTTTAAGCAAGCTTTGAATTACGATTAAAATACGGACGGAACATTTTTGGCGTTCGAAGTTAGCATATTGTATAATATATTGTAAGCGGTATAATTTTAAAATTGATACGTTTTGGTGGGACGATTTTAAACTAAGCCCCCATGACTCGTTAAAATCCTTACTTTGTATGTAGACGTTAAAGTTTAACAAAATCTTTTTCTTGAAACTCAAGAAAACTTTTTGAACTTTCTATTGATAATTGGTTTTTTACTGCGTGCCGTTCGCCATAATATGAAGCGCCATTAAACTTCCCATAAATTAATCTCATACAGCCCCAGTTCACAGCGGAGATCAAAATGTTAAATAAATCACGTTTTTATTACATGCTTTTTTAATCCTTTATTTTTTTAATTAACACGTCACTTTTTTATTTTTTGAGATGAAGGCAAGACACATTTTTGTAAATGGTGACCTAAAAAACAGTTAAAGCTAAAAGTTTTGAAAATTCTAATTAGGATCCATATTAATAACTATAATATTAATTAATTTGTCCGTCTGTTACCTTTCCACGAGTGTTAATATTTGGGTTCCCGGGAAAGGATGTTGTTATTGGTTATAATTGAATATCTTTGCCTAAAACACAAATAATTGGAATAATAGAACGGCACGATATGAGTGATTTAATTTAATGATATAATAAGAGACCATTGATGTACCGTAGCTAGAGAGGTTACAAGGCACAACTCTATACAAGTCGTTTCAAAAACATTTCGAGTGTGAGGTGCAAAAACGAGTAGGTTTTAACCTAAAAAAGTAGGTAACAGATCAACACACTGTTTAACAGCTGTGTATCAACATACAGTTTGTAAAGATAAGATCTTTATTTATATATAAGCCTAAGTTAAAATGAACTAACCGGTAGAAGCGGCCGGCATCACTCAGTTATAACAAGACGCTTCGTATCTAGAATCTATCCGAAATTTCAATTTACTGATTACTTTATTTAATGAAGATTTTGACATAAACTTTATTTATTTATTTATTTATTTATTAAAAACTTTATGCACATACAAGTACAAAGGTGGACTTAATGCCTAATGGCATTATCTACCAGTCAACCTTTGGGCGATACAGGATCAAAATTGTATAGGTGCCAGTCAAGTTACCAGATTAAGAAAAAAGAACTAAAAAAAAAACTAACAACATGTAAATATAAATTATAAATTATACGAATAAAATATTATAATATATTAAACTATACTTATCATAAATACACTGATATATAAGATATATAAATGAAACTACATATACTTATATACTTATATAATATAAATATTTATTAATATAATATATACATTACTAAAGTTAATTTATTAATTGCCAAGATATAACGGGTATTATTAAAACTAAGGGTCCGCCAATTGCTTCAAGTAGAAGTCACGAACTCGGCGCTTAAAAGTGTCTCTTGTTTTTGACATCCTGATTTCCGGAGGAAGAGCATTCCAGAAAAGAATAGCCTGGATATTAAAAGAAGAGTGGACGGAATTAGATTTGTGGGAAGGGCAACTTAAAAGCTGATTTGAAGTGGATCGGAGGTTTTTATCGTGCGTGCTGCAAAGGTATTGAAAATGAGGGGCGAGATATTCGGGAGTATGGGGATGATGCAGCAGTGAATATAGCACACATAGCGCTCGCACCGAGCGGCGCTGGCGTACTGGTAACCAGTGCAGCTTAGAGCGGTACGAAGAAACGTGATCGTATTTCCGAAGGTTGAATATGAATCGAAGGCAGTTGTTAAATAATCGATCGAGTTTGTTGAGTTTGTCGGCATTAAGATCAAAACAGCACACGTCACCGTAGTCGATTATAGGGAAAATGAGAGTCTGGACCAGCAAAGTCTTGACCGGAGTAGAAAGGAAATTTTTGTGTCGATAAAGGGATCGTAGCGTATTTGTGACTTTACTTGACACACTAGAAATATGGGATTGCCAAGTCAGGGAGGAATCAATATGTAAACCAAGGTCTTTTTCGCTTGTACTAAAAGTAATAATAGAGCCGTTGTAGATAACCGGTGGGAGAGCGCCTATGTTCACTTTACACAAGAATCTCGGACTACCTAACAAAATTGCTTGGCATTTTGCGGAATTTACTAATAATCCGAAGTTACTGCACCAGTCTTTTATTGCTCTCAAAACCTGGTTTAATTCCGCAATGGCTGCTGATAGCTGCTCCAATCCTGCCTGGATATAAAGTTGCAGGTCATCGGCATAAAGATGATACGCAATATGAAGTCTTTTAGTGAGCAGATTTATAAAAATACAGAAAAGTAGAGGAGATAAAATACCGCCTTGTGGAACGCCAGCGTCGAGGTTGTGCCACTTAGAGGATGAGCTCTCCATGCGTACCGACTGCTGACGACCACGAAGATAAGAAGAAATCCAAATAAGTACTTCAGACGAAATCGGAAGTCCAGAGAGTGCTGCCAGTAGGATGTCATGATCGACATGATTGAATGCGTCAGAGAAATCCACAAGCACTAAAATGGTAATCAAAGATTTCTCGAAACCAGCTCTAATATCACCTGTAACTTTTAACAGAGCAGTGGTTGTGCTATGTCCAGGTCTGAATCCCGATTGAAGTGGGGAGAGCAAATTATTTCCGAAGACAAACCCGGACAGCTGCTTATGGACGCAGGCTTCGAGAACCTTTGATAGGAAGGGAAGGATGGAGATAGGACGAAAATGAGAAGGATTAGTCGGATGGGGGACTTTCGGAAGCGGGCGAACAAAAGCTTTGCGCCATATATTTGGGAATACTGAGGAAACAAGGGAGAAGTTTATAATGTGGGAGAGGGCGGGCAGAAGTTCATCTTGGATGGTGGTGATCATGCGTCGACTAATGTCATCACAACCTACGGCTTTTGATACTATGAACTTGATAGTCTTGTCGATTTCGTCTAAAGTAACTGGAGAAAACTGAAAGGGGTCTAAATTGGGACGAGATAAACCGTTAAGATAACTAATGGTCTGAAATTTTGTGTGATCGTCTAGCTTTGCTATGGAAGAAAAATGGTGGTTTAAATCATCAAGACTAATAGATCTGGGTAGTTCCAGGGTTTCTTGCGCCTTTCCTACACCAATAGTTCCAAGAAACTTCCAAATATTAGGGAGGGATAATGAAGCTACATTTTTGAAAATTTGGCGGCGTTTGGCATTACGTATCATCTGGTTGCAACGATTCCTGGCTGTTTTATAGTTATCCCAATTAGACACATTCCGATTCCTTTTGAATTTCCTATATGCACGGTCCCGGCGCCTCATCACTTCCTGAATTTCTGCTGTCAACCAAGGAGCTGGCGGGTGTTTAAGCTTAACCCTTTTTACAGGAGCGTGGGAATCGTACAGTCCTATCAAAATGCTATTAAAAATTGAAACCTTATCATCCATTGTAGATGCATCATACAACGGTTCCCAATTAATTTTAGACGCGTCAACTCTTAGTTGTTCCATATTAACCCTCCCATAACAACGCTTAAAAACAATTCTAGGAGGTGGTTTTGGTGGTTTAAGGATATAGGAAGTATAGATTAGGTCATGATGGGAAAAACCAGGAGCGGGATGTTGTCCGTGGGATTGAACTAGGGATGGATTGGAAGTAAGGATCAAATCAAGCCAGGTATCATCGCCGGTAATATTATGATGAGTAGCGGAGAGCGGCAAAATATGAAGACTGACCGATTCTAATAAACGGGAAAGTTTTTGGGGACGAGGACAGGATAGGTTTAATAGGTCAGTATTGAAATCACCCATAATGACGTGATGTGCATATTCCGAACTCAATGCTTCCAAAACAGGCTCTAACTCCGAAACATATTCAACAGACGGGGGACAGTAGACTACTCCAAGGACCAATTTGGCTCCTTTCATGAGGACCTCAATGAAAATATGCTGCTGCGTCAGATGGTGAGGAGGCTATTATTTTATGTGGCAGATCACTCCGTAGGTAGATGGCGACACCTCCGCCCCGCCTACCGATCCGGTCATTTCGAATTAGGATGTAGCCAGGCAGAGCGTATGATGTGGAAAGAAGATGAGGTTTAAACCAGCTCTCAGAAATCAGGATGGCATGTACATTATTTCCAGAAAAGGTTTCGATCATGTCACTAAAGTGACTAGGTACACTTTGCGCATTTATGTGACATATATTAATAACGCTATTATTTTGTAAATTAAAATTCTGGTGTAAGATTTCACCTAGCGTGTAACTAATAGAGTCAGAACTTTCTTCATTAGATAATATACTTGTATCATTGGCAGAATAAAATGAGTCGCTATCAGACATTGATATATATATATATATATATATATATATATATATATATATATATATATATATATATATATATATATATATATATATATATATATATATAATAATAATTTTTATATATATTTTGCATGTCTGTACCACCCGCCAACTGACCAACAGGTTTAAGTTTTAACACAATCATTATTGTAATTTGAACACTTTCGAGCTGATGAACTTAACATGATAATGAATGATAAATAATGATTAAAGATGAGAAAAAAAAAATTATTATGAAAAAAAAAGTAACCATTAAGAGAACTGAGTGTTAACATAAAAATTTCACAAACATGTTAGTGACGATAAAGAAGAACTTGAGAAAACTAAAAAATAATATTTAACATATTATAACACATTGCATCAATCAACTAAACACAAAAAAAGAAGATGTCGTTTGTCAATTGTCAGTAACATCATCTGTGGCATTGACAGTTCAATTGGCGTTGTCTATCAACTGTCAAGTGTATTAAATGTGTGTGATGGAGTTTTGGCGGGCATGTAAAAGAGTGCTGTTGTGTTTTTGTATTATTTTCCTAAAATTGTGTTAGCTGGGTTTTTAATGTGTAATATTGGTAGAATATTAACCATTAGATATTCGTGTTCATGCACAAGTGTAGGAAAGTGATGTAATATCCAGAAACGTGCTATTTTGTGTTCCCTCCAAAACTCCATCGAAAGTTTCAGTAAAGCGTCTACCACTTTACTGAATCGACCGACTTGACTCCTTGACTGTATTGACTTTTACTTAGACTTTGACTAGACTTTAGACCTGACGATACATGAAAACGATGATGAAAATTATAATAGGAGGAATATGGTTTTCCCGCCATATTCCTTACCTTTTTACCTTGTCTGTGGCACAACATACACATCCTTTGTGTCAAGTTGCCAAAAAAGAAGAAAAAGAAAAGAAATGTGTGTGATATTTTATTTTGGTAAAATAATTATGAAATACCGGCAAATTCTACCCTTCAGTCTACACATATTAACTTAACAAAGTAAAAGAATCGAAGATTACGACACAACTACAAATACAAGAAGACAGAAAATACTTAACATATGTAATAATTTAGACCAGTGACACAATAATAGCTGATAATTTATGACAGTAGTGTATTGCTATTGGCTATTTTTACTATTTAGACATAGTAGAGGCTACTTTATACGTTTTCTGTCAAACTATTTAATAATTTAAAAATATATTTCTCTGTGTGCGTTTCTTTTTTTAATACACGCACATGAATGTGACATCCATGACAAAGTATGTCAAAGTAAGTCGCTTTATAAATTCAATTTAGCAGGAAGTAATTTAATTAGGTACCGTAATTTGTGGTGAATAGGGATCCAAGGACGAATAGGGATAAAACCAAGAACCGTTTTCAACATAAAAAATTTGTTGCCATTTCATTGCTTTTTTAAATATTTTTTTTTAAGGTAACAGTAGAATTCTTTGCAGTTTTGATGGCAACACTAAACATGTGTGAAATTAGCCACAAGTTGTCAAAAAAACACTTTTCAAAATAACTCCTCGAAGCGCCAGTTTGCACAGGAAGAATAACTTTGCTCTGTTATTGAAAGTCTTCAGTGTATGAGTGTTATTTTGTCGCAAATGTATTAGTTAAGTGTTTGGGCTGTGTAAAAGTAAGTAATTTAATATATTTCTTGCAATGATATTTAGCGAATTCCAAACTCACAAATTTTTCATTGTTTTTGGGGTGAATAGCAATGAAAGAGGGGTCAATGGGAATGAAAACGAGTAGAATAGGGACGACGTATAGATGAATAGGGACGCCGTAGAGGTGAATAGGAACGGCTCTGTAGGGTTGGCACTAATCATTTAAAATGTTTTTCTGACTTATTTTCATATTTATTTATTTATTTATTCATTCTTTATTGCAAAAATTTAAGTACAATTGGCGAACTTAATGCCATATGTAATTTATTATACACACCATATTAATAATTATTATATAAAAATATTGTTTAAATACATACATATAATAATTTTATATCATAATTATTGATATGGTGTGTATAATATTTAGTATAATAATTTTGGGTTTTTCCAAATGATATAAATAGTTACAATATTTATCAAATAGGTAACGATATGTAATCGTGATATAATCAATAATATAATAATAATAAATAATATTACGTGATGTAATCATTAGGTATTACATTTGTGCACCTAATATATTTTTCTTCTTTCAGATATGCCTCGCGTGTACAAATCTAAATCTCTTAAACCCTATAAGAAATATGATCCCCTAATATTGAATCAGGCTATATCAGCCTATAAAAATGGTTACCAATCTATTGTTGACGCTTCTAAGGAATTTAATATAAGCAAGTCCGTTTTGCACAGACATGTGACACGTCGAATGAAAAATCACGGCGGGCAAACTGCAATATGTCAAGAGGTGGAACAATATATTGTAAAATATATTAACGTATGTTCTGAATGGGGTTATCCTCTCGACACGTATGATTTGAGAATCATTATAAAGGGCTATCTAGATCGAATGGGAATAGAAGTAAAGTAATTTAAAAATAATTTACCTGGCGTGGCCTACATTGAGGGGTTTTTAAAGAGGCATAGCAACGATATTTCTGAGCGCCTTAGTCAAAATATCAAAAGAAATAGGGCAGCAGTGTCTCCGCAAATAATAGACGATTATTTTGTAGAACTACAACACTCCCTAGAAGGGGTAGATTTGTGTAATATAGACTAAACAGTAGTAAGCCTACGAATAATAAATAACATTTATTATTCGTAGGGGACAGCCCTAGGATATTTCCCTATTGACCTTTATCGCATCCCTAATGACCCCAAATTGTGGGTGAATAGGGATTGCATATATTTTAGTGTTTCGTGAATAATTTCCAATATTTATTCCATTATTTTATATTTAATAATAAAGGTATTGACAAGACTCAAATAATGAAATCATTTTTCGGTACTACTGTCTTTCAAAATTATTCACAAACTCGTTATAAAGTTGAGTTTTGTCCCTATTCACCACAAATTACGGTATCGCTTGTTTGATGCGCGAAAAACGAAAATAAAAGAAAAATAAAGCTTTCAATTCTAAAAGGGAAGGTTTATGCAATCGGAAAAGTTTAATTATTACATAAAATAATAAAATAATATATTTCCGAGTATTCGAATTAAGATGACCAAAAATGAGATTATTACGGATTAAAAATAAATTTGATCAAGTGCGAGTAGGACGCGCGCTCTAGGGAATTCCGTATGTGGATTTTTTGGCTGTTTTTCTTTTTAGAAAAAGCAGGAAAAAAATGTATTGATTTCATTTTCTTTTTCATATTTGTTATTATAACTTTTAGCTGCGCTAGAAATGTATGACTGGTCACAGGAAGACGGACAGACAGCAAAGCCTTAATAATGGCGTTTCGCGTTCAATGTTCATCCTTTGGATACGTAACTCCAAAAATATTAAGAATAATCATTCATCTGGGGGTGATGATCTCCCTTTCTAAACAGACAGACACGTCAAACTTATATAACACCCCTCTTTTTTGTCGGGGGTTAAAAATAATAGATGACGCTCGCATCTCTGTTGCACCCAAAAATTGCACCCAAAAATAACTCTGTTGCATCCCGGAAAAATGCGCGGGATCCGTGCATTTTTCCGGAATAAAAAGTATCCTATGTCCTTTCCCGGGACTCAAAGTATACCATACAAAAAATCATCAAAATCGTTTCAGCAGTTTTGACGTGAAGAGGTAGACAGACAGACACACTTTCGCAGTTATAATATTAGTATGGATTAAGAAACCATATCACCTGATGATATACTATTCAACTACAAATATCAAATTCAAAATATTTATTTCTAAATAGGTTAACAAAGTTAACACTTTTAAAACGTCTACATGAGGCCGACATGGGCGCCGGCAGGGGGGTGCCAGGGGGTGCACTTGCACCCCTTAGGAATCTCAGAATTAACAGGAATTATTGAAATGAAAATCATTTTGTAACCCTATTACCATGCCGTACAAAGATAGTTCGTAATGTTTCGTTGACGTAAATATACAGTCACTGTTGTTCGTAAAAAGTAAAAAGAAAAGAAAGAAAACTAAAATCGGCACCCCTTGGAAATTATTTCTGCCGGTGCCCATGAAGGCCTACCATCAGTCCGGGAACTAACCCGGCGAAAAGAGCCGGTGTAAGAAACTCGCACTATGAATAGTTAATAATACAATAATACTGGGTTTACTTGGCGTGTTTACTCAGGAGCTAGGAGTCGAAGCTCGGGGGCTGAACTTCCGAACTTCGAAGTATAACATCGACTTCCACGGTTATGTCGTTTACCGTGCCAATTCGCACTGCGGGGCTAAAATGGTCGCTTTGAAGAATCATGATATGATTCATTTTTCTGAAATCGCAAAATGCAACTCTGCTTGCAATTCATTTCTGTATTTTTGTACTGATTTGACATTTGTCAGTTTGACAGTTTTGACAATTCATTTGCTGAATTGATTGAGAGGAATTGCTAAATGTGACCATTTTAGCCCCGCTGTGCTCACTGTAGATTTTACCAGCAGCAACTAGATTATCTTGCCCTCGGTTATTCGGATTTGTGATTTTCTCACGAAAATGTATCTCCTCATAATTCTTAATAACACAATGATAAAAATTGTATTGTATCGTATCCTATTTTCTGATCTACTCTATGTCTATGATATTTTCCCAATAGATACCTACCGTATTACATATATTTACACACATACCTTCGGAGCTTATTCAATTATTATTAATATTTAAAAAATATATATTGTATTTAATTTGAATAGAGTATAGATAATCTTATATATAAAATTCTCGTGTCACAATGTTAATCCACGAACTCCTCCGAAACGGCTGTACTAATTTTTACCAAATTTTATATGTTTATATCGGTTACTGGGTACTTTGTATATTGATAAGTGCATTTGTTCAATAAATAATAGTAAATTATTACAACCTGAGACTGATGGCGACCATTGTTTGTGCGACGGGATAGCGATCGACGTTGCCATGGCAACATACTTATTTAGTCACTTCAATAAAATAATATGGGCAAAAAACTTTTTAATATGGCAAAGCAACGTTTGCCGGGACAGCTAGTATAGATATAGATTAGTTTCGCAATCTTACACAACTAAAGATATAATATTATTAAATATCTTTAGTTGTGTAAGTTCAAATTTCAATTTTTTGTTGAATAAACGTTTATTTATTTATTTACTAGCTGTCCCGGCAAACGTTGCTTTGCCATAATAATATAAAGTATTTCGCCCGTATTATTTTATTGAAGTGACTAAATAAGTATGTCGCCATAGCAACGTCGATCGCTATCCTGTCGCACAAACAATGGCCGTCAGTCTCGAGTTGTAATAATTTACTATTATTTACTCAACAAATGCACTTATCAATATATAAAGTACCCAGTAGCCGATTCTCAGACCTATTGAATATGCATATAAAATTTGCTAAAAATCAGTAAAACCGTTTCGGAGGAGTTCGTGGACTAACACGACACGAGAATTTTATATTTAAGAATTATTATTTCCCATCGTATACGACATTGTTGCTCAGTATAATATTTATTTATGTTGTAATATTCGTACCTTTAGATGCCCATGCGCCATTTAAATAACACAAAGTAATGTTCCCTCCATAAAACATAATAACATACCTAACAAAGAAATATTAAATGACACTATAACGTTCACACAACCTTTAGCCATGTTGTCATAGCCGATTACTACAACCGAGTTCGATACGTGTGATGTGTGTCTGTATTTTTTTACCTCTTCACGTTTAAACAGTTGAACCGATTAAGATGAAATTTGGTAAAGATAAGTAGGATATTTTTAGTTGCCGCAAAATGTACGGATCCTGCTCGATAAACTTTTTCGGTACTACAGAGCTGCGGGCATCATAGAGTTATACAGGCAATTAAACGTACCGGCCAAACTTTTTTAGGGCTTAGGTATCATTAGGAGAGTCTATTTAACCAAAAATATTGGGTGTTAATTCTTTTATAATAACATATTTTATTCCTCTTAAAATCGTTGCGGAGCGGTCACATCGCGGCGGTGGGTAGAGCGGGGGTGGCGCGGGGGGAGGCACGGGAGGCCCGGTCGCGGCACGCGCTGGTGTCGCGTAGTGTCCATTAATTATGGTGTTCTTAGGATAACTTTCAGAAGCTATTTCTCAAAATTTTAATACTAAGTGATTATAAAAGAAGAAATACGTATATTTATATTTTTAACAAGGATCAATATATCTAAATTTGGCCGGAAGGCTTAATTACACCGCGTGTATAATAAATTTCTAGTCACAGGAGTGTATTTTGGCCGGATTGTCTACTGTGTGTACATTTGCTTAATATTGCCTATTGGACGATAATAAAAGTTGAATTAATGACAAAATGGTGGACGTATAGCACCCTAATAGATACAAATACATTGACTTGAGAGTAGTAATCGACTACCTTAAAGTTTAGGGACCATCCCATTTGGCGGCTTAATCTTGAAAAATCACCACACAATTCCAAATTGACTAGCGGTTCGATATAACGAGATGGTCCCGAGAGAGTTAAGAGTGTCAAGGTCGCTCAGACTCATACGATCTGCACAATAGTAAGAGAGTGTTAATGCGCTATATCGAAAGCAATTTTACCGCAAGGGCAATTTTATACTTAATTTGTATGACTATAAAGTCGTAATTACGCTGCGGCCAGAAGCTATCGGCTCGCTCGGAAAACATGCGAAAAAACGTAATTATAATCATTTAAAAACAACTTGGAGCGTTTAAGCAAAATGCTTCTATACGATTTTGAGTTGCAAATGTGTCTATCAATTAGACTAATTTCCTACAATACATCTATTTTCGTTTAAAAATAATCTTCAAATTTCGTATTTTTAAGAGGTCATTTCGAAAATTAAATGTATCGAGGCAAAATACATTAATCGTGTTTCTAGTTCTTCTCAAACCTAGATAAGGCTATGAAGATATGTATATCTCATTACCAGATTTGTAACATTTCTGAGGGTCCTATAGTATTACGTGAAAAAGGACAGTTTTTTCAATATAGCGCCTTAAGACTTAAGAGTCGCTTACAATCATACGGTCTTCACAACACTGCAAGAGAATTAAGAGTGTTAAACATAGCTTACGTGTTGATAATCGCCACGTATAATATGATTAGCACTTTAGTGTTAAGCATCACTTACACTCATACGATCTGCAGAAAAGTGAGAGAGCTAAGTGTGTTAAGCATCGCTTACACACAGACGATCTGTTTGTTTGTTTATTTGTACGATCTGCAAAATAGTTTGAGAGAGTGAAGAGTGTTAAGAATCACTTAGATGTTTTTAAATTATTGTATATAAGCATGGGGTATTTTTCATAGAAGCATAGAAGTCTTGAAAAAAAACTGCAACTTTTACAGTAAACTCTATAATTTAAGGAACACATACACACCCTAATGTATTATCACTTATTTTTATTACCGGAGACAAAACTTCGTTGCCGTTACAGAATGTAACAAAACTTAAGCTAATAACTAAGAAATCCAAAACCAAAAATGTTCAAACATGGGCCCTTAACCTCTAAATGAAGTGCTCTTGTAAGTTGTAAATAGAAACTTGTCCGTAAGTTGCCCAGAACTTTGTTTCAACAGATTTACGAGTATAACACTAATAAAATAAAGTTATCCACTCGTCTGAGGAAAAATTGCAATTTTCAACTTCGAATGATAATTTTAATTGGTTCCGGGATTGTTTTTATAATCGTCTCGTTCGAGTCCGCTAGAGAATCCAATTTTAATACTCGCATTGTAAGTTTAAAGTTTCCAGCAAAGACGTACTTTTATTAGAGCCCTTTAGTTTTGATGCTGCATAGTTTTTAATCCGTTTTTTGAGCGCGGCGACCGAATCAAGAAATTCCGTAACGAAAATAAACCTAACAGCCCCAATCCAACTTTCGCTGACTCCGACTCTCACCGCACCACTACAGATGCGGCGTTGCCGTGCATTGTCAAACATCGTTTCAGATCGGCACAGTGTTTTTGTGCGTGTGTCAGAAATGGCTTAGGCTTGCTAAATAAAAGTATTGTATAAATCATAAACACCAATAAATAAAACGTAGTTTATACGTATTGTAAATACGTAATACAATTATTATTCACTTAGCTTTTTTTCATTTCCAATTATTAAGCTGAAAGAACTGATATTACACAAAAGGCCAAGAAGCGTTTTAACCAAATAAATGCTTATCTTATAACGATCTTTGTTCGAAGTACTCAGAGCCAATTCACATTGACAGGAGGCAGAGTGACGGCTTATGACAAGACAGAGAGAGTGAGTCCCTTCCATCAGACAGCCCGCCTTAAATACTGCCATATCAAAAACAACCCCACCGCCAACATCACTCCACCCCACGTCTGACTACCAAGATTTGCATCTAATATCATAAATACAATGATTCATAGTTACAATCATCCTGAAAATCATTATAATTCAAGTATTTAATTATAACACTTTTATATTAATTTATTAACTGTTACTATCTATTGTAACAAAAGTATCATAACCGGAAACAACAATAATTATTGTCTGTTTAAAGATTAATCGACGTGTTCAAAAATAATGTTATAATATTATATTTGTTGTCCAAATATCATGAATTAATTATTAATAATAATTAGTTCAACTCACATGAATTATTGAAATATGTACTTCTCATAAGAATTTCAAGCTAAATAACAAAACAATAAGACAAAACCATTGTTACCATTATACATCATGTTATTTATGACTATTATTGAAATAATAGTCATTTATATTCATCTATATTTTGAGTAAAGTGGGTCGTACCTCACACGGCCATTCTGACAGACACTTCGTTCTCGAAGTGTTTTAATAACTTTTCTGAAAAGGAAAAATCTAAGTTCTGGAAAGTAAAAGTCAAAGTCCAAATAGTCATCGGGCTGTCATGATCAATCCCATTACCTACTGCCATGTAATGTCCAAATTGATTCATCAGTCCGATTAGGCAGTACCATTTTTGTCAAACTCATGTTTCATCATCATCACAGTAGGCTAACCAGCACAGCATTTACATCTCTCACAAACTGTCGTGTTTTGTCCCACTACATAGTGTCCAGACAACACACCAGCTTCACGGCATTAACATACCTCACACGGCCAGTCACACCTGTCATGATAGATCCATCGTTAGAATCTTACACCAGGTTGACATCTCACAAGGAAATTAAATTATTCCTCTAAGAAAATATTAATTTATGTAGCCAGAGCTCAGACCTAAAAGATTGGTCACCCAAAACAGACTATAGTCAAAATACTGAGGAATACCATCATTAGCAACTCATTTATCAAATTCTAAACAAATAATTTTAAGTTTATCACACAACTAAATGCAAATTTTAAAATAACTCATCAAAATATAACTTCACTTGACTTTACAAAAACAGCTCGGTCATTCTGCCTCATTACCACAACTTATTGATACTGTATTTATTACTGTGTGATTATTATCAATTTGTTTTATCTATCAAACACCATCTCTGTCTAGACTTTGATACCAATATAAAAAGTAAGTTAAACGTGGTTAACCTTCGTATCACTTCCTTTCCAAGATATTTTGTCAACTTACTTCTAGCCTTCTTCAAGGCTAAAACTAGCCAAATCGGGACAGACATATCGGTTTAGTGCCTCTCGAGCTTCAACAGTCTTACAGAATTGAAAATTCACTTTTAATTAAATAGGTTTTATAACTTCTGAAAATTCTAAAAATTCTGCCATAAAAAATCCATGGATAATATCCCTTTACTAATTAATCTATAATAAAACAAAGTAAAACCCATGTAAAACCAGTCGATTGTACTCATCGACCTGTAAAAGGTTTTTAACTCAATGATTATTATAATAGCCAGCAAGCTATATCATACTCCTTTTCACAACTTTAATTATTTTTAAATTCGAACTGTAAAATTTGCATATTTTACCCCAATAATTGCGAGATTATTTGTATATCGCCAATTATATTTTATTATAACTTCATTAATTGTACCTATTGAAAATTACAATCCTGAAATGAAATTTTTGTTTGTCGAAGGCTTTTTGCCGACCATATTATAATGTCAGGAAAACTTATTTTCAATCATTGAAGCCCTTATCAAAACTGATATTCAAATTATATATATTTTTTTAAAAATGTTGTTCTCCTTTTCAATTATGGCTCCTTATCTAACTTGTAAATTCGCAATACGATGAATAATAATATCGCTTTGCAAAAAACATCAATTTCAAATGTACCCATATTAATTACTTCACAACAGTTTTCTCACCAAAGTATATTTTCTTTACAATGGATATACAAGTACAAACCCATGGTCTTATTTCCTAAAAACCTGGAAGTTGGAAACCACTTTTTTTTGGGAACCTACATTCGATGAAAATTTGGGTTCAACAATCCTCAATTTCATAAACATTACGAAGAAAATCTGAAAATCAGGTTAGGTTAACCTGACCCAAACCTAACCCAACCTAACCCAAACCTAACCCAAACCTTAAGTTAGATTTAACCTAAACCTAACTTAACCCTATAACCATTAAATGAAGAGAAGACCAACCCAGCATTGGGATGCCGGTGGCTACTGCGCCGTCCCACCGGGTGGACTACCATTTACACCTTCCACGGATCACACAGAGACGCTTAAACACCAACAACCCATTGGAAGAACATTATATGGACTAGAGTTGCTCTCACGGCCTTCCCAACCTCCAGTCCACACTATATAAAACAAGTGTCATAGCGTGGTTCTAGATGTTCCCCATAACCTTAGAGAAGCACAAATAATATTATGTTGGATATTCTATTGTTCAAAATTATTTTCTCTATTTTTGACAATACTGGTTTTCAAGTTTCCTTACTACACCTGATCTAACCAGAAAGAATGTTCATTATTAGCAATAAAATTGTATTATTACAGTTATTGAAGGAATTATCAATCTCTTTTTCTCTTTACATTTACTTTTGTGGGTAAACTGATTCAACTATACTTTAGAAGATGGATCTCTAAATACAATCCGCTATTGTCTGAACGTTGTCTAATACAATCCGCGATCATGGCACTAAATAACTATAAAATTGTTAACACTATAAGGCCCATAAAATGTTAGGATTCGTCCTAAGATCTAGCTCCTTCACAACACATTACGTACTAATATTCTGACATTGCTCCCTGGTGTAATATTAGCACTTATTCCAGTATAATATACTTCCATTGTGTGGCACCCATACAAAACATATTATAGTTATAATCTCATTTATTCAAAAATATCTATCAAGTTTCAACACTCTAAACAAAAACCTCTAAGGTGAACTGTTGAATGTTGGTGAATTATTGTGAAACACCACAATATACCTAACATGCCTTTAACTGTGTCTGTTCAAATTTATCTATGTCCCTTCGATCTATACGTTACATAATAAATTATGTGTACCTGTAAATTATGTGTATGGATAAAATAGCACAGAATTGTAATAAATTATTTTTATCCTTGTCTATTATAATACTAATGTTTTCCACGAACAAATGCAGATAAAATAAATATCAGCCTGTTTACTCAATTATTGTAAAAGTAACTCTTTATCAGAACTGCTGAAATGAATAATTTCAGTGACAATTAAAATATTGGTTTATTCAGTAACAAGCAAAACAATAGTAAAGAAAAACTTTTTATTCACAAGTTTTTATCAGATTCTCAATTAGTCATATCATAACGACAATTATTTTGACTTAATCCATGATTTACTCTTTCGTGTTTAAATATTCATTTTCCATAGCCTTCTAAACATTTTATTTTTTTTTACGTCTTTTGTTAAACTAAACAAATTAAACAAAACGACTACCACTAAAATTTAAGTATTATGTATAACAACGTAATAATATTAGATCGTTCATCGTACAACAAGATTGCCACATCTAGTAATACGACATCTACGGCATTCTATTTTTACGCAAATTTTTACAAACTACCCTCAGTACTTGTAATTTTTTTTTTTTTTCTTGTTGGAAAATAAGTTATTTGTATTTGTAATTAAAAAGTAAATTACATATGTTATTTGTGAAGTGATATTTTGTACCTTTATGATATTTTGTGCCAACTTAAATATTATCCATAATCTCGTACGCACAAAACGCTTACAGTTAGCGAATAAGTGTACAGTTTTTTTTTTTTTTTTTTTTTGTTGGCAAATAAATAATTTGTATTTGTACTAAGTAATTATTCATTACATTATTATTTGTGAAGTGTATAATAACTGTGCTAAGTTTATCACTTAATATACTATCCGCAAGCCCGTACAAACAGTACTCCACTCGCCAGTAATTGTGATTTCTCTCATGTTAGTGAATTATTGTGTCGTTTGTGAAAGGAAAAAAATAAATTCTTGGACAATACAATATGTAAGTACATATTTTATATTATACAAATACTTTTTAAATGGTCTATGGCTATATTCTTAGAAATCTTGTAAGTTGTAAAAAATAATTTTTCGGGAAGAATATTCTCAATAATTGACGAGAATGTAAGCAGCTTATTAACACCAATGACAGATCTATTAAAATTGCCAAACCATGATTTATATCGCATATTCCACACTACACAGTAGGTACACAAGTTAAAATAAACTTGAGCTTCCGTTAATGACATCGTCCGTTACAAAACAAAATCGTTTCACGAACATAATTATTTAGATTACGATTCAACTGAGTCGACTGTTTAAAACAAAATTATATATTTTTAAGCAGAACAAAGATTTTCACATACGATTTAAAAGTTCTGTTGTCTCCGTTTTCTATTTTCAAACCACGTTAAACAAGAGCCCTTCAGGGCCTTACCTGCCTTTTCAATCAATTGAATTAACCTTCACCTGATAAATTTAAAATCCACACCTCAATACTATACTTTAGCTCAACCGTCTTGTTTCTTTAGTTGGCATTTGGCATCGTTATTAGATTTAGATTTGATGTAACTGCCTCAATGTTGGGTTCGAAAATACATGTTAACCAGTTGGAATCCATTTTGTTCTCGCTTATTGTTGGGTTCAGAATATTTTTAACCACTTGGCATCCATTTTGTTTTTACTGGAAGGAAAAAAATGCATTAAAATCCAACGGCGTAAGGGCCAGACCCAATTCTGATGTCAGAAATGGCTTAGGCTTGCTAAATAAAAGTATTGTATAAATCATAAACACCAATAAATAAAACGTAGTTTATACGTATTGTAAATACGTAATACAATTATTATTCACTTAGCTTTTTTTCATTTCCAATTATTAAGCTGAAAGAACTGATATTACACAAAAGGCCAAGAAGCGTTTTAACCAAATAAATGCTTATCTTATAACGATCTTTGTTCGAAGTACTCAGAGCCAATTCACATTGACAGGAGGCAGAGTGACGGCTTATGACAAGACAGAGAGAGTGAGTCCCTTCCATCAGACAGCCCGCCTTAAATACTGCCATATCAAAAACAACCCCACCGCCAACATCACTCCACCCCACGTCTGACTACCAAGATTTGCATCTAATATCATAAATACAATGATTCATAGTTACAATCATCCTGAAAATATATTAATTTATTAACTGTTACTATCTATTGTAACAAAAGTATCATAACCGGAAACAACAATAATTATTGTCTGTTTAAAGATTAATCGACGTGTTCAAAAATAATGTTATAATATTATATTTGTTGTCCAAATATCATGAATTAATTATTAATAATAATTAGTTCAACTCACATGAATTATTGAAATATGTACTTCTCATAAGAATTTCAAGCTAAATAACAAAACAATAAGACAAAACCATTGTTACCATTATACATCATGTTATTTATGACTATTATTGAAATAATAGTCATTTATATTCATCTATATTTTGAGTAAAGTGGGTCGTACCTCACACGTGCAACTAGACGTATGCGATATAATTGCATAAGTTGATAAAAAACGCTATGCTTTATTTATGGCAGTGCCCGAGTGCCATACGTCTTTTTTTAACTCTTCAACAACAAAAAAGGTTTTTATAAGTTTGACTGCTGTTTCGTTTCCACTTCCGCTGGCACTCCCAGAGTGGAATCTTTTGTTTTTATGTACGCATTTTAACTCTTTCTCGTAAACCCCTTCACCCCATCTTTAGTGCGGCAATATTTAACCGAGAGTTTAAACTTCACTACTCACGGTTAAAACAAACAGTTGGAATAACTCGGTCGTTACGGTTAAAAGCTTTTACGGTGTATCCTGTCACAAGCGCCGATGGATATAAAATGGATGAACTAATTGCCCAATAAAGTGCGAGATTATGGATGGAAAATCCTCGGCACGAATGGATTATACTAAGCAGAGAGCTATGGTCTAGTGGTCTAATAGAATAACTTGACTTGGTTGTGGTAGGTTCGATTCTTGCGTTGAAAAATGTTTTCTTCAAGTTTGGTTAGGACAATGCAGGCTGATTACCTGATTGTCTGATAAGTAAGATGATCCATGCGTCGGATGAGCATGCTGCATGCATAAAAAGTCGCTCCTGCGCCTGACCTCTCGCCAGACGTGTCGGTCATCCATTTCACTAGGTTATGACAGGAGGAAATAAAGCTCTTGTGTACTACGCATACGCTTCGGCACTATAAAATTTATCTATACTATTACCGGCGAAATATGGCGGTAGCGGTCATTGACTCTCTATCAAAAACTTGTAATTTTATATACAAAGCCGCGATTGACAACAACTGACACTTCACTGTCAATCGCGGTTTATATAGAAAATGACTAGTTTTTGGCAGGGATCAATGACCGCTACCGCCATGTTTCGCTGAGTACAGTATAGCATTTGTGACCAAGTTACAACCAAACCGCTGTGAGAAGCATTCTTATAAACATGGGAAAGTGTATGTCTATCTATCCGGCAACGCACATGCAGCCCTTCTGATGTTGCGAGTGTCCATGGGCGACGGTAGTTGCTTTCCATCAGGTGACCCGTTTGCTCGTTTGCCCCCTTATTTTATTAAAAAAAATACGGAAGTGCCTCTGTCTGTCAGTTATATTTTCGAACGAAACGCGTTCGAAAGGTAGAAGCCGCTGAGCCGATTAAGATGAAATTAAGTATGAGAATTGAGGATATTTGCATCGTGGAAAGCCACATAGAATTACGATATCAAAATGTACGGTTCCCCCTATGCTAACATAGGGGTCACCAAGTAAATCAGTTGTAACGTAGGGAATTTTCATATATTATACTAATTTAATTCATATATCATATTATGTAAATTCCCTATCCTAAAGGTCCTACATCAACCGAAATATAAAGCTGTCGTCCGGCTTATAACATTTATTAATTTGCATCCTTACTAATATTAAAAATGTGAGTGTGTCTGTCTATCTATTTGTCTGCACCTTTTCTGCTGAAACGATTTAGATGAAATTTGGACTGGCGATACTTTGAAGGGCGGGATACGTTTTCGTCGCTAAAAATGTAAGGTTTGTGATTTCAGCATATTATAATATTGGGTTTGTGCCGTTTTCGGCCCAAATCTTTATTGAAATGATGTTTTTGACTCTTGTGTTTAAATATTCTGTAAAAATGAATAATAATAGAACACTTGGACTTGTTCTTTTGACTTGTTGAAAAGATTTTATTTCGAAGGACTGACTTCAGAACATCGTAAAAATATTTCATGATTTATTGACATAAGGACTTTTGTATACCTCAGGCTGAACAAAAATTATTTTTAATAAAAAAATCTTTTATTTTACGCTATTCTTCTAAAGAAGAGGAATAGATTTTTAGTTTACTAAAAATATATTTTTAGTATAAAAAAAAATCATTTAAAAATATATTTTTAGCAAAGAAGATTAGTGAGAATCAAGCATTTATTATTAAAATATACATTTCAATCGCTAAAACTCGCGTTAGTCGTACGCCTGAATGATATAGATGCAGTAAACGCGTCTTATCAAACGTGCGTTGAGCGTTTTCCATCTGATCATATTATACTAAGGTTGTTGAAATTTATAATAAAGTATATTATTAGAAGGTAATTACATCAATAGCTCGTCAAACTCTGACCGTTGTAAAGTTGTAAACAACGAAATGATGCGATAAAACAGATTGTGTTGAACATTACGGTACGGTTTATTTCTTGAAATATTTATTGGTTTTACGAGCGAGTCGTAAAAAGGTAATTATGTTTTTATTTAACCTTTTAAGATCATTGTCGACGGTCGATCAGAGGCGTTGGAATAAGTGTTATTGTTAAGGCTGTTTTGTTACTTAATGTTTAGTGTTAGGGTGACCAATCATTTTCAATCACATTGAATTGATTTGAACCAAATAAATGGTATAAACTGGTTGCTAATGCGACATTTAACTGGGTCACTATTTCATCTAAGTCGGTTCAGCCGTTCAAGCGTGAAAAGGTTACAAACAGACAGACAAGCTATCACATTTATAATACTAGTAAGGATTTCAAAATAACAGAAAAACTGAATTAGTCGCATTCGTAGCACTTCGTAGCATTTCGTAGCACTTCGTAGCGTTAGAGCGCCTTCACATTACGTCGCAAGCAGTGCGGCAGCAACTCTGTAGCCGCGCGACTTCTATACAAAAGAGCTGCACTACTCGCGACTTAATGTGAAGGCAGCCTTAAGCTGACTCGTCTATGTGAAACAAGATTGTCTAAAAACTGTCGTGTCTCCAATGTGCGGTCGCACTTACGTAGCATTTCGTAGCATTACGTAGCACTTCGTAGCATTTTGTAGCATTTTGTAGCACTTCGTAGCAAGCGCGTAGCGGACTTCAAGATTGCTACGAGTCTACCATATTATAGCTTCAAAATATCCAATAATTCTAGCATATGGATGAAATATTATTTTATTCTAGCTTAAAAAATCTATTGACACAGTTTTCTTGCTTAACGAAAACAAAATCATTTTCTGTCATTATTTACACTATAGAAGGAATAACTAGTACGATCGGCGAGAGACCAGGCACTTAATTTTTTAAAAATACATGAATATCTTTTAAAAAATCCATAAAATATTAACATGAATACCTTGTGAGACAACCTGCATTACTCTAACTAAACAATGAGGCAACATTTTTGCTGTCCCAAAAGGGAATCGAACCACAGAGGAATATAATTATTAATGAAGGTCCCGACGCATCATCTACCGACCTTCGAGAAGGAGGAGTTCTGGCCGATTGGAGTCGTCTACAGGAGGTTCCGAGGACGACTTCCGAACACGTCGCGCCCCACGTCTCAGACATTACGTGTTTAGTGCTTAGTGTTAGTATAAATGTTATGTATGTTAGTCTAAAAGTTATATATTGTCACTGGAATGGAAAATTCGCTAACCTCCATATAGGCAACTTTAGGAGGGAGCGTTTTAAAGTTTTAATTTTTGGAAAAAAAATCATATCTTTGCAACCCTTTGACCGATTTTGGAAATTCCAAAACCTATTGTATGGATGATTTTGTTATCATTTTTTGAAGCTAATACCTAATCTAATATCGCATTAGTTTGGAAGATATGTGGCGCTTCAGCGAATATCAGTACTAACTTTTAAAATTTAGAGCCTGGAAAAGTCGCTAACCTCCAAAATAGAAAAGTTCAATTTCGCTGAACTACCATCACTTAATATATTTTTAACAGTGATTTTTGCTTACCGCCCATTATTGTCTCTTATCAGCTGGTATTTTATTCTTAACGTCCAAAATAAACCAACATGACCTGGTTAAATTAGCTAAAGTGTTTTAAGATATTTTAAAATGTAGTAATCGAATACTAAAGCACAAGCAATTCAATTAAATAACCGTATATATTTGTATATTTTATTTTAGTTTGTATTTTTAGTAATAAATTTGTGATATTAAATAACTGTTTCTTTTCTTAGCGAGCTGAAAACAAATAAAATTTTTGACGAATAATTTCCTGTTTTAGTCTTGTCGTTATCAACACATTTCTCGTCAACTGATTCGTTAACAGTGCTTTTCGTAATATGCTTAGGTGACGATGGTTTTGAAGGGGTAGATGATTGATTCTCAGATGTTTCCGGTGACAATATTTTAGCATTACCACAAATCTCGTCAATTGATTCTTCATAGGCAGCTCTAGTACTTTCTTTTGGTACATGACTCTGTCCGTTGGTAACTATTTTTTCAGAAAGTAAAAAAAACACGTGGTTATACCTTATAATATAATTTATTAAGTCATACTTTTTTATTCAAAGAAATTTTTGAGAATAGAAGAGAAAAAAGAGAAGAATAGTTGACTGCATAATTCAATCAAATCAAATCAAATAAAGATTTTGTAAAACATGTTTATTTATAATTTTACCTAAGGTTTGTCTTTGTTATCATTGTAAAAGTGGAACCTTCTGAAACAAAGCTTGCGAGAAGGCTCCAGTAGTTTAGAAAACCTTGATACTTAGCTAATTAAAATATATTAATTTTTATCTACCATATTACATATGCTCATATTAATATATTTAGTTAACCATTTTTAAGTAATTTATTAAAAAACTAACCTTCTGTCGCTGCGTCACCCGGAAAAAATAAATTTTTCCTTAGGAAAAGCTATTTTCTGGCGGTAAAAAGTAGTCTTTGTTACTCAGGGATAATGTAGCAATCTAATGGCGAAATATGTAACTTTAAAGTCGGTTTTGTAGTTTTTGAGTTTATTCATTACAAAAATACAGACACAAAAATGCAAAGGTTTCCTCTATTTTTTATGTTATTTGTATAGACTAGAGGACGCCCGCAACTCCTTTCCCGGGACTCAAGGTATCTCCATGCCAAATTTTAGCAAAATCGGTTCAGCGGTTTAAGCGTGAAGAGGTAACAGACAGACAGACACATTTTTGCATTTATAATATTAGTAACTTAGTAAGTAATAATTATTAATCCTTCAGGCCCCGCGCGAGCACCGGTGATCGCGACAACAATAGAATACAATAGCAATTCCTGGAAATTCCGACTGAAGTATTAAATTAAGTATAGTAGGTATGGAAGTATGAAAGTATGGGCAGAATATTCATTTAATGTTACGCACCTATCCTTTTCTAATTAATGAAAAAAATAATAGTACCTATATTTATAGCAACCTACTGCAGACTACAATAATACAATTAGGTGTTAATTTAAATAAACAGTACTACAGTGTAGATTAAACTATTTCGGTTATATTATAGTAATAACAACAACTACTATCAACTAAGAATCAGTATTCCCTTAACTTTTTGTAGGAATTGTTTAATTTGAAATGAGGTTTCGATGATTCCTTGTTTTCTTTAAGCTGAAATTTACTTTCAGATACTTTTTTTTGTTGTAAATGTATGAAAACGATGAACGACGTTGTTCATGGGCCAGGACTATAACAGGCTACTATAATATAATAATGAATATGAATATGTATGTTAGTCTGTAAGGTATTCGTATTATGGGCCTAGATGCCTGAAATAAATGGTAAAATAAATAAATAAATGTTGTTGGCCAGTACTCCACGCTTCCATTACTAGCTACTTACTTTAAACATTTGTGAATTGTATTGTGAGGTGGATGAAAAAAATAAAAAATAATTGAAAGGTAAGTTAATCTATATTAAATAAAATGTATTAACAAGTAAGTATTTCGCACGTGTACGTGCATACATGTTTGAACGGCAAACACGCGAGTATTTCCGTTGAAGTATATTGTGTTTTACATCTCAATTTTTGTTCGCCCATTGAACACGGCGTATTTACTAAGTTGTGTTTAAAAATAATATTAGTCCTAACAGCATTCAAAATGGCCTTGAAGGTGCGATAAATTTTTTGAACGGCAAACGCGCAAGTATTTCCGTTGAAGTATGTTGTGTTTTACATCTCAATTTTTGTTCGCCCATTGAACACGGCGTATTTAGTAAGTTGTGCTTAAAAATAATATTAGTCCTAAAAGTATTCAAAATGGCCTTGAAGGTGCGATAAATTTAAAAAAGCTCAGATGGACATCACGAAGAATACTTTGGACACTAATAAATAGTATTCAAGAAACTTTTATATAGTAATTAAGACTATAACAACATTCAAGAGCCCGCAATAATACCAAAACTACTGCAGAACTAAGTAATTCACTTATAATTGGCACATAAAGTTGACTTATATACACCACTATAAGATCAAGTAACAAGGTCAAATGGTACTAAGTGCATTTCGTTCTATAAATTACTATTACTGGCGTATGACCTTATAGCGGATTTATAATTACTTCTTGTAGTCTATTACAAGTGTAACTGATTGGAGCAAGTCTTCTCAAGTACCTATATTTACACCGGTGAAACACTTGTATAGATAGGCCATCTTAGCCTTTACTGCGCCTATAATATCGTTCTAGAACAGGTCTACTACAAACCCAAACAAACTCCGTGTAATATATTGTTATAAGCTTAGTAGTAAAACCTGGAACCATTAAGAAAGAGTTACAAGTGCTGCAAGCCTATAAACTGTGCACTATAGGAGAACTTTGTTACTAGGGTGAAACAGTAATCAATGTCTGAAGTCCATTTATAAAGTCTTGAATTTAGCATTATTTTCGCTATTGTCACTTTGATTTTCAAACAATCTTTATTCGATTAAAATATCTGACATCACAGAAACTGTAAAAAAATGTGGGTAAAAATGATTAAAACGCAGCATTTTCCTCTTATCAGTAGACACTTTTGACTCAACAATATCTTTATTGAAATGACTAGAGGACCTTTTCGCTTAACCGCCATAACTCAACTTTTTAGAGAAAGCAAAAATTGCTGATGCGCCATAGTAAGCAATACGAGCTAATAGAATAATCGCTGAAGTGTTATTCACGCTCCAAATAAGTAATGGAAAAATAACTTAAGCAACATAGGTGTAAAAAAGACCGTTTTGAGCGTCGTTCAGCGAAAAGATTTATAAAACAATGCCAATTTTCATTTTGCTAACTGACCACAAAATTACTCTGATTGCTTTGAAATCCCGATCATTCGACGCAGAAAAATCTGCTGATTCCAAATATATGTATAACTCTATATGAGCAAAATGGCGCTTCAGCGACTTTTCCATTCCAGTGACGATATTATAATATGGGCCAAGATGCCTGATTTAAATAAATAAATAAATAAATAATTATATAACAGTAGCAGTCGCACGCGGCTCCGCTATTGTAAAGTCAGTAACCCGTTGTAATCGTACATTTTACAGCTATAAAAAGTACCCTATGTCCTTCCCTTTGGCCTCATTTATGTTTATGCCAATTTTTATTACAATTGTCTTCCTAGTTTCGGAGACAATTTGATACAAACAAACAAACTTAACATAAATACTAACAACTAAAACTGCAACAGTTGGTTACAACCGACTTTCTTCGTAACATTGGACCATTTTCAAAAGTTATTTATACCTTTTCAGTTTTTATTACATGGATAAGAATCAGGGGTTCGTAGGAACGTGCCCCAAATAATTATTATATTCCATTGACGACACGAAGTATTTTAAAGCTGATAAAGTTTTTGCCAAAAACAAAATAAGATAATAATTAATAATTTATAGTCTACTAGATGAAACCCGCAACTCCGTTGCGCCAAAATTCGTTTTCCGGGACAAAAAGTATCCTATGTCCTTTCCCGGGACTCCAAGTATCTCCATACTACGGCAAAATTGGGTCAGCAGTTTGGACGTGAAGAGGTAACAGACGAACAGACACAGTTTCGGACTAATAATATTAAGTATGGATATGGAAAGTTGATAAAGTTTTTGCCAAATTCAAAATAAGATACTTAATCTATACTTATTTTACATTTTAAATAATAAGTAATCTATGCTTATTTTTAATTTATATAGTTACTAATATTATTAAGCTAAAGAGTTTACTTGTTTGGACGAGCTAATCTCAGGAACGATTAGTTTGAATTGATTTTTTCGTGTCAAAATATTGTTATCAAGGAAGGTTAATTGACTTTGGATAACATAGAAAAAGCTGTTATAAGTATGTTATCAAACAATATCAAATAAACATTCTGTTTACGATCATTTTATTAAAAAAAAAGAAATCCGGATATATATAATATAATGGCTATGAAAAGAAGTTCACGTTTAAAAAAGTGACAAATATTCTGAACGTATTTTTAGGAATAAACATTTCATGTAGTAACTACTATAAATATTTTATTTTAGTTCTATTTTTATCCTTTCTAATATAATATATAATAGGGTCTGTATATTGCCTCTTTCCTTTGGATGTAATTTGATTAAAAATTAATAATATCTATAGACGCTTCACACCACGTCAGTCTGGCCCCGTGGTAAGTACCTGAAGGACTTGTATTACGGGTACCAGACAGCGTAAATATATTAAATACATTTTATACTATACATAATACATATATTTAAGATTTTTATTATATGATACACATGTTTCATACACATCCAGAATCGGGAACATTGAAAACTTTTTGTTCCGTCGGCGGGATTCGAAACCGCGACCCTTGAGCTGCCACACACTCAATCAATTGAGCCACAGAGGTCGTGATTTTGATAATATGTAGATACTTTGAGAGACGGGAAAGGAGGTTAAATAGTTTTATTGCGGAATAATGTACGGTTCTCAGGCGATGAACTAATTTTGATGCAACAGAGTTGCGGGTACCATTTAGTTAATTTCAGTAATAAAACAAATTAATGATACTCTGGCGTGTGTATAAATCACATACACACGCCATATAATACACACACCCTATATACAATTTACTGGGAAAGAAGCAACGCTAAAAGAGTAACTTTTTTTGGTATTGCTCATTCAAATAATAAAAAAAATGTTTTTTTCAGCGCTGATACTTTCACAGTGAACTCTATATTATAAGGGACACCTACACTCTGAAGTTTTATCACTTTGTTTTGTTACACCTTGTATCCGTAATGTAAAGGTCAATTCAGACCGCAACGCGGCGCGTAGATGTGTTTCCAAATTGAATTGACAGACTTTAATTGCGTGAGATGTTATGCAACTCTGTCAATATCTCTGTCAATACAAAATATATGCATCTACGCGTCGCGTTGCGGTCTAAATTGACCCTTATACATATATTAGATTTTTTTACAATGTAATTGATTTTACCAAACCCAATATGGATATTTCATTTGGGTAGAAGGTTCTGGGATATTTTGGTCAGAGGTCACACGTCAGTTTGACAACGGTCGCATTGTCATTCAAATTGCTAACACATTGTAATCACATCAGATTTAATCTTACATTCAATCTTCTACACAAATAAAATTAATTTTAAATTTGGTTAGTCTCACTAAGACTCAAAGCTGAACCGATAAGACTAATTTTCGTCTTGAAATATCCGTGAAGGTCCAGGGAAGGTTTATAAGAGGAGGGAAGTAACAAGAAATTCACCTGTAGCTTTACCATGAGTTTAAAGCTATAGTATTTTATAGCGGCTCTAGCGGTCACTTGCTGAACTAAAATCGCCATACTAAAAATTTACGTAGGTAATAGGTATCGAGTATCGATAAATACTATAGCTTTATACTCACGGTAGAGCTACAGGTCATTTAGAAATAACTGTAACTTTATTTACCAAAAAATATACATCATCTCACATCGGCAGTATGATTTGACAGCAATGCAACAAGTGATTGACAGCGGATATGGTGCAATTCTTGCCTGTTGTATTGTTGTCGCTAGATACAGAATTACTCTGCGCATCACATTATATATATTCCGAGATAGCTAGCTAATACTCGAACACGCTTTATGCTTTTTATTACAACTTTAGAACGAAAAACTTCAATATAACGTTTATCCGTTACAACGAACGCACGGTCAGTTAGGGCTGGCCGCAAACGCACGTTTTCCGTGTTCTATTTCTGAATTCGTTTTCCGTATTCAGATTTCCATGAGATGCGCAAACTTTATTTCACTCGCGAACGCGCCGGCCTGCACTTGAATCGTACGTGCGGAATTCGTTCCGTACGAAGAAAAACTAACGTGCGGAAGTTTATGTGTTTTATATCGATTTCATGCATTTGGATTTTCAAATACGGAAAACTAATTCGGAAAACGTGTGTATGCAGCCGGCCTAAGGTGCTAATACGATTCGAATAGTGAATTACTAGAACTTCAGATAAAATAGAGTTATCCGTCCCATACGTCGTCGTTAATCGTTCAGCCGCCTGTTAATTATTTCGATCCGGCAAATCTTGGCTTAGCTAACTCTGGTATAAGCCAGTCAGGAGATTAAGAGTAACTTACTTATTGTTAGGGTCACACCACACATAGATGTGTTACTTATTCTAAAGGTCAGGCTCATATAAAGCTACAAAACCAAACTTTATTGACTACTCGATTCAGCCGCTACTTGCTACACGGATTTTTCGAAGAGAAGATTTTATAATTTAAATGAACCTTAACATTTACCTACTTTGTCATCTAGCTATAGCTATCTTAATTTCGTTTAAATATACTCAAAATTCAGTGCTCCGTCGCGTTGCTTATCAGTATGTAATGATGCTAACAGTACAAGAAATATTTAAGGCTATGTAATATGTATGAAGAATACGTGAACATAATATTATTATGTTGGCATTTTAATTGGAGTACGTACCAAGATGGGATCCAGGCTCGATTCTCAAGCTTCGAATGCTCATTTCAATCGCAGGTCTCACTCACGCGTTGACAGAATGAGCGCGAGTGAGACAAGCTGCGATCGAAATGTACTATGATAGACTGCCTAGGAATCAACTTTTCTGATAAAACTACTATCAGAGAAGTTGATTTCTAGGCAGATGGCGCACCTAAGTAATTTGGTCGCGTTACGTCAAACCCATCCGACCGATCACAGCTAACATTGAATTGACATAAGCCGACCACATGACTTAGGGTCTGTCAACTGCCTAGAAATCAATTTCCTCGATGGTACATTCGAGGCTTGAAAATCGGGGCCCAGAAAAATATATTCGTACGAGACACGCTTCCAGACGTTTATATTTTATTCGTAGCTGTCTCGAGTATGGAAATATCAATATTTTGCGACGAAAACAGACAGATGCTTTATAAATTTTAATACTACATTCACAAATTGATTTAAATGCCTCCATGATCCAGTAGTTGACGTAGTTCTGGCTCTGCGGCCGTGGATTTGAGCAGCGTTGAAAATAATGTTTTTTAAGTTTGAAACTTAAGTACCTACCCCGCAAAACGATTAAATTTGTTTGACAAATATGTTTGAAGTGATTTACGTTTTCATCAAACAGCAGCGCAGACGAACAAACGTGCATCATTCAAGTTTGTCAAACAATTAGCTATAATCGGTTCGAGATCATGAGATCTTATTTGACAAATACATACGTAAACGTTCAAACACGTTTGTCAAGCGCTACGCCAATGAAAGTTTTCTTCAAACATGTCAGACACGTACTTTGTTTGACAAACGCTTCAAACTAAGCTGTACACTATCAAACTGTTTGACAAACACGTAAAATTTGACAAACAATTTGATCGTTTGCGGGTTACTTTAAACAAGTTAATTGCAAGTTACGTTTTTTTTAGCAGACGAACAATCGATTTCTTATGTCGGATGTTCTACTGTACGTATGTATATCACTGAACTTATCTTATCGGGCTGGACCGATTTTATTGGTATTTTTTTGTTTGGTTTTGGGTGGCGTCCTACGTAGTTTAGATTCACAAAAAAACAAATTCTGAAATAATATGCGAGACAACATCTGTCGTGTCCGCGAATTGTATTATGCATATTTAAAATATATAAAACATAATAACGTTACTTAATATTTAACAGATACAAAATAAACAATCCTTTGGGCGTATTTCGGTTTTGTTTATGTGGACGGCTTTATGCAAATAAAGTTGTTTTAAACTAAATACTGGACGACTGTGACATAATATACCCGTCACTGAAGGCTGTCACACACAGAGCAGGTAATATAAAGATGTATATTATAGCACGATACATCTCGATACATCTTTCTATAGATATCGTCAGGACACACAACAGCTATAATGTATATTTTACATTATAGCTGTTGTGTACGATTTCTATAGGAAGATGTATCGTGCTATAATATACATCTTTACATTACCTGCTCTGTCTGTGACAACCTTTACGATAAGATAAAACTGCATAAATCTGTCACAGTGTACATAGGTTTAAATTAGATGATTATTATTAGTGGAGTCGCCAGAGGTTTTAACCTCCGAAAATTGTAATAGTGAATGGGTTTTTGTTTTTGAGGTGTCATTTTCTTTTTTACACTATAACTTGCAAAGTTTACCAAATATTTTTTGTGCTTTTAATTTTTTAGTTACTTAATTAAAAATTAATATTTCACCATATAAAACCGGTCCAGAAAATTTTTTTTCTTGTTCCTGTTTTTTAATGTGTCTTATCCGATTGTTTACGTTGAAAATAAACCAAATACACAATTTTTAAAAAAGAAAGTTTGCTTTGCTAAGCTAAATACAACTATAAGGTTTTTGCAAAGTTTTTAGAGATTAACGCTCGTCGTAACCAAGATAAAAGGGTTTGGGTGGATTTAACGGTTGTAACGAAAAGTGTGTTAAACTTACTTGTTGTGCGTATTTAATTTTTACAGAAATTATAACTTTTAAGTACTTAAAAACGTTTAAATATCTCAAAAAATGTGTAAAATAGACCGAAAATATTTTTCTATATTTTTTGCGAATTTATTTAAGTGAGAGCTAAAACATTTAATGCATCGACAAATGAAAGACTTTTTCTAGTCTTTGAAATATATTTAAACTTCCTACTTAAAGCCAGAAAAAAAATTGGGTGCTACAAATCTCACGTACATACTAAAGATGCATGCTGCGACCTATGTTTGGAAAATGCTTACCTGAATACAAAAAATATCAGTTCTTAACCTAATTTGTATTTTTTTCCTTTAAGTATGTTTTAGCAAATATAATTAATGAAAAAAAAATCAATTTTATTCTGTAAAAACCTAACCAAAAGAAATAAAATACAGATTTTCTTCGAAAAATCCGTGAAAAGTTTGTGCTACATTTTCAGAAAATTTAGTAAAGTAAGAGCTAAAAAGTTATACACATTAAGAAATAAAAGGCTTTGTTAAGCCTAAAAAATACTTTTAAACTTTCTATTTAAAACCAAAGAAAAATAGGAACGCCATTTACCTGGCGAGGCACACAACAAGCACATTTGGAGGTATGCTCATCTACATACAAAAATATTAATTTTAAATCTAAATTATATATTTTTTCAACTTATTTTATTTCTTTGGAATATAAGCAACGATACCAATCAAAAAAATAATAATATATTTTATTATTTTGCTATATATTTAAAAGAAAGAAATACGCAAATTTTCTTCAAAATTTTACAGTTTATGAGTTTACTTGAAGTGGAATAGAATAATTTAAAAATCAAAAGCACAACTTTTCAATAGGTAAACTTTATCATTTATGTTATCAGCTACACATTCCTTTTTTTCTTTTAAATTTTCATCGACTATTGCAAAAATCGGAGGTTTGCACGATTTTTACGCTCTGAGAACTCCACTATATTATTATTAGCGTATGAATGTATACATACTGCTAGTAGTTGACTAGTTTAAGATAACTCAGTGAACTTCGTATATCTTCCATCTTTATACATAAAACTTTCCTGGACTTCCACGAATATTTCAAGACTAAAATTAGTGAAATCGGTTCAGTCGTTCTTGAGTTTTAACGAGACTAACAAAATTTAAAATTCATTTTTATTTATTACTAGCTGTCCCGGTGAACTTCATGTCACTTTAAAACCTTCCCTGGACTTCTACGAATATTTTAAGACTAAAATCAGCCCAATCCGTTCAACCGTTTTCGAGTTTTAGCGCGACTAACACATTTGAAATCCATTTTTATATTATACTAGCTGTCCCGGTGAACTTCGTGTCACTTTAAAACCTTCCCTGGACTTCTACGAATATTTTAAGACTAAAATCAGTCCAATCCGTTCAGCCGTTTTCGAGTTTTAGCGCGACTAACACATTTGAAAATACATTTTTATATATAAGATAAGATTACCATCTAATCGATGATAATGATCGATGAATCGATGAATGAAATAATCGATGAATGTGGACAGATAGACTGTCAATAATGGATGGATGAACAATGAACATCCATGTAGTATCAGTGAAGTATGAGAGAGGAAGACAGAGTGCACAACACTGCGCACTGCGCACACACTTGGGGATTCAAAAAGTTACTCTTGCGTCTTGCCGGGCTTAAAAAATACCTACCACCGTCATTGAAACCGTTACTATAAGTTGACAATACTTCATTTAAAATAAAATAAAAATTGTTTAATTTCTGAATTAAAAAATCAAATATTTTCAAAAAGTCTACATGGTGCCTACCACCGATGCCTAGCACCGGGAGCTAACCAGGCGGCTGGCGAGAAGAACTGGCGTAAGAAATTTTTCTTACGCCGTTTCTAAAACTAAAAACTTTGCATTCTGTTACACAGAAACTTATATAGTTTTTATTCACGTCCATTACAATCGAAGTGCAGTACAAACTACCGAATCAAGTTTAAATAACCAATATCGTCGGTGGGGAGCCGTCGCCAACTTGTCCCGATCATAATGCACTTCGTAACTCAATCCAACAGGGCGATCAACATTGCTATAGCTAAACCATGAGACGAGGCGGTACTTCTTGCATACACACGTTTTTTATATTCGATTTCCAAATTCGTTTTCCGTATTCAGAAATTCGAATGCACGGAATGAGTATAAAATACATTAACTGCCGCACATGTTTGTTTTTCTCCGTACGGAACGAATGCCGCACGTACGTTTCAAGTGCAAGGCGCTTCGTTCGTGTGTGAAAAAAACGAATGTTTGCGCTAGTCTCACGGAATTCCAAATACGGAAAACGTGCGATTACGGCCGGTCTTAAGGCGATTGAAGAATAATTAACCTAACAAGCTCCATAAGATCACCGGTGATCGCGACAACAATAGAATAACAATATAGATTTCCAAGAATCCACGATCGAAGGATTAAAACACCAATGCCCAATGAGAAAGAACGAGAAAGATTTTACTAAAGTTGACCCGGTTTTGGTGTGCTGCTTATTGAACTGGAAAATTGGTATATCTACAGGCATTTGATAATAGTTTATCTTTTAGCGTTAGTGAATAGATAAAATTATATCTAAAAGCTTAGAAACTAGGCTTCAATGAGTCCTCACACTGAGGATTGTTAGTAATTTAAATTTTCGTCTATTACCGGCTACCAAAATTATTTCGGTTGATGATTTTAAAGTTTTTGACCATGATGTGCTCAGGCCCTTACATATCCTGGCTATCTAAAACCCAGCCAAACGTCAAAGAAGGTACACAAATAAAAGCAATAAATATAAAACCAGATAGCGCGTTGATCCGTGTTATAGTTTTAATTTCTCATCACTATAATTGATTGAACCTTTTCATATCTTCGTCCCTTCTCTTCGGCCCTTCGTCCCCAGTCCCTGATCGGGCCCTTTCTGATTGGGCACAGAGGTGGACGTTACTTTGTCAGATACAATATCTCACCCCGCAGCGCATAAAGGACCCTGTACACTTTAAATCTATTCACGTGATAAATGTCAGAAAGTTTTCGAAATGTCAGGAAGATTAGATTTATTAGGAACTTTGCGTTGGGTCATGGATGACGATTAAAAATATATTTTTAAATGAGTATCATTTTTCATTCTGGAATTCAATATGTTTCTACGACTGGTACCTTTCTATACCTTTTTAGACGGATTAAAAAATATATAATATTATAATTATTTAGACAGTACTTCTAAAATATTATGCTGATTGAACATAATATACGAAGATTACGCGTAGAGCCTACTTGGTCTAGACTAGATTTTCAAATATAATTTGTAAACAGTAATTAAATTTTCTATTATGGGTACAAAAACTAGAAATTCTTAATAATATGTGGTTTCTACAGTAAATAAAAGGAAATAACATCAGTTGGCACTATCAGAAACGTCCACCGTTACTAAAAATCATTGTAAACGGTCCTTAACACTACCTCTTCTCATTGTTACCAGAGTCTTAGTATTTTCAAAGTTCTTTTACCTGTTGGAAAATAAATCTTCCTCCAAGTCGGCGTAGTAAATTGACTATTGATTTAATGTAAAAAGATATCAAGACGGCTTTGTGAAGGGAAGAAAAGTAAATAGTTTGAAAAGTGAAATATTTTTGTATAGGAAACTATATTGTTAATTGGTCCTTGGTAGTCATTCTTGTATGGAATTAATGGTCTATACTCTATGAAATACCAAAAAAATTCGAGAGGTTGGTGTGGAGTTTTTTCACTTCTTCAAAGTTACAATATAATTTTAAAATATTATCTGATCCCGAAAGTATACAACAAGAAACACGAAAGAAAAATATTGTAACTGAGCAGCAGTAATGAAAATTCAAAAAACTCTCAAAATATGTACCTGTATATCCGTCAGTTAGGTCTTACTTCTATCATAAATAATTGTTTACGTTTTAAAAATTTCGTACGTATATTATAGTAATGTAAATTCAAATTCATAATTCCACCCACAAATGCTTTGGATATTCGAAATCGTTTTGTGAAACTTTTGAAATATTACTTTAGAGTTTGTGGCAATGGCGGGCATGATAGAGCAGTATGCTAAACACGTTACTGATACGAGAAAACTGTTGTAACACCTTTATTTAGAACCTGGATAGGTGTCCTAGTTTTGTAAAATATTTGTATATGTAATGTGTTGTGGGAAAAATTGAAATAGTGTTTGTTAAGTTCTCTCCATTTAAATGCCCTAATTTATTAGAATAATTTTAAAATCAATTTCATTGCATATATTTAAGCGTAGGTGCGGTTAAAAACGAGAAAATAAATTTAGGCTCTAAACATTAAAATAAATAAATGTACTTTCAATATTCAACTTTTGAAATAACTTTACTTCATTCCGTCGTACTATTTTTCCCCTTGGACCTCGAATCCACGCATTACGTCGTAACAATATTTTGGTGGTTTACCAGAAAAAAATACTCCACTAAAGTATAAAAAAAAAAAACAAAAAAGGAAACAGTCTACGTGTATAATTTCGCGGTTTTATAAAATCACAAGTGTCAAGTCAGACGTTATGAATTAAAACTTTTTTATGGCGTTTGTTACAAGTTGGTATCTCTGTCGCGCGTATGTTACGTAGAGAATATATTGTATTGAATAAAGCACACAATAACATTTTTATCTAAATAAGCATGGAAATGTATTGCTTATTTTAAGCAAAAATAAATAAATAGGTAAAAAATATTTTTGTTATAATTTAAATACAGCATAATATGTAGAACCATCAACAATACAATGTAATAATTGTGACAGACTAAAAAACAGGACCCTATTATTTTCATTTGTCTGTCACCAAGTTACATCACAAGAACCACGAGAGCTAGATACTTAGTTGTTTTTAAGTTATTAGATAGCTTTTATCACGGTTAAGAAATTCCGTAACGAAAATAAACCTAACACCCTCTCCGATCTGCACAGCGGTGCCGCGTTGAGAGCCGTCATGCATCGTCGAACGTCGTTTCAGTTCGCATACTTCAGCACGGTTCTTTTGTGCGGCTAAAGTCAGCGCGCGCGCTCGCTTGCGAACGGACGTGTTTTTTTTTTGCAAAATGGCTAATACCGGCGGGTCATCGACCTTACGTGTAGTTAAGTGTGCGAGTTGCAATATTGTAATTAACGAAGTCCTGTCATTTATTCAAAATAAATGTGATGTTATGGATGAGGAGAGTATTATACGGCTGTGCTCAACGGCTTTTAAGGCAGAAGAAATCAATATAGCCAAAAACCTTCTTTTTGGTTCTGTGAAGACTTCGAAAAGAAAGATTATGCGCAAAAGAGATGGAAAAATGCATCGTGAACTCGAAGATATTATTGCTCTCATTAAAGAAACAGACCCTGAAGAAATACCGATTTTTGTGTCCCGTGACTTACAAAAGCTACCCCCAGTGACTTTTGACCATATCGACGTTACGCGATTATTGAAAGACCTAATCTTACTACAAAACGAGTTGAATGAAATAAAAAGTAAATATGTGTGTGAAGATGAATTTCGACAGCTACAGAGCGAAGTAAAAAACTTAAAGCAGGCGTCGTTAGGGAACAATATCGAGTGTTATGGCAATAACTTGATGAATAAAGTAAGAAGAGTGTCAAACAAGTCGCAGAGCCTAAACTGTGATAGTGGTCCTATAGGAATTGTTGAAATTAATCGGACAGTTATAAATTCTAAGGATTTTAAACTACCAACGACCTTGAATGATAACGACTCCTCGCCAGCTGTTGCGCATGTGCAGGCAGGTGCGTCCCGCTCGCACCTACCGCAAGTCATATCACCTGTCCTACTTGCATCCCCGCCTATTTGCGCCAGCGATGACGTCGCGATACACGTGGAGGCTAAAACTCCGGTTTCGCCAACTGAAACCGCGGTATCGCCTGGGGCCTCACAGCTGAATGTCTGGACTGGCAAAACCGGTTCCGTCGTCAAGCTAAAACCAAACGTATTGCGCAGTGAATTGATCACACTTTCGCCGGGAGATACTAGACGCGATATAACTATGGCTGAAATGGCAAGTCGAGGAGAATGGAAGGATTGTGAAAAGAAAAATGAATGGATAACTGTTAGACAAAAGAAATATAGGTATAGAAATCGATTTGCTGGGGAAAAAGGCACCTGTACGGAGTCAGAAAAATTTAGAGCCGCTGATATTTTAGTGCCGTTGTTTATAAACAACGTCCATAAGGAGACTCGGGAGGAAGATATTATTTCATACATAGAAAACAAAACAAAGGTTAATGTCTCACTTTTTAAGATAAAGACAAAACAACCTAGGGAGTATGATTCTTATAAAGTTTTAGTACCTAAACATAAGCTTAATGTTTTTATGGAGACGAACATATGGCCCGACGGAATATCTTTTCGCAGATTTATTGAATTCCGAAATAGGAAAATTGTAGAGGGGGTGAATAAATCGCAATATGGATAGTCAGAATACTTCATTCATAACTTTTAACTGTAAAAATATTAAGAGGTCCTTGAATTGTGTATCAATTCTAAGTCAAACAGTAGATATTATTGCTTTGCAAGAAACCTGGTTGCTGCCTCAGGAAATGTCGGAACTGAGTCGAGTTAATACACAATTTAGCTACTATGGAAAATCAGCTGTGGACACATCGCAAGGCATATTGCGAGGGCGACCGTACGGCGGAGTGGCTCTGTTGTGGAATAAAAGGAAGTTTAGCTGTGTATCTGTGATAAAATGTGAAAGTGATAGAATCGCGGCAATTAAAATTACTACTGCCGACCGCGAATTTCTTGTATTTAGTGTGTACATGCCAACGGACTGTTCGGACAATTTATTAGAATATGTTCAGTGTCTTAGTGAGATTGTAGCAATCATTGAACAATGTGACGTAGAATCAGCTTATATCTTAGGGGACTTTAATGCACATCCTGGGGAGAACTTTGGAAATGAGTTATTAAATTTTTGTAATGAGCAAAATTGGTGTTGCATCGACATTGGCATGCTGGAACAGGATACTTTTACTTATGTCAGTGAGGCACACGGCAGTCGAAGATGGTTGGATCACTGCGTGATCACCGAATCTGCGCGACGGTCAGTAGTCTCAGTACAGGTACGGTATGATATTTATTGGTCAGATCATTATCCCTTAGAAATACAGTGTAACATTTATAGAGTAGGGCCGACACTTCGGTTGCCGTGTGCGTCAATTAATAAAATTGTTTGGGGCAATAGAGACGAAAGTCAAATAGAATTATACACTAAATTCTGTAATGAAAAATTAAGAGAAATTGATTTTCCTTATAAATTAGGCTCATGCTCTGATGCGCCATGTAATATTAAAAGCGAGGAACATTTAGCTATAATTGATAATTTATATTCTAAAATTGTTAGCACTCTGCAAGATGCTGCTATTTATACCTACAGGGGTAAAGACGGTAAAAAAAGAAAAAAATGTCACATTGTGGGATGGAACAAATATGTCAGAAGCGCTCACCGTGATGCTAGACAAAAATTTTTGAACTGGGTTCGTTGTGGTCGGCCGCGGGTTGGTAATGCTTATACTGACATGTGCCAGTCTAGATCTTTGTTTAAAACAAAATTAAAGCAGTGTCAGAATAATCGAGAACTGATCAAAATGAATGACATAGTAGAAAAACACAAGAATAAAGACTTTCGCGGATTTTGGCAGGAAACGAAAAAGATAAGTCCCAAATCTAATGTCCCGGTGAGTGTTGACGGTATAAGTGAACCTAAGGATATAGCTAATATGTTTAGGGCTCACTTTTTCATTAGAAATGTATCTCAGCAATTTGGGGAGGTGAATAGTGCTGAGGCTGTTGTCGCCGGCGATTATGAGCGAATTACTGGTAAAGATGTTTCATCAGTCATTAAACAAATGACCAGAGGGAAATCGCCAGGTCATGACAGCCTCAGTATTGAGCATTTCCTTCATGCTGGCCCACATTTACCTAGGCTTTTAGGATTGTTATTTACAATTTGTAAAAGACATTCCTATCTGCCTATAGATCTTATGAGAACGGTTGTAGTACCTGTAATTAAAAACAAAACTGGAGATACATCAGATAAGGCTAATTATCGGCCAATATCACTAGCCACAGTCACTGCTAAAGTGCTTGATGGTTTGCTTGAGAGACAACTTAAAAAAATACTTAACCTACATGACGCACAATTTGGTTTTAGACCGAAGCTATCCACAGAGTGTGCGATTTTGTCTCTTAAGCATATCATCAAGTACTACACGGACCGCAAAACATGTATTTATGGGGCTTTTCTTGACTTGTCCAAGGCATTTGATCTGGTAAGATATAACATTCTGTGGTCTAAGATGGTAAAGTATGGTGTGCCATCTGATGCAATAAATCTTCTCAAATATTGGTACGAACACCAGATAAACCAGGTCAGATGGCTTGGACAGTTGTCAGATGAGTATAGGCTGGAGTGTGGAGTAAGGCAAGGGGGATTATCGTCGCCTACTCTATTTAATCTATACGTTAATGAATTGATTGATGAACTCAGCAACACCCAGGTTGGATGCTCACTTGATGGTTACTCTTTAAACAGCATAAGTTATGCGGATGACATGGTGTTGCTGAGTCCATCAATCTCAGCACTCCGGAGACTGATAGGTGTATGTGAGAAATATGCGGAGTCACACGGCCTTGTCTACAACGTCCAGAAAAGTAACCTTGTAATATTTAAAGCAAAGGGACGTAACGTAGAGACAGTACCGACTGTGACGCTCAATGGCGTGGCTCTTACGAGAGTATCGACTTTCAAATATCTGGGCCATATAGTGACTGAGGATTTGAAGGACGATAGTGATCTGGAGAGAGAGCGGAGAGCGATTGCAGTCCGGTGCAATATGTTGGCCCGCAGATTTGCACGGTGTAATGCAGAAGTTAAAATAACTCTTTTTAAAGCTTTTTGCCAAAGTATGTACACGTGCAATCTGTGGGTCAACTACACGCAGTGGGCTTACAACGCTCTCCGAATTCAATATAACAATGCACTGAGAGTGATGTTGGGGCTACCACGATTCTGCAGCGCATCAAATATGTTCGCGCAAGCGCATACAGATGGCTTCCAAGCTGTCTTACGAAAGCGAGTTGCCTCCTTGATGACCCGAGTTCGTGACAGCACCAACATCATTCTGAGGATAATTATTGACAAATTTGATTGTCCCATTGTGCGCCATTGGGTACGTTTACATGTGCAGGTACCCAGTGCCGCAAACAGGCCAAACAGATATTTAAATTGATTGAATTTTGATTGATTGATTGAATTTTATTATTATGTCTACTAACATAGTTTTTTAAGTATTGTTTTTTACTAACAAATTATGGACTTAGTCTGAAATAAATGATTTATTATTATTATTATTATTATTAAACGTACCCATGCGAATTATAATTGGATAAGTTGATAAAATGCTCTGCAATAGCTTCACCGCGCCAGTCCCCGAGTGCCACATTTTTTTTCTGCTTGAACGTGCTAAACTATACCACGGAAGATATCCCCACGGAAAATCTAGCCTCTACCTATGTAAAGGCTAGACTTTCCCTACAAACCCTTGGTTTAAGGGTCAATAAGTGTAATAAAACGAATATTCAACATGTAGTTACAACAACCTAGCCATTTGCATACACAAATTAAACGACAACTACAACGCTAAATAACCGTTCATTTAGACATTAAGTATGGAAATTGAGTTCATTTTATATTTATTGGCTGAAATAAATATATTATCACTCATTGTATGTTAAGTGTCGACAGTGAAAATAGTATTTATGCTTTACTTTTATGATGACCTGGTGAACTGCGTACATTATAACCCTTCCTTGGACTTCCGCGAATATTTCAAGGCTAAAATTAGCCAAATCGGTTCAGCCGTTCTCCAGTTTTAGCGAGACTAACAAAATTTAAAACTTTTTTATTTGTAAATATTGAAGATAGATATGGCCCAAACTATGAGACGGAACACAAAACCACAAAATGGGAATAACTTGATAGGCCAATATCAAGTTATGATTGTATAATGTATTTCCAAAATGCAGCTATGTCGTAAACCACGGCAGTCGGAACGTAGGCCCACGCCGAGAATGTAATACTCAATGTTACAACTATTAGATAATATATTCTGTGATGTAATATACATTTCCCCATACTCAAATCCCATAATCAAAATAACCAGGAATTTTATACTAATTTTGATATTTTATACTATGAAGTTTTGTGCATCGGGTCGCGATTTGGGCATAAAGATAGCATTTAAAGCCCACTTTTTTGTCCGTGTGTGAATTTTTCAATAAGTTCCCAATAATATTTATATTCGAAAAATTTGAATCAGCCACATCGGTTCAGCCGTTCTCAATTTTCAGCGTGACTAACAAAATTTAGCACTTGTTTTTACTTAAATACCTTAGATGGTATTGTTCTTAAATGTAATTAAAAAAAAATCGGTTTAAATATTAATTTCTATCGTCGCGTCATCTCAGTGCGTTAAGTTTTTGTACGATTAAGAAATTATTGTTTCGTTATTTTTCTTAAGTATAAAATATATAAAATAGTTTTCCATTCAATTATAACTTTTTTAGGGTTCTACCTGAAATGGAAAAATCCAAACCGATATTTAAAGTTTAAACACTTTGTTGTCCTATCCATCCGTCTCTAAGGAAAATTTGACTATTTGAAATTCGGTAAAATATCATTGTTATGAAAATATATTATATCATGACTGAATAACTATTTGTGACATCCTGTATACGATGTACAGAGTGTTATAAAATATGTGACTTTGAAATGAAACGATTTTAATCTGACAATATGTGTGCATATTTTGCCGGGACAAAATTAAAACAGAACACTCGTTACGAAAATGTGTTATCTTTCTATATTAAATTTTCATGAAAAACAAATCCGAACAAAAACATCCATACCAATATTATAAATGCGAAAGTGTGTCTGTCTGTCTGTCTGTCTGTTACCTCTTCACGCCCCAACCGCTAAACCGATTTTGCTGAAATTCGATATGAAAATACTTTGAGTCCCGAGGAAGGACATAAGATACTTTTTATCCCGGAAAAATGTACGGTTCTCGCGCGATAAACGAATTTTGGCGCAACGGACTTCCGGTCGTCATCTAGTTGAATACAAAAATGCCAAGTAGAGGGATTGCGTAAAAAGTTTTCAGATATCATTGTAACCAAGTCCTGTTCAACTTGTTTGTAGTTTTAAATCCACATGAAGAATGAAGCCAAACGAGCGTAATTTGTGAGTTGTGACTTGTGAGTCGCAGAATTTCGGCTGGCAGAAATTCTGCTGCATTCAGTTTCATACAAAAGTCCTGTTTGATTCACACGAGCGTAATTTTGTGAGTCATGATTTGTATGGAAAGATATTTACGCGATCTGCGACTCACTACTCACAAATTACGCTCGAACGGCTTCACCCTTAGTGACTTTCTTTCTATAATACTAGCTGACTCGACGAATGTTGTTTTGCCATATAAATTATTTCTAGCATCAATGTAAAAGTAGATAAAAACCTAATCTGCCTAACGAATGTACATACATTTCGAAAAAAAATATTCCTAGACCAGTTTCGGTTACACTGGCTGGTTTCATCGAAACCAAGTCAGCTACGCTTAAGTAAATTTATAGTGCCAAAGTGTGTGCGTAATACACAAGAGCATTCTCTCTTCAATTACTATCCTTACCCAGTAGGATGGATGCCACTTCTGGCGAGAGATCAGGATCAGGCTCAGGACTCTTACATGCCCATACGCCGAATGGATCATCTTGTCAGACAATCAGGTGATCAGCCTGCGTTGTCCTAACCAAACTTGTAATTAACGTTACTCCAACACGGTAATTGAACCGACGACCTCCGAGTCAGAAACGCTCTAAGCCACTGGACCACGAAGGCATAAGGAAAAATATAAGACTCGGAAAACCAATTAAGGACCTTTAGTAAAATCTACTGCTCATATTATAATAACATTAGGGAAGGAAAATAAATCGAAGAATCAAGTTTCATATATGGGCGACTCTGTAGGGATGGGCGTTGAATGAACGAACCGTTTTATTAAACTGTTTATTAGTCATGAACGGGTAAACTAGTTTAGCGTCTATTGATAAACTGGTTTATGCGTGAACGGTTGCCATGCCGGAACGATGTGTGTGACAGAGACTGTTCGTCGCGACGCGACGACGCGATCGACGGATGGGTGGTGATATTTTAGATTATGTAAATGTAAAATTTCAGTAATTAATCTGCCTGCCTGCCAGTCCTAAGCCTGGAAAAAAAGTATGTACTATCTACTATGCAGGGCATTTCCACCGCTCACAGATTAAACCGTCTCGTCGTTCGTCGTTATCACTCGTCGCGTCGAAGTGCAAAACGACAACAAGTTTGTCAAAACAGTTAATGCTGAAAGTCATTTAGTCAAAAAAACTACTTTGTTTGTCATAGTCAGTGTTCGTCGAAGACGAAAACTAGTTGAAAAAAAATCTGTTCGGTCATTGACTAGTTTACGATGAACGATAAACGGTCTCGTTTCGTTGATCGAAAAAGCGTCGACGACCCACTACACTATTCGTCGAAGACGTAAACTAGTCGAAAAAAAAACCAGTTTTTTCAACTAGTTTACGATAAACGATAAACAGTCTCGTTTCGTTGATCGAAAAAGCGTCGACGACCCACCACTACGACTCTGCCGAATACAGACTAGCCTATGTAATGCTACGTTTTGATGCTTGCCGAGCCACGGCAAAGCCTCCACAAGCCCGAGCGTGAAAACAGGTGAAATGGCTTCGCTTGCGTGAGCTTGCGGACGCTTGTAGACGATCGGGAGTAGTGTCGGTTTTTGGACAGAGATCAAAGGGCATGTACGTAATACACTGACGCGTTCACGAGCGTGAAAACGACTTACAAATGCAAAGCGAGATTTGTGGAGGCTTGTGGCTTGTGGAGGATTGCCGTGGCTCGGCAAGCATCAAAACGTAGCATAAAGATTTTTTCTGACAACAAAATATGTTTTTTAGTCTTTTGATGCGTCTTCATCGGGTTAAGGAACTTCGCTGCGGTGTCACCACTGACTTATGTGTATGTCTTACCGACTCTCTGTCGGTCTGTCTGTCTGTTACCTCTTCACAAACTAAATCAATTTCTATATAATTTCTTGATAATTTGCTTGTGGACAGTAATTTCATGCATGAGAAAGGACATACCACAGCTTTTTCCACGGAAACGGAAAAAATAAACGAATTTCGAAACACTTGCAACTCGAAAATTGCAACATCTTTTGTGGTACATATTATATTATGTAAGTAGGCACTCATGCGATCATAGAAATTCATTCGGATGGCGGACCTACGTTATTTTGTCCGCCTATGTCAAGTCATGTTAGGCCCGTATAAATAGTCAGTACTCAGTACTCAAGATGCATCTCTGTGTCAAGACACGGTTCAGGCTCTGTGATTGGTTGGCTGTCAAAATTTGGACCAATCACAGAGCCGAACCGCGTCTTGAGACCGGGTCGCATCTTAAGTACTGACTATTTATACGGGTCTTGATAAAGTCTTGAGCTTGGCATAACGCGACCAAGTTACACAGGCCCACAATTTCCCTGATCGTATATTGAATTGCAAAGTACACATATTATTACTGTTTATACCCTCATAAACATGAGAAAATCAAATTCGCGGTTCGATATAAAAGTTAAAACAAACATTAAACGCGAAAACTCGATAATTCTCAAATTGTTATTTTAGGATAACGTTACCGGGTACAAAACTGTAATTTACAGTTGTGGGGCTGCGTTAATTAGCGGGGGTGGGAAAATAGTGGGGGGAGGGCAAATGTCACGAATAAGCGTAAAGGTTCCCTTAAAGTTCGCGACTGAAAATATTTGAATATAAAAACAATATTGCTGAAAATAGTTTAATACAATTGGAGGCAGTTGCACTGCAAGTTGCAACTAGAGTGCATGCTGTGTGTGTCTGTGTGCGTGTGTGTGTGTGTGTGTATGTGTGTGTGTGTATGTGTCCAGCTGTGAGCAGCAGGTAGCAACTGGAACATTTCAGAATTCAGGTTCATCTAGTTGGTTATTTTTCAGCACTCTTCTCGGCTTCACAGCCGCACAAGGGCTGGTTTACACGTATTAAGTAGATAAGTACTTAACTAAATTTTAACTTAATTTTAAGTTACTTATTGCATGTAAACACAAAATTTGGTAGCAAGTAGTAAGTTAAAATTTAGTTAAGTACTAAACGAGGAAATTAGAATTTTGTCAATTTTCTGTTAAAGCTCTATATTGAAAGCAATTTTACCGCAAGGGCAATTTTATACTAAATTTGTATGACTATAAAGCCGTGAATACGCTGCGGCCAGAAGCTATCGGCTCGCTCGGAAAACATGCGAAAAACGTAATTTAATAATTAAAAAATAACTAAGAGCATTTAAGCAAAATGCTTCTATACGATTTTGAGTTGCAAAAGTGTCCATCAATAAGACTAATTTCCTACAATACATCTATTTTCGTTTAAAAATAATCTTCAAATTTCGTATTTTTAAGAGGTCATTTCGATCGAGAAATGTATCGAGGCAAAATACATTAATCGTGTTTCTGGTTCTTCTTAAACCTAGATAAGACTATGAAGATATGTATATCTCATTACCAGATTTGTAACATTTCTGAGGGTCCTATAGTATTACGTCAAAAAGGACAGTTTTTTCAATATCGCGCCTTAAGTTGGCAGGCGGGGCTTGTCACTTGACAAATTTCGGGTAGGCACTTCAAATTAAGTTAAAATTTAGTTACTACTTATCTACTTAATACGTGTAAACCAGCCATGACTGCCGTATAGACAAAAAGTTTGACAGTGTATGAGGCTTATGTCAAAATATGAATTAATTACTAACTCTGAGTGCAGCAGTTAAAGACATGATTGGCTTGGCAAATAACATAATATCGACCTTTATAAATGCAAAATATCCATTAAATTAAACTTAGAACATTAAATCTAATATCTGAGTGCGACTTTGTGTGAAATACATTTCTTAATTTCGGCTTTCTATTATCTAAAATAATACTATTATCTAAATATTCGTTTATTTATAGAAATATCCGATTATCGTGTGGAAAACACTTAAACATTAATGTAATTTGATCCAGGTTTCCGCATCACGTATCTTCTTACATCTTTAATCAAAATAAAGTAATTTTAGAGCGATTTTTTTTATTTTCATAAAAATAGGCAAACGAGCAAACGGGTCACCTGATGGAAAGCAACTGCATTCGCCCATGGACACTCGCAAGTCGCAACGTTAGAAGAGGTACGTTGCCGGCCTTAGGCCGAGGGAATACGCTCTCTTCTTGAAGGTTTGTATTTCATATTGGAAATACTGTAGCTGGCGACAGTTCGTTCCAGAGTTACTTATAGTAATAATAATAGTTTAATTTTCTAATAAGAAGATACCGACAGAAGAGTAGTCGCAAGTGCGTTGCCGGCGTTGTGACGAGAACTTATGGCTGGTTGCCGTTTCGTTTTTTTCGAACGCTGAGAGCAGCCCGTTTTTTTAATAAACAGAGGGCCTAACAACATTAAGGGCCTATTTCACGGCTTCCTGATAAGGCTATCCACCACTTAACTGGACACAATATAGAGTATGGAGAATCTGTCAAATAAGCCTATCGGGCACCTTATCAGGAAGCGGCGAAACAGGCCCTAAGGTTTGTAAAGGGACACAAACAGGCAAATAAATTTATAATTTAAAAAAAAATGTCATGATTATATCATAATTATTATTTAATTGATTGTAATTTCTTTTATGGAATTGAAATGAAATTTACTAATTATTATTTAATTGATTGTAATTTTTTTTAAGGAACTGAAATGAATTGATTGACGTTTAATTTATTTAATTGTATCTTCGACCATTAATTGATTGTTTTATTATTATTTTTTATGGTTTGACGATGTTTTGACTTTACATAATTTTTTGAGGACTGTATTATAGTTTATTTTAGATCTCCTAACGTGTTTTAAAATAATAATACAAAAGTAGAAACAAATGTATCCATTTTATATTATAATCACGCAATAGTGTCACAACTCACATAACAATTAATTAAAAAAATTAAAATAATCCCATATGTATGTCATGCTAGTATGTTTTTTGTGTAATATTATTACTATTTAAACTAGCGACCCGCCCCGGCGTCGCACGGGTATAAAATATATAGCCACTGAAAAAATGATTAAAATGGATAGCCTATGATCCTTCACGTAGTCTACTTCTTATCTGTGCCAAATCACATAAAAATTCTTCCAGTAGTTCGCGAGATAAGCCTTTCAAATAATTTCCCCCGTTTTTTCACATTCTCCTATTAGTGTAAGCGTGATAAAATATAGCTTATAGACTTCCTTAATAAATGGGCTATCTAAGACTAAAATAATTTTTCAAATCGGACCAGTAGTTCCAGAGATTAGCGCATTCAAGTTAGCCCTTTCAAATAATTTTCTCCGTTTTTTCCCCATTTTCCTCTATTTCTTCGCTCCTATTAGTCTTAGCGTGATAAAATATAGCCTATAACCTTCCTCGATAAATGGGCTATCTAACACTGAAAGAATCATCAAAATCCGTTGCGTAGTTTTAAAGATTAAAGGGAACAAAGGGACATGAGGGAAAAAAAAGCGACTTTGTTTTATAAGTATAGAAGTATAGACGAGCAAGTCTTGTATTATAAATATATCTAATATCTACACTAATACTAATACTAATCTATACTAATATTATAAAGCGGAAGAGTTTGTTAGTTAGTTTGTTTTTTTTGTTTGTTTGTTTGTTTGTTTGTTAGTTTGAACGCGCTAATCTCAGGAACTACTGGTCCGATTTGAAAAATTCTTTCAGTGTTAGATAGTGCACTTATCGAGGAAGGCTATAGGCTATATTTGATCACGCTAAGACTAACAGGAGCGAAGGAATAGAGGAAAATGGGGAAAAAACGGGGGAAATTATTTGAAAGGGCTTCTTAGAACGCGTTAATCTTAGGAACTACTGGTCCGTTTTGAAAAATTCTTTCTGTATTAGATAGCTCGTTTATCGAGAAAGACTATTGGCTATATTTTATTACGCTAAAACTAATAAAAGCAAAGAAAAAGAGGAAAATGTAGAAAAAACGGGAGAAATTATTTGAAAGGGCTTATTTGAACGCGCTAATCTCAGGAACTACTGGTCCGATTTGAAAAATTCTTTCAGCGTTAGATAGCCCATTTATCAGGAAAGGCTACAGACTATATTTTATCATGCCAAGACTAACAGGAGCGAAGAAATAGAGGAAAGTGTGGAAAAAAACGGGGGAAATTATTTGAAAGGGCTTATCTTACGAACTACTAGAGCAATTTTTCTGTTATTTGGGTCAGATAGGGAGTAGAGCACGTGAAGGATCATAAGCTATTTTTTGTGGACTAATTTGTCTGTAAAATATCTAATTTACGCGGGCAAACGTATATTCGCGTAAACAGCTGGACCGATTTTGCTGAAATTTGGTATAGATATATGTATGTACTTTGAGTCCCGGAAAAGGACATAGGATACATTTTGTCCCGGCAAAAAGTACGGTTACCGCATTAATAATAAAAATGAATCCATATACTTCCCTTGGTTACGAGTTACGACATCACGCGTAAACAGCTGGACCGATTTTGTTGAAATTTTGTATAGATATATGTACTTTGAGTCCCGGAAAAGGACATAGGATATATTTTGTCCCGGAAAAATGTACGGTTACCCCACAGAATACTTTTATGAGTTGCGGGTAAACTATTCAATCGATTTTGATGAATTTTGGTATGGAGAATGGAGATACTTTGAGTCTCGGGAAGGACAAGGGATACATTTTGTCCCAAAAAAATATGTACGGTTCCCACACAATAAACTTTTATGACTTTCGCCTAAGCTATTCAATCTATTTTGCTGAGATTTGGTATAGAGATACTTTGAGTCCCGGGAAAGAACATAGGATATATTTTATCGCTGAAAAATGTACGCTTCCCACAAAATGTAACTTTGTGATTTGCGCGTAAACTATTCAAACTATGTACGGGAACAGTTCTATAAACTAAAGTCCACGCGGACGGAGTCGCGGGCAACAGCTAGTATACTAATATACTAATTACTAATTTACTAATCTATACTAATATTATAAAGCGGAAGAGTTTGTTTGTTTGTTTGTTTGTTTGAACGCGCTAATCTCAGGAACTACTGGTCCGATTTGAAAAATTCTTTCAGTGTTAGATAGCCCATTTATCGAGGAAGGCTATAGGCTATATTTTATCACGCTAAAACTAATAGGAGCTTAGAAATAGAGGAGAATGTGGAAAAAACGGGGGAAAATTATTTGAAAGGGCATATTTGAACGCGCTAATCTCAGGAACTACTGATCCCATTTGAAAAATTCTTTCAGTGATAGATAGCCCATTTATCAAGGAAGGCTATAAGCTATATTTTATTACGCTACGTAATATAATAGGAGCGAAGAAATTGAGGAAAACGTGGAAAAAACGGAGGAAATTATATGAAATGGCTTATTTGAACGCGCTAATCTCAGGAACTACTGGCCCGATGTGAAAAATTCTTTCAGGTTTAGATAACCCATTTATCAATAAAGGTTATAGGCTATATTTTATTACGCTACATGTAACAGGAGCGAAGAAATAGAGGGAAATGTGAAATAAACGGGGGAAATTATATGAATGGGCTTATTTGAACGCGCTAATCTCAGGAACTACTGGTCGGATTTGAAAAAGTCTTTCAATTTTAGATAGCTTATTTATCACAAAAGGCTATAGGTTATATTTTATTACGCTAAGACTAATAGGAGCGAAGAAATAGAGGAAAATGTGGAAAAAACGGGGGAAAATTTATTTGAAAGGGCTTATTTTAACGCGCTAACCTCAGGAACTACTGGTCCGATTTATAAAATTATTTCAGTCTTAGATAGCCCATTTATCAAGGAAGGCTATAGGCTATATTTTATCACGCTAAGAATAACAGGAGTGGGAAAAAATAGAGGAAAACGGGGTAGTTATATGAAATTGCTTATTATCTTAACTACTGGATCTATTTTTATGTTATTTGGCAAACTTGAAGAATAGACCACGTGAAGGGACATAGGCTATTTTTGCGGAAAAATGTACGGTTGTATGAAATTCCTAAATTACGCGGGCGAAGCCGCGCGGAACAGCTATAATATAATAAAAATCGTAGAAAAGTCAATTCTGTACATTGAATATTTTTGTACGATAAATAATATGTACTTGGGATATTATGATTCTCTCGATTGGCTTATCTCACGAACTACTGCAGAGCGATTTTTCTGCTATTCGGCACCGATAAGAAATAGGCCACGTGAAGGATCATAGGCTTTTTTGTGGACTAATTTGTCTTTGAAATATCTAATTTACGCGGGCGAAGCTGCGCGGTACGTCTAGTATTATATAATTGGAATTTCGGAATCGGCTCCAACGATTTTCATGAAATTTAGTATTTCGAGTTATCGAATATAAAATGACAGTTTCTAAATGTGATTCCTAGCTAGATCGATTTATCGCCCCCGAAACGAGGGTTTCGGGACGATAAATCGATAAATTTCTTTATATTTATCGAATACCGAGCGAAGCTCGTTTAAATAGCTAGTTATTATCATAGGTACATAAGAAACACGTTTAGCAATAAAGTTTAGTTAAGCAAAATTCTAAATCACAATAATAATTATGACATATACCTAAACTCTAAAGCAGATTTGTTTGAAATTTAAAAATAATATATTCGGCGTCTCCTCATTTTTTAACAAGATGTTCAAGATGTATGGTTACTGCGAGAACAACCGTTATTATTAGCGTTATCTTGATCGAACATAATCCATACTAATATATTCTGTGTCTGCACACTGTTGCCTCTTCGCGCTTAAGCCGCTGAACCGATTTTCATGGTATGTATGTAGATACTTAGTGGGTCCCGGAAAAGGACATTAAGATAGCTTATATCCCACAATTTTTTTTTATTCTCGTGCTATAAGCGAATTTAGGGGCATCGGAGTTGTGGACGTCAACTAGTGAAAAAAAAAAATGGAGAATTTTTAATTTGTACAGAATAATTTAAAATTTAATGCCTATCAAGACATTTTAACTGCCCCTATAATTGATGGCCTATTAAAGTTGTGACTTGAATAGGAATCTATTTATATTATTTTCACATTTTATTACAATTCCTAAAAGTTATGACTTTATTATGAAATTGTTTCAGCACGTAGCTTAGCAGTTGCTAGAGTTTTGCGGAAACGGACTCAACTTTTTAATTATTATTGTGACAAAATGAACGGTCACGAGTGTCACGACTCACGGGTCACCAAATTATTTTTAAGCTATTGAGCTTTGAGCGCGGCGACTGAATCAAGGGTAACGAAAAAAACCTAACACACGACACTCCGACCGGCACAGCTGTTTTTTTTTATGAAAAAAGGGGGCAAACGAGCAAACGGGTCACCTGATGGAAAGCAACTTCCGTCGCCCATGGACACTCGCAGCATCAGAAGAGCTGTAGGTGCGTTGCCGGTCTTTTAAGAGGGAATAGGGTAATAGGGGAGGGTAGGGAAGGGAATAAGGGAGGGTAGGGAAGTAAATAGGGGAGGGTAGGGAAGGGAGAAGGGTAAGGGATTGGGTATCCGGTAAACTTACTCACTCGGCGAAACACAGTGCAAGCGCTGTTTCACGCCGGTTTTCTGTGAGCCCGTGTTATTTCTCCGGTCGAGCCGGCCCATTCGTGCCGAAGCATGGCTCTCCCACGTTAGCGTTTTCAAGCTGTACGGCGTGCGTCGCCAAACTATTCGGCACGGTGTTTGTGTGCGTGCAACTAGACGGTTGCGTATTTTATTTGTATCAGTTCATAGAAAGCTAACGTAACCGCGGCAGTCCCCGGACCTCGACTGCTACATTTTTTTTTAAATGTATTCAAAATATTTTATTTTATAGAACGTCTAATTCTAATACATTTTGTTTTAAATTTTAATGCAACAATGATGCAGCTTGGTTTCTTGCTCGATTGTTTAAACGGAAAATTGTTTTCTCAAATAAATGAAAGTAAAAATATTTAAATGCCAAACGACTCACTTTTGGAATTTAGACCATTCAGAGAAGAAAAAATTACTTATATTAGGTATACCTACTTAGTCCTTTTTTGCATGTTTAAAATTTAAAATATTAAAGTTGAGCCGACAAGTTTTAAAGTAATATGCAAACGTAATCTTTTCAAAAAGCATATTTACATGGTTTTTGTGACTGCATATTTTCGTTTGTAATAAATCTAGTGGTTTGAATTTTTGCTGACGAATTATTAAATGTTTCACATTTCTTAAAAATACGTACAGTTTACAAGATATGAAGCAATAATTTATCAATGGTTTAAAACATCTTACAGGGTTTCAGTGATAAGTCATCTTGTAAATTTTTCTGTGCCTAAACTATTGAATATAAAAAAAAAACTTACCTTCTATTTTCGAAATTCACAACGTCATAACTTCCCGGACGTTCAAGCGCGCTGTTCCGCGCGGGAAAAGTTTCTGTCAACTGATGTGAAGCGCGCCAAAACTCCGCTACTTACAGAGCGAACCGACCAATCAGGGACGCCGTACGCCTCCGTACAATTCTCTCGGCCAATCAGCGCTCAGCACTTGTGGTTTAATAGCTTTTTCATGTTTGCGCTTTTTAGTGAGCAATTTAGTGATTAAACTATCGATAAGAGTTGATTGGCGAATATAGTTTAAGTTTCCCTTGCCCTTCTTTAACCTTATTTACTATTTAGGCACATGGAATATAAAACACGTGCGAGCTGCTTTTCCTGCAGGTCTCTCTACATTACTCTACAAGTAACACTGTACACACCCTAAATTTATTATTATCCCTTTGTTTTGTAACACTCTGTATATACTGAGCTTTGTTGCTAAAGATAAACCCTAAATTATCCAGCAGTGACAAGCGGGCTGATGATGAACAAAAAAACTGCATCAAAATCGGTACAGGCATCTGGATGCTACGATGCCACGGACACACACAAAGAAAAATCTAAGACAATACAATATTATGTCAAACTTACAACATAAATTTTCGTAGGGGGCCTACGCAGCAGTCTACGACTGTTCAAAAAAACAAAAACAAAGTCGAATTCAAATAAATAAGAAAATAATACGTGTGGCACTCGAGGACTGCCGTGGTAAAGCATAAAATTCTTTATCAATATAATTATAATTCGCATACGTCTAGTCGCACGCACACAAACATCGTGGTCGGTGCCAAAGTCTGGCACCAACGCGCCGCGCCCGGCTGTGCTGATCGGAGTGAGGGGTGTTAGTTTTTTCGTTACGGAATTTCTTGATTCGGTCGCCGCGCTCAAAGCCTGTGATAAAAGTTTAGCGTTTTAAGTTTATAATTTACCCATAACTTTCCAGATAATTTGTTATTCATGTAAGACTTTATAAGAAAAGTGGTAAGACTTACCAACTTCCCATCCCAGCGAGAGGTATCAGTCAATAGGCACTAATACAGCCCCCAGGAGACTCAACTTTGACTGCTGTTTGCTGTAATTTAAGTGTTATTCAAACCTTATTTTAGTAAAGATATTATAGTTACTGGTAAAACTATTCCTAGGGTAAGATGTTCTACGGTAGGTGAGGGAGCTTAGGGTTAAAAAATCGTCCAAGTGCGAGTCGAACTCTCGCAGGAAGGGTTCCGTGCCGTTATAGAGCAAAAATAGGCCAAAAATTTTGTTTTTTGTAGTGGAACACCCCTTAAATTTTATTCAGGATGTATAATATGAGCAGTGCCGCAAATAAAACGGTAGCACCGGTGCCCAGGCACAGGGCGTAGATTCTGAAATCTGGGGGGCGCAAGAATGGCCAGGGGATACAATGATACATACCTAGCATTGCTTGGGCGAAAGGCGCAGTCATAGAATTTCGCACAGGGCACAAAACAGGCTAGTTACGGCACTGTATGTCTCCTGTATAGTTCACTGTGAAAGTAGCAGCGCTGAAAGAGTATTTTTTATGATTTGTATGGATAGGCGTCCCAGCGCGGCATCATGTATTTACTCTAAAAGAGTTTTTTTTTTTTTTACTTTCGTGTAAACTCTATATTATAAGGGGCACATTAAACACCGTGAAGAATTATCCGTGTGTGCCGTTTCCTGTAGATTTGTCATGTTTGTCTGTCTGTCCGTCCGTTACACGTCGCACCCAATTTTTAATAGTAGGTATAAAACATGAGTCTATTTTGAAAACCCGTATTAGTAACGTTAAAACGTGAAGAGGTAACAGACAGACAGACACGCCCGTAATCAGGACTCAGGAGCAGGCGCGGTCCGAAGTGGGGGTCACAGGGAACATGACCGGCCCCCCAAATCTAAGGTCAAATTAAAAAATCTCAAGATCTTGCCAAATAATAAAAGGAAATTTTTGCCAATAAATTTTTAGTATAATGTCGAGTGACCCCCTCGAAAATTTCTGGCTGCGACCGCGCCTGCTCAGGAGGTAGATTAAGATTATTCGGAATATTATAATAATGGATGTGGGCTGGTCATGCCTGCAGACGAGTGGACGGTAGATGGAGCAAACAAGTGTCAGAGTGGAGACCACGCATAGGAAAACGTAGTGTGGGACGTCCCACACCACGGTAGACCGACGATTTGAAGAAAGTGGCTGGCAGCGGATGGCTGAGGGCTGCCTAAGATCGGAATGGTTGGCGCTCATTGAGGGTCGAGAGAGGCCTACGTTCAGCAGTGGACGGCAATTATAGGCTGATGACGATGATGATTCGGAATATAATATTATCTATGGTTCTTAATTAGAATAAATATCAGGTTAATTTAGTGTTTTTGGTAGGTATCTATATTCTATACATCATAATAAAATCTATACTTTTATATTTTTTTGTCTATACTAATATTATAAATGCGAAAGTGTGTCTGTCTGTCTGTCTGTTACCTCTTCACGCCCAAACCGCTGAACCAATTTTGCTGAAATTTGGCATGGAGATACTTTGAGTCCCGAGAAAGGACATAGGATACTTTTTGTCCCGGAAAAATATACAGTTCCCGCACGATAAACGGGTTTTGGCGCAACGGAGCTGCGGGCATGATCTAGTGTCATTTATCATTTTATTACGCCAAGAGTAATAAGAGCGAAGAAATAGAGGAAAGTGTGGAAAAAACGGGAGAAATTATTTGAAATGGCTTATTTGAACGCGCTAATCTCAGGAACTACTGGTCCGATTTGAAAAATTCTTTCAGTGTTAGATAGCCTATTTATTAGAAAGGTTATATGCTATGTTTTATCATGCTAAGACTAATAGGAGCGAAGAAATAGAGGACAGTGTAGAAAAAGCGGGAGAAATTATTTGAAAGGGCTTATTAATTTTTAACGTGCTGGAGCAATTTTTATGTTATTTGGCACACATGAAGAATAGGCCACGTAAAAGGACATGGTTTCTTATTTTGCGGAAAAATGAACGGTTTCCGTGAAATTCCTAAATTATGCAGGCGAAGCCGCGCAGAACATCTAGTGAATTATAACTTAATAACATAGGTAATTGGTATTTACTTAGACGTCATGTTATAGTACTTATTATTAGAATCCAAAAGCAGCTTAGGTTTTCTTAGAAACTTATGTAAGGAACTTTAAAATTACATTCAAAATTGTCTTTCGATTCATTAATAAGTTTGATAATAACTTGCCGAAGTTATAACAAACCGAACGATTTCAATCCATGTTTCGATATTTTAATAAGCCTTAAATCTTATAAATTATTGTTGAAAGACGTGGGTGATCACCAGTGACGGATTAAGACTACTTGGTGCCCTAAGCAATCCATGACTGTATCCCCCTCCCCCTTCCCCCTATCCGTATGTCAACTAGAATCGGTCTTTAAACTTTTACCACCTAAAACATTGGTTTTTTCCTAGAAACTTTTTTGGTGTGGTTTTTGGTGACGCGACGTGAGAGTGAGACGTGATGCCCTAAGGATGGATATTTTTTGTCCTTCTTCTGGTGCCCCCTCAGATGTGATGTTAATCCGTCACTGGTGATCACATCTAGGGGCATGGCTGTGCCGCCACCAAGTCTTTTACAAGCTTTCATTTACTACTAGAATCTAGATCATAGATGATGCCTGCAATTCTGTTACGCGAAAACTCGTTTATCGCGCGGAAACCGTACATTTTCCAGGAACAAAAAGTATCCTATGTCCTTAGCAAATTTCAGCAAAATCGGTTCACCGGTGTGGGCGTGAAGAGGTAACAGATAGACAGACTTTCGCATTTATAATATTAGTATGGATATTTAAAAAAAATCGCGAAACAATGCATTATTGATTGTGCAATATTATAAATATTATAATGATGACGAAGAGCTGACGATGATAGAGTACGAAGGTGGTATGGTCCTCCACATGTGACATGATAAACAAATAAAACACATACACAGGAATTGCCTCCGCGGCCGGCGCCGGTTGCCGAACTGGCTGCCGGCGCCGTTTTCTGAAGTTTGACGAAGTCACGCGATGCTTACCGAATAGGCTGCCGGGCCTAGTCTGCTAACATCGCCTGTCAAATGACAGAATAATGATCAAAAACCTCAATCTTGAGCTGAAGGACTGTGAAAAGTACCCAATAGTTATAATGTGAGAATGCATATTTTAATAGTAGTTTTTTTTTATGAAATAAGGGGGCAAACGAGTAAACGGGTCACCTGATGGAAAGCAACTTCCGTCGTCCATGGACACTCGCAGCATCAGAAGAGCTGCAGGTGCGTTGCCGGCCTTTTAAGAGGGAATAGGGTAATAGGGGAGGGTAGGGATGGGAAGGGAAGGGAATAGGATTGGGCCTCCGCTAAACTCACTCACTCGGCGAGACACACGGTATAAACCTTCCCTTTACTTCCATGAATACATATATTTTAAACTTAAAATAACTTATAATTAGTCAAGATAAAATTAGCCAAACCGTTTCAGCCGTTCACGAGTTTCAGCGAGACTAACAAAATTTTAAATTCATTTTTAGGGTTCCGTAATCGCTGTCACACAGCGCAAGCGCTGTTTTACGCCGGTCTTCTGTGAGCCCGTGGTATTTCTCCGGTCGAGCCGGCCCATTCGTGCCGAAGCATGGCTCTCCCACGGTAAAATGGGATGCAACATTACAATGCAATGCTGAAACTCTCAAACACGTAGAGGAGTCCGAAGTTCTGTTCAGCACCATCGGAACCGCGGTATACTGTGTTGCAAAATCTTACTTTTAGCGGAAGTCGGTTAAAAAGTGGAATATATTTTGAGATACTATTTCTTTTTAAAGTCTACCGGTACCGGCACTGGACCTTAGCGTTTTACGCATTTTCACCGGCTCCCATTTTTAAGTGCCGGCGCCGGCAGCCGTTGTTTTATATCTCGGCTGCCGGCAGTACCTATATACTTACCGCCGGTTCCCATTACTGATATTTTTGGGAGCCGGCGCCGGCAGCGGAGGCACTCCCCGTATACACAATTTCCAATTTTTAGTACTTTCTAGTTTCTACTCGTTTAAAGTACTTTTAAGTGTTATAAACTCATTTTCACTTTAGTCACGTCTTAAGTCTAAACTCATACCTAAGTCATAGGGGAATTGTGCTTAAGATGACATACTTTTTGTTTGAAGGTAAATATTTAAATTGAAATAAGTCACATGAGATCAGTAACTTACTTTTATAAATAAATGATTCATAAACAACGAAATTAAACAGTTTTAGAAAAATCAACTTAATATAACAGTGAAAAAAAAAACATAAATCGCACGCAAGGTCGACGAGTGTAAGATGACATATCGATATGGTAAGACGACATACTATGATTCCTTAGACTTTGATGGTATGTCGTCTTATAAAATACGTAAATCCAAGCTGCATTGTCATCCCTCTTGTCAGTGGTGTAAGGATTCTTAAGTTCTTCATCATCGTCAAAAAACATACAATGCTTCCGTTACCGACTTAGCGGGAACACAAGTAACTATAGTATGTCATCTTAAGTCGACGTATAGTATGTCATCTTACTAAATGAGTAATAGTGGATACATTTAAATTTTGTAAAAATAATCTTAACGTTAGAACACGCTTTTATTAATATTTGTGGCCTATAAGAATCCATGTCCATAATAACAATTTGTTATAAGAAAAAATTCTGACCATATACGTTTTTTCACCACAAAACAAAAGTGTAAGAAAATTTTGCTCTCATCAAAATGAGGAAAACCTTTATTACTTTGTAAAGTACTGTCCCTGTCCGGCATACTAAGTTGGGCTACTAGGGGCACACTGAGGTGCTCCATAAAACGTCACAAGTTCACAGAAAGCACCATTATTTCAACGAATTTTGCCGATGTGTCGTCTTATCTGACTATGCCATCTTAAGCACAATTCCCCTAAGCTTAACTGTTTGGCTAATGCAAAGACATCACTGTCTACTCATTTGTCTAACACCAGTTTGCCAGGGCCGGATTTATCTTTTTAACTAGCTGCTGTCCCGGAGAACTTCGTGTCACTTTAAAACCTTCCCTGGACTTCTACGAATATTTCAAGACTAAAATCAGCCCAATCCGTTCAGCAGTTTTCGAGTTTAAGCGTGACTAACACATTTAGTATATTATATCCCACCAAAAACATTTCATGTAAAAGTTACCTCGACGACCACAAAAGGTTTGCCCTGTGAAAAAGATATCAGATCTAATGTAGAGCCAAGCTTCTGAATCGACGCGGCCTAACTCTATCGATCCTATCTCCAACACTTTCTACATATCCGTAAGTATGTATGGCTTCGCTGTGTCGACTATTTAGTTTCTGGATTCTGATCTGAAATAAGTAACGAAACTGCCAAGCCATAGATACATACTTACTGATATTATGTAGAATTTGTTGGAGTTATGGGTCGATAGAGTTAGGCCGCGTCGATTCAGAAGCTTTTAGAGAACATTATATCTGAAATCTTTTTCACAGGGCAAACCTTTTGTGGTTGTCGAGGTAACTTTTACATGAAATCTCTTCCTTAACTGCTGGACCGATTTTGATGATTCTATAATATTGTGTGTGTTTCGAGAATGGTTTGAATTCATAGTTTGGTACACTAGAAAATGCCCTTTTAATATTTTTTTTGTGTATTGTTATGTACAGACAGGACAAAGGCTTTTGGGTTGGGTCCGCTAGTATTTATAATTTCCTATCATCCTATTCCTCATCCGCTTCCTCATCCGCATCCTCTTCCTCATAAAATATCCTCTTCCTCATCCGCATCCTCTAAATTTGCGCGTGACAATTCCTCTTCCTCCTCCTCTTCCTCATAATCACTTCCTCAACAACCCTAGTCTATTTCTTTGAGTCACGTACAAAAAATTAAGCTGGCTTTCAGGTAAGTAGCGCCATCTAGGAAAAACGTTTTATACTATAAATAAGCAGTCATAATAAGAGATGGCGTTATTCTTGGTTTCTACCTGGGCAGTGAGCAACTTAAATATCATAAAGTTTTTGGAACTTTCAACAGATGGCGCAAAATCAACAAGGAAATGTTTTATTTAACCAGAGAAATACAACAACCAGAGAAGTTTAGGCGCCCGAGAGTTTCAATGATAATATCTGTATATTTTAGTAAGTATTTACATCTTATAAAAGTATTAAAAAACTTGTCTACTCCGTATTGTGACTTGTGAGTTGTGAACTTGTGACGACATACCTAGTCGCCGGTTACACGGTCATCATCATCAATCTGATCCATCAATCCGTACGGATTGACGAAAATTTGATCGTGTACGCCACGGATCAGGCTACGGATTGATGGATTGATCGTATTTTTAAATGAAATTTTTATAACCATCAATATTCCGTCAATCAGATTGATGGATCAGATTGATGGATCAGATTGATGGATCAGATTGATGAAAATTTGGCCGTGTAACCTGTGACTAACAAGTTTTTTTTTTTTTTCGAAAGGGTCTAAGCTACTGGTCTGGTTAAGACCATGGTAGTTTAATCGTGGCTATAACTAGTCTGTTGCTAGTTGGTTTGGAGATAAACAATGAGGGGGCCTGGCCCCCTTCCCTAAAGTCACACGTGTGACATTCTAATCGGGCAATATTGGGGAGAGCTACGAAAATAAGCTGTTTTCATCTGACGTGGGGACACGGATCCCCCCTGCTCTTAAGGGGTCCGATCCCTTACTCACTCTCTGACGAGTGAGGCTGCTCGCGCGCGGTAGCACAAACTAGCTGCGTACGAGTTATCGCGGTAGATGAGCTCAAGTTATTAATGTTATTGCATAAAAGAGGGCCATCCCTCTCCCCTTCCGAGTCCGGTTGGGGCGACATACGCGTGTATGTTCTAAGTGTCAAAGTAATTGGTAGAGCTCTCTACGACAATGTCGCGGTCATGATTTAGGTGTGTTCCTATGCTATCCGCATGCGAACTCGAACCCGGTGACTAACAAGTGACTAAGTAGCGTAAGTAGTAAGTGAATATGTCGCGGTCGTTACCAACTCGTAATATTACGAGTTGGTCACGACATATTACACTAAAGTACCCCGCAAACAATCAAATTGTTTGTCAAATTTTACGTGTTTGTCAAACAGTTTGATAGTGTACAGCTTTGTTTGAAGCGTTTGTCAAACAAATTACGCGTTTGACGTGTTTGAAGAAAATTTTCATTGGCGTGGGTGTAGCGTTTGACAAACGTGTTTGAATGTGTTCCGCTGTATTTTTCAAACAAGACCTCATGATCTCAAACCGATTCTAGCTAATTATTTGACAAACTAGTTTGATGCACGTTTGTTCGCCTGCGCTGTTGTTTGATGAAAATTGAAAACGTAAATTACGTCAAACATGTTTGTCAAACAAATTTGATCATTTGCGGGGTACTTAATCTGTGCTCACAAGTCACAACTGACGACTGACGAAGAAGAAGAATAAGAATTGTCAATTATTGTTAATGAAAGGACGCGAGTGCGTTTTGTGTTTTGAAATTTGTTTTAATTTCTTAAAAGTTAATATACATAGAAGATTACTAAGCAAATACAGAGGTTTAGTTCGCCAGGATTCACTGTGTAGCAGTTTATCTCCAGGTAAGCTTTGTTGTATTGTAATAGGTTACTCATTCGAAGCCGGTTAAAACTTTACGGTTTATTTTGCGTAACTACGCTAATAACGTCTTTACTAGTCGTGTATTACTTCTTTTAACATTTAACTTATACTTATGGCTGTGTTTTGAACATTTTTGGCTCATAAAAAACATTTGAGAACCCACAACATTGAAAACCTATTCCAGAATGACTAACGATGAGGCGCCATTGCCTGAGGGGTGGGAAATGCGCACCAGTCGCTCCACAGGTATGACCTACTACCTGAATACTTACACCAAGAAGTCCCAATGGGACCGCCCCGAGGCTCCGGCAGACCAGGGTGAAGTGAGATGCAGCCACTTACTGGTGAAGCATGCGGAGAGTAGAAGACCTTCATCTTGGAGAGAAGAGAACATAACCCGCACCAAGGAGGAGGCTTTGGATTTGTTGAAGAGCTACCGTAAACAGATTGTATCTAACGATGAATCGTTTGCCGACTTGGCTTCGAAATATTCTGATTGCTCATCGGCTAAACGTGGTGGAGATTTGGGTTCATTTGGTCGTGGGCAAATGCAGGCGGCTTTCGAGGAGGAGGCGTTTAAATTGAAGGTCGGACAGCTCAGCAAGCCTGTTGAAACGGATTCTGGTTTTCATATCATACTGAGAACTGCTTAATTTTTTTTAGAAAAAGAATAAGGTCTGCAACTCATACTTGAATAACTTAAGTATCAGATTTTAATTATAAATCTTTAAGTATTTTCCCCAACTATGATCCTAAATCAAAATTTTAGATAATGAATAGTAATTAAATTTCAGTCTAACCATGTCTATAATATTATGAATTGTTTATCATCAATTTTTTTATAGAATTAAATAAAATGTCTTACCATATGTAACCTGCCTTTTATTTCATTTCTTTACATCTCAATATTATCTTTAACATCTTTCTTAAAGCTTTGTTTAATTTCATGTCTATCTATGTTCAAAGAAACTTCACAAAATTAGAATGCTATTATCTACGAATAATTAAAACTAAAGAACGTAACTCCCATACTATTAACGTTTTAAAGATTCCTTTCGAACTGTCATAAAACGTCAGTCTGATACCGCTCAAGGCCACCTAAATATTGCAATTAATGTATTGAAATGTGTAAAGGTACACATTTTGACAAGTATTGTAGGACATGTTTTTTGACGGAGTTACTTTTCCTTAGTTTTTATTATTCGTAGGCTATTATAATATTTTTTATAAGTACTTGTAAAACGTCATAATTATGTTTTAAATTACAAATTATTATAGTCATTCAAGAGGAACAAAAACTAATAAAATCATGGAAAAAGCCAGGCCCAAAATTTTTATTTTTTTTGAAATCATTTTTATAGTTCTGTAACATACTGTAGTTAAATACTTTTTTATTATTCTGATTTTAAATTTATGTTAATAAAGTTTTGACTGGAAAGAATGAGTAACCTACTTTATTATTTACTACTTTATAAGATATTATTAAGTACTTACAAGAATTTAAGTCAACCAGTACATAGGTACAAATCAAAAGGTTATTGGAAAGACAATCAAGGACATCATTATAGTTTATTATGTTTTATTCTTAACATTATAACATTTCATAAATTTACACATAACATACTTCAATAAAATCTATAAAGCTTTGCTTCGGACAATTTGAGTGGACAGGGTTTTTGGAGACTTCCTTGAAGAAGTTAGAAATTAATAAACTAATTGCATTGGTGGTCTTTAACAAATCCAGCCATTTTGTTAAAGATTGGACTTTCATACCAGATTCCTAGGTTGTGGGCATTTATGTCTTCTGAGGGTCTCGTAGAAGGACTATCGTGTCCAAAGCCGCGTCCTTCGCATCTGGCGCCGTAGGAGACCAGATTGGTCCAATGATGGGTGGAGCGCGCTTCCCTCCCCATGCGCTAAACTTCAGCTTCCTCTTGCCATCCTTCTTCAGGTAAACGTTGGAGTAAGTCTGCCCCGGTCTGAATAATTTGGGTAGGGATTCAAGGAAGGTTTTAAAGGGAACTTCACGGAAATTCGTCTCGTCCATTTGACTGTCTAAAGGTAACACCTTGATGGATTGCCGTTTGTCTTGCGTGAAATGCATGCCGGCTACGCTGAGGCTGTCTCCTGGTGGGTAGTTCGAAATTATCTTCGTCAGCTCCGGGATAGCAGCAGAGAAGATCTTATTGTTTCGCGTTTCCGGTTTAAATATCATCTGACCGCTTCGTTTGCCACCCCAAGGACTGAAGCGTACTCGTTTCGGCATGCTAGGCTCTCGGATATTCGGCGAACGTTTCCAAGACCACATCCGTTCTGGATCTGATCGTTTTCCACCCCATGGACTAAAGCTTCTCTTCTCCATGGCGTTCAGGATTTCGGTGGAATTATCATCTGTGAATGCTTCGGGAGTTTCTTCTTTTTGCTCTTCGACCGCGTTAATAGACCAGCGTTTTTCTTTGTCAGTAGCTTCTACAGTTCTCCTTAGGCGTTGGGCTTCTATCTCATGGTCGCAATAAGGGTCATTCTGGTAGTTGACTTCGTAGTCAGTCCTGTAGGGCAGGCCGAGGTAGTATGGGAGAGGATCCAAGGGAATGCCGCCAGCAGTGTTGATGTATTGGGGACTGGCGACGCCGAACGAGAAAATTAAAATCCAATAGTGCGCCATAGTCCTGGAAGAAAAAAATTATGATAAGTATTTTTTTATTATACTTTTCGCACACAATAATTGGCTGGTGGGCTTAAGGCGGGCAAAAACCTCAATTTGTTATTCCGTGACTCCCAGTTTACCTAGTTCCAATATAATAACGAAATTAAAAAAAATATGAGATATAAAGCACAATATTTAAGAGACTTTAAACCATAAATATTTTTATAAAACGTAATACTTTGGCTGTAATTAATTTACAAACTCACCTCCGACAAAAATCTAATTGATCGAAATATAAGTATTAAATAGGATAAATATACATTTTATTTGAATAAATTGTTAGTAAATCTATATTAAAATATCTTTAACCGAACGATTTTGTTTCTTAATATTTATTTCCAAAGATATTTAAAAAAACATGAAAAATAGAGAAGATCCGCCCCTAGTAACTACAGTTTGATGCTAAGCTAAAATGAATCCTATTGCGATGCGTATAATATACGCTTGGTCTTTGGTTGTGTACAAGGTTATTGTTTTGGATTGAGATTGATCCCTGCCTTAATGCCTTTAGGCATTTTCTTGCAGCCAACCTTTTAGTGATGTAGAGACATGATGAGGTAGATGCAAAGTACATGTATAAAGTATTCATTTCATCATTATATTAAATTCGTTATTCGAAGTTTTCAAGAATATTACCCGGAGTAAATAATCGGCCAAGTGTGAGTCGCGCTCGCGCACGTAGGCTTCCGTACGAATAAAGAAAAATAGGCAAAAAAATTATGTTTTTTGTATGGGAGCCCCCCTCAATTTTTTATTTTATTTTGTTTTTAATATTTGTTGTTATAGCGGCAACGGAAATATACAATATGTGAAAATTTCAGAAGTCTAGCTATAGCAGTTTTTGAGATACAGCCTGGTGACAGACAGACGGACAGACATCGAAGTCTCAGTAATAGGGTCTCGTTTTTACCCTTTGGGTACGGAACCCTAAAAATAGGGGATGAAAGTTTGTTTATCTATTACTCCGCTGTCTGTGAACCGAATTTCAAGTTATTTTTATTGTAGGCTTTGTTTTCAAAATGGTTTTTCAATATTTTCGAACCACGTTTAAACGGGCAAAGACGCGTTGGTCAGCTAGTAATACAACAATTTCTTGATGACGTAATCTTGAGTTCTGAATAATTAATATATCTTCAGTAAGGGGCTCTGATAACAATAGATGTAATAATACAGGGTTCCTAAAATAACATATGCAAGACAATCAAAGGAGTAGTGTGTTTTCGCGGGTTCTGGATCACGATTCTGGGTCCACCCCACCCCCCGCTCGCAGCTCGCAAACTTTCTCGATCACTTTTTGTCGGTTCGAGCGGCGACATCAATCAATAAAATCAATTTGTAGAAACCAAAATATATTAAAGGTCTTTTGAAATCTTGTGATGACGAAGAAATAAATTGCATTTGTGAGTATATTCATAACGTTCTACAATTTAAAGTACCACTCAAAGAAAAGGAGAAAAAAAAATTAAACGAATACAGAGATATTATTCCTCTAATATTAGTGCGAAAAGGGACAAGTAAATTAAGAAAAAAAAAATCAAAAAGGGGGGCGCATTTTTACCCCGAGATAAAGGATTTTCCACACTACTAGGTTGTTTTAACTTTTCAGTAAGACTTGGTTCAATTGATAACATTGTTTTTAGCACTTTCCATCTCAAGAAGGTAATTCATCAATCGACTCAAAATTGAAACAAAAATTATGGGTAAAAATGCGCCCCCCTTTTTGAATTATATTTTTTTTTCTTAATTTACTTGTCTCTTTTCGCACTAATATTCGAGGAATAATATCTCTATATTTGTTTAATTTTTTTTCTCCTTTTCTTTGAGTGGTACTTTAAATTGTAGAACGTTATGAATATACTCACAAATGCAATTTATTTTTTCATCACAAGATTTCAAAAGACCTTTAATATATTTTGGTTTCTACAAATTGATTTTATGTAACTTATAAAATTTGATATATTTAGAGATTAATATGATAAACATGTTTAATTTATTTTTTGAGTGAAAATTCTATGTTTGATTGATTTGAATTTCAACATTGAGCATAATTGAATATTTTAATAAAAATAAAAAAACACATTTTATAATTTTCTAAAAGGTTTTTGAAAATAATGAAAAAAGCTTTAATAAATTTGAAATATATTATATTCAAATTTTGATTGAAACTCATATGAGTAATTTAAAACTTTGTTTTTAAGAAAATCTTGATTAAATATTATATTAATTACAATATTGTAATACAATGAATCTTTAAAAATTAAACATTCAGTACAATATTATACACATAAAAGTATGGCTACTCGAAATAAAGTATTACAATCTAGTTTACAAAAAGAAAAAAAATTATTAGTATAAAATTATCTCATAACAAAGTACGTTTTACAGTTATTAACAAGAAAACGAATTAATCATATTGACTAAGCTTAAAAATACAGTTTCACGTTACAATGACAAATCACATACGAACACAAGATTTTTAGGTTTTATTCCACATAACTTTTCTCAATTTGTAATGACGTATCATTAGACAAAATAATTTTTTTAAGTTTTAGTATCATAGTATGATAAACATTTTATTTACTTTTTGAGTGAAAATTCTATGTTTGGTTGAATTGAATCTCAACATCGAGCATAATTGAATATTTTTATAAAAAAAGAAAAGTTTAATAATTTTCTAAAAGGTTTTTGAAAATAATGAAATAAGCTATAATAATTAATTTGAAATATATTCAAATTTTGATTGAAATTGTATTATATTTTACTAGCGTCCCGCCACGGCTTCGCACACAGGTATAAAATATATAGCCACTGAAAAAATATGATTAAAATTGATTCAGCTGTTTTGATTTATATTTTATATTCATTATTACTACCCGTGGCCCGCATTGGTCGGTACCGCCGTAAAAGCTACGTTCCGCAATTTTTTAATCTGTAATATCTTCGAAACTATTCATTTAAATCATATGCTGTAGAGGGCCATATAGATCTAAATTAAATCAACAATATATTTAAGATATTTAATTGGATAAGGAATAATGTTATATTTATTAGAATTGCTTCGAAAATTAGCCATTATTTGTCGTAAAAAGTAAATGACAAAAAATTGTTATTGTGGGATATCCATAAGAGATAGAATAAACCGTCGCGGTGTTTTCTGTAGACCTTTTAGTTATGTACAATACTTGGTACATTATTTTGATAAGTCTCGTAGGGTTCAGCCTGTGTTTGCAATGTAAGCGGAAAAAAATGTACTTATTTACGACATCACATTAGAAACCTCAACAATAACAGTATTTCTCCACTATTTAATGGATATTATTACTTATTACACTTTATAACATTCCTCTTGAATCACTCTATCTATTAAAGAAAACCGCATCAAAATCCGTTGTGTAGTTTTAAAGATTAAAGGGAACAAAGGAACATGAGGGGAAAAAAGCGACTTTGTTTTATAATATTATGTATAGACTATAGACAATGCTGTAATACAATGAAACTTTAAAAATTAAACATTCAGTACAATATTATACATATTATAAAAGTATAATATAAAGTATAGCTACTCGAAACAAAGTATTACAAACTAGTTAACAAAAGAAAAAAATATAAGTATAAAAATATTATCTCATAACAAAGTACAATACTTATGGATGTATACGGAATATGCTATAGGATTAAGAATATAATTAGTTTATAGAATTATCGTATGTTTTTTTGCTATAGGAAAACTTAATAAATATTATTTTACTTTTTTTTAATTTCAAAATGATATGAGGTTTTGCAATCTTATCTACCTAAATATGTCCCAACCATTAAGTTATCCTGTACTTTTAGCGACTCACAGGAATAATTATTAGTAAAGAATGTGAAAGTGTATCTATTGTATGCTTTATCATTAAACGGATGCTCAGGATGACTCAATAATTGTAAATAACGTTTATGATATTACGACTTTCCACTGATGAGAAAAAAAAAAAACGCTTGATAATATTCCGGTGCAAGTACTCAAAAGATTTATCATAGGATTTGTAAATAACGCAGCATTTAAATATTAGTAAGAATCCTTTCAATTTTGAAAATTATGGTATGAATTCATATTGTTTATACATAGATGGACAACATGTGCCTTCAAAAACTCTACAACCATCCTTCAATGGTATCTAATATGTTCACTTCAGTCTCTCATACATTATTTTCCGGCACTGATATACATTTCCTTAGTGAAGGAAATGGGATATCAATTGATTCTAGTCTCTCTCAAACGATTAACTGTATTGTATTTGCAGAGTTTGATAATGTTATAGAAAACTAGATAAAAACCGTAATGTAACTGTAGACTATAGAAGCTAAGAAAAGTCACATGTATGATATATTTGAGTTATAATGTGTAACGTGTGTATGTGTGAGTGTTTACCTAATAGTGTGTAAATATTATTATGAAATAAAATATTGTACCAAAGTTACGTTTCTTTTATTTATTCATTCATTATTTCATATGTAATACCACTCTTAGTAAATACATAAAGCATACATTATACGGATATGTGACATATTATTATACAAGATTCATATACCAGATTGGTTCTGTGATAATACAGTATGAACACAATTGAGATCCGTAATTACTTGAGAAAAATTTGTGAAGGTTTAGACTTTTGAAGCTGTAGTATACGCTGCGAATCGTCTGCCTATATAATATAATATGTTCAACCCCCTACATACATTTATTAGCAACTTGGATCCTGATAATATATTGTTACACCTGGATGGCCATGCACATCAATGAAAATGACATTTGTCAATACTTTGATTCCTGCAGGCGCACTCCTATGCAATATCACAAGGCTTTTATGGGGTGAAACTGTAGGAGATTGGATTTCAACATATTGTGGAGATTACAAAATGATTTCACATCAGTTTGTGACTGGTATAGTTTAATGTATGTCCTTGTATTATAAGTTCAATAGGGAAAGTTTAGTAGAGTTTCAAAAGTTATTTAGTAGCAACAATTAGTGTAATGATATAATATCGTACAGTATGTTCAATACGTGTTTTAATAAAAATAAAAAAACTTTGGAATGTTGTTTACGAGGATTGCAACACAGCAAAATGTTATTAGCAGGAATGCATTGTCAATATTCACTAGATACCGGGGGAACTATATTATATGAATAGTGATTCACAATGCACGAAAACATACTACTATGAGAGTTATTATTATTACATGTTTTAATTAAATAAAATAACTGTAATGAAAAATTTATCAACTTTTATTTACTTATTTAAAATCTTGTAAGAAATTGAGGTGACGTAAGCGATAAGCCCAGGTAGTCATTACGAACAATAGGACACTGAGGCGAGCATAACAATGCATTAAGTAGCGATTGTAATTATGAAGGAACAATGGAGCGTGGTGATAGTAGATAATGAGGGTTAAACACAAGAGCTAACTTTGAAACTAGTGCAAATACGCAGAAACGGATCGCATAAATCGAACAGGCATAGTTCAAAACCCCCAGGTACTAAATGACGCCGCAAATCTGTTGCGCCAAAATTCGTTTATCGCGCGGGAACCGTACATTTTTCCGGGATAAATAGTATCCTATGTCCTTCCCGGGACTCGAAAGTAGATTCAAAGATTCAAATACTTTATATTAGCATCCAAGTATAGCATACAACATAAAAATTTACACTATTTCCATACCAATTAATTTCGTCAAAATCAGTTCAGCGGTTTAGGCGTAAAGAAGTAACAGACAGACAGATACACTTTCGCATTTATAATATCTATACTTCCATACTAATATTATAAATGCGAAAGTGTGTCTGTCTGTATGTCTTTCTGTCCGTCTGTTACCTCTTCACGTCCAAACCGCTGAACCGATTTTGCTGAAATTTGGTATGGAGATACTTTGAGTCCCGGGAAAGGACATAGGATACTTTTATCCCGGAAAAATGTACGGTTCTTTTGGCGCAACTGAGTTGCGGGCATCAACTACTTAGTAATAATGGAATATCAAATTCAAATGTTGGTAGGATACGAGTTACGACCTTTTGTAGTAATATGCAGCAGTGATGTCGAAAGCTTAAACTTTCCCAAAGTCTAATACTTTTAGGAAGTTTAAGGGGCCGGGCTACCCTCGAAATTCTCATACATACGTAATACCAAAATCATTTTCTCATACGAAAATATTGAACATGTTTAAGTTATTTTTCAGCTTAAAATAGTAATTACCTAGGTTCCTGTACAAAAAATTACTACACAATATTTAAATACTTACTTACTAAAAAATATTTTTTAGAGTTGAAATATTTAGAAGTAAATTTACAATTTATTTATATATTTTTGTTGTTTTACTCTATTTTTTAGTGTTTAAATATTTTGAAGTTAAATTTTGTACAGGAACCTAGGTAATTACTATTTTAAGCTGAAAATAACTCAAACATGTTAAATATTTTCGTATGAGAAAATGATTTTGGTATTACGTATGTATTAGAATTTCGAGGGTAGCCCGGCCTCTTAAGGGTGTTTGGCCGTAGGAAGCAACTATCGAAAATGTCCAGCAGTGGAAGACGAGATTTCTACAGTAATTGCGAAGAAAATAAGATAAAAATTGAGCTTTGCTTTTTATCGAAGGTCAGATAGACCTTCAGAACTGGATGCCTCCCAAGACTAAAGCTCCGTATTTGCTGGTCGTTTTCACCTCTATAGGGGTCATAAACAAGTAAACTTTCATGTGTTATTTCACGCGAATATTCTATGCGCATTTTTGAACAATCCAAGAATTTGCCTAAAACAATATCAAACTTAGCTAAAGGGCACAACTAATTATAATTTGGAAGGCGTATGTTGTAATGAAGTTAGACAAAATATTATCGCGCCCCGAACTCATATTGAGACGTGCTTCTTAGCTTTAATAACTTTAATTGTATTTTTGGTAATTGTCATTATTGTTTCGAGAGTGTTATTTTAGTAACGCAGAGGAGAACCTTGGGACCATCTACATAATATTATGACGTCACACAAATTTTAGATTTTTTTTAACCTTTCCTTTTTAGTCGCCTTTTTTTAAATACCTATAGGCTACAATATAACATAATATTATGTTACTCAATGCTTGTAAGTAGTGACTTTAATTAATAATTTGTTCAGTGGCTTAATAAAGCGTTCGCCTTTAGCGAATCAATACTTAATATTTGACGACCTCTGTGGCTCAGTGGTGAGCGCGTTGGTAGCTCAAGCCGGGGATCGCGGGTTTGAATCCCGCCGACGGAACAAAAAGTTTTTAATGTTCCCGTGTCTGAATGTGTATTAAATATATGTATCATATAATAAAAATATTAAATATATGCAATTCTTGTATATATATATATATAAACATAAATATAATTGGAATCTAGGAATCGGCTCCAACGATTTTCATGAAATTTAGTATATAGGGGGTTTCGGGGACGATAAATCGATCTAGCTAGGAATCATTTTTAGAAAATGTATTTTTATTCGTGTTTTGTCCAATACCGAGCGAAGCTCGGTCAAATAGCTAGTTATTATTATATTAAGTATAATTATTTATACTTGTCTAATGAATACTAACGATTTTAGCAATAGTCAATGTAAATTGCTATTTCTGAGTCAATAATGTTATATTTTAATTTAATTTCAATTGCAATACATTATGAGAACGTTGAGAAAACAATTCCTATAAAACTAATAATGTTTCTTGTACAATGTACCCAGTACCCATTGAATATTAATTTTTAAGTTCTCTCGCGGATATTCTATACCAGTTACTCAACCTGCGGCCCGCCGAGGAACTATCAGTGGCCCGCGTAATGTTACTAACGCCTACCGGCAAAATAGTGCAGAGTCGTCCTGAAAGTCGTGAAAAATTTTACACTTTTAAATCGCTTATTTTGAAGAACGTTATTTTTTAGCCCTAAAAAATTTGGTTGCGGCCCGCGACACTATTTGTGGCCCATATATAAAAATGGTTGAGTACCACTGTTCTAGACGTTATTCTTAGCGTATAATTCTCGTGTACCAATTCTCATGCATTCGATCTCGGTTCGATTTTCAGTGCATCCCGCTCACACGCGCGAGTAAGATAGAAAATAAGAAAATCAAAGTTACAAGAATTGTACGTACTCCTGCTTTCGTAATATCATAGAAAGAGGAGCAGAACTTTGCAGTAACCGTGCATTTTAAGAGACTAGTTTAAAACAACCAAGTTTTTTCAGATATACGAAAAATTAGACAGACATTAATAAAATGGACTGTGACAGACAGACATGACAAATCTATAAGTTTCGTTTTATGCCATTCGGCTACGGAACCCGCAACTACCATTGTCACTGACCCTAAAATTCTACTCAACATAATAGGCTTATAATGACAGCTCAATGGATCCACAGTGGGTCCATAATGATACCTATTAAATAAATGTCTGAAAAAGAATATAAAGTTCCTTTATCGTCCACTCCGTTTAAAATATAAAAGCTGTTTCATAATTTATTTCAAACAAGCAGTCCTTCCGGTTGGACGCTTAAGTTATTCTTTGATCAGTTTAATACAGAAGGCTGCTTTTATGTTTTTCTTAAAAATAAACTACTGTTTTTACTCCTTAAATCTTAATCCATAATAATATTATGCGAAAAGTGTGTCTGTCTGTGATCTCTTCACGCCTAAACTCAAAGTGTCTCTATACCAAATTTCGTAAAAATCGGTTTAGCATTGGGTTTAGCAATATAAGTAGACAGAAAATCAGATAGACAGACAAACTGCCTGGCTGTTCATCTGACTCACTTTCACTTTTTAATATAAACGTCTTTATGGAAGAAGAATTAATACTAATCGCATTGCTTTTGGCTCTATATACAGTGTGTAACAAAAATAAGTGATAATACTTTAGGGTGTGTACGTGTTCCTTGTACAGAGTTCACTGTGAAAGTAGCAGCGCTGAAAGACCAAACTTTTTTTTCACTTTTGTATGGGGAAACTCGTGACGCTCGGCCCTTGCCCATACAAAAAAAAATTGATCTTTCAGCGCTGCTACTTTCACAGTGAACTCTCTACAAGAAACACGTACACACCCTAAAGTATTATCACTTATTTTTGTTACACCCTGTATATAATAAAAAAAGAAATGCAAACGCGAATATTGGGTTCATCCTTTATCGTTTTCGGTATCGTCACTGTCATTCTTACAGATCGATCTGAGAAATTCATAATCTGAAAAAGTCAGAATGTGTGTGGAGCATACTGATATTGTATGGTATTCCGGTCTTTCTGAATTATTAACAATATGAATTCAGATTATGAATTCAGATTATGAATTCAGAGTGACATTCCGGCTGTGTGAGGCCAGCCTTAGTAATTAGTACAAGTATATTTTATGTTTGATAAAATTAATATGCCAAACGAATGTGTAGAGCGCGCGTAGCACCGCTACGGAGGTACTACGACGTAGCGGTCTCGTAGACCCTCTACAAGAATCTATAATTATTATTATTTATGTTTTTTTACTGTATTAAATAATGTAAAGTTTTATTAACAATTGAAACAGTTATTATTCAGAAGTACCAGTTAAGTATAATTCTAAGGGAATAATTAAACAAAGAAATGTCTAAGTTTGACACGGGCTAAGACCTCAAATTTTAGGATCAGAAGTCCGCTTATTGCTAACAATCATGAATCATCATCAGCTCTGTTCTTGGGCCCTGGTCGACTTGTTTCCTATCCATACTTCCATACTAATATTATAAATGCGAAAGTGTGTCTGTCTATCTGTTACCTCTTTATGCCCAAACCGCTGAATAGATTTTGCTGAAATTTAGTACGGATATACATTGAATCCCGGGAAATGACAAAGGATACTTTTTATTCCGGAAAAATGTACGGTTCCCGCGCGATAAACGAATTTTGGCGCAACGGAGTTGCGGGCGTCATCTAGTAACTCATAAGCAAGAGTTCTTAGGCCCTAGAAGCCAAGCTTCTCGCGAATAATTTATCGAAAACAGAAAGCTGTTGCATCCAAAAGAAATATCAAAACTTGCATCAGTAACATATTTTTTTATGACACAGTGTTGACTAGAAATGTCATAGCGCTAGAGAAAATTTTGAGTCTGAAATTGAAAACCAAATATACGTGCCTATCCTTTAAAAAAACTTAATGCTTGGATTTCAATATTCAACTCTAATACAATAGCACAGAGTTATATTTTCTATATTTTTCGAGCTCCGGATTAAAACCCCAGTCTTTGCCTCCACGTGCATAACCACATTAATATTAGTTTTTGAACAGTTGTAATTAGGAAGCCAAGCGTTCTGTTTGCCGCATTGACAGGTTAATTATTGCCAGGAACGAAATTTTAATTATATTCTTCGTGTGGCAATTTTCTTGTCAATGAAAAGGTTACAACTATAGAGTAAGAGCCTGCGATGGCCAGACCTTCCTCAGTTTCGTAAAGCTGAAAGTTTACCTGTTTGTTACCCTTACAGAGGTAAGAACAACCCTTTACCAATAAGCAACTATGGAGTTTCGGCCGCGGTTACTTTAGAAGGAGCAGGGAAGTTTAGACCTTCAGAACTGGATAGTTCTGATGAGAACTGGAAAGTTCTGATGAGAACGACCAGCAACTATGGAGTTTCGGTTTTTCGGTTTAAAGTAACCGTACTTTAGGAGGTATCCGGTTCTGTAGGTCTACCCCGTCTACCTGACCTTCCAGAAAGAGTAAAGCTCAATTTCATGGCTTATATTCTTCGCGGTAAGTGGAACAATCTCGTTATCCAGTGCCGGACGTTTTTGACAGCTGCCAGACACCCCTATGGGTTTCTAGCAGTGGGAAGCAACTGTCAAAAATGTCCGGCACTGGAAAACGACATTCCTCCACTTACAGCGAAGAATATAAGCTATGAAATTGAGCTTTACTCTTTCTGGAAGGTCAGGTAGACCTTCAGAACACGACAACGATACCTCCTAAAGTGACCGCGACTGAAACTCCATAGTTGCTGGTCGTTCTTACCTCTGTGAAGGCCATAAACAGGTAAACTTTCAGCTTTATGGAACTGAGGAAGGTCTGGTCATCGCAGGCTCTTGGTCCACTAGATGTTGCCCGCAACTGCCCACACTGATATTCGTACCATCATAGGATGGCGACTGAGTTCGTACGTAGGGGCGGCAAAATTAAAGTGGCATAATATTATACTCATAGAAAATATCCCTGCCTGCAACGATGTCAATACATTAGATAAGGCATACGCCATCAAAACTGTAGCAATGTTTTTGCATGCAAAATGTGTATCGAGAAAATATTGTCGTCCTTTTTTGTCTTACAGTAATAGCATATACCACTTTCTCTTTCGCTCATTTTACGCTTTAATCGAATCGAGAAAATATTGTCGTCCTTTTTTGTCTTAAACTAATACTACTTTCTCTTTCGCTCATTTTACGCTTCGCTTTGATTTTTCTCGTAAAATGGAAGACAATAATTTAAATATTAATGAAATCTTAGTAATTACGTGTGAAATATTACACCGTTGGCTTTATTTGTATTTCTCGTGTTGTTAGACTTGTTACTGCACTGACGGAAGGCAAACGACGGCATTCTGGAGCGAAATGTAGGGAAAAACAACGCGGTAATCAATGAATTATACACGTCCGACTGTCACCGCGTCCTAGAGCGCACTGCTCTCAGATGAGTGAGGCTCACTCATCTCGATGGTGACACATTTTCGCGCTGACGATTGTATGGAATGCCTTTTCTAACATTCTAGTTCTATCCCTCCCTGCAGACAGACACACTTCCGCATTAATTATGATATTAGTATGCATATATCATGTAAAAGCCATGTTCGAATGTTGACCAATGTTATTCACAACTTTACGTCACCGGTCGCAGTTTTCACTCAACATTCAAGGTCCGCGCTCAAAATCAAGACGCTCCTACATTATTAAATAGTGCTCAGCTGCCTGATTATTCTGATCGGCGTCTCCTGACGATTGTGGCAGTACTTAGATTGTGTTTACAAAAGTTTTTTACCAAAGAAAACAAAACAAAAGGGGTGATACTAAAACCGAGGACGGCAAAAACGGTCTTGACAAGTCCATATTTTAAAACTAGATGACGCCCGCAACTCCGTTGCGCCAAAATTCGTTTATCACCGGGAATAGCGTACATTTTTTGGGATAAAAGTATCCTGTTCTTTCTCGGGATGCAAAGTATCGCCATACCAAATTTTAATAAAATCGGTTCAGCGGTTTGGAGTGAAGAAGTAACAGACGAACACACTTTCGCATTTATAATATTAGTATGGACTAGATAACGCCCGCAATTCCGTTGCGCCAAAATTCCCTTATCACTGGGAACCGCACATTTTCCGGGATGAAAAAACCTAAGTCCTTTCCTGAGACTCAAAGTATCTCTATACCTTTCAGTAAAATCGGTTCAGCGGTTTGAGCGTGAAGAGGTAACAGACAGACACACTTTCGCATTTATAATATTAGTATGGATTCGCACGATAAACGCAGCAATATTTTGTAACAACACATTTACAAACAAGTATAAAAATTCCAAAAATTGGTGCATTGCATTCTTGTCACCAATAAACTTCCTTCGATTGTTCGCATTCATTGAAAGAAGTCAACAATTTGTTTGTGGGCTTAGATATTTTGTAGGCTTAAATTTTTTTTACAAATTGAGGACCAATTCGAAAAGGTTCCAATAGAACATACGCTTTTTTAACCTTAATAATACACATAATAATAATAATATGTACGTATAAGTATATATTTACTAGATTGTAGTAGGTTATTATTTATGGGTAACCTATGAATAATAAAATTATTCGTAGTGGGCTACGAATAAAAACCGGCCAAGTTCGAGTTGGACTCGCCCTTGAAGGGTTCTGCAGCAGCAATAAGGTTTATTTCTATAAAATTAAAAAGTTTTTGATTTATATTTATATTTTAGTTGATTTAATGAAAGTTAAATTAAGGTTTACCATTTATGACGTATAAAAAAATTACATCTTAGATCACGTTCAAACCTATTTCCGTTGGTAGTTTTTATAATATTGTACATCATATATTTTTTTTAGAATTATCATGCTCCTACTTTAGAAGTTAGAGGGGGGGACACACATTTTACCACTTTGGAAGAGTCACTCTCGCAAACTATTCAGATTAGAAAAAAATGATATTAGAAACCTCAATATAATTTTTGAAGACCTCTCCATAGATACACGCATAGGTTAGACGAAAAAAATTTTTTTTGTTTCAGTTGTACCTATGGGGACCCCTAAAATTTTTAATAATTTTTCCATTTTTGTATCAAAATCTTAATGCGGTTCACAGACTACATCTACTTACCAAGTTTCAATAGTATAGCTCTTATAGTTTCGGAGAAAAGTGGCTGTGACATACGGACGGACAGACAGACAGACAGACAGACAGACAGACAGGCAGACAGACAGATAGACAGACAGACAGACAGACAGACATGACGAATCTATAAGGGTTCCGTTTTTTAGCCATTTTGGCTACGGAACCCTAATAAAAACTAAGGAAGAGTAACTCCGTCAAAAAACATGCTCCAAAATACTTGTCAAAAAAGTGTACCTTAAGTTCACTTTTCATACATTTGCAATATTTAGGTGACCTTGAGCGGTATAAAGGCTGACGTTACATGACAGTTCGAATGGAACCAAATTTAAAACTGTATTAGTATGGGAGTTACGTTTCCTTAGGTTTTATTATTCGTAGGTAGTGGGCTACGTAGTGGGTAACATAAAATTATAGGCTAGGTATTCATACTAATTTTATAAATGCGAAAGCATGTCTATCTGTCGTGTTCACGTCCAAACTACTCAAACGATTTTGATGACATTTGGTATGGATATACTTTGAGTCCCGGGAAAGGACATATGATACTTATTATACCGGAAAATTGTACGGTTCCCGCGCGATAAACGAATTTTGGCGCAACGGACTTGCGGACTTAATGACAAGTAGGCTACGCAAGTAGGTATATAATTTGATAACACGACGTTTTAGTTTTGAAATTGTTTAATATTATTATTCTTTACAAAAAGTGTAAATGATTTTATTTTCTATATCTCTAAAAATTCATTACTTAAAGACGTACCTTATATGTAAAAAAAATTGGCTGTTTTTAACCGACGCGTAAAAAATGTAATGTGGTTGAACTAATTTAAGAAATAGAGTTCTTAAGTACTCTTAAGCTTAAGCTCTTGGCGCCTTAATGTAAAGACACAAAAATAAGAACTCATTATAAAGTAGAGATTACTAGAGATCCGCCTTTGCTAAAAATTCGTCCACAATTATTATTTACTAGCTGTCCCGGTGAACTTCGTGTCACTTTAAAACCTTCCCTGGACTTCTACAAATAGTTTAAGACTAAAATCAGCCCAATCCGTTCAGCCGCTTTCGAGTTTTAGCGCGACTAACACATTTGAAAATCCATTTTTAGGGTTCCGTAGCCAAAATGGCAAAAAACGGAACCCTTATAGATTCGTCATGTCTGTCTGTCCGTCCGTATGTCACAGCCACTTCTCCGAAACTATAAGAGCTATACTATTGAAACTTGGTAAGTAGATGTAGTCTGTGAACCGCATTAAGATTTTGATACAAAAATGGCAAAATTATTAAAAATTTTAGGGATCCCCGTAGGTACAACTGAACCAAAAAAATTGTATAGGGTATCTATGAATAGGTCTTCAAAAATCATATTGAGGTTTCTAATATCATTTTTTTTCTAATCTGAATAGTTTGCGAGAGAGACTCTTCCACTGGTAAAATGTGTCCCCCCCCCCCCTCTAATTTCTAAAGAAGAAGAAGTTCTTCTGATAATTCTAAAAAAAATATATGATGTACATTATTATAAAAACTACCAACGAAAATTGGTTTGAACGAGATCTAACAAGTCGTTTTTTTATACGTCACTAGACGTTCCACGCGGCTTCGCCCGCGTAAATTAGATATTTCACAGACAAATTGGTCCACAAAAAAGAGCCTATGATCCTTCACGTGGTCTACTTCTTATCTGTGCCAAATAACAGAAAAATTTCTCCAGTAGTTCGTGTGATAAGCCCTTTCAACTAATTTCCCCCGTTTTTCAACATTTTCCTCTATTTCTTCGCTCCTATTAGTCTTAGCGTGATAAAATATAACTTATAGCCTTCTTCGATAAATGGGCTATTTAACACTGAAAGAATTTTTGAAATCGGACCAGTAGTACCTGAGATTAGCGCGTTCAAACAAGCCCTTTCATATAATTTCCCCCATTTTTTTCACATTTTCCTCTATTTCTTCGCTCCTATTAGTTTTAGCGTGATAACATATAGCTTAAAGTTTTTCTCGATCAATGGGTTGGGTTATCTAACACTGAAAGAATTCTTCAAATCGGACCAGTAGTTCCTGAGATTAGCGCGTTCAAACAAACAAACAAACAAACAAACAAACTCAGCAGAATTATAATATTAGTATAGATAAATGGTATACCTTAATTTAACTTTCATTAAATCAACTAAAATATAAAAAATAAATCAAAAACCTTTCAATTTTATAGAAATAAACTTTATTGTTGCTGCGGAACCCTTCATGGGCGAGTCCAACTCGCACTTGGCCGGTTTTTATTGTATAAGACTAGACGTTCCGAGCGACTCCGCTCGTGTAATTAAGGAATTTCGCAGGAACCGTACATTTTTCCGCAAAAAAGTAACCATGTCCATTCGTCATGGTTTACACTACCTCTATAATATAATTTGTGCTAAATTATTAGATATTATTACAGATATAAGATTTTTACCAGTCCCTCATGTCACCAGTTAAGGCGCTATATTGAAAAAACTGTCATTTTTGACGTAATACTATAGGACCCTCAGAAATGTTACAAATCTGGTAATGAGATATACATATCTTCATAGCCTTATCTAGGTTTGAGAAGAACTAGAAACACGATTAATGTATTTTGCCTCAATACATTTAATTTTCGAAATGACCTCTTAAAAATACGAAATTTGAAGATTATTTTTAAACGAAAATAGATGTATTTTAGGAAATTAGTCTAATTGATAGACACCTTTGCAACTCAAAATCGTATAGAAGCATTTTGCTTAAATGCTCCTAGTTATTTTTTAAATGATTATAATTACGTTTTTTCGCATCTTTTCCGAGCGAGCCAATAGCTTCTGGCCGCAGCGTATTCACGACTTATAGTCATACAAATTAAGTATAAAATTGCCCTTGTAAAGTAAAATTTTATATTAATTTAGGTAGTATTGTGTTAATCTTGACTTCTCAAAATATGAACTATGGTTCTACTATTAACAATTTTTAAGGTAATTTCTTCAAGTTAAAAGTAATTTCTATAAAATTTTAAGTCTATCATGATTTTGACCATTAAATATCTTAAATGCTTATATCTTAATATTTTGTGTGTTCTTATTAACATAAAACTTACCTTACAAACACATATCTGCTCGGCTATGTAACTATGTTATATAGTATACTGTATATCTGTCCTGGCTGTCAATTCAGGGTGTTATGATTTTGTTACGTTCTGTCCGCCCCTTATATATCTACGGGTGGTGGTAGCGTCGGCAAAAACGCGAAAAACGACTGCGCGAGATGAAATCTTTTTGCTCGATTACAACGAAAAAAAAAAGAGTTATTTTGACAAGATTTACCTTTATTTATATCATAATATATACTAATATTTTAAGGAAAAAAGTTTCTCTACGTAAAGTACGTAGAATAATAGGCTCTGAAACTATTGGACCGATTCTGATGAAGATTGGCATGGTTAACTATTAAGACATGGGAAAGGATATTATAGACTTTTTTATTGCGGAAAACTATACAACTCCTATGGAATTTTGCGCGTACGAAATCGTTAATATCGTCACAGATTATATATTAGTTGTACCAACAGAATTCCCACTGGCGAAACCCGTTTAAAGAATTAACGACTCATGCTTCGATACTATAAAGTTCAAATTCCGACCGCGCAGTGCTAGGTGCCTACAATTATATTTGTCTACATCTCCGCTCTCTTTCTATCGCATAACTCGTATCTTTTCTGAAGAAATCAGGGTTGTCTCTTTTTAAAAATAATATTATAATCTCTATATTTAATTAACTACATTTTATTTAACTCGAAATAATCTAAGATATTATGTCAGTACTACGTAGATTTAATTATCATAAATTCGCGTGTCACTAGTTACGCGTACTTAGATTCGATAAGTACCTACCTTTACTTATTCTTAATCTTAATTATTCTTAATAATTGAAACCGGTCTTATATTAGGGCGATTCCATTAGCGAGGTGCAACAGTTTGACACACTTAAAGCTTCCTACAGGCAAACTGAAGCATATTTATTAATAAAATATCCCTTGAAGGGATACATTTTGACTAGTTTAACAATGATGTATAAATGAAAACCTTCATCAAATGTATGAAGGGCCACAAAACAGGCCGAAGTGCCATCGCGGGTGCAACCAATTTGACCCTCCATTAAGAACTGTGATGAGTTCATATGTGAATTATACTGGCTATTGCGAAACTTTTACAAAAAACTTGCCTATATTTAAAAATAGCATAAAACAAAGAAACTATGTAACTAGATAAAAGTAAATATAGTAATAAGTACTAGAAATTATTAACCATTTCTACGATCGCGGGCGCAACATCAAAATTCTCAAATCTCTTAAAGGTGAATTAAATCGTAATTCTCTAACAAATTTTAAAATGTTCAATATGGAATATATAATTATTATACTAGTAAGTTTGTAATAAAACCGTACCAAATTGTAGTTTTTTTTAATTTTCAGTTGTTTATTGGCCTGACAAAATTAATCGTCTAAATCACTAAAAACGATTGAATAGTGTAATTTATACAAAAGATTTCGACGTATTACTGTACAACTATACTACAACTAAACATTAATTTAAAATATATGCTATTTTAATTTAAAAATATGGGAAAAAACATCGCGTCCCTTAGATGATATTGCTTAAAAACGCTCTAAATTATTCGAATTCCATTTTTTACCGATAAAAGTTGTTTTGTTAGTAAATACACATCTTCTTACGTATATTCCAATTGAAAAATGTAACTAATGCCGCATTTTAAAAATTCTCGTTAAGGGCCGTCTGTAGCGGAATGGCCCATTACCTACTTAAAGTGTTTGTATAACTTAGTTAATATCGTGCAAAATCCTTAAATTTCCGCGTTAAGTTTTTCCGCGTTCAAGCATTTCACGGAATTTGAAGTATCTTTATACAAATTTTATCGTAATCGGTTAAGGGTGGGTTTCACCAGAGGCGTGGTTAAAGTTAAGGTTAAAGTTATAGTTAAGGCTAACTTAGCTTTAACCTTAACTTTGACCACAGAAATTGACAGATGTCTGTTGCGTTTATTTTTAAAGCTATAGGTAATGGGATTGAGAGTATAAAAAATTAAGTATCTGTAAAAATCGACAGGAAATATATAACATCGTGAAAATTTTCACGAAAAAATTTAGTATGAGCGGTTATGGCTAAATATGGCGTCGGACGCCATATTTAGCGATAATCAAAGATTTGACATTTTGCACTGTAGTTATAGTTAAAGTTAGTACAACCCACCCTGAGTAAAAAACAAAAATAGCTCTCTTGTTTGACCTTGAACAACATTTTCGAAGTTTTCAAATATATTCATACGATTGTAGATTTTGTAAAAAAGTCTTATTATCTTTTCCTTCGGCGTGAATTATGATGATAATGAGTTACTGTGTAAGCAATGTAAAATGGATGAAAATATTATAGCCGGCTTATCAGTGAAATAAAATAAAGTAACTATACTTTGTTAGGGTTTCTTAAAAAAACAGATGAAGTTAATATTTTAACTCGTTGGCTTCGTAGTTTTGGTATAGAAATTATTTGACTAGCGTCCCATTCAGTTATATTTTATTTAGTTATATTTTACGTTTTTACTCAAGATCTAGAAAGAATTGATTGGGGATACTTGGAAGGTATGAATGATATAGATGAGATAGTTACAGAATTCAACAGACTGATCACCTTACTTTTTGACCTGCATGCCCCCTTAAAACAAGTTAAAATTAAAAGGCAATCTACACCATGGCTAACTGATACTGTAAAGAAAATGATGGAATTAAGAGACAGAAGTTTTAAAAAATGGAAGGCAACTAAAAATAATATCCACAAAAAAGCTTATAAAGACTTAAAATCCTTAGTTATTTCAGCCATACACTGTGAAAAGCGTGCTTATTTTAAAAAAAATATTAATAGTAACATTAACAAACCAAAGGTTTTGTGGAAAAATATTAAAAATAATTTAAACTTATCTAAAACTAATGATAATTTTTTACCCAATTTGTGCAATGATCCTAATACTCTTAATCAACATTTTCTTAATATTCCTAGACAACCTTTAGAATGCTCTTCTCTACATTCATACTTTGAGTCTCATTCGGCTAGTAAATCCAAATTTTGTTTTGCTCCTGTAACTGAAAATGCAGTTTTAAAAATCATTCAAAGTATCAAGTCCAATGCCACTGGTACAGATAACATTTCATTGCAGATGCTAAACTTAACACTTCCTAATACCTTGAAAACTATCACCTACATTGTGAATAAGTCCTTGCAATCCTCTACATTTCCCTCGACCTGGAAAACAGCTTTAATTAAACCTATCCCTAAAAGTCCCAATCCTTCCTCACCCCAGGATCTCCGCCCAATTAGCATTTTGCCCTGCCTGTCAAAAATAGTAGAAAAGGCAGTATACATCCAAGTCATGAATTATCTTGAGACTAACCAAATTTTACCGAAGTATCAGTCTGGTTTTCGACGTAAGCACAGCACTGTGACAGCTTTATTGGATGTTCTGGACAATATCATCACTGCTCAAGACCAAGGCATGGGCACCATCTTAGTCTTGCTAGACTACTCCAGGGCGTTTGAAACAATTAGTATTCCTCTTCTCCTATCTAAGCTGTCTTACTATGGTTTTGAGCCCTCAGTGATCGATTGGTTCCGCAGCTACCTGACTAATAGATTACAAAAGGTAGAAATAACTGACAGCAATGGCAGCAGGGTATACTCAGAATGTCGCGATGTTCCAAGAGGAGTTCCACAGGGATCGATCCTAGGCCCATTACTCTTCATACTTTTTAGTGCCGATCTATCCAAAAACATAGCTCACTGTAGGTACCATATGTATGCAGACGACACCCAAATCTACGTCAGTTTTCTTCCTAAGGATATGCTTGAAGCCTTAAAAAAACTAAATGAGGACCTTCAAGTTATCTCAGAATGGTCAAACTCTAATGGGCTAGTCTTAAATCCATTAAAATCTAAGTTTATAGTTCTGGGCTCAAAAAAACAGGTTGGTGACATCTTGGCTAAGCACCCAACTGTTTTGGTCTCTGGACAGCAGATTGAGCGGGTAAGTACAGCTCGTAATTTGGGAGTAGTAATTGACTCGCACCTTACATTTGAGCAACACATGTTGGAGGTTACAAGGGGCTGTTTTTACCGGCTCAAAATGCTGTACAAATACCGGCCTTATCTGTCTGAGGAGCTCAGAATCAGGCTATGCGAGACATTAGTATTGTCGAAGCTGAACTATGCAGACACTGTCATAGGTAATAATCTGTTGGCCAGAACAGAGAATCTTGTCCAAAGAGTCCAGAATGCGTGTGTGCGTTTCTGCTTTACTGTTCCTCCTCGTGCCCATGTTACACCTTTCATTAATAATGCTAACCTCCTTAAGATGAAAGCACGCAGAAAACTTCATTTTGCTGTACTCCTTTTTGACATCATAAGCACCCAAACTCCTTCCTATTTGTATGAGAAGTTATCCTGGGCAAGTGAAGTTAACACTCGTACTAGAGCCTCCCGGTACCGTATCCTGACACCACAGCATAGGACGGCCACTTTTCGAGGTTCTTTTAAGTATGCGGCCTCTCGCTGTTGGAACAACCTCCCACCTCCTCTCCGGGCGCTGAAAACCAAAAAAACCTTTAGTTTACATTACAGACGTCACCTACTTTCAATTCAACAGACAATGGTAAATACCTGAGGTGTATGCACCACTGGCTTGTAGTGAAGGTTGTCGAACGGCGTCAGGCACATAACAATATCCCATAATGGCTAGTTGCGTTTTCCCGGTGTCCTGTACGTATAACCACTTCACTTGGAACTGCTTTAACCTTTAACCTTTCATATATAAATTTACACGTAATTTGTTTATTTATTTTATGTATTGCTATTTAGATTTTCCATTATTGCCACGTCAGAAACCACGTTTCAGTAACGCAGACGTCAAACCACCATTTTAAGTTTTTTATTTTTTTACTATCTGTCAAATTTGTTTTTTTTCTTCTCTTTCGCTTTTCACAGTTAAAGACAACAACACCTGTACTCGGTTTGTAGATTGTAATAATTTGTAATTAATTGTTGTATTAATTAGTTAGTTAATTAGTTCCTGTCACTTTTATTATTGTTTTTTTTTCCTGTAAATCTTGTGTTTAGTTTAGTAGCGTTGTGAAGCCACTCATTGGCCTCCGCAGAATATCAGTGCAGCGGGCTTGCTTGCTGCGTTTGCTGAGCTGGGGCCAATTTTTGGCGTCACACAGCATTAAATAGTATATTAATTTTGATATTATAGGCGAACTGTACTACTGACTTATATTATAATGTATTGTGTGATGCTAAAAATAAATCCATTCTTATTATTATTATTATATTTAAAAACGTGGAATGGTTTGATAAAGCGAAAACCTAAAACCCTGCTTTAAGGCGCTATATCGAAAGTAATTTTACCGCAAGGGCAATTTTATACTTAATTTGTATGACTATAAAGTCGTGAATACGCTGCGGCCAGAAGCTATCGGCTCGCTCGGAAAACATGCGAAAAAACGTAATTATAATCATTTAAAAAATAACTAGGAGCATTTAAGCAAAATGCTTCTATACGATTTTGAATTGCAAAAGTGTCTATCAATTAGACTAATTTCCTACAATACATTTATTTTCGTTTAAAAATAATCTTCAAAATTCGTATTTTTAAGAGGTAATTTCGAAAATTAAATGTATTGAGGCAAAATACATTAATCGTGTTTCTAGTTCTTCTCAAACCTAGATAAGGCTATGAAGATATGTATATCTCATTACCAGATTTGTAACATTTCTGAGGGTCCTATAGTATTACGTCAAAAAGGACAGCTTTTTCAATATAGCGCCTTAAGGACCTTGTACCGAGTAGTTTTGTTGACCGAAAGTAACTAATACTTAGTAATTTAACCTGAAAACTAGCGGCTTTCACTTACAAAACCTCGGATAACATATCTTCGACTCTACACTTTTTCTAAGCTTGTTTTAGTGTAGGCTTTGGCGACGTAATTACTTTTCCTAAATCCTATCAATTTGAGAGGTAGTTAATTTCAATTCAAGAAATATATTCCATCATCATAATGAGTCTCTCACTCCAAGTTCATATATCAAAAAAATTAATCATATTATGATTCAGAATATGATTCTCCATAGCGACCATTTTAGCCCCGCTTGTATCATAAGGATTTGGGGCTTAGACATTAGAACTACCTTGTTTCAGTGAAATATCCTGCCTTTTGAAATATTTCTAAAACATAGATTAGATAACTATAAAGACATGAGTAACTAGTCCAAAAGTGCTACACAGCATTATTATAACTTTTGTCTATCACCTGGCGTAAAAGAAAACTTATGAACAAGCTTTTTGACGTTTAGACTTATTGTTTCTCTAACAGGACCTTGCCGCTAAGCTAATGACCTTAAGATCATTTTAGTTCAAACCTAGGTTTAAATATTTCGAAGATCGTAATTATTTCGATACTCGTAGTACTACCCATCAAGCCCCCTACGAGAACCGGTGATCGCGACAACAATAGGATACAATAGCATTTCCGAGAATCCCCGATCGAAGAGAAACTATTGTTTTTGAATCAAAATACCAAATTAAATGCCGCCACTCGATTAGCTATGTCCACATTATGCGCTTTCGTCTTTAATTTTTGTCATCTCCTTTCATTCAACTTTCGTTTTGGCGCATTCAATGATTGAATGCGTCAAAGAACGCAATGCCAACTGTCATTTTTAACAACAAAGCAAAAGTTTTGAACGGTCATGCGTCGCGGGCATGCCTCACGTTCGCTGTTGACTGCGCTATAACGCATGCTCTTGACGAACAGAAAATGGCACAGTGTGGACAAAGCTATTGTCTACGAAGGTTATTGTTGTTGGCTTGAGATTTTTTTTTTAATGCAATAAGGGGGCAAACGAGCAAACGGGTCACCTGATGGAAAGCAACTTCCGTCGCCCATGGACACTCGCAGCATCAGAAGAGCTGCAGGTGCGTTGCCGGCCTTTTAAGGGGTAATAGGAGAGGGTAGGAAAGGAAATAGGGAAGGGTAGGGAAGGGAAAAGTGTAGGGGATTGGGCCTCCGGTAAACTCACTCACTCAGCGAAACACAGCGCAAGCGCTGTTTCACGCCGGTTTTCTGTGAGGACGTGGTATTTCTTCGGTCGAGCCGGCCCATTCGTGCCGAAGCATGGCTCTCCCACGTCAAAGGAGATAGGAAACGATTTCTCTCTTGAGATTGTGAGGAGTGAGGACAAGTTTTTGTCCTTTTCTGACATGTTAGAAAATTAGCTTACCTGAAATGGACTAAAATATAAACATTGTAATATGAATAACTATACTAGGTATAACGTTACACAATGTGAAGGAGTCAAAATAATAATGATGTATCTGTCTCTCTGTGTCAAATTTTTAAATATTTTTATGAAATTTCACACCAACCTGATACCAACCTAGATATTTAACGCACCAGCCACTACGGCAGTAGTTTTATATTTTCTTTTTTTTGCTGACTCTCCCCCCGTGCAACCTGTTGAATTGCAAAGGGTAAGAGCTCTCACCAACGTCTCAATGTTGTTTCATATTCATTAATTTGTTCCATTGTGCCCTGCTGCGGCACATTTTATGTGACCAAAGTGGCCAATTAGTTTATAAAAATATAACGTTCTAATTTTAAAATTCGTTGTAAAAAGTTATAAAATCGTTCGGATACTTTTTTCGAAACTTTAGTTTTAAATCTACGCAGTTTTGTTTTCCGAATTGATATGTAAAGGAAATTATATTCTTTTTAATTTTCATTCTTGTGCCGTGCGACTAAAAACTCTACTGTATAATATTTAAAGTAGTGGTAGTATATTATTTAATGACCTAGCTAGATTAACTGACTACCTAACTAAAAAAAGGTTAAGTATATTTTAAAATAGCATTAAAATAAACTAGGATTTCTTCATATCTAGATGTTATTCCATTTTTTTTTAATAATAATGAAATAAGGGGGCAAACGAGCAAACGGGTCACCTGATGGAAAGCTACTTCCGTCGCCCATGGACACTCGCAGCATCAGAAGAGCTGCAGGTGCGTTGCCGGTCTTTTAAGGGATCCTATTACCTAGGGATATATTGGGGAGTGTAGGGATGGGAAGGGAAGGGAATAAGGGAGGGTAGGGAAGGGAATAGGGTAGGGTCTAGGGGATTGGGCCTCCGGCAAAGAATATATACACTACCCTCCGGTACACTCACTCGGCGAAACACAGAGCAAGCGTTGTTTCACGCCGGTTTTCTGTGAGCCGGCCCATTCGTGCCGTAGCACGGCTCTCCCACGTATAAATCGCGCGACTTGCTCACATTTTTCTGGAATAAAAACTAGTCTATATCCTTTCTGGATACAAAGTATAATTTTCCATTGAAATCGGTCCAGCTTTATCAGCAAGAAGAGGTAACAGACAAACTACAGGCTTTTGTATTAGTTATATTTGTATGGATATTAGATTTAAATATGTCTATGCTAACATCCAAGAGGTCTATTGTTATATCTCCCAAACTTCGTGAAATTTTAACCTATTGCCTGTTTTCTTGAACATTAACAAGCTGAAAGTTGCCGATTGTTTCAAAGATCACCGATGCGTGGTTTCCGAGAAAACAATTTACAAACATACAGAGTTTGTGAGAATTTCTCTTGTGTATAATTAATTGTTTTTGGGGTTTTTATTCAGCCCTTCGCTTTTTTTTGCACTTAAGTTTCACGTTAAAATCATAAATTGCAAAACTTACGATAATATTTTGTTGAAACTTTTACTTCTTGTTTTAAATATCAGTGCTAAAATAAGAGGCGCCTGCGGCCCTTTTCGTTTGCTTTCGCGAGACACAAAGTATCTTCAAATTACGCCAAATTCAGTGGTTTGGGCATGAAGAGGTAAGAGGTCACAAACTACGTGAGGTGTTTTTTTTTAATTTTTTGACCCTCCCTGGTGAGATTTCGTGAGATTTTATTCAACCCCCCCCCCCCCACACAAATCTCTCGTGACATTTTTCAAAATGCGGATTTCTTACGTAAACGTTTGGTTTGACAGTCAGTACATTTTCCTTCGAACGAATTTGTGAATGATCTTAATCGTATAACGATTACGCTTACGATAAAATCTTAAGCATACATATTACTTACAATCTGGATGAAATGGACCAAAATATGTAGTACTAACTACTACTAGATAACGCCCGCAACTCTGTTGCGCCAAAGCTCGTTTATCGCGCGGGAACCGTACATTTTTCCGGGACAAAAAGTATCCTATGTCCGTTCCCGGGACTCAAAGTATCTCCATGCCAAATTTCAGCAAAATCAGTTCAGCCGTTTGAGCTTGAAGAGGTAACAGACAGACAGACACACTTTCGCATTTATAATATTAGTGTGGATTATTTTGTTGAGAAAAAAATTATGTGAGATTTGCCAAGACCGCCCCTCTCTCCCCAACATGAGATTAGATGAGGCTTGACTCAACCCCCTCTCCCCCCCTAAACACCTCACGTAATTTGTGGACGCCCCCTAACAAAGAAACTGACAGACAGACGCATTCATATATTTTATAATATTACTAAATGACGCCCGCAACTCCGTTGCGCCAAAATTCGTATATCGCACCATCCGAGATAAAAAGTATCCTATATGTCCTTTCCGGAGACTCAAAGTATCTCTTTACCAAAATTCAGCAAAATCTGTTGAGCGGTTTGGGTGTGGAGAGGGAGCAGACAGACCGATACACTTTCGCATTTATACTATTAGTATGGATCTACACCTCTAGAGGTGTATTCGTAGTTGTCTGATGCAGCTATCAGGTGATCCGTTCGCAGAGTATAAAACCCTTCTTCAAGGAATTGTATAAATTCCAATTCTGTCCTGATTATATCTAAACCCTTAACTCAAGGGGTAATTCGATGGAGTACTCTTCATCTGGTTGATTGATTAAAATAAAACATTTGTAGCCGCTTACCTGAATCTACTTGAAGTCGCCTAGACGGTTCGCGTGGAAAGAAATATATACAAATTATAGAGGACGCCGGCAACTCCCATGCGCCTAATTTAGTTTATCGTGCGGAAACTGCACATTTTTTCCGGGATACAAAGTATCATATATCCTTTTCCAGGACTTAAAAGATCTCCATACCACATTTAATCAAAATCGTGAAGAGGTAACAGACAGACAGGCAGATTAAGTTTGTATAGGAACCGAACAAATCTTAAACTAAGTAGAAAATCACATATTCGTATCCAAATATTTAACCAACTTCCGAAAAGCAGGCTTTTCTTTAGCTCTTCGTACTGCGTCTCGCTTTTTGTAACAAGATGATTTTAAGTTTAATGCCGTTGACTATATCAATTACTAGCTGTTTGATGCTTGCAAAAGTGGGCTAGTAGTTTTGGAGTCTATTCGACGCAAACAAATAAACCTTTCGTTTTTATTAGAAGAATACAAGCTTAAAGTAATTAAGTTAATATATTTGTTTACATTTAAAACCTAAATATGACTTGGAAATAGAACATAATATTATGTAGGTTTAACAGATGTATTTTGTTAGTCATTATTCAATAGAGTCTAGGTTCCGAAATAAAACTCAGTACATAAGACGCCATAATGATATCCTAAGTCATATATTATTATGTCAATGCACTGGCGTATTATTTCGCAAATATTCGTTTTGGATCACGAATCAACAGTAGTACGAGGTTTCTATTTTGTAATTAATTAACAATATGGCGTCGATTCTAGACGTCCGCGTCATGAGCACTGGTCAGTATACTGGGCTATATCTTGGAACCTACTCCAAGTAAGTCCAAGACGAGACATTTGAAAGTTTACAATTTATGAATGTATAATAATAATTGTCAAATCGTCCGCGTCCCCACCAATTCGCATGCTAATGTTATATTCTGTTTGTTTCAGCTCGGGCGCCGCACATTACCATGGTAAGTGTATGGCGATGTGACGGACGTCAGCAGTAAATCCATACTTCCATACTTATATTACAAATGCGAAAGTCTGTCTGTCTGTCTGTTACCTCTTCACGCCCTAACCACTGGATTGATTTTGCTGAAATTTGGCATGGAGATACTTCACTACATAGGATACTTTTTATCCCAGTAAAATGTAGGGTTCCTGAGCGATAAATGAATTTTGGTGCAACGGAGTTGCGGGCGTCATCTAGTAGTAAATATACATCATATCAAATCATATTGGACTGAGATATACAGGAAAAATTGCTTGTTTTACGTTCTATGAGGAAGACTGAAATTTTCTAACGCCTGTCTTCAAAGACGCAGTGAGTTCGGATCCAGGATACACTTTGACATGAATAGAAACCCGTCAACTCAGTGGTATATGTTCACAGTTCTTTAAACAATACCAATTTTTTTTTTATTAAATAAGGGGCAAAAGAGCAAACGGCCACTCATCAAGGTGATGTGGATGGTATGTTTTTCGCGTGGGACGATGGCGAAAAGTTGCAGGTGGTATGATTCCGAACAATAATTCCTCAGAGCACTCGCCGTGATACAACCGATAGAGGATGCAGAGTGAAGCTACATCTCGGCGTAATTCCAAGGGGTCTAAGCTGTTTGAAACACTGTGGCAGTCAACAATTCGAGCGGCCCTTCGTTGGATACGATCCAGAGGGAGCAGTTGGTATTTTGGCGCCCCTGCCCAGAGATGAGAACAATATTCCATATGAGGCCGAACCTGCGCCTTGTAGAGTTGTAGGCGTTGGTCCGGACTGAAGTACTGTCTCGCTCTGTTAAGAACACCAAGCTTCTTCGAGGCTAATTTGGCCTTACCCTCTAGATGATATCGGAACTGGACTTCGCTCGATATGTTGACGCCAAGTATCTCAATGCTAGGGGAGATAGTTAAAGATGTGCCCTCGAAACGAGAATATACGACCAAATTTTCAAACACCTATCTTTCGAGTCGTGGGAGTTGATGCAAGGTGACATTCAGATCTAAGCTACACTTTTGCATTTAAACTCATCATCTCAGATAGTGAATATGCTCGCAGCTCTTTAAGTAATGCCGACATTTTCAAACGCCTATCTTTACACACTTTAGTCCGGAGTTCTGTTCAGTGACTTTGGATCCAGGATATACTCTAATAAAAAAAATTAACGCAATATTGCTGTCTTATCGATTGAAAAATTCGTCGAAATTCGAATAAACTGATGATGAAGCGTATGATTTTTTTTTCAGAAATTCAAGTTCTGCGCTGACGGCGACTGCCCGCTGTGGGCGCTGGCGGCGCTGCACGCGCTGGGCGCGCTGCCGGCGCCGCTGTTCCGCGCCCTGCTGCAGCATGTGGTGCAGCAGCAGCCGGTATGTGTCTGACTGCCCGCTGTGGGCGCTGGCGGCGCTGCACGCGCTGGGCGCGCTGCCGGCGCCGCTGTTCCGCGCCCTGCTGCAGCATGTGGTGCAGCAGCAGCCGGTATGTGTCTGACTGCCCGCTGTGGGCGCTGGCGGCGCTGCACGCGCTGGGCGCGCTGCCGGCGCCGCTGTTCCGCGCCCTGCTGCAGCATGTGGTGCAGCAGCAGCCGGTATGTGTCTGACTGCCCGCTGTGGGCGCTGGCGGCGCTGCACGCGCTGGGCGCGCTGCCGGCGCCGCTGTTCCGCGCCCTGCTGCAGCATGTGGTGCAGCAGCAGCCGGTATGTGTCTGACAGCCCGCTGTGGGCGCTGTCGGCGCTGCTTGCGCTGGGCGCGCTGCCGGCGCCGCTGTTCCGCGCCCTGCTGCAGCATGTGGTGCAGCAGCAGCCGGTATGTGTCTGACTGCCCGCTGTGGGCGCTGGCGGCGCTGCACGCGCTGGGTGAGTTGCCGGCGCCGCTGTTCCGCGCCCTGCTGCAGCATGTGGTGCAGCAGCAGCCGGTATGTGTCTGACTGCCCGCTGTGGGCGCTGGCGGCGCTGCATGCGCTGGGCGCGCTGCCGGCGCCGCTGTTCCGCGCCCTGCTGCAGCATGTGGTGCAGCAGCAGCCGGTATGTGTCTGACTGCCCGCTGTGGGCGCTGGCGGCGCTGCACGCGCTGGGCGCGCTGCCGGCGCCGCTGTTCCGCGCCCTGCTGCAGCGTGTGGTGCAGCAGCAGCCGGTATGTGTCTGACTGCCCGCTGTGGGCGCTGGCGGCGCTGCACGCGCTGGGCGCGCTGCCGGCGCCGCTGTTCCGCGCCCTGCTGCAGCATGTGGTGCAGCAGCAGCCGGTATGTGTCTGACTGCCCGCTGTGGGCGCTGGCGGCGCTGCACGCGCTGGGCGCGCTGCCGGCGCCGCTGTTCCGCGCCCTGCTGCAGCATGTGGTGCAGCAGCAGCCGGTATGTGTCTGACTGCCCGCTGTGGGCGCTGGCGGCGCTGCATGCGCTGGGAGCGCTGCCGGCGCCGCTGTTCCGCGCCCTGCTGCAGCATGTGGTGCAGCAGCAGCCGGTATGTGTCTGACTGCCCGCTGTGGGCGCTGGCGGCGCTGCACGCGCTGGGTGATTTGCCGGCGCCGCTGTTCCGCGCCCTGCTGCAGCATGTGATGCAGCAGAAACCTATACAGCTTATCATAGACTGACCGCAAGTTGCAGTCGGTCCCTACTACTCTAGAGCGGTCGCGTTTCAACGCGACCGCTCTAGAGCAGGACATACACGCTCTAGACATGTTTCAACATGTACCGACCGCACAAGAACTGCTCCAGCGACTCGTGTATTACGGATATGAATTTAGTATGAAAACTGCAGATCGCCGTACGGCGACCATATTTTGCAGTCAGTTTCGACTGCAAGATGCAGTCCGTATATGGCTGGCCTTAGTCCGTTTCTTTATGAAGACTCAGTGCCTATTATATTCCCTTAAAGCGGGCTCTACGTGCAATTGCATTTAGTGTGTTTGAAAACACCAACGGGATGGCCACAAGCAACGAAATTTCTTCGACAGGGCAAGGACCCGAATGACACAAGAGGTCTGCCTGGCCTGGAGGCTGGTTGCTGGGGAAGGAGTCTGGAATTCCCTTTTAAAAGTTTTCGAAACCATGAAACCATCAGACTTCGCTTTGTGTGAATTAGGTCTGCTCCCAAGCGGCTGAAAAAAAGTTCTAATTTAAGTGTAGAGAGCGGCCACGTTGGCCAGTGAATTGCTTGTATTTGTCCATCATGGGGCGGGAATCATGATGACCAGTATACGTCCCTGACAAGAAGAGGGCAATCGGAGAGATATCTTTGCCCATGATCGACATTCGTTGTGAGTTGTGACTGATGCTTAGAATCATGGGCCAACGAGAAGAGCGTGTATTCATAATTCAAGCCTATATATTTACATAATATATGCCTGAATACATACTGCTTTTGTATGTATCACATAATAGCCAATAGCTAATTAGTTACAATTATTATTACACATGTCATTGAATACCTATCACCGGACAGATTATAAACCAACATTAGCACAGGATCTTGCACGCGCTAATTCTCGCGTGATTACCCCAGGGAGGATAAACAATATATGTTTTGCTTATTAACTAGCTAACTATAGTTCTATACCTACGCGTCTTATGTAAGCAATGCGTAGAATATCGGTTTAAAGTTCATTCAATTATTATTAATATGGTTGTTACTTGTTAGTTGTTAGTCACTTATGCAGATTTTGACATTCAATACGAACTTTTCTACACTACTAACAACATCGTCTCAGTTACTTTCAAAGGAATTTGAACGAAAAGTTCCTTTATACTTCGCCGAATACATATTTTTCAGTTGTTCGACTATTACACAATAACTTATGAAGTATTCTTAGCCGTGATAGTTTTCCTTTTAAATTCAGCATATTTCCTACTCCCGTGAATTTTTTCACATTTCCAGAAGCAACCGTTTAGCTGGTAGAAGGGGGGGATACTGGACTATAACGATTTTTCCACTTTAAAACTTAATATTTCGCAAACGGATCCCTAAATCGGAAAATGATCTTTGAATACTTATAATATTTAAAAAAAACCTATCAAACGACATCCCTCACGATGGGGTGGACGCTTGATGTGTAGAGAAGGTACCATAAAAATATTTTTTTAAGATTTCATGTACAATTTTGTCGGCATATAATATGTGCATTCATGCCAAATTACAGCTTTGTAGGTCCTATAGTCTCTGAGCAAAACCGCGGACAGACAGACAGACGGACAGACCGAAACTATAAGGATTCCTTGTTGACTACGGAACCCTAAAAAGGTAGAAACGATTTTCCATAATATTTACTTACTACTAGATATCGTTTATCGCGCGGGAATCGTACATTTTTTCGGGATAAAAAGTATCCTATGTCCTTTCCCCGGACTCAAAGTATCTCCATGCCAAATTTCTGCGAAATCGGTTCAGCGGTTTGAGCGTGAAGAGGTAACAGACAGACAGACGGACAGACAGACAGACAGACACACTTTCGCATTTATAATATTAGTATGGATATGGAAGTATGGATTACTTATAGGTATTATGTTACTGTAAGTGAGAGAGTGGTAGATACTAGCAGTTTTCACTTTTCTATGTTACAGGCTACGAATAATAAAATATACGAATAATAGAATAAGGAAACGTAACTTCCATACTAAAACAGTTTTAAATTTGGTTCCATTCGAACTGTCATGTAACGTCAGCCTTTATACCGCTCAAGGTCACCTAAATATTGCAAATGTATGAAAAGTGAACCTAAGGTACACTTTTTTGACAAGTATTTTGGAGCATGTTTTTTGTTACTATTCCTTAGTTTTTATTATTCGTAGGTTACAGGTTACACGGTCAAATTTTCATCAATTTGATCCATCAATCTGATTGACGGAATATTTATGGGTTTAAAAAGTTCATATTCAAAATACGATCAATCCATCAATCCTTGGCGTACACGATCAAATTTTCGTCAATCCGTACCAGATTGATGGATCAGATTGATGAAAATTTGACCGTGTAGCCGGCGACTATACAATGATCAAATTTCCAAACTTATATCTTTAGGCTCAGGAGTTCTGTTCAAGGCCTATGGATTAAGGGTGAATCTTCGTAAAGAATTTCTGAAATTGGTAAAATAATATGCTTGAGTTATTTGCAATAACGTTATACCTAATATCACTATGTGTTCCAATAAATTTCATATCCCTCGATTGATATCTCATGGATCCCTTATCAGATCACCTCTTGCGGAAACATTTCAGCAAATTCGGATTACATCTATACTTATAAAATTACATGTCCCGACTGACTGACTGACTGATTCATCATCGCTGAGCAAAAACTGTTAAAGTTACAGCCACGAAATTTGGTGAGTAGGGTTGTTTTATTAAGTAGACACCCACTAAGGAAGGAATTTTGAAAATTTTACCCTGAACAGGGTGAAGTAGGGGTTGAAAGTTTGAATGAAAGTTCGTCATTTCTTAAGAACATGAAACCCATCTCCGTTTTTATACAATGCTAAAGCGGACGAAGTCGCGGGCAACAGCTAGTGCTTTATGACATCAGTAGAATTTTCAAGATCAAACTACAAACCGCGGAATCAAAGACGTCCGTTTCGATGTCAAAAGACCATGAGAAGTACCAATAACAGGAGCATTATGTGAATGCGTGGCATGATTATGGAAATGCCTGAAGGGGCAATAGTACATTACGCACCTGGGGCAGGAAAATAAGAAATGTCTCAGATCACATGTTATTACAATAACATGTGATCTGAGGCTTTCTTATTTACTGCCCATGGTGCGTAGGTATACGATTTTTCTCATCGACGGAGGCGGAAAAGGGCAACATCGGTAAGCGCAGCGGGAAGAAAGTTGACGTTTTCCGCCCGGAGGTGAGAAAAATCCTTTTTTGCACACAGGCGCCAGTAGCCCTTACGCGGACCCTGCACAGATATACAGACAGATGTAACTTCTAACTTATAATATTCTCTTTTCGTCGGGGATTAAAAGTATTCCCTATTTTTATACGGAGGTAGTTTTTTCATTTACAAACAAAAAGCTGTGACCTTTATTAAGTTTACTGATACATTATTATATTACGGCATCAAAGAAATACAGTCTGAGAATACTACTGATATTGTTACATTATGTTAATGCTGAAGAACCACGCTACAGTTTATTTTAATACAGTATAGTGCGTAGATGTCAACAAACTATTGTATTGAAGTACACAATGAATTAAATATATTTTCATATATTAGATACAGTGCGCGCGTGCTGTTGGTTGGCGTAAGTGTAAGTACTCACATACGCTTTTGCTCGATCGAGCAATCACGTAGAGTAAAACCACGGCTCGGGCTTTCGTCCACACATTCAGCATTGCTCGATAGTTTTACTTACTCCAGTTCGAAGGAAATTAGGAAGAGTTGTGCCAAAAAATTCGTCAAGCCAACTCGATTCGAGCCTTCAAACTGGCTCGAGGCGAGCCTTCGAGCTGTGACTTTTGCGGTCCACACGGTGGTTTTTGCTCGATTTCGAGTAAAACTATCGAGCAAAACCGTATGTGAGTACTTAGCAAAGACTAAAATCAGCCTAAAATTTTACAGTTATTCTACACTTAACATTTTTAGGATTCCGTACCCAAAGGGTAAAAGCGGGACCCTAATACTGAGACTTCGATGTCTGTCCGTCTCTGTCTCCAGGCTGTATCTCAATTAAGAAAATAAAATTAATATTTAATATAATAATTAATATTTAATACTTATATTTAATCTTAGATATATTTCCCATACAAAAAACACAATTCTTGACTACTTTCGCTTCGTCAGACTCGCACTTGGCCGATTTTTTTTCAGCTCTTTATAGTCTTTAGTAGCTTTGTAGTCTCAGGCTTGCAGCCCAGCTTTCGCTCCTTGTTACGTATTATTTTGGTGTTACAACTTACAACTTACCACAGAAATAAGATCTAGATTAGATAGAAATCTGTGCAACTTACAGAACCTAACATTATAAAATAGTGCCTAATTTATCCATTTGTTATGTTTCAGGATGACGGCATAATGGAAATACTGAAAAACACCAGTTTATGTAAGTATAGGTACGTAATACGGAGTTGCGGGCGTCATCTAGACATTTATAAATAACTAGTTGACGCCCACAAGTCCGTTTATCGCGCGGGAACCGTACATTTTCCGGGATGAAAGGTCCTTTGTCCTTTCCCGGGGCTTAAAGTATCTCCATGCCAAACAGCAAAATCGATTCAGCGGTTTGGGCGAGAAGGGGTAACAGACAAACAGATAGATAGACACACTTTCGCAACTATTTATAAAATTAGTAAGTAAATAAGTATTTACTTGGAAAGATGATCCACGCGTATAGATAGTTACATGGAGTATGGGCATCCATGTATATTGTATATTATAGATACATGGACGCATTCGGCATTGATCATCTTTCTTGTCATTTAATTTATTTGACTTGAACTCTACTCTCTATTTAAATCATATAACCTAAATTACTTGTTTTATGAGCCAACAAGAATCTGTGACACAACGGCAACTTGTATTGATAATATTTTTACAAATTTTTCTCCATGTAAAAAAGAAATAATAAATAAGCTTAGCTCTGATCACTGTGGGCAACTAGCCTCATTTAATATACATTGCGATAGTTACCTAGAGGAAAAGCGTGTGTTTGTTCCTGTGAATACAAAACGTATTGAGAAGTTTAGAAATAACTTAAGTTCAAGTATTCAACTATTATTGGATGAGACAAATAGCTCAGATGAAGCATTTAACAAATTGTTTAAGATGATAAGAACCCAATTTAATACTGTATTTACTCCTAGAACAGTTAAAAAAAGCCATAAAAATAATAATAATTTTACAGTGTGGGCAACTACAGGAATTAAAATAAGCAGACAAAGATTATATGAATTGTATGATGAAAAATGCATGAATACTAGTGATAAATTCAAAACATATGTAAAAAACTATTCAAAGATTTTTAAAAAAGTTTGTAAAGCCGCTAAGGCTATTCACATTAGGAATAAAATTAAAAATTCGAAGAATAAAATCAAAACTACTTGGAAAGTAATAGCTGGTGAGACTGGAAACGTCACCTGTCGTAGCTCTGATTTTGAAATTTATTTTGAAAATAAAAAGATTACAAATGATCATGAGGTTACGACGGTTTTCGAAAAATTTTTTGCTGACATTCCGGTCTCAACTACGAAAAATTTAAACTCCTCACCTGCAGCTGCTGAAAAACTACTCAGAGACAATGTAAAGGAATGTAATGTCAATTTTAGGTTTAGAGAGATTGTCCCCAAAGATATCATTGATACTTTTAAATTAATAAATATTAAAGATACTACTGATCTCTGGGGCATGTCTACTAAAATTATCAAATCAATAATTAACATCATAGCTCCTCATATATCAATGATTTTTAATGACTGCATAAAGAGTGGTGTTTTTCCTGACTTGATGAAGCACAGTAAGGTTGTACCTTTATTTAAAGCGGGACTTAAATCTGATCCAACTAATTATAGGCCTATATCGATTCTACCGACTCTAAGTAAAATATTTGAAAAAAATAATTTTAAATCAGTTACTATTACATTTTAACTTAAATAATTTATTGCACAAAAATCAATATGGTTTCACTAAGGGTCGATCCACAACGGATGCTGGTGTAGGTCTTCTTTATAGTATATTTGAAGCATGGGAGGACTCGCAGGATGCTCTAGGGGTTTTTTGCGACCTCTCCAAGGCTTTTGACTGTGTTGAGCATGCTACATTAATCAGGAAATTGCACCACTATGGCATTAGGGACTCAGCACTCAACCTTTAGACATCTTACCTCAAAAATAGAACTCAAAGGGTTGACATTAATAGTAAAAGGTCCAATGGGACCAAAATAGAATTAGGCGTCCCACAGGGATCCATTTTAGGTCCATTCCTTTTTCTCATCTACATAAACGACTTACCTTATCTTGTTAAGGATAATGATAATGAGATAGTACTTTTTGCTGATGACACTTCATTTATTTTTAAAGTGAAGCGACAACAGTCAAATTATGACGAGGTAAATAGTGCTCTCTCAAAAATAGTACATTGGTTTAACGTTAATAACTTACTTCTAAATTCTAAGAAAACTAAATGTTTAAAATTTACTTCGCCCAATGTTAGGCAAGTTAAAACCAATATACTATTAAATGATGAGAAGATGGATTTGGTGGACACCACTGTATTCTTAGGCATTACACTAGATAGTAAACTACAGTGGGGTCCTCATATTGCTAATCTTGCAGATAGGCTCAGTTCTGCAGCATACGCAGTCAGAAAAATACGGGAAATTGCTGACGAAGACACAGCAAGACTAGTTTATTTCAGTTATTTTCATAGTAGAATGTCGTATGGCATCCTCTTATGGGGAAACGCTGCCGACATTAATACGACTTTTGTGCTGCAGAAGCGATCTACACGTTCAATTTATAAAATGTCAGCTTTTGAATCTCTGAGAGAAAAGTTTAAAGAAATTGGTATTCTAACTGTTGCTTCTCAATACATTTTGGATAATGTTTTATATGTTAAAAAGAATCTTAGTAAATTTACAACCAAAAGTGACAGTCACGGAAGAAACACTAGAAATAAGTATAAACTAGAAATAACAGTGATCAGACTTAGTAAAGTTAGTAGTAGTTTAAAGGTCAATGTGTACGCCTTTACAATAAAATCCCAGAAAACGTTCAAAATCTTTCCATTAATAAATTTAAAAAAGTAGTCAAAGAACGTTTGTGTGCCAAAGCCCATTATAAGGTCAATGATTTCATAAACGATGGCACATCTTGGGAGTAGGATGGCTGCTTGCAAGGCTACTTCTACATTATTTTATGACTTACAATTATGTATGTATGTTGACATTGTATAGTTTTAAGTTACAGCATTGTAAACTTTATTTTAAAAGATTAATTTTTTTCTCACTTTTTTTGGTAAATAAAGTGGGCCCCCTGCGAGTTTCTTACGCCGGTTCTTCTCGCCGGGTTAGTTCCCGAACCGGTGGTAGGCATCATGTAGACTTTCAGGAAATATTTGCAAAAATTTATTCTGAATAAAAAAAATTAAGTTTGAGTTTGTCAGATACTAAACTAATCACATTTATTGAACCAACTAACCAGAAGATCATCATTAAGGTGAGACCGCACTAGGCGTAGCTGCACTGCAGGGGAGCGACGCGACACTTCACTTCGTTTATTGCCGCGTAGTGCGGCTTAGCTCATACGACTTCAACCAATATTTGGCCTTGACATATTCGTTGCAGTGCAGTTACGGTAGTGCGGTTTTACAAAGGTAAAATAGGTAAATTTCAAAGAGTGTATCTTCGCACATGCGAATTTTGCGCCCTTTAAAATAAAAAGCATAACAATAATCACTCAGCATTTATTATTACTTATTACTCAACATAATAATATTCAATAATGTTTAACGCAGCGTCACGCGACGAATGTGCGCGCGCGGCGGCGGTGCTGCGGTGGACGCTGCGACAGACGCACCGCAACAACTGCAGCGGCGTGCAGTTAGCCCGTGATCTGCTGGTAAATAAATAAATGTTAAATTCAATCATATTAAGACATTACGTCGCAAATAAAAATAAAGGTGACCGTTCTAGTGCGGCGCGACCTAACTCGACTCTTCCCTTGCAGAATTGATGTTTTACAAACGTACGATCCTGTTTGACACGGATTCGGATGCTTTACCGTGCGGTGATTGGCCAATTGGATGCGAGCGCTTATTGGATGTCGCGCGATGAAGTTTCCGAATCCGAGTACAATATTGAGAAGGTCCCTGGACCCTGATTTTTTACAAACGTCAGTTCTATGGAAGTAAAGTGTCGTGTCGTGTCATGTGACGTGTCGCACTAGTGCGGTTTCGCTTTAACTCCTCTTACGGTGCGTCCACATTTGTATCATTTGCGCGATCAGATCTCCGTCGCGTATCATCAAAGCGTATCAAAATGATACGCGTATCATGATACGCCTCGATCGCTATAAACCGCGTATCTGATACGTGTCGTATCAAATACGCGCATGATCGGCAGAATGATGTAATAGGCATCCACGCTATGATATAGATCAGTTAACCACGTTCACAGTGCTGTCACTTATACAATTTCACTATACAGTATGTTTTAAAATATAATATGTTTGCATCATGATAAAAATTATCGTATAATCTCCGTACGATAATAATATGCTATCGTACATCGTACGTACGCACAAAATTATCGTATGTGCACGATAATTATCGTACGGTTCCTAACGCTGGCCGCTCGCCGATCACACGTTACCGACTTGTAACATCACGCTGTATTTATAAACAATAACTGTCCCCTTCACGCTCATAAGTTAGACCGCGCGCGAGAGAGACGAGTAGACTTTTTATGATGCGTATGCAGTACGGCGTCACGCCACGCGCTTATTCACAGACACTACACAAGCGTAATGTTTAAATGTGTTGATCGTGCCAGCTCTTGTTAACTGACCTGTACGCATACTAATTAATACGGCGCGGCGCGATGATCGCGACGGAGATCTGATCACGCAAATGATACAAATGTGGACGAAACCTTGTCTAGTCCACCGACCGCGACGTTGCGAACTGCGAAACAGCGGCAAACCGATTTACTGTCTCATCCGCCACACGACAATGCGTCTCGCGACTCGCTCTATTGCTGTTTCGCATTGGTTTCGCAAATATTTCGCAGTTCGCAGCGTCAGTGGACTAGAGGCGTAAATGTTTTCTTTTATCGACACAAAGGTACTGGGCGTGCCGCGCGCACACGCTGCCGCGCTCGCCGAAACCGCTGACAGCACGCGGGAGACCTACGAGGGACAAGTCAAGAGCTCTGGGTTCATGAGTAAGCTTAGAGAAGAATTTTGTTATTCCATTATTTCCAGAATATATAAACCTATAGGCATCCAAAAATAAAATGGGGTTATAAAATATGTTAAGCTCATGTAAAATGTCAATGGGCTATTGGCTATCTACTGGTCTTTACACAATCCAATCAAATAAAGTACTTAGGTCCGTTATCTGACTTATGATATTAATTATTATTATGAATCAATTTAACTCAGCTCCGGATTCTGGATCTGGATGTATAGGCAGTGTAACAGGGCATGGCCCATGGGCGGCAGCGACCTTTGGATGTCTTAGGGCCCCCCTACGATCGCGGCAGAGTTTGTACATAGGAGTGGCAAAATTAATGTGGCCTATACTCATGAAAAATATAAATCTGGCCCTGACTTAACTGATGTACATTATAAAATATAAATAATAGATATTTTTATTTTTCAGTTAACAAATTAACCGATGCAACCGTGTCTGAAGGCCCGGAAGAGACCGTAGAGACTGTCAAACTTACCTTACATTCCGATGAAGTGTTTAGCGGGGAGCAGAAGATGACTGAACTGCTTATAGACAAAACTCAAGTTAACACTCTACTGCAGGAACTGAAGAGAGCTAAGAAGATAATGGACGAACTTGATGTGCAATAAAGTGTAACTAAAATATTGTGTTGTTTGATTATTACCGTACAGTTTAGGGCCTAAACTTTATTAATATAATAAGATATGTTAAATGTAAAACGAATGAAAATGAACTTCAGGCATCACGATTCACGTTTCATCTGAAAATACTTTGAAAATACCTACACAAAAAGTAAAGTACCTACGCGTCATAGGCTTTTTGCTTTTGAAAAAAAAAATGAGCTGTCAAGTGTCAATGTCAGAAATGAAAGAATAATATGTCAAAAATTGAAAAGGGCTGTTTGTTTTGTTGTGGTGTGGTTGTGGGTTTGTTTTTTTGTTTTAAAGTTAATTATTATTTGAATACATTTTACTGAATTAAGTTGTGGTATTAAATAATGTGCAATAATAAGTTGTAAAAATTGCTGGTAAAGCAGCGGCTTGCTCGACTTACAATTGACAAGTTCGATAAAAGTTTTTTATGAAGTTGAAACTATAATTAATGAGGGTAAATTTTATTGTAACTGACTTAAAACTTATTCAATAAGTTTTGATCTCAAAATGTTGTGGTTGAGAAAAATTTAGGAATACATTTTCATTAATAAAGTAATAGTTGTGTTGTGACCTAACCTTAAACTTTTCGATCTAAATTAAAGTTACATTTTTAACTTCTTATTTATAGGAATATGCATATTCTATGTACGATATGCAGCGATTTAATTAACCAGGCAGACAATATTCAAGTAACGAAGTGCGGTCATATATTTCACTATCAGTGTCTGATACAATGGATTGTAAGGTAAGTTCTAATTTTTAATTTGCCGCCAAAATTAAATTTCTAGTCATGAGATTGAAGGCTTTTTAGACCTTTACTCATTAAAATATCTTCTCTGAATTAAAACACAATTAATTTGTGATTTGTTCTAAAAATAACATTTCAAAAGCTTACAGATATGAATATAATGTTTGTATACTAATGCATCTTTTTACTATTAAGGTGGAAAATATGTTCAGTGTAAACAATTACTTGATAATAATCATGGGCGTAGCCAGGATTCTACATAGGGGTGGGCATAGGCATGGTCTTTGGGGGGCAGGGGGAGGGGGCAGATTAAGAAAATCCTAAACTTCGAATCTCACAATAGTAGATATTGAAGGTGAGGCAAAAATTAAAAACATAATATGAGCGAGCGAACTGGGATTTAACCTCCCCTCTCACTCCGCAACTCATTCCGCTCCACATTTAGGCATGAAACTCCTGAGCATTATCAACCGATTGCTCTTGTACCTCGCTACGCCTATTATATTAATTATATTAAAATTACAGATCAAAATCATGTCCCCAATGTCGCAACAAAGTGACAGAGAAATGTATGTACCGAATGTACCCAACAATTTCCAACGAGAACACGGGAGATGACGTGACGACACTACAGTCTCGTCTGGACGATGCACAGCTACAGTTGAGACAGCAAAAAGCATCTACTAAGGAGCTGGAGGACAAAATTAACAGCTTAGATTTGGAATTAAAGAAAAACATGTAAGTATATTTTGTATTTTTAAATGAATTTATTTTTAAATAGTAATTATGACTTTAATCCATGCTTCTGTACTAATATTATAAATTAGAGATGAAAAGAATATCCGGCAACTATCTGGTATCCGGCATATCCGGCAGTCTTAATACTATCCGGCCGAATACCGGATAGCTGCTATTCGGCCGGATAGGCATCCGGCTGAATAAAAAAAAGATCTGTATAAAAAAATAATATTTTTAAGCAATTATTTACTTTATTTATTCTCAAGAAATGTAAGTAGTTTTAGTTTAAAGTAGAAAATGAATTAATTAGTACTCATACTGCACTAAGGGCAAATTATGGTGAATAAAAACCGACTTCTCTGCAATGAGAGGTAGCGGTTTCGCTTCTCTTCATAAATAAGGCCAGCTTCAGAAAAACTCTTTTGCTGTACACACTGCTACAAGGTGCTGAAAATATGTGTGCTTTGCACTAAACAGCTAAGTACCGCCGGATATCGGCGGCCGGATATCTGGCTATCCGGCCAGGTGGCTGGCCGAATATCCGGTATCTGGTATCCGGCCAAACTACTATCCGTTTCATCTCTATTATAAATGCAAAAGTGTGTCTGTCTGTCTTTCTATCTGTCTTTTACCTCTTCAAGCTTAAACTGCTGAACCGATTTGGCTAAAATTTGGCATGGTGTGCCTATGTACTTTGTACCTACTTTGAGTCCTGGGAAAGAAAATAGGATTCTTACTTTTTATGCCGAAAAAGTGTACCGTTCGATAAATGAATTTTGGCAAAATATCAATTCAATATGATTGTTTATAAAAATTAAATTATTTTTAGAGGAGTTTTGAAAGCTACAGAAAAGAAATTAGATAGTAAAGAAGCAGCAGTTACTTCTTTGAAAGAACAACTGGATTATGTTAAAATACAGAACAGAGAAACGCAGAAGTTAAAAGAGGAAAATGAGAGTCTGAAGAAGAACTTACAGCTTTTGAATGGGTATGTAAATAAAAGTTCAATTTTGTATTAAGCAATCTAAATCCATTAATATGTAGATTGATCAAACGCTAAGCATAAGCAAAATATTAACTATTTTTGTTAATTTAAGTATTACTAAAATAAACGCAACTAATTTTTTCACTTTTCCACAACATTTTTTTTCTCCAACAAGAGTAAATATAAGTTTTTGCAGTCATTATAAATTTTCAGATTACAGAAGGTCCTAAATGCAACCAGCTCTGAAGTGGAGCAGATGTTGGCGAGCTACTCCGACCTGAGGACCATTGCTACTTTCGCCACAGCACTAAAAAGGTAATATTTATGCAATCTATACTAGTTCGAATTATGTTTTGCTAACAAACTTTACAACCAAAACTAAGTTGCCCTGACTCAGACTTGTGAATTGCAGTATACCTCTAGAAGAAATCCTGTTTATAATTATAAGTAGACATCGGATTATATGCACGATCAAAGTGCCGAAATATGCATGCAAGTATGCACGATAAATGGCCGAAATATGCACAATCAAAAGTCACTTATTATTAAAATTTATTATTTTTTTGAAGAGCTTTCTGGTGGTGCCGTAATAGTCCATTTAAATGTTACGATTTTAGGACTGAATATTGCATTTATTAGAGGACGCAATTTTATTTTTGGAATATATTGGGGGGGTCAATAAATGGGATCACCACTCTTGTCCCCCGGCCGCCATGTTGAAAAAAGGGGTGACAATACTATTTTCGTGATATCTCGGAAACTATAAGTCTTACAAAAAAAATTTAAGAACATAATTTGTTGCAAATTATTTTGGCTACAAATATGTTCATATAATTTTTTACCCTAAATTTAAAATTTAAAAAGTGATAAGCAAACAAGTGATGATTTCTTTTAAAAGGCTTATTATCGCTCTTTAACTTTGTTTAATACATTTTACAATAAAATTACCTTAGACCAAGCTTGTAGAGGATTTTTTGAGAAAAGATTCTCCAATCCCCCCCGATCTCATGAAATTAATTTTCTGCAGATGCAAAGGAAACTGTGAAAGCATGGGTGGCCGCAGAAAAGCAGGCATAAAATGTTCTCCAGTATGCCTACTATTCTGTAAAGCATTTCAGGTCTACTTTTCTGCAGCCACAGTCTACAGTATGCCTACTACACTACATAAATATATGCAAACTATATTATAGTATGCCTACTATACTAGTCTGCACATGCCTACTATACTATAAAGCATTTCAGGCCTGCTATTCTGCAGCCACATGTGGCTCCACAGTTTCCTTTGTATCTACAGAAAATTAATTTCATGGGATCGGGGTATCTTTTTCTCAAAAGATCATATACAAGGTTGGTCTAAAATATATTTTTTGTTGTAAAATGTATTAAACAAAGTTAAAGAGTGATAATAAGCCTTTAAAAAAATTCTCACTTTTTTGCTTATAACTTTTTAATTTTTAAATTTAGGGTAAAAATTACAGGGACACATTTGTTGGCAAAATAATTTGCAACAAATTATTTTCTCATAAATTTTTTGTAAGACATATAGTTTCCAAGATATTACGAAAATAGTGTTGTCACCCCTTTTTTCAGGATGGCGGCCGGGGGACAAGAGCGGCGACCCCACAAACTTGAGGTTAAGCTTCTATTGACCCCCCCCAACATATTCCAAAAATAAAATTGCGTCCTCTAATGAATGCAAAGCAAATGTAACATTTCAATGAACTATAAATAAAAGCGTCAATTTTAAAATTTTAGCAAATCCAGGATTTTTAATTTTTTATACAGCACCAATAATAATTTTCTACCAACATTTTCCGATAGAAATCTTAATGCCCATGGAATTTTAAGAAATTGGTAAAAATTTATTCAAATTTTTTACTATAATACTGCCAACTACACAGAAAATTTTTGTTTTGTAGAAAGATACAGTTTATTGTACTTATCGGGTGTATTGCATTATTTTAATGGGGATGGAGCCACATATTTGAAGTATTTTGATCTATCCTACCTCTGTTTTGTGGTTTCGGTGTGTGTCATGATGGCTACTTTGGAGACTATGAGGGCATAAAACTACCGAAATATGCACTATCAACGAAAAATTGCCAAAATATGCACTATCGCCTAAAAAGTGCCATTATATGCATTTGCATATGCAAGTATGCAAATGCATATAATCCGATGTCTAATTATAAGACATGAGTGGATGAAGTATACTAGTAGATAACCAACATTTTAATGTAAAGAGCAATTACTCATGTTTCTCTTATAATTTGAACAAATCTTTTAACTTACCTAATTCATCATCAACATACATAAAATCCTCATTTTTTGATATCAAGTCATTTTTCTGGTTTTTAATTGATTACAGGGCGCTCTGTGATTCAGAAAGTAAAAAGAACGAGTCGCGAGATCGTATACACGCGCTGAAACAGCAGCTCACTGCGGAGAAGAGTGGTGCTCTGGAGTTGCAGACAAAGTTGGGGTACGTACAATGATAGCTACTGAACAGATTTTGATGAATTTTTGTTTAGAGATACTATAAAGACCTAGTAATATAAGAGAAGTTGATTCCTAGGCAGATGACGGACCTAAGTAATTTGTTTGCGTTAAGTCAAACCCAGCCGATCGATCACAGCTAACATTGAATTGACATAAGCCGACCACATGACGTAGGTCCCTCTACTGTCTAGTAATCAATTTCCTCGATGGTACAAGACATAGGATAGTGTTTATTCAGGAAATTGGTTTCTGCGAGTCAACAAAGTTTGAGGGCAACATCTTGTGTTGTTTTAAATATAAAAGTTGTAAATAGTAAAGAAGTATGTTATAGGATATTGACTAAACATTCTTGTCGTAATAAAATTGTAAACATAAAATAATCTTAGTTTAAAAAACCAAAAAACACGCTTTTAGCGCGCACTAAGCCAATCCGCCATCTTGGATGTCCGCCATGTTGGATTTAAGTCACGACTATTTTTTTTCGTATTCCTGACTAGTCCAATTAGTATAGTAAGTTCACCTCGGAATTCGAGATACCCAGCTGTATGTAAGTCTGTAAACATTTGTATATTGGTACCCTAAATGTTGTCTCAAAACCTACATATGGTAGGGTGTGCGCAACTATTAAATTTCAAGGTCAAAAGGTCACAAAAATCGGTTTTTGCACTTTTTTTGTAAATATTTCATTTCCTATGGGTTTTATGCTATTTGTATTAGAACCATGATGTAGTATACAAAATTCTCTACAGCTTCTGTTCAAAAAAAAAATTTTATACGGTGAACCGTTTCCGATAAACAGGGCGGAGAGCGCGCGGTTAAAGTATCACTTCAGGTTAACTGGTGCCTCCGGTCGAAAACTCGCCGTAATCAATGTGTCGCGACACCAGTGTCCTATCCTTTAATGTCGTGATGTATGGCATATTTCCTCAATAAATTGGCACTCAAATTTTTTCTCTCTCTCACGCTTGTAAAATGGCAGCCCTTTTAGATTTTCTCGGGCTTTCACACCCATCTGACCAATATATCCTATAAATATAAAAAAGGTCTTATTTATTAGCTAAACTTATGGACTACGCTTACACAGGCAATACGTTATGAATTTCGAAAATTAAACATGGAAAAACCAAAATTGAAGGAAAAAATGTTGTGTATTTTTTAATTAATGGCTTTTTGTGAAAAATATAGCGCATTAAACTGTTTTATTTTTTTATTTTAAAAAGATAGAGGAGGTTTTCATCTTAAAAAAATTCCTTTGCTTCTATGCTCTAAGTCAGATAGTTAAGAAGTTATAACGATTTTTAACCGACTTCCAAAAAACGAGGAGGTTATATGTTCGGCTGTGGATATTTTTTTTTTTTTTTTTTTTTTTTTTTTTTTGTATGTTCAACGATTACTCCGCCGTTTGTGAACCGATTTTCGAAATTTTTGTTTTGTTGTATTAGGTTTCACTCCAATTTGGTACCATGTTCACAAAAGTGGTGACCTGATGATGGGATCCATGAGTAATCGAGGGAACTCCTCGAAATTTATATGGAAACATATGGTGATTTTGGTTTTATGTGAAGTGTACTAAGAATATGCTACCAAAAAGTCAAATATTGGGTCAAAGTATACCATGGTTTCGAAGATGCTGAGAGAACTCCTGACTCCTTATAGATACACGTTCGGGAGTTTCGGCGTTGTTTTAAGAACAGAAAGCATATGCTACTATGCAATTCATATTCATCATCATAATCATCATCATCATCATCATCGTCATCATCATCATTAAGGTCACCAATATCTCATGGCACAGAATTAATAATAGTACAAGGCATAGGTATGGATATACTAATAATAATAATTATGTACTGTATAACAACACCTGTTTGTTTAATACATGGCGGTCGGCGCCGCAGAGGCGACGGCGTCGCCGCGCCGCCGCGCCGCGTGGCGCGTGGCGGCAGACAACAGCTCGAATACTTTACTAATTACTTTATAAAATTTAAATAGACAAATAGAATTAAAATAAAGTTATTTTAAAAAGAGCATTTAGACAAAACAAAGTCATTAAGTGTCTTTTTAATCAGTTATACTTATTAATCGATAGATGGCGCACTAAGTATCGATTTGAATTCTTGATTAAGCGTTTATTCCACTTATCCTAGCTAGGAAGTCCTAGCTAGGGTCCTAAAAAATTTAGTCAAGTGGAATAACATTTAGAAGCTAGGATCCTAGCTAGGATCCTAAATCGGAAAAAATTTAGTCAAGTGGAATGACATTTAGAAAGCTAGGATCCTAGCTAGGACTTCCTAGCTAGGATAAGTGGAATAAGCGCTTTCCAAGAACGGAGCTGTCAATAATTATGATAATATTAAATATTATGAGTAGCTACGCTACATCCTATGCAAGTTTATACAATTTTTTATCTGATAGATCCTTCGATCGTGGAAAAACGAGACACAATAGCCTTTCTATTGTTATCTCAATCGCCGGTGACCGCTTGGGGCTTGAAGCATTAAAATTGTTAAATTACTTAGCACAATATGTTCACTTCACTGATAATATATGATTTTGTGAGTGTGAGTTGTGACTCTTGACAAATTGTAATAAGATACGTAAAATATACGCGAAGGTTTACCTACTAGTGTAACTAAAAAGAGTGAAATTATTATTATTTTTAACAAAAAATTAAAACCGACTTCCAAGGTAAAAACAATAATAACATTAATATGAACTAAAAAGTATTAAATAATTTTTACTATCTAATGGTGCCTTTTTCCGAATTCGGCTAAAACTCAACTATTTCTGTATTCAATCTTCATAATTTTGAAGTCGGTGCCAGTTCCAAAAGTTTCAAATATTCTGTCAGAGGACTGAAGATTCAGCTATCTGGTACCGACTTCAAAATAATGAAGATTGAATACAGAAATAGTTGAGTTTTAGCCGAATTCGGAAAAAGGCACCATTAGATAGTAAAAATTATTTAATACTTTTTAGTTCATATTAATGTTATTATTGTTTTTACCTTGGAAGTCGGTTTTAATTTTTTGTTAAAAATAATAATAATATTAATAAGTTTTGGTCAGATTTGAATGAGAGCCAGAGAAAAACATTTTTTCAAAAGGTAGAGAAAAAAAATTTTTGATAGCCAATTTGTCAATAACATATGCCATACACCATAACATTAAAGGATCGGACATGGTTATAGGCCCTATGATATATAGGGCATGATTTGGAACCCCAGGTGTGGGGTTGGGCAATGCGAAACGATTTTCTGCAGCCTATCAGGACTTTATTTTTCCTTAAATTTTGGTTTTTCTATGTTTAATTCTACGAAATTCATAACGTATTGCCTGTGTAAGCATAGTCCATAAGTTTAGCTATTAAATAAGACCGTTTTTATATTCATAGGATATTTACATGAGAAGTATTGGTTAGATTAGTGTGAAAGCCCGGGAAAAACTAAAATGGCTGCCATTTTACAACCGTGAGAGAGAGAAAAAATTTGTGAGCCAATTTATTGAGGAAATATGCCATACATCACGACATTAAAGGATCGGACACTGGTGTCGCGACACATTAAATATGGCGCGTTTTCGACCGGAGGCACCGGTTAACCTGAAGTGATACTTTGACCGCGCGCTCTCCGCCCTCTTTATCGGAAACGGTTCACCGTATAAAAATTTTTTGAACAGAAGTTGTAGAGAATTTTGTATTCTACATCATGGTTATAAATACAAATACCAAAAAACCCATAGGAAATGAAATACTTACAAAAAAAGTGCAAAAACCGATTTTTGTGACCTATTGACCTTGAAATTTAATAGTTGCGCACACCCTACCACATGTAGGTTTTGAGACAACATTTAGGGTGCCAATATACAAATATTTACAGACTTACAGCTGGGTATCTCGAATTCAGAGGTTCCTACCTAATTTAAGCCTAATTTGACTGGACCAGACAGCGAACCCTTTCATTTGATACCCATATCATGGGGGTGCTGCATTTTAAATAGCATCCCCGCCATCTTGGGGAGACCGCCATATCCACTGACCTCCAATATACAAGTGTATTTAATGGAGGTCAGTGGCCATATCGGATTTGTCATGACGTTTCATAGCTAGTCATGTCATCAGAACTCAGAGCGTGTGCAAAATTTCATCGAAGACCGGGAAGTGGGTCTGATTCCAAGATTTTATTACATGCTTTATTACATGCATAGTCACAAGTGAAGCTAATAATAATTATGAGCTAAGTTCCTTTAATTGCATTATTTGTATATTTCAGGCAACTTGAAGAGAAATTTAACACCTTAGAACGTAAATACGAGTGTCTAAAGAACAAGAGAAAAGCTGTCGAGGCACTAGACATGTCGGTAGATGAATGTGAACCGAACAAATTGAGAAAATCGTCTGAACTGGATCTTAGTATAACTTATATTAATGACTACGAGAGCCCTGTAAGACCATTATTACTATTCTAACGTTAAGATCGCAATGAGACTTTGATAATATTGGATCCGACCGTAAAATTTTGCATGAATCGTTTTTTTTTCGATCAAATATATTTTAAAATAATCTTTGGAGCGTATAGAATGGATCAATGTTGGGTTGCCTTGTCAAAAGTAGCCGCAAGTACCTCTAATTAAGTTTAATGTTCATGAGATAAGTGCATTAATTTGCATGTATATATTTTTTCAATAAATTTTACATCATTTGAAAGAAAATAACGTTACAAAATAAGGTATAAATGGTTGCCAGCTCTAAGTCGGCCACAACCTAGGGTTGCCAGCCCGTAAACAGACATAGTTCTTCATCAAAGTTGAAGCATCGATTTTTTTTTTATAATTTTGATACAAAATTAAAGTTTTATGCATTTTGTACATGAATATCCATGGTTGCCAGTTGCACGATAGCCGCAAACTGGGGTTGCCATCACTTTTGTATATGACAAATGTTCAGGCCTACAATTATTATGCCTGGCAGGATTTGAGGACGTCGATAACCCGCAAGATTGCTATTTTTATTTAACAGGCGTTTTTATTTTTATGCTTGGTGTCCTGTCATTCCTCAATGTCATTCTTTCTTAGTTCTTACTTTTCTATTGAATACACGCAAGTTTGTATTACGGGCTTCATTTTGCTCATTTAGAGGTACTTGCGGCTACTTTTAATAAGGCAACCCAACATTAATCCATTCCATACGTTCTAAAGATTATTTTAAAACATATTTGATCGAAAAAAACGATTCATGCAGGATTTTACGGTGGGATCTTAGGATATTAGTTATAAGTGTCAAAATTAATTTGACCGCATTTGTAAGCTGTTCAACATTATATTATTTTCTATTAAAAACGTTTTTCTATTAAAATGATGACTTCAGCAATTTAAACGAGAATATTGTATTCAGGATAACTCCTGCGCAAATTAGAATTATCTACTGTACCTTACTATTTTGTGTGTTAGTTACTTGTTTTATTTTTTGTAACTATAAGCCTACAATGGCTAAAATCATAAACCAGTGATTTAAAAGTAAAATTATATATTACTGAACTAAAGATTTTTTTTTCAGGCTCCTGCAAAAGAAAACTTAAATAAGGCGATCAGATTAAGTGAAGACAATACTAGTTTTGTAAGTACACATTTCTTATCTACAAGATGTAAAAAAACTAAGTGATAGTATTTTAAGTTGTGAATTTATGTACGGTGTACCATAGACAATTTATTGTATGTACGTTCCTACTTATAATAAGGTAGATTCTAGATCTAAAATTGTTCTGTTAAGCTTGGCGAATTAATTTGAAATGTGTATTAATAGAATGTAAATGTATCTGTGTACTGCGCTCGTGGAATCCCACATACTCGGTAGCCGTCCCCAAACTGCCAGGGGATGCGTAAACGCTTTTTCCTACCGAGAAAAACAAAAAATAAAGGGGGAGGGGGAGATAGATGTGTAATTAAAAAAGAAACAATACATTGCGGCAAAATTGTATCTTTTGGAACGAAGTTCCTTATGGCGCGTTCGGCGTTGCGAAAGGAGGCTAGACAGAACGATACTAAACCTCGACACTTTTTTATTAGTCCCTGCATAGTAGGGGCAGAGGGCGTTGATAGTATTCCTGTGTGTCAACTAGATAGCGTTTTTAAAAATAAACAGCGACGCGTTTTTAGTATTCCTGGGCGTCAATAGATGGCGTTTTTATACATATTTTTTTGAGTGTATAATATGTGTACACGTTTTTGAACATAAGAAATAACTACATTCCATTCAGGTGTCCCTTGACACCTCTAAAGTTTTCGTACCATTTTTATTTATTTATAATTTTCAGAATACTCTAGTTACCGGCATAGCGGATTCCGACTCGCCGTACCTGCAGCTGCGGCACAGCGGCCTCGCGCTCGCGGCGCTACAGCGGCGACCGCAGCACGCGCTCGGTGCTATGCTCAAGGTGAGGGTGAGAGAGAGAGTTTAGAGAGATATAAAGCCTCAGGGGCGATTTCACCAAAAATGAAACGCGTTCAGTGCACACTGATCCGGTTTTAGGCGTATAAACGCGTTTATAACACCGAATTGCATTTCACTGTAAACTGAATGCGTTTACAGCAAATCCGAGTTTTGTCTTCTGAGCGTCCGATGTTCGAGGTTTGTTTCATAATGCGGGCTCTACACTCGCGGCGCGAATTGCGGCCGCGATTCGCGCCGTGAACACGATTCGAACAAATACGAAGCCGCAAAACCCTCCACACTCGCGGTTCGCAGCCTTCGCAGGCTTTCGAGCCGCGAGCGTAGAGCCCGCATCAAACCCGTTCAAGTGCTGTCAGTGCCTGACGCATCAGTCAAAAATGACAAGTTTAGACAGATACGTTTGGTTAGTTTATGTATCGTTTCTTGCTATTTTGTTGATAAAATAACGTGACAAGGCTCCAAAATTATGAAAACATGTAAAATATGTAACATGTAAAATGTTTTTGACGTGGGAGAGCCATGCTTCGGCACGAATGGGCCGGCTCGACCGGAGAAATACCACGTCCTCACAGAAAACCGGCGTGAAACAGCGCTTGCGCTGTGTTTCGCCGAGTGAGTGAGTTTACCGGAGGCCCAATCCCCTACCCTTTTCCCTTCCCTACCTTTCCCTATTTCCTTCCCTACCCTCCCCTATTACCCCTTAAAAGGCCGGCAACGCACCTGCAGCTCTTCTGATGCTGCGAGTGTCCATGGGCGACGGAAGTTGCTTTCCATCAGGTGACCCGTTTGCTCGTTTGCCCCCTTATTGCATAAAAAAAATATAATAATCGTGAAACGTCACGTAGACTTAGATCTATTAGGCCCGTATTTTTGGTCAGTACTCAAGATGCATCTCGGTCTCAAGACACGGTTCAGGCTCTGTGGCTGTCAAAATTTGGACCAATCATAGAGCCAAACCGCGTCTTGAGACCGAGTCGCATCTTAAGTACTGACCAAATATACGGGCCTTAATCGCGATCAAAAGAAGATTGTGAAATACATTTGAAACATAACGAGATTTACGTCGCCGCATAAACTCGTTCAATGAGAACTTTTATATAAACAAGTTTTAAGTTTGTTTGGTGAAATCCCACCTTAGGCTTCTTACAGCCTAAGCTTCTTACGAACAGCACGCGTTGACGGCAATCGCTGAATTTTTTTCATTGTTTTTTTGACACTTTACTAAAAATCAAATAAATGTTCATTTCAGCCCTCCGAATTAGCAGTGTTAAACTCCGCGAAGAGTACAGTAATGAAACCCGAGTCCAAAATGAAGTACAGCATATTCGAACAGAAAGACAAACCGCCTATAACCCTCTCAGAGAACGACACAAGACTGACAGAGATGAACATATCATATGACGGGCTCGGGGGTCACTCTAAACTAGACAAGTTCCCCGTACCGAACAACCGACCAGCTTTAAAGAGCTACATGCCAAAACTGACTACTAAACACAAGTTGAAAAGACCTACCCCAGTCAATAATCACGATATCGGAAAAATGATGGAAAAGCTACAAGATAAGTTAAAATGAAGACTGATAATATAAGTGAAGAATTTATAGTTTTATCTGCTTAAATTAAGGCTATAAATGTCAGTACTCAAGATTAATCTTGGTCTCAAGACACGGTTCAGGCTCTGTGATTAGTTGGCTGTCAAAATTTAGACCAATCACAGAGCCGAACTTCAGCATCTTGAGACCGGGTCGCATCTTAAGTACTGACTATTTATACGGGCCTATGATACTCTGAATTCAGATTGATTCATTTTGATCTTAATGTTGAAGTACCACATGCAATATAAAAAGTTATAATATCAAAATTTTGATATGTTGGTTTTCAATTTTCTGTATATATTTTGATCAAAATGGATTGTAATGGATTAGGTATACAATACAATGGGTAGGTATCTAAGGAAACAGATTTTTTCGCTACTCATTGTCTGATTCTATATAAATGTGCCATTTTGTAATCATTTCATCACAAATCTGCTGGCCAGTGTAAACCTGCCTTTATTGCCAGTGACTATTTAAATTTGAAAGTATCTTTAAACCTTATTTATTCATATTTTTTAAAATAATTATACAATATGATTTAAAGTTAAATTATAGCTTGTAATAATATTATTATACAATAATAATTTATTACTAATATCACCATGGGCGTACCGAGGGGGGGGGGGGGGCGGCAAAAGGTAAAATAAACGTAAATTTTCCTGGAAAGTGGAAATTCAAAACGTCTTATCTACTCTGCGTAAAATGAAGTGTCGGAAATAAAATATCTTTTAAAGCCAAGCCAGTTCGAGAAGACTGATTTTTAAGCTTCCAGTACATTTTCCAGTATGAAGAAATTATGTGGAATTTTCTTTCACCAAAATTAATGTAGACTCAAAAAAAATGGCATGGTAATTCTGTAATTAATAAAATAAAATGTATAATTGTCTAATATTTCGCCCTATCAAGGACGCGTAGAGCGTCGTAACTGCCCCTTGCTAGACCATGCTGCCCCCCCCCCCCCCCCTAGCTGAAATCCTGGGTACGCCCATGAATATCACAAGTAGTTATACAACATTATAAATGTATATGTAATGGAGGCACTTCACATGGCTATTTGTATTTGCGTATTTGATTTATTCGCCAAACAATCACCATGGTCCATGTGTATACGGTATGTTTGACAAAGTATTGGCCTTATATGGCCTATTTGACAAATATGACCAATGCCAAATACACGTATCCGTACCTTTGTCGGTTTTTGACGCACATCAAAAAAGTCAAATAGGCAAATAAACAAAATCAAGTAAAAGTTTGGTATTTGACGGCCATGTGTGGAAGGCTGTATTTGCTTGTTTGTGTATACGTCAATAAATTTGCCAAATGCAACAAATAGCCAATAGCAAATACAAATATCTATGTGAAGTGCCTCCATAATATTTAGATTTTAAATGATAAAGTTATAATAATATTATTATGATGTGCTTGCAAGACACAAATCATTGTTACGTTAAGTAAAGTAATGAATTTAAACAGTTTTTAATTTTACACCTATTCGCATGTAATTTTAGTGGGAAAAAAAATACTTATATAATATTTGAACAGTTGCAATACCGAGAACGAAATTATTTTAGGTCGATAAAATGCCACTACTTATAATATGCATGTTTGTAATATGACATATTATGCAGTAGGTATCATTTTGCTTTACGCCAGCACGAAGTAGTAGCTATAGACCTGGATCCCAAAAGGATAAGACATAACTTACTTTCTGATGGATGAAACCATAGGTTCTTGGTAGTGCCTTGTGTACTTAGAATACCTGCGAATTTGTGTAGCTCTAAAACTGACACCTGGGTCAGATACCAGGTACCAAAGTGGACAAAAAATGAGTCTTCCTTTACTTATTTTCTGATGGCTAATATTTATATATAATTTGTAGATTATGGTTCTGAACTAGTATCATGTAGTGTAAGGCACTTTTTAATGACCAAAACTATTATCAGACGTTTTAAAAATAACTTAGTTGCTATATTTTTTTTCAAAGGCGTTAATTTTTATTTTATAAATTAATATAACACCTTAGAAAGCAATACGATATTGCAAGAATTTATTTTATACTAGCTGTTGCCCGCGGCTTTGTCCGTGTCAACATACTGCATAGTATAATAACAAAGATGGATAATTTTCCCCTCTTTCCTTACCCAAAGGGTAAAAACGGGACCCGATAACAAAGATATTTCAGTCTGTCCGTCTGTCTGTCTGTCCATATCCAGACTGTACCTCCCCTTTGTAACATGTAGTGAATATTATTAAAGTATGGATGCAATTGAGTATTTTTTGGTCATATACCTAGTCAAGTGCCTACCTGTTAGACCCAGATCCCAGAGCGATAACACATATTATGACATATCACAATATGGATGAAACCTTAGATTCTCAGTAGTTCCTTATGCATTTAGAATACCTTCTAATTTGTGAAGCTCTATATGAAGCTATACTCACTCTCACTCGCTCACTCACTCATAATGTGTAAAAATATCTGTCTGTCTGTCTGTAACCTCTTCACGCACAAACCGCGTAACCAATTTTGCTGAAATTTGGTACGGATATACTTCACTTCTTAGGAAATATGATACTTTTTATCCCGGAATTTTGCGAAACGGAGTTGCGAGTGTTATCTCGTAATTAATAAATATTGAAGTTTTATATAAAAGTAAAGCTATTTGGAGCTATTTCGTTTTATAAGGCATTTTATTTTATTTTATTTTTTGTAGAAAATATATCAGATAAAAGAATATATTTTATTATGATTATAATAATTAACTGCAAGTATTTGTCTGTTATTTATTCATCGTAATCATCAACAAAATCATTGTAATTTTCATCGTTCATCCAATCACGACACTGCCTGTTTCAGTCATCATCCTTGTCGTCATCAACTAAGGTAACACCGCGTTAAAGTAAGAAACCGTGTTGGATACGTTTTAGATTGCGGCCGGGTCGATCTCTCATAGTAAACAAGCAATGGAACAGCAAAAAATGGAAAGTGCGTAAGGGACAAAATGGTTTTTGTCGCGTAATTTAAAAACTATACCTAAATACATTTCATATAAGCATCTATGTATGTAAAAATTATGGAAGCTTAAATCACTCTCTTCTTAAATCACTATGTAAAAATTTTGGAAGCTTAAATCACTCTCCTCTGTTCACAAAATAGGAATCCCTTTTTTACAGAGGTGTTTCTGATTGATTATTCTGTGTTATAAAAGTTGACCAATCGTGTTATGCTATGGGCAATTCAAAGACAAAGACATGATGAATACTGACAATGAACTTTAATTTCTTAGCTTTAGTCATTGCTGAGAAAAATCAATATCGCTACAGCCTACAGTCAAATTATCAAGGCGTCGCCTTAATCTAAAAAGTATACTTTAACCCCAGGGCTCAAAGTATATCTGTACCAAATTTCAGCAAAATCGGTTAAGCGGTTTGGGCGTGGTTACAGACAGACAGACAGACATTTTTACACATTATGAGTGAGTGAGTGAGAGTGAGTATAGCTCCATGTAGAGCTTCACAAATTCGAAGGTATTCTAAGTACATAAGGAACTACTAAGAACCTAAGGTTTCATCCATATTGTTATATGTCATATTTGTTATCGCTCTGGGATCTGGGTAGCAACAAAGTTATTTTCAAAACGTCTGATAATAGTTTTGGTCATTGAAAAGTGTCTTACACTACATGATACTAGTTCAGAACAATAATCTACAAATTATATTTAAATATAATTTGTAGATTATCTTCTATACTTATTATAAAACAAACTCTCATTATTCGTTGGAATTTTCACATTATACTTGTTATATTCCTTGGATTTCGTTCAGACTTCAGAAAGTCAAAACTCAAAAGATCCTGTATTTTTTTACTATTGTGATGTGGCAAATCTCTCTAATGTAAGTGGCAAATTGTCATGTAATGTGACATTTCGCATGACGACTCGTCAGCCGTCAAAACTCAAATGACGTTTCATCGCATTCAACAGCTGTGAAAATGTCGTCTGCCTGTTGGAATTATTTATAAAATCTTTCTTTCTATTTATAAACATTACCTACTGAAAATAAGAAAGACAGGACAAACGTGGTATCCAGTGGAGAGTTTGATAATAATACGTAACGTTACAGTGAAGTGACAGTGTAACAATAACTATCATGTTTACATCTTAGCGTTGAAACATTTTAATAATAAAAATTGTGATCGAATAAGTTCTTGTATGAATGCTAGTTAATATTCAGTATGCTTAACGTGACTACGTAATTCAGCGATAAGCTTATAAGTTACGGTTATGTGAAGTGTTTTAAAATTATGATACATTGAAAAAGTTCGATAGTAGAAATGCCAGGGAAAATAAAGGTTAAAGTGTTAGCCGGGCGAAACCTGCCGGTTATGGATAGAGCTAGCGATACCACGGATGCATTTGTGGAAATAAAATTTGGCGGCATAACGCACAAGACTGATGTCTGCCGGAAATCGCTGAATCCACATTGGAATAGTACAGAGTGGTATAGATTTGAGGTGAGTTCTTGGTTTTATGAGAAGGTACCATGTACCTTTTTTGTGTCATATTGAAAATGGTTCCATATCTATTAGAGTAATGCAGTAATGAGCCATTGTGTTTACCATCAAGTGATTGTGGTCTACAGTTCACGATGGCCTGCAGTGAGCCATCTATGGACCATTGTGTACATTTTCGCTTCCTCTCTCCACTCTCACTCAATCACAATCCCCACTGGTGTTTTTGAGAACCAATATAATCGCTTTATTGATGTGAGCTTGCCATGACATCACTCAATGCGGCTATGGTATTGGATCTTAAAAACACATTCTTCGCAACACATCTCTGGGGGAAACGCAGCCTTATAAAAAACTTGATCTTACAACACTTCAGGAATTCTAATCCTGTGCTGATATATATAAGTAATAATATTAATATGTAGTATACAATTTTCCTTGCCAACTGTAAGATTTGTTCAGATAAACAATATGTCACCAAAACAATCTTGGAAATCAAAAAGTAAACAAAGAAACTCAAACATGTTAACCCATCAATCCCCAAGCGGCACCCGGCTGTCGCATATAACAATTAAAAATATATTGTTTCTGTGATTCCCACGATCGAGGTATTCATAAGTACAGTCCTTACATTTTTTATTACTTGATGCTGATTTTTTGTGCCCTACATGGTAATTGATTTTAGTTTATCAATGAATATTACCAAACTGTCAGCATACCGATAATATTAAACATATTGATAAGATTGTCAATATCTATATAAATATATATATATATCTAATATATAAAATTCTCATGTCACGGTGTGCGTAATTGAACTCCTCTGAAACGGCTTGACCGATTTTCGTGAATATTAGCGAGCATATCGGCTAGGGTTGAGAATCGAACAACATCTACTTTTTATATTGATAAGTGCATTTGTTGAATAAATAATAGTAAATTATTACAATCTGAGACTGACGGCGACCATTGTTTGTGCGACGGGATAGCGATCGACATTGCCATGGCGACATACTTATTTAATCACTTCAATAAAATAATATGGGCGAAATACTTTATATTATGACAAAGCAACGTTTGCCGGGACAGCTAGTATATATATAAAAATGGAATTTCAAATGTGTTAGTCGTGCTAAAACTCGAAAACGGCTAAATGGATTGGGCTGATTTTAGTCTTAAAATATACTTAGAAGTCCAGGGAAGGCTTTAAAGTGACACAAAGTTCACCAGAACAGCTAGTATTAGATAAATTAGAGACAGTTTTCACAATCTCAAAACAAATCATAAGACATTTTAAAAAATAATCTTGTATTACGTCCTACAATATACATAAAAATGCTGATAGTTTTGTCAATGCATTCATCTAAATGTTATTATATAATGATTATTTAATTATTTATATTGACAATAATATTGTAAATGGGAAAGTGTGCCTGTCTATTGCTGCTTTAACCCCTAAAAATTGATAAAAATCACAATAAAGAACAGCCATTTAAAAAGAAATTGCAAATAAAATACTTTAATTAAGTATTGATTCTATAAAATTTTGTATGCCAATACAAGGAGAGATCAAGAAACAAGTTTAAAGGTAACACAATTTAATCCTTTGAATGTGGATTCTTGGAAATTCTATTGTTTACGAGGTCGAATTCAACCGCTTGGGAGTTGACAGGTTAAAGAGCTTATATTTCAGTTTTGTATATTATCTGCTCTAACAGCAGATAATATGTTTATCCATTTGAATACTTTAATACTTTTATTGATTATTCATACATGGTGATATATACAAATCACAAGAAAGTATGATATATGTGGTGATATATACAAATCTTAAACTTTTTTGGTGGCAGAACCCTTTTAGGACACATTTTTGATAGACCCTCAAAAAAAGTCATGACATTTCTAAAAACAAGACATTAGTGTATCACTCGCAGAGTCAGGACAAGGAATTTGTGGAGCTCCCGGGGCCAGGGCTTTGCAGAGGGATTGAAAATGGCTGCTCTAATGGAATATTTAAATAAATATAAAAATTATGAGCAATTGTGGGGGAAATGTTAAGAGCTAAGATTATTTCCACACAGCACTCAGTTGTTGGTAGCCACAGGGAATTTTTCATATCTGTCATCATTTGGCGATAAACGCGTGCTATTTTTGTGTCCGTCTGACGGCCGTCTGTGGTCAAACGTCATTTACACTACGGCTTACGAAGTTACGAGTGCGTGTTATCATAATGTTTTGGTTTGCGTCCTTGACGTATTTAGATACGGAACACGTAATACGGAACCGTACAGGGTAACTTTTTTAGGAAATTCACTGTTGGGAATTTTTAACAAAATATATGACTTGTTACCATTTTTGTCATCAGACGCTTATCGCATTTTTTTGCGGATTTACTCATGTTCCGCTCTTGTACTATCAGAGAAGTTGATCTATTGGCAGATGGAATATCTTCATAATTTGGTCGCGTTAGAGCACTTAGAGTACGGCACTTATCGACGGCAGTCTGTCAACAAACACTAGCTCCATGTCGACAAGTGTCAAAAAACAAATTCAGCCCCTGCCGTCGACGCGTGTCTTCGTCTGTAAGTGCTGTAACAATTAACTAACATAACCCGACCAAATGACATAGATCCGTCCTCTGCTCTCAGGAATTCCCAACCTTTTCTTATCCACCACTTTCATATTATTTTTAATTTGTTTACGGAGTCTCCCTTGTCTCCAGGTGGATGAATCAGAGCTCCAAGATGAGCCGCTGCAGCTGCGTCTGATGGATCACGACACGTACTCCGCTAATGACGCCATCGGCAAGGTGGTGATCAGCCTCGCACCGCTGTTGGGGCGGGAAGCGGGCAGCGCGAGCACTGGGGCGGCGGGAGGTAAGACATGAATAAAAACAACCTAACGTAGGGTCCGATCTAAGGGGGCCCTTAGGGCCTTACCCAGAGCGACACAAAATGAGGGGCGGCAAAATTGACTTATTCCTATCTTCCAAACTAACCATCCACCATCACTTTACCGTCCAACCTACTTCAGGTTGGATTTACTTAAATATTCCTCCATTCCCAACAAAACTACCTTAGGCTGTTTACACACTGCGCTGCAGCGGGAGCGGCACCGCCAGCGCGGCGGTGCCGCTCCGTACTCATCCCTGTATTTCTATGGGCCCTTATACACGGCGCCGATGCAGCGGCGGCGATACTGTGCCGCTGCCGCTGCGGCGCCGTGTGTAAACAGTCTTATGACTTACATGGTTTTCTGTATGTAAAGGACGGAGAAAATTATCTTTGCCCATAGCGGCTAAATAGCTAGATCGCCCTGACCTAACCTGCAACATCTGGTTGTCACATCACATGTTTACAACAAGCAGTTTAGGCCCTGGAGCGTACCAAGTATATAACAGTGCTCCTACAACAACTCTCCTTCTGGCACTGTTGCTCGAAAACTTGCGACTGAAAGCGTAAGTTCCGAAAGCCCTAGTTCCTTTTTTACATGGGGCATCTTTCTGATTTTCCGGCGGAATAGGGACAGCGCTGGGGTATGCAGGACTCCCCAAGCTTAGGGGCTACCCACTAAACTCCTTGGACAAGACAGAGTTGCGGATACTTATAAAATCCATCGCCACTCATTCAAGCTAAACGAAACTTGTCGATGTCACGACTCAGTCCATTTTCTTGGCTATTACATGGTAACATTAATGGAAAAATTTGGTAAAAAGTTTGTTGTTCACCAGGAGCGGTGCTGTCGGGCTGGCTGCCAGTATTCGACACCCTGCATGGCATCCGCGGCGAGCTGCACGTGGTGGTCAAACTGGAGCTGTTCTCCGACTTCAACAAGTACAAGACCTCCAGTGTGGGCGTGCAGTTCTTCCACTGTGAGTGAGATAGATGTACCGACCGCGGTACATCGCGGTCACCGGACCGCGAGTGTAAGTAGGATAAAAACTCCAGCTTGGGCATGCAATTCTTCCACTGTAATTTAGCGGGACAATTGTATCGCAGCGACTGCGTGTGCGAGAGAGACCACGAATTCAGTGTGGTGCAGTTCTCTCTTTGTGAGCGAGATAGATGTATCGTGGTGGCTGCATGTGCGAGCGAGACGACGCTGTGAACAGCACTGCTTCGACGCAAAGTTAACGAAACGCACCGTCTGATCTCGCCTTTGTCGGGTAGTGTGTGAGCAGGACAAAAGCATGCAATAATACTTTACATATTCCTCTTAATAATTAAAAAAAAAGATGGGTTGCGCTCCGGGAGTGCCAGCAGAAGTGAAAACTTGATTATTAACGTTGTGCATTATTTTTTCAACCCGTTTTTTATGAAAATCGATATAAAAAAAATACTATCGTTTTAATTAATTAATCGAAACCCTTACAATCGATTAAAAAATATCGACAATCGAAAAAAAAGCTGCTGTCAGACAGACTGTCAGACACTTCTCGCGACAGTTGTCTTGCAGGTGGAAACGCGGCTTTAATCAGCGCATCTGCTAAAGAACTCATTTCCCCGACTGTACATTTCTGCTAAACAACTCATTTCCCCGACTGTACATTTCTGCTTAGCACAATTTTCCCGACTGTACATTTCTGCTAAACAACTCATTTCCCCGACTGTACATTTCTGCTAAATAACTAATTTCCCCGACTGTACATTTCTGCTAAACAACTCGGTTCCCCGACTGTACATTTCTGCTTAGCACAATTTTCCCCGACTGTACATTTCTGCTAAACAACTCATTTCCCCGACTGTACATTTCTGCTAAACAACTCATTTCCCCGACTGTACATTTCTGCTAAGCAACTCATTTCCCCGACTGTACATTTCTGCTAAACAACTCATTTCCCCGACTGTACATTTCTGCTTAGCACAATTTTCCCCGACTATGCATTTCTGCTAAACAACTCATTTCCCCGACTGTGCATTTCTGCTAGACAACTCATTTCCCCGACTGTACATTTCTGCTAAACAACTTATTTCCTCGACTGTACATTTCTGCTAAACAACTCATTTCCCCGACTGTACATTTCTGCTTCGTACAATTTTCCCCGACTGTACATTTCTGCTAAACAACTCATTTCCCCGACTGTACATTTCTGCTAAACAACTCATTTCCCAGACTAAACATTTCTGCTAAACAACTCATTTCCCTGACTGTACATTTCTGCTAAACAACTCATTTCACTGACTGTACATTTCTGCTTAGCACAATTTTCCCCGACTGTACATTTCTGCTAAACAACTCATTTCCCCGACTCTACATTTCTGCTAAACAACCTATTTCCCCGACTGTACATTTCTGCTAAACAACTCATTTCCCCAACTGTACATTTCTGCTAAACAACTCATTTCCCCGACTGTACATTTCGTTCGAGTTCGACACAAAACACTACTCTCCAACCGTCTTACGCGTTTTGTATGGTTTTTCGATCTACACGAAAATCTGGCGCGAGTTTCACAGTTTTTACCCATCCCACAAAAGTGATCAACGCCGCTAAAGAAGTTTTCACTTCAAAAATACAACGGATATGTCAAACAATATTACGATTTTTTAATACATTGGAATTGTCGCTCGAAAGACAAAGACAAGTCATTGTAAAGCCTTCTCTTGTGCATCTTTTTTATTTGAGAGGGTGAAAGGTTAGTCTTCTTTCTCGCCAGGTCCGATGATCCCCCCGGGCTATCAGGCGACCGCCATCCACGGGTTTGTCGAGGAGTTGGTGGTCAATGACGACCCTGAGTACCAGTGGATAGACAAGATCCGCACCCCGCGAGCATCCAACGAGGCCCGACAGGTCGCCTTCATTAAACTCAGCAACCAGGTTAGTGAAACTACCCTGAGGGCCTGATTCCGTCAGTGATGAATAATGTTGTGCATATCTGTAATTTACATGTGCATATAAGTTATAACTTAAAACCCTCATGCCCGTTTTCACCAACATCACTTAAAATTTAGATGTCCCTTAGGGGCTAGGCCAATATAAGGGGCACCTAACGTCAGTTTTGTTTTCACCGACGTTTAAGTGACACCTAACCTAAACTATTATAATTTAGGGGATGAATTGACAACCCCGTAACTCTTAGGTGACGTGTATTTCGAATAAAACAACCTATTATGCGATTCATCCGTATGCGTAATGTGATTCATTCACCATTAGGTGACCCTTATAATTTAAGGGGTGAATTGACGGCCCCGTAACGCTTAGGCCAGCTTATATTGTTTCTCTCCTTATTTCACTTCTTACAACGTACATAATAAAACAGAGATGCAAATTAGTGTCAGTGTGAGTGTCATGTTCTCAAATCTGATAGAAATTGATAATATTCGTTTAATATTCGTTTAACCGTCGTCCGTCACGCCATTTTTGAAAATTGAAAATTTTTCGAAAATGGCGTGACAGTTAAACGATTATATTGACTTGACGTAAGTTAACGTATTGACATCGTTGAAGTTGACCATATACCGTCAGCTTCAATACGAAAGTGAAAAACTGTCAATACTTTATACCTAAACTTTTGGAATATACGTGGGAGAGCCATGCTTCGGCACGAATGGGCCGGCTCGACCGGAGAAATACCACGTTCTCAAAGAAAACCGGCGTGAAACAGCGCTTGGAGGCCCAATCCCTACCCTATTCCCTTCCCTTCCCTCCCCTATTCCCTTCCCTTCCCATCCCTACCCTCCCCTATTAACCTATTCCCTCTTAAAAGGCCGGCAACGCACTTGCAGCTCTTCAGATGCTGCGAGTGTCCATGGGCGACGGAAGTTGCTTTCCATCAGGCGACCCGTTTGCTCGTTTGCCCCTTATTTAAAAAAATGTCTTTCAGGTGCAGCGGCTAGTGGGTCTGAAGGCAGCGGAGTTGGGAGCTAACGCCGTGGTGGGCTACCAACAGGACTTTGACCTTGAAGGGGAAGCGGGCGTCGTCGCGAGAGCTATAGGTACCCAAAATGAATATGCTTTTTAAAGTCTTTAAGGGCCTTGTCACACTGGCGTTCGGCGGTTGCCTGGAAAACAGTGTGATTGGGCCGTAATGGTCAAGGTTAAACGATTCAGTCATTAAGTCAAATTAATCGGTTTTTTTGTTTACAGACGTATTTAACTATATAATAATACTAGCGACCTGCCCCGGATTCGCACGGGTATAAATATAATATAGCTACTGAAAAAATGATTAAAATCGATTCAGCAGTTTTGATTTATATTCATTATTACTACCCATGGCCCGCATTGATCTGTACCGCCGCAAAAGCTACGTCTCACAGGAAATTGGAGCCTTTTGCACGGTATAGGCAAATCAGTAGGGAGCATTGGTATTCTTGGTATTATGAGCTAATTCACCAGCTGCAGGGCCGGTCATAATCTTCGTTACTGCGCACCCCCGCCTTGGTAGCGCCCACTTCGAAACGGGCGTAAATCGCAATTTTTAATTTCACCATAACTTCTAAACCAAACGACCAATTTTAATCATTCATCAATCAATTTGGGGGCGATACCGGTTCGTCCACGTCGTGTCTCTGGGCACCTCCCCCGTGCCATCGTGAGCTTTTTCACGGTGACACGGGAGGGGTGGCTGGCTGAGCGCCGGTATCTGTCCATGGGAGAGCCATGCTTCGGCACGAATGGGCCGGCTCGACCGGAAAAATACCACGGCCTCACAGAAAACCGGCGTGAAACAGCGCTCGCGCTGTGTTTCGCCGAGTGAGTGAGTTTACCGGAGGCCCAATCCCCTACCCCCCTAGAAATGACGCAGTTGAAAAACAATTTGTTACCCCAGGAGGGTACCAACTGCGTTGGAGAATCCTTCTCTGGACGTCCATGCTCAGAAACCCCTGGAACTGAGCGTGGACGTCCAGGCTGCCCCTCGTATTCTGGGGAGGGCAAAACTGTGCTCCAATCTGCTCGGGGCAAGAGCAAACACACAAAGGCACCCTCCTCGATATTAAACGTGGACATTTGCAATATCAGGGGATTACACTCCAACCTTAATGCCGTCCATTACCACCTTGAGACGGCAAAGCCGGCTTTGCTCATTTTAACCGAGACTCAGATATCATCTCCGAGTGACACATCATACCTTTCCCACCCAGGGTATTATCTCGAGCACTCCTTTCTACCCAAAGCTGGAGTGTGTGTGTATATCAGAGATGATATCTGCTCTGGCCGCCTCAGCAATCTTGAGGTCATGGACTCTTATGGCTCCGCATAGATTGCGACGACCACCCTCGCGTCATAGTGGTGACCCCGAGACGGACCGACTCTTGGAGCACCTGCAAGCTGCTTCAGATTTTGTGCAGCAGCAGATCCCATCCGCAGAGATCATAATGCTTGGCGACTTTAATGCCCACCACGCCGACTGGCTCAATTCCAGTAAAACTGATCATGCGGGGAGATCTGTCTGCAACTTTGCCCTTGCGAACGACTTGACACAACTGGTTACTACGCCTACGCGAATCCCAGATGTGGATGGTCAGAATCCTTCCTTGCTGGACCTCCTGCTGACTTCAAATCCTGACGGCTACCAAATATCCGTAACCGCACCACTTGGTTCATCGGATCATTGCCTTGTCAGGAGTTCTGTGCCACTTACGACGGTGTTAAGACAGCGTGCTGTTAAATACCGTCGTATGTGGCACTACAAGTCGGCAGACTGGGATGGGATGCGGTCGTTTTTTGCATCCTATCCTTGGGGGCACGTGTGCTTCTCGCCGGATGATCCCGACAACACTGCCAACTCTGTTGCCGATGTGGTGATGCAGGGGATGGAACTTTTCATTCCGTGCTCTGTGGTGCCAACTGGCGGCAGATTTCGTCCCTGGTTTGGTTCATCCCCCAAAAAAGCTTCTCGCCGGAAGCAGGAGGCTTACCAATCCTGGGCCAACGCGGTGTCTGCTCGGGATTTCAATACCAGCACATATAAAAAGAAGTACAACCTTGCCTCTAGGTCCCTCTAGAAAGAGATTACTCGGGCAAAGCAACAGCACGTCAATAGAATTGGCAAGAGACTTGAGCGCCTCCCCTCGGGAACCCGTGCATTCTGGTCTCTGGCCAAAGCTATTGAAGGAAATTTCTGCAAGCCAACCCTACCATCCCCACACGTAGGAAATAGGTCGTTGGCCCAAGACGCAAAAGACAAAGCCGATATTCTGGGCAAGCTCTTTGCGTCAAACTCGACCCTGGATGACGGGGGGCAAATACCGCCGACCATACCGCGATGCATGAGCATCATGTCGAATATTCGGTTTTATCAGCGCTCAGTGCGAAAAGCCCTCCCTTGATATCCAAAAGTCGAGTGGGCCTGACGGAATCCCGCCTATTGTGTTAAAAAAGTGTGCTCCAGAGTTGGTTCCGGTCTTGACGCGTCTTTTCGGCTCTCCTATTCTACTGGCATCGTCCCGGCTTCCTGGAAAACAGCCTTGGTGCACCCGATCCCCAAAAAATATGATCGCGCAAATCCTTCCAACTACAGACCAATCGCTATAACCTCTCTCTTCTCGAAGATAATGGAATCCATTATCAATAGCCAGCTTCTTCGATACTTGGACGGCCAGGGATTACTAAGCGACAAACAATACGGGTTCCGTAAGGGTCGCTCGGTTGGTGATCTCTTGACGTACCTGACTCATCGTTGGGCTCAGGCAATTGAGTCGAAGGGAGAGGCATTGGCTGTTAGTTTGGACATTGCAAAGACCTTTGATCGGGTTTGGCATAAAGCGCTGCTTTCAAAGCTTCCATCATACGGGCTGCCTGAGAAATTATGTAAGTGGGTCACTGGTTTCTTAGCAGACAGAAGCATAAAGGTCGTAGTTGACGGCGAATGCTCGGAAACTCAGTCTGTTGATGCTGGTGTCCGTCAGGGCTGTGTGCTATCGCCTACTCTATTCTTACTGCATATCAATGACATGTTGCAGACCAGCGGCATTCATTGCTATGCGGATGACAGTACAGGTGATGCTGTATATACCGGCTCCCCTAATATTTCTCGGCAAAATGTCACTGAGAGTCGAAACGAACTTGTGTCTAAGGTGGAGAATTCATTGGAGAAGGTCTCTGAATGGGGTAGACGTAACTTGGTCCAATTCAACCCCGCCAAGACACAGGTCTGCGCGTTCACCACTAAAAAGTCAGCAATGGTCGTATGTCCTCGTTTCGAGGGCACATCTTTAACCATCTTCCCTAGCATTGAGATACTTGGCGTCAACATATCGAGCGAAGTCCAGTTCCGATATCATTTAGAGGGTAATACCAAATTAGCCTCGAAGAAGCTTGGTGTTCTTAACAGAGCGAGACAGTACTTCAGTCTGGACCAACGCCTACAACTCTACAAGGCGCAGGTTCGACCTCATATGGAATATTGTTATCATCTCTGGGCAGGGGCGCCAAAATACCAACTGCTCCCTCTGGATCGTATCCAACGAAGGGCCGCTCGAATTGTTGACTGCCATAGTGTTTCAAACAGCTTGGACCACTTGGAATTTCGCCGAGATGTAGCTTCACTCTGCATCCTCTATCGGTTGTATCACGGGGAGTGCTCTGAGGAATTGTTCGGAATCACACCACCTGCAACTTTTCGCCATCGTCCCACGCGAAAAACATACCATCCTCATCACCTTGATGAGTGGCAGTCTTCCACAGTGCGTTTTTCGCGTAACTTTCTGCCGCGCACTGTAAAACTCTGGAATGAACTGTCACCAGCAGTTTTTCCGGACCTATATGACCTGCAAACCTTCAAGAAAAGAGCGTATTCCCTCTTAAAAGGTCAGCAACGCACCTGCAGCTCTTCTGATGTTGCGAGTGTCCATGGGCGACGGTAGTTGCTTACTATCAGGTGACCCGTTTGCTCGTTTGCCCCCTTATTTAATAAAAAAAAAAATTCAAACACCAAATATTATCTACACAAACTGTACTTTGTGATGAAGTAATTAATTTTGATATGGATTATCAGCATGAGTAAAATAAATGCGTTTAAATGTAGTTAAAAAAATCAAGATTTAAAAAAAAAAATGGTTGTTTTGCCTCACTTGATTGGACTATGCCTAGATAGGTATAGTGTGTCGCGGACATTTTTGTAGATATTTATAAGATCTATATTTACTTAGAACATTGTATGGTTCTATCTTTTATAGTTTAGGCAGCGTACGCAAAATAAGTAACTTTTCTGGTTGATTTTTTTCACCTTGTGTCAGAAAAACCCAAATATCTTACGGAACCCTATATTTTCCAAAATAAAAAGGAGCCTATGTTACTCGTAAATAATGTAGCTTTCGAATGGTGAAAAAATTTTTAAAATTGGTCCAGTAGTTTTTGAGCCTATTCATTACAATTAAACAAACAAACAAAGTTTACCCCTTTATAATATTAGTATAGATTAATAATAATTTTATTATTATTTTATTAAAATATATACAATATATGAATAAAATTTGCGAATCTATTTGTGTTTTAGGTACAGCAGTCAGCATCAAGCCGCTGCCCACTCCGCAACCTAACAATCTTCCCCCGTGCACACAACAGTGAGTTACACCTTTTTTACCTATGCAAAATTATATAATAAAATCTGTCTTATGGTCAGACTCTTTCATAACTGATATGATGATATTTATTAGGTTACTTTATTTTGTATTTTAAATCGTTGTAAATGAATACCAGAAAGATATATTAAACGCACATTAAAAACTACTACTAGAAAAGTACAACTGCTCTTTGAGTATTAATGTCCAAATGTTATTTTAATATTATATTTCAAGGATTTTTCAATACAAAACACTTATTATAAATGTTTGCATGGTTTGTTGTTGACTAAAATCACTTAAAACATCAGACAATTGAAAAAGTATTTGGACATTTTGGCAACGGACGAGGAGAGTGTCACAGATTTAAACCAATACTACCAGACGCATCAGGAGGAGCTGTTTAAAATTGTCGGCATTCTAAACCCAAAAGACCCATCACTCTTGGACGAACCAGACGGTGGTGATGATGATGAAAAAAGCTTCGAATCTCTCATACAACCGACAGGTTTCACAGAATCTCCCAAACCGTATACTGGAGGACGATCTATATACCAAGACGAGTACATATCGCAGAAAAGTCTGAAACATCTGTCAGAAGATCAAGACGACCTTGACAGACTGTTGAAACGAACAGCGACAACGAATTCCGTAGGCCCGTTGACAAGACTAAAGAAATTAAAGGGACGAATGTTTCAAAGAAGACGTAGAGATTCTCAAAGAAGCGAGAAACAAGATGACGAAATATCTCTGAGATCTATTTCGTCTGATACATCGCGTATATCACTTAATGATATCAAAAAAGAAATGAGACGATTCAAACGTATAAAAGTACCTAAACTGGCAAAAATTGAAGGCGAAGAAGAGGAGGGAATTGGTATGGCGTCTATTTTAGCCAGATCCGTTATACACGCTCATACAAGTTTGGCTTGTATTTCTGAGGCACAAGATTCCGAAGCATCACCAGATTCAACGCTGAGAAAAACGAGCGAATCTGAACCTACGGTTAACGTTGCAGAAGAACAAAAGAAAATGCACGTGGAAGATGTCGTTAACGATAGTAATAAAAGAAAAACACCAGAAGGACACTGCAGCTCCTTAGACAATATTAAAAGCGATAAAATGTCTATCGAGCCCCAAAGAAAGAAATCCGAATCATGTCCTACGAGTCCAATGGTCGAAAGAAGTGATAACTTATTAAAACTGCCCGGTGACATTGGATACTTTGGATCAATATCATCTGCTCTTTCCGCAGAAAGTTCTGAAATATATACCACGTCTGATGAAGATGAAGACGATAGTTCCGATATGAAAAGTAATTGTGAACAGTCAATGGAGACCACCAGTTCTCTTGTCAGTTCTGTTTTGAGACATGACGTTGATCCTAATTTCATAGCTCAGATGGAGCAAAAGCTAACTGATCTAGAACTTGCTTCGCATGTTCAGAGTGATACTAAAACAGAAACGAAAGAAGGACCAAAACCAAATTTAAAAGAAACCGAAGACGACGTAGAAGTAAAAGACCTAATTGAAAAGAAGGATGACAAATCTAATTTAAAAACAGATAATAAAGTTAATACCCAGGAAATCCGTGAAGTATTCTCAACTGCTCCAAAGGATGATGAAAAGTTCGTACCAGCAAAGTACAATTTTAATTTTCCTAGCATTTTTGTACATAAAAATCTGCAAACCACCTTAAGCGCCCCATCATCTCCAGTAGAAAGAAAAAGCTTTGTTTACCGCTCCTCGAAACGCATCAAGAAGCAGCTGTCGAAAATTTCCAAAAGCCGCATGGTCAAAAGCTTGTCGCATTACTCTCTTTTACCCAAGAAAAAGCACGAGGACCCGAAAACTGCAATGAGCCAACCCGGGTCGAGCTCCGATGTCACATCTAAAGCACCTAGTGACACAGTCTTAGGCTATCCTTTTCTGTCTTACACAGATTTGCTGTCGTTAGACAAGGAGCAACCACCCGAACGTCTGCATAAAAGCGACGAATTAGAAACCTGTAAAGTATCCATGTACATCGGTTCCCAGCCCGAATCTCGAACATCTCTTAGCGGCCCATCCGATAGAGATCATAACCATTTACAAAAACCAAAACCTTTATTGCACCACATGAAAGAGAAGCCTGAAGTCAAACCAGCCAGTCTCACTCATACTGCAATGGAAGTTATTTTAATCGACAAAGTCCAGTCGCTATTGATACCTACCAGCCCAGATATTAATGCAGAAAACCAAAAATTCTTCGACAAAGTCAACGTTGAATTGGAAAAAATTGAAAATGCAGTGTCTGATAAAAATAAAACTGTTGAATTAGATAAGAATAAAAATAGCGCAGATAAAGAAAAGAAGGGATCGATAAAAAGCAAAAAAGGAAGTAAGAAAGACAAGAAATTAGCCCGGCAGGACAGCATAAGATCAGAAGAGACCAAAATGTCTAAAGACATCAAAACTAATCTAATCATTCCGAGCAAATTAACAAACCAGCCAATGTTACAACATTTCTACCCCATTAGTGCCCATCTAGAGACCATACATTCGCTGTCGCCCAGTCTAGACAGGGGCGATAGCCTAGATACTAACGCTAGCGTGTGTGGTAACTCGCATGCAGTGTGTGATGTTGACAGGAGCGAGCGAGAGCGCGATAAGTGTGACAAGGACAAGGGATCGCCGAAGCACGCGAGGCACGAGTCGTTTGGCGGGCGAGAGGTGGGCGCACAGAACGTGTCGCTCAATTCTTCATCTACGCCGCTCGGTATACATAGAAGATCTTCGGATTCTGACCTCAGTGTCACACCTAAAGGTTTGTAGTTCACTTTACGCTCAGAAAGATTTGTCACATTTTATCCACCACAAGAATAGGGATGACGACAAGGTCAAAGATTAGCAGATTTTTTAAATAAAATAAAGACAGCGATAAGAAAATAGGTATTCCCAAAATTTCAGCTTCATAACTTATATTTTTTTTTTGTTTTGAGCCCTCAAAGTTTTTTCGTCAAGTTAAGTCAAGTCAATTTTTTTAATAAAATTCCTTAATTTTTGTATACCATTCGATAACTTATGCAATTTATAATATTTTTTCTTATGAAACCACTTTACTAGCTAGGCGTGACGTCAAACTTAGGTATGACATTTTGTATGGAGCGTTTTGGGAACGTCTATTTTATGTGAGTTTTGAATTGTGATATCTTGGAGAGTTTTTCACTGATATTTATATTTTTAACCGACTTCAAAAAAAGGAGGTTATCAATTCGACGCGTATGTATGTAATATTTCCAGAACTGTCCAGTTTTTGTATAATATGTTAATCTATAACAGCTTCTGAACAAATGTGCCAAATTTCAAAAATGTATGTATATATGTATGTACGTATGTATGTATGTATGTATGTATGTTTTTATGTTTGTGCACGCATATCTACGGAACTACAAGTCCGATCTAATTTTTTTTTTTTATTGTACTAGGTATTGTTCAACTTAGGGAATACTGCAAGTTTCAACAAAATCGGTTCAGTAGTTTTTGAGATAGGGAATTTAATTTCTCAAAACGTACAATTATGAAGTCGGTTTTATCTTTTTAAAATACAGTTATTGTATGGTCCTTCAAATGACCAACGAGAAAAATTTTTTTCATCATGCCTATTATAGGATTGCTGTGGTAGGAATGTATTGTCTAGGTGCCTAGTTGTATACGACATAATTTTAATAGCCAGGTGATTCACAATTACTTACATAGCTACATTAAGATATGTTATGATGCTGTCCAAACTCCCTCCTAATAGGGAAACCTTAGGTGCAGCTAGATTTTCTGTTTGTCTCACAGCGGACTCAGAAACAGTTTATAATTAGTTAACTTTTATTTCATTAAGATTAGCTTTCAAAATTATAAACTTAATTTAAGTAATCATTAAATCTCTCTGAATGCATCAATTACCTTGATTTCTTTTTAATAACCTTGTGTGCATCCAGGTGGATCCCAGAACGCGTCGGTCGGCAACATAGGCGGTGGCGCGATTCTCCGCCCTTCCATGAACAGCAATAACCTGGATATGCTAGAGTACCCCTTCCTCACCATGACAGAGTTCCCGCCGGGTTTCATCGTGCATATCGGTATGTTCCTGTCTGGTAGACTAGTAAGACATTCTCAAGTAAAGAAGTAGACACAAAAAAGGTTTTAAGCTACTGCATAACTCATAAACGTATGATGCTAAAGACCAACAAAGAGTGCGAAAGAGAAGAAAATCCTTTATGGAATTATAACAAGATGAAAAGAGAGCGGCAGTCTAATGTAAATTGTAACCACTTTTATTTGACAGGTCGTCAAAAGTCGTCAATCGTTTTTATGCCCTTTCGGTATTTGCAATTTATTGTTTAAATCCTTTATTATTTTCATCAAATACTATTACATATAAAAATAGTAACTTGTTCTGTGAGTGATTGCAGTGTAAATCATAAGAATAATCCTGAAAAATATACATTTCACAGGTAATTAATCTTCATGTCCTAATTGCTACGATGTGTTTATTTTTGCTATATTCTGTCTTTAGTTCTCTATTTCAAATAAAATATTGTAAATCCTCCCTTTTACTTTCATATTTTGCATAACTAAAGGTATTATTGTTCTTATATTACACAAATTTTGAAGAAAAATTTTTCATTAAATTTTTTTACATATACGCTAGTGCTTCAATCAAATTTATCGATATGCTTATCGATATTTTACAATAACATAAAACTAAAATAAAAATCATTTACCTTTATATATTTATCACCTTAAAAGGACATATTATCTTATTTTAACGATTATTTTTAAATAATAATAATCTTTTGACATACCTAGTATAGAATCAAGGTTTCACAGATCAGTCACTTGTATCTGATACTCATTAGGTGTTTTAACACTGCGACGGTAACGACACGACACGATACCACAGAATAGATAAGGGCCACCGCACATATAATACAATTTCAAGTTGGCCGACTATCGTACAAACTAAATTGCATAGTGTCACAATTTAATTGGACAACTTCATCGTGTACGCTGCCAGCCGCAGACTTTTAGATTTATTTGGTAACGGTGTTGCTAGCCTAGCGACGTGCGTGTTAAAATGTGTAAAAAGCATGCTTTTATTGTGGCACTAATAAAACGAAGGCGAAAAGAAAGGAGAATATTTTGGGACTAAGTGACAGAATATTAGAATTAGTACGATAGTCAGTTTGTACGATAGTCGGCCAACTTGAAATTGTATAATATGTGCGGTGGCCCTCTATTCTGTGGTATCGTGTCGTGTCGTTATCGTGCAGTGTGCAAACACCCATTGAATGCAGCTTTCAATAATATAATAGACAGTTCTCTGACATAATAGGTATAACTGCAACTTTTAAACTTATTAATAGGACTGGTACCGACTTCAAAATTATGAAGATTGAGAACAGAAATACTGAGTACAGAATAAGGATTATTTAATACTTTTTAGTTCATTTAAGTATAATATTACTATTGTCTTTACCTTGGAAGTCGGTTTTAATTTTTTGTGTAAAAATAATAATTTTGCTCTTTTTAGCTGTCCTTAAGGTTTTCTAAACTTACAGTTGGTGTTTTAAAAAATCAAAATCAAAATTGCTTTATTTCTGAATAAATCTAAAATAAAATATATTTTCAGAATACATTGTGCCTACCACCGGTTCGGGAACTAACCCGACGAGAAGAACCGGCGTAAGAAACTCGCACGGGGCCCACTTTTTACCAAAAAAAGTGAGAAAAAAATTAATCTTTTAAAATAACATTTACAATGCTGTAACTAAAAATTACAATTTAATTAACATTACAACAATTAGGTACATAATAATTATTGTAAGTCATGTAGAAGTAGCTTTGCAAGCAGTAATTCAGCATTCTACTCCCAAGATGTGCCATCGTTTAGGAAATCATTGACCTTATAATAGGCTTTGGCACAAAACGTTCTTTGACTACTTTTTTAAATTTATAAACGAAAGATTTTGATCATTTTCTGGGATTCTATTGTAAAGGCGTATCGTATACATTGACCTTTAAAAGATTTACTGACTTTACTAAGTCTGATCACCGGCAAGACTATGAAAAGTACCAATAATAGGATCATAATGTTATGATGCATGGTGTAGCGATGATGATGATGATTAATGTAATTAGCATAGTAGCTTATGCTTTTGGTTCTTTAAACAACGCTGCAACTCCTAAACATGTATGTATAAGGAATCCGGAGTTCTGTTCAGCACCTTCAGAACCGTGGTATACCATGGGGAAAAACTTACTTTTTGGTAGCATATAATCAAAATACATCATATAAATCCAAATAACCATATGTTCCCATTTGAATATCAAGGAGTCACCTCGATTTCTCTTGGTTTTCATCACCAGTCCATCACTTTTGTGAACATGGTACCTACTCGGAACAATACAATGTACAACAAAAGAAAAATTTTGGAAATCGGTTCATAAACGGCGGAGTAATCGTTGAACATACATATAAAATATATACACAGCAGAACGTCTAACTAAAAGTATTATGATATTTTATGATATGTATTTAATTTAAGAATAAAATATAATATACTATGTGTGTTGTTTACTTTCAACGTAAACTTTCAATGTAAGGGCTGATTTACCAGATAGATTTTGCCTGAGTAATAAATAAGTAACTTTATAATGTGTTATGTCATATGTGTATATTATTTACCCCTATAAGAACCTCATGTCATAACATATCCGACGATTGAAAAATCATTCCAAACAAAAATGTGTATCTACTTTTCAATCATCACCTTTTTTTGCCAATTAAAATTTATAATACCTAATTTGAAATACAAAATCTGTCAAAGTTGCATATTATTTATTTCTTATAGAAACTCAGGTAAAATAACTCGAACGGACTATACTATCGATAGCAAAATACTATACTATCGATAGTAAAATATACATCACTAGCACACGCACACATTGACAGATCAAAAATGGTCACGCATTTTCGGGTTGTCAGGTGGTCTATACGACAGTATATTATAAGTTTATGGCATAACTTAATATTTTTATCGCGGGCCTTGAGTGTGGCCGCTGTGCTGGTCGGTGTGGTGTTGCCAGACTTATGCGACGCAGTGCGGCGTGTGAACACCTTGGTTATTTGTATGTAAAACAACGCAACGACAGTGCTGTGTCGACGCAAAGCTGACGCAACGTGCCGTCTGGACTGGCTCTTATCGTTAAACCTTTACGACAACGTTAATTTAGACCTGGCTAGCTTTTAGTCACATAGACCTCCTATGTGACTAAAAGATAGCAGTCTTAACATTCATCTTTCTCTTTGACACCGCAAGTTGCATAATATAGTCTGTCTTCCTCACAAGTTATTTCTTTCACACAGGAGGCACAGTCTGCTCTCGCTCAGTGAAACTCGTAGACGGAGGTGGGGAAAGTGCGGCGCGAGCGGCGTGGTGGGCGGAGCTGCGCACGGAGATACGTGCGCACGCGCGGGCGCTGCGCTGCACCGCCGTGCTGGGGTACAGCGAACGGGCATCTGTCAGGTACGTGTGTGTGTGTGTGTGTGCGTGCGTGCTTGCGTGCGTGCGTTAGCTCCTAGTAACTGTAGTTACTAGAGGTGGATCTTCTCTATTTTTCATTTTTATATATATATATATATATATATATATATATATATATATATATATATATATATATTTAATATAGATTTAGTAACAATTTATTCAAATAAAATGTATAATAATTATCCTAGTTAACACTTATATTTTGATGAATTAGATTTTTGTCGGAGGTGAGTTTGTAAATTAATTACAGCCAAAGTATTACGTTTTATAAAAATGTTTATGGTTGAAAGTCTTTTAAATATTGTGCTTTATATCTCATATTTTTTACATTTCGTTATTATATTGGAACAAATTGGGGTTTATGCTCGCTTTAATTGTAGGGTTAAAAGTATTTCTTAATTTCAGGGAGGACGTGTGCGTACTGTCAGCGTCGGGGACGGCCGCCGTCATCAACCTGGACTGCGACCTCGCTACCGATGATACTGTCACAGGTAATAAAACATTACACGGTAAGATCTGGTTCGAAGAACCAAAATCTTAAAAGTTATTGTTTTTTAAACAAACTAGGAAACTGTAAAAATTACTGAAATTAGTACCCCGGTTCTAATATTTTAATGCAATTTTCCTGTCATACCTGTTATTGCCCACGCGCGGATCTGGGCCCTGGGCTTGTATCATGAAACTGTTTTGAGACTCAAACAATCGGACGAGAATGCTGCGTCCTACTCTAACAAACGTGAAATGACGTTGTTAGAGCAGGACGCGACATTCTCGTCCGATTGTTTGAGTTTCAAAACAGTTTCGTAGTAGGCCTACTGATTCATAATGCGTAATTCGACTCGGATTCGGAAACTTCATCGCGCGACATCCAATAAACGCTGGCCGCCCTCAACATTCCACCAATCGCCGCACAGTAATGTTTCCGGATCCGTGTCGAACGGGATTCGTGAATCGCCCTGCTGGTTCGTATGCGGGTGCTAAGTATGAAGTAACATACTCCGGAAGGCGCTCGTGTTGCTCGCATGACAGGAAAACGCCCTAAGGGCATGTTTCACCACTTCCTGATAAATGCCGGATAGGCTATCCACACCTTTTTGACAGATTCTCCATACTTCATCTGTCAAGTTAAGTGGTGAAACAGGCCCTTAATGTCAAAAGCTTCCTTGAACCACTGTTATCTATCCGCAGTTGGCGACAATGCGGAGGAGGAGGAGTCGTGCGGCGCGGCGCACGTGCCGTACTCGCCCGGCGCCCCGCCCTACCGCGCCGAGCTGGCCGGCTGCGGCGGCTGTCGGTGAGAAGTGACCACCGACCACTGATGCAGTCGCTAATATTTGTAGCGGCTACTGCAGCACGGTCGCGTAGCATATTTATTTTAATTGTGATAATAATTTTCAATTCGAGTAAAATTGACGTGGGAGGACCATGCTTCGGCACGAATGGGCCGGCTCGACCGGAAAAATACCACGGGCTCACAGAAAACCGGCGTGAAACAGGGCTTGCGCTGTGTTTCGTCGAGTTAATGAGTTTACCGGAGGCCCTACCCTTTTCCCTTCCCCACCCTCCCCTATTTCCTTCACTACCCTCCCCTATTCCCTTCCCTTCCCTACCCTCCTCTATTACCCTATTCCTGCAGCTCTTCTGATGTTGCGAGTGTCCATGAGCAACGGTAGTTGCTTTTCTACAGGTGACCCGTTTGCTTGTTTGCCCCCTTATTTTATAAAAAAAAAAACATAATAAGTTGGGGTTACATGTTCTCGCAAATAGTTTACAGTGTGTGTATTCCAATTTCAAAAATCAGTGCAATGCTAACAGACGGACAGACATTTGCGCATTTATCATATTAATAAGGATTTTAAATAATACACATCTCATACAAAACATTTTTCCAACAGCATTAATTTAATACTGTATTGACGTAAAAACTGTATATTTTGTATTACAGTCGAGCGCGCGTCCCCACAGTGCTGCTGGCGACGTGCGCCAAGCCCAACAGACTGCTGTCATACGGGAAATCCGTCGTCGTCACTGCTGTTGGTAAGATTATTTTTTAATCTCATAAGGACATAGTTTTCGAACTTATTGTGTGGAAAAATTCATGAAGTTGGGGTATTTCTTATAGACACAATGAAGTAACTCTCAGCGCGGTTACTTTTACAGTTAATCAATTTATGGGACGCATACACATTACACGCCTTATACTATATATTATGTTCATTGTCTGCTACGTTGAAAAAGTGACTTTTATATTTTTATGAGAAGTTCCCACACGTTTTGAATTGCTTATGGGTTTCGTTTTTTGCTATTCGACAACGGAACTTTAAAAAATACAGCCCACTTATCTGCGGCCCGTTATAATGAGCTTTTATTGCAGCGGCTCGCGGCCGTCGCGCGCCGCCCTCTGCGGAGCCGGGCGCCCGGGACTTGTCCGACCAGCTGCCCTTCCTGGAGTACGAGCTGCACAAGCTGCTGCTAGCTAAGCTTAGGATGCAGGTGAGTGATAAGTGAAGCTTGGGTTCTGAAATGTAAGCCAGTATACTGGCGACGATAAGAATTCGACCTCATATTGGTGTGCCACTGGTGAGACAACTGTTACGTATTAGTTGTATGACGCTAAGTGCGCCGCTTAGTGCGTAGAAACCGTACATTTTTCCTTACAAACCTCCGTACCTCCGTACAAACGAAAACTTTCCTAATTTCTTTGCCCTCTGTTAAAGTATCTCCATACTAAATTTAGTGTAAATTGTTTCAGTCGCTTAACTGTGAAGCCGCGTAATACAGACAAATAGACATACACATCTTCGGATTTTTAATTTTTAAAAAGTATAATATCATGTAATTTTGCTAATAATGATATCGCAACAAAGTCATACACGTCAAAACACTGGCGTATACATCTGTATGTATTTTGGTACTATACCTTGTGCGTTTTAAGATGATATGCGTGGACAATAGTAGGGAAGTTACCTAAAAAAATTAATCGATAATTTAAAAATATCGAATCACTTCGTAAAGGAATTGCAATCGAAACGATAAGATGGCCGCCCTTTTTATCGATTTGATTTCGATTCAACAGTGGCAATCTCTATTGACATAAGTTCCGTTTCATGCATCTGATATTTTTCAAATGTTTTCGTAACAATAATGTTATACTCCTATTTCACAGTTAATATTTATAATTTTATATATTAATAAGTAAGTATTTAGCAACTTTTCATTTTTATTCATTTACAATTATAGGAAACATTTATTTTGGTAGGTGGAATATAATTTATTACATTTATTAGATTTTTTTGTTTTCTTGTAAAAAATTTCTATAGCAAGGAATATGAGAACTGTCATATTCCTTGCTTATCTTAAAACACATAAACTATAATCAACAGTATAGTGCGTCAAGAATGTCTAGGAGGCGAAACTTTTTTTTAGCAATAGCAACACTCTTTTGACATTTGTCCCTTTGTTGTATCAATACTCTATGACATAAAATTTTCAAAACAAAGATTTTCAATTTGCATAAATTTAGTTTTACAATGTGAAAACTACATGTTACTGTGATTAATATTAATAATTAAAGTGAAAGACGTGTCAGAGTGCTGAAAATTTGAAGATTTTCATTGAAGAAAAATTGTAAAACGCGAAAATATCACTGAAATTCTCGCGTCCACATTTCCGATTCTGATCGCTAAATTGCCATAGTAGCAGGTAAATAAGCGTTTGTTGACCGACTTCCAAAAAGGAGGAGGTAATATGTTCGGCTGTATGTATCTTTTTTTTTTTGTATGTTCAACGATTACTCAGCCGTTTGTGATCCGATTTTCAAAATTATTTTTGTGTTGTATAGGGTTTAACTCGAATTTGGTACCATGTTCACAAAAGTGGTGATCTGATGATGGGATCCTTGAGGAATCGAGGGGACTCCTTGAAATTTGTATGGAAACATATAGTGATTTCGATTTTTTCTGAAGCATTCGAGGTAAATGCTACCAAAAAGTAAGACTTCGCACCAGATTATACCCTGGATCCGAAGGTACCGAACAGAACTTTTGAATGCTTATAGGTACAGGTTCGGGGATTTCGATGTTATTTAAGCAACTGAAAGCATAAGCTAATACATCAATTTGATTAAACATCATCATCACAACCATAATTATACCATGAGTCATCACACTATGACCCAATTATTGGTACTTTTCGTGATATTTTGCATCGAAGCAGATGTTTTTGATGATGATTTCGCTGTTTGTAGACTGATTTTCAAAATTCTCGTGTTGTTGTATAGGATGTAATCTTAATTTTGTATAACACTTACGAAAGTGGTGAGCTGATGATGGGATCCATGAGCAATCGAGGGAAATCCTTGAAATTTATCAAAACGCTCATAGTGGTTAAAATGTTGTTTCTAGTAAGTTAAACATATGTTACGAATAAGAGAAATTTCATACGAAGGTGTCTCTTGGTGCAAAGGCACTGAACAGAACTCCTGAACCTTTAAAGATAAAATTTTGGAAATTGCAGCATCGCTTAGATAACTGCAAGCATTTACCACAATTTCGCTTACAGTAACATAATGTGAATAGTTAACACTCGTATTGGGGTTTTACGCATAAAGCCTAATTTTATAGATACTTAACTAAAAAGAGTGAAATTATTATTTTTTAACAAAAAATTAAAACCGACTTCCAAGGTAAAAACAATAGTAATATGAACTAAAAAGTATTAAATAACTCTTACTCCTTAATAGCACGCCTTTTTCAGAATTCGTCTATCAACTATTTCTGTACATATACTACAGTCTTCATTACTTTGAAGTCGGTACCAGTCCCAAAAGTTTCAGATATTCTGACATTACTGACCTCACGATTAAATTAGCTCGTACCGACTTCAAAATAATGAAGACTGTAGTATATGTACAGAAATAGTTGATATTTAGACGAATTCTGAAAAAGGCGTGCTATTAAAGAGTAAGAGTTATTTAATACTTTTTAGTTCATATTACTATTGTTTTTACCTTGGAAGTCGGTTTTAATTTTTTGTTAAAAAATAATTTTACAAATTCTGTTTATTAATTTTATTGTATAATGCAATTTTAAGTAGCCTGAGTAAGTATTATGTGGTATAATAAAACAACAATTTTACATAAACAAAGTTTACGTAAACAATGAACTGTCTAAGAAATCTATCATATATAACGCGCCTAACCATGATTGATACTTTGACATATGTGATTTGCGTAATTATGTCTGTCTGCTTAGATAGATGTATATAAAATTCTCGTGTCACAGTGTTTGTGCTTAACTCCTTTAACACTTTGATGCAGCGTAATATAATATTATAATCTTATGTTTACAGGTAGCAGAAAAAGCGTTTAACGAAATAACCGAAATGACCGAGAATTTATGCTATCATTTTGAAAAAAAAAACATTGAAAACAAATACAAGGAGTGGGAATTAACCCTTTATTAGGATATTGAAGAGCTGACTATTGAAGATGACTGACACCACTGCTGTAACTACATAGACCTAGAAAGTGGCGATGATTCTGTTTCCGGCTGCATTGTAGAATATTATTTGGATGATCATATTTTATTAAAATAACAAAACCCTGTTTTTCATTTATTTATTTTTCTTTATTTTTTAAATAAGTAGTTCCTTAATAAAACAGGAGTGAACTTCTCTCAGCTCTCATGGTCATCAAAGTAGCTCTGCAGCTCTCAGGGAGAAGGTACTTAAATAACAGGTGTTATAAATTCATAATATATAACACTAGTGACTAGCTGATGTGCCGGTGAACTTCGTGTCACTTATAAATCTTCCCTGGACTTCCAGGAATATTTTAAGACTAAAATTAGCCACATCGGTTCAACCGTTTAATCGAGTTATTGCATTTTTTATATATACAAACAAACAAACAAATCTTTATTTCCCTCAAAAAAGAATTTTACACGTTAAGCATCTTAAACAAAACGCTGCTCCCCACACTAGGATTCCCTATGTCGTGGAGAGCAGTCTCTTCCATCATGCACATAGATACATACAATTAATTTTAACCAGCTTATGACATATTTGTGATAACTAACATAAAGTTACATGTTCTAAAGTATTTTTAACAGAACCAATAAAAATTGAAAACTATTTCTAAGTAAATAGACAATATATATATATTTTTAAAGTAGGTGATGCTATTGTAATATGTTATATGATACAAAATACACATAATAGCATTACAAATCATTACCAGAGCCACCGAAACCAGCTACAGTATGTGTGAGTTAGTCGTAAATTAAGCACACACTATAACTACATCATAATTATTTAAAATTTTCTTAACTACATAATATATAATTTATAATCATAATATTTACAACGTGTTTTTTAAACTGTATTTAATATAAAGTATCAAAATCTTTTATAGTGACTGGATATAGTGTGGCCATAAGAGGCCACACCGGAAACAAGTGGCGACTCTATTAATGTAGTGACTTTTTTGACGGGCTATAAAGTGTCGATTTTGGACGTCTTAAGTTCCGGCAATTATACTGGATATGTTGTTTTAGGGCGCGAACGCACTGTTCTCGCTGCAAACGCAGGTGGCGATCGGCGAGCGCTGCGTCATGGCGCTGGCGAGCGGCGCCGCGGTGCGTCTCGCCGCGCTGCCGCCGCCCGCGCCGCCGCGTATTAAGGTCGGTTTTGGGCGTTCAAAAAATCAATTAATAGCATGGCCCCTTGTAAATAAAGTCGACTCTTATAAAATTTTATTTAATTTATACTCGCTGAGGTTACTCGCAACTTCGTTGTAGCGAAATATACAGAATTATTTTTTCACTAGTACAATAAATCAACATACGAAATAGTTGACAAAAATAAAAAATACTATCGATTTTTGTTACTACCCCTTTGGAACAAAATAACAAAAATATCAAGCCCCGTACTTATCCGCTAAACTACAAAAAAATGTGGATGCCTTACATATTTGAGGCGAGCCCGGCCGATCGCTTACCTCACCCCGCCGCCCCCTATCCATACCGCACCCGTTGTCGCCTTGTCATGCGGTATTAGATTGGATAAAGGATAAATTAATCCTTCGATCGCGGATTCTTGGAAATCTTTTGTTATTCTATTGTTGTCGCGTTCGCCGGTGTCCTTATGGGGGTTGATAGCTTAATTGAAATGAAAAAAAAAAAGTAAAATATACTCTTTCGTCGATACCAATGACGTCGTAAAATTTATTGTACTGGTGAAAAAATAATTCTGTATGTATCGCGCGAAAACCCTATTTTCGGAGAAGAAACAATCCTAATATTATAGTCCCTAAGATTCCAAGTACCTTCCCATTCATTTCTAAAGTGTGCCTGCATTTATAATATTAGTAAATTAATAAATGGTTAACCTTTAGGCATCAGAAAACGACAAAAACGCAATGGAAATTCAAAAAGCTCTGTGGGACACGTTCAACGCGAACAAGGCTGCAAACGGATATGATGTTGGTAAGTTTATTATATTATACGTGACACTATCACACCAGAACCTTGCATTTTGCCAAAATTTAAAATTGTCTATGTTCTTTTTCGTGCTTAACTCAGTAAGCGCTCTTACATAATTATTATGATACTTACATTGGCACGCGTCGTCGACAAGTGCTGTTCATCTGCAAGAAGCCAGTCTAGTCGTAAAGCACGATGAATTTTGTACACTTACTAATCGGTATTTATCTACTTGTTCCCCGTCCAAACTTTATCAAAATCGGCGCGGTAGTTTTGAGCTTATGCAATGCAAAATCAAGTCTCTACTTTTTAAATATACAGGGTGCAATTAAACCTTCCTGCCAAATTTTGATTATGTATATGGATTGATTGTTATTCTTTTGTCATTTTATAAACTCTGGCTGTGTTTAATAAAGATGTTTATTTTTTTGCAGCTCCAGAGCACCTACCCAATGGCGTCCTACCGGAATGCGAGGGGGAGGAGGCACCAGCGCTCGAGTTATGTGCGGACAAGGACACTTGCGTGCTCGAACTGGACGAGGCTGAGGACGTATGTATACTTGTCTCGTTCTATTTCTACCTTTCTCTCTTTCACTTGACAATGGCGTCCTATCGGAATGCGAGGGGGAGTAGGCACCAGCGCTCGACCTATGTGCGTACAAGGATACTTGCGTGCTCTAATTGGACGAGGCCGAGGACGTACGTATACCCGTCTCGCTCTAAGTCTACCCTTCTCTCTTACATATGAGCAATGGCGTTAGGAATACGAGGGGGAGGAGCCACCAGCGTTCAAGACGCTTACTTGCTCGAACTAGACGAGGCGGAGGACGTGCGTATATCTGTCTCACTCTTTCTCTACCTTTCTCTCTCACATTACCAATGGCGTCCTACCGGAATGTGAGGGGGAGGAGGCACCAGCACTCGAGCTATGTGTGGACAAGTACACGAAATTGGAGGAGGTCGAGGACGTACGTATATATGTCTCTCTCTATCTACCTTTCTCTCTCACACATGAGCAATGGTGTGCTACCGGAATGCGACGGGGAGGAGCTACCAGCACTCCAGCTGTCTGCGTACAAGGATACTTGCGTGCTCTAATTGGAGGAGGCCGAGGACGTACGTATACCCGTCTCGCTCTAACTCTACCTTTCTCTCTTACACATGAGCAATGGCGTTAGGAATACGAGGAGGAGGAGCCACCAGCGTTCAAGACGCTTACGTGCTCGAACTGGACGAGGCTGAGGACGTACGTATATCTGTCTCACTCTATTTCTACCTTTCTCTCTCACATTGCTAATGGCGTCCTACCGGAATGCGAGGGGGAGGAACCACCAGCACTCGAGCTGTGTGCGGCAAAGATGCTTGCATGCTTGAATTGGGTCTTTCTCTTTCTGACACATTTTAGTCTTTAATTTAGAATAAATTAATATATTATTTTGACCTTAAAGATCGCGCAGCTACAAAGCAAATTTTAGGCGACAAATTCACTGAACAGAACATTTAAACCACAATTATGAAGACATAATTTGTGATAGTTATATAGAAATACTAACTGTCCCGGCAAACGTTTCTTTGCCATATAAACTAGGTATTTCGCCCGTATTATTTTATTGAAGTGACTAAATAAGTAAGTCGCCATGGCAACGTCGATCGCTATCTCATCGCACAAACAATGGTTGCCGTCAGTCTCAGGTTGTAATAATTTACTGTTATTTATTCAACAAATGCACTTATCAATATATAAAGTACCCAGTAGCCGATTCTCAGACCTACTGAATATGCATATAAAATATGGTAAAAATCAGTAAAGCCGTTTCGGAGAAGTTCGTGGACTAACATTGTGACACGAGAATTTTATATATAAGATAACTATCACACATTGGCTTATATCTACAATATAAATATTATATTGTTTTTTAGAATATAAATTCTATCGTGTCTGTAAGATTTTTATTTAATCTAATATGTTATATCTACTATTTCAGGTGGAGACAGCCCGTGCACTGGCGGAGCGGCGTCCAGCGTCCGTGTTGATGTCATCCGCGCTGCGCCCCGCCCGTGCCCCGCCCCACGCCTTCACCCAGGTACGTAGCGTGCGTGCGTGAACGGATATCAGTTTGTTGTGACCGTTTGTATATTTGTACATTTATTAGTCTTAGTGTGCAAGGATTAGTTTGTAGCGTGTGTGAGATGATGATGTAGTCTGCACTGATCCCCACTCGCGCCCCGCCGCACGCCTTCACTCATGTACGTAGCGTGCGTGCGAAGTTGTAGTACGCGCGTGTAAGCGGATGTTAATGTGTGCACGTGTGTGCGTGTGTGTATAGCAAATGCTATGAAACGTTGAAACGAACCAAACAAAAACATCTTAAACACAGACACAGATTATAAGAAGACTATAGAATAAAATTCAATCAACTTAACTACACAACAAACACAAAGGATTTCTTTTGTGTTACATGTTTTAATTCTGGTGTCATGTAACATTTTCCGTCCGTTATTCCGTGCCTGAACTAAAGCCTTTTTCGTGCAGGTGTGGCGTGCGCGCATCGGCGGCGGGTGTCAGGCGGAACGCATGGTATCAGGCGCGCTGGCGGCCGCACGGTACAAGCTGCGCCGCCTGCAGCCCGCCGCGCTCGCCGCGCCCACTTACCACCTGGACCTGCCCGATGTGAGTATATACCGAGTGAGGACTGTCAGAGAAGTATAAGTAGTCTTGATAGGCATAGGTGGACGTACGTTTTAGGGTCACCGCAGATATACAATTTCAAGTTGGCCGACTATCGTATTTAAACTAAATTACTTACGTAATATCGCAATTTAATTGGACAACTTTTAAATTGTAGGTAATCGGAAAGGAATTTAGTTGCATTAGTCGCTATAGCTATAATTGGTATACTGTGCGACTCAAGTTGACCAACTTAAAATTGTAAGTCTGCGGTCGCTCTTACTGTTGGGTTATTCAATTCAATGTTAGTCATTAGTCGTTACTAACAAGATGATGCCCGAAACGAGTAAAACGAAGTTGCGAAGAAAAAGGAGAGAAAAACCAAGTAAACTGTTAAACCTCTATATCTTTATATTCACTTCAAAATCTCTACATACTTTCACACCATGTTTCCTATATAATTCAGTCAGTGATTATCTCGGGCATATACTATAAGTATGTTCGACAGGCTTCTAATTTATTACAACGTGTGAAGCGTGCATGTGTGCGTTCTCACGTACGCACACGCGTGTATTTTTTTTTAAGTTGCAAAATGTGTTTTCCAGGACGAAATCCAACTCGTTGTGTCCGGAACCGCCATACCGCTGCAGGACCCGTCCAAGGTGGAGCCTGCAGTCGAGAGGAACGGTAACCATGACGACGATGACATATTCGCCCTGGATGAGGAGCAGCTCACCAAGAGTCCACCTGACCAGGTGGAGGAGAAGAATAATGGGCCGGTAAGTGTTGTATTTTTTTTAAATATGCACGATTTTTTGTGACAATGTGACATTTCAAGGTCAGCGTTTTGATTATAATACATTATATTTTCTAATGCATAAATTAAACATATATTCTCCGAAAGTACTTGGCAAATTCTGATAAAAATTTGCACGGATATAGATTACATAACGGGTTCACAAAGTCCTTGGAAATATCTAATTCGTCATAATTGCGTATAGAGTGTTACGTATTTATTTTACGTTTTCAAGCGAAACAAAGAATTTACATTTTACTATAATATTATTTTTACCTCCCGTTTCATATAATTGATATACAGGCTGTAACAAAACTAAGTGATATTACTTTAGGGTGTGTACGTGTTCCTCGTAGAGAGCTCACTGTGAAAGTAGCAGCGCTGAAAGATCAATTATTTTTTTTCACTTTTGTATGGGGAAACTTCGGGCCCTTGTTCTTTCAGCGCTGCTACTTTCACAGTGGATCACATACACACCCTAAAGTATTATCACTTAGTTTTGTTACACACTGTATATTGCAAGTGAAACAACGAATTTATAATTAATATGCGCTTGCGCAGGGTCCGGGACGCGTGGCGTTATCTAGCGGCGCGGCGGCGGGCGCGGGTGGCGCGGGACGGCGGGTGTGCGCGCTGCGGCTGCTGTTCGTGCGCGAGACGACGGCGGTGCGCGAGCTGGGCGGCCTCAGCGGGTTCCTGCACACCTTCACGTGCGAGGTGAGCGATATTGAGCCCTGGGCGTGTAGTGATAAGGTCCAGGGGGCGTGGCACTGTCTAGCGGCGCGGGGCGGCGGGGCGGCGGGTGTGCCGGCTGCGGCTGCTGTTCGTGCGCGAGACGACGGCGGTGCGCGAGCTGGGCGGCCTCAGCGGGTTCCTGCACACCTTCACGTGCGAGGTGAGCGATATTGAGTCCTGGGCGTGTAGTGATAAGGTCCAGGGGGCGTGGCACTGTCTAGCGGCGCGGGGCGGCGGGTTTGCGCGCTGCGGCTGCTGTTCGTGCGCGAGACGACGGCGGTGCGCGAGCTGGGCGGCCTTAGCGGGTTCCTGCACACCTTCACGTGCCAGGTGAGCGATATTGAGCCCTGGACGTGAAGACGCTAAGGTCCCGGGGGCTTGGCACTGTCTAGCGGCGCGGCGGCGGGCGCGCATTGTGTCGAGGTGAACAAAATTAAACCCTAAAGCAATGTTATATATAGTGGATCCCACTATGGCGTGGCTGCTGTTAACGCACAAAATGCATAAAAGCCAGAACTTCTGACCTTGCGACTTGCGAGGTGTTGTAATCGGTTATTCCGAAGCCCACTTCGTCATTTCATTAGTTGTATATGTAGTGCCAAGCTTAGAAACTTCCTATTACACATTGTGTTCTGTTTGGAACGCTTCTCAATCTTTACACATCTATTATATCCTTTGAGAGCCATGTTCCTAAAACTATTTCTTGCTTCTTTGTCAGGTGATGGCGATAGTACGAGCGTACACGGCGGCGCTGGGCGGCAACGCGCTCACCTCCTTCTACATGACGCAGCTCATGCTGCAGGACAACGCGCACAAGAACCAGGTAAGTTATCGCTAGATGGCGTTAGTGGACGCGTGCACGGCGCAATGTCAAGTCACAATATCAATGTCAAGATGGGGACTGTTTGTCCTAAACCGCTCGTGCAATACGTCACTCACGTCGCGGCGAACCGAAAACGAAAAATCTGCGAAACAGGAATAGTGTCTAAACACACTAGGCTGAATCACGCCGGCGTAATTTACGTGGCCGAAATTACGTTCAGCCGCTTACGTCTGATGCGACACACTATAAATTACGCGAAGAGCCGAAATTTCGCGGTGTAATTTCCGTTGCCGAACGCGCGCGTAAGTGAGTATTTAAAATTCTCAGATGTAATGTGTGCGTTAACGCTTTGGAGATAAGGTTGGATTTGCAATGTTCGGTTTTGATAATTCCGTCGCGTATAGTGTGTTGCTATACAAAACATTACCGCCGAATCGCTGCCGAACTTTACGCTCGACTCGGCTAGACGGAAATTCGGCTCACGACAGAATTTCGGCATAGTGTGTCGTCTGTCGCGTTCCGCCCATATTTCGTATGGATTTGAAACGCGGCGTAAACGCGGCGGAATAGGCTACTTGACCTATATTCAATTTCATTGAACAAATGCATATTTCTAGTAGAACTTGGCCTAGGAAACCGTATTTCACCCTTATCATCAAATAAAAGCTTATGATTGATAAATAAAGTCGATTTGAAAATATGATTTTATGAAAATAGGATTTGTACTGACGAAAACGCTTTTGTAGTACTTCCGATATGGATGTGACGTCATTCTCATAGTAATTAATATCTTTTATTTATCGCGCTCGTTATATGTAAGTTTATTTGTACATAAATATTAAGAATAAGCCTAGAAAGATTTGTAAAATATATTTTCTTAAATAATTCAAATAAAACATCAGTTTAAATATATTATCTCCATTTATTGTAGACGGGAAATGAAATGGCCAAAACTTTTCTCCAAATGTTTTCAACCTTACAAATGATTTCTAATTTCTTATTTAATTATTTTATAATTTTTGGGCACTTTCAGACTCGTACATTTAGCACATAAAAAATATTTCAATAAAGAGAGTTTAAAATACAAAACGTATGACGTCACACTATGGCGGACACAAGGCGGACAGTGTTTTCGGCGCCATTTAAAAGGCATGTTTTTCAATCAACATTTTTATGGGTTTCTACTGTGTAAAATATTAAAATATTAGTTTTTTTGTAAAAATGAATGATTAAGAAGCGATTAGCATGAAGAAAAAAAATAGGTCAAGTAGCCTATTTACGTCGGCGTAATTCAGCCTAGTATGTTTAGTATGTTTGTGTAGACCCATAGAGCGAGATGCAATATAAGCCATTGTCGTGTGGCGGGTGAGACAGTAAATCGTTTCGCCGCTGTTTCGCAGTTCGCAGCGTCGCGTCGGTGTACTAAAGGCGTTAGGGCCGGGACACAAAAACACGACACGACGTCGTATGACGTCGTACGATGTCGTGTCGTAGTTATTTACGACGCGCGTCGTAGATTCCCACGACACGACGTCGCATCGTGAAACGACGTTGCGTCGTGGAAAGAGACGACGTCGTGTCGTGTTTTTGTGTCCCGGCCCTCACGTAGATATTCAAAGATGAGTTTCTACGACGCGACGTCGTACGATGTCGTAACGTAGTTTTTTACGACCCTCGTCGTAGATTTCTACGACGCGACGTTGCATCGTGAAACAACGTCGTGGTACGACACGACTTCGTGTCGTGTTTTTGCGTCCCGACTCTTAGGGCCTTATTTATTCGGACCACGCAACCGCTCTGCTTGCCAATCGCTTGTGTAAGGCCTTTACTTTAGGAAAATTTTTGGTCCGCTATCTGCCGACAAATAGATTTATAGGCAGATAGCGGACCATTACAGGCATATATTTTGGTCAGGGTTATGTTAGGTTTAGATCACGATTAACATTAACCTAACGAAATAAGTAATAACGTAGGTCCCTTATCTATTTATTAATAAATTTATTTAATCTTACCATAATAACAATTTTCGAGCAATGAAGCTCTTTCTTAATGTCTCCTTTTAAATCATATTTTTTGTCTTCTTTCAGGGTCAATGTTTGCTCTCTGTGGGTGGAGACGTGGTGCATGTGACATAATAGACATTTATAGTATAATCAAAATAATGCGGCTCAGAATTTTATGTAAATTTTGACATTTTACATGAATTTTTGTGCTTCGATTTGCCGTTTGGATTTTACACAAATATTATAAAGAGAAAAGATGCAAACTATAGTTTCCATCGTATATGCCTTTAAAATACTTGACCGATGTTCGTAAAGTTTGACTCAGCTAATGTTGAATAGACTATACAATGGATTTACAGGTAAATACATTTGCTACTTTAGACGCCAAAATGTACGGTTCTGCGGTATTTTACACTGGCGTATGAAGTCGCAGTTGTCAAGTATTGATTAGGCCTAATCGTGACTATGCCTCAGATGTACCATCGAAAAAAAATATTTGCAAACGACGGACCTTCGTAATTTGTTTGCGTTATGTCAAACCCAGCCCACAGTTCATGAGTCATGACCACTGACCTCTAATATAGTACGCTGGACTTATGATACCCTCTTGAAATGACAGCTATTTTTGTGCCTATTTGAAGCGGAATCAGCGCCCCCAATGCGGGGGAAGAGAACTAAATCTGACGTAATAATGACGTTTGAAAGTCGCCATATTGGCGCTGGTAGTAGTGGGAGTACTTGGAACTAATACTAATTAACCGACTTCAAAAAAAGGAGGTTATCAATTCAACGCGTATGTATGTAATATTTCCAGAACTGCCCAGTTTTTGTATATGTTAATCCATGACAGCTTCTGAACAAATGTGCCAAATTTCAAAAGTGTATGTATGTATGTTTTATGTTGGTGCACGCATATCTCCGGAACCACAAGTCTGATTTTAGTGATTCTTTTTTTATTGTACTAGGTATTGTTCAACTTAGGTAATACTGCAAGTTTCATCAAAATCGGTTTAGTAGTTTTTGAGATAGGGAATTTTAATTCTTAATTACGTACAAAAATTTGAAGTCGGTTTTATCTTTTTAAAATACTATTTTTTCTACTACCAATAGCGATTAAGCGGCCATTTGCAAATTACGTCAGATTTAGTTCTCTTCCCCCGCATTGGGGGCGCTGATTCCGCTTCAAATAGGCACAAAATACATCTGGGTATCATTAGTCCAGCTTGTATAATGGAGGTCAGTGGTCATGAGTCATGACTAATAATGAATTGACATAACCCAACCAAACGACGCAGAACCGTCAACTGCCTATGTATCAATTTCTTTGATAGCACACAAACTAAAATCTGAAACTAGACTAATCAGAAATATAGACTATGTTGAGAAAGTTCACAGAACAGGCTGTTTAGCCGAAACTTTTTCGTTTTCGCTTCGTTATAGAATCGCCGATCAAAATGTATGGAATTGACATAAGACGAGTCGAACGTCAACGTCATATTAACGAACGCTTATGTCAATTCCATACATTTTCATCGGCGATTCTCTAACGAAGCGAAAACGAAAAAAATTTGGCACACCCTCCTGGCCCCTTAGACAAAGTATTTTTCGTTGAAAACGATGACGAAATTCGGTATCAAAATGTATGCGGTTTGACATAAGTTATCGCAAAATGACATTTCGCTTGCGAAGACTATTGTCAAATCCCATACATTTTGATAATAACTAATTTCGTCATCGTTTTTAACGAAAGGGACTTAGGCCTCTGAATAGAATTTAATATCAGATTTAATCGATCACAAAATATCTTGCCATAGAAACCAGTGCTTTTTATATTAGTTGAACTTTTATTCAATTTATTACAACTTTTTCTACATTTTTATTGACTATTCCACTGTCTTACTTGCCCTTAAATGCTAAACCAATTTTAACTAAAGTAACTTTAGTTTGTGCAGTACTTTTGGTGAATGCAGCGAGTATTATATTATGTTATTGATTTAAATGTTGGTTTTACAAACTTACACATTTTTCTAATTATTAGGAATTGTATAACTTATAAGGTTTATACGTACAAATTAAGTCTCTCTAATTTTATCCCAACTATAAAAATTAAATTTAGAAATACAAATGTTAAAACTATCACGAATTTGGCAAATTATATGACAATTATTATAAGAGGAAAAATTGTGATAGTTATGTTTTTTCTTTATTGTTATTTTTTCTTACAATCAATTTTAATTTTCAAAAATTTGGTACCGAATATTTTGAAACGCCATATCATGATATTGTACCTTAAAATATAATAATATTTTATATTATATTAAATATTAAACTAAATGTTTGAGTGTAACCCTCTTTTAACTTGCCATTTGATGATTAGTTTATTTTATATCACAAATAGACCCGTAAAATTAGTACGTAAAAATTATTATTGTAATAAATGATAAAAAAATATATTTCATGTCAATTGATCAATTTGTGGAGATAAAAGTAAAAAAAAAATGTGATTTCGATTTTTTCCCAATATGTTACATATTACATACTTAGCTATAAGTTTATATGTGGTAGATATTTTAACCAAAGAAACATAATACTTAGGGCCTGTTTCACCGCTTTCTGATAAGGCTATCCACCACTTAACTTGACGTATTGGAGTATGGAGAATCTGTCAAATAAGCCTATCCAGCACCTTATCAGGAAGCGGTGAAACAGGTCCTTAGGGTCTGTTTCACCGCTTCCTGATAAGGTGCCGGATAGGCTTATTTGACAGATTAACCATACTCCATCTGTCAAGTTAAGTGGTGGATAGCCTTATCAGGAAGCGGTGAAACAGGCCCTTAAGGATGTGTTTCCACTGAAGCGGGGCGGAGCTTAGCGGTGCCGAACTGACAAATCACCATGCTCGAAATCTTCGCTGTCATTCCGCTGGAATAGCACGATTGGTCAATTCGGGCACCGCTAAGCTCCGCTCCTCTCCGCTCCGCTTCAGTGGAAACGCAGCCTTACATTTGTATTAAGTATCCATAAAATATGTTTTAAGACAAAAATTGAAATTTCGACGATTTTATTCTTTAATAGAATAAATAGAATATAATTATTATATGCTGCGTAAATCTTTATTAGGCTGGCCGCATACTCGATTTTCGAATTCGTTTTCCGTATTTGGAAATCTGAATGCACGGAATCAGTAGGAAATATATTGACTGACGCACACGTTCGCTTTTTTCCGAACGGAACGATTCCACATGTACGTTCCAAGTGCAAGCCAAGGCGTGAAATAAAAGAAAGTTAGCGCTAGTTTCACGGAATTCCAAATGGTAATTCCACATTAGGAAAACGAATACGGAAAGCGTTTGTATGCGGCCAGCCTTAGAAGGGGATATATAATTATTATTAAACTACAAACTGTCTTTTTGCAGAATATATTTGTTTTATACACTTGACAATAATGATTTAAGTTTTATTAGCAGTTTTGTAATGTTTGTTATTTTGACCGGGCAAAGTGCCAAGAAAATAATATTTCGATTACACTTTGGAAAATACAAGTTTTTGTGATATATTAATGATTTTCAATACACAGGGTGTAATAAAACAATGCGACCCTTTCAGCGCTGCTACTTTCACAGTGAACTCTATACAGGGGCACATACACACCCTCAAGTATTATAACTTGGTTTTGTTACACCCTGTATAAAAAAACAAAAATATTAATTATTATTTTCTTTAATGATAGCATTTTGTTAAAGTATGTTATTGTGTGAAGTAAGTTTCTTGCCTTCGTACTGTATGGATTTGTAATTATTTTATAATAAATTTTATATTTGTTTGGTGGAAAAGATTTTTAATTTTTTGTCGTTTTCTGCTTGCTATTTTGTTAATCTATCTCTGGTAAAGAATGAGAGTGATGTGTGCATAGTGAATATGAATGTATAATGTATTCTGAATAATATAAAAGAAAATTGATATGAAAATATTATAGTGTCTACTGTCTACTTCTCTTGTTGATGTAAAAAGGAAGCATTGGAAAATATTTTTTTAAAGGGAAGGTCATGAACGTGGAAAAAAAGGCGGACGGAGTCTTACACTGTGTCTTCAGAGTCGGCCACGCACACACTCATATGCCTGTCAAATGGCCGGAGTAATGTAAGAATGTGTGCGTGCGGGCCGTGTACATTCAGTCAGCCTGGCCGACTCGAAGACACAGTGCTGTGTTTAAAGAGACCCCGTCCGCTTTTTTTACGTCCATGGGGAAGGTATATAAAACTCAATAAGCTTGTCATAAATATGTATTTATTAAAACATTACAACATTAAATATACTTGCTCGTAAACGGAACGCGACGAAATATTGACAACAAGATCGTTAAACTTAAGACTACTAATACTTTAGCGATAAGTACAGACCCCTTAATACCTTTGATGAACATGAACTTCATTGCTTTGCAATTTTGACGTTTGAACTTTTGAAAGTCAATTTAAAACGTCAAATTGACATTACAATTTTTTAAATTGTGTGTTTTTATAAGGTTCTAACCTCAAAATATTGACATAACAATTTTTAATATTGTGTTTTATAAAGTTGTAACGTCAGAATTGTGACCATGAGCAATAAAGTTTATGTTCATCAAAGTGACTAAGAGGACAGACGTCTGCTCACGCCGGCGTCTCTTACGGGAATGACGTTTCGCTGCGTTCGGATACACGTACCTACAATTACCGTGGATACCTACACTAACTTACAGGAACTAACGTTTTGGACAAAGTAAAGTTAACAGAAAGAAGGTTCAAGCCTCAGGTTGGTGGTTTAGCGCCGGGTGGGCCGCGTCGGTCAGCGCCGTCGGCCGAACCGCAGGAACGAGTGTACTACATCTTGCCGTTTCATACCCGTGTCTAGCAGTTGGGGGTAGTCACGAACCAGGGCTGGGGAAAAAAACAAATGTTATTGAGGTTCATATTTTTTTAGCCAGCGTGACATGGTAATTGGTGAGAGAAATATTCGTTGAGTCAATCTAATGAAAAATATTTTGCAAGATTTATGAGCAGGCTTCCAAAAAAGTAGAGGGGTTTTTACTACAAATAATAAATAAAAAATAAAGATATTATTTTTCGAGCGAAAAAAAATTTTTTTCGGCGCTAAAAATTAACCTACGTTCTTTCTGCGACTCCTTTAGCTCGATGCCAAAATTCATCAAAAACGGTTCGATGGTTTTATCGTAATTCGTAATAGATAGACTCAAGTCTGAACCGTTTTGCTTTTTATTATGACTTTTCAAAGTCCTACCATAGTACTGTTTATTACAATTTTTCAAAGTCTTACCATGGTACTCCGGCACCTGCTCCCCAGCCGCTTCGGCGTACAGCTCCAGGAACGTGTTCAGCGCTTGACAGAAGCGCGCAGCTCGGGGGTCCTCCTCGGCGCCCGGGGCGCACACGGGGGCCCCCCACACCGCCGCCAGCGAGTACGCCACTGCCGCGAACGCCAGCAGCACCCGACACGATTCTACGCTACTGGAAATACAATGGAAATTAGTATTGCAAGGATAAGGGGCCCATTGTAGTTGTGAAAGAGAAGGTGTTTATATTAATTTAACAACTTTAAATTGAGAGCTGGCATGTCTGAGGGCAATGATATATGATATGGCCAATAGAATTCTATGATAATTTATAAAAAACAACCAAAATACATTCCATGAAAAAACAAAATGGATCAGTTAAATCTCGACTGCTTCGATGAATCGCGCAACGCCATGCAACCAACCAAGGATAAACATACTGGATAGTCATAAAAACACTGTTTTATCGTGTTCCTCAGCGTAGAATCTATCATCTATAAAGGTGCCTCTTCACAATGGTTCATGCTGGCCCATTACAAGCCATCACCATTGTGTTGACGGGATAATGGTGTATGATGGTGGACGATAACCAGGCGTGACACAGAAACCTAGAATTTGAATTTTTTATTGCCCAAAATGTCAGTATCGTGGAGCAATGAAATAACTTTCCAAGTTTATTGATTTAATTGATTACGCCCGCAACTCCGTTTCGCTAAAAAATCGTTTTTAGTCCGATAAACGTACATTTTGTAAGCATCAAGTGATCGTGGTCTACAGTTGATGGCCTGCGCCCTGCAGTGGGCCATCGTGGGCTATTTTGTACTGGGGCGTTATAGTATGCCATGTTTGGTTTTTTTTTAAATAAAATAAGGAGGCAAACGAGCAAACGGGTCACCTGATGAAAAGCAACTTCCGTCGCCCATGGACACTCGCAGCATCAGAAGAGCTGCAGGTGCGTTGCCGGCCTTTTAAGAGGTAATAGGGGAGAGAAGGGATGGGAAGGGAAAGGAATAGGGGAGGGTAGGGAAGGGTAGTCGATAGGGTAGGTAGGGGATTGATGGGCCTCCGGTAAACTCACACACTCGCCGAAAAACAGCGCAAGCCGCCGGTTTTCTATGAGAACGTGGTATTTCTCCGGTCGAGCCGGCCCATTCGTGCCGAAGCATGGCTCTCCTACGTATAAATAATGCTAAACATATTATGTTTTTTAAGCCTGATCGGTGATACCATACAACTTACAGGCATGATATTTTCTACACTCAAAAAACACTGGTAGCACACAAAAATAAAATAAGTAATACTTTTTGTGTAATTACTATAGTTGTAAAGTAATGAAATATTTAGAAACTATGGTGACATTATATTAAAATGAATGCAAGTAACGAATGCTATAAAATAAGTTGACATCCATTTATTAAATATTTTATTTTATTGGCTTGCATTTTGAATACTGAATACGAGGACGATAAAACATCTTTCTAGGACATAGCTTTCAAGTTTTAAGTGCACTTAAAATATTTCATTGAAAATTCTTGCAGATAATTAAGACCGGTCCCCTTATCATACTTATTGCTGGACTCAGAGACGTGAATATTAATTACTTTTTTTTATAAATTAAGGGGGCAAACGGATCACCTGGTGGTAAGCAACTATCGTCGCCCATGGACACTCGCAAGCTCGCAACATTAGAAGAGCTGCAGGTGCGTCTCCGGCCTTTACCTTTGTGCATCGCGCTATCGAAGTTTTCTGAGCGTGTCGGTATAATTTATATACGACAGCTGAAATGTATTACGTGGGGCTTATCGGCCTGACCGAGCATACCACCAAGAAGATCTTCCTTTTCGGCGGCCAAGCATATTCCCACACTTTACTTAACTGTAATTAAATGAAGATTTTGACATAAGCCCCATACATTTTTTCTCTCTTTATTTAATTAAGTAGGTACCTACAGTTAAGTAATTAATATTCGTCTTTGAGTGCGGCAGTTAGTTTAATATATTTTAAGTTTAAATAATGACAGTATAATAATTCTACAGGAGGGCTTCTTTGGTTTATGAGTCCCTTAAAAGTATAGGCTCCCCTTAAGCTTGCTACGCCACTGCAATAACGCCTCCGTGGTCTAGTGGTACCTATAGAGCGCGGCTTTTGACTCGGAGGTCGTGGGTGCGATTCCCGCGTTGGAAACATGTTATTTCCAAGTTTGGTTAGGACAATGCAGGCTGATCACCTGATTGTATGACAAGTAAGATGATCCATGCGTCGGATGGGCATGTAAAAAGTCGATCCTGCGCCTGATCTCTCGCCAGTCCTGTCGGTCTTCCGTCCCACTGGGTTATGAGAGTAAAGGAATAGTGTACTGCGCTCACACTTAGGCGCTATAAAATTTCTCCTGCCTAGCTGGCCTGGTTTCAACGAAACTGGCCACCGTCACCGAAACCGGTGTGGGAGCTACGCCACTGTACCTAATATAGTTAGGTACATAAAACTAAAGCTACGACTTCAGATATTCGACTCTCGTACTTTCCATCTAACAAGGGAATGTATTTTAAAAGCAATTTTTCCCGTTTGAGATTCAGGTTGCAAACGCAGCTAACGACAATCTTGCTGTGTCAAAGGGACGTAGATAGCCTAGTTTTAAGTCTAGAAATATCTAGAATTCTAAGATTATATAAACTGTGTTTCAGGTTTCAATTTGCGTGTAACGAGCGGAAGGATGGACTGATGGTAGCTACTACCGTAAGGTATAACGTAATAAGTGCGTTTTAGCTCTACTATACTACAATGGCACAGTAGTTTTATGACGCCTTTCTGCGAGGCCTTCCTTCGCGTCTTGGATCATCAGATTTTATTCGAATATTGTATCTTTCAGTAGGTAATAAGTACATCTAATAGGCACTAAGTTTTTCTGTTTCACACAACTGTTCCATGCCTATTGTTTTATCGCCGTACGAGGAAAAATTTCCGGGAAAAACTGTCGTCTGGTTTAGTGGTTCCCGGAATAATAGTTTCAGAGCTATGTGAAGAGATAACATACAAAGAGACAGACAAGGAGAGACCGACAATCCTTCGCATTTAGAGGCGGCGCAAGGCGTGGGCGATGTGGGCGACCGCCCACGGCCTCGCGGTCCAAGGGGCCTCGCGTCTCTTGGACCCAGAGGATTTTTTTGGGAATTTACGCGTTTTGAGACTCAAATTTTATTTATAAAAAGTGATTGTTTAAAATAATCCTAGGGGGCCTCGCAAAATGTTTCTCGCCCACATAAAATTTTGGTCTTGCCCCGCCACTGATCGCATTGACTATCGATATCATATTCACGTTATACATAGTTCTATGGGTGTAAATTAAAATTTCGTATTACAAAATATAGCGGTCCAAATAGCGCACAATCCTGAATATCGTGCTATCGAAGTTTTTGAAGACCGAGCTTACCTCGCTCGGTCGGAAGATCCTTTCAGGCTCCCATACATACAAAAGTAAATAAAATCATAGTAATAGATAATTCTATATTGAATGCCGTAAAACTAGAAACAATACAACATTCCGGGGATGGTATTATTGGTACCGATATTGGAATACCGCTGTGGGTGAAGATTACACCCAAATAGCGGCTGGCGCTTCATACTGGATGCGGCTGCGACTTTTTGCATACCGTTGCATTCTTTCAATCACTTGAAACATACCTAGCTATTTCTTGGAAATTTTTATATACTTACATGCCCAGTGAAGTATTAAATTCCTTTAAATAATATTTTTTGCCTGACACCGAAACCGTTTGTATTAAATTTCTGTGTTTACTATAAACGTATGAAACTATCAACGTATCACGTTGTAACATACAATTGTAGATCTATATATTTTTGCCATATGTCGACGAAAATATTAATCAATATCAATTGAGTAGTGAAAATATTTAAAATATTAGAATAATATTATTATTCTTGGAAAGAATATAGCACTACAAGAGCAAATACTTTGGGGACAAATATGAAATAACGTACTAACTAATACTGTAGCGTAAACGTAGGATTTTACTTTACATCTAAGTCGTCACGGGAAATATTTAGCATGTGGCGGTACCCACAATTCGCCTAACATTCCTGCATCGCGCTATCGAAGTTTTCTGAGCGCGTCGGTATATATACGACAGCTGAAATGTATCACGTGGGCTTCGGCCTGACCGGGCATACCACCTCGCTCGGTCGGAAGATCGTCCTTTGGCCACCACACATTTATTCCCACAAGCATAAAATAAGTTTGTAATAAGTACCGTTACTTTGCTCTTCTACTCACTACTGATTTATGATCTAGACAAATTTTATTCACCTAAACATTTAGTATAAATCGCGTCACCGCGGTCCGTATGAAACTCCACAAAGCGGCGTTATCGCGTTGCGGGATTGTGAGGATGTTTGTTACGTCCCCAACTTTTGTATACACCGAGATAACGTGGAATCGCTACTGAAAACTGGAAAATCATTTTCTGAATTCAGTATTCTATTATGTTTTTATTCAACTCTTCATTGTTTACAAATAGTAACTCTTTGTAAATTCAGTATTCTATTATGTTTTTATTCAACTTTTCATTGTTTACAAAGAGTAACTCTTTGTAAACAATGAAGTTAAATTATTGTGAACAGAGATAGTTAAGAAAGTGGATTTCAGTTTTTAATTTCTACATTATTCTTAGTTAAATAAGCATTTAGGAAAGTATTAACATTTGTGTAAGTAATAAAATACATCTTAAGGATGATATTGAAACAGACTCCATACATTTACTCTCAAACTCTTTATTAAATTAGTGTTATGTAATGATTAAATATCGCTGAGTGCGGCCGATAGAATGTCTTGGATGTACCTCATATTCACTAACTTCTCTATCTGAAGCTCTATAAAGATGTCAATTAATAATTCTCACGCCCTGAGCCTTCCATAAATTACATTACAATTCATATTTCTTCGTAATTTTTCACTGCCTGGCACCTGCGATAATAAAAGTAATGCCAGTAAAGTCTTTTTCAGAATAAGGTACCGACAGCAACTTCAACCACAATAACAAAGATTTAAGAACTAGATGACGCCCGTACATTTTTCCGTCATAAAAAGTATCCTATGTCCTTGCCGGGGATTCAAAATATCTCCATACCAAATTTCAGCTAAATCGGTTCAGCGGTTTGGGCGTGAAGAGGTAACAGACAGACAGACACACTTTCACGTTTTTAACCGATCAATCCCCAAGCGGCAGCCGGCTGCCGCATAACAATTGAAAATCTATTGTGTCCGCGATACCCACGATGGAATGTTAATATTAGCATAGATTTAAAAAAAAACTCAAAATTCTACGACACCACACACACAGAGAGATAGACAGTCGGACACCCTCTTTTTTATATTATGTAATTGATTGTACTGACGATTCTTGGTGGAAATTCATGTTGAACACTAATAAAACACACTTTTTTCTTGCACTTTTACCACTATATTTAGATATTTTTATAACTATTAACAATTTACACGACCGGTTTCGAAATAGATCATCATCAACTGTCCCTCTTTTTTCCGGGTTAAGAATACGACTCTCGAGTCTCGACAGATGAGGCGAAAGAACGGCTTTTTACATGTCCCTCCGACGCATGGATCATATCAGACAATCAGGTGATGACTGATGACTGAGGAGCCATCATTCATCATTATCAGCACTGTCCTAACCTTTGGAAACCACATTTTTCTATCGCGGAAATCAAATCTAACGTCCGTCGTTCTAAACCTCTGGCCCACGGAGGCGTTTAGTAAACTAGCACAGTCTTCTATCAGGTTATCTATTTACTCGTTTCCTTTACACAATAAAACATTAAGGTAGATTTACACCCTTATCACCTTGGAATAAGGTGCATAAGGTATCGACTTTCGGCTTATTGTAATAAATAATTGAAGTTTTAATATCTAGTGGACGGACAGAGGGATTAAAGAATGTTTGCACTTTTACTTTAGTATCGTATTACCTGTCCCGAAATAATTAATATACCTTTATACTATAGTAGGCAGGTAGCCGGCATTATTAAGAGAAGGCACCAGCTACATTTGTAGGACTAAAAGAAGCTTCAAAAGAATCTCAAGACAGCGGTACATAATATTATTATGTTGAGTAGCCATCAAATTAGTAAGGTTTGGTTCTGAAATTTGTATGAGTGGATAAAGTAAAGAAAACTGACGTTTTTTTGCAATGGAGGCTTTTTGGAGGCAATTCTTTTAATGTTACTTCCGCTGTTTTACATAAACGAATGCTTTAAGGCGCTATATCGAAAGTAATTTTACCGCAAGGGCAATTTTATACTTAATTTGTATGATTATAAAGTCGTGAATACGCTGCGGCCAGAAGCTATCGGCTCGCTCGGAAAACATGCGAAAAAACGTAATTATAATCATTTAAAAAATAACTAGCAGCATTTAAGCAAAATGCTTCTATACGATTTTGAGTTGCAAATGTGTCTATCAATTAGACTAATTTCCTACAATTATACATATATTTTCGTTTAAAAATAATCTTCAAATTTCGTATTTTTAAAAGGTCATTTCGAAAATTAAATGTATCGAGGCAAAATATAGTAATAGTGTTTCTAGTTCTTCTCAAATCTAGATAAGGCTATGAAGATATGTATATCTCATTACCAGATTTGTAACATTATTGAGGGTCCTATACGTATTACATCAAAAAGGACAGTTTTTTCAATATAGCGCCTTAAGGCCGGGAAAATGATCTGAATCCAAAAAATATAGAGTCTGTGTATAGCTGAATGAAAAGCTATAGCAGATAATAAAGTAGGTAACTTACATGGTTTGTTCAAATTGTTAGGGGAAAATGAGTAATTGCTCTTATATTATGTTGTACAATGAAGATCAAAATTTGTTCATGATTCTTGATATCATGGTATTTTTTTGTATCTATTCAACCAGGACAGTAAACTCTCAGAGTATATTGATACTGGGCAGCGATGGTCAAAATTCTGCGATGATTAAGTATCCAGAGAACTGGTGGGACGGGTTTTTGTCCGGAAACGGGAATGAGCCAAATATTTTAATGTCTGCGGTACACGTGGCAACTGGCAACAATAATTAATACTACCCGGCATGGCATGAGAAGCAATCTCTTATGGCCACACTCAGAGAGATTTAATATTAAGTATTAGTTAAAAACGAATTCGACATAAACCTTATATTACACTATTTTTGTTAAACTCTTATATTTAGAGTTACGTTAACTAAAAAACTAGGCATAACGTTGTTAGTAACAATCTACGAATAATAAAAGGTAAAATTTCCGCGACAAAGCCAAATGCCGTCACATCTTTTGTAGTTCAAGCTCAAACTCTATACTCTAGGCTAAACTATAGTCGGGTAAAAACTATCATCATAAAAAGCCTTAAAAACCCTCAAATTGCACCACCTTTATGAATTATTTGGCAGCTACGTCATATGGGAATGCCCTGTGAGTTCAGTGACTCATGGCAGCATCCTCACTTTCCAAGAGTCACCGCGAACACATTCAAAAACAAGCAAGAGATAACAGGGTAGTTCGAGAAAAGACAAAAGTAGAATTTTGTAGAGTTCTTTAAATATTTTGTAAAGGCCCAATAAATTAAATAAAGCTGCTTGAGGTAGGCCAAAATCGAATATTATGTAAATATTTAATATTATGTAAACTTAATTCATTGTGTGGATATGTATAGCACATTTGGAGCATGAGAGGTGTGCTGATACTTAATATTATTATTAATAACAATTAGTTATTAAGTTAGGCGGTATTTAATTAATATTTTCAGAAAGTGGCAATATACCTAAGTAGATAATATTTTAAACTTTTTAAGAAATGGTAACCATTGTCAGTCAATTAGGTACTCTATATTAATAGTGAGGTTTTATTTCCTATACCTAAATCGTAAAGCGGTAATTATAGTGATGGACTTGCGTCCGTATCGACTATCGATATTCACGAAAAATTAATGTTTTTATAACGTCTAATACAGTTTACCACATTTGAATAACCACGAAAAAGTTACAGAACATTGCAAATTGTAATTGCAAAATTCGTAAAAGTTGTAACTAACCTAGTGCTAGACTATAGAAATTATATTATGCTAATTTCACTATGCAATTTGATACAAATAAATACATTTTAAATTGCTGGGGACTTCTCTATATTGTCATATTTCTTGATTGTAAACAAGTTAATTTAAACTCGCAATAATTTAGATAATGTGATTGATATGACAGTTGTTGTATTACATAATTTAATTATGCAATGAATGTTTGATTGACAATATTTTACGATTCCTTATTGCTGTCAGAGTAGGCAAAAGTAGCTTGGTTCTGTTTACTCTGTTGCTGTTATCAAACATATCCCACCAAAAACATGAAATGTAAAAGGAGCCAAGCAAAATACTGCAAAGCTATTCAATAGGTACTTCTGTCGTAAAAAGTATTCAGATCACATTCAAGCCAAGCCTTAAACGTAACTGTTAAGATTCTAACTAGGTTATAACAGCTATACAATGCCAGTATTAGGGCCTGTTCCTTAAATAATAAAGTGCATAATTACTTTAATAAAGTACATGCAAATTATGTAAAATAGATACATATAATAACTAGGTTTTATATCTTTAGTCATCAATTTATTTAACTCTTTTTTATTACATGTAAAACAAGCACGATTTATTATAACAAAAATGTAAATAAAAATTGTGTCTGTCTGTCTGCTTGATTACTTTTTAAACCGATTAATCAATTTTGTTGTATATTGGTAAAGAGATGCTTCAATTTTCGGGAGAAAATATACCTACTGTACAGCATATTTTGTTGGGCCGAAAATGTATTCTATATTTTCGGCCTAACAAAATATTGTCACATTAAATAAAACTTACCTCAAAAACATTAATGATCCAATACTTGTATCAACACAAAAATCGCGTACATTCAAAATATTGTCTAATTAATCAACACGATTTAAATCCACTTTGATACACGATAATTTCAAAGCACATCACTATAAGTTTACTCTAGTCTTATATTGAATACAGTAGTCATATTATTGTCTACACTAGTCTTATATTGTCTACACTAGTCATGTTGTTATGTGCGCGTGCGCTTTCGACTGCAGGCGCAGCGCGATTATGCGAGAGTCAGCGAGAGATGCGTATCATGAGATCGATAATGACTAAACTGGGCTAAACCTGACTGACGAAGCCCGACGGACGGAATTTCAATCTAAAGCCTAAACAGTTATACTTAAAAACCGGCAAAACATAGGAGGCGTTCTAAGTAGTACGAGGGTTCCGCAGAGAACCGCAGAAATTGAAAATAATCGGCCAAGTGCGAGTTGGACTCGCGAACAAAGGGTTCCGTACCGTTAGAGAGCAAAAATAGGCCAAAATTGTTTTTTTTGTACGGGAAAATTTTATATTATTATATTATTAATATTAATTATTGACGTAGGCATACAATAAGGGCCTTCGTGAAAATATCATGTGCGTACCTGTTGCCATTACTGATATAGAGCAAAAAAAGGCAGAAAAAATCACGTTTGTTGTATGGGAGCCACCCTTAAATATTTATTTTATTTTATTTTTAGTATTTGTTGTTAAAGCGGCAACAGATATACACAATCTGTGAAAATTTCAGAAGTCTAGCTGTAGCGGTTCTTGAGTTACAGTCTGGAGACAGACGGACGGACGGACGGACGGACAGACATCGAAGTCTTAGTAATAGGGTCCCGCTTTCACCCTTTGGGTACGGAACCCTAAAAATGGCGTTTTTGTATAAGTAAATATAATTTATATCTTTAGATATAAATTTTGTTTTTAGTAATTTGTTGTTAGGTATAGCGGCAAAAGAAATATACATAAATTTCAACCGTCTAGGTATTCGCATGGGCGCCGGCAGAAATTATTTCCAAGGGGTGCAGATTTTAGTTTTCTTTCTATTCTTTTTACTTTTTACGAACAACAGTGACTGTCTATTTACGTCAACAGAATACATTTAGCGCCGAAACATTACGAACTATCTTTGTACGGCGTGGTAATAGGGTTACAGACGGCTTTTTATTTCAGTAATAATAATTCCTGTTGATCCCGATATTCCCAAGGGGTGCAAGTGCACTACCTGGCACCTCCCTGCCAGCGCCTGTAGTGTATTGATAAATAAAGATGGCCGCACTACCAATCATAGTGGGGGCTGGGAGAATATGGCCGCCAGACGTGAGAGCTGTCGTCCACTTCTTCACCAGCCGCTGCCGAGAGTAGAGTGTTCAGTGATACAGTATTCTGTGTTTAATTTACTCCTCCAACGATAATGTACAAATTGTACAGCGCCCATGGGTATGCGGTTCTTGAGATACGGCCTTGACAGACGGACATACAGCGAAGACTTCTTAATAGGGTCTCGTTTTTACCTTTGCGGAACTGAACCCAAAAAGAGGTTGAGTTCACACTTCATTGTAGATATAGTAACGGACATGGCTTTTTTTGGTCAAGGCCCTAAAACTATACCATGATTAATAATATTTAGGAATGTATGTTAGTCATTAGGATTTTATTTCGAAGTCAAGGGAATTAATTGAAAACGGATTTGATATTTTTTTAAGGTGTAATCATAACTCATACATAAGGATTGATGGACGGCTACTTCGACACGGTGTTTGTGTGCGTGTGACTAGTCGTATGCGAATTATAATTGCACTAGATGACGCCCCGCGCCCGCAACTCCGTTGCGCCAAAACTCGTTTATCGCAAAGGAACTGTACATTTTTCCGAGATAAAAAGTATCCTATGTCCCTTCCCGGGATTTAAAGTAACTCTATGCCAAATTTCAGCAAAATCGGTTCAGCAGTTTGGGCTTGAAGAGGTAACAGACAGACAGACAGACACTTTCGCATTTATAATATTATTAAGTATATATTATGGATAAGTTGATAGAAATGCTATGCAATAACTTTACTGCGGCAGTTCCCGAGTGCCATTTGTTTTTTTCTTCGTTTTTAAATATTTAAATTAAAAAATATATCGATAGCACGGACCATCACTATGCATGCGTGCAAATTTGCATGCAAATGATCTATTAACGCACAATAGTAACCCTACCATTCCATGATCTTTCGACCCAAAAACGCTAACTTTCAAAAACACACCTTAACTCCAAAGTGTAAAGTTGATTTTAACGAAGAACACGACAGCAAGCATTCTGGAGAGCATCCATATACTATTTTAAACTTTGATGCCACGTGATAAGGCTGAAATTCCAATGTCAGTGAAACTGAAACTACAAGTACTCGAATAAAAACTGAAATTCTACACTGAATTACGTTTGATTAAGCTAGCAATTAGCGGGCCCGACAAACGTTATCCCGCTATATTGTTCAAAAGTGGAGAGGTCTCGTATTCGGAACTGAGGGATAATATTTTTTATTTTTTTATTTTTCAGGTATTATTTACTTTTTTCTGGGTAAGTAAATAATTATACTGACATTAAGAAACACGCTAAAAATTAATTAAGTTTAAAAGAGTACGTTACTGAAGGTAGCATGTTCATTGCTCAAATTGCAATTATTATAAAACAAATCGTATCATAATTAATAATAATCCATACTAATATTATAAATGCGAAAGTGTGTGTGTCTGTCTGTCTGTTACCTTTTCATGCCCAAACCGCTGAACCGATTTTGCTGAAATTTGGTATGAAAATTTTTTGCGTCCCGGGAAAGTACATTCGATACTTTTTGTCCCAGGAAAATGTACGGTTCCTACGCGATAAACGAGTTTTAGCGCAACGGAGTTGCGGGCAACATCTAGTCCTTAATATTTAATCGCAAAAGCAATCTAAATGGGCCTTATCGTCATAATATTGTAAACAATTTTAACCCTTCCCAGAGCAGGCTCAGCTGTGTAGCTTAATTAAAACATAATTTTCCTTTTTCTTACCTTTTTTAATCAACTAATAACTGTAATGACAAATAAATAATGTAATACCTAAGGATAAAGGTCCTTCACGTTGTGACGGGGGTAAGATATCTCTAATAAAAATTTAATTGTATAGTCCGTTTTATTCAAAATGATCGCATTGTAGCCTATTGACACGAAGTATACAAGTAGTGTTAGCTTAGAATAAATAAACTGTAAACAATATATTATGTTACGTACCTCTAATACTTTGCACTCAGATATTATACTCGATGACCAAAGTATGCCATTCGTATTTTAAAAATTTAAAATATAAACTACTTTAAGTTAATAGAATAGCTTAAGGTTCAAACAAAAGTTAAAGTATCTTTAAAATTAATATGTAAACTAACAAAATGGAGATAGAGCATTAGGCATCAATTAGACGGCAGGTTTTGCTGTCAGTTTTACCACAGTCATGACTGTGACTGATGGGTAACCTACCGTGTAAGAGCGTGATTGACGGTGATTGACGAAAATCTGGATACATTCGTCAGTCCATCAGTCACCATCAGTCAAACATAATTCATGATTGATGGAATTGACTGACGAGGAACCTACCGTGCAATGGATGCCTTATATTTTGTTTATTTTGGCTCATCAAAGTTTCGCGTGCCGTAATTACTGGGCAGTCTCAGTGTAAATGGAGCCTAAATGCGTTCCAATTGACAGATGACACATGTTTAAACATATAGCAATGTCATTGCCACGAGTTGGTTTGCGTAATAGCCACTGATCTCTATTATACAAGTACATAATGGAGGTCGGTGGTAGACATCAAATACGATAACATGGCGCGCCCCTCCAAAATTCAAAACGTTTGAAGTGCGTTGTCAAAACGTTTGAAGTGTGTTATCTTGCGCGGTAGGCTAGTTATTATTAGTGAACCAACAAATCTTGGTAATAAGTGACATTTACTGAAATATTACGTGTAGTGTGATTGGTTGAATACTTACTACGTACAAAATCCTTTATTAGGATGTGACTACACACATTGAAACAGTCATTTGGAGGGGCGCGCCATGTTATCGTAGTTGATCTCTGACATAATTAAATATGACTGCAATATTTTCACGCTAGAGGCATCACCAGCATAGACAGTGAACAAAACGTTTTGTTCGACGATCGACAACGTTTTTTTTTGTGGAATAAGGGGGCAAACGAGCAAACGGGTCACCTGATGGAAAGCAACTTCCGTCGCCCATGGACACTCGCAGCATTAGAAGAGCTGCAGGTGCATTTCCGGCCTTTAAAGAGGGAATAGAGTAATAGGAGAGGGTAGAGATGGGAAGGGAAGGGAATAAGGGAGGTAGACACAGCGCAAGCGCTGTTTCACGCCGGTTTTCTGTGAGAACGTGGTATTTCTCCGCTCGAGCCGGCCCATTCGTGCCGAAGCATGGCTCTCCCACGTATAAACGTTGCACACGTCATATCAGAATATTTCTGTCAATATTCTGATATGACGTGTGCAACATGTCGGATTATTTACTGTATTTGCTCCTAGCGCCCTCTCTACCTATGCGTAATATTCCCTGTTAGAAGGAAATCTAAAAAAATGTTTATTTAATAAAAAAATGTCATTCAATCACCTACAAGATAGAAGAATTCCATAGGAACCGGCATATATTTGCCGGCTAACAAGTAGCTTGTATCCTCCTAGTGTTAAAAGCTCTATAATGAATAATCTACATTCTACAGGGTGTAACAAAACTAAGTGATAATACTTTAGGGTGTGTACGTGTTCCTTGTAGAGAGTTCACTGTGATGTAGCAGCGCTGAAAGGCCATTTTTTTTTCACTTTTGTATGGGGAAACTTGTGACGCTCGGGCCCTTGGAGCTCTATTATAGCTCCATGCTCGGGCCCTTGCCCATACAAAAGTGAAAAAAAATTTTGGTCTTTTAGCGCTGCTACTTTCACAGTGAATTCTCTACAAGGAACACATAGACACCCTATAGTATTGTCACTTATTTTTGTTACACCCTGTATATTATCAATGCCATGATTATTAGTTACAACTTTAACATAAAAATAAACTAGTTGTTCTTGAGACAGCGCTTTCAAATAAACAAACTTTTCTGTTTTATGAGGGTTCCGTACCCAAAGGGTAAAAAAGGGACCCTGTTACTGAGACTTCGATGTCTGTCCGTCTATCTGTCCGTCTGTCTGTCTGTCTCCAGGCTGTATCTCAAGAAGCGCTATAGCTAGACTTCTGAAATTATCACGGATTGTGTATATCTGTTGCCGTTACAACAGCAAATACTAAAAACAAAATAAAGTTAATATTTAAGGGGGCTCCCATACAACAAACGTGATTTTTTTGGCTTGTTTTACTCGTAATCTATAGTGGCAACAGATAGGTACTTGAAATATTCACATATATTTAATTTCGTACTTTAATATTTTATAATGTATCTTATTAAATTAAAATAAATAATTAAGGACATCCCATACAAAAACACAATTTTAGCCCTATAATATAACGGTACGGAACCCTTCGTGCGCGAGTCCGACTCACACTTGGCCGATTTAGATAATATTATGTTTTCAGTAAAAACTGACTGCTGCACTCAGAGATGAATATCGAATATCAATTAAGTACTAATATTTTGACATAAGCCCCATACATTATCTGTCAAACTCAACATTAAGTTAAGTTTAATCATCATTGAATGTCTCTGAGGCTAGCCGGATTCATAATCATCCACTGATCGTAAGATTCATAATCATCCAAAAATAAGATCTTCATTATAATAGATAAGAAAGATTTTCATCTAAACCGCAACATAACAGCTTTTATTATAAAGCTCGCATGAAAGCGCTAACAAATTTACCGCGAAGCTTTCCCGTAGAGCTTTTTATTTTAAAAAGATTGACATTACCTCTGCGTAATAACGTAAAGGTATTTTAAGGAGAAGATTATATTTTGATGTAATAAAACCGGTAAACGAGAGCACAAATCGCCTGATAGTGAGAGATTAGAAACATAAAGGGAATAGCTATCATGTAATGTTAGCTTTGTAACATTAAAATCGGTCCACAGACAGACAAATCACATTTTCGGGGGTTAAAAATACTTTACAAACAAATCAAACTTGTAAAACCGCCTTTTCGTCAGGGGTACAAAATACTTAATATTCGCTCAGTGAACTAACCTTTTAAGGAACCACTAAAGTCGGTTCCAATAAATAACAATTTAGTATACAAACACAGGACGACATCGGGGGGTAGGGGGATAAATCACGGGAATTTCATTAACTCAATAGTCAATACCAAATGTCGCCGAAACAATTATTTTTTCTCGGCAATGTACACGGACAATTATTTTTTAAGATGCTCGGAATTTAGGTTGAAAATACTGGGAAAATACGTTTAAAGATGTTTTTTGCTCTGAATTTGGAGGCACTGAGAAAAACTGTTTATTTTGTTTATTAAACAAAAGTTAATTTATGCTAAAAAAATAGAGCTGACCGCACGAGGAGCTACTGATTCGAATTGAAAAATTATTTTTGTGTTATTCATTAATCGTCATCATCAAAGCTTTAGAGTCGAGGCAATACACTACAGGGAAGTGCACTGTTAAGGCAACGCGATAATTTTGCTGTAGCGATATCGTTTTTTCTCAGCAATGACTAAAGCTAAGAAATTAAAGTTCATTGTCAGTATTCATCACGTCTTTGTCTTTGAATTGCCCATAGCATAACACGATTGGACTACTTTTATAATACAGAATAATCAATCAAAACGACCTCTGTAAAAAAAGGGATTTCTATTTAGCCAACAGAGGAGAGTGATTTAAGCTTCCATTTGTACATAGATTGGTTCAAGCATACACTTTAATTTGCCCATAGCTTACCTATATGAAATGTATTTATGGTTTTTAAATTACGCGACAAAAATCATTTTGTCGCTTACGCCCTTTCCATTTTTTGCTGTTCCATTGCTTGTTTTCTATGAGTGGCGGGCCGGCCTAGAAAACAAGCAATCTAAAACATATCCAACACGGTTTTTTACTTTAATGCGGCGGCATCACCTTACCACAGGTTTCTCAACCTATCAAGGGTGAGAGTTCTTCACCCACCAGTGACGAGATTTTAATTTTGTAAACAGAGCTGTGATTATTATTTGTTAGTAACATTTGTTGTAATCTCCCTTTTCTGCACCAATAAAGTTATTATTATTATTATATTATTATACAAAATCACGCTGCGACCAATGGGAGCGAAGAATCGTATGAAAATGTGGAAAAGTTGGAGAAATTTATTCCAATTTCTTTATTATTAATAATAAAAAGCGCAAAAGAAACATGGTAGCTATTGCAAGTCTGCCATAATTTTTATTGCTCACATAATTGTTATTTTAATTATCATAAAAGTTACACTGTTTATAATAAAATCAAACTGAAAGTTACAGAACAGAGTGTGTGAAATGTCGTGCATTCTAATTAAGGTACAATTAACTTCTCTTGTACCCTGCAAGCTTTTCATTAGCCTTTCCGAGTTTTCCCAGTAAAACTCACAATGAAAGACCGTTTGCAACTCGAAGCTCTACGTGGTTACAAAAAGTATATCTCCAATGGCCATACATAATATCTACGTTACCGCTAATGTGCATAAACCAGTTAGACTGCAGATTAACAAGGTATTCTGCTGATTATCTGGGTGAGTCAGTTAATGTGCAAAAAGTTTATTCTATTCTTACATTAACGAGATAATCTACGGAAAACCTAGGTAATCTGCGGACTAACGACCATGCATGCGGTAAATTGCATAAAACCGGTTCTTGTTTGAATAAATATTTAGTTGTATGGAATTATTTTCGGCGCCGGTTGCCGAAATTGCTGCCGGCGCCGTTTGTAAATTACAGAAAAATGATCAAAACCATCAGTCTTACTTAACTACTTAGCCACGGATACCGAAGGGGGGCTCGGGGGTGCAGCCCCCCGCCAAAACAAAAACAAACACAATCCAGAAAGTCCAAAAGTAGGTTAGGTTAGGTTGGAACTTAGACCACAACACCCAGAAATAGATAATTCTCTATCAACTGAATATACTCTGATAATTGAAGCTAGTTGTGCCATATTGAGGGTCATTGGTCTCTAGGTATGACTGATGATGGATCTGAAGATCTGAGGTTGAACCTCTAGAGTGCAATTCCTAAGCGCAGCCCCCCACCAAAACAAAAACAAACACAATCCAGAAAGTCCAACAGTAGGTTAGGTTAGGTTAGAACTTAGTCTACAACACAAAGGGAGCCGAGCGAGCCGACCGTCATAAATTGTCTTCCGCAATTTAACGATGTACTATTCGTTACTATGCAAACTAACTAGGTGAAGTGCGAATATAAGCTTTTTTGATTTAAATCTCACACTTTAACGTATGGTTTATGAACATCTGCAGTTTACCTCGTTAATGTGCATATTATCGTATTCCGCATTCTAGCGGTAACATATATACTATTTAATATTATAAAGCGGAAGAGTTTGTTTGTTTGTTTTAACGCGCTAATCTCAAGAACTACTGGACCGATTTGAAAAATTATTTCAGTGTTAGATAGCCCATTTATCGAGGAAGGCTAGCTATATTTTATCACGCTAAGACTAAAAGGAATGAAAAAATAGGAGAAAATGTGGAAAAAACGGGGGAAATTATTTGAAAGGGCTTATCTCATGAACTACTGGAGCATTTTTATGTTATTTGGCACAGATAAGAAGTAGACCACGTAAAGGATTATAGGCTATTTTTTGTGGACTAATTTGTCTGTGAAATATATAATTTACGCGGGCGAAGCCACGTGGATCGTTTAGTTTACTGATATACATATAGAATTTGTTGAAGTTAGGGTCGGTAGAGTTAGGCCGTGTAGATTCAAAAGCTTGACTCTACATAATATCTTTTCCACAGGGTAAACCTTATGTGGTCGTCTCAGCAACATTTTACATGAAATGTTTTAGTGGGATTATTATACTAGATGACACTCGCGATTGTAGTGCCGAAATTCATTTTCGTGGGAACCGTACATTTTTTGCAAGAAAAATGATTCTATGTCCTTTCCCGTACTTCAAGGGATCTTTTTTCTAATTAGTTCATCAGTTCAGCCATTTAGACATGAAGGGATAATAAAATGACAGCCAGACAGAGTTTCGCATTTATAATATTACATTGTAAGATTTTTTCTGACCTATTCTGGCTCTAGTCTCGTGTTTTGGACTTTGAAGTAGGAAATGAGAAATAATTTGTATAGCCAAATAATAAAGATTCCAAAAAGTTCAACAATTTCATTTACACAAATGCAAATATGTCTATCCCATAAGAATCTTACATTATATTGCGGTTATGAGTAATAAATAAATAAGTTTGATCTTGAATTATATTTTGACCTATTTTACCCCACTTTAGGGCCCCCGCGCATTAGACCCAACGCGCATTAGGCGGCCAGGTCGCGCGGCCAGGTCGCTGCGGACAACTAAGAGCCATCGCAAACAGTGCGACTTGTCGTTGCGTCTAGACGCCGAGCTGTCGCTTGCATCGATGACTAGTCGTTACGACAGACGCCGTGCAGGAAGCCATCATTAGTAGTAGAGTATTCGAGAGAGACGGCCATGTTGTTCATCTTGTGGGTGAATATGGATGAGGTTCTAGTTGCACTTGCCTTGGTGCTTAGGCATAATTCCTCCCAAGCCTGATTTTTCTTACCTCGGTCACTATACTCATTCGAACGTAAGTCCCAAATAGCAGGACGCGCTTCGACGTCCGAAATGAACACATCAACATCGAACGTATCCATTTTGAGATTATAAACAGATGTGCACCTTGGATAGCGCTCACAGCGAGACTGACGAGTGACGCGCGACTGTCGTCGTGTGTGCGCGTGTACGCGATTCCAGACCACTGACCTCCAAAAATTTGGGTGAATTTCAACATGTCCATATTTTTTTCATTTCGGTGAACTTTTTTGTTTCTATGTTTTTTTGAGTTTTTAACGAAGTTTCCTCTCAATTTTAATGTTTTATGACTACGAAACTAATGACATAAAAATTAAATAATAAACAAACCTAGCACACACGTTTACATTTTAGCTGTCACCGAGATGAAAAAGTCAGTCACCGAGATGAAAACAAAATTCACCGAAATGTAAATTCACCGAAATAGTATAAAGCGTGATTGTAAAACAAGCGAAATAATGTATTTTTATGGAAAAATTTTGACACTTTGGGTTACACTTTTGCAATTTTCGAAATTATCTCTAATATTTTTCAGAATAAAACATAGCCTATATCCATCACGAAATCAGCTATAATTGCACAACTCTTTTGCCTCCGTGACGTAGGTACCGATGATAAAAAACGTGTCCATTATCAAGGCCAATGTTTATATTTTAATTTCTACAGATCATAACGGCCATTTTAGGCACTGAGGCATTTTAAAATTCCGATTTACGTCCGATTCCGATAGCAGACTAAAGAACAGACTTTCGAAAGACGAGCATTGCTCGTCGCTTGCGATATTTCACGCGAAGTACATACACATGCGGTATCTATCTTGATTTATGTCTGTAGATAGAACAATTTTATTTAAAAAAAATCATGTTACAAACGATTTTAATTACAAATAACTAAATATATTAATACTGGGAAATAATTGACACATTTGCTTTGAATAAAAATTACCACGCGCCAACTTCACGAAAAGGTATCTTCTAGTGCTTAGTTAAAATTTTTCGTTATAAAAATATACTTAAGTTAAACAGTTAAAGTAAAAATTGAGCAACTATTATTCTAACATTATTATAACCAAAACTACTTTTTGACAGGATTCATTAAATTCTAATATTAAATAATCATATTATATTATCTCGTACTGTTTTTGCTAATCAAGAAAACACTAATAAACAAAATCAACAAAAGTCAATATTTTAGGTAATCCTAATAAACTACATGAGGTCAAAATATCAGTTCTGAGTTTCTTATTCATAAAATGAAAGGTAAATATTATGTCCTTATAAATATTAAAAGTTAAAAAAATTTACAAATATTGATTGAAACGACGTTAGACGAATGTTAGGTGTTTTTCGTTACGGAATTTCTTGATAAACGCGATCAAAGCTATATAATAGCTCAAAAAAATGAAATATTAAGAAGCACCATATTTCCATTTTATTTATTAGCATTTTTTTACGATTTCGCAGATTATTATTCATCCTGTACAAAACAACTTTAAAAATCACCGAGATGAAAATGCATTCACCGATTTGAAAAATATTGTCACCGAAGGTCACCGAAAGTCACCGGGTCACCATTTCCGTGATTTTTTTTCATATCGGTGATTTTTTTTTCATTTCGGTGACCAAATAGGTCACCAAATTCACCGAAACGGAATCACCGATATGAAAATTTGCAACAAATCGTTGAATATTTTGACACCTTTATAGGTGTCAAAATATTCAACGATTTAATTATACCGATAATTTTACTATACCGATATTATACTTCATACTGATACATATTATTAAAAGTGTTTGTAAGAAAATAAATTAATATTTCTAGCTGGTTCAATTAACATGATAAATTGAATCACGGAAATGTAGAGAAAAGTGTCGGGTGTCACCGAGACGATATACTTACGTTTTTAGCGGGAACACGCAGCGACGCAGCAAACCACCTCTAGCTCCGAAGGCACAAAGCATGACTGGCGCTTGAGTTCAAGAAGCGGCATTACGTTCAGAAGTACTTCTGGTCTCGACAATTCATGTTTCTTTTTTATTCACCGAATCAAGACAAAATGTTGGGACAGTTTTATTTCTCCCGCTATTTTGAAAGTATAACGATTGAGATTATGAAAATTGTATTGATTATACCTCCATTCTTTAAGAATTCAATAAAAGAATCCGTTTGTTTGTACCACTAATATTTTTTCCTCGGCAGACGAAATTAGGACTAAAAAGGTCGTTGGGACAGTCACCGAGGGGCCTAATTTCCACCTTTAATTTTTTTTTTTTATGTTCTAGTAATAGAATTAAAAACGTGTCTGTTGCCTCATATGGATAATCACACAAACTATACGATGAAATTTTATTTAACCCTAAAAAGCCATTTCGCACCCCCAATTTCACAGTAGCCGCGAAAAAAAGCGGTTGGCAAATTCTCCCCATTGTATAATAGAGATCAGTGTTCCAGACGCAGCAACTAGACGCAAGCACGCGCTCTGCTGTCACGCTCTGGTCGCACTGCCAACGAAACACATCGCGACACACATGGCCACTTGGCCGCCGCGGCCAACGAGATACGGTAATTTGTATGAAATTACTCAGTGTGCGCGCACTGGTCGCCGCGGCCACACGTTTTTTGTATACAGAAAACAAAATAATTGTCAAAGTTTACTCATCAAATCACTACTCATACGAGTGTGGTGGCAGACGTGGCCGCAAAGTGCGCGGGGTGGTCGCAGCGACCTGGCCGCACGACCTGGCCGCCTCATGCGCGGGGGGTCTTATACTATCTACACTGTTTCCAAAAAATAGGTGTAATAATATTTAAATACATTTAAGGTGAACGCAGATTTGGCCGCACCGCACGCACCGCAGTCGCCGCATTCGCAATTCTTCATATTATTATGAAGTTGCGAAGACTGCGGCGCGGGTAGGTAGGTATGCGAGCTTGCCTATAAATTCATATAAAGAATTCCGAATGCGGCGACTGAGGCGCGTGCGGTGCGGCCAAATCTGCGTTCACCTTTATACTGGTTTTAAAGTGTCCCAAATGTTATCTTTCACTTTCTGCGCAAAAATTCATTTATCGCGCAAAATCCATTTTTCTGTTTGTCTGTCTGTCTTTGTAAAGGACAGACATACAAACTTTGGCATTATTAATAATACTCTAACTATATCGACGCTTTCCTAGTTAAGTAGTAGTAATTTACTAGAAAAGGTACATAAATATATCGAAGTAAGTATACTGTACTAAAATACCCACACGATTGAAATTCAAGTCTTATATTATGTTTGAATTTTTAAGCATACTACGTTGTCAAAGGCAGTCCCACTCCCAAACCAATACCGGGCGTTCCCCAAGGGTGTTGCCTAGTCAAAGATCTTTTTAAAGTGGCGCAAAGCTTCAAAATAGTTAAATGCATGGCTGATCTTTGCAAAATGACTTAAGGAATAATAACAATGGTTTATGGACTATACTCTGTATTATTTTTGATTTAGAAAGTTAAAAAATATAATTACATTGTTAATTATTATAGTTTTTTCACTTTGTAGTGGAACTCTGCAGTCGTTGTAGGCAGCAAAAAGTATTTCTCGAAGTTAACCGGGTCATCTAATTATGAATAAAATAATTATTATTATTTGTGTTAAGTTAACAAAAAGGTTAACCGTTGCTATCATTACTTTGGACCACATAAATTTATGGTAATAAATTTATGTGGTCCAAATTTTATTACCACCACTTGTTGAGAGAATAAGCCCAAATGTGTATTATATTGTTCCCAACAGGCCAGACAAATAATATAAATATTATATTTGTTCATATTAATTATACTAAAGAGTTTATGAGTAATAAAAGGCTATGCAGATAGAGAATGTAACAATTTGACAGACCGTATATTAACTAAACTAACTATACAAAAAATTATCATTAGTCAAAATCATTATCATTATTATGGGAGTAAAAGTTCAAAGAGCGACCGCGTGGCTTAGTGGTTTGGTTTGGTTGCCACGTGGCCTAGTGGTATCTTTGGTTGGCATTCTAGGAGGTGCAGGATAGATCCTGGGAGGCCAATGAAACATTTTCTGATCTCAAGTACGTAGGGTTGCTCGATACGGTGAAGGAAAAACATCGTGACGAAATCAGTACAATATGGTTAGTACCAGCAAATATAATATTATGATGTTGGTAATTTTTTATACTCATATCGATTATGAGGCTCGATTTTCAGCAATAATGAGTTTAACGACCCCAAAAGATTTTTCACAACATTATAAGTAAGTGAAAGTTGCGTATTATCATAATAAACTTGAAGATACTAGTCGTATATTATTAATTGTTAGCTTTATTAAAAAATAATATATCGGTGTTTTCTTTAATTTCTTAATTTAATTAAAATAAAGAAAAAACCGATACAAAACTCTAACAAGTGTCAGGAAAAGAAATGCAAAATATCTTCTTCTTCTCACATTTTTTTTATTTCAGCTAAATTACCCACAGAACCTTATTTTTATGATAATCTCATTAATTTTGCCACCATCTCAGCAATTTTAAGACTTCTCGCATTAAAGTTTCATCTTACAAATGATTCGAAACTAGATACGTCCATAAAATGTTACGATTGTTCTGTCATAATGACGAAATTCTAGCAAAACTTACAGCTGGTACCTTTTAGGTGCTGAATTTACCTTTATAATAGACTTACACAAGTTACGGGTGAAATAAAATTGGAACTTTGAGAAGTTGGTAAAAGGGGAATACAGATCCAGTTAAACATTCTTAACGCTCGACAAAATGTACTTTGTAAACCATACTAATACGTAAATGCAAAAGTATCTGTCTGTTACCCCTTCACGCCCAAACCACTGAACCGATTTCGCTGAAATTTGGTATGGAGACACTTTGAATCTCGGGAAAGGACATAGAATACTTTTTACCCCGAAGAATGTATGGTTCCCGCACGATATTTTGGCGCAACAGAGGTGCGGGCGTCATCTATGTTATAAGTTTGACATGTCTGTTTGTCTGTCTGTCTGTAATCGTCCTCAATTTAATATTTACTAACGTAATTTTCGGCAACAATGTTTAGAGTTTAAGATTTTGGTTAACAAAATGATTTCAACTTTGCCTATAGGTAGTCTAAAAACTGACTTCTATCCTTATAATATTGTATTTTACTAGATTTCCTCCTAATATAAGCCTTCCTTGGACCACGAATATTTCAAGACACAAATTAAACAAATAGGTTCAGCCGTTCTCGAGTTACAGCAAGAGCAACAAAGTTTTAAAATTCTTTTTTATTTTTTAGATTTGGCTCGAAAAGAATGGAGGTAGAAATATAAGAACAGATCATGATAATTTATTGTACACAGTCATGTTACAAACGCAAAGTTTAATCACTTTCGTTACAGCCAAGCAATGTTACAATTAGTTCTATCTTGGAATAAGTACTGAGTCATCGAATTTGAACCCGTGACCTCCAGTGTTCTTACACTTTATTTATAGCTTCAAAGGGATCGTAGTAAAACACTAAACACTAATTGTTTTGTGCGGGCAAGACGCCAAGCTAAGGGTCAGGTAACATTGCAACGTGATGCGACGAGACGAATTTTAATGAGCCATTACAAACTGAACTTTATTCACTACATAACAAGATACATAATACAAATGATGTAACAAAACAAGGTAATAATACTTAAGGGTGTCTATATGTGTACCCTGAGTTCACTGTGAAATTAGCAGCGCAAAAAAAATATTTTTTTTGTGATTTGTATGGGCAAACGTCATGAATTTTTCCATACAAAAGTGAAAAAAAGTTGCTTGAAAGTAGCAACGCTGAGAGCAGCGTTAAGTAGCAACGCTGAGAGCAGCGTTGCTACTTTCACAGCGAACACTATATGGAAAACCCATACACACCCTAACTAAAGTATTATTTTTGTTACACCCTGTATAAGGACCACATACATACCCTTAAAGAGTATTACTTTGTTTTATTGCACCCTGTAGATTAAGATAGATAGTGACGAAACAACCAATCAGCATCACTGTTGAATACTTAAACTCGACTGTCAAAAACCCAAGAAACAAGTCTGCTAAGCATTTGATTTCCCTGAGCGTACACGAGTTAACCACTTCCATTTTCCTATTTTATAAGCTACTCTTAAGGGCATTCCCTACGGAGATTCCGTAATTTACCGTATTTAAAACCTTATAAACTCATAATCTGAAAGCTACAAAGTTATATTAAAAATACAGCAATAATCTTCAGTATATCAACATTCCTTTCCCGTTTTAAATTTTCTATTTTTGTTTATTATACTCATGATATCAGCTTCCAAAGTAATACCAATTTATTAAAATTCAAGAATAAATTCAGCATCTTCTTAGGATTTACAAATTACTTTTATATGAAACTCACGTCAATAAATCGACAATATCATAAACTACATTTTCCCCGTTATAATGTTTGTGGGACAATTTTGAACTAAGATAAGTAAAAATAATAGGGTTTTGGCGCGATCTCGGCAACGCGGCAAATGTATGGCCAAGGTCGTTTGCTCGGGGGACGGCCTTAAGTGCCTCAGAAAAATTTGCATTGCTAAGTGTAAAAAGCTGAGAGATATTTTGACTTAATATTTAAAATAAACTTTGGATAAACTTATCTTTATAAGTTGTAATTAATTCAGATATGTAAAAGAAACTTAGTTATTTAGAGTAAACTTAAGGCCAACAAAATTTAATACGCACAAATAATAATAAGCAGACGGATCGCCTCATATTAAGCCACTATAGTATCGACCATTAAAAAATACTTTCGGCACCCGGGGATACGTCTAGTCGCACGCACACAAACACCGTGCGGAAGTCTAAATACCATTCAGGCTTATTTCGCACTTAAGTTTCTAAGAGAGGATCTTCATGGCCTTGTCATAATGGTCTTCTTTAGTTTTTTTATCTATGAACGCTTCACACCACGTCAGTCTGTCCCTGTGGTAAGTGCCTGAAGGACTTGTGCTACGGGTGCCAGACAATGGATATTCAATACTTAATTATAGTATACATAATAGTATTCAATGTATTAATATTATGTACAATTTTATTAAGGGCCTGTTTCACCGCTTCCTGATAAGGTGCCCGATAGGCTTATTTGACAGATTCTCCATACTCCATGTGTCAAGTAAAGTGGTGGATAACCTTATCAGGAAGCGGTGAAACAGGCCCTAAGTATAATTAATTTTTATTTTGCTTACAACTAACAACAATAACAAATGTGTCAATGACCCAGGCCCAGGAATATTTGAAAACTTTTTGTTCTGTCGGCGAGATTCGAACCCGCGACCCCCGGCTTGATTTTCACCTCGGAGAAGACAATTATGACGTTCAGAGTTGTTTAACTGAAGGGATCCCATTCCCTATTAAGCAAAGGGATGTAAAGGCACAAAAATTTTGCGCGAAAATTCCACCCAAGGGCCGTCATTTTATTTAAATGCTAATACTTACTTATTATCTTGCTTAGAGCCATTTTAATTGGGGTACCTGCAACTTCTAAAGTGTAATTTACATCACAAAGACTATTTGTAAATAATGGACAAGTTTACATTGAAAATAACTGGAATTTTGAAATGATATTTACAGTTTACAGGAAAATGTAATTTGAGCGTTTAATTGCTAAAGAATGAATACTAGATGGAACCCGCTACTCCGTTGCGCTAAAATTCATTTATCGCGTACGAACCGTACATTTTTCCGGGATAAAAAAGTATCCTATGTGCTTTCCCGGGGTTCAAAGTACCTACCTCCATACTTTCTAAATACTCAATTGATCGGCGATTCTATAAAGAAGCGGTAAAGAAAAGGTGTTGCTAGGCATTCAGGACTAACATTGATTTGACATAACCTGAACAAATAATGTAGATCCGCATTCAAACTGCCGAGATGATGATGATAACGTGATAGTAAAAGATCCAGTTCTTCCTTTTTAACGCCATCTTTATTGGCGCTATTTAGATAAGTGCTCCTTCTATTACGTGCCTAATGTGTTTTATTTTTAAGGCAGATGGTCAGATGCGAGCTTCTGTTAACTTGCTAAGCTATAATAATATAAATAACTCCCCTAAATAGCTTTTTTTAAAATATTCTCTACATGCAACTCTTGTCTTTTACTTCTTTTTTAAATAAATCTTTCCTTCTACAGCCGGATACATAATATCTTTGCTTCTCACTGCGAGACGCCCCTAAAGATACTTTAAGATTTTGGGGGCTCTCTAAACGAGAAAAAAAAACAGTTGACTTTTTAATTGGCTCAAGAGTTTCGGCGGCAAAAGTGACAGCTGACAGCTGGTCGCCATGATGGATAGTGACCGGGCGGCATTATGCCGCGCCACGCGCTGTTAATTGCGCTGTATTAACACACAAATAAGTATGCAAATAGCTCGTGTAATTACAGTGAATGCTAAACACCCAGTTGAAATTCATGGTGGGACGCGGATTTTAAAGTTGTTAATTAGTACGAAAGTTTTTTGCCATGCGGACATTTTGGGACGCCATCTTGTTTGCGTTTTTAAGAGCCCTTTTTATTTTTAGCGATATTCGATATCGCACCGAAAAAATACATAAAGGTGTACGAAGGACAAAAAGTTTTATTATGACGACGTGACGTACACTGACTACATTCTACTATTATATTTTAATGTATATTTAAAAAGAATTTAAATCTGAATTATAACACCTTGAATGGCTAAATGCTACGTAAAATATTAATAAAATACTGTATAATCTGTGAACATTTAATATGTCTAAGTAGCTATAGTAGCTCTTCAGATATAGCTTGGTGGTACACACAAACGGACAGATGGATATGTCGCAGCCAACTGGTTTAAATAGCCGTTCAATCAAACAGCTAGCCCTTTGACTGAACAACGTCATTCAATCACACGTCTAGCTTTTTAATTGAATATTTCATTCGCTCAAAACGTTCAACACTACAGCTGATTCAAAAGCAGCCGTTTGATTGAAATAGTACAGCGCTCACCACCGCGGCGCTAGGAGCGTTTTGTTTACAATATGGCGTCAACTATGCCGGTGTTTGTAATTTTTTTAAGATAATATTTTTCGGAAAGAAAGAACTAAATACACGTAAATCTCCCAAGAAATTACAAAAAGTTTTCCTATTCCCTCGAATTACATAATTAACTAATGATCACCTTAATAGTTAATTTGCCATTTAACCAGTTGGCTAAGCGTCGTCTAGTTGTAGTGTTGAACGTTGCAGTCAACAAGTCGACTAAACGACGTATAGCCGTGTGATTGAATGGCGTTGCTCAGTCAAAGGGCTTGTTTCATTGAACGGCTTTTTAACCAGTGGACTGCGACAGATACACAGAGAAGTCTTAGGTAACAGGGTTCCGTTTTTCCCTTTGGATACGGAATCCTAAAAAGCGCCTATTTCTTCGTCAGACTTCCAAAAACATTAAATACCAAATTTAAATTTAAATTTAAATCTAATATTATTTCATCAAAGTTCTAGTTACCTTAAAGTAAATGAACATTACTTTTTTAATCTGTGCCTATAAAATATTGATTCCTGATTTCCTCAGGGAGGCAAACCGACCAAGCATTCGATAAGGCAATAATTGAAATTTCAAATGAAACAACCTACATTCCTTTTAAAACAAACAAAGAATGATGAAAGGTCACGTTGAAATGATTTTAAACCTTTTTCTTCTTAAATCAACTTTTGCTAGGGGTCGCAAATAATGAAATTGTTTTTTTTTTCTCTATTTCCAAATAGTTTACAAGCTAATGCTTTTAGAAATGCATGTCGACATCCTTATGGGTGGGGATCTAAAAATCATGAAAATCATTATGGATGGTCACTAGGCATATAAAAAGTTGATACTGCTTAAAATATTTTCCAATTTCTGGATTATGAGTGTAAGTAGAGAATGGGACACACATTATTTTTACTTCGATTGCATTTAACCTAACAATCCCCAAGCGGCAGCCGGCTGCCGCATAACAATCATAAATATATTGTATCTGCTATACCCACGATGAAGGTGTTAAATCAAATCAAATCAAATCAAATCTAAGGGTGGGTTGCACGGTGCACCAGAGGCGTTGTTATAGTTAAGGTTAACGTTATCGTCAAATGTGGCGTCCATATTGACTCGAGATTTGACAGTTCATTTGACATTTTGTTATAGTTAAAGTTAGTAGCTAAAGTAAGTTGGTGCAACCCACCCTAAATTGAGACGAAATCATGACACTCATCAGAGGCGTAGCTACTGTCGTATCAATTATACAGGGCTCCGGGTCATGGGGCCGCCAACGCGACGTGCGTATGCAAAAACTAATAAAAACATTCCTCATTATTTTATTTTCTTAAATTAACAAATAAAACATAAAAGCAAATCCTTTATTACCCGCGTAAAGAATGAGATCAGCGGTCACTCCATGAGATTTTCTGTGAGGTTACTCATATTTTGTAATAATTATGATGAAATGATCTTTTAACTATTTGACTCACATGTTATGACTTATGACATCCCAAAATATAATAATTAATTGATGATACACCTAAACACGGTACATACGGAATAACATTTCCAATTATCAGCTTGTCAGCCGCTAGCTACAAGCTACACACGAATATTGCATGGTCCACAAACAATTATCAGTGTATGACATATAACATACAAGCTTTGGACTGTAAAACCGTGGGTGTGTTCCGTATTATAACCCAGTGCATTGACCAATGCATGTGACGTCTACAATCTACAAGGTGTAACAAAACTCAGTGATAATACTTTAGAGTGTGTATGAGTCGCCTGTATGGAATTCACTGTGAAAGTAGCAGCGCTAAAAGAGCACCTTTTTAAACTTTTGTATGAGAAAATTCATCGCGTTGGGGCACGTTCTGATATAATACGGGAAGGTCACGACATTTTTGGTAACGATATCCAAAATGACTTACATTGCATTGACAAGATAATAGATTAGGAGGTCACGACATTTTTGGTAACGATATCCAAAATGACTTATTTTAGATTGACAAGATAAAGAGCAACTCTCTGATGCCAAATATGTCGGTCTGCCTGCGTAAAGTAGTTGCGTTCTCTGTATAGGGCGCCTGAAAACCCAGTTATCATGACCAAAAAAAAAATGATAAGGTAAATGGCTGAGTTAGTTATATTAGGTAAGTACTAGTTGTTCTCATATCAGTAGCGTAAAAACTGACCAAATATTCGGTTGCGTTATGACTTATGAAGCAACGAGCGTTCAAACGTGACTTAATATTGTGACCAAAAAAAAATTATCAGGTAAATGGCTGAAAATTACAAATCGTAAACTGTCAGTACGTACTAGCTTATTGGCACCAAAACTGACCCAATATTTGGTTGCAATTCATAGTTATCGGCGACCTATGTCTGAACGTAGGTATATTCTTTTAAAAGTATTTTACTAGTAAAGTGCTTGGTTTAAAAACGAAAAACACACGCTTTTATGACCAGTGAGGAAACTTTTCATCGATGATTAAAATATCTAATCGCTAAAAAATCTGAAATCTCACCCTGCTCCGTCATCAGACTCTCACCACCTAGCAAGTGTAGCGAATTAGATCATCAGTAGAACAAATGAGCCCAAGCTCAAGGGGTTTCGCAACAGCCATGGAAGATTTATATTGCCCACCACGACACCATCATATCAGAATAAACGTTTAGACATAGGTCGCCGATAACTATGAATTGCAACCAAATATTTGGTCAGTTTTGGTGCCAATAAGCTAGTACGTACTGACAGTTTACGATTTGTAATTTTCAGCCATTTACCTGATCTTTTTTTTTTGGTCACAATATTAAGTCACGTTTGAACGCTCGTTGCTTCATAACGCAACCGAATATTTGGTCAGTTTTTACGCTACTGATATGAGAACAACTAGTATTTACCTAATATAACTTAATACAGTAAACGCAACTACTTTACGTAGGCAGACCGACATATTTGGCATCAGATAGTCGCTCTTTATCTTGTCAATCTAAAATAAGTCATTTTGGATATCGTTACCAAAAATGTCGTGACCTCCTAATCTAATACAAATCACATTTTTTAAGTCTTTTAGCGCTGCTATTTTCACAGTGAACTCTGTATAAGGGACACATAAACACCGAAAAGTATTACTTGTCACTATATTTTGTTACACCCTGTATACTAATATGTATAGTGAAGAGCCAGTTGCAGCCAGACTTTTGTCATTTTCTTAAAGCTGATAGTTTACCTGTTTATGACTTCTATAGAGGTAAGAACATACAGTGTGTAACAAAAATAAGCGATAATACTTTAGGGTGTGTACGTGTTCCTTGTAGAGAGTTCACTGTGAAAGTAGCAGCGCAGAAAGACGAATTTTTTTTTTGTATGGGCAAGGGCCCGAGCGTCACGAGTTTCCCCATAAAAAGTGAAAAAAAAATTGGTCTTTCAGCGCTGCTACTTTCACAGTGAACTCTCTACAAGGAACACGTACACACCCTAAAGTGTTATCACCTATTTTTGTTACACTCTGTAGAATGAAGCCTATTTTTTATCTGCCGTATTTCTGCCTGGTCATATATTTTTAATATGGAAAAAAATATTATTTAAATGCGCTTATCTTACTAACTACTCGACTGATTTTTATGTTATTTGGCACATATATCGTGGAAACCACGGAAAAGAACATCTACGTTTTTTCTTGGTAAAATGAACGGCTCATGCGATATTCCTTATTTAAGGGGTATTCCTTATTTAAGGGGACGTTCCACGTGGCGGAGCCACGTCTAGCCACGTCTAGTAGAATATTTCTGTAGAATCCAACTCCTATCATAAGCCTTGTAACCCGCAACTCCGAATGTATGAGCACGTCTCAGTGTTACGTTTCAAAGAATCCCGCAATACGCGGCAGAATTTTGTCGGGAATTTGATGAAAAATTTCAAGTTCACTCTCACTAGTTTTGTCATTCGGAGAATGTGCGTTTGGGGTTCGGTAGCTAGAGTATTAATTCATACTGAATGCAAAGAACAACGAACCTTATTGGCATACCTGTCGTATTTTGATGTACACCTATGAAACATACGCCAATCGAAAGAGAAGATGTTTGAAAACAATAAATATACTTTAACAAAATGTCGTAAATAATATACTTTCTGAGTTATTTCAGTTTGAAAATGTAAAATAAATAATATTTTAGATAAAAAACCTGAAATATTTAAAAAAGTATTTAATATTTACGTCATTTTGTCAAAGAGTATTTGTTGTTTGTAATTATTTTCTCTGTCGATTGATGTATGTTTCATAGGTGTATACGAAAATATACCATTTTAAATAGTACTTGAAACTAGTTATGTATGCCACGCTCCATACAAAAAGGTTCAAACTCCTTTGTTTGTATGTCTATAGTCTTTAAGTTTTAACGGCTAAAGCGGTTTTGAAATTAGGTATACAAATGCTTGGGTTCCGGAAAAGGACATAGATTTTATCTCACAAAAATGTACGAATCCAATTTTAGTGCAAAGTTAAGTTTAGTGCATCTATGTAGTAAGCATTTAATAATTTAAACATAAGTAATAAATAATAATGTTTGTGGAAGGTCTATATTTTATTAATGTGTTTAATGTTATAAGTGGGTAGATAAGTTACATTATTTTTAATGAAAGGATCAAGAATTCTGATAGATATGAATCTATCAGAATTCTTGATCCTTTCAGTTTTGAATGATGACATTCAAAATTTAAACTAAATAAAACCGTATAAAGAAAACAGCCTGAGTCTGAACCCCAATGTAAGACACCACAAAATCCAAACAACCGATGTTATCGCTGTAGTAAAAAGTTCAATTCTATTTATCCACTGCTTTCCCAAAAGTAGGTTAATCTCAAACAAATATGGCGGCAAGCTCCTAAAAAATATAAAATAACGCAAAAAAAATGCAAAAAACCGTCGAGAGCTCCTGTATAGTCCAGGTAAATTAAATTGTGAAAAATGTTCAAAGAAACCTTTTTTGATGACAGATTAGGAAGCCATTAAATCGAGATATGAGAAAAGTTTGCGAGCGAGCCTAGGGGTGGGTAATAGTGTTTTAGGACCCCTCTTAAGCCCTATTGTCTGACTACAGCTTACAAGGACTAGCTTCAACTTTATTAGCCTTTGAAAACTATAATATATAAAATACCATTGTTATCGCCATAACATATCGAAAGTAGCCCGCAAACGATCAAATTGTTTGTCTTACGTGTTTGTCAAACAGTTTGATAGTGTACAGCTTTACTTGAAGCGTTTGTCAAACAAACTACGTGTTTGACCTGTTTGAAGTAAATTTGGATTTGCGTAGCGTTTGACAAACGTGTTTGAACGTGTTCCGCTGTATTTGTAAATCAAGAAGTCATTCATGATCTCATACCGATTCTAGCTAATTGTTTGACAAACTTGTTTGATGCACGTTTGTTCGTACATGAAAACGTAAATTACATCAAATATGTTTGTCAAACAAATTTGATCGTTTGCGGGGTTTTATGTTTCTATAAAAACGCTACAAAGTATTGTCACTTTGTTTGTTACACTGTATGCAATGCATGGGCACACATTTGAGATATAATAAAGGGAGAACAACAAAAGTTAAAAATGATTAAAAAAACCTTAACTGTAAAAATTAAAAAGGTTTCAGTATTTGTCTGTATTATTTTTTTTATTTTTTTGTTGAATAAATTATAAAATAGCAAGTCAGTGATCTATTGTATCAAATGCGCTTCTTTGCTCTACGTGTAACCTGTTAAGGGCCCCCGAGACGATCAAACGGTTTGATTCAAACCTTACGTGTTTGATGCAACCGTTTGATGTCGGTTTGAACGGTTTGTCAAACGACACTGCGTAGTTTGGTTCAATACGTGCTGTGGAGTACACGTCTTGTGACGAATAAATATATATTTTTTAAGATAAAACCGACTTAAAAAATTGTACGAAATTGAGAATTAAATTCCCTATCTCAAAAACTACTTAACCTATTTTGATGAAACTTGCAGAAGTCTCGCAAGTTAAACAATACATGTATAGTACAACAAAAAATATTTAAATCGGACTTGTAGTTCCGAAGATATGTGAACACAAACATAAAACATACATACACTTTTGAAATTTTGCACATTTGTTCAGATGCTGATATATACTAACATATACGAAAACTAGGCAGTTCTGGAAATATTACATACATACGCGTCGAATTGATAACCTCCTTTTTTTAGTCGGTTAAAAATAATGTACTCCAAAGAATAGTACAAAGTTTGTTCAAACGCATCGGAACACGATCAAACGGCGCGTCAAACACAACAAAAATATGAAATTTCATCAAACGAGCTTCAAACACGCGTAAATGTTTGACAAACCGTTCAAACTAGGTTTGTAAACGATCAAAATGGTTTGAGTCAAACCGTTTGACTGTCTCGGGGGCCCTTTAATCGTAAGTCGTCGTCGTTTTTAAAAAATTGTAAGCCGGATGTATCTTCGATTGCACAACCAAGGATCTTTGAGAAAATTGGGTCCACTATTTTTGAGTTTGGATTGGAGGAAGGAGGAAAATAGCACCTTAAAAACCCTTTTTATTGAGAGAGGCTGTTAGTGATGCACGGTGTGGCTTAAGTAACCTTTTATTGGCAGTAAACCTGTTGTCTTACAGCTAGCGGCCATGTCATACTAGGTATATAGAGTAACTTAGAGACGTGAGAATACTTTAGGGTTGTGTCACTTGTATGTCACCCTTATAATATTACTAGCTGTTCCAGCAAACGTTGCTTTGCCATAATATAAAGTATTTCGCTCATAATATTTTATTGAAGTGACTAAATAATTTTATTGAAGTGACTAAATAAGTATGTCGCCATGGCAACGTCGATCGCTATCCCGTCGCACAAACAATGGTCGCCGTCAGTCTCAGGTTGTAATAATTTACTATTATTTATTCAACAAATGCACTTATCAATATATAAAGTACCCTGTAGCCGATTCTCAGACCTACTGCATATGCATATAAAATTTGGTAAAAATCAGTAAAGCTGTTTCGGAGGAGTTCGCTGACTAACATTGTGACACGAGAATTTTATATATAAGATAAGATAGAGTTTAGTGCAAAGGCAGTAGCGCTGAAAGAGTTATTTTTTAGGGTTCCGTACCCAAAGGGTAAAAACGGGATCTTGTTATTGAGACTTCGATGTCTGTCCATCTGTCTCCAGGCTATATTTGTACTTTAATATAAGTAATTAATAAGGGAGCTCCCATACCAAAAACGCATTTTTTGCCAACTTTCGCTCAATAGCGGTACGGAATCATTCATGCGTGAGTCCGACTCGCACTTGGCCAATTTTTTAAATAATTGTTGTGTCTGCAAAGTCCAAGTTCATAATGAGAGCATTTCTCATAGAAACTTACAAATCATTAGTAACTCTTTGAGCGTTGTTACTTTTACAGTAAACTCTATTGTGGAATATATGAACAGTGAACACTCTAAAGCCATGATTCTCAAAGTTTTGTAGCGGAATTCTTTTAAGAAGATTTTCGACGGAGTCCAAAAAAATAATGTTTGGCCTTTGAACGAATTGTCCCCATGCTGGTGTCTGTCGATGACATTTCTAAAAACAATTTCTGTATCGCTCGCGCTCTACAAGGTCTTTATGGAGCTCCAGGGCTCCGCGGAGCACACTATGAGATAGGCTGCCTTGTGTCTAAATACACCGTGCCGAAGTTCCGCGGCGGAAGTTGCAATGTAGGTATTTTAAATTACCGATGCACACCATGCTGAAATTACGTCGCGTCATATTGTATGCGCTTGATATTGTTGACGTAATCAACCGAACTTCCGCCGCGGAACTTCGCCATGGTGTGTTTAGACACAAGTATGTTTCGTGTGTTTAGACACTTAAAGTATTATTACTTAGTTTTGTTACATCCTGTAAAATATACAATATATTAAGGGCCTGTTTCACCGCTTCCTGATAAGGTGCCCGATAGGCTTATTCGACAGATTCTCCATACTCTATGTGTCAAGTTAAGTGGTGGATAGCCTTATCAGGAAGCGGTAAAAAAGACGCGTTTTATATAACACAAATTCAACCGTGAAATATTTTAGAACAGAATCCGCGAGATGTCCCCAGACCAGTTGTACTCAACCTTTTGCTATACGGGCCACAAACACGTTTCGGTGTCGCGGGCCTCAACCATCATTTTTTGGGGTAAAAAAAATAACATTCTTCAAAATTTGTGATTTAGAAGTGGATATTTTTTTAGACTTTCACGACATCTTTGCTCTATTTTAGCGGTGGGTGTTAATTCCAAAATGGTTTAACGCGGGTCACTGAAAAAGCCCCTGCGGACCGCAGGTTGAGTATAGCTGTATCAGACCCTAAATCTACGGCGGAATGTCTCTAAAACTCACAGTTAATTAAGAGACCGCTCTATAATTTTACGTTTGACTTTTAATTTCCTAAGAAATTTTAAAATAATAGTTCAAATTAAAGTCACATTCAAGATCATTATTAATTAGTTAAATTCAAGAAGGTATTTTCAATAGAGTAGAAAAACGAGCTTAGCGCTCGACTGATAGACGGCGACTAGCAAGATGTGCGAACTAGCAAGATTTTGATATGTATGTATGTTGGTTTGTAAAACTGTTTTGCCTAAACTAACTCGGTGTATGGAAAAATTATTATAGTTAAAAGTCCAGGTTAGGTTGGTTTCACAATTTTCACACCTAATAAAATTAAGTATATTCTTTTATAACCCATATCAAGTCGCTTATAAACTTACTTTTTATCCGACTTCAAAAAAACGTGAATGTACCAAAATGTCTGTTTTCGACATCAAAAGCACATTATATACGATTCATTTAGCTTCAAATGAATTTATTAAGGCGCTATATTGAAAAAACTGTCCTTTTTGACGTAATACTATAGGACCCTCAGAAATGTTACAAATCTGGTAATGAGATATACATATCTTCATAGCCTTATCTAGGTTTGAGAAGAACTAGAAACACGATTAATGTATTTGCCTCGATACATTTAATTTTCGAAATGACCTCTTAAAAATACGAAATTTGAAGATTATTTTTAAACGAAAATAGATGTATTGTAGGAAATTAGTCTAATTGATAGACACCTTTGCAAATCAAATTTGTAAGTAACAATAAACATATCTTTACCCAAGTACCCACAAAATTTTTTAGAAACTCGAATAGGTTAATTATATAAAAAAACCAAAGACAAATATTTTCTTAAATAATGCATATGCAATGTGTGTAAAGATTTATAATAAGATACCTGCACATATAAAATCAATGACAACAACTCGTTCAATAAGGGAATTAAAAAAATACTAATACAGAAGGCATATTATGACATCAAAGAATTTTTTATTAATAATTAATTAATAAAGTATACTGTGACTAATTAAATTTTATTTTATGACATTTAAATCCATACTTAATTGAGTTTTCTTTGACATTATAGTTTGCTTATTGTATTTTGACATAATATTGTATTGACCATTGGAATTAATATTATCTTGTGATGAGTGATGACTGATGAAACTGACATATAAAATTATCTAGAGTTATTGTATAATAGTATGTTTTTTTCTAATGTATAAATAATTGTTAGTTGGTTTAGTTTTAAGGGTATAGAGACTTAGCAAAATTTAGTCTGATTTATGTAACTTTGACATTTAGATTATTATGACATTTTTTTTTAACTTAATTTCGACTTGTGACGAGAAATTGGAAATTACAACTTTTACTAGTAATTATTATGATTTATAACTAATGAATGATGTAATTACTTATAAATTGCCATCCATAAAAATGTGTCAAATTATAATATTGTGATTATAATATTTGGACGTCGTCAACTACGACAAAATATGCGATCTACCGAAATGTAACATCTTTAACAACCATATTTTATCCAAATAAATATCATTTCATTTCATTTCATTTCAAAATCGTATAGAACGATTTTGCTTAAATGCTCCTAGTTATTTTTTAAATGATTATAATTGCGTTTTTTCGCATGTTTTCCGAGCGAGCCGATAGCTTCTGGCCGCAGCGTATTCACGACTTTATAGTCATACAAATTAAATATAAAATTGCCCTTGCGGTAAAATTATTTCCGATATAGCGCCTTAAAAGAATAAGCTCTATTTGAAGAGAATAATAAAAATGAAAACAAACGTACATATACTAGACATCAAAAACTTTGCGTAAACTTTGTTCTTTCGTTATTTAGCTTTTGATCTCGAGCTTTCGTGTTAATACGTTATCCCATTTTTTATAAAAATATGTTTAAAATACAGATCCTAAGGTCCGTCAGGGTAGCACTTAAGCATAATTTAAAAAAAACTACCTGAATTTGTAGCTAAATAGTTGCTAAATAGTTGCCAAAATCTTGATTTTGTTGCTCAAGCCGTTTACGAAATATCGTAAATTATGCTACCTTGATATCAAGGTAGCATAATTATGCGTGTAGATTTTGTTTCTAATTTGTTGCTGTATGTAAAGAGTATCGGAAATAAAAAATACCTATGCTATTACACTTATGCCCAGGTAATGGAATGCGTTTAGTAGTTTGTGGGAAACAGTTAAGTACATTAACAAACTTTAATAAATATTGTACATTTAAAAATCGCATGTAGATAATATTCATCTTTGCGTTTAAAAATTCAAAGTAAGTATACGGAAATTGTGAAAAACTAAAATATATTTTACACACTTATAATATACCTACTTAGCTTGTAAAATATTATATGAGTCGTGGCGTGGCCCTTTAAAATAATTATTAATTTAAAAAGGCGAAGAAAACTTTAACTACATTTTTAAGGTTATATTTTGAACTTTCCATTTTTTGTTACACCTGACTACTTGTGCAGTGGTTCATAATCGTACATAAGTTGTGTCAAAATGGTTTCAAAATAGCAGTTTGGAAAATTGTTTTCTATTTATTGCAGTTTATTCATTTTTACCCTAGTCGGGTTACATTTATTTTATAATTATAATATTTATATTCAAAGTATATAATATTATTACAGACTACATATTAGCAGTAAATATTATACTTAATATACTTACTACAAAGGTAAGTAAAATATTACAACACTTTAAATTTTAAATCATTAATAGAGAAGCACAATATAAAACTAGCTTTTGTTATCTATGACTGAATAGAAATTGTCTTAAATTGTTAGGTATTTATTTATGTTTTAAATAATATCTTTCCTTCCTTTGTACAAAGATAGAATTTATGATTTCAAAGGCAAAGTTTAGAAAAGGTCAAGTTTTGAATACGAGGGACGAAAAAAGATTTTTACCTGCCTAGTGTCAATAATACAATTTATTATTTATGTTTTATGTATTAAATAAAGTTTACAGTTGAATCCATTTTTCACCTTATTAAAAAAGGTTATTTTAAAACATGAGTGCATCATATAAATATTGCATTTTCGTCATAAATTCCCTTTATTTTAAAAATTGAACACACGTTTATCATTCAACAAATTCAAGAAATCGAATTTCATAACTTTTTCACATACGAAAAAATCGACTTTTTTTTTAATTTCCAATTTTTTTAACACAAAACACTTACCCAAAAGCCATGTTGTGTCCGTTGTCCGTTGTCGATGTGTGTACGGCGACGAGTTCGGCGTGGAGTGCGGTGGGCGCCGCCCGCCCGTCTTTATATCCGCTCCCGTCCAACGCGTGCACTATTAATATTTATTGTTATTTACATTATAATATGATTTTTACACATGATGAATCTTTGTAATCACATGTGTAGAGGAGTGAAAAATAAGTGGGAAAATTGTATTTTTAGAAGTGTAGGCAAATGGAGGAAAAAACTGAAATAAAAACCGTTCTATACAATTATATAGAGTAGCTAAAAATACGAGTATATATATGCCTTTTTTGAGTTTATTATTGTAGTTTATTTACTCAACAGGTTAATGTTTTGACGTCAGCCAATTAAAAGCAAGTATTTTAATTAAATTATAACTAAAGGATTCGTTAGCTTTAGAAGTTTTACGGACCAAATTCGCATGCAGCAGTTGGCATTAAACATTATATTAATTGATAAAGATTCTGTTACTTCAACGTATATTATTAATATTTATATCTTAATCATACAAAATAAAGGAAATTCATAGTAGGTACATACAAATTACAATACAAAAAAATTAATACAACTGTTTTTCTTTTCAGGAAAATAGACCCATAATAACGATAAGGTTTAAAAGGTAAAAGAAAATTATAGCCTAATCTAAAACTTAAAAGAAAATGTTAATAAATTAGATTTTCCTAATCTAGACGGTTTTAAAACCAAATAATAATAATTAATGAGTGTTTTATTCCACAATCATGGAAAAAGGAAAATCTTTATTTTCAATTAAGATATTAAATTAAGAAAAACACTTTTAAGTGGGCGCGATATTTTTCCTCGTCGAACACAATATTATTTTTTGACGACTAACTTCGTCAACTAAGTCGGCAAATAATTAACAGATTAATGTTCCAACATTAAAAAAAGGAAGTAATTATATAGGGGTATCCATAAATTACGCGCAAGAAATTTAGTAGTGGTAATGCCGAATCTCACCAAATCTCACAGAAAGTGGTAAAAAAATGTATAAACTAGTTTTAATATAAAACATTGTACTTCAATAATTAAACTGTTTTATACTACTTACGATAACTTTTTTCAATCTTAAGTGGGATTATTGGCAGGAATAGAGGAAACGATATCTTACCAAAACGGGAAGGATCAAAAATCCTCAGATTCGTCTCACATAATTTATGGACGTCCACCACAAAAGGAAAGATTCTCAGGAAAATGAACCTTCGGGTCTCGGGATGGATGACAAAAATTACTTAATATTATAACATGAGTAATTAAGTAATTTTTGTCATCCGTTATAGCTACGAAATTTAACTGTAATAGGCCAGTATACTGCCACAATAAATTGGTATGCCACTAACTTGAAACAAGTGAGACGTAATAATAATACTCTCCACACCGGTTTCGGTGACGGTGGCCAGTTTCATTAAAACCAGACCTGTTACGCAGGAGTAATTTTTATAGTGCCCAAGTGTGTGCGCAGAGCACAGGAGCACTTTCTATTCCTTTTACTCATAACCCAGTGGGACGGAAGACCGACACGACTGGCGAGAGATCAGGCGCAGGACCGACTTTTACATGCCCATCCGACGCATGGATCATCTTACTTGTCAGACAATCAGGTGATCAGCCTGCATTGTCCTAACCAAACTTGAAAACAACATGTTTCCATCGCGGGAATCGAACCCTCGACCTCCGGAGTCGAGAGCCACGCTCTAACCACTAGACCACGGAGGCAAGGCAAGAGTGACGTATATTTACAATAACATACCAACAACGTCATATACTTCAATGTAGAGATCAACTACGATAACATGGCGCGCCCCTCCAAAATTCAAAACGTTTGAAGTGCGTTGTCTTGCGCGGTAGGCTAGTTATGATTAGATGACCAACAAATCTTGGTTATAAGTGACATTAACAGAAGTATTACGTGTACTGTGATTGGTTGAATACTTACTACATACAAACTCTTTTATAAGGATGTGACTACACACATTGAAACAGTCATTTGGAGGGGCATGCCATGTAATCGTAGTTGATCTCTATGGCATCGGTTGCAGACGTTACGAGCAATGGCCAGTATACTGGGTTGTATTTTGGAACACACCCATAAACAATGCAGCGACACGGTACCTCATATAACATAAGACCAAAACTTTAGCTAAATCGTTGATATAGAGTTATTATGAATAATGGCTACTTTAGTTTACAAATGGCGGACGTTAGCAGATTTTGTGTAGGCGGAAATGTGTTAACTGTAGTTCAAAGGGAATGTAATATTTGTCACATTAGTAGATGACGGTGAACTTCGCATCACTTTCACCCAGTATAAACCTTCCCTGGACTTCCACGAATATTTCAACACTAAAATAAGCCAAATCAGTTCAGCCATCTTCGAATAGCAAGAGTAACAACAATTAATTTTTATTTATATAGATAGATGGGAAACCTCTTAGAGGAACTTAGGTTGGTTTTTGTAAAATTCGGATAAGAAATAGACTCGCGCTCAGTTTTCCTAAATCTAGTTTGATGCATGCATATAAATGATCCATCCATTCATCAAACCATATTTTCTCCATACTGTTATAAAAAACGCTTCAAGCTCAAACCGCTAAACGGATTCATATTTTTGGAATAAAGTTATGTATCAGTAAAGGACGCTAATTAACCAATGGCTGAGAAACGAAGTTTTAAGCACTTTAAATGCGAAAGTTTGTCTGTCTGTCTACGCTTGAGCCGCTTAGCCGATTTTGATGAAATGTTATAGTTTTTATTCCAGAACAAAAGTTATCACCTGAGATGAACCTGTTCTCGCGCGATAACTAATTTCTAAATGAACAAAATTGCAGCTGTGTCCTGTAATCCTAGACTTTCTATAAATACATTCTTTAACTTAATTGTTAGGTTACTAGCTAAAAGCCGAGCTTTGTGAGCGTCGTTTTTCTTTGATCTTTAAGGTAGTTTTTTTGTATTTTAATAGTAACCAAACCTGGACTGACCGATGATGACACATCGACATATAAATAAAAATTACTATGTTGAAGCACAAGTCAATAGGCGAGATAGATTTTCGGTAAAGTGTACCACAAAAGTGCTCAGGGGGGGTGAGCCAAAATGTTTTCGTTTTCGCTTCGTTATAGAATCGCCGATGAAAATGTATGGAATTGACATAAGCGTTCGTTAATATGACGTTGACGTTCGACTCGTCTTATGTCAATTCCATACATTTTGATCGGCGAAGAATTATAGAAATAACGAAGCGAAAACGAAAAAGTTTCGGCTAAATGGCCAGGTTGTGTAATATACTAGGGCTCGCTGCGCTCGCCCTGATAAAAGATAGATACAACAATAAAATACCGAATGTTTGGACGTTACGTGCAAATCCCTCGCCATGCGCTGCGCGTCGTACTCATTTATTTTCATTCAACCGTTTCACTTCACTAATGTTATTTGTTTTACAATACCTGTCGTGTAGCTTTTCGAGTGAGTTTATTAGGTTAAAATGAAGCCAATAAGAACTTTAGGGTCAGTTACGATACGAGACAATGTGACAAAATAGCAAAATCGAATTGAAAAATATATTCAATTCAATTATACTGTACTCGGCGAAACATGGCGATAGCGGTCATTGACTCCCTGTCAAAACTTGTCATTTTCTATACAAAGCCACGATTGACAACATCTGACACTTCATTGTCAATCGCGGTTTATATAGAAAATGACAAGTTTTTAACAGGGAGTCAATGATCGCTATTGCCATGTTTCGCTGAGTACAGTATAGATAACGCCCGCAACGCTATTGCGCCAAAATTCGTTTGTCACGTAGGAACTATACATTTTTCAAGATAAAAAGTATTATGTGTCCTTTCCCGAGACTCAAAGTATCTCCATACCTAATTGCAGCAAAATCGGTTCAGCGGTTTGTATGTGAAGAAGAAACAGACAGACACACTTTCGCAATAAGAAAAATATAATCAATATCCACTTTATTACTTATTGAAAAACTAATAATAACATATATAATAATATATTATATAGGTTCTTAAGTTATAATATTTTAATGAAGAACTTATTCATATGGGCAGTGTTAAAATACCTATTCTCCAATTAAAAAATGTAAACACATATAAAACCCCCAATTAATAAACGACACAGGGCTTTTTAATCTATACTAATACTATAATTGGGAAGAGTTTGTTTGTTTGTTTGTTTGTTTGTTTGTTTGTTTGTTTGAACGCGCTAATCTAAGGAACTACTGGTCCGATTTGAAAAATTCTTTCGGTGTTAGATAGCCTATTTATCGAGGAAGGCTATAGGCTATATTTTATCACGCTAAGATTAATAGGAGCGAAGAAATAGAGGAAAGTGTGGAAAAAACGGGGGGAAATTATTTGAAAGGGCTTATTTGAACGCGCTAATCTCAAGAACTACTGGTTCGATTTGAAAAATTCTTTCAGTGTTAGATAGCTTATTTATCGAGAAAAGCTATAAGCTATATTTTATCACGTTAAGATTAATAGAAGCGAAAAAAAAAGGAAAGTGTGGAAAAAACGGGAGAAATTATTTGAAATGGCTTATTTGAACGCGCTAATCTCAGGAACTACTGGTTCGATTTGAAAAAAATGTTCAGTGTTAGATAGTCTATTTATTGAAAAAGGCTATAGGCTATATTTTATTGCGCTAAACTAATAGCAGCGAAGAAATAGAGGAAAGTGTGGAAAAAACGGGAGAAATTATTTGAAATGGCTTATTTGAACGCGCTAATCTCAGGAAGCACTGGTCCGATTTGAAAAATTCTTTCAGTATTAGATAGCCTATTTATTGAAAAAGGCTATAGGCTATATTTTATTGCGCTAAGACTAATAGGAGCGAAGAAATAGAGGAAGGTGTGGAAAAAATGGGGGAAATTATTTGAAAGGGCTTATTTGAACGTACTGGAGCAATTTTTATGCTACTTGGCACACATAAAGAATAGACCACGTGAAAGGAAATAGGTTTCTTTTTTGAAGAAAAATGTACGGTTTCCGTTACATTCCTAAATTAGGCGGGCGAAGCCGCGCGGAACATCTATCATAAAAGTATATTGTCCCACACAATATACTTTGTATTGTCCCACACAATATACTTTTATGATTTGCGCGTTAACTATTCAATCGATGTACGGGAACAACCATAAACTAAAGTCCACGCGGACGAAGTCGCGGGCAACAGCTAGTTAATAATAATTTAACTCTTTATTGTCAGCATTTGCAACGTTTGGGATAATTTCATTTTCAGAAGCACTTTCAATAACAGACATCCCCTGAAGGGAATATAAGTACGATAAAAACAAAGGAATTTTCATTCCTTGGTTTACCTTAATAAGCTCCGAACATTAAGAAATATGGCCATTTAAGAACATCAAACACACAATATCCTTTTTAGGGTTCCGTACTCAGATATTAAATTCAATCTATCCTGATACTTGCCTCCTAAGTATTACACCTGTCACCTACTACTACTACCAAAATATTTAACGGCCGGAAGGTAAACGGATGTTAATCCGTTTACCTTTCACGAGGTTTTATTACACAAACCACGGTAGCTAGAAATAAGTTTATGCAATTTTTTGTAAAAAATAATATTATTCAGCAAACAGAACGCTGATTTTATTAAGGATAATATTTAAAGATACATATCGTAACTTGTAAGGGTCAATTCAGACCGCAACGCGACGAGGCGAGGCGAAGCGCGGCATAAATTTGTATGGATTTGACAGATTGCAATCGCGTGAGACGTCTTGCGAATCTGTCAAATCCATATAAATTTAGAAATGCATCTACGCGTCGCGTTGCGGTCTGATTCAACACTTACTCCTAAATACGGAATCATTTTGTATAGTCCTGACTCGGACTTGGTCAGTTTTTCCTTACACATGTCATAAATTCGAAAATAATTCTGTCTATTACACATCTAAGCAAATTTTGATATTACTTATACAATATACTTATAATGCTAATAGAATTATATATTGTATAATATTTTATAATTGTTTATATATACTGTATAATTATTTGTATAGCTTATCTATGATGTTAAATTCAATCTGTGTAATTTTTAGAAAAGCCCATTCTGAACTAGTTACTAGCTTGCAATTCTAGTCTATTATCTTGGAGTAACCATACATTTTGCTGACAACTCGCCTCTATGTCCCTTTCCAAGAGCTTAAAATATTTAAAGACCCTACGAATTCAACAGTTTTGAGGTAATAAATAGACACGGTTTCTCATTAAATATAAATTTTATATTAGTACTAGCTGTCCCGGCAAACGTTGCTTTGCCATAATATAAAGTACCTATTTCGCCCATATTACTTTATTGAAGTGCCTAAGTATTTCGAGCATATTATTATTTTATTGAAGTGACTAAATAAGTATGTTACCATGGTAATGTCCCGTCCCGTCCCGTCGCACAAACAATGGTCGCCGTCAGTCTCGAGTTGTAATAATTTACTATTATTAATTCAACAAATGCACTTATCAATATAATAAGTACCCAGTAGCCGATTCTCAGACCTACTGAATATGCATATAAAATTTAACAAAAATCAGTAAAGCCGTTTCGGAGGAGTTCGCGGACTAACATTGTGACACGAGAATTTTATATATAAGAAGAAGAAGATGGACGTATGCGAGAACGCAGGCAACAGCTAGTGGTGTTATAAATATAGTAACATATAATATTGTATATTATCCGGAGTTATAGGATTTTTGTGTTGCATATCACACTATATCCTGAATGTCAATATTATATGAAATGTGACGATTGACGCATTTCAATATGGAAATTATTAAAATTTCTAGTAAGTGCTGTTACATATTGTATGTGTATAAAATATAATCGTTACGAATGTTATAAGTGCGAAAGTTTGTCTATCTGTCTGTATGTCTGTCTGACTGTATGTCTGTTGACTCTTCACGCTAAAACGGCTGAATCGATTTAATAATATCTATGGACGCTTCACACCACGTCAGTCTGGCCCCGTGCTAAGTACATGAAAGACTTGTGTTACGGGTACCAGACAACGGAAATATATTTAACGAGCTTTTGCTCGCGTTAAGAAGTATAGCTCAAGCCGGGGGTCGCGGGTTGAAATCCCGCCGACGGAACAAAAAGTTTTTCAAAGTTCCTGGGTCATGGATGTGTATAAAATATGTGTATCTTATAATAAAATCTTAAATATATGTATAGTATAAAAGTATTAAATATATTTCCGTTGTCTGGTACCCGTAACACAAGTCCTTCAGGTACTTAGCACGGGGCCAGACTGACGTGGTGTGAAGCGTCCATAGATAGTAAAAAGAATTGTTATGTTTATATCTTATAGTCCATGGCTTCCCAAACTTTTTCAGCCTGCGGCGCAGTTGCACCTCTCAATATTTTGTCACGGCGGCCTACTCTACCTAGCTATTAGAAAAATATACATAAATACTAGCTGTCCCAGCAAACGTTGCTTTGCCATAATATAAAATATTTCGCCCATATAATTTTACTGAAATGACTAAATAAGTATGTTACCATAGAAACGTCGATCGCTATCCCGTCGCACAAACAACGGTCGCCCTCAGTCTCGACTCTCGAGTTGTAATAATTTACTATTATGTATTCAACAAATGCACTTAACAATATATAAAGTACCCAGTAGCCGATTCTCAGACCTACTGAATATGCATATAAAATTTGGTAAAAATCAGTAAAGCCGTTTCGGAGGAGTTCGTGGACTAACATTGTGACACGAGAATTTTATATATAAGAAGATAAACACCTTTAATGATTTTAGTTACGTTATGCAGGTAAATAACAATAAACAAATATATTTAATCATCTACCTGCTTCACCAAATAAAATTATAATAATATGTTTCTTTAAATATAATATTATGTGGTTTTGGATAACGATGGAGGATCGATCACTGTGCCCCTCTTGCCTTTCCACGGCGCACAGTTTGGGAGCCCCTGTTATAGTTCTCATCATAATTATTGGAAGAGAAAATATTTTTAATGGGTCTATTCTCATTTCAGTTTAAAATTTAAATCAACATAAGGACACTTCAGTAGTTGTTTAAGTCATGCTTAGTTCTAAAACTAATTACTCAAATTCTTAAAGCAATTAAAGTTTTGTGTATATTTATTACTTCTTTACATAATTCCTGCATAATTTTAGCTAGGGTAGACGATATTTTATATTAATACATAGTTATATTCAGTGGCGTAACTACACCATTTGAGGCCCATGGCAAACTCATTTGATGGGGCCTTACCAGTAAAAATCGTCATCGTCAAATGAAACAGGTACAAAAAATATACACTATACTAGCTGTCCCGGCAAACGTTTCTTTGCCATATTATATTAAGTATATCGCCCGTATTATTTTATTGAATTAGTGACTAAAATATAAGTATGTCACCATGGCAACGTCCATCGCTATCCCGTGACCCGCGTCGCATAAACAATGGTCGCTCTTTATAGACAAATAATTAGCAATAAATTAAAATTGCGACTATAATTTGAGATTTAAACTATCCTATCTCTCAAGTTGGATCGAACTGCACATGGTGTGCGAATTTTATTATAATCGGTTAAGTGGTTTAGGAGTCCATTGAGGACAAACATTGTGACACGAGATTTATATATACTTATTAAGATAGTGTGTAACAATACTAAGTGATACCGGGTGTGTATGGGCCTCCTATATATAGTTTACTGTGAAAGTGGCAGCTGCGCTGAAAGAGCAAACTTTTATATGGTCACTAGCTGACCCGGCAAACGTTGTTTTGCCATATAAATAATTTTTGGTATGAAAAGTAGATGTTGGCCGATTCTCAGACCTACTCAATATGCTCATAAAATTTCATGAGAATCGGTCAAGCCGTTTCGGAGGAGTACGGGAACGAACATTGTGACACGAGAATTTTATATATTACTAGCTGTCCCAGCAAACGTTGCTTTGCCATAATATATAAAGTATTTCGCCCATATTATTTTATCGAACTGACTAAATAAGTATGTCACCATGGCAACGTCGATCGCTATCCCGTCGCACAAACAATGGTCGCCGTCAGTCCCAGGTTGTAATAATTTACTATTATTTATTCAACAAATGCACTTATCAATATAAAAAGTAGATGTTGTCCGATTCTCAACCCTAGCCGATATGCTCGCTAAGATTCACGAAAATCGGTCGAGCCGTTTCAGAGGAGTTCAATTACGCACCCCGTGACACGAGAATTTTATATATTAGAAGATAAGATGACGCTGTATATCTTACAAGTAACAAAAAATTGATCTGTTAGTGCTATTACTTCAACAGTGAATCTTACATAAGGGTCACATGTACACAACTTAAAGTATTATCACTTAGTTTCGTTGCACTCTGTATTTCTGAGGTCGCCGGCCGCGGAAATAGAGCTAAGCGTCTCCCAGACAGACGCGACCTACGGTGGCGGTGGTGGTGGCGGTCAGTTGGATGACTTGAGAGTTCTAGGAACGACACAGACACACGCGGCCACGCGGCCAAGCCATCCGACTGACCGCCACCGCGTCTGTGTGGGAGACGCTTAACCCAAGAGGCCGCGGCGGCGACTCGGGGCCCCGTAACATTTTATCAGCCCTTTCAACCAATTGTTACGCCAATAATACCTTCTTGGTACTTTATTTTTATGTGTTTTACTATTAAACAAAAGTATTTTCAAATTTAGAATATTGATATAATAAGTGATGACTCGACACTTTTAAAGTTCAACCTGAATAAAACAATAAAATATGTATATATAACAATAATCCGCACTCCACACAAGAAACACACTCCTACAAAGTGATGAGGCGTTAACAACGACGCCTCTACACGAGTAACGACAATACTGCACAGTTTGGTCTCTGGAGTCATTTTTATTTAATAACATTATCTTACACGACTGTTTCTATTCAATTTTCTTAAGGTGCGCCCACACGGCAGTTATATAACGTTATAAAACATTGTGTAGCACCGTGTAACATACGCTACAACATGTCAACAAATAAATGTGTCTTTTGAAATTTTGTGAAAATTTGTAAAAAAAAATTTTAGACAAAAATGTTATAACTGCTGTGTGGGAGCACCTTTATACTTCGTTACAGTTCATTTTGATGTAAATGTAAGCAAAGCTATTTACAGTTTATAAATACAACAGTGCAATCATTTTGACTGTTGTATTTATAATAATATGAAGACGACCTCCGTGGCGCAGTAGCGCGTTGGTAGCTCAAGCCCGGAGGTCGCGGGTTCGAGTCCCGCCGACGGAACAAAAAGTTTATGAAGTTCCTGGGTCATGGATGTATATTAAATATATGTATCATATAATAAAAATCTTAAATATATGTACTCGTATAGTATAAAAGTATTAAACATATTTCCGTTGTCTGGTACCTGTAACACAAGTCCTTCAGGTACTTACCACGGGGCCAAACTGACGTGGTGTGAAGTATCCATAGATATTATTATTATTTTGAAAAATATCAATTTTTCGCTCACATTTAGATTATGACTAGCTGTCCCGGCAAACGATGTTTTGTCATATAAACTACTAGATGACGCCCGCAACTCCGTTACGCCAAAATTCGTTTATCGCGCGGGAATAGTACATTTTTACGGGATAAAAAGTATCCTATATCCTTTCCTGGGACTCAAAGTATCTCCATACCAAATTTCAGCAAAATCGGTTCAGCGGTTTGGGCGTGAAAAGGTAACAGACAGACAGGCCGACACACTTTCGCATTTATAATATTAGTGTGGATTTCGCCCACATTATTTTATTGAAGTGACTGAATATGTACGGAACCATCACAACGTCCATCGCTATACCGTCGCACAAACAATGGTCGCCGTCAGTCTCGAATTGTTATAATTTACTATTATTTATTCAACAAATGTGCGAGTACTTATCAATAATCTTATATCTTTAAACGAGCAATTCTTGTATATATATATATATATATATATATATATATATATATATATATATATATATATATACTAGCGACCCGCCCCGGCGTCGCACGGGTATAAAATATATAGCCACTAAATAAATGATTAAAATCAACAGCCTTTAATCCTTCACGTGGTCTACTTCCTATATTCTGTGCCAAATAACATAAAAATTGCTCCAGTACTTCGCCCTAAATCGAAATAAGCCCTTTCAAATAATTTCCCCCGTTTTTTCCACATTCTCCTATTAGTCTTAGCGTGATAAAATATAGCTCTAGCCTTCCTAAATAAATGGGCTATCTAACACTGAAAGAATCATCAAAATCCGTTGCATAGTTTAAAAGATTAAAGGGAACAAAGGGACATAAGGGAAAAAAGCGACTTTCTTTTATAATATGTATATGTTTCTCTTATGTATGAGGAAACTGGTGACGCTCGGGCCCTTGCCCATACAAAAGTGAAAAAAATACGTCTCTCTATAAGGAACACGTACACACCCTAAAGTATTAGGTATCACTTAGTTTTGTCACACACTGTATGTTAGTTAATAACCGTACTCCTCCGAAACGGCTTCACTGATTTTTATATTATAAGTATTATGCATATTCAGTAGGTCTGAGAATCGGCTACTGCATAGAGTAAGAAAATAGTATGTCTGGTCTCTGGGCTACTGGCTACTTTTTTATTGATGAGTGTATATTCCTGCCGATAAATATTGTTGAATAAATAATAGTAAATTACTACAACTCAAGAGTGTCGACGACCATTGCGACGGGCTAGCGACGAACGTTGCCATGGTGCCATACTTATTAATCACCTCACTAAAATACCTTATATGGCAAAAGAACGTTTGCCGGGACAGCAAGTATTATTATAAAACCTAATAACATTTTTTCGAAACATGAACATTGAACATCCCCCTTCTTACATCGCACCGCGCACGTCTGCGTCATACGGAGAACACTTACCCAAAATTTTCAGTCTCTACGATCAGTGGTTTAGGTTTTATCGTAATTCCATTTCCATATCTAATAATTGCTTTTACCCTAGATTTCGCCTAAAACACAGGGTAAACTAATTCTGGCAACACTGTAAACTAATACCTCACCATGACGTATATTAATTATTAATACTTACTGAAAATTATTAAGTAAGTAAGTATTATGATTATTATATCATTCAAGACAAAGCCTGTTATTGATAATATGATAATATGTATATATTATTATAAATTAAATAGATTAGTAAAAGTGTAACTTCATTTCTTATAAAAAAAATATTTTTTAAATTTTTGGCACTTTACACAATCTTTTGTGCATAAAATTAAATCTCAATGAAAAAAAAAACACCAATCCGTACAGGAATAATTAATTTTGAATTTCGAACGCCAATATTTTTTTAACAATTTGATGACAAAACATAATTTAAAGACCTCCATTCAAGACAATCTTTCTAAATTCTACAAAAGTATAAGAAAACAATAATATCATAATAACAATGAATTGTTACAAATATATAGTTATTATTTAGATTTAACAACTAATTGTTACGATAACATAATAGGCTTCATAAGTTGCAATTTCGATTGTAAATCTAGATAATTTACAAATAGAATGAGATTGCTTTATCGTGAATGGTGGCTTTATTTCATAAGCAAAAGCGTATTTACTCAAATGAGGTCTAATGGCTGGTTTACACGTATTAAGTGGATAAGTAGTTAACTAAATTTTTACTTTAAGTTTACTTAGTCAGTCATTATAAAGTCATAAGTTAAAATTTAGTTGACTACTTATCAGTGGCGAAGCGTCCATATAACCCGATTCCCATCGGCTTCCCTTAGGGCTTAGAAAAATCGAATATATGGGCCAACGACATATTTATCTAATAAATATTTTACATACCTACTTAAAAAACTTTGAATTCACAATGTTATATGCAATAAATTTTTCTCTCACTTGAAATACATAGTTTGAATTAATAACTATCGCCTACAAATTTTAAAAGGCAATGCAATGTGCGGGCGCAGAGAATCAAATAAGCCGCAGGATTAGCGGCTTATTTCTCCATACAACGACAGTTTATAGTAAGCATCTGTCCTTTTCATTCCTGTGAACTGGTCGTCATGTTCTGTCTCGTTCTAGCACGCGCGATATATACTTGGAAATAACTCGATGCCCGACGAGTTATTACGGAGAAAGGTTAATTAGCAACGCACAAGTGCAAGCGAGATAGATGAGTCATGAAGTAAAATTGTTATGATTCGAATTTAAGAATGAATGTAGCGACATTATACTTTTGCTGGCGCGTAATACATTTTATTTTGGTAGGATTTTTTGTAATACGACTTTATTAAGAATGCCTTTAGCGGTACTAAATATGACAGGCGCGTAATACATTTTTATTTTGCTGGTTTTTAGATTGACATATTAATATGGCGGATAGTGTGTTTGTAAACAACATGTCGTTTGTTTTGTTTTGTCGAATTTAAATTTTGTTTTAGCATTAGAACTTAGAAGAGTGTCGTGAATTAAATTAATTTATATTGTGACTTGTGAATTGTGAGTCGTACGACGTAATCGTGTAGTTCGGAAAATATGGCATTAATTCAGAAAGACTGTTGTCTGACAGATTATATTTTGCTGTCGAAGGAAACTTTGTTTTCCAAACTTAGTTTTGAAAATTAAAAGCATGTCATTCAATTATAAATTACCAAAATTGGTAAGTAGATTTTTTACTTCGGCTTCCCTTCTCAAAATATTCACCCCTCGCCACTGCTACTTATCTACTTAATACGTGTAAAAATAGAGTACACAGATTATGTCTATTGTGGCAAAAAGCAGTGATTGGCGTCTCTAACTCCTTGCGTCGCTGCAAGCTGCTGCTAAGCGCTGTAAAGCGCTGTAAACTGTTCATGCTTTTTAACGACTTTTAAGGATAAAATACATCAAATAATAACGATGCGAATTTTCGAGCAGATTGGACTAAGGAATCGAGTTGTCCCATACTAACTTCATCCCCCCTTTTCACACCCTTAAGAGAGGAATTTCTAAAAATCCCTTCTTATCGCACGCCTACGTTATACGAAGAACACTCCCTCCAAATTTCAAGTATTTACAATCACTGGTTTAGGCCGTGGCGTGATTCCATTTTCATGTCATTCAGGACAAAGCCTTTTATATAATGATATAGATAGTTGGAATCTCGGAATCGGCTCCAACGATTTTCATAAAATTTAGTATAAAGGGGGTTTCGGGGGCGATAAATCGATCTAGCTAATAATCATTTTCATAAAATGTCATTTTATGTGTGTTTTTTTATTTTTTTGAATACCGAGCGAAGCTCGGTCATATAGCTAGTCAATATAAAAAGTAGCCAGTGTAGCCGATTCTCAGACCTACTGAATGTGCAATATAAAATTTGGTAAAAATCAATAAATCCGTTTCGGAGGAGTACGGTAACTAACATTGTGACACGAGAATTTTATATATAAGAAGATTTAGACCGCAATGAAAATGGAAAATGTACTGTTTATTGTTGTAGCTGGTTGTAGCATTGTTACTTGTGGCTGAACTGTACAGTTTGATCGTTATGTGTGTAGAGCATGAACTATTTAAGACAAAGTAATATATCAAGAAACAGACATATTGCATCGTTTGCGATGGTTTTAATATTACAGTGTGAACTTGTGAGTTATTAATATATAATAATGTGTGTGTCGCGGTATTTTGTACTTACTGCATGTTTCATTATCGTCCCACTATATTACGATTGTTTCTAATGGATTTAAAAAGTAAGCTTTTTCGTACGTTTTATGAATTCAGGATGAATATTAAAAAAAATGGATTTTATTTTACTACACAAAAAGTTGCAAAAGTGGTAAAACGGGGGTTGAAAGTTACGTTAAAAACCAAGTTATTTTTTTACTAAAAGATTTAGAACTAAGCGGACTGGTAAGGAATAGTGTTTACAGGTAAAGTCACAAACTGTTTAAATGTTAAATAATTCATATCACCCAACCTGGTGCGTTCACATGGTTATGTTTTACCATATTTATTGAACTATGAATATGGTAAAAGCAAGAAGTGATTTGTCCAGGTCTTTGATAGTCCGTCTAACCATAGCTACAAGGACCCTCTTCACGTTAGGCTATGGAGGACAGCCAGTATTGTTATCACAGATGTGAAGGGAAGAACCAGATAACTAACATTTTATAACATAAGGACAATTTGTCATTTTTTACATTATAATAGCAAACTTTGTAAGTTACCTATTACATCATCTGGCTAATATATCTGGATATACATAAAATCCACATTTTTATATCAAATCTCTTACGCAAAAAACGATTTTTTTAACTATCACTTACATGTTTCATCCACTAACGTGTTCAATTATTGCAAGGCTATTTAGACTGTACATTGTACCATCGAGGAAATTGATTCCTAGGCAGTTGACGGACCTACGTCATGTGGTCGGCTTATGTCAATTCAGTGCTTAAGCTGTGATCGGTCGGTTAAGGGTTTAACCATAGAGGAAAATAATACACTGGGCAGGTTCTACGTAACGCGACCAAATTTCATAGGTCCGCTATCTGCCTAAGAATCAACTTCTCTGATAGTACAATTGATCAAAATCGATCTAAGATTTCAAAACTAAAGATTATAAGCTTAGCCTTTGAAAATCTTCTCAGAAACGCCATTTTGTCTACTACAAACTAAATTTCTAACAAACAAACATAAGGCAGTTTTATGATAATAGCTTTCGTCTTGTCTACAATCCATATAATATATGTTACGCTCAAAGACCGAAAACGCACAGTGAGCGGAAAATACTCGTAGCTCACAACGCGTTGTGGTCACAGTGAAACAGTCACGACGCGAAATTCGTGTTGTGGCTCTAATGAAAACGGCCACGACGAGTTCTGGCAATCACAAAAATGCCACAAACGCAAATTTCGCGTCGTGGCTGTTTCACTGTGACCACAATGCGTTGTGAGGTATTTTTTCGCTCATTGAGCGTTTTCGGTCTTTGAGCGTAACATATATAATATACTAGCTGTTCCGGCAAACGTTGTTTTGCCATATAAATAATTTTTGGTATGAAAAATAGATGTTGGCCGATTCTCAGACCTACTCAATATGCTCACAAAATTTCATGAGAATCGGTCAAGCCGTTTCGGAGGAGTTCGATTACGCGCCCCGTGGCAGAAGAATTTTATATATTAGATTATTTATTACACAGACATGACGTATATTGTATACTATCTAATTGCATTGGAACCATCTCACCTCGTAACGACGCGAGTTTGTCAACTTTTGATTTGTTACAGTTACTTCCAATGTTTGTTCTTTACTTTGTTACCTTGTTTATAATTAAATCATGAGTTATTTTATAATTATTTCAAAGTCTGATAGCGTTCTAAACATTTCGTTTTTGAAAAAGTAGGATTATACGAGAGTACTGTAGTAACTTTTTTTAATCAACAGCTGCTTTAGTTATAAAATCCAGTGCCTCAACCACTACTGTAATAAATTATAATGTAAAACTCTGGAATGAAAAAAATACGACCTGCAAACCTTCAAGAAGAGAGCGTATTCCCTCTTAAAAGGCCGACAACGTCAGCTCTTCTGATGTTGCGAGTATCCGTGGGTGACGGTAGTTGCTTTCCATCACGTTTGCTCGTTTACCCTCTAATTATATATTTAAAAAAAACGTAATTCGTGCAGTAATTTTGGTGTTAGAAGTGACAGATATTCATCCGACCTAAATCATTCTTCTATCTTTTTATTCTATTTTTATAAAAGGCTATTTGACTTATAGGCAAGCCAAGCTCTTTGAGCTAGAAACTTAAAATTTCGTACACATGTTCCTCTTATGATCTAAGCAACCAATAAGAAAATATTTTTCTAAACTCTACCCTATTCATGAGCGCCGGCAGAGGGTGCCAGGTAGTACACTTGCACCCCTTGGGAATCTCGGAATCAACAGGAATTATTGAAATAAAAAGCTTATTAACCCTATTACCATGCCGTACAAAGATAGTTCGTAATGTTTCGGCACTAAGGGCCTGTTGCACCACTTCCTGATAAGTGACGAATGGGCTATCCACCAATTAACTTGACAGGTCAAGTATAGACATAGGTAATCACCTGGGATAAAACCCATCACTGGGTTAAAACCCAGTTATCACCCTTTTCATTCCACCCATTGGGTGGTTTGGGCGGGTGAAAACTCAAGTATAGAGAATCTGTCAAAAAAGTAGTGAATAGCCTATTCGGCACTTTATCAGAAAGTGGTGAAACGGGCCCTAAATATATTCTGTTGACGTAAATAGACAGTCACTGTCGTTCGTGAAAAGTAAGAAGAAAAGAAAGAAAACTAAAATCTGCACCCCTTGGAAATTATTTCTGCCGGGGCCTATGACCCCATTTAGAGTTAAGAGCCCGTCCTCTCTTTTCTACTGCTCTCTTCACACTCACGCCCGTCTTTCATATGCCAGGTGAAAAAGGACGATCGCCAAGTTAGCGGGTAGATAGAGGTTTTCTGTTTTTAAAGGGTTTTTTATATTGAAGTGGTAAAAAGTAATTCCAACATTGTATGGACGACTTTCTCAACAGTACATTGTATTTTTTTTCATACCGTTAAGACGTCAATACAATTCATAAAAAGGTGATATTCTAAACCTTTTACAGCAAAAATCACAAAACTGTCGCGGGTTTGAGTTGGATTATTTAAAGATACTTAAAAAAAAAATCTAGCTCCAACACTATATTATAATTGAAATGATCTTACATGTTGTGCATTAAAACTTATAGAAATACTGTATTTTAACTGTTAAATCACGTCTGTTAAATGAGCGAAATCGGCAAAATTTCGTATACGGACTCTTAAGTAGAATATCCCTATAGGAAAAAATGTTGTAATTCAAAAATGATTAAAAGACCTTGATTCTTGCAAATAAATAAATTCTATTCTACTCTATATTATATTTTCACACGGGCAATGTCGTGGGAAATTATTAATAATTTCAAATTAATAATATTAAAGATTAGTTTATCTTGCGGGAAACATAAATTTCCCGGGACTCAAAGTATCTCCATACCAAACTGGTTTGAGCGTGAAGAGGTGACGGGCAGACAGACACACTTTCGCATTTATAATATTAAGTATGGAAGTATGGATATAGATAAAAAAGCAATTAGCAATAGTCTAGAAACTCTAGATTATTCTGCTTAACGAGAAATATCAATTAATCATTCCTTCTGTCGGCGTTTCAACTCATTTTCTATCCATTTCCATAAAAATTGAAATTGATTCTAGTATGCATTATAATAAATTTGAAATAACCTATAAATACATACTTTAATTTCACTTCACCTTTATCATGAATGAAGACATGAGTAGATGAATTGAAATGAAAAAATAAAATGTTTACAACAAAAGAGCAATTCCTATTTTAATTTAAACAAACCTTGTAACTTACCAACTATATATCTAGCTATACATAGAATCCACATCCTTAAGCCTTCATTTATGCAAAAAAACGACGGATTTTAAATTGTTAATAAATAATAACCTACTGAAGTAGGTGAATGCTATTGGATGACCGATGAATCCAATCATGTTTTTAATTACTTTCAGCTACAAAACTATTATAAAGTACCCCGCAATCGATGACATTATTTGTCAAATTTTACGTGTTTGTCAAAAAGTTTGATAGTGTACAGCTTTGTTTGAAGCGTTTGTCAAACAAACTACGTGTTTGACCTGTTTGAAGGAAATTTTTATTTGCGTAGCGTTTGACAAACGTGTTTGAACGTGTTCCGCTGTATTTGTCAAACAAGATCTCATGATCTCAAACCGATTCTAGCTAATTGTTTGACAAACTTGTTTGATGCACGTTCGATCGCCTGCGCTGCTGTTTGATGAAAACGTAAATTACATCAAACATGTTTGTCAAACAAATTTGATCGTTTGCGGGATACTTAAGAATGTGGTTGAATTATTTTGTAGCTTGTATTTCAAAACTACGTTCTACGTAGCATCTACGTATTCGTAGCACATTTACGTATTCGTAGCACATCTACGTATTCGTAGCACATCTACGTATTCGTAGCACATCTACGTATTCGTAGCACATCTACGTATTCGTAGCACATCTACGTATTCGTAGCACATCTACGTATTCGTAGCACATCTACGTATTCGTAGCACATCTACGTATTCGTAGCACATCTACGTATTCGTAGCACATCTACGTATTCGTAGCACATCTACGTATTCGTAGCACATCTACGTATTCGTAGCACATCTACGTATTCGTAGCACATCTACGTATTCGTAGCACATCTACGTATTCGTAGCACATCTAAGTATTCGTAGCACATCTACGTATTCGTAGCACATCTACGTATTCGTAGCACATCTACGTATTCGTAGCACATCTACGTATTCGTAGCACATCTACGTATTCGTAGCACATCTACGTATTCGTAGCACATCTACGTATTCGTAGCACATCTACGTATTCGTAGCACATCTACGTATTCGTAGCACATCTACGTATTCGTAGCACATCTACGTATTCGTAGCACATCTACGTATTCGTAGCACATCTACGTATTCGTAGCACATCTACGTATTCGTAGCACATCTACGTATTCGTAGCACATCTACGTATTCGTAGCACATCTACGTATTCGTAGCACATCTACATATTTGTAGCACATACGTAGTTGCTTTTCGTAGTATCTACGAACGCGTAGCACTTAAGTATTCGTAGCAACTCTACGCATTTGTAGCTTCGTAGACCGTAGTGCTTAAAACACAATAATAATAATTGAAGACGTAGTTGAATAACACGTTATGTAACATTTTGTAACATACGGATTACGGTTATTTATTAATTTTTTCCCTTATAATTTGAACAAACGTAACTTATCTACTTCATTACTTGGCTCAATGATATTCTACTGAAATACAGATCTGTTACGTCCATACTATTTTCCGGCTTAAATCTCTTCCGAACAATTTTTAAATTCAAAATCGCAAACATTGACAAATTTGACAGATAAGTGAAACAAATGATACAAAAAACCATTTACATAAAAGAGACAGTTCTATTTTTAAACGTTGAATCGTATCGCTGTCTCTTTCTTCGCCTGAGCTATGACGAAAATTCGATTTTTTCCAGATTGTTCGAAAAAATAATTGAAAATGAAATATTCGAGGTATTTATTGCAATCAAGACATGTGGTAAGAGATTCCATGTGTTTTGTTTTCTTTTGAGTCATAATTGGTACATTTTCGAAACACACACGACGGCATTTTCAATTTATTTTGGTACTTGACAAGACGCGGCACGTTCGTGAAGTGCGTTCGATGGTTCGATGCAGACTAAATAAAGGACGGGCCAATTGGGCCGTATTTTTTGAAGCTAAAGAGGATGTAAACTGTATACTACGTAACAAGAGGTCGGACTTAGAAGAAAAAAATAAACATCCGTTATTTTTTTAATTTGAAACTAAACGAGAAATTTTTAAGTGCAAAACCTTTCACTCTAAACATACCAAAAATTAAAAAAAAAAAAAATAAAAAAGAAATGAGCTCAAACAAATGTTTTATTTCAATAAAAAATATTGTACATAGCTAAATAAATAGGCTAATAAGGTAAATTAAACAATAAAACAGATTTAATCCACAAGCTTTTGTTGATTTCTATTAATAATATTACAGTACAGTTTTATGTACTTTATTTATAAATATAATAGAATAGCTGTCTATGTTACTCTACTAACTACTTGATTGGCTTATACAGTAAACTGTATATAGGGAGGGGATTAAAGCTGCGCGTCCACCAGGTCGGAATCGGGACGTACGGTACGGACGGCGCGTCGTGTAGTCATATATTTGTCAAGCGCAGAATGACGTTCCAGTACTTCTAGTGCAGTTCACAGTAGTCAATACCATAAATAGTAAAGCAACAAATCCGTCCGCTGCGTACCTACGCTCCGATTCCGATCCAGTGGACGCGCACCTTTATACATACACACTTAAGTATCATTACTTTGTTTTGTTACAACCTGTATACGACTGAAATCTATCGCGTGGGCTCAGGCCAGCTGCATACCACCTCACGTCTTGATCAGAGGATTTTTCCTTGGTGGCCGTACCACTCATAATCCCATACCTTCCTTCTCCTCCTAAAATCTCCATAACAGCTATTGCTTGCAGACTAAAATGTTGCAAACTAGTATAGGGACCTAAAAATCTGAAATTAATGAAACATTTTTCATTTACTACATTTCCATACAGTTTACATAAATTATTAAGTATACTTATCAACCTTATGTATTCTTACAATAAAACAATATACTTACACATTTTAACATTTTCCAAATTAACTGCATACTGATATACATTATAATATTTTCTATGAAATAATAATCTATCTTTTTCATATTAATATAGTTTAAGTTGTAAATTATTGTACAAATATGCAAATAATACTACGACATACTTTGTATTAGAACATGGTATGACATAGTTATGTTTTGCTTCAATTTATCAATTTACGGTTACGTTTACATTTTACAATGGCTTACCTTTCGTTTTTCATTAATTAATTCACTTAATTTACAATTTTTGTATGAGTTGCTACAAAATAATTTTCACAAAATGAAAATCGAACTTTGAATTTTAAACTCCTTCTTCGTCTTTTTTCTGATGTAGTTTATATTCTATATGGTCTTTTTTATTTGACGACCTCCGTGGCGCAGTGGTGAGCGCGTTGGTAGCTCAAGTCGGAGGTCGCGGGTTCGAGTCCCGCCGATGGAACAAAAAGTTTATAAAGTTCCTGGGTCATGGATGTGTATTAAATATGTGTATCATATAATAAAAATATTAAATATATGTATAGTATAAAAGTATTAAATATATTTCCGTTGTCTGGTACCTGTAACACAAGTCCTTCAGGTACTTAGCACGGGGCCAGACTGACGTGGTGTGAAGCGTCCATAGATATTATTATTATTATTATTATTATTTTTATCAGCCAATCACAGTCGACCTTGCACAGATTAGCTGATTTTTGGATCTCGTTTAGTAGCTACGTTTAAATTTGAAACCCAATTTTTTTTTTGTTCGGGAATTTCGTCCACATGTTTGAAGCTTCACAACGCGCGCGGTAGTAACATATCTGCTTTGAGTTTTTTATATAATATATCATTGACTTGGCTAATATATTTAACACCTCCGTGGTCTAGTGGTATGTAAATCGGTCCTGCGCCTGATCTCTCGCCGGTCGTGTCGGTCTTCCGTTCCACTGGGTTATGAGAGTAAAGGAATAGAGAGTGCTCTTGTGTACTGCGCACACACTCGGGCACTATTAAATTACCCCTGCGTAGCTGGCCTGGTTTCAATGAAACCGGCTACTGTCACCGAAACCAGTGTGGGAGCTATTATATAATTTATCTGGTTACACATAATATGCACAATTTTTTTTAAAACCATCTTTCCGGCCCTCTATTATATCGTGTTCATACACTTACGTCTTCAATCATATTGAGTAAATTTCAAATTCTATCGCCATAATACTTCATTGATATTACTTATTATTTGTTCGTTGTCTGATTGCCATAACACAAGTATAAGTCAGCATGGGATTAGACGACGTGATAAAAAAATAGGCTTGGTAATAATAAACTTTTAATACTTTATCACATTTGTAAATAGGTATAATTGAAAGACTAGTGAAACAACGACCGCACTCAGATGTATTTAATAACTACTCAACTTTAATATCAACATTTTGACTTAAGGCCATATACAACGAGGATTAGTGAAATTTCATGTTTTTATTTTCACTAGAACTTTGACCAGAAGTAATTATAAGCATTTAAACATTTATTGTAGGTTTGTTACGTTCCTTACCAAGGTTCCAGTCAGCTTAGAATTTTGATTTAAATCCATTTACCATTAAAAAAAGAGTAATAAAGAATGATTTTCAAAATTTTATTTCGTCTAGAATTCAGTGAAAGTTGTTGAAAGCTTCGAGTTTGGTTAATCGATATGGATGCAAAATTCGATAGCGGCCTGTGAGACCTTGCGTCACCAGTAGCGTAACTTTTTTACGTTACATCGCTTATTGATTTTTTTCACTTTTTACGTCTATTATTTACGATGGATAATTTTGGTCATCCGAACAAGAAGCGAAAGGAATTGGGAGTCAGAAATGAATTGTTAAACCATAGAAAACAGCTTTCATTATCTGAAATTCATAGAATAGGAGAATGGTAGGCACAAGGATTCCACTGAACCAGAAGCCGAAAATAGTGCCAAAAATTACATCCCAGAGCAAAGTGATCATGATTCAGGAACCGAAGAGAACGACCAAGGTTACATCGATCAACAAATCAGGAGCCATGGCAGGAGAATCACCCTTCAGAATTAGTAAAGTTTGACCATTGTCAGTTTTGTGAAATTATAGCTGTGATTAAAGGTTTTTTTTTCAGTTGATTATTGTGTTAATTTTATGGAAAAAGTGTTAGTGTTTGATTTATGTTAATTATAATTTTATAAAAACACATTATTCATCCCGCTTCTAATTTTGATGATTGTAAAGACTGTTCTCATTGTAACATCAAAGTTCCTTTTAATGAATTGATTCACAATGTACAAAATGCTTTTATTTTGTCCTACACTAAGTTATCAAACTGCTCATGAACATAGCTGTAAGCCAATATACTTAATTTCTATGCAATAGACCCTAAAACGGTAGCGGCCTCTCAGACCGCTCGTCACCAGTTACGTTACGCAAAATACATGTCACCAGTCAAAGGTTAAAGGTATTGCAAATAACCACCAGCAATAAGAAATATTTGAACCCTTCTCATTGAGGTCATAAAATAACCTCCATATCTACCAGCAGTGAGCGATCTGACGATGATGAATTATTATTGCACTTTTGAATCTACTTTACAGAATTTTAAATCTATGTACTTCGGTTTAATACTTTGGGGCATGTATGTGTCCCTTAATATGAGTAATAACTTTATTTTGTTAAACATTGTATAATCAATTATATCATGTATTATTATGAGGAAATACTTTTTTTTTTCATATTCGTGAGTACAGAACAAGCATATAAGAATAATACAGATTTTTTATTATAATACAAAATTAATTACATATTCCGTTTATTAGGTTGTGAACATGGCCTCTCTGTTAATCATTAGTCTGTATGTCCAGTTTACCACGTGGTCACATTATTTCTGAAAATTATTGAAATCGACGACGGCTTGAAAAGTAAATATGTACCTATCGAGCGCCATCTATTGAGCTAGTTTTTCACAAATTCTAAAATGTCAGTTGCCTATAATCCCGCCTTAAACTGTCGCATCTGTCAAGCTTATTAAATTAAAGTTAAGTGATTATTAATATGTCGAATTGCGGCCGTTTCAGGTTCATCATCATCATCAGCGGCGGCGACCGATCCTCATGATGGAGTGGACCACGTCCTGTCTCTTCATGCCGGTGTCCAAGAGTTGAGGGTAGTCGCGAACTAGAGCTGGAAAATAAAAATATAATCTAAATGCCGTTATCCTGGGTCTAGTTTCGTGACACTATAAGTTACGTATTTTTTAGATACGAAACACGACAAAAAGAGCTAGATTTATGCTAATAAAAAGAAGTACTATTTTTACATAATGTGTAACATGGTTGTAAGTTTTAACTTAGTATAGTAAGCCAAGTACTTGGCCGAATGGATCTTGTGTAAAGCTAAATATTTGTGCGATTACATTTTTTCACGTAAAATTTTATCAAGGGTAATAATATATTCCACCCTGCGTTTCCAGACGATGCTCACTGACGTAGGCAGAAAGGCGGCTAGCCTGAAGTGGAGCTGGGCAGGGCACGTCTCCCGTATGCACCAGCCAGAATGGCCAGCAACATCACAGGATCGTGAACTTTGGAAAAAAAGAGGGGAGGCCTTTGCCCAGCAGTGGGACACCGTAGGCTGCTAATAATAATAATAATAATAATAATAATATATCAGTTTAGTTAATTTGCAGGCTACTTTATATTTCGAAAAAATATAGTGTTGTCTTGAATATGCAATAACCAGGTGTGAATAAAAGCTAGCATAACATTTTTTTATGAAATAAGGGGGCAAACGAGCTTTTCTGTGAGAACGTGGTATTTCTCCGGTCGAGCCGGCCCATTCGTGCCGAAGCATGGCTCTCCCACGTATTATTACTATCGTTGATTGGATAATAATTCTACTTCTTTCGGAAAAGGAATAATATACCTACCCTATTTATGAATGAACAAATGAATCTCTTACGTCAGTTCATTACTCAAAGATAATCGAACTTTGTGCTAATATGAGAATCCAAAAGTTGCAGCTAAAATTACCAAGATTAAAGATTAAAATGATTGATGACTAATGAACATTCTTATTTTATGACTGTATTTTTATGTCGTAAGCATTAATCCATACTTATGAGAATATTTTAAATTTGAGAGTCTGTTTATAGAACTTAGTTTTATATCCATACAGCAGCGAAAACGTATACTCTTAAAATCGATTTTTGGCATTGCATTGCAGTCGATAATTTCGTCAGTGGAGTTGATTTCTAACCAAAGCATCCATACTTCCATACTAATATTATAAATGCGAAAGTGTGTCTGTCTGTCTGTCTGTCTGTCTGTCTGTCTGTCTGTCTGTCTGTCTGTCTCTGTTACCTCTTCATGCTCAAACCGCTGAACCGATTTTGCTGAAATTTGGCATAAAGATACTTTGAGTCCCGGGAAAGGACATAGGATACTTTTTATCCCGAAAAAATGTACGGTTCCCGCGCGATAAACAAATTTTGGCGCAACGGAGTTGCGGGCATCATCTAGTTTTTTTATACATTTATAGATTAAGAAAGTAAAAAAACCCCGATAGAAAATCTATTGCTCTAAGAGCACTCTCGATCATATTAGCTTTCGAACAAAAAACTAGATCGAAATCGGTTCGCCCGTCTGGGTGCTACGATACCACGAACACTCACACAGACGGACATAATATGTGAAACTTATATCACCTTTCCGTTTTAGTCGGATAGTACTTAAACTATCAGAGAAATTGACTCTTTGTCTCATAGGTCAGTGTTTCCCAACCTGTGGTCCGCGAATATAAGTATGGGGGTCCACGGTGTCATATCTGGACCATATGTAATCCGATTTTTTTGCTGTTTATTATTAAGACGACCTCTGTGGCCCAATTGGTTGAGTGTGTGTCAGCTCAAGCCGGGGGTCGCGGGTTTAGATCCCGCGGACGGAACTAAAAGTTTTCAATGTTCTCGAGTCTAGATGTGTATTAAATATGTGTACTTATGATATAATAAAAATCTTAAAAATATGTATAGTATAAAAGTATTAAATATATTTCCGTTGTCTGGTACCTGTAACACAAGTCCTTCAGGTACTTAGCACGGGGCCAGACTGACGTGGTGTGAAGCGTCCATAGATATTATTATTATTATTATGGAGTGAAAACTGTACTTGATTTCTTAGGGGTTCGAGGCTGAAAAAGGTTGGGAAAAACTGTCATAGGCAAGGGCGCACTCACACTATTCGGTCGATTAATGTCAGGTCAATTTTAGATGTTACTCGTGATCCATTCGCTTGGCATAACCCGACCAAATAACTTTAGGCCTACCTTGGTACTCCGGCACCTGCTCCCCAGCGGCTTCAGCATACAGCTCCAGGAACGTGTTCAGCGCCTGACAGAAGCGTGCAGCTCGTGCGTCCTCGTCCACCGACGCCACGCACAGAGGAGTGGCGGACGCGCGTACTGCGGCCAGGTATACCACCAGTAGAAGGATTACTCTGGAAGTAATGATACAAGGTACAACTGAGTGAAAGTTACAGCGAGAACACAATTATAATAAAAAATCGGCCAAGTGCGAGTCGGACTCGCGCACGAAGGGTTCCGTACCGTTATAGAGCGAAAGTAGGGGAAAAAATTGTTTTTTGTATCGGAGCCCTTTATTATTTATTTTATTTTAATTTTATTAACAAATATTAAAGTACACATATAATTGGGGACTTTGTGTAAATTTCAAGTGTTTACATGGTTCCATTATGAATTACGAGCCAAAAAGGCCAAAAAAATCACGTTTGTTGTATGGGAGCCCCCCTTAAATATTAACTTTATTTTGTTTTTAGTATTTGTTGTTATAGCGGCAACAGATATACACAATCTGTGAAAATTTCAGAAGTCTAGCTATAGCGGCTCTTGAGATACAGCCTGGAGACAGACAGACAGACGGACAGACATCGAAGTCTCAGTAATAGGGTCCCGTTTTTACCCTTAGGGTACGGAACCCTAAAAATCGTACTAAAATATGAATAAATGCGAAAGTGTCTGCCAGTCTGTCTGTTAACTCATCACGCCAAAACGCTGAACCGAATTGACAGAAGTATGGAAATACTTTTGAGTCCTGGGAAAGGGCATAGAATAGGTACTTTTTATCCCGGAAAAAATATGTACGGCTCCCGCTCGATAAACTAATTTTGTCAGAATGGAGTTGCGGGCGACATCTAGTATTTTATTTCATGGAAGTTTGTAAGAAATTTAGTGCAGATTTGATCGGTTCAATATTTACAGATTTTACATTAAGATGAAAATTAATTGTTATTAATTAGGTATATTACTCCGCTTACTAAGTAATATAAGCGCACGTATACTCCGTATTAAGTTCTAATCATAAACTTTATCCCTGTCTGTCACGCTACTTTTCTGACGTATCAGACAAAAACATAACACCTTTAATTACGATGTCTGTAAGCACTGTATTATATTAAATTATAAGGGAGTTATCCCTCCATATTTAATTTATTCACATACCGATTCACCATCTCGGCTTGAAGGCTCTTCGAAATATGTACTAGAAAAATAGTAGCCTATCTTCTGTACTCAACGGTAGCCTATGTCTTCTACTCGGTGGCGAATGTGACTCTGGCTTTTCCGCCGGGGCGCGAGTTTATATACCCGAGCCTCCACTAACAACTATCTGTAGCCTGTCAGTTTGTGTTAGATTAAATTCGCCGATAGATATTTCGATTGGTATTTTTAGATTCACTTGTGTGGGGTTTTAAGGGCGGTTTGGATGCTTTATTGGTTTTTCTACAATCTAAAAATAGATTTAGGTATGTAAAGTAATTGAATATTTTAAGAAACCCCCCTTTACAAGACTCTAGTCAATGTCAGGAATCAGAACACAACCGATCAAATCACTGAAAGTTGACAACCTTTCATAAAATAGAGGAACTCAAAATCATCAGCAGTGAGCAACCTAATGATGATGAACTATTGCTAAGAACATTCTTAATCATGTCAGCTTTCAGACTAAGAAAAGTGGATCAAAATCGGCTCAACCGTCTTGTAGTAAGATGCCACAAACACACATACACAGCGACAGACAGACATGAAACTTATAACATCTTTTTCGTGGGGGTTAAAAGTATACCTAATATTATAATATTTATAATCGTACGAGCTTTTGCCCGCGGCTTCGCTCGCGTTAAGAAGTATTATTATATACAAACTTTCATCCCCTATTTTAACTCCTTGGGGTTGGAATTTATCAAAATCCTTTCTTAGCGGATGCCTACGTCAACATCTACCTGCATGCCAAATTTCAGCCCGATCCGTCCAGTGGTTTGGGCTGTGCGTTGATAGATCACCATGTCAGTCAGTCACCTTTGAGTTTTATATATACGAGTATATATATTAAAAAATAATATATATAGATAGATACTACTGAAATATTTTCACGCTAGAGGCAGCACCAGCATAGACAGTAAACAAAAGGTTGTGTTCGACCTTTGAGAACGTTTCCGTCAATATTCTGACATGACATGTGCGTTGGATTGTGGTCGGATTATATTTACTGTATGCACTTGTAGCGCCCTCTGGTCTGGCCTTTGCGCAATATTCGTATTATATATTATATATTTTATACGTTGGAGAACCATGCTTCGGCACGAATGGGCCGGCTCGACCGGAGAAATATCACGTTCACACAGAAAACCGGCGTGAAACAGCGCTTGCGCTGTGTTTCGCCGAGTGAGTGAGTTTACCGGAGGACTAATTCCCTACCCTATTCCCTTCCCTACCCTCCCCTATTTCCTTCCCATCCCTACCCTCCCATATTACCCTATTCCATCTTAAAAGGCCGGCAACGCACCTGCAGCTCTTCTGATGCTGCGAGTGTCCATGGGCGACGGAAGTTGCTTTCCATCAGGTGACCCGTTTGCTCGTTTGCCCTCATTTCATATTTTAAAAAAATCCCTATTAGCACAAATTATCAGGCAAACCCCGGTGTCCACCTATTGTCATGCGCTAAGTCCCCATTACGTTATCGCATCTATTCCATTATGAATGTTTACATTTTATTAACTGTTTTATCTTGATGTAGTAATCCCTGTTTTGGATTTCAATGGATGAAAGAGAATCGCCCACCAACCTATACTCACGGACGTTAAAAAATATACTGTACTCGGCGAAACATGGCGTAGCGGTCATTGACTCCCTGTCAAAAACTTGTTATTTTCTACCGCGATTGGCAATGTTGTTAATCGTGGCTTTGTGTAGAAAATGACAAGTTTTTGACAGGGAGTCAACGACCGCTACCGCCATGTTTCGGCGAGTACAGTATACGTACTTAGTGGAAATGTGAAAGATTAAAAATATTAAAGAAAAGTTTGACAGAAAATGTAGGGTGTTTATACTTAACCCGCGAGCACTCGCGCTATGAGCATTTTGCTCACGGTTAATTTAAAACACGTATCATTTTATCAAAAATATGTTTTTGGCCATCGCTTCTTCAGTAGCTGAGTTTTGTTTCGTCCCCCACCCCTAGATACCGATAACTTTTCGCCAGGGTGCACTATTCGCTCCTACGAGGAGGTTTGTTGCGCCGTATACCATCATGCGGCATTTTGCTCATCGCGCGAGTATCGTCGTAAGTACTTTTTTTCCTTATGAATAAATTATTTTTCATCATATCGACAGTTTTACTGCTACTTTTATGTAATATTATGGTTTTAAATTACTGTCACGGAAAACTATTACGTATTTCTATTATAGATGGACCGGGATCAAAAAGATGAATGCATTTTGGTGTGGTCATATCCAAAGCAGAGCACCTTGCAAACCTTGTATATCCTCTACAAAAACATCGTATTTTAATGTGATTAAATGTTTATTACTAGAATCTGAGTTACCAGGACAAGAAAAACCAAATAGAATCTGAGTGGTTTGCCCAAGACGCAAAAACCGAAAGACCAAAAAAGGCCTGCATTTACCCAATTTTTTTTTATGTACCGAGCAAAGTCATACATCTTGTGATATGTGTAAAGCTCGGAAGTATAATGAAAATTAATACTTCCCACATATCTAAGTTTTCTTTTTGAAAGCATTTTTATTTGTGAATTTTTTTCCTTCATACCACCCTAGGCGACCGAAAAATTTCTTGTCATGAATGTTAATGAAAATTAAAAAGAAAAATGTTGATAAAGTTTTAAATATATACTTTTTATAATAAACAAAGTGTACTTTATTTAATAGAATGATAAAAAGTAAAAATATTACTTTGTAAAACCTATATTTAATGACCTAAATAAACGTGAGCAAAATGCTCTACGCGCGAGTGCCGGCCACGCGCACGCGTGGATGTGCACGGATTTTTTTCTTTGACTTGAGTCAATTCGTGCGTAGCGTGTCCGTGGGTTGCAGACTGCATTGCAGTGGACACAGTCACATAATATATTTTCTTACAAAGCGAAGCTTGATGCACGTGCGTAGTCTCTTCGTGCGCCGCGGTGTAATGGAGCCCTTTTCATAATAAATCTTTCGTGCCCGGGAGACATGCTAAAGCTGCCTTGAGACCCACAAATAAAATAGAAGGAATACAAAGTATGCTAATAGGACATATTAGGGATACTATGATATAGCTGCAATATGTTTTCACGTTAGAGGCAGCACCGCACAGACAAAAGTTTTGTTAACAACTGAACAACTGAACTGTAACACTGAAAGAATTTTTCAAATCGGATCAGTAGTTCTTGAGATTAGCGCATTCAAGTTAGCCCTTTCAAAGAATCTTCCCCGTTTTTTTCACATTTTCCTCTATTTCTTCGCTCCTATTAGTCTTAGCGTGATAAAATATAGCCTATTATAGCCTTCCTCGATAAATGGGCTATCTAACACTGAAAGAATCATCAAAATCCGTTGCATAGTTTTAAAGATTAAAGGGAACAAAGGGACATGAGGGAAAAAAACGACTTTGTTTTATAATATGTATAGAAGGCTATACTTTATCACGCTAATACTTATAGGAGAATGTAGAAAAAACGGGGGAAATTATTTGAAAGGGCTTATCTCGAGAACTACTGGAGCAATTTTTATTTGGCACAGATAAGAAGTAGACCACGTGAAGGATCATAGGCTGTTGATTTTAATCATTTATTTAGTGGCTATATATTTTATACCCGTGCGACGCCGGGGAGGGTCGCTAGTTAAATATATTTTCGATTCTATTTCCAAATAGCGTAGTCGTTTCCCTATAAACTGTTACGAGAATTCCGCACGCAAATTCCTTATACTCGGATTTGCAATAGATATTTCATATTTTATTACGTTCCAACGATTCTAATAAGAGTAGAAGGTATACCTAGTATAACAGATAACTTAGTAAGTCCTTAGTAGTATAAAATATGTAAAAGTCTGCCTGTCTGTCTGTCAGCTCTTCACGGTTAAACCGTTAAACCGACTTCGATGATCTTTGGTATGGAGATACTTTAACGCCCGAGAAAGGACAAAGAATAGTTTTTAACACGACAAAATGTGCGGTTCCCGCGCGAGTAACTTTTTTCTGCACAGCAATTAACAGCGAGTAATTTATTATGAGATTGCAATAAACTAGTAGAAGTCGGTCTTTCTCACGAAGGGTTCCCAAAAAAAAGATTTTTTCTTCGACCTTTAGGGCCAACTCACACGTACCACAACCACACGACATCGCAACGACAAAATGTCGTCGAGCTGTAGTTACGTGTGAATGGTGTCGCTGCAGCTTTTTGTAGTTGCGTTGTGGTACCGACAAAATGCCGACGTGGTTGCGTTGTCGCTAGTGGTTGCGATGTGGTTACGTACGAAAGTCTATGAAACGGAGGGGGGGGGGGGGGGGGGGAGAGCGCGGGCGGTGCGCGCACCATAAAGTTAACTTTATGGCGCGCACTGTCGCGGTCGTTGCATCGACGCAACGTTGTCGTTGCGATGTGATCGGCCGTGGTTGCGTCTGACAAGTGGTCGACGACGACTGCAAAATGTGGTACGTGTGAATGGTCCAGTTCATTTACAATACGAAATATACGCCCGACCACGTGGTGTAGTTGTGGTGTGGTTGTGGTTGTCGTGTGGTTGTGGACTGTGGTACGTGTGGGTTGGCCCTTGACTAAACTTTATTTTATTTTAATATTTTTAATATCTGCTCTCATCTGTTAATAATAAATGATATTTATTATTATCAGATATAATAATAATATTTATTATTAACAGATAAATAATAATATTTATCATTGACAGATAAGTAAATAATATTTATTATTATCAGTATAGTATAAGTAGCATTATGTGACTTCCGATTTGTGACTTTTCGTATGGTCACCTATAATGGAACGGACAAGTCACAACAGGCGGAAAGCATAAGGCTTAGTTCACATTTTAAATAAATTATTTTTTTATTCACAGATTTTATTAAGAAAATTGGAGATTTTTAAACTGGTACGATTGACGTACAATTTTTTTTAAATTACTTATGTGTTAAGGTGACGCCGCGTTAAAATAAAAAACAGTGTAGGATATGTTTTAGATTGCTAATTTTCTTGTTTTTTAGTTTTGTTGATTGCTAGTTTTACTTTAGGCCGGGCCGGCCTCTCATAGAAAACAAGCAATGGAACAGCAAAAAATGGAAAGGGCGTAAGGCGTAAGCGACAAAATGGTTTTTGTCGCGTAATTTAAAAACCGTAAATATATTTCATATAAGCTATGGGCAAATTAAAGCGTATGCTTGAACTAATCTATGTACAAATTTTGAAGCTTAAATCACTCTCCTCTGGTGAAAAAATAAGAATCCCTTTTTTTACAGAGGTCTTTTTGATTGATTATTCTGTGTTATAAAAGTTGACCAATCGTGTTATGTTATGGGTAATTCAAAGACAAAGATATGATGAATACTGACAATGAACTTTAATTTCTTAGCTTTAGTCATTGCTGAGAAAAATCGATATCTCTACAGCCAAATTATCAAGGCGTCGCCTTAACTTAACAATAACGAATATAGTATTTAAAATGTACGTAAAATTTTTATTTCCTAAATAATTTTGATTTTATTTCCACTACTTTTCCATCAGTAAAGTTGAAAATCATTTTGTGTTATTGATATTTGCAGATTTATAATAACTTAATTCGTAGACATGTGAACACATCTTTATGATTATGAGATGTTCGTCCCTCTAATTAATGAAGTTAAATCTGTGAAATCAGAGAATTTTCTGCTAAGTAGCGCAACAATAAAAATGTTTAAATAAAAGGTTTTTGTGTTACAAAAACTTCAATAAATATATTTAATATTGCAGGCCAGTTAGCAAAAGCTGGCACGATCAACACATTTAAACATCGCGCTTGTGTAGTGTCTATGAATAAGCGCGTGGCGTGACGTCGTACTGCATACGCATCATAAAAGTCTGCCCGTCTCTCTCGCGCGCGGTCTATCTTATGAGCGTGAAGGGGACAGTTATTGTTTTTCTTATGCTACTGTTTATAAATACAGCGTGATGTTACAAGTCGGTAACGTGTGATCGGTGAGCGGCCAGCGTTCGGAACCGTATGATAAATTATATATATCCACAGCCGAACATATAACCTCCTCGTTTTTTGGAAGTCGGTTAAAAATATAGTTTAATACAAAAAATACAGCAATAAATGGATTTCTTCATTCATTTAATCTACTGAAATGCATATTTAATTGTTTATTCAAAGAAAATATAGATAATTTCAAGGATCAACAAGAGTAGCAATTATTTTTAATCCGTAGTGTGATTTTGTGACCTACCCACTAGGTTATTTTTCATTTTTTTACACGAGTAGTATAGATCAGTTAACTAAGCTGGCACGTTCACAGTGCTGTCACTTATGCAATTTCACTATACAGTATGTTTAAAAATATAATATGTTTGCATCATGATAAAAATTATCGTATAATCTGCGTACGATAATAATATGCTATCGTACATCGTACGTACGTACAAAATTATCGTATGTGCACGATAGTAAATATTTTTTTTATTTATTTTTTATTTTTGTATGTTCAACGATTACTCCGCCGTTTGTGAACCGATTTTCGAAATTTTTGTTTTGTTGTAGTAGGTTTCACTCCAATTTGGTACCATGTTCACAAAAGTGGAGACCTGATGATGGGATCCATGAGTAATCGAGGGACCTCCTCGAAATTTATATGGAAACATATGATGATTTTAGTTTTATGTGAAGTATACTAAGAATATGCTACCAAAAAGTCAAATATTGGGTCAAGGTATACCATGGTTTCGAAGATGCTGAGAGAACTCCTGACTCCTTATAGATACACGTTTGGGAGTTTCGGCGTTGTTTTAAGAACAGAAAGCATATGCTACTATGCAATTCATATTCATCATCATAATCATCATCATCATCATCGTCATCATCATCATCATTACCACGTCGTGTTAAGGTCACCAATGTCTCATGGCACAGAATAGATAGTAGTACAAGGCATAGGTATGGATATACTAATAATAATAATAATTGTGTACTGTATAACAACACCTGTTTGTTTTATACACGGCGGTCGGCGCCGCAGAGGCGAAGGCGTCGCCGCCGCAGAGGCGAAGGCGTCGCCGCGCCGCCGCGCGGTAGTGGTGGGCCGTCGACGCTTTTTCGTTCAACGAAACGAGACCGTTTATCGTTCATCGTAAACTAGTTGAAAAAACAGTTTTTTTTCGACTAGTTTACGTCTTCGACGAATAGTGATTCGATCGACGAAACAAGACCGTTTATCGTTCATCGTAAACTAGTCAATGACAAAACAGATTCGTCTTCGACGGACACTGAACTAAACAAACTATGACAAACAAAGTAGTTTTTTTGTCTAAGCGACTTTCAGCATTAACTGTTTTGACAAACTTGTTGTCGTTTTGCACTTCGACGCGACGAGTGATGACGACGAACGACGAGATGGTTTAAACTTTAATCTGTGAGCGGTGGAAATGCACTTCCCTACATAGTACATACTTTTTTTCCAGGCTTAGGACTGGCAGGCAGGCAGATTAATTACTGAAATTTTACATTTACTTAATTACTTACTTTAAAATATCACCACCCATCCGTCGATCGCGTCGTCGCGTCGCGACAAACGGTCTCTGTCACACACACCGTTCCGGCATGGCAACCGTTCACGCATAAGCCAGTTTATCAGTAGACGCTAAACTAGTTTACCCGTTCATGACTAATAAACAGTTTAATAAAACGGTTTGTTCATTCAATGCCCATCCCTACCGCGCGGCGCGTGGCGGCAGACGACAGATCGAATACTTTACTAACTACTTTATATACAGATCGAATACTTTACTAACTACTTTATAAAATTTAAATAGACAAATAGAATTAAAATAAGGTTATTTTAAAAAGAGCATTTAAACAAAACAAAGTCATTAAGTGTCTTTTTAATTAGTTATACTTATTAATCGATAGATGGCGTACTAAGTATCGATTTGAAATCTCGATTACAAGAACAGCTGTCAATAATTATGTTAATATTAAATATTATGAGTAGCTACGCTACATCCTATGCAAGTTTATACAATTTTTTATCTGATAGATCCTTCGATCGTGGAAAAACGAGACACAATAGCCTTTCTATTGTTATCGCAATCGCCGGTGACCGCTTGGGGCTTGAAGCATTAAAATTGTTAATTGTTAAATTAAACAAAAAATTAAAACCGACTTCCAAGGTAAAAACAATAATAACATTAATATGAACTAAAAAGTATTGAATAATTTTTACTATCTAATAGTGCCTTTTTCCGAATTCGGCTAAACCTCAACTATTTCTGTACTCAATCTTCATAATTTTGAAGTCGGTGCCAGTTCCAAAAGTTTCAAATATTCTGTCAGAGGACTGAAGATTCAGCTATCTGGTACCGACTTCAAAATTATGAAGATTGAGTACAGAAATAGTTGAGGTTTAGCCGAATTCGGAAAAAGGCACTATTAGATAGTAAAAACTATTTAATACTTTTTAGTTCATATTAATGTTATTATTGTTTTTACCTTGGAAGTCGGTTTTAATTTTTTGTTAAAAATAATAATACATTTAGTCACACAACGGAATCTGTTTCGGCGAAAATTCGATTTTCTTTCAATAATATCATATAACGTTTTCGGCGTTCTTTTTAACTACTCCATTAGTTCAATATTTTTCCTTGTATATGACATTCAAATATAGGTAAATAAATGACCTTAAAAAATATGGACATATTTTTGCAATGGTACACGTTTTTTTGAAAATGCCCATTAATAGATGAGAACAGACATTAAAAATAGTAAAATAAAGTTTAGTTAAAGATCGAAGAAAAATCTTTTTTGATACCTGAACCTGACCTGACATGAACCGATTAAATGAAGAAACCGGTTGAAACATTATTTCAACCGGTTTCTTCATTCAATCGATTCATGTATATCATGTCAATCAATCTATTAACAGATGTACGGACAGACAGACAGCAAAGTCTGAGCAATGGCATCCAGTTTTACCCTTAGGAGACAAACCCTAAAAATATTTTTATGATTTTGAAAATTTTGGGGGTAAAAAGTAAAAACAAATTTAAATTGACATTACTTTAATAGCGTCATACAGTAAGTAAAATCTTACGTTCAATATATTTATTATAAAATCTTTTAAAAGATATTCACAAATCAAATATATTTTATATATTTTCAATACTTAATATCTATACAATAATTCCATAAGATGAGGTTACAGTTATTTATTATTGTTCGTTTGTTATAAGTTTGGTTTAGGGTTATTCAATCGGAGAAAACACAATAATTTGACACAAACATACGTTGGTAAATTTGAGCCTTAACAAAAATAAAAGCATTTAGGTTTATGAACAAAAAAACCAATAAAAATTTATCTGCATACGCAGTAGCTTTGATAATATTATCATTTAATTGATTTATCAAGTGATGACTGACAGCACTTACCCATTATACTAGTAAACTAGATAAAATTTCATTAAGAGCGATTTACGATAGTAATAATCGATATTATTTCATCTATAGTCGCTGTTAAGCACTCGTGTACTAACCCATAATTTTTTATTGTTGAATTATGAATGCAGTCAAGTTCTAAATAATCTAAAAAAACAACTGCATTCATAACTCAATACGTAATGTTTTTGTGGAATGGTACACAAATGCTTAACAGCGTCTCTATAGCATAGCTATAATTGTTATATTTTTTTATTTTTTGTCCATAATATTTTGCTCGCTCGCTACGCTATCTCGTTTTTATTGTTAAAAATACTTAAAATTTCAAGTAATACAGCTTTAGATTTCTTTAAGATTTACAAAAAATGATACACATTTAAATACCAATCGCACAATTTAAACTTTCTAAGTTTGAACAATCAATCACAATCATAAAAAAGTGCAAATTATATTAGAAATATTCACAAAATTATAATTTGTATACTGATAAAAGGTAGTGATAACAATAGTTTCACACTTTAAAATAATACAAGCATTGCTTATTTCCTTTTGCTAGTCTATTTACCATATAGATTTTATATATTTTCTTGTCATGACTAAATAAACGATTATTCAAAGTCCTATTTCCGATGTCCTCTATAACTGTTTTAATGTATTGTCGAGCATATGTTACAAGATACTTAAGCTTAAGGTAGCATTCCGATCTTCGCAACAAGAGACTGCGACCTCAAAACTTATAAAGCTGATCGCTCATTTATCAGCACCGTACACGCCGCACGCGTCGAACGCACCGCATAGTACACGAAATGCGGCGCGTACGGTGCGGACGAATGTGCGAGGTTTCACATCATTTCGATATTACAACGAATTTATTTTATTTATTATTTATTTATATATTATCACGTTTACAATCCATTTAACTTCAATTTAGCATATTACATAAAACAAAACATTTTATTAGGTACACTTTATAAAAACATTGGCAGCCGTACTAGTAATAACTCTGTCACAGCTGTCTGATGTACTAGCAATAGGATGTTACAACAATAAATTATACAACGAATTCTAAAATGCGGCGTGGCGTGTGCTTGCTGACAAATTTGCGATCACCTAAAAAGCCACTTTATTAACTAGCTATTTTAGTCTACCGACCGAAATTACCGCTGATTTGTAGTAGCATATTATAACAAAATGAAACCTATAATCTATGTCATAAAGTGGCATTTTATTTGAAGTTTTGTCGGCCGCTATCTGCGAAGATTGGAAAGCTACCTTTATTTTACATAATAATATAACTTCACCTAACTTAAGAGACCATAAGAAACTAGAATTACGCGCGATTTCGTTGAAAATCACTACCATAAGACTTTTAAAAGAGCCTTTTGCCTAAAGATGCTACTTAACAATCAATTTATTCAACTTTGGCCATGGCCAATTTTTAACAACCGAAAACAGGAGACCATTATCATTATTTTTAAATGTTTTTTTATCAACACTAAAGCAAATAATGATACTTTTATTGTTCAACATAACTGTGTTGAACAATAAAAGTATCTATAGTCTATACTATAACTATAGTAGTAGATGTTGTAGACATACACCAATTTCTCCCTACAGTTTTGACAAGTGATCAGCTTGTGCCTGGCCTATATCAGGAAATTAAAAAGTGGATTAGTAATCCAACAGAAAACAAAACAGTATTTACGTTTATGGTCCTTTCTACTGCTGATATTTCTTGGACTACTCGGGTCTTTTCTTGGTCTACTCGGGTCTTTCGTTGGTCTACTCGGTCTTCTGGTTGTCGATCTACTTGTCTTGCAGCTGAACGTAGTTGGCTGGGAAGAGGCCGTACGCGCCCTTACATAAGCCCTGCCACCAGCCCTCGTCGATCTGTACATAATAATACATTTACTTTTCTTCATCTATTATTATATCGAATAAGATAGCAATATTCTCGTGTGAGAGTCAAGTGGCGACACAACATGTAGGTGACTTATTTGTAAAGCGCGACAGTATTACTCTCATGACAGGAACAAGTAGCAATTTGTTACTACTCTCACCATCGGTAGTGGTAGAGCGGGACAGCGACACTCGTGCGAGAGAGATAGCACTTAGCATCCACCATGTACCCCCGTCCTCGTGATGCGGTCGCCGGCAGTGCTAGAGCGGGACGGCGACACTCGTGCGAGAGAGATAGCACTCAGCATCCACCATGTACCCGTCCTCGTGATGAGGTCGCCGGCAATGCTAGAGCGGGACGTCAATACTCGTTCGAGAGAGACGGTACTCATCATCAGTATGTTGGTGATGAGGTCGCCGGGGTCGAAGCTGATCTCGTCGGCGGCGGCTTCCTGGTAGTCGTACAGGGCGAACGCGGTGTAGCCGTCCTCGTCCTCGCCGGCAGTGCTAGAGCGGGACGGCGACACTCGTGCGAGAGACGGCACTCACCATCAGTATGTTGGTGATGAGGTCGCCGGGGTCGAAGCTGATCTCGTCGGCGGCGGCCGCCTGGTAGTCGTACAGGGCGAGCGCGGTGTAGCCGTCCTCGTCCTCGGAGCCGCCGGCCTCGTCGCCCTCGCCCGCCTCCCACCCGACCGGGGACACCACTATGGTGACTTGGCGGCCCTGAAAGTACAATGGTTGGTATGGCAAAAATAAAATTCAAAATGTTTTTTTTTTCATAGATGTGACGGGGACATTGTCCTATCACATCTATAAAGCTTAAATAGTGAAAAGTGTTAGTGAAAAGTTCTCGCTATCTGAAATAATTTTATTCGGAGGTAAAAATATTCATTGTTTTCAATTTTGAAATTTAATTTTTTCTCTCCTTAAGAATTCTCCTCCGATATTAGCAAACACAACAAAAAATAGCGAAATCGGTTTAACAGGTCTCGAGATTAGCCAATAAGTGTTATTTTTTTATATTAAAGAGGATTAATGCTCAAAGGTTAGATGTGAGAGTTACGTTATTTGAGCGTGGCATGAACCGCCAAGATTTCGCAACGCGTACAACGCTCCATAACATACCTCTTACTTCTAAGATATGTGGTTCACACACCTCATAAAACTAGTCAAAGCTTGTATAGTCGGGACATTTTAATAGGCCACATTTGACAGTTCATCAAAATTGTACCAGGTAACCTTGTAGCGACGTACATAAAAAATAAATATTTTAGTTTTGTTATAACTGCACAATTGATTAACTTTTTTCAACTACGATTACATATTTATTGTAAATATGACCGACACGAATTATTTAACGATTTGCTTTTACTGATAAACAATTCTAAACATAATAAACAAATTCTGATCTTAATAATTGTACGTCGTTTCAATATTACGTCAGCTGATCTTTTTTCTTTTTAAACTCTAGGGAAGTTACCCTAAAAATCGAAAGCGAATAAATAGTATCGATGCATTGATTACTTGTAACGAAATATCCCCATAAATTAATAACCACGTTGTGAAAAGTAACACATATTTATGTGAAATGAATAATGATAATACTACATTTAACAGTTTTTATAATTCAAGCGAATAAATGCATATTTTGTTTTTGTAAATTTGTACTTGTCTTATTTTGCTCCTTGAATTTGCAAAAGAAAAAGTAATAATGGGGCAGGAGTTTGTTTCAAACGCAAAAAATTCAAATATTTTATTTGAAGTCCGTATCGATATATTCGTTTTGGTCGATGTTTTTACGCAGCTTACCTCACTATGGAGATTAATCTGACAGATGTCAAATGTGGCCTATTAAAATGCCCCGACTGTAGTAATATTATATGACATGTCATATGACACTTACATCCTCCTTCTCCTCTTTATACACTTCGTGGTTGTCGTCTTTGGGTTCACCGACCAGCGTCACATCGGGCAGGTTCGCTTTAACCTCAGGTTGTTCCTCAACCTTGGTTTCCGTTATGGTTTCCTTCGGTTCAACCGCAACCGGCGTCGCTTTGACGACGGGTTCGACTTTCACCGGTTCAACCTTAACAGGTTCAACCTTAACAGGTTCGACCTTTACAGGTTCGTCCTCTTGCTGTTTGGCTAGTTTGTCTTTTTCCTGAAAAATAATATGAAAGTTAAAAAACTAACAAAAAAACAAGCTTTTTTAGGGTTCCATACCCAAAGGGTAAAAAACGGGACCCTATTACTAAGACTTCGATGTCTGTCCGACTGTCTGTCATCAGACTGTAACTATAACTGAACCGCTATAGCTAGACTTCTGAAATTTTCACAGATTGTGTATATCTGTTGCCGCTATAACAACAAATACTAAAAACAAAATAAATTAAATAATTAAGGGGGGCTCCCATACAAAAAAATACAATTTTTAGCCTATTTCTGCTCTAGTGGTACGGAACCCTTCGTGAGCGAGTACAACTCGTACTTGGCCGATTTTTTAATATATATTTTTAATTTTTACTTATTGCATTGTCATTGCCCATTGGCTCTCAAACAAGTTTCGAATTAATTAGACTACTAAGTACTAGAGTTGGATAAAAATCGTGCTCCAAAGATTCAGTTACGTACGTATACACTTATACAGCCCGAGATAATAAAAGCTCGTTAAAAAAATACTTCGTATTATTTACTGTCACTAAGGGCTGGTTTACACGTATTAAGTAGATAAGTAGTTAACTAAATTTTAACTAAATTTTAAGTTGTTAATTGGATGTAAACACAAAATTTAGTAGCAAGTAGCAAGTCAAAATTTAGTTAAGTACTAAACATGGAAATTAGAATTTTGACTATTATTTGTTAAGTTGGCAGGCGGGGCTTATCACTTGACACATTTTCAAATTAAGTTAAAATTTAGTTACTACTTATCTACTTAATACGTGTAAACCAACCATTAGTTTTTAACCACAGCAAAATTAAAAGTAAGTGTAAAGATTTTGGATTATCTTTAAATTAAGTGAAGATTATAAAATAGGTTTAGTTACCTTTTCTGTAAGTGTCTTGTCTATTTTCTGCCTCTCCTGTCTTATCCTCTGTACTGATTGTAAAGCTTCCTAAAACAACATACTAGCTTAATACATCTATACTTATTATAAAACAAAGTCGCTTTTTTTCCCTCATGTTCCTTTTTTCAGGAATTACTGGGGGGTGAGCCAAAATCTTTTCGTTTTCGCTTCGTTATAGAATCGCCGATGAAAATGTATGGAATTGATATAAGAGCGTTTCTCAAGAAATTTGTACCATTTTTTTAGAAAATATTATAAAATAAAAATTTGTTTAAATATTACTGATTTTTTTATTTTAAGATATGAGTAAATGTCTATAAAATTTGAAATAGGGGTTGTTTTCAGATATAAAGTGTTTATAAATAGCAAAATCTATTATTAACTATTATACTATTTCCTATTTTGTTACCTTTACTAGATTACGTAAATTCAATGTTGAATTGTGTTATTAGAAATGTTATTTGAATTAATGGGATATAAAACAAAATTTAATTTGTTTTTAAAATATACGTTGCCACTCAAAAGTAACAAAAAAGGAAGTAACAAAAAAAGTTAAATAAACTTTTAACTTGTATACGCATACAACTAAAACTAATACTCGTTTATGATTTGACTTACGAAATCAAAATTGGGAGCTTTAATAGCTCTAAAGGCGAAATAATAATAATATTAGAGCTTACCTGCGTTTCTTGGGTAACAAAGACTGGAATTTTTTTGGACCACTACGCTAATAGACAACCTTTTGTTCGCGCACGTGGAACGTAAAAGAAATATCAAAACGAAAATAAGATGGATACCGAGCTTAACAATTTTGCCACTATACCACATATTTATACCAAAATAGACTCCAAAATTTTAAAAAATATGGTCACAAAAAAGGAATTTCAAAGAGGAACTTTTTTCGCGATACTATAAAATTTATTAAATAAATTTGTTCTAATACGACCAAATATTCTTTTTAAATGATTTATGGTCTTGCAGCCCTAAATAAAGTAATAGCATAAGTTGTTTCAAAAATTTCCGCAAGGCCTTACAAATACAATCAATTGTTTGGGAAGGTATGAAATTGGGACACTTCACTTTTCATACAACTAGATTAGACCGATTTTCAAAATATTTTTATAGTGAATAATGTATTAATGTAATTCTAATCTGTAGATGTTTTTTAGTGAATTTATTTAACTTACTACGTATACAATTTAATAGAAATGTTATTTATAGAAAAAAATATTTTTAAATGTGGGACAAAGATTTAGATAGAAAGTACAAATTTTTTGAGAAACGCTCATAAGCGTTCGTTAATATGACGTTGACGTTCGACTCGTCTTATATCAATTCCATACATTTTGATCGGCGATTCTATAACAAAGCGAAAACGCAAAAGTTTCGGCTAAATGGCCTGGTCCGATTTAAAAAATTATTTCAGTGTTAGATAGCCCATTTATTGAGGAAGTCTATAGGCTATATTTTATCATGTGGAAAAAGCGGGAGAAATTATTTGAAAGGGCTTATCTCACGAACTACTGGAGCAATTTTTATGTTATTTGGCACAGCTAAGGAGTAGACTACGTGAAGGATCATAGGCTATCGATTTTAATATACCCGTGCGACGCCGGGGCGGGTCGCTAGTACTCTCTAATTAATATAAATATTTACTCCACGCTAACCCATGCTGTCCACCTTTGTCTAATAAGTTGGAAATGTCACTAGGAGACACTAAGTTATTATATCTTCGTATTCAAAGGCATGTGTTTATATAATATAGGGGTAAAAGTGAGACCACACTACAGGTCACGCGGCAGCGACGTGTAGTCTCGCTTTAGTGCGGTCCCGCTATTAGGCTGGCCTCACACAGCCGGAATGTCTCTCTGAATTAATAATTGGAAATTCATAATCTGAATTTCGGCACCTTGCCTCACACATATCTTAATTCCGGTCTTTCTGTATTAATAATATGAATTCAGATTATGAATTCAGAGTAACATTACGGGTGTGTGAAGCCAGCCTTAGAGTGACCAATGACCAGACAATACTGGATGCCTAGACAAATGTAACAAAAATGGAATAACCTTACTCGTCAGAATTAACTTTGCATTGTAAATATTGTTGCAAATCACTTTTTTATAATAGAGGTACAGGCTACAGCCCGTATTTTTTTTTAATGCAATAAGGGGGCAAACGAGCAAACGGGTCACCTGATGGAAAGCAACTTCCGTCGCCCATGGACACTCGCAGCATCAGAAGAGCTGCAGGTGCGTTGCCGGCCTTTTAAGGGGTAATAGGGGAGGGTAGGGAAGGAAATAGGGAAGGGTAGGGAAGGGAAAAGGGTAGGGGATTGGGCCTCCGGTAAACTCACTCACTCGGCGAAACACAGCGCAAACGCTGTTTCACGCCGGTTTTCTGTGAGGACGTGGTATTTCTCCGGTCGAGCCGGCCCATTCGTGCCGAAGCATGGCTCTCCCACGTATGACGTTGACAGCTGTCAGTGTGACAGTGACGGGTGACGTACCTGCTCCTTCTCCTTGGCCATGTTCTCGAAGCGGTCGCGCAGCGCGGAGGGGCGCGCGCCGGCGGTGTCGGGGCGAGGGCGCGCGGGGGGCGGCTCGCGCGGCGCCGCGTCGAAGCCGAGCGCGCTCGCGTCCTGCCTGTCCGTCTGCACGCCGAACTTGCCACCGAAACCCTGCACAATAAAATAGCCCCATCTCATCACAGTCATTGATCGCTTTTATATTTTGCCGTAACGCGGTGAAACAAGAGAGAAATGTCAACAACAAGTCTCATAAGTCATACTCATAACCACGGATTTTAAAAAATACGGATGTAACCTTGTCTAATCCCGAGTGAAGCATAGTAATGGCCACCCGTGTAGGATGTGTGCGTGTCATTGGCGCCGTCACTCGTGACACGTACAATGACAGAGGGTTGTAGTACCTAGTTGCGTGTGTGAGTGTCGGTCACGTGTACAATAAACGAAATTGTGACGAGATTGTCGTACCTTGCATGCTTCACCTCTTTATAGTGTAATGCTCTATCCGTATTTTTTTTAATCCGTGCTCATAACCCATTTATTCAAGTACTTCTATCCAGTTTTTGCAACTCAGGAAAGCAGATGTCTACAATCTACATTAAGAATTTCAACGACTACACATAAAGTTGCAACTCGTTTTTGGGCAAAGTCCTTAAGTAATCAAATAAGCAAAATGAGCACTTTTGTTTTTGACCTTATGTATACTCGCAACTGTCCCGGTGTCACTGTCTTTTGACACGTCAGAATAGGGATGATGACAAGGTCAAAGATTTGCAAATTTTGTTAATAAAATAAAGAAATCACGGTAAAAAATAAGTGTTCCCAAAATTTCAGCTCGATAGCATTTGTATTTTTTTTGTTATGCGCCTTCAAAGTTGGATAATCATGTCGACTTTTTTTTCAATTAAATTTCTTAATATTTGTATACCATTCGATAACTTATGCAATTATAAGCAACTTTTGTTATGAACCACTTTCATAAACGCAATATATCTATCGAACAAAGTTCTCTCCCGATCCGTACAAACTACGAAAGAGTGACGTCAGTCTTTCGTAGCACTTTGTATGGAGCGTTTCGGGCAGGTCTATTTTAATTTTTATGAGATGTTTGAATTGCTATAACTTGGTGAATTTTTAAGCTATCAGAGTCATTGTTTCAGCGATGTTTCTATGTTTTAAAGGTCTTCCAATCACCAATAAGAAAAAAAATTTGTCATCAAGCCTATTCTGATAGTATACGGGGTCCACAACAAAATGTATGAACAGATTTCGGATAATGTACGGCCGGGATAGGCTTACCTTTTTATGATCGACCTGGCTCGCGTGCGCGGGCGCCTTTTCCTTGTGGTCCCAGCCGACCGCGCTCGCGTCCTGCCGGTCCGTCTGCACACCGTACTTGCCGCCGAAGCCGACCGCGTAGTCTGTAGGGAAAGATCAAGAGACATAAGAAATAAGAATAGATCACTCATACATTAAAAAATTTAAATAATGCTAAATTATTCTCAATCTGAATATTTAAATTTTAAAATAAAAAAAACTAATGCAGCAATGTGCTAAAACGGCCCATTCACTATCCTGCATTGCAGGCCTGCAACACCATTCACTATCCTGCGTGCAGTCCGCCGGCTTATGCAGGATAGTGAATGATGTTGCAGGCCTGCACGGCGGACTGCAGCAGGACTGCAATGCAGGATAGTGAATGGGCCCTTTTACTACCATACGTCACTTTGTGTTTAAAAAACGTTCCGATCGACGTTCTTTCAAATTCGTAATTTAATTAAAAATCAATTTTGATTGAGGTGAAAACATTATGTTTCTTTTTACACTGAAGTTACGTAATAATGCATTATATTTCGTAATATTATGCTTCCCCCCTAGTGGTACTAAAGTCGTATAAGTCATACATACCTTTCTGTGACTCGTGCGCCTGCGTCTCCTCCTTATGGTCCCAGCCCGCGGCGCTGGCGTCCTGTCTGTCTGTCTGCACACCGAATTTACCGCCGAAACCGACAGCGTAGTCTTTCTGTGACGGATGCTTTTCTATTTGCTCCTTGTGCTCCCAACCAGCGGCGCTCTGGGACGTTCAAATAACACGTGAGTTGTCCCAATAGACGTTCAATAATAACTATGACCACGAAAAAATTAAATAGAAAATATTGTAACGCGTTAAAAACAAAAAATCGCCTCGAAACTTTAACTACAACTTGTAACAACAACAAATATAAAAGTGTGCTATACAAAGCACAACTTTTACACAATACTAAACCGCTGTGTTCACATAATTCGATTTTATTGTTTAACATTTTAATATTTAAAATTAATAACTTAGTTTAGTAAGTTATGATTGATTGATTATCATAGTAATGTTACATACAATATTAAAATTCATTTTTTGCGTGTGCGTGTACATATATGCGGTATATGTACCATCGAGGAAATTGATTCCTAAGCAGTTGACAGACCAACGTCATTAGGTCGGATCATGTCAATTCAATGTTCATTGTAACCTGGCGGCTGGGTTTGACATAACGCTACGTAGGTCTGCCATCAGCCTAGGAATCACCTTCTCTGATACGTACGTAAGTTTGTACGTACTGCGCGTATATGTGCGTGCAAACATAGTACGTAAGTTTACGCGTACTTGCATGCGTACTTGTATCCGTACACGTACCTTATCAACGCGGTCTGTCTGCACGCCATACTTCCCGCCAAAGCCGCGGCTGTAGTCGGACTGCGAGGCGTGTTTCTCCACCTTACCCACGTAGTCGTGGCCGACCGCGCTCGCGTCCATTCGGTCTGTCTGCACGCCAAACTTGCCGCCAAAACCTTAAACAATTTATCCAATAAAGTTGTAATTACAATGTTGACATAATTAAGCCTTTGCGGTTTGTAGATATTACGTAATATTTAATTATTTTTTTGTTATATTTGATAACAATGATATTTGGACTTTATTAGTTTTTTATGTGAATTTGAAAAACTTAAAGTAATTAAGACATTTTATAGTAAAAAAAAATATTCACAATAATTTAGGCCTGTGTTATATATTATTAATATTTTTTTTATTTATTTATTTATCGCAAGCGAGTTTATAATTGTTAGAATGAGAAAAATAATAATAATAATAGCTCCCACACCGGTTTAGGTGACGGTGCTACGCAGGAGTAATTTTATAGTGCCCAAGTGTGTGCGCAGTACACAAGAGCACTCTCTATTCCTTTACTCTCATAACCCAGTGGGACGGAAGACCGACACGTCCGGCGAGAGATCAGGCGCAGGGCCGACTTTTTACATGCCCATCCGACGCATGGATCATCTTACTTGTCAGACAATCAGATGATCAGCCTGCATTGTCCTAACCAAACTTGGAAATAACATAATAACTATTTCCAACGCGGGATTCGAACCCGCGACATCCGAGTCAAGAGCCGCGCTCTATACCACTAGACCACGGAGGCGTTGGTCAAGTAATATATATTATCACAGGGCTACACAGACTCATTTATCTCAACGTGTTAATACAAACTTCTGGATGGATGGATGGAACGTATCTCTTTGGTTTGGTAACACCATGGTCGGTTGTTTGGGCCATAGACAATGGAATTTGGTTTTAAATCCCTAGATATTTTATTATTATTATAATTATTAACCTTTATTCAGAACAACAATACATATTTTACTTTACATACATGCAAAATATTCAAACTAATTATTACTATTCGGTAGCGCGGTCTCTGTTTCTGTGTGTATCTTGGCAAAGGCCTCCCCCAACAGCTTCCACTCACTTCTCTGACATGCCACTCTTGTCCACATTTTGCCAGCCATTTGTACTATTTCATCTTCCCATCTTTTTAGAGGTCTGCCCTTTTTTCTTTTAGCCCCTTTGGGATACCAAAATGTTATTATTTTTGTCCATTTGTCCGGCCCTCACAAAACATGTCCGGCCACTGACCTCCATTATACAAGTACGCTGGACTAATGATACCCTTTGAAATGACAGCTATTTTTGTGCCTATTTGAAGCGGAATCAGCTCCCCCATTATCAGGGATAGGAACTAAATTTGACGTAAAAATGACTTTTGAAAGTCGCCATCATGTCGCCATATTGGCGCTGATAGCAGTAGTGGGAGTATTTGGAACTAACACTAGTGATGTACAACTGTCTTTCCTATTATCGATGACATGTTTCCAGATTCAGATAATGTCGACCATTAGGACAAAAATATTAAATTGAATAATACAAACGCTACATATTTGTATTAAAGATTACAGACTTCCTCTCCGTAATTTAGATAGGCGTAATAAATTATTCGCGTATAAAATATTAAGATTGAGCACGACGTGCGCGTCGCGGCAAGCTCGACTCGGTAATGCTTGCACATTTGTCCGAGAGGGACTATTTATATGCAACTAAAGGGGACTGATGTTGAGTGGGGATATTGATATTGTGTTGTCGCTGGTCGCTTCGGTTTTGACGAAAACGAATGAGACGGATATATTTTTGTAACATTGGATAGCTGTACCAGATAACACCACAGGGAATGAGAACGGACGAGAAGGTTACTACTAGAAGATTATTGTTATTGAAGTATTTAAATAGTTTCCCTGAGTTATAGGAATGTTTTGGTCCATACCTACTTAACATTCGGTAAGATGGCAACTAAATAATCAATTATTACACAGTAAAACGCTATTTTTAAATGTTTTGCTAATCTGTTGTAACGAAACTCTTTTCATGTGGAGGATGTAAGTGGAGCTGCTTTTCCTCTCGTCGTCGTTGTGTGGCTGCCGAGCGCTGCAGCTGCAGCCCCAGTGGATCGCCTGGCGCGCCTCATCGGCCTCCGTGGAAACTAAGCCAACTAAAAACTAAAAGGTATGTACGTACCTACTTAATATACAGTACTATGTGACTAGGTTTCGTATTGTGAAAAATATTATTATATTAAAGGGCACGCAGAAAGTTAAATTTTAACGGACGTGGACGATCGATTCATTTTGCACATAATAATATTATTATTAAGTATGTTATCGAGATAATTATTATGATAAATTACACAAATAATTATATATTAAACAACGATTTCATACGTAGATAACGTGAAGTAGCAGTACCTAACTATCTATAATCCATTTATTTTTACCAGTTAGCACTACGAAAAACTAAAAACAAAACTGAAGATAAGCTTCTAACAAAAACTTTGTTGTATTGTATTTTCTAATTTCATTTCTAATATTATCAAAGTAGTGCTAAAGTGTATCGTATGAAAGCTGAACAAATCTGAATAAGTGTTCTGTGTGATTAGACCCTAACTAATCTCATCATATATTATTATAGAGCGGAAGAATTTGTTTGTTTGAACGCTCTAATCTCAGTCCAAAACTGCTGGTCCAATTTGAACAATGATTTCAGTGTTAGATAGCCCATTTTATATATTTTATCATGCTCAGACTAATAGGAGCTAAGAAATAGAGGAAAATGTGGAAAAAGCGGGGGAATGTATAACGTGAAAGATTATATACCTAGGCTATTTTGTGTGGACCAATTTGTCTGTGAAATTAGATATTTACGTGGGAGAAGCCGCGCGGAACGTCTAATAATAATATAAAAGTTCCCTATTTATTTAAGGATCTAGCGAGCAGTGGCGAAGCGTCCATATAACCCGATTCCCATCGGCTTCCCTTAGGGCTTAGAAAAATCGAATATATGGGCCAACGACATATTTATCTAATAAATATTTTACATACCTACTTAAAAAACTTTGAATTCACAATGTTATATGCAATAAATTTTTCTCTCACTTGAAATACATAGTTTGAATTAATAACTATCGCCTATAAATTTTAAAAGGCAATGCAATGTGCGGGCGCAGAGAATCAAGCCGTGGATTAGCGGCTTATTTCTCCATACAACGACAGTTCATAGTAAGCATCTGTCCTTTTCATTCCTGTGAACTGGTCGTCATGTTCTGTCTCGTTCTAGCACGCGCGATATATACTTGGAAATAACTCGATGCCCGACGAGTTATTACGGAGAAAGGTTAATTAGCAACGCACAAGTGCAAGTGAGATAGATGAGTCATGAAGTAAAATTGTTATGATTCGAATTTAAGAATGAATGTAGCGACATTATACTTTTGCTGGCGCGTAATACATTTTATTTTGGTAGGATTTTTTGTAATACGACTTTATTAAGAATGCCTTTAGCGGTACTAAATATGACAGGCGCGTAATACATTTTTATTTTGCTGGTTTTTAGATTGACATATTAATATGGCGGATAGTGTGTTTGTAAACAACATGTCGTTTGTTTTGTTTTGTCGAATTTAAATTTTGTTTTAGCGTTAGAACTTAGAAGAGTGTCGTGAATTAAACTAATTTATATTATGACTTGTGAATTGTGAGTCGTACGACGTAATCGCGTAGTTCGGAAAATATGGCATTAATTCAGAAAGACTGTTGTCTGACAGATTATATTTTGCTGTCGAAGGAAACTTTGTTTTCCAAACTTAGTTTTGAAAATTAAAAGCATGTCATTCAATTATAAATTACCAAAATTGGTAAGTAGATTTTTTACTCCGGCTTCCCTTCTCAAAATATTCACCCCTCGCCACTGCTAGCGAGTCAATTTTTATCGATTTACTTTATCTCATTTGATTTTCGCCATTTTGACGCCGATTGCAGAAGTGCGAGGGAAATTAACTAATGAGAGATTTTCTTATTTTTAATCTCCACCAGACGGCGCGACGATAGACACTTCTAGATTTTCTATTGGTTCCCCGCCGATCTGAAATTATCTGCAGGTTGGCATTATGGATACATATTGGTTGTGTTTCTAAAAAATATCAGTATACTGTCAAGTGTGACATAAGTCAAAATATCTTAAACCTAAGCGATCATTGGCCTAAGCGATTAGGCCTGTATACTGGTAATAGTTTAGGATGAAAATGAAAAACTTGTCAAACTGAAAACTGACAAGTGACAACAGTTTTGGCGGCCATGTTGATTTCAAACTTCTTCTACTTTTTATTGTTGGTGTGGTTTTTATTATTTTTTCCCAAATTGTGTTATTTGGGTCTTTGATGTTCATTATTGGTAAAATATTAGCCATAAGATGTTGTCAAAACCAAAATGTATAATTCCTGTGACATTTGGTGTGAATATCGGTAAATAGGGCTATTTCTTCCGTGAGTTTTAACTAAAACATCGTTGTAATAACTTTGTTAACCTAGTCATTGGAATATTATGGCGTCTTTTTCAAATTGATATGTATCAAGTTTTACATTCTTTTGCCCAGTTTTGTAGCAATTATTGATGGTATTCCCTGATATTACCGATAGTTGTCTACCCATACGCCATCTAGTTACTAAAATGGAAACTGTTTGACAATCAAAGTAAAAAGTTAAGAAAATCCCTCATTGGATAATGCGATCCATAAATAAATATGGAACGTTTGAATTTTTTTTTTTATTGGGGTGGAGTAGGTAAGGTATTTACCTATAAATAATAAAAATATATGTGCGATACTTTAACATTACATTTTATTAGTTACCGTTACACAGTTACAGTCTGTCAAGAAAGAGTAGACGCTGAAATAAATTTTCCAAACATAATCACGATCAAATGGTAGTTTTTAACCGACTTCCAAAAAACGAGGAGGTTATATGTTCGGCTGTGGATATTTTTTTTTTTTTTTTTTTTTTTTTTTTTTTTTTTTGTATGTTCAACGATTACTCCGCCGTTTGTGAACCGATTTTCGAAATTTTTGTTTTGTTGTATTAGGTTTCACTCCAATTTGGTACCATGTTCACAAAAGTGGTGACCTGATGATGGGATCCAGGAGTAATCGAGGGAACTCCTCGAAATTTATATGGAAACATATGGTGATTTTGGTTTTATGTGAAGTATACTAAGAATATGCTACCAAAAAGTCAAATATTGGGTCAAGGTATACCATGGTTTCGAAGATGCTGAGAGAACTCCTGACTCTTTATAGATACACGTTTGGGAGTTTCGGCGTTGTTTTAAGAACAGAAAGCATATGCTACCATGCAATTCAAATTCATCATCATCATCATCATTACCACGTCGTGTTAAGGTCACCAATGTCTCATGGCACAAAATAGATAATAGTACAAGGCATAGGTATGGATACAATAATAATAATTATGTACATAACAACACCAATTATTATAGGCTGTTTAATATACACGGTGGTCGGCGCCGCAGAGGCAACGGCGTCGCCGCGCGGCGCGCGGCGACGCGTACGTAAACATCGTATTCAAGTTCTAACTGGAATGTCAGGGCATGCGGCATGCCGCCAGAGTAGACAGAATGATAGAGTATGCCGACTTAGAACTGATGTAATATTTTTAAGTTTGACGTATTATGACAAAAGTCGTCGCTAGGGTCGTAACCTACAAATTTAGTTGTTTATATTTTGGCACATGCAAAAAAAACTGTCAGAATTCAATTTCAAAATCTTATTTTTAAAATTAAATTATACCAGCCAGCGCGCCAGCCTTTAACTTATCCTGGCGAAACACGAAAGAAACGACAGATATTAATACTCGTCAGTCTCATAGCAGTCGAAGTACTGGTAGCTATGTCTATTGTGATGCCACGCTGCGAGCATTTTGCAGCACGTGTTCACTTAGATCTTTTTAAATGTATTGTTTAAATTTATCTATCTACCTGATATTTAGGCCTTGGGGTATGCCGTATGACTCATATCAGTCTTAACAAATTGTAATAAGATACGTAGAATATACGCAGTACCACCGACGACCACTTATAAATTCGCGGACTATGACGGAGGTCAACTTAAGGTGAACGCAGATTTGGCCGCACCGCACGCACCGCAGTCGCCGCATTCGGAATTCTTTATATGAAGTTATAGGCAAGCTCGCATACCTACCTACCCGCGCCGCAGTCTTCGCAACTTCATAATAATATGAAGAATTGCGAATGCGGCGACTGCGGTGCGTGCGGTGCGGCCAAATCTGCGTTCACCTTTAATAACAATTATACGAGATCAATTACCACTCAATATTATGATTTATGTTGTCAATTCAATGCTTACTGCTCACACCAAGCTCACTGTTGAGTTGTCAGACGTCAGTTGCTTACAAACTTTCAACAACACAACGAAGATCTGTTACAAGTTACAACTACCTATATAAAACTTCTACGTACAAGCGATAGCGCGACACAGGAGCGTCACAGTGACATCTAGTGAAGACAATATGAAACTATTTTTTATACAATTTGAATTGGCACTAACAGTTTACCTACTAGGTAACTAAAAAGAGTGAAATTATTATTTTTAACAAAAAATTAAAACCGACTTCCAAGGTAAAAACAATATTAATAGCATCCTTATAATATGAACTAAAAAGTATTAAATAATTTTTCCTATCTAATATGTAGTGCCTTTTCCCGAATTCGGCTAAACTTCAACTATTTCTGTACTCAATCTTCATAATTTTGAAGTCGGTGCCAGTTCCAAAAGTTTCAAATTTTCTGTCAAAGAAATAAAGATTCAGCTATATCTGGTACCGACTTCAAAATGATGAAGATTGAGTACAGAAATAGTTGAAGTTTAGCCGAATTCGGGAAAAGGCACTACATATTAGATAGGAAAAATTATTTAATACTTTTTAGTTCATATTATAAGGATGCTATTAATATTGTTTTTACCTTGGAAGTCGGTTTTAATTTTTTGTTAAAAATAATTGCGCCTTGTATTTTCACAGAGAACGTTTGTACACTTCAAATAGTAAAGGCAAGCGGTAGTAGCAATATTCGGACGCCAACCAGGCTTTTCAATTTTTTTCAACCATAATTCCAGTTTTCCTTCGTCAGACGGAAACCTGTCAATTATTTTAAGAGCATAATATGTATTTGATAATAAAAATCGGTTATCGGAGATTTCAATACAATTATTAAAGATATCGATAAGTCGGCAGAAAACTCCAGCACTATTGAATTTTATTGTTTATCCAAAATCGGTAAAACAAAGGTAAATATGTGGTGAATACGGTATAATAATATTAGTGCCACATTTTAAAGTGCCTATATTCATGGACGTATAAAAAAAAGGCGGACGGAGTCCCACCATACACAAAACTGTGTCGTTCAGTCGGCCAGCTGGCTGTATGTACGCAGTCCGCACGCACACATTAACACGCTAGTACATACCATTTGACAGGCGTCAGAATGTGTGCATGGCCGACTCCGAAGAAAAGTGAAGGCACAGTTTTGTATATAACAAGACTCCGTCCGCCTTTTTTTCTACGTTCATGCCTATATTATCAATAAAAGTTTAATATCGTAGAAATTAGCTGTTAAAATCACTTACTCGTGAAATGTAACCCCACATCCCTTTTTGTACCGCGTTTTACATAACATACACTCTTTCATAGTTTAACTATGAGCTACCACCACTTATTTATATATTACATAATCGCGTAAAACCTTTTAAAACACTTTAAAAACACGAAAACAATTCAAACGATTAAGCCATAGATAATTAAAATACATACATGGTTACCAATGGTTACGTCAAATTTAGTTCCTATCCCTGATAATGGGGGAGCTGATTCCGCTTCAAATAGGCACAAAAAAAAAGTGAGTATCATCGGTCCCGCGTACTTGTATATTGGAGGTCAGTGTGACCGGCCCACTTCCATTTGATTTTTTTAGTTTTATATGTTACGTCAGTCACTGTCATTCTTCTCAACTCCTTGTTTTCTATTTTTTTAAATCCCTAGATATATGTAAGACCAATTTCAAACATACCTTGAGCATAATCCTTCTGTGAGACATGCTTCTCAGTCTTGCCAACGTAGTCATGACCGACAGCCGATTTGTCCATCCGGTCTGCCTGCACGCCGAACTTACCGCCGTAACTGTAAACATAAAGTAGAGATCAACTACGATAACATGGCGCGCCCCTCCAAAATTCAAAACGTTTGATGTGCGTTGTCTTGCGCAGTAGGCTAGTTATGATTAGTTGACCAAGAAATCTTGGTAATAAGTGACATTAACTGAAATATTACGTGTACTGTGATTGGTTGAATACTTACTACATACAAACTCTTTCATAAGGATGTGACTACACACATTGAAACAGTAATTTGAAAGGGGCGCGCCATGTTATCGTAGTTGATCTCTAAATACTAAAGTCCGATCGTAGTCCACAGAGTATAAACGCACATGTGACAAGAAAAGTATCGTGTCTACAGGTTCATTCATATGCATGATAAAGCGACAAGTAATGATAAGAAAATGTACAAAATACTCTCTCTTTTCTCTTTAATTCTTTTTATATTACACTCTTTTTCAGTCCTTAAAAACCTTTTTCTTGTATTCAAAATGAAATATTCTAACATGCAATGATATTCTACTAAATACAGATCTGTTACGTTCATACTATTTTCCGGCTTAAATTTCTTCCGAACAACTTTCAAATTCAATTGTCAAATTTGACAGATGAGTGAAACAAAAGATAGGAAATGCCATTTACATAAAAGAGACAGACTAAATAAAAGACCGGGCCAATTGGCCCGTATTTAGGGCTTCACAACGCGCGCGGTAGTAACATATCTGCTTTGAGTTTTTTTATTATCATTGCTAACATGAAAGTTATTTCCACTTACCCATAAGATGGCTTTGGTCCATCTTCATATTGTTTCTTTTTGGCCATGTTATCAGCCTCCAAAACCTCCTCTCTCAATTTGGCCATGCTAAAATAATTAAAACATTTTAATGTTAATTACCCACATACGGTTTTACTCGATCAAGTGTCAGTTAATATCAAAAATATAATGTTAAAATGTACATGCTAACGCCATCTTTTACCAAATTAGAGAAACTGTCAGTGTCTTAGATACCTCGTCTATACTCTATTGTACTATTGTCTATTATGTATTCTGTTGTAATGTGTCTCTGGTTCAAAAATGTGTCAAAATTCAATAAACTGCTCTGCACGTTGCTTTTGCACTGGATAACCGGCTTGTTTTATTTGAGGTTATGGGCTTATCCCTGAATTTCCACGTTAAAGTAAAATATTAGTTTTCTCGAATAAAGTCGTGTTGTGCAAAATGTCAACGAACTATTTAGCTAGTGTGCCTAAGCTGAAGGGCCGGGATAACTACGATGAGTGGACATTTGCAGTCGAAAATTTACTCGTGTTGGAAGGCATGTTACATTGTGTCAAGACAGTGGAAGGACGAGATATTAAACCCGAAGATGATGCGAAGACGCGGGCCAAATTATCTCTAACCATCGATCCAGCTTTGTACGTGCACATCAGGCAGACAAAGACCTCAAAAGAGTTGTGGGATAAACTGAAATCTCTGTTTGACGACTCAGGTTTTTCGAGGAAGATTTCTTTGTTGCGGCATCTGATTTCAATACGACGAGAGAACTGTGAAAATATGACCGCCTACGTGACTCAAATTGTGGAAACATCGCAAAGATTGAGTGGAACAGGTTTCGATATAACAGATCAGTGGATTGGATCATTGATGTTGGCCGGACTGCCGGATAGATTTTCGCCTATGATTATGGCAATAGAACACTCCGGAATTCAAATCACAGCCGACGTCATCAAGACCAAGCTGATGGATATGGAACCAGAAATGGCATCAGTGACATATAACGAAAATGAGTCTGAATCGGCACTTGCAACAAAATGGGTGAAACATAAAACCGCAGCTGGCAACACCAATAAAGGCGGGATGTCAAATGTCAAAATGACAGGACAAAATAAAAATAATATAACCTGTTATAAATGCAAATCGCCGGGCCATTATCGTAATCAATGTCCTATGGTGGTCAAAAAAAATAAAAATAAGTCCTCTAATGCTTTTAGTGCAGTGTTTTTAAGCGCTAAATATGGAAAATACGAGTGGTATGTAGATTCGGGAGCAAGTTCCCACATGACAGCAGTCGAAAGTTGGCTGGAAAAGGATTCGACGCCACAAACTTTCCCGGAGATTTTGGTGGCAAATCGGGAAAACTTCAAGTCTCGTGTAAAGGAAATGTGAAAATATCAACACAGAAAGGTTATGATGTAACCATAAAAGATGTTTTATTAGTTCCTAGCCTGACAACAAACTTATTGTCAGTGAGTCAGCTTATAAAGAATAACAACAGTGTGTCCTTTTCAAATAGTCAGTGTATGATTTATAATGCAAAGAAAGAACTGGTAGCTGTTGCCAATTTAACTGACGGTGTATACAAGTTGGATATCTGTAATGATACACCAGTGACAAATTGTTTTCTTGCCAAAGACAATGGATTATTGTGGCATAGGAGGTTGGGACACATAAACCATAACGACTTGAATAAAATGAAGAATGGCGCCGTGGAAGGTGTTAGCTATGAAGGCAGTTGTGAAATTACAAAATCTAACTGTGTAATTTGCTGCGAGGGCAAGCAGACACGTCTACCTTTTCCCGTTGGTTCCAGAGCTACGGGAGTACTGGAAATTGTGCATGCTGACGTGTGTGGGCCAATGGAAACCAGGTCTATAGGTTTGGCCAGATTTTTCCTACTTTTCGTGGATGACTACAGCCGTATGTCATTTATATACTTCATGAAAGAAAAGAGTGAGGTGCCTAAATATTTTAAAGAATTTAAATTAATGGTAGAGAAGCAGAAAAATGCCAATATCAAGATCCTGCGAACAGATAATGGTGGAGAGTTTTGTTCGAAGATGATGGAAGATTTCTTGATAGAATGTGGCATTGTACACCAAAAGACAAACCCGTACACACCAGAACAAAATGGTATGTCAGAAAGGAACAATCGGACAATTGTTGAGAGAGCGCGTTGCTTGTTGTTTGATGCCAAGCTAGCAAAAAAGTTTTGGGCTGAGGCCGCATCAACAGCAGTTTACTTAAAAAACCGCTCTATAGCATCAGGTTTGCATGATAAAACTCCGTACGAGTTATGGCACGGCAGAAAACCTAATATGGCTCATATACGCATTTTCGGTAGCCCAGTGATGGTGCACATACCTAAGGAGAGAAGGAACAAGTGGGACAGAAAAGCTCAGCAGCATATTCTTGTTGGTTACTCTGAGTATGTCAAGGGTTACAGAGTGTATGATCCAGTGAAAAATAAGGTTACAACAAGCCGAGATGTAGTAGTGATGGAAGGAACATTGGCAGGTGGAAAATCGGCAGCAAGTGAAGCTACATGGTGTATCGAAGAAGACAGTCATGTTTCAGAAGTGAATGATCGTTCAGTGGGGGATTGTAACAGTATGGAACGATCAGAGTTAGAATCAGAGACCCCATCTGACAGTGAATCGTCACAGCAAACATTCTTCGAAGCTGAGGCTGATAAGACCTACGTTCCGGATAGTCCATCCTCTAGCAGCAGTCCAATTATGACGCTGGAACAGGAACCAGATGCAGAGTATCCCAGCAGAGAAAAAAGAGTGCGGCGGAAACCTGATAAATTCTTTCCGAGTTGGCTGGTCACTACAGATAGTGAGCCGACAGTGGCAGAAGCTCTGAATGGTCCCGAGAGTGTGCAGTGGAGGAAGGCAATGGACGAGGAAATCGAGTCATTCCGAAAAAACGAAGTGTTTGAACTTGTGGATGCCCCAAAAGGAGCTACTATAGTGAAGTGTCGGTGGGTCCTTAAAAAGAAATACAAAAGTGATAGTGAAGTGCAATACCGTGCGCGATTAGTGGCTAAGGGTTTTACTCAAAGACAAGGAATTGACTATGATGAGACTTTTTCGCCAGTCGTTCGCCACTCTACTTTAAGACTATTGTTTGCGCTAAGTGTAAAATTAGGATTAGAAATTAACCAATTAGATGTTAAAACTGCTTACTTAAACGGTAAATTAAAAGAGGAAATATTTATGTGTGTACCAGAAGGTTTTGCATCCCAAATGGGTGGTAAAGTTTTAAAACTCAGGAAGGCAGTGTATGGATTAAAACAATCCGCCTTGGCCTGGTATGAAAGGGTTAGAGATGTTTTGTGTAAAAATAACTTTAAAAATTGTACACAAGAGCCATGTTTATTTACAAAAACTAATAAGGATGTAAAAATAATAATAGCATTGTATGTCGATGATTTTCTTATATTTTCTGATAATAAAGTTGAAACTGAGAAGTTAAAGTGTATCTTGAGCTCTGAATTTAATATTAAAGACTTAGGTGAAGTTAAAAATTATTTAGGAATGAATATTAATGTAAAGAAAAACTCTAGTAGCTATGAGATAACTGTTGATCAGCAAGAATACATAGATGAATTGTTATGTAAATTTAAAATGACTGATTGTAAAACAGTGGATACACCTATTGAAAGTAAATTAAATGTAACTAAGGCAGAAAAATGTATGTCAGGTATTAGTTATCAAAAACTTATAGGTTGTCTCATGTATCTAGCTGTTATGACGAGGCCTGATATTGCTTACTCAGTAAGTTACTTAAGTCAATTTAATACTTGCTACAATACTGAGCATTGGAATTATGCAAAAAGGGTGTTGAGGTATTTAAATAAAACAAAAACATATTGTTTAAAGTTCAGTAGTAAGGGAGATGGTTTAAATGGTTTTGTTGATGCCGACTGGGCTAGTGATTCTTTAGAACGCAAGTCATATACTGGATTTTGTTTTGTCATGTCAGGTTCGGCTGTCTCTTGGCAGAGCAGGAAACAGAAAGTTACAGCGCTTTCAAGCACGGAAGCTGAATATGTTGCACTTTCTGAAGCCTGTAGGGAAGCCATATATTTAAGAGAACTATTGTATGAGCTTACTGGAACTTTGGTCAAAACTCAGTTGTATTGTGATAATCAAAGTGCATTGAAAATGACAAAAAATTATCAGTGTCACAATAGAACAAAACATATCGATGTTAAACATCATTTTGTGCGAGAGGTTGTTAAAGATGAAAAGGTTGTTATTTCTTACTTACCAACTAACGAGATGCCTGCAGATTTGTTGACCAAAGGTTTAGGAGCTATAAAACATTACAAGTTTATGGAGAGCTTAGGAATAGTTAAAATATAGTTTACTTAGTTCATTGTTTGTTGATGGTATGTGATGTGTCATGAACATGTGTACTTATTTTTGATAAGTGGGGGTGTCAGTTAATATCAAAAATATAATGTTAAAATGTACATGCTAACGCCATCTTTTACCAAATTAGAGAAACTGTCAGTGTCTTAGATACCTCGTCTATACTCTATTGTACTATTGTCTATTATGTATTCTGTTGTAATGTGTCTCTGGTTCAAAAATGTGTCAAAATTCAATAAACTGCTCTGCACGTTGCTTTTGCACTGGATAACCGGCTTGTTTTATTTGATCAAGCAATCACGTAGAGTAAAACCCACAACTTTGGCTTTTGTCCACATATTGAGCGACGAGCGATCTATCGAATGACGCGCCGTTCAGTTATCACTGAACCGTTCGAGCCGTTGTGTTCAACTAAGGAGACGGTGGCTATCAAGGTATTAATTGCAATTGTGTTCAAAGTAAGTTAAATAATCTGCTTGTTATTATTACGCTTGTGTAATAATAGCAGCCAGTTGAAAATTGAACCAGTTGGCTAAGCGTTATCTAGCTGTAGTGTTGAATGTTGCAGTCAACAAGTCGGCTTAACGACGTATAGCCGTGTGATTGAATGGCGTTGTTCAGTCAAAGGGCTAGCTAATTGATTGAATGGCTTTTTAACCAGTCGACTGCGACAGCTACATACTTATAGCAAGTCTCGCAATTCGTACACACGCTTGAGTAAAGCTCGATGGCTCGCGTCGAGTAAATTCAATGAAAATTCGAGCCGGTTCGTTGCGTACCTTCGAGTTGTGAGTTTTGCGGTCCACACGATAATTTTTACTCAATTTGGAGTAAAACTATTGAGTAATACCAATAGTGGGTACTGACCATAATATGGCAAAACTTAACAAAATTATATCTTTGATATCATGGAATATGCCATCTCAAGACTTTTTTAAGTATTGCATAGCTTTTATTGCAGGCTTTGAGCGCGGCGACCGACTTAAGAAATTCCGTAACGAAAATAACCTAACAGCCTCCACTCCGACCGGCACAGCGACGCGGCGTTACCGTGTTTGTACATTGGCACGGTGTTTGTTTGCGTGCGATTTCGTCGTATTCGAACTATAATTGCAAAAGCAGATAAAAAATACTACGCATTTTTTTTTCAGATTTACCGTGGCAGTTAATATTTTTTTTGACAAAAATTGTAAATCTAAATAATAATGCATTAACAATATGATCAATAAAACGATACACAGATGTGTGACTCAGATACAAACTAACAAACATATAATACACAATATTGACAGGTTATTGTCCTGTGTGATAAAATTACAGGAAACAAATTGCCGTCTGTGGGGTCCTCAAATTGATAAACAGCTTACATATTATTGTTGTAATAACTTTGCATTTAACCTGTATTACAATAAAATATATTACTAAAATATAACTGCGACATATATATATATATATATATATATATATATATATATATATATATATATATATATATATATACATACATATATATGTCGCAGGGAAAAGAGGATATCAGGGATTTCATTTCTAAAAATATCTAGTGATATGTCATTTCACTAAACTAAATCTAGTGAAACGTCAGAAAAGCAGATAACACCGAATAAAAATCAAGCCACGCATTTCTCTCGCTTGCTCTAGTATACACACGGGTACTTTGATAGGATCATCTATCATCTGAATCTGACAAGTAAGATGTTAGATGATCCATGTGTCGGATGGGCATGTAAAAAGTCGGTCCTGCGCCTGATCTCTCGCCGGTCGTGTCAGTCTTCCGTCCCACCGGGTTATGCAAGTAAAGGAATATAGAGATTGCTCTTGTGTACTGCGCACACACTTGGGCACTATAAAATTACTCTTGGCCTGGTTTCAATGAAACCGGCCACCGTCACCAAAACCAGAGTGGGAGTTATTATTATTGTTATTATCACACGTGTAATGCAACTATAGCAGATCTGAGGGGGCATCACCTCACCGTCACCAAAACCAGAGTGGGAGTTATTATTATTGTTATTATCACACGTGTAATGCAACTATAGCAGATCTGAGGGGGCATCACCATATCTCTGAATCATACAGTTGAAACCAACTGAGGGTTCTTCATCAGATACTTCAGACCTTTGATTTTTGACGTTAAATGAAGCGGCCGACCAAGTTGAATATTTTTTGTAAATGTGGCATGTCGATCTCTAGTTTGGTTAGGCTCTTGTACAGGCACAGTACTACAGGTACTCCAGCTCTTCGATTATCCTAGTTTTTACGGTTCCGTACCCAAAGGGTTAGTCTGTCTGTCTGTCTCCAGGCTAGAAGGCTCGAGCGACGCATTTGTTTCACTCCCACTAGTGCCCGTGTCACGTGTGGGAACTAGAGCGAGCGAGAGAAATGAGTGGCTCGATTTTTATTCGGCGGTATCCGCGTTTCTGACATTTCACTAGATTTAGTTTAGTGAAATGACATATCACTAGATATTTTTAGTAAGAAGACGGGGAGTTCTAGCGGGAGTTTGTGATATCCCTAGGGATATCGTGAAATTCCTGATATCCTCTTTTCCCTGCGACATATATATATATAGTGTTATATATATATATATATATATAGTTTTTTTTCTTTCTCGCTTGTTTTATATTTTAGTAATATATTTTATTGTAATACAGGTTAAATGCAAAGTCATTACAACAATAATATGTAATAACTTTGCATAACGTAAATTTGCGATATGCTATTCGTTTTTCTTGATCTGTTCTTGATTGATTAATTGTCCATAGATATGGAAGATTATATTTGAATTACCACACATAGTACAAAATATTTTTTCTTTTACAAAATCACCGCAAATCAAGTTTTTCATTATTATTTGTAAAACATCCATAGTTCCATAATATCCGTACTAATATTATTACTGTCTGTCTGTCTGGCGCAAAGTGCTATTGTTTGTTATTGTTTTTTTAATATAAGGTAATCTGATCTTAATAAATAATAAGTATATAGTTTTTTTTATATAATATAATTTAAATATAATACTACTAGTTTATGCCCGCAACTTAGTTGCGCCAGACAGACAGACAGTAATAATAATAGTACAGATAGTATGGAAATAATAATGATAAACACGTTATGCAGTGATTTAGTAAAAGAAAAAATATTTTGTACCTAGTACACATGGTAATTCAAATATAATCTTCCATACCTATGGACAATTAATCAATCAAGAACAGATCAAGAAAAACTAATAGCATATCAGCCACGACCCAAATTTCGCGTTATGGACTTTTTGCAATTGCCAGAACGTGTCGTGGCCGTTTTCATTAGTTTTCATCACTGTTTCACTGTGACCACAACACGTTGTGTGCCTTTTTTTTCGCTCATTGAGCGATTTCGGTCTTTGAGCGTAACACACACACACACATATATATATATATATATATATATATATATATAAACTAAATCTAAGTCTACCTGTATGTATAAAATATATTTTTGAGTGACCACCATTCATTAAATTCTTTGTATTTAAATTAAAAATGTAATTGAATGAAATAAGATTTTAAGATCACTTAAAAAAAATTACTAACAAGATCCAGTTTGATATAAATTGAAATAAATGGTCAATCAAAATGCATTTATTGTTGGTTTGGCACATTTTGTAAATAGCATTTTATACCAGTATATTCAAACTGTTTCAAAAGTAAACATTTTAATGTTCGTTTGCCCCCTTATTTTATTTTTTATTTAATAAAATAAAAAATAAAATAAGGGGGCAAACGAACAAACGGGTCACCTGATGGAATGCAACTACTGTCCCCCATGGACACTCACAGCATTAGAAGAGCTGCAGGTGCGTTGCTGGCCTTTTACAAGGGAATTCACTCTCTTCTTTAAGGTTTGCGGGTTATATTGGTCCAGAAATACTGGTGATGACAGTTTGTTCCAGTGTATTTTTTAAGAATATTTAACCTTCTGGTATTAATGATTAAATTTATGTCAGTATATACTCACTCAATAGCCTCAACATGTCTGCCACCTGGCCCCCATCTCTGTTCCTGCTCCGTCACATCATTCACAAAGTCGGGGTCCGTCTCCCAATCATCAGCCTCTTCCGGTTCAGGCATTTTTACGTCTGTCGTCGCTTTCCACATCTATATTAGTTCGTAAAGTATAATGAAGCTATTTTCTACTAAGATAAATATAACTTTAAGGGTAAAGTAAAAAACTTTAAGGGCCTGTTTTTCCACTTCCTCATAAAGTGCCGGATAAGCTATCCACAACTTATTTGACAGATTCTCCATACTCTATCTGTTAATTAAGTGGTGGATAGCCTACCCGGTATTTAACAGGAAGTGGTGAAACAGGCTCTTATTGACTCACTATTTTAATTCAAATATACAGTAGTTATTATTTACTAAAAGTAATAAATATTATGATAATTACAACTTACATACAAACAGATGATTTTTTATTGTCAATCACCTTATCATAAACTTTATCGATGTTTTAAGATAAAAACAAAGATTTGGGAGTGTCATTAGTAGTAACTTAAAATACATGTTTGCCGGTATAGTTATTAAATATTATACATTATGAAGCTTATTAGAATACGTATACGATGTTATTAGTCATCCATTCAGTTAGGAAAAAGTTGTAGACCTAACACCGCTTTCGAATATATAAAAGAGAAATACACACCTTGTAAGCCGGTTTTGATGAATCAAAAACAAACACTACACTCTCACATAAACTATTCGGAAATTTTACAACAACTTATCTTAATGTTACATTCAACTAAACGATATTTTTATTTAAATATTTATGTTGTTTTCGCTAAAATTAATAAAAATACCACTGCGACGAATCATTCTATGCGTCAGCGTACACTGTCACTGTCACTGTCATAATAAATGTCAATTGTCAACAGTCAACTGTCAACTAATTACTTTTTTCTTAATAAGGCACAGTTTCGGCTTTATAACCATGGCCAGTGTCGAGTATAAAATATATGGCGGGAAAACAATATCATAAACAAATTTTCGGCATCGCCTTTCTATAATGTGAAGTCCAAAGTTTAAATCAAAGTCCAAGCAAAAGTCAACACAGTCAAGAAGTCAAGGTCGTATTGGATTGATTAATCATTGGTCCGGAAATCGTGCTGGCGATAGCTGTTCGCTCCTGTGTGTTGCTGAAATTACGCGTTTTTCTGCCACGGTGGAAGACTTTCACTCATAATGGTGATGAGGAATGAGGATGGTATACTTTTCTCGTGGAACGATGGCGGAAAGGTGCAGGAGGTATGATTCCAAAAATTCTGAAACATAGGCAGTCAACACGACCTGTAAACATTTAAGAAGAGAGCGTATTTCCTCTTAAAAGGCCGGCAATGCATCTGCAGCTCTTCTGATGTTGCGAGTGTCCATGGACGACGGTAGCTGCTTTCCATCAGGTGACCCGTTTGCTTGTTTGCCTCTTATTTAAAAAAAAATCGGTTGTCTGTAAAGTCGGTTTACTGACGATAGTTGAACGTGACAACGTATGGCGTTGTCACGTTCAACTATCCTTAACCCCTTAAGGCCGCGTTTCCACTGAAGCGGAGCGGAGCGGAGAGGAGTTTAGCGGTGCCGAATCGACCAATCACCATGCTCGAAATCTTCGCTGTCATTCCGCTGGAATAGCACGATTGGTCAATTCGGGCACCGCTAAGCTCCTCTCCGTTCCGCTCCGCTTCAGTGGAAACGCGGCCTAACCCTCGCTTCCGAATCTCTATAAATAGAAACAAACTTTTTCGAGTGTAACCTAAAGTTATTTCGATGTATTTCTTTCAAATGATTGTCTAAAAATATTTATAATGAGTAAAATAAACTATTCGCAATACAAAACGCTACTGTATACATTCGTGAAATCCAGTAAAATCTTCGAACAAAGCACAAGTCATACCTTGACACGTAGGAAATAGAGCACAATTTTGAATAGCCGTAATAATACTAATAGCTCACAGATTGTTTATTTATTTTTCATTCAGAGTGTGGTCAATCAATGTACCAAAGGTCATAACTAACCAAACTTCTTCATACAAAAGTATTCTCTCAGTCATCGAAATAAGTAATATAATCGAAACAAATTGAGAAGAAATTCTTTGTGAGATGAGAACAGTATTCCATGTGGGGCCTGAGCCTTTAAATAATAGAGCTGCAGATATAGGCGTTACATCCGACTGATATTTTATAAACTGTCTCGCTTGGTAGGGGAGATTGGCGGAAAGCGGGACCCTATGGTCCCTATGGGAAAGTTGAAAAAAAATTGTTTAAAGCTTAGCAACATTATTTCTTTTTCACACTAGGCTATTTCTCCAAACCATAAAATTTAGTTGTCTGGATGTATAAACTACCCGCAGAGTTACATATTATGTAGACCTTTGTATTTTTTTTTATAGTAGTATAAGGTGTGATCTACTTGTTCACTTATGTTCTTTAGAAAAACTTAATTGTAAATATAATTAAAATTAATTTAAAGGTCGAAAAATTGATTCCCTGGACGTGTCCTGTCCCCAGAATACTATAAATTCCCAAAAAAATCCCACAAATACGATGAAATTCTAATTTCAAAGTAAATAAATCGTAAGAGTATAAACAAAATATTTATAAAAAAGTTATAAATTAACAAACATATCGTTATATAAATAGAAAAAGTCATTTTAAGATTTGTCCTGGCTAACATTGTGATTCCCTATACGCTTCACTTGGAGGCTCGTTCCTCCCTAGTTATAAGTAGCATGTGGTTGCGGGTGCGCAGGGGCGGGAGGTTCGGTAGCCGTCTAAGCATCATGAAAGGAGGTCACACAATTCGGTACTCCGTTTCAAAGTTACAAAGGAAAATATCTGATTCCCTCACCCTTGGTTCCTTACACAATTGATTCCCTATTCGCTAATTACAATGTCATTTCCAAAGTTAAGTTTGCTTAGACACGATGTAAACGACGATAATGAGTATGGTTTTTAGTTAGTCTATTTATTGTTTAACCTAAATGCACAGTTTTTGTACAGCTCAGGAAAAACTAACTTTTTATTGATTCCCTCTAGTTACATACATTTTGATAATTCCCTGGGTATTTTAAGTATGGAATCAAAATTTTTTACATTTATTTATCTAATTGGTACATATCTGTTTATTTTTATTAAAATAAATTACATTCCCTTCATATTCAGATACTTGAATAATATGACACCAATAAGTAAAATACATATGTAAAAAAAAAAAATCTTACAGTCAAAATATTTCAAATAAATTCATTTCCAATTAATTGTATTTGGTTTTAACGAACAAGTTTAGTTAGTAGTCAATTATTTTATACATGTTTATATTTAAACTAGACCCGCCCCGGCGCGGGCATCGCACGGGTATAAATTTATAAAACACATAGCCACTGAAAACACGTAGAACTTGACAAAATGACAAACAAGTATTCATTTACAAAAATTTATTGATCACCAAAAAAAGAACAATAAGGTAAGTACCATGTAAGTACAATATATTTTTAGTTTTTAATTACGGTAATTAAAAAATGTAATAAATTAACGCTAATTATGTACACTGCTTTAAAAATACTTTGTTTATTTTTTTCATAGTTTAAATAAATTACGCCAGAAATCAAGAGGAAATGCAGACGGATTAAAAAAATCTTGAAAGCTATAAACATCATACAGAAAGGCAAATATTTTAATTCGCGTGATAGTCAGTCCTGCTGGATTTATAAAGAGGCCGTATCTAATAATTCAAGCCGCGTTCTATGGGTAGATTTCGTACGTGGGGCGGCGAAAATAAAGTGGCCTGCACTAAAAAAATACATAATCTTATATATAAAATTCTCGTGTCAGAATGTTAGTCCAACAACTCCTCCGAAACGGCTTTACTGATTCTTACCAAATTTTATATGCATATTCAGTAGGTCTGAGAATCGGCTACTGGGTACTTTATACAATGTGTCCCGACACCGGTGTCCGATCTTTTAATGTCATTATCTATGACATATTTTATCGACAAATTGGCTCTAAAATTTTTTACTCTCTCACGGTTGTAAAATGGCAGCCATTTTAATTTTTCTTGGGCTTTCACACTAATCTGACCAGTACTTCTCATGTAAATATCCTATGAAAATAAAATAGGTCTCATTTGATAGCTGAATTTGTGGACTACGCTAACATAGGCAATATGTTATAAATTTCGTTGAATTAAACATAGAAAAACCCAAGTTTAAGAAAAAAATGTGTATTTTTTATTAATGGGTTTTTGTGAAAAATCTAGCAGATTAAATAACTATACTGCACGCACATCTACATCTAGCAGATTAAATAACTATATACACCATAAAACTGCTTCTTTTTTATTTTAAAAAGATAGAGAAAGTTTTCATCTTCTTAAATTCTTTTACTTCAATGCTCTAAGTCAGATAGTTTAGAAGTTATAACGATTTTCTTATGATGAGGTGGTCAGAATAGTATGAAGCCAGATTTTTTTTTTTTTTCAAAAGTTGGAGAAAAAATTTTTGAACTCATGATGTATGGCTTATACTTATTATTAGTGACAAATTGGCTTTCAAATTATTATTTTTCTCCAACTTTTGAAAAAAAAAATCGCTGGCTTCATACTAATCTGACCACGTCATCATAAGAAAATCGTTTTAACTTCTAAACTATCTGACTTAGAGAATTGAAGTAAAAGAATTTTAGAAGATGAAAACTTCCTCTATCTTTTAAAAATAAAAAAAGAACCAGTTTAATGTGCTACATTTTTCACAAAAAATACACAATTTTTTATTCTTAAACTTGGGTTTTTCTATGTTTAATTCCACGAAATTTATAACATATTGCCTGTGTAAGCGTAGTCCATAAATTTAGCTGTCAAATGAGACCTTTTTTTATCTTCATAGGATATTTACAAGAGCAGTTTTGGTCAGATTAGTGTGAAAGCCCGAGAAAAACTAAAATGGCTGTCATTTTACAACCTTGAGAGAGAAAAAAAAATTGAGGGCATTGAGATGTATGGAGTTGACACCGCAACGCAGTGCTTGGCCACATTCAAGATACGCTATATAGCCGCAGTGCACTTAGTCGGCCGCGAGCTCTTATCTTATGCGCACTTGACGTAGAGATCGACTACGATAACTTGGCGCGCCCCTCCAAAATTCAAAACGTTTGAAGTGCGTTGTCAAAACGTTTGATGTGCGTTGTCTTGCGCGGTAGGCTAGTTATGATTAGTCGACCAACAAATCTTGGTAATAAGTGACATTAACTGAAATATTACGTGTACTGTGATTGGTTGAATAATTACTACATACAAACTCTTTCATAAGGATGTGACTGCACACATTGAAACAGTCATTTGGAGGGGCGCGCCATATTATCGTAGTTGATATCTATGACAATTATAAAAAAAACAAAATAAAAGTCACAAAAATGCCTTGGTGTGTCTTAGGATATTATAAAAATAATTCCAAAAACACTTCCAAATGCGACGGCATAACATTATATCGGTTAGTATTCTTATTTAATTATTTTCAATTAAAATACGAACATTCAATTACTATGCGAAGACGCGCGCCATTTCGCATTGTCATAGAGTAGTAGATTCAGAGGGGAATGTAGGCAGAAGACACTGACCTCCAATATACAAGTACGCTGGATCGATGATACTCACTTTTTAGTGCCTATTTGAAGCGGAATCAGCTCCCCCATTATCAGGGATAGGAACTAAATTTGACGTAACCATTGGTAACCATGTATGTATTTTGATGTATTTTAATTCTCTATGGCTTAATCGTTTGAATTGTTTTCGTGTTTTTAAAGGTATTACGCGATTAGTAATATATAAATAAGTGGTGGTAGTCCATAGTTAAACTATGAAAGAGTGCATGTTATGTTAAACGCGGTACAAAAAGGGATGTGGGGTTACATTTCACAAGTAAGTGATTTTAACAGTTAATTTCTACGATATTAAACTTTTATTGATAATATAGGCACTTAAAAATGTGGCACTAATCTTATTATACCGTATTCACCACATATTTACCTTTGTTTTACCGATTTTTGATAAACAATAAAATTCAATAGTGCTGGAGTTTTCCGTCGATAAAACTTATCGATATACTTCATATATACTTAATAAATGTATTGAAATCTCCGGTTACCGATTTTTATTATCAAATACATATTATGCTCTTAAAATAATTGACAGGTTTCCGTCTGACGAAGGAAGACTGAAATTATGGTTGAAAAAAATTGAAAAGCCTGGTTGGCGTCCGAAAATTGCTACTACCGTTTGCCGTTACTATTTGAAGTGTACAAACGTTCTCTGTAAAAATACAAGGCGCAAAAACTACCATTTGATCGTGATTATATTTGAAAAATTTATTTCAGCGTCTACTCTTTCTTGACAGACTGTAACTGTGTAACGGTAACTAATAAAATATAATGTTAAAGTATCGCACATATATTTTTATTATTTATAAATTCCTTTCCTACTCCACCCCAATAAAAAATGTATTCAAACGTTCTATATTTATTTATGGATCGCACCAATTAGTTAATTTCCCTCGCACTTCTGCAATCAGCGCCAAAATGGCGAAAATCAAATGAGACAAAGTAAATAGATAAAAATTGGCTTGCTAGATCCATAAATAAACAGGGAACTTTTATATTATTACTAGACGTTTCGCGCGGCTTCTCCCACGTAAATATAATAATTTCACAGACAAATTGGTCCACAAAAAATAGCCTATATTATAATCCTTCACGTTATACATTCCCCAGTTTTTTCCACATTTTCCTCCATTTCTTAGCTCCTATTAGTCTCAGCGTGATAAAATATGTAAATGGGCTATCTAACACTGAAATAATTGTTCGAATCGGACCAGCAGTTCCTGATATTAGAGCATTCAAACAAACAGACTCTTCCGCTTTATAGTATTATATAATATATGGTATAGATTAGTTAGGGTCTAATCACACAGAACACTTACTCAGCTCTGTTGAGTTTTAATACGATACACTTTAGCACTACTTTCATAATATTAGAAATGAAATTAGAAAATACAATACAACAAAGTTTTTGTTAGAAGCTTATCTTCAGTTTTGTTTTCAGTTTTTCGTAGTGCAAACTGGTAAAAATAAATGGATTATAGATAGGTACTGCTACTTCACGTTATTTACGTATGAAATCGTTGTTAATTTATTACGCTTATCTAAATTACGGAGAGGAAGTATGTAATCTTTAATACAAATATGTAGCGTTTGTATTATTCAATTTAAAATTTTTGTCCTAATGGTCGACATTATCTGAATCTGGAAACATTTCATCGATAATAGAAAAGACAGTTGTACATCACTAGTATTAGTTCCAAATACTCCCACTACTGCTATCAGCGCAAATATGGCGACATGATGGCGACTTTCAAACGTCATTTTTACGTCAAATTTAGTTCCTATCCCTGATAATGGGGGAGCTGATTCCGCTTCAAATAGGCACAAAAAATAGCTGTCATTTCAAAGGGTATCATCCACTGATCTCTATTAAACAAGTACGCTGGATCGATGATATCCATTTGATTTTTGTGCCTATTTGAAGCGGAATCGGCGCCCCCATTATTCGGGAAGAGAACTAAATTTGACGTAACTATTGGTAACCATGTATGTATTATATTTCTCTATGGCTTAATCGTTTGAATTGTTTTCGTGTTTTTAAAGTGTTTTGAAAGGTTTTACACGATTAAGTAATATATAAATAAGTGGTGGTAGTTCATAGTTAAACTATGAAAGAGTGTACCTATGTTATGTAAAACGCGGTACAAAAAGGGATGTGGGGTTACATTTCACAAGTAAGTGATTTTAACAGCAAATTTTTACGATATTAAACTTTTATTGATAATATAGGCACTTAAAAATGTGGCACTAATCTTATTATACCGTATTCACCACATATTTTACCTTTGTTTACCGATTTTTGATAAGCAATAAAATTCAATAGTGCTGGAGTTTTCTGTCGATAAAACTTATCGATATCTATAATAATTGTATTGAAATCTCCGATAACCGATTTTTATTATCAAATACATATTATTATAATAAGCTCTTAAAATAATTTACAGGTTTCCGTCTGACGAAGAAAGACTGGAATTATGGTTGAAAAAAATTTAAAAGCCTGGTTGGCGTCCGAAAATCACTACTACCGCTTGCCGTTACTATTTGAAGTGTACAAACGTTCTATGTGAAAATACAAGGCGCAAAAACTACCATTTGATCGTGAATATATTTGGAAAATTTATTTCAGCGTCTACTCTTTCTTGACAGACTGTAACTGTGTAACGGTAACTAATAAAATATAATGCTAACCCTCGATCACTCGCGCGGTTTTTAGCCCCGTGAGCACTCGTGGGGTGTTGTGGCCACCCCACATATTCTAAGTCATTTTTTATACAATATATTATCAATTAGCGAAATTAAACCAGGATATTATTATTTTGTGTGGTTTGACGTGTGTAAATAAGAAAATTTAAATTGAATAATAAACTTTATTGCTGTTCTATAAAACATTAAAGTAATCAGCCTTTTTTAGTCATAATATTGGGATATTTTCTGAAAAAAAACAAATGCTTCTAACTTTTTCACATAAACTTTCTCATTCAAAATCGTAAATATAAGGTCGAATTAACTAAATAAAATAAAATGTTCTTATTTTTCCGAACAGGAACTGAAAATTAACTTCATATGTTTTTCACACATAATTTTTTTGCGAAAATTACAATGACTCAAGGTTATAGTGTCTTTACTTATACAGTACTGCTTTTTTTGATTGTGATATTCATTCAGTGCTTGGTCCAGGAGCATTCAACATCATCTTGAGTGCTTTGGGCAACCCTGGTTGTAGATATCTTTTTTCAAGGTGACCTTCAATCATGCTCAAACCCAATGATTCCACAAACTCAGATCTTTTCATGTTAGCTTGCGATTGCGCCATATTTCAATTGTAGATAACATTTTTATTGATGCCAGACGTATCCAGGACCCTCAAATCCAGCCTTTTCTACTTTAGACTTCAAAATTGCTGAAGCATCCTGTGCTGACAAAGAATCATGATCAGATTCTTGAATAAAATCTTCATCCATGCTGGCATTGCTTTCCACTACAGAATTACTTCTTCTAACAATGGCACCAATTATTTCTCTTTCTCTCGTTCCCAACTCATCTAAACACAAAAATATTTGAAAAAAAAATGTTTCATACGAACAAAGAAAAATATGTAAATAAAAAGTTTGTGCAACATAAATCATTGAATATATTCTAAAAAATAAACCATTATTTATTATTTTTAGTAAATAACGGCACAATAAAGTAATTTACTTTTACTAAACAATTAAAAACACGTACCTTACTGATAAAGTAACTTCTGAAAAAGTATATCACGAGCACTCGCGGGGTGTCGTGACCACCCCACGTAACTTTCAACTCCTTGTCAAGCTGCAAGCACTTGCGCCACACTGTCCCTTCCACCTTGTGTCGACGCGTTTGAAAGCCACTTGAAGGTACCGGGAAGCGCGAATTCGTAACCAGAGAAATTATTATTCATTTTTACGTTCTAAAACGCGTGGGGTGCTGACAGCACCCCGCGCGAGTGATTGCGAGTTAAAGTATCGCACATATATTTTTATTATTTATACCTTTCCTACTCCACCCTAATAAAAAATGTATTCAAACGTTCTATATTTATTTATGGATCGCACCAATTAGTTAGTTTCCCTCGCACTTCTGCAATCATCGTCAAAATGGCAAAAATCAAATGAGATAAAGTAAATAGATAAAAATTAGCTTGCTAGATCCATAAATAAATAGGGAACTTTTATATTATTACTAGACGTTCCGCGCGGCTTCTCCCACGTAAATATAATAATTTCACAGACAAATTGGTTCACAAAAAATAGTATAATCTTTCACGTTATACGTTCCCCCGTTTTTTCCACATTTTCCTCTATTTATTAGCTCCTATTAGTCTCAGCATGATAAAATATATAAAATGGGCTATTTAACACTGAAATAATTGTTCAAATCGGACCAGCAGCTCCTGAGATTAGCGCGTTCAAACAATCTCTTCCGCTTTATAATATTATATGGTATAGATTAGTTAGGGTCTAATCACACAGAACACTTAATATTCAGCTCTGTTCAGCTTTAATACGATACACTTTAGCACTACTTTGATAATATTAGAAATGAAATTAGAAAATACAATACAACAAAGTTTTTGTTAGAAGCTCATCTTCAGTTTTGTTTTTAGTTTTTCGTACTTAGTGGTAACTGGTAATAATAAATGGATTATAGATAGGTACTGCTACTTCACGTTATCTACGTATGAAATCGTTGTTAATTTATTACGCCTATCTAAATTACGGAGAGGAAGTCTGTTATCTTTAATACAAATATATAGCGTTTGTATTATTCAATTTAATATTTTTATCCTAATGGTCGACATTATCTGAATCTGGAAACATTTCATCGATAATAGAAAAGACAGTTGTACATCACTAGTATTAGTTCCAAATACTCCCACAACTGCTATCAGCGCCAATATGGCAAATTTCAAACTTCATTTTTACGTCAAATTTAGTTCCTAGCCCGAATAATGGGGGAGCTGATTCCGCTTCAAATAGGCACAAAAAATAGCTGTCATTTCAAAGGGTATCATTAGTCCAGCGTACTTGTATAATGGAAGTCAGTGGCAGAAGACGGCGATGAATGAAGTTTTTATTTTGGTAATAATATAAATACGGTATTACGTATACATTATGTACATGCGTACATTACAATTGTATTTATATAAGTAATTTGAATTTAGTAAGTATGCAGTGGACTTTGGATCCATACTTATTATAATATAATTATTATAAATGCGAAAGTGTGTCTGTCTGTCTGTCTATCCGTCCGTCTGTCGGTTTGTCCGTCCATCTGTCTGTCTGTCCGTCTGTCTGACCGTCCATCTATCTGTCTGTCTCTCTTTGTGTCTGTTACCTCTTCACGCCTAAGCCGCTGTAACGGCTTTGCAAAATTTTGGTATGTAATACTTTGGTTTTTGACCGACTTCCAAAAAGGAGCTAATACGTTTGGCTGTATGCATCCTCCTATCAGTTGTATCACGGGGAGTGCTCTGAGGACCATCCCATCACCTTGATAAGTGGCGGTCTTCCACCGTGCATTTTTCGTGTAATTTTCTTCCGCGCACTGCAAAACTGTGGAACGAACTATCGCCAGAAGAATTTTAAGAAGAAGGCATATTCCCACGCATCTGCAGCTCTTCTGACGTTACGAGTGCACATGGGTGACGGTTGTTGCTTTCCATCAGGTGACCCGTTTGCCCCGTTATTTTATATAAAAAATCTAATGAACTTTTATGTCCTTGAGAAATCGTACTTGATGTTGATTAGTGAAAAAGCCGTGCCTATATTTAGCGACTTGTTATAATATTATTATTTCGTTTATTTCCGCATGACTTAAAAGTTGGATTTCACTTAACTATTTTTAACTGAAATCCAATTCTTTAGTCATGCAGAAATAAACGAAACTTTGTTTGTATTCCCCTATATTAGATGAGCCGCGCGATATATTGGATGTAGAATGACATTACATTCGTTTTCGAGTTATTCTCAAAAAGTTCATTCATTTAATATCCATGCTGTTACTATAGGACGGCATAGAAAATAACTATTCCGCTATCTTGGATGGTCGACCATTTTATATTTTATTTATAGTGATGTCACATACTGTATCGTGCAATGTCATTCAAACCAAACGTGTATACAAATTTTCAGCTCAATCTGTTAAAATATTATATGTACATACATATACTTACTTCGAAATTGAGTTCAAAAATTCCACCCGAACTTACTTAATAATGTAAATAACTAAATAATAATATACAGAGCAAGTTAAATAAAAGCTTTTAATAATGTTTAGTAAAAATATTTGTTTTATTTTATCCACTTTCAAATAGAGTCTGCGTTCATTCGAGTGTAGGCACAAAACTTTGTTACTTCTGCGGTACGGTAGCCATCACCACCCCGCCTTTCACTCCGCTCATTCTTCAAGTGCGACATGTTTTGACGTGATTAAACGTCTTATAATTCGATATGGGGTGCGCGCCCAAAAAACATGACAGTTCATGCGGCGTTACCTCGCTCTGAGGCGTTCCATATAAGGCTTGAAGAGCAAACGAGAGCGAGGAACGAGCGACAAGGAAGCACAATCAGCCTTTGCGTTCGGCAGCGTTCGACATCCGTCTCTCTCCTAGGTCCTACTTGAGTGAGCGATGCTTATATTTTTTGTTCGTCTATAGATATCCATTTGAATTTTTCGAAGAGCGGCCATAACCTCTTCCATCTTCGGAGTTGAATCAATATTCTAGTAATCTCGTGAAAAACTTCTCGCTATTCAGAAATTTTTGTACGGCCCCCGGTGAGGATCGAACCTACGACTTCGGTTGGAGTTATTAGTATCGTTCACATGCGCCACTAGAGCGATGACGTAAATGTCGCAATTGTCTTTCACTTGCAGCTGCACCGGGTTGCTTGTTTACTATAATAGTGAGTTGAACTAGCAGTCCAAAGTCCAATGTTTAGAGTTTAGACACCCGCAATTTTTTAATATTATATTTTATTGTTATAGCAAAACACTTTTTAGCATTATTTTAACCACTTATTCCAGTTTTTATTGTCCACTTTCTTATTTTTTACACTTATAATTGATTAAATAGTGTGTTAATAGGATCTTTTTATTTAAAAGTCCATCCAAATTGCAACAATCTTGCTGACAGTGCAAATAAGAATAGTTTATTTTACTCATAAATATTTTTAGACAATCATTTGAAAGAAATACATCGAAATAACTTTAGGTTACAGTCGAAAAAGTTTGTTTCTATTTATAGAGATTCGGAAGCGACGGTTAAGGGGTTAAGGATAGTTGAACGTGACAACGTCATACGTTGTCACGTTCAACTATCGTCAGTAAAAGGCCCTACTCACGATTCAATTTCAGCAACAATCTGTTGACACAATTTGCAGTGAGCCGACAGATTGTGTCGTCAATAGTAATGTTGAGGGCACGTTGGGGGCGTAACCCAACATGTTGCGTATTGCATCGGCGCGGAAGCAACCAGACAAATTGTCTCAGTTCAATTGTGTGCGTGTTGAAACGTGAGTATTGCGATTGCTCCAATCTCGGCTCAATCGCGGTCAAGCGTTGTGGCGGATTGTACGTTTCTTGCGCTTCCGGGTCGAATTTGAAAAATCTTCTGGTTCCAAATAATACATAATCGACATATGCAAGATTTTCTTTCTTAATAACAGCCACTTTTTTACCCAGTATCTTTTTTTACGTCGCTCTCTGGATACACATAACGATGCTACAGTTAAGTGCAACACCTGCTTTTTGAAATTTTGTTAGTTTCGGCGGACCCATGTCTAATACGAACGTGACGTGCACACGTTGTGGCAAGCAATCGCGGAATGAAATTGTGTCAGCAGATTGTGGGTTGGATGAATCGTGAGTAGAGAACGCTCAATCGTGACTTCAACAAATTGTGTCAGCAGATTGTGGGTTGTGTTGAACCGTGAGTAGGGCCTTTAAACCGACTTTACAGACAACCGTTTTTTTTTTTTTGTTGGCAATAGCAACTCCATACATCTCAATGTTTGAGGGCCAATTTGTCGATAAAATATGAAATAGATCATGACATTAAAGGATCGGACACCGGTGTCGGGGCACATTGTATATTGATAAGTGCATTTGTTGAATAAATAATAGTAAATTATTACAACCTGAGACTGACGGCGACCATTGTTTGTGCGACGGGATAGCGATCGACGTTGCCATGGTGACATACTTATTTAGTCACTTCAATAAAATAATATGGGCGAAATACTTTTAAATATTATGGCAAAGCAACGTTTGCCGGGACAGCTAGTATATTATAAATTCAGCACTTGTGAATCTTGTGATAAAGTTGTACTATTATTAAAAAAATATGAACTTTACTCGATACTTAATTGAAAATGTGATCATTATTTTTTTTACTAATTATTACTTACTAACTAAAGCTGGAAATACATGTTATATAATATGATATTATAATATTAAACTAAGTACTAACTGTATTAGTAAGGCACCATTCGTTTACAATAATTTTTTATTCAGTGCAGTACAAGAAGGAATTCTTAAACTTATAGCAACATTTTTAATAAATAATTATAATTATACACCGTTAGATTATAAATAAATAAATTAAATTATTAAATGAATTACTTAACTTTGGTAGCCTTACTCCACAAAAATATTTACAGAAAATGCAATTTGCGGCTTGCCTTATTCAAAGCAACCAAACTTATTATTAACTTTCCATTTGCCAACATTAAAATAATAAAGTATTTAGGTAGCTATATAATATTATGAATATAAGTAGGTAGATAGGTACACTAATGATCACTAATCTTATCCTCCCACTGGAGGCAAGATGAGCGATTTTAAACTTACGTATCCCATCTTTCCCAACCATAATAATTGTATTTGGTTTTCTAATCACTAACATTTTTAGGGTTCCGTAGTTTTACCTCGAACGGTAACATTTCATGACTATTAAAAATATGACAAAAAAACCGTTCCTCATTTAAATTCTAGATTTTGTTTACGCCGGGAAAAATATGAAAAAAACCCGTCCCTCATTTAAATTCTAGATTTTCTTTGCGCCGGGTAAAATCTTAACCAGTTTGAGCATTTTAATTTATGAAATTAAATAAATATTGTGATTTATAGTTCGGGATCGGGTGCGTCGATAGCATAGCCACATTTCTGCAGGGCAGCTTTGATTTCGCCGAAAACGGAAGCATCTTCAATGGTTGCTGGGAGTTTGACTTGCTGGGAACGCGCCAATTTTGCGATGGCCCCTCGTAATGCCTTGCCGGACCTAATAAGAATAAAATTTTATGGTTTTAAAAATTCTTAAAATAGGTACTCATAAAATGACACTTTTTGTTAAAATTCTAATTTAGGTAATCTTCTTTGCGAATTTTAATTCCAAAGACGTAGGTTACGCGATCGGTTTCTCATCTATGTCGTAGGTTACACGCAAACTTTCGTCAATCTGATCCATCAATCCGCCAAATATTGACGAAAATTTGATCGTCTAACCCACGGATTGATGGATTTATCATATTTTTAATATGAAATTTTTGTAACCATCAATATTCCGTCAATCAGATTGATGAAAATTTGACCGTCTAACCCAGGGTTGGGGAAACTTTTTCCTTCGCGTGCCAATATAATCCTAACAAAATATATGGCGGGCCAAGTTGTTGCATTTTTGACTATGTTAATTGCTTACTGAAATTAAAATATTGATACTTATGTATTTTCTGAAACACTAATTTATTATGCAAATATTACAAAATAACAGTTGGAATAAAAAATAAATTGTAATAATATTAAACTTTTATTTACTAACAACTAACAATACGAAATATTCTCTTGATTTTTGTTCGATGGTCGCGGGCCGGATTTCGAGCGTCTGCATTCTCGCCACTCGCCACAAACACAATAAAATTTGAATAAAAATTGCATTTTGTACTTAGGTACCTCCTTAAAATATATATTCAAATTATGTGTTGCATTAAAACAGTTATATATCTTTAGATTTTATTATATTTTTTTTAATACAAATAATAAAATAAGTTGACCTACTGCCGACACGACTACACTGTGACACTTTGCCGGGCGGCTTCATGTAAGTTCACGCCGGCGACGTAGGCGCGCGGCTCGCTTTGCGACAATCGCGGGCAACTCTTGATTGCGCTAAATGCCTATTTCGCTTGGTCTAGAGGGCCTTAACTTTAGCTCCTTTGTGGTGAGAGTACCGACGAATCTTCTGTCGACCTTCGAGGCGCCGGAGTTCCTGCCGATGGATGTAGTCTACCGGAGGTTCCGGGGGAGACTCCGGAACGAAGCGAGTCACGTCGCCGGCAAAACGTGACAGTGTTAGTTTTTTAAGTAAGTATAAAATATGTATGTTAGTTTTAAGGTATTTATTATATAATTATAATATGTAGGTATGTTAGATTTTAAGGTATTTGTTATATGGGCCTCTGATGCCCGAAATAAATGATTTGATTTGATTCGATTCGATTCGATTTGATTTGATTTGAAGCCTTCGCGGGCCGAAGATGGCCCGCGGGCCGTAGTTTCCCCTTCCCTGGTCTAACCTATGTAAATCTGATCCATCAATCTGGTAAAGATTAACGGAAAATTGATTGTCTAACTCACGGATTGATGGACTGATCATTTTTTTTTATATCATGTAAATACTTTTTATGACCATCAATCTTTTTTTGATTTATCAATTGATCGTGTAACCTACTTACCTACAACCTATTTAGATTTTTTAATACTTACTTCATGGACGTATAAAAAAGGCGGATGGAGTCCCACCATACACAAAACTGTGTCGTTCAGAGTCGGCCAGCTGGCTGTATATACACGGTCCACACGCACACAATCTTGCGCTAGTCCATTTGACAGGCGTCAGAAAAGTGAAGATACAGTTTTGTATATGACAAGACTCCGTCCGCCTTTTTTTCTACGTTCATGACTTACTTATTTTTATTATATTTTGAAACTTCGTATTTTTCGGTATATTTTTGATAAGTATAACTACAGTAATAATTTTGTCTCAAAAACATAATTTACATTCCACCGAAAACACCAAACAATGTAATATCTACTATATGTAACAAAACAAAGTTTTTCTTAGATTTTAGAGTGTGTGTGAGTCCCGTCACCCGTGTATAGAGTTCCCTGTGTAAGTAGCAGCGCTGAAATAGCAACTTTTTTTTCCTTTTGTATAAAAAAAAACATGAAGTGGGGCGCATTGCCCATACAAATTACAAAAAATTGCTCTTTCAGCGCTGCTACTTTCACAGTGAACTCTATACAAGGAACACATACACAATACCATTATACGAGTAACATCAGCTGTTACATACGAGGAGAAAACATTGTAAGTACTTAAATCTTTTTTATTTATATTAAGGAATTTATTCGTAAGAAAGTCATGTGAGGAATAAAAAAGAAACAGCCCTGATAATGTTAGGGGGAGGATTAAATAAAAAAAATATATATAAATAAATAGTATTTAAAAAAAGATAAAACCGACTTCAAATTTTTGTACGTAATTAAGAATCCCTATCTCAAAAACTACTGAACCGATTTTGATGAAACTTGCAGTATTCCCTAAGTTGAACAATACCTAATACAATAAAAAAAGAATCACTAAAATCGGACTTGTGGTTCCGGAGATATGCGTGCACAAACATAAAAACATACATACATACATACATACACGCATACATATTACCCTTTTGAAATTTGGCACATTTGTTCAGAAGCTGTCATACATTAACATATAATAAACACATAAAAACTGGGCAGTTCTGGAAATATTACATACATACGCGTCGAATTGATAACCTCCTTTTTTTTGAAGTCGTTTTAAAAAGGAGGTAGGTAATACAGGCCTTGTAATCCTACCTGGTTCGAGGTAAAGCCGGTACCGCCACAGCCTTGCGGAAGGCCGCGATGGGACCGATCAGGTGTCGCACCAGCGCTATCAGCTCCTGCGTCACCATGCTCTCTGCCACTATCTCCTCATCTGGTGATGAAGAGTAAGGGTCTAGTTAATGATAAGGTAATAATACTCCCACACCGGTTTCAGTGACGGTGGCCAGTTTCATTGAAACCAGGCCAGGTACGCAGGAGTAATTTTTAGTGCCCAAGTGTGTGCGCAGTACACAAAAGCACTCTTTCTTCCTTTTACTCTCATAACTCAGTGGGACGGAAGACCGACACGACTGGCGAGAGATCAGGCGCAGGACCGACTTCTTACATGCCCATCCGACGCATGGATCATCTTGCTTGTCAGACAATCAGGTGATCAGCCTGCATTATCCTAACCAAACTTGGAAATAACATGTTTCCAACGCGGGAATCGAACCCACGACATCCGAGTCAAGAGCCGCGCTCTAAACCACTGGACCGTTAGGTTAGGTTAGCTCTAACTACAGTTTATAGCAGTTATAAGCAACTAGCAAGCCTTCTAAAGTAATACCTAAGAACTTATTCTAATTTATGAGCCACTAGATGACGCCCGCAACTCCGTTGGGCCAAAATTATTGGCACGAAGAGGTAACAGACTGCATACAGACACTTTCGTATTTATAATATTACTAGCTGTTGGCTGCGACTTCGTCCGCGTTAGCATAGGTCGTATAATAACGGAGATGGGTTTCATATTCCTAACTTGAGAAATTACGGACTTTCATTCAAACTTTCAACCCCTATTCCACCCCCTTCGGGGTAAAATTTTCAAAATTCCTTCCTTAGTGGGTGTCTACTTAGTAAGACAACCCTACTCACCAAATTTCGTGGTTGTAACTTTCACAGTTTTTGCTCAGCGATGATGAATCAGTCAGTCAGTCAGTCAGGACATGTAATTTTATAAGTATAGATTAGTTTGGATAAACTAATTTACCATCCTGCGGCGGCCGCATCACATACAGACAACGGCACATCTCCCTTTGTCGCATCCGGCGACCCTCGCGTGTTTTAACACGACGAGACGGTGGCCGGCTATAGTTGAACGCGGTTCCTCAACGCTCAGGTCAGTAATCAGTCTCCCCATATATTTAGTGCAATGTGACGTAATCAGATAATAACCAATGAAGCCACTTACCATCCTGCGGCGGCCGCATCACATACAGACACAACGGCACATCGCCCTTGGTCGCGTCCGGTGCACCAACCACCACCGCATCGGCGACCCTTGCGTGCTTCAACACCACGTCCTCAATGGCGGCAGTGGAGAGGCGGTGGCCAGCTACGTTGATGACATCATCAGCTCTTGCGACCACCCAAACAGCACCTTCAGTGCTCACCCAGCCCACGTCTTGCGTATCGTAGAAGCCCTGGAGTTGAGACGTTAGGAGTAGGGACATTAGCTATAACGTCCTTACTAATAAAAATATTTACACAGCAAATAATTTTGAGTGCTGACGTATTTATCATTTGTATTCTGTTTGATCATGACATTTATGTGGTCAAGCAACCATTGATAAGACCAAGCCCTGGCTTCTCTAGTAAAACGAATCAGGAAATTTTTCAAATACATAAGCTGTCATTGTTTTAAAGACTAACGGTCAATTCAGACCGCAACGCGACGCGTAGATATGTATTTCTAAACTTTCTAAAGTATGGATTTTACAGATTTCGATTGCGTGAAACGACATGCAAATCTGTCAATTCAGTTAGGGTCGATTTGACCCTTAAACTTACCGGATAGGATTCAAAGTAGACCTTCTTGAATCTGTCATCAGAGCGCCACAAGGTGGATGCAAAGCCTGGAGGTAGAGGCTGCTTTACCACCAACCGACCGACCTCACCGCGTGGACATTCTGAACCGTCCTCTCTTATTGCCCTCACTGCAATATAAACAACGCTGATCATAGTTTATAAGGATCTAGGTTAAATAGTACTTAGAGATGACGACTGGCTTATGAGGAAGCAGTTTTCCATCTATTTGTAGATCAGTTTTTTCAAAGCCTTATAAGTGGTCCCTTCGGGGCAACTTTTGCGTTAAATTGCCCTAAAAATCTTGACTTAATCCTGTTAAATTTCCATCCACTGGCTAAAAGCACAACGAAAACGTCTCATGGCTGTTATCAGCAATCACCTGATTAGGTTCCTGTCAACTTCGCCCATTCAATCTTAATCATTCCAACTAAGATTTACTAGTACTGTTCTAAGTCGTCAAATCATTCAAGTCAAAGCATTCCCACAAAGATCTTTTACAGTTCTAAGTCAAGTCGATCCATTCAAGCCAAAGCATTCCCACAAAGATCTTCTACGGTTCTAAGTTAAGTCAAACCATTAATACTCCAGGAAAATTAAACATTCGACCTCGGAATAATTCGCATAGAGTTGAAAATTGATAGAGACGTTAAATACACCATTATAAATAAAACCTCAAAAGTCCCCGGCGATCCTCCTTGTGCTAAAAATTTTATTCAAGATCAAAATGAACCTTAAAATGAGGTTTTTCCCGTTTTTTTTCCAAACTGTACATTTTATCACAAAAATAGGAAGGACAAGAGTGTAGATCATAGAATTCTCTACAAAAAATATTCAGACACATTTTTCATACGACTTACTACTCCTTATAAATGTCCCTCCCCGTGGTCTTTTCTATATCTGTGCCAAACAATATAAAAATTGCTTCAGCAGTTCGTGAGATAAGCTCTTTCAAATAATTTTCCCCGTTTTTTCCCCATTTTCCTGTGTTTCTTTGCTCCTATTGGTGGCAACGTGATGTTATATAGCTCAAGTCTTCCTCGATAAATAAGACTATCCAACAAAAAACGAATTGTTCATTTCAAAGCAGTAGTTCCACAAATTCTTTAGCTTTATAATATTAGTATAGATATGATTTTCCCAAACTTTAAGCCCGCCATAAGCCATTTGTAAGGAGTGGTAAGTCGTACGAAAAAAGTGTCTGAATATTTTTTGTAGAGAATTCTATGATCTATCTTGTCTTATCTATTTTTGTGATAAAATGAAGAGATTGGAAAATTATTATTTTTTAACAAAAAATTGAACCCGACTTCCAAGGAAAAAAACAAAATTCTTAAAATGGCCTAAAGTACGAAATAATTCTTATTCTTCATTAGTGCCTTTTTCAAAATTCGACTAAATAGCAACGAATTCTGTACTCAATTTTCATTCGTTTGAAGTCGGTAACAGCCCAGAACTGAGATACTTGATATAGAACTTAGCCAGTACCGACTTCAAAAGAATGAAAATTAAGTACAGAATTCGTTGCTATTTAGTCGAATTTTGAAAAAGGCACTAATGAAGAATAAGAATTATTTCATACTTTTTAGGCCATTTTAAGAATTTTGTTTTTTTCCTTGGAAGTCGGGTTCAATTTTTTGTTAAAAAATAATAATTTCACTCTTTTTAGTTATATACAAGACAAGGCTTTATGCGTAGATAACCACTACGAATATTAAGTATCCTTAATATTATAATACTGTAAATGAAATTGTGGTAAATGCTTGCAGTTATCTAAGCAATGCTGCAATTTCCAAACTTTTATCTTTAAAGGTTCATGAGTTCTGTTCAGTGTCTTTGGACCAAGAGGCACCTTTGTATGAAATTTCTCTTATTCGTAACTTAAGTGTAAGTTACTACAAACAACATTTTAACCACTATGAGTGTTTTGATAAATTTCAAGGATTTCCCTCGATTGCTCATAGATCCCATCATCAGTTCACCACTTTCATAATTGTTATACGAAATTAAGATCATATTATCCTATACAAAAACACGAGAATTTTGAAAATCGGTCCACAAACAGCGAAACAATCATCAAAAACATCTGCTTCGATGCAAAATATCATGAAAAGTACCAATAATTGGGTCGTCATGTGATGACCCATGGTATAATTATACTTGTGATGATGATGATCAATCAAATTGATGTGTTGGCTTATGCTTTCAGTTGTTTAAACAACGGCGAAATCCCCGAACCTGTATCTATAAGGATTCAAAAGTTCTGTTCGGTACCTTCGGATCCAGGGTATAACCTGGTGCAAAGTTTTACTTTTTGGTAGTATTTACCTTGAACGCTTCAGAAAAAATCAAAATCACTATAAGTTTCCATACAAATTTCAAGGCGTCCCCTCGATTCCTCATGGATCCCATCATCAGGTCACCACTTTTGTGAACATGGTACCAAATTCGGATTCAACCCTGTACAACAACAAAAGAATCATGAAAAAATCGGTCCACAAACGGCGAAGTTATGGTTGAACATACAAAAAAAAATATATTATACAGACGAACATATAACCTCCTCCTTTTTGGAAGTCGGTTAAAAAAGGGAAAAACCTCATTTTCATACCTTTGACCTAGAATAATTTTTTTAGCACAAGGAGGATCGCCGGGGACTTTTGAGGTTTTATTTACAATGGTGTATTAAACGTCTCTACCAATTTTCAGCTCTATGCGAATTATTCCGAGGTTACGATTTTTTGCGTCTAATTAGACCGGGCTATAAAGTCAAATCATTCCCATAAAGACCTACAGTTCTACTCACAGTCATATCCCGGCACAGGGTAGCCAGTGGAATGTGGGCGCACTCCACGCACGCCATAACCCAGACACGCGGACGTGATGGGGGAACCGCTCTCCGTCTGCCACCAATGGTTCAGGATGGGCACGCCGAAGATACGCTCTGCCCAATGCTGGAATGATCAAGATACTTTATTTATTGTCCATTACTGCATGATCAGCAAGAAGCCCAGTACTGGAATTATGATATTATAATATCTATCTGAACAACAGCATGCTATGCATATCCACCATGGAAAGTGGATCTTTCTACCAAAGACAAGGCCGTGTTCACCAATTGCGAACTAATGTTAAGGTCTTTTAGGGTCATTACAGAAACGTTTCAGCAACGCCTATCTGACTAATACGTCTTCAAGCCCTAAGGTTTTAGGAGACATAAACATATTAGGTTAAAATTTTAAAAGGAAAAGGAAAATTCTTTGGCCCTGTCCATTTGCAAGTATAAGGTTGTGGATAGCCTATCCGGCACTTATCAGGAAGTGGTGAAACAGACCCCAAAGCATTTTTAAAGTCAAATTGCTACGTTCGTTAACATCTTCAATAGTTTCTTATCGATTCACAAAACGGTCTAGGCATAGTAGAACAAGATCTCCCTTACCCTGGTCTCCTGGTCGCAATGCTCGCCAGCCATGAAGATGGTCTTCAGTGACCCATGGCAGTATCTTCTCGCGTACTTCCCAGCGGCGTCAGCTCGCTTCAGCACACGGAAAGCAGTGGGGATCGTGAATAGAGCGTTCACGCGGTGCTGCTCTATTATTCTGGAAAACACCATTTATTACGATGGATGATACAAGGATCTTATAGATTTGCGTCGGGTTGATCGTGCCCGTTAACTATACCTAAGCGAAGAGTGGAGCACCCCATGGTGCTCACCGTAGCCTACCCTCTAAAACCCCATGGTTTTAGAGGGTAGATCCACATACCCCGGCCGACGTCCCCAATCCGCCAGGGATGCGCAAAGCATTTCCCCATGTAAAAAAAGGTCTTATAGTATAAGTTATTCTCAGCGTTTAACTGCTTCATAAGTAAAATTACTAACTCCAAAATGTTTTTGCAATATCTTTTTTCGCTGTCGCAAGCGATGGCAACTTGGTTATAGGAATTGTGCGTTTCGGATTTGTTTTATTGAAATTCAAATCAACAGACTGCTATGAGACAAAGGCAAAATCATCGATTTTCAACTATGCATCCGTCTCTTACCTATAATACTGTCCCGGATCCGGCGTCCTGTCCGGTTTGCCCTCGTACAGGACTGACATCACACCTGCTAGCAGCGGCCCGTAGCAGATGTAGGAGTGGCCCACCACCCAGCCCAGGTCTGACGCCGCCCACCACACGTTCCCCCGCTTCAGGCCGTACACGGCGTTCATGGACCAGCATAACGTGACTGCTTGGTTGACGGGCCGTTGGATGCCTTTGGGGTCCGCGGTGGTACCTGAACAAGAGGTGATGCCAATTTAGATGATTATCATGAATCATCATCAGTTCGTAAGTCGTAGTGTCAAGTCTTTGAATTTGAATTTTGATTAAATGCGTCATATCAACGTCATATACAATACCCCAGTCTCACTGACCTCCATTATACATATTGTATAATAGAGGTCAGTGCCCAGTCTCCAACTCCTATTAAATAATTCATATTATGAATTAATATACCATTAATTATAATTGTGTTGTTTTCAAATTGAAATAAAAAAGGCTTGTACTTTAGGTAATAACAAATTAAGTATGACGTAAGTAAAATTTATTAAAAAAATAAACAATAATAATTTAAGTGAATCCTATAATAAAATATTAAAATAAAATATAATAAGAGATGCATAATAAGAAATTAACATGTTGATAAGGTACTATTATTATTTTAAATACACAATTAAAATACTGCAACCATTCAAAATCATAAAAGCGAGAAACGCATTAATTTTAAATGTTTACTTTAAAAATAATTGAAGATTTCCATTTTATTTATTTGTTATATTGTATAACATTTTATCTTAATATCATTCTTACTAATGTTGGAAATTCAAAAGTTTGTCTGTCTGCCAGTCAGTCCGTTTGTTGACCGTATCGCTTCAACCGCTGTGTAGATTTTGATGCAGACAGTATCTATAGCTGCTGTCGAAGCTTATACTAGTAGAGGGGCTTCGGTCATCTTTTTTCTGGGGTTCCTGCATATAATACAGGGCTCGGAAACCTGGTTAATCTTCGCGATCCTGTTCGTTAGAAACGTCATACATTTCCAAAAGAGCGTTTTCATTTCGATTCCGCTCTGAACGGACTGAAATTATTCCTGGTTTTGTTCTAAGAGCAAAATGAAATTGCTCACTGCTCAAAATACCGGTTAGAACCGTTCGCGGTTATGTTCGCCCCGCCCACTCACACACACCACGACCATCACTCATTGTCCACACATATACAAGTTATGGTCTATTGGCTATTAGATGGTGCACTAGAAAGGGATAGAAGATATCACTGCACTAGTTACTTTCCGCGAGAAATTAACCAGGTTAATTTCAGAAGCAATACCGCTCGCATCTCGATTTCGCTCCGAACGGACACTTACTCTAAAACCTGGTTAAAGAGCGTTTTAACCTGGTTAAAAAATACCGGTTTCGAGCCCTGAGTCATAATATTATCTATAGTGCGCCATTTATTATATATAATTTCATACTGCTGATTGCTTTATCTGGGGTTCCTGGACATATCTATATTGCGCCATATATATATATATATATATATATATATATATATATATATATATATATATATAACTAGCTATTTGACCGAGCTTTGCTCGCTATTCAATAAAACACGAATAAAATGACATTTTCTAAAAATGATTAGGAATCATTTTTATCGCCCTAGATCGATTTATCGCCCCCGAAACCCCCTATATACTAAATTTCATGAAAATCGTTGGAGCCGATTCCGAGATTCCAATTATATATTTATATATATACAAGAATTGCTCGTTTAAAAATATAAGATATTATGATTTTATACTGCTGATTGGGAACTATCCAATCGGCAGTATAGAATTATATAGGCCTGGAGATAGTGACACCAAATTCTTGGTGATTTGTGCCAGTATGGCGGTTTTACAGGGGCATAATTACGTAAAGGCAAAAAGGAAAATGATGGTCATAGCGCTCGCACTGGCAGCCCAAACGCGTGGGCGTTAATCGAACGTGTCGGATAAATAACGAGTGCCGAACGATTTGTTCCACAAAAATGCTTGTATTTTTAGATAGTCGAAAAAAAAAAATAGGCGAAAGCGTAATGCCATACTTGTCGGGTGCGGCTTACAGCCCGCCATACCGACGCGAATACGTTAATTTTAATAAAAAAATTGAACCATTTGTACCAGTAGTTTTTCCGCAAAGTGTACCACAGAAGTGCTCAGGTTGTGGGATACACTAGGGCTCGCTTCGCTTGCCCTGACAATATATAAGTATATACAGGGTTTCATTGACCCAACCAACCTGAAGTATACAATATATACAGGGCTTCATTCGCCTCAGTAGACACGCAGAGCACCGGTTCAGCGTCTATGGCCTCGTCCCAGCAGATATCCCGTCCCGGCTCCAGGGTGCTAGTATACAATATATACAGGGCCTCATTGACCTAACCAACCTGAAGTATACAATATATACAGGGCCTCATTCGCCTCAGTGGAGACGCAGGGCACCGGTTCAGCGTCCAAGGCCTCGTCCCAGCAGATATCCCTCCCCGGCTCCAGGGTACACTCCAGCACGCGGCGCCGCTGGTATATGATGCACTGCTTCGGCTGGTGAGAGCTCTGACAGAGCGCCTCGTCTAAGATGTCTTTGTATCTGAAAGTTTTGGAAGTTTGATGAAATACTTCACGACGCATAAGTCGCGAATAACTTAAGGACCACCAGAAGCGTGCCTTGGCAGGGCCCCGTATATTGAAGGCCCTTAGGGAAAAGAAAGGATTTCTCACAAAGCAGGAAATGGATAAAATGAGGGCCCGTTGCTCAGGGCCGCGTATAGGTAATTGATATGGCAGATACAGTGATAGCTACGCCTCTGAGAATCACAGTGAGTAACAAAACAAAGAGATCCTTCGATAGCGGATTCTTGGAAAATTATTGTTATTCTATTGTTGTCGCGGTCACCGGTGTGCTTATGGGGCTTGATGGGTTAAAAGTGTGTATGTATCCGTTACATACAATAGGGATGATGACAAGGTCAAAGATTAGCGAATTTTGTTAATAAAATAAAGAAATCACGGTAAAAAATAAGTGTTTCACAAAATTTCAGCTCGATAGCATTTATTTTGTTATGCGCCTTCAAAGTTGGATAATCAAGTAATTTTTTTTTTTCAATTAAATTTCTTAATATTTGTATACCATTTGATAACGTATGCAATTAAAAGCAACTTTTGTTATGAAACCACTTTTATAAACGCAATATTTAATATACCTATCGAACAAAGTTCTCTCCCGATCCGTACAAACTACGAAAGAGTGACGTCAGTCTTTCGTAGCACTTTGTATGGAGCGTTTCGGGCAGGTCTATTTTATGAGATGTTTGAATTGTCATATCTTGGTAAATTTTTAAGCTATCAGAGTCATTCTTTCAGCGATGTTTCTATTTTTTAAGGGTCTTTCAATTACCAATAAGAAAAAAAATAGTCATCAAGCCTATTCTCTTGTCCCTTTTACGCGTAGGAAAATCTAGCTTTTAAATTTTCTCACGCAAACCGGCTGTTTTCAATATTATTACCTATGTAAGTATTTTAGGTTTACCTGACTATTTTGTTGGGTTCCACGCCGCAGCTGGCGGCGATGATGACGGTGGGTTCCGCATGCTCAATCCTCGTTCGCAGCTCGCGAGCTGCGAATCCTAGAAACGGCCGTAAAATACATTTTTTCACATTTCTACATTATATTTTCCAAACAGTAACTGTTCAAGAAATATATAAATAAAGAAAGAACAAAAAAACTATTTTCTTTAGTCCACTATTTTGGCCTTCGAACTGCAACGAGCGGTATCTATTCCTATTATAATAAATATCTATTCATATCCTACTAGCAGTACCTACAATCAAAAGACCCCATCTATATCTTACCTCCGAACACCACAGAGTGTATTGCACCAATCCTGTTAGTGGCCAGCATCGCCACCACGGCTTCTGGGATGAGCGGCATGTAGATCACCACCCTCGACCCCCGCGTCACACCCAGGGATGTCAGCTTACCCGCTAGACGGGAAACCTGTAGAAAGAATGAGTTTATTGAGCACGCACAAAAAATAAGGTCTTTCCATCCATTTTGGATGACTGTATTTTCAAAGCGAAGTATGGTTGCCCAAGCGCATACGGCATTCTCGCAACATAGTCGGCATAGTCCAGAGAGATGAACAGGTCAACACGTCTGGGATTTGTCCCATGTGCGGATTTCCTCACGATGTTTTCCTTCACCTTACGAGCGTCCGTATTGAGATCTGAAAATGTCTCATTGGTACACGACTCCGCCCGGGATCGAACCTGCACTCTCTCGAGTGCGGACCAAAGGTAGACTCACTAGACAACGGACGCTCTTAGCACACACAGAAGCACTATAAATGCGAAGCTGGAATTATTTCACCCGCCTAACACGTAGGGATTTCAGCTGACCAGCTAGACGGGACACCTGGAGAAAGAAGGAGTTTATTGCGCATGCGCATGGGCAGTAAGTAAGCACTAAACGCTAGACAAGAAATTTTACCCAGTAGAGAAACAGTTTATTGCAAACACACGTGGGCACTATAAATGCGTAGCTGGCCGTATTTTAGCTATGGAGGTATAGGTATACAATAAATAATCGGGACTGCTTTGAACACTATCTTTAAATTGTTATTATAGAACAGATTAAGGTATAGGTAGGTAGGTATAGGTACTCGAAAAAGATAACTCAACTTATCCGACGAAAAACATTATTTTTCTCAATAAGTATTTTTTTTTTTACTTTCTTAAAAAAGTTTTTAGGAGACTCTTAATATCGTAATGTTGATTTAAATATATCAAAGTTCATTATTCAAAACAATGTTGCCATTATTAATCGCTTAGCAGTTTGAACCCTCAAAGTAAAACGTGACCAAGAGCATTATAAGTACTTACTTAAATAAAATTGGCGCTTACGTACGTACGTAACGAATACATAATACATTGGTTTGTTGACCTGTGCAAAAACCAAAATTATTCGCTGTCTATTGCTTATTTTTTTCGCAATTGAACTGTAAATATATTCCTTTCTAGACGTTAAGAGCGGCTCTGCCTCTACCCATGTCAATGAGGACTTCTGCACGCGTAGGTACATTTTCCCGTCCAAAAGTGGCCTATGTCTTTCGCTGTGTAAATCTTGTAAAGTGTCACAGACAGCTGTTTCATACCCATGTCAATTGTAGTCAATGGCATCGAAAAATCATTTTGAGTATCAGCTGCTTCGAAACTCCCTCGTGACAATGTCATCCAGAAAGAATAACCAGTGTAGTCAAAATCAGAACTAATGCCGCCATCTTGAAATTGTCACTTAAAAGATAGTTGTCGCCCTCCTTTACGCTTTCGAGGTGCAAATGTTTTGCATCCACGACCTTATATAACATCGTCATTCGTCATCCAAGTGAAGTAATTAGACTTATATGTGTGTCTGTCTATCTATTAGCTCTTCACGCTTAAAAATGCTGGACCGATTTTGGCGAAATTTGGTATAATTTATACTTAGATACTTCAAGTTCCGGAAAAAGACATATTATTATTATTATTATAGTTTTCTGCGCAGGGGAGTTGCGGGCAACATCTAGTAATACGTTATATAATTAAATTATGCACTAAGGGCCCTTCCACACGACTTTTTTGCGCGCTGTCGACGCGCGTTTCTGATGCGCGTTTTCATCGCGTTTTGGAAGATATTGCACTTTTTTGACGCAAATGAAACGTGCGTTTGTATCGATACAAACGCAAGATGAACGCTAATAAAACACGCCTTTAACGCGCGTTTGTATCGATACAGGCGCAAGTTGAACGTTATTGTAACGCGCTTTAAACACGCGCTTGTATCGATACAAACACTTAACACACTGCGAATCAGCGGGGAACGACGGGTGGAGGAGGGGCCCGCGCGCCGTGTCTGATGTCTCCCACCGCGACACGGACGCGATACAAGCTCGCGCACAGCACGTCCTAGTTGCGTTCGAAGAACATGCGTTTGTATCGATACAAAAATAAGGATCGTGTGTATAGGTTAAAGCATGTCGGCTTCCTTGCGTTTGCTGAACGTTCAACTTGCGCTTGTATCGATACAAACGAGCGTAAAAAAAAAAAACGTCGTGTGGCGTGTGGAAGGGCCCTAATGTGACGTTGGACTTTATGAATTTTAAATAGAAGTATGTAAATATACACACTAGTGTCGTTCTTTGTTAAAAATTATAATTAAAAGAATCACGTGATACAACACGTTGTTTATTTTTTAGTTTTATTACAATTTTTATCATTCGTGTCTTAAAAACAAGAAATAATATTATGTGCTATGATAACTAGTAACACTAACGCTTCTCGCCTATGTAACATACAGGGTGACAATTGACACACAACGCTGTGGTTGTGCACGCTCTATCTGATATCTTTTAGGGTTGGACGGGTTGGACCTCATCTGGCAGCACGGAATCGCCTTTTTCCGCCGCCCTTTCTCTTTCGGTCGCTTAGAACTGCCATTTGCTAGACCGAGACATAAAGCATAATGCGATAGCACGCGGCGGAATCCTCGAGGCTATCGGCATCACGGACAAAATGCAATGGTCGGCAGGGAGACTCCGGAACGCTGAAGCGCGCGATAGCATGCTAACGCATCCTTTCACCGCCGATCACTTGCTATCGCATGCGGCATGCTGTCTCACTCTATGGTACAATGGCGCACGCTGCTATGATGCGGCTGCTCGTCAGCTCAGTGCAGCCCAGTATCTCCATAGAACTAGAACGTAGTAAGTATTTTGATATCGTTGAGTATCTCCGTTTTATTTTGCGAATGGGTTTTTCTTTATTATTTTGATTTTACATTTCTTGCAAAATACACGCTAGAATCACTGCTCTCTCTTCCGTGGTCCTATCCATCTCGCGCTTGAAACTAAACTGGTAATGAAAGAACGCGGCAGTATGCCACCCATGTTGCAGCATGCTGACGCGTGCCATCGCTTTTTTTGTCTGCGGAATGCGACAGCGCGCGTTCACATACGGCAGCACACTGCAGCACGTGGTAGCACAGGCGGAACAAATGCGATTCCGTGCTGCCAGATGAGGTCCAACCCTTAGGGTTCCGTACCCAAAGGGTAAAAACGGGACTATTACTAAAACCTCGATGTACAATTTGTACATTCTTGTAGGAGAAGTAAATTAAACACAGAATACTGTATCACTGAACACTCTACTCGCGGCGGAGGCTGGTGAAGAAGTGGACGACAGCTCTCACGTCTGGCGGCCATATTTTCCCAGCCCCCACCATGACTGGTAGGCGGCCATCTTTATTTATCAATATACTACACTGTCTGTCCGTCTTTCTGTCTGTGTGTCTCCCAGGCTGTATCGCAAGAACTTTCACAGATTATGTATGTATATCTGTTGCCGCTATAACAACAAATGCTAAAAACAAAATAAATATTTTTAAGGGGGCGAGCAAAAAATAACAAAAAAATAACGTTTGTTGTATGGGAACAACAAACGTTATTTTTTTGTTATTTTTTGCTCGATATCAATAAAGGCAATATATAGGCACTTTTTTTTTTAATGCAATAAGAGGGCAAACGAGCAAACGGGTCATCTGATGGAAAGCAACTTCCGTCGCCCATGGACACTCGCAGCATCAGAAGAGCTGCAGGTGCGTTGCCGGCCTTTTAAGGGGTAATAGGGAAGGGTAGGGAAGGGTAGGGAAGGAAATAGGGAAGGGTAGGGAAGGGAAAAGGGTAGGGGATTGGGCCTCGGGTAAACTCACTCACTCGGCGAAACACAGCGCAAGCGCTGTTTCACGCCGGTTTTCTGTGAGGACGTGGTATTTCTCCGGTCGAGCCGGCCCATTCGTGCCGAAGCATGGCTCTCCCACGTCAAAAACTAAGTAGTAGGCATACAAAAGCCGGACTCTAAGCCAAACACGCAATCTGTTTCCGGCTTTCCAGGGCTGTGGGTTGCCATAAGCAAAGAGAATACCTAATATCATCACTACGTTACGCCATAAGCGTCCGAATTTTGCCGTGGGTGACGCAATGCGATGGAGCAATGTGGCTTTACGAAGTAAGTTATACCTACTACTACTACTAGGCCGGCCATAGACTGATCGCATCTTGCAGTCGAAACCGACTGCAAAACACGGTCGCCGCACGGCGATCTGCAGTTTTCATAATAAATTCATAATTTCGCAATACACGGACCACTCGAGCAGTTCTTGATCGGTCGGTGCCAACGCGACCGCTCTAGAGCAATCCGCCCCGACTGTAATTTCCGTCTATGGCTGCGCTTCCACCGGAGCTAAGCTAAGCTGTGTTGCGAGGAATGTGTTTTGTCTGACAACATTCAGCGCAACGGTTCTATTGGTTCTTGTAAAACACATCCCTCGCAACGCAGCGCTCAGCTCCGGATAGTGGTATCAGTGTGTACTAAAGCCTACCTGGTGCTGGTGCCGGCCCAGCGCGTTGTATGTACAACCCTAGTCATACTACAGCCAGATAGTGGTGTCAGTGTGTAATATAGCCTACCTGGTGCTGCAGCTCGGCGTATGTGATGCGGCGCACGGTGTCGGTGAGCGGGGAGTCGTGGACGAGGGCGATCTGCTCCCCGCGCCCCGCCGCCACGTGCCGGTCCAGCGCGTTGTAGCACACCGACAGCTCGCCGCCCACCCACCTGGGAAGACAATGAAGCTATAGCAAAGGTCGGAGCTAGCGGCAGCCCCAGGGGGTGGCAAACAAGGCAATCGGCCGGAGCGTCGCGCTTGCAGGGGCCTCGCAAGGTGTTTTTTTAAGTCCTCGCAAAGACATTCCACCCAGGGCCTTGCAATGGGTAAGACCACCGCTGAGTCTCGGGGCTATTAGCACACAAGCAATATAGAGCAGCACGAGTCGGCGCATGAGTACCGGAAACTATTCCACCTCAATTTTTTATGCAATCCTCTTCAAATTGCCCTCCTGATGATATATCGGTCTGTCCGTTTGTCTGTATGTCCCCAGGCTGTATCTCAAAAACCGCTATAGCTAGACTTCTGAAATTTTCACAGATTGTGTATATCTGTTGCCGCTATAACAACAAATACTAAAAATTAAATAAAATATAATATTTAAGGGGGCTCCCATAAAAGAAACGTGATTTTTTTGGCCTTTTTGGCTCGTAATCAATAATGGTAACAGCTAGGTACTTGAAAATTTCACAAAATCCTTAATTATATTTGTACTTTAATAATTAATAATAAAATTAAAATAAAGTAAATGTTTAAGGGGGGCTCCCATACAAAAAACACAATTTTTTGTTTACTTTTGCTAAGATAAAAAAAGATATAAACAATATTTTTTTTAAATCTCTATTAACGATATTATTAACTATTGTATAGAGAATTAAAATAAATATATAACCAAGACATTATTATTTTTTTAATATATTTTTGATGGATCAAAAGTACCCAAATTTGAGATTTTTCGAACCTTTAAAAATTCATATCTTTAAAAATATTAAATTTATCGTGAGAAGTCATTGGACCTTTTTTATTGGTATTTTAATAAAGAATATTAAAAAAAATTGTCCGGTTAAAAAATAATAATTCCTTGCAATTGCTTAAACGATGTTTGTTTAAACAATATGGCACCGGGTTGCACCATGCACCATGGCAACATGCATTTATATCATCAGGAGGGCAATTTGAAGAGGATCGCATAAAAAATTGAGGTGGAATAGTTTCCGGCACTAATGCGCCGACTCGTGCTGGTCTAATAGTATTCCCATACGCAAATGTCGAAGCAAAGGGCTCCAGCACATACAGTAAGTCCCACCAAAATCTGGCATGTGGCAAACGTCATGTCAGAATATCGACAGAAACGAACAAAACTTTTTGTTTACTGTTTGTGCTGGTGCTGCCGGCTAGCGTGAAAACATTGCAGTAATATGGCCTATGTCTATAATATAATAGGCTAGTTGTGTCTGTAGTCTTGGGGCGCTAACCAAAAGAGTTAAGAAATCGGAGAATTTTAGAGCAAAAAATGCCTGGCAAAGTCACGATAAAAACCTAGTTAATTATATTAATTGAAATTAGCGTTGTCATGAATATACATAGCTATTGTTTCGTTATGTTAAAGTTTACAGTAAAAATGGAGCAACATACGGAATAACCCCTAGGTGAACTTCTGTTAATATAGGTATTGAAGACGTGAGCGGAAGAACACGATAGCTAACAGTAAAAAAATACCGTTTTTTTTTGCAGAAATTGAGGTTTTAGGGCTGGGAAAATGGTTAAAAATAAAAAACTGTGGATTTTATGTGTAGCAGCAGTATGGAAATATTAAAAATGTATGGAATTTGACATTAGTATTCGCTAGCGAAGCGATGACATAATATGTCAAATCGCATACATTTTGTGGCGTTAGCGTTAGCGTTTACGATAATCGCTTGCCACTTGTCTATTAGGGCTGATAAATTAGCGGTGGTGAAATAGATAAGTTACAAGGTTTGTTAAAATTATGTGGGAAAAATGAGTATATATCCGTATGTTAAAAAATGTTTAGAGAACACATTCTTCCACTAACGTCTTTGATATATTTGATAACGGACCAAATACTCAATAGACGGATGAATAAAAATATTATGCAGATATATCGTTGATCTTTTATTAAATTCTATTGGATAAGTACAAGATATTTTGCCTAAATCAACCTATAAATTAGTATCGGCCACTTAATTAAATTGCATTGCTACGGCTCTATCGATGCTTATTTATATTTCCAAACCATTTTTTTTTCTCGTCTTATAACAGAAATGCAAAATTGACTGACCTGGACACCATATTAAAATTAAAAAGTCTCCAAAAAAAACATTAAATCTCCTTTAATGGGTTTTTTGACATTTGACAAATCCCTGAAAAAATCCATATCTCTTACCATTTCGTGAACGGTGGGTTGCTGTCGTCCAGCACTCTGTCCCAGGGCTTGGTCCACTCCAGCAGCCCCCCCACCTCCCCCCAGAACCCCTCGGGGTCGTCCAGGGACCGCTGGTAGGCGCTCAGGTACTCCTCCGTGAGCGCACCGTCCTCTGAAAACGTAATCGTCTTTTAATGTTTACGTTAATTTTAATTATACGTGGGAGAGCCATGCTTCGGCACGAATGGGCCGGCTCGACCGGAGAAATACCACGTTCTCACAGAAAACCGGCGTGAAACAGCGCTTGCGCTGTGTTTCGCCGAGTGAGTGAGTTTACCGGAGGCCCAATCCCCTACCCGATTCCCTTCCCTACCAACCCCTATTCCCTTCCCTTTCCATCCCTACCCTCCCCTTCTACCCTATTCCCTCTTAAAATGCCGGCAACGCACCTGCAGCTCTTCTGATGCTGCGAGTGTCCATGGGCGACATATTTCATTAAAAAAAACGTAAAAAGGCCAGCACCGATTGCTGGAATTGTTTATTGACATATGTAGATATTTCGGATTTTTTGACATTGTTTTAAGGTATTTGTATACCTAATATCTGGATTCTGGCGTGCGGAATTCCTGAAAATATAATGTCGATATGTCGTGTTGTGATCACGCGACAGATCGATTTTAGAATTACTTACCCTAAAAGTAATTTTTGAATAGCACACATTGGGTGTTTTCCAATAAGAGCATTATAGCGCATTATGCGGCAATGTTTCAACACGCACAATCGAACACTATCAAAAGTAGTGCTTTCGCTTGACCAACTGTGACAGAAAAGTAGTTTCAGCACAATTCCGAAATCGGAATTGTGCCCCACTGAGTCGCATTATGCTCTCTAACAATTGGAAAACTAGGATTATGCGCAATCAATCCATACTTCCTCACTAATATTAAGAATGCGAAAGTTTATCTGTCTGTCTGTCGAGGAAAAAAATCGGTATAGATATGGAGTAATATTTAAAATGCAAAAGTGTGTCCGTCGGTCTCTGTGTATGTCTGTCTGCTACATCTTCCGGCAAAAGCAGGTATTGTTGTTTAACGACTTTGATTTAGCATGGAAACACTTTGAGTGATGAGTAACAGGATTGAACATAATTATTAATATAAGTAGTGTCGCAATTCTAAATAATGGAACAAAGTTACCAGAAACATTTAAACTGAAATAAAATTTACTGCCGTACTTATAAGATATACATATATGTAAACATTATCTAAACACATTTTCTGTCCAACTCTTCATTAAAATATTTTAACCTATAAAAATCGTTTTTAAAACATGTGTCTTTGTCATATCAAAATTTAGAGTTTATTAATATGGAGCAAAAAAAAATGATTTTTCTCGACACTTTACTTTAAAGGCGATTATCTCGAAAACTAGAACCCTCCATAAGGTCCCTTTTCTCAGATAACGTCACATATTTGATGATAACTAAACCTTAATATTATCTCTGATTGCGACTATAAGTTAAACTTACTCGTAGATATATAATTCTATAACCTATATTCTGTACTTAGTAGTAGAATTATAGTAGACGTTCCACGCGGCTTCGCCCGTGTAAATTAGATATTTCACAGACAAATTATTCCACAAAAAATAGCCTAAGTGTCTAAACATACTAGGCCGAAGTTACGCGGCGTAAATTAGGTCCGCAATGTCAAACGCATACAAAATACGGACGAAACGCGACGGCGGCAATTTAAAATACATTGCGGGCGTAATCATGCAGAATTTACGCCGCGTAACTTCGGCCTAGTGTGTTTAGATACTATGATCCTTCACGTGGTCTACTTGTTATCTGTGCCAAATAACAGAAAAATTGCTCCAGTAGTTCGTGAGATCAGCCCTTTCAAATATTTTCTCTTGTTTTTTTCCACATTTTCCTCTATTTCTTCGCTCCTATTAGTCTTACCGTGAAAAAATTTAGCTAATAGCCTTCCTCGATAAATGGGCTATCTAACACTGAAAGAATTTTGCAAATCGGACCAGTAGTTCCTGAGATTTAGGTTAGCATCTTAAAAATGTTATAAAGTACAATACAATCATAAATTATATTTTCTTTTAAGTACGTTATCTTACTCGTAATCAACAAATGCAATTATTATAATATTAATTATAACAATATTAAGTATTAACACATTAAGCGAAGAATATAACTAATTGCAGAGAGCAAATTACTGTAGAATTAACCAAGGCAATTGATTTTAATTCCTAGTTAATCGCTTTAGTTTTCCATTAATAAATAATAGTTAAAAAAATTAAAAAACACGCCTTTCTTAATTTTAACAAATTGTTGCATTGTCATTGGCTCTTAGTACGTATGCAAAGTTTCGAAATAATTAGACTACTGGAGATGGGTAAAAATCGTGCTCAAAGTTACGTTACATGCATACAGCTCAAGCTAATCAAAGCGTTTTAATAATAAAAAGCCGCAGTGACTAGATACGGAAGGACCATAGTTCATAATATATATATATATATATATATATATATATATATTGTTATGAAATTAGGGGGCAAACGAACAAACGGGTCACCTGATGGAAAGCAACTTCCGTCGCCCATGGACACTCGCAGCATCAGAAGAGCTGCAGGTGCGTTGCCGGCCTTTTAAGAGGGAATAGGGTAATAGGGGAGGGTAGGGATGGGAAGGGAAGGCAATAGGGGAGGGTAGAGAAGGGAATAGGGTAGGGGATTGGGCTTCCGGTAAATTCACTCAATCGGCGAAACACAGCGCAAGCGCAGTTTCACGCCGATTTTCTATGAAAACGTGGTATTTCTACGGTCGAGCCGGCCCATTCGTGCCGAAGCATGGCTCTCCCACGTATAAACGAATATATTACTACGAAACATCAGAAAAAAACGAGGTACTAGGTAGACCACTACGAATAATAAAAGATCATAATAAAATTCTGCAAGAATATGGTCTAACCTACCAGTAAATAATTATCCTATAATTTACTGCTCTACATAATTATTATGAAATATAATTTATGTACAGTTTATAATAATTTAAAGCATTTCAAGGCGTTTATAGAACGCATCTCTTATTTTACTTTAATTTTATTTCCCTTTTTAGCTTCATAATTGTTTTTCATAGCACTAATTATTTATAGTTATATATTATACAGGATAGTAGTTAGGGATTCAGCGGTTCTGGCTCACTGCCTCAATGTAGGGAAAAATGGGTTTTTCGATGACCATTCACCTAAAAAAAATATTTAAAAAATGAAGTTTGGTGTCAAAATAGGGGTTTTCGGCCATCCTCATTCGATATATGCGATCCATTTTTACGTATTTGCACTATATCCAAAGTTAGCTTTTGTGTTTACCCTTCATTATCTACTATCTCCACGCTCCATTGTTCCTTCATAATTACAATCGCTACTTATTGCATTGTTATGCTCGCCTCAGTGTCCTATTGTTCGACCTGGCTAATCGCTTACGTCACCTTGCTTTCTTACAAGATTTTAAATAAATATGAATGATAATTAACTAACTAATGAATTATTGCAAATTAAAAGTCATAATTAATTATGTAGGTCACCCAATCATTCGATGGACTTCGTAAACACACGACGACGCGGTGTGCAAATTGACACGTTTTGCTCGTCGGCGAAATCCGACGAGTCAACGACCGCTGCCGCCACGCTCGCCGCCGCCACCCGCATCTCGCGGCTCGCATCGAAGTGCAAGTGTAAACACAAAGCTCGCAACACACAAGCGTGCCCTGCGAGTCGCGAGTCGCGCCGCGAGACGGGTCGCAAGCTCAAGTTTACACTCTCGGCTCGTAGCGCGTTTCGCGGCTCGCGCGCGAGTGTAAATGATCATGTGTTACAAGATTTTAAATAAATAAAACTTGATAAATTTTTCATTACATGTATTTTATTTAATTAAAACATGTATTGAACATACTGTACAATATCATATCATTACACAAAGTGTTGTTACTAAATAACTTTTGAAACTCTACTAAACTTTCCCTATTGAACTTATAATACAAATACATTAAACTATACTCTCCACAAACTGATGTGAAATCATTTTGTAATCTCCACGTGTTAAAACCCCATCTCCTGCAGTTTCGCCCCATAAAAACCTTGTGATATCGCATAGGAGCGCGCCCAAATGAGTCAAAGTATTGACCTATGCCATTTTCATTTATGTGTATTGCTATCCAGTGGGATCCAGGCTTATTATCAGGGTCCAAGTTGCTAATTATGTATATAGGGGTTTGAACATATATATGTGGACGATTCGCAGCGTATACATTATCTTCTAAACCTTTACAAATTCTTCCCAAATAATTACGGATCTCTATTGTGTTCATACTGTATTATCACAGAACCAACCTGGTTTATGGATCTTGTATTTATGTTAAATATCCGTATTATGTATGCTTTATGTATTTACTAAGAGGGGTATTACATATGAATATAATGAATGAATAAATAAAAGAAACATAACTTTGGTACAATAATTTTATTTCATAATATCCACATACTAATTATAGACACACACACACATACACACACACACACACATTACTCATTATAACTCAAATAGATCATACATAATATTGTGATTTTTCTTAGCTATTATAGTCTACAGTTACATTACGGTTTTTATCTATTTCTATAACATTATCAAACTCTACATATACAATACAGTTAATCGTTTGAGAGAGACTAGAATCAAATCGAACCTCTAACCTTACACTACCATGTCTTATTAGATTCCAATGACTGCTCGTGTTTGATGATAAATCCGGGGTTAAATCAAATGCTAATAGACAATAACCATTTGCATATTTTTCTCTTGATATCCCATTTCCTTCATTAAGGAAATGTATACCAGTGCCGGAAAATAATGTATGATAGGCTGAAGTGAACATATTACCATTGAAGGATGGTTGTAGGGGTTTTGAAGGCACCTGTTGCCCATCTATGTATAAGCAAAATTAATTCATACCATAATTTTCAAAATTAAAAGGATTCTTACTAATGCTACCATTAAATGCTGCGTTATCTACAAATCCTATGATACATCTTTTGGGCACTTGCACCGAGGATATATTATGAGGCGTTTTTTATTATCAGTGGAAAGTTGTAATATTATCGTAATTAATTATGTAAGTCACCCGATCATTCGATGGACTTCGTAAACATACGACGACGCGGCGCGCAAACTGAGTCTTTTAGATTTTAAATAAATATGAATGATAATTAACTAATGAATTATTAAATGCAATTTATTTCTTCGTCATCACAAGATTTCAAAGGGCCTTTAATATATTTTGGTTTCTACAAATTGATTTTGTGCTTTATAAAGTTTGATATATTTAGAGATTATGATAAACGTGTTTTATTTATTTTTTGAGTGAAAATTCTATGTTTGATTGATTTGAATCTCAACATTGAGCATAATTGAAAATTATTATAAAAATAAAAAAACACGTTTTATAATTTTCTAAAAGATTTTTTAAAATAATGAAACAAGCTTTAATAAATTTGAAATACATTAAATTTTGAAAATAATGAAACAAACATTAATAAATTTGAAATATAATATTAAATAAAAAAAACACGTTTTTTAATTTTCTCAAAAGCTTTTGAAAATAATGAAACAAAGTTTAATAAATTTGAAATATATTAAATTAAAAAAACACGTTTTTAATTTTCTCAAAAGCTTTTGAAAATAATGAAACAAGCTTTAATAAATTTGAAATATATTTAAATATAAGAAAAACACGTTTTATAATTTTCTAAAAGGTTTTTGAAAATAATGAAAAAAGCTTTAATGAATTTGAAAGTTATTATATATTCAAAAAACACATTTTGCAATTTTCTAAAAAGTTTTTGAAAATAATGAAAAAAACTTTAATAAATTTGAAATATATTATATTCAAAAACACGTTTTGTAATTTTCTAAAAAGTTTTTGAAAATAATGAAAAAAGCTTTAATGAAATATTATATTATTCAAATTTTAATTTGAAACCCATATAAGAAAACATAATTTAAAACTTTATGTTTTTAAGAAAATCTTGATTAAATATTATATAATTTTGCAATATTGTAATACAATGAAACTTTAAAAATTAAACATTCAGTACAATATTATACATTATATAAAAGTATAATATTAAAGTATGGCTACTCGAAACGAAATATTGCAATCTAGTATACAAAAGACAAAAAAATCATTCGTATAAAATTATGTCATAACAAAGTACGTTTTACAGTTAATAACAAGAAAATAAATTAATCTTATTGACTAAGCTTAAAAATACAGTTTCACGTTACAATGACAAATCACATACGATGTATTCGTATGTGATTTGTCATTGTAACGTGAAACTGTATTTTTAAGACAATCATTTAACTGCAAAGGCAAGAGGAGTCATAAATGTTTCACAAAAACAACGAATTTAGAAAATTATAAAACGTGTTTTTTATTTTTATAATAATTTTCAATTATGCTCAATGTTGAGATTCAAATCAATCGAACATAGAATTTTCACTCAAAAAATAAATAAAACACGTTTATCATAATCTCTAAATATATCAAACTTTATAAAGCATAAAATCAATTTGTAGAAACCAAAATATATTAAAGGCCCTTTGAAATCTTGTGATGACGAAGAAATAAATTGCATATAATAATTCATTAGTTAATTATCATTCATATTTATTTAAAATCTTAAAGACTCAGTTTGCGCGCCGCGTCGTCGTATGTTTACGAAGTCCATCGAATGATTGGGTGACCTACATAATTAATTACGATAATATTACAACTTTCCACTGATAAGAAAAAACGCCTCATAATATATCCTCGGTGCAAATGCCCAAAAGATGTATCATAACGCAGCATTTAATGGTAGCATTAGTAAGAATCCTTTTAATTTTGAAAATTATGGTATGAATTCATTTTGTTTATACATAGATGGGCAACAGGTGCCTTCGAAACCCCTACAACCATCATTCAATGGTAATATGTTCACTTCAGCCTATCATACATTATTTTCCGGCACTGGTATACATTTCCTTAATGAAGGAAATGGGATATCAAGAGAAAAATATGCAAATGGTTATTGTCTATTAGCATTTGATTTAACCCCGGATTTATCATCAAACACGAGCAGTCATTGGAATCTAATAAGACATGGTAGTGTAAGGTTAGAGGTTCGATTTGATTCTAGTCTCTCTCAAACGATTAACTGTATTGTTTATGCAGAGTTTGATAATGTTATTGAAATAGATAAAAACCGTAATGTAACTGTAGACTATAGTAGCTAAGAAAAGTCACAATATTATGTATAATCTATTTGAGTTATAATGAGTAATGTGTGTGTGTGTATGTGTGTGTGTCTATAATTAGTATGTGGATATTATGAAATAAAATTATTGTACCAAAGTTATGTTTCTTTTATTTATTCATTCATTATATTCATATGTAATACCCCTCTTAGTAAATACATAAAGCATACATAATACGGATATGTAACATAAATACAAGATCCATAAACCAGGTCGGTTCTGTGATAATACAGTATGAACACAATAGAGATCCGTAATTATTTGGGAAGAATTTGTAAAGGTTTAGAAGATAATGTATATGCTGCGAATCGTCTACCTATATATGTTCAAACCCCTATATACATAATTAGCAATTTGGACCCTGATAATAAACCTGGATCCCACTGGATAGCAATACACATAAATGAAAATGGCATAGGTCAATACTTTGACTCATTTGGGCGCGCTCCTATGCGATATCACAAGGTTTTTATGGGGCGAAACTGCAGGAGATGGGGTTTTAACACGTGGAGATTACAAAATGATTTCACATCAGTTTGTGGAGAGTATAGTTTAATGTATTTGTATTATAAGTTCAATAGGGAAAGTTTAGTAGAGTTTCAAAAGTTATTTAGTAACAACACTTTGTGTAATGATATAATATTGTACAGTATGTTCAATACATGTTTTAATGAAATAAAATACATGTAATGAAAAATTTATCAAGTTTTATTTATTTAAAATCTTGTAATACATGATCATTTACACTCGCGCGCGAGCCGCGAGACGCGCTACGAGCCGAGAGTGTAAACTTGAGCTTGCGACCCGTCTCGCGGCGCGACTCGCGACTCGCAGGGCACGCTTGTGTGTTGCGAGCTTTGTGTTTACACTTGCACTTCGATGCGAGCCGCGAGATGCGTGTGGCGGCGGCGAGCGTGGCGGCAGCGGTCGTTGACTCGTCGGGTTTCGCCGACGAGCAAAACGTGTCAGTTTGCACACCGCGTCGTCGTGTGTTTACGAAGTCCATCGAATGATTGGGTGACCTACATAATTAATTATGACTTTTAATTTGCAACAATTCATTAGTCAGTTAATTATCATTCATATTTATTTAAAATCTTGTAAGAAAGCAAGGTGACGTAAGCGATAAGCCAGGTCGAACAATAAGATACTGAGGCGAGCATAACAATGCAATAAGTAGCGATTGTAATTAGGAAGGAACAATGGAGCGTGGAGATAGTAGATAATGAGGGGTAAACACAAAAGCTAACTTTAGAAATAGTGCAAATACGTAAAAAGGGATCGCATATATCGAACGAGGATGGCCGAAAACCCCTATTTTGACACCAAACTTCCTTTTTTTTTTTTTTAGGTGAATGGTCATCGAAAAACCCATTTTTCCCTACATTAAGGCAGTGAGCCAGAACCGGCGAATCCCTAACTACTCAGTATGTCCTCTATTTAGAGTTTTATCTATTACTAGCTGTTGCCCGCGACTTCGTCCGCGTTAGCAGAGTATAATAACGGAGATGGGTTTCATGTTCCTAACTTAAGAAATGACGGACTTTCATTCAAACTTTCAACCCTATTTCACACCCTTCGGGGGGTAAAATTTTCTCAATTCCTTCCTTAGTGGGTGTCTACTTAATAAAACAACTCTACTCACCAAATTTCGTGGCTGTAACTTTAACAGTTTTTGCTCAGCGATGATGAATCAGTCAGTCAGTCAGTCAGTCAGTCAGGACATATAATTTTATAAGTATAGATCAAAATAGATTGGTTTCTCTTTATAGCGGGCTTATATTATTCCAATCCAGTCATCAAATCTAGCCCTGGATTGCTACTGAAATGCAATAATTCACAGATATGTCTAGACCTATCTCTATCTCTAGACCAGGTTCCCAAACTTATTTTTTCTACCACCCACTTTAAGAACAAATTATATTTTAGCTCCCCCATTGTTTTAATTTAAAATGCATCCAGATGAAATAAGCCCCAAGCCTCTACACAACGTCCCCATTTTTTGGGGAGGCTGCTTCATACTAATTACTACCTGCGGTCTGCGGTCTGAGTTCTGACCCATTGATAAATAGCTCGTTTTACGCAAAAAAAACAAACCGAATTTTGTCAAACAACAGTGAAATACCGTTATTTGTAACAATACTGCTCAAATCGTGAAATGGAACGCACAAGACATAATGCAGCAACACCACGCAACACTCCAAAATGCGTTTAATTAATTTCAAGCTTCAGTGGTGGTGCAAGACAAACTTAAATAAGTTTAAATTAAGCGTGTTTACAAATGAAAACATAATATTTAACTAGATGCGTTTTAACTTATTTTAAATAAGGTTTGGTGAAAACCGCCCTTAGACTCTAATAGACGTAATAGCCAAGCAAACTGCAACTTTGTATTTATAAAGTAAACGGTGTAACAAAACTAAGTGATAATACTTTAGGGAGTGTATATGTTCCTTGTAGAGAGTTCACTGTGAAAGTAGCAGCACTGAAAGACTAATTTATTTTTCACTTTTGTATGAGCGAGCGCCCCAGCGTCACGATAGTTACCCCATACAAAAGTGAAAAATAATTAGTGTTTCAGTGCTGCTACTTTCACAGTGAACTATCTACAAGGACCCATATACACCCTAAAGTATTATCACTTCAAATTCAAATTCAAATTCTTTATTAAGCATACAATAATATACAATATTATAAAAGCTAGGTAGCGTACATCACCATGCTAAGTAAAACTTGTGTTATGGCAATCAGACAACGGATGCACGCCGAACAGTTTTATACTAGTATATATTATTTACACATTCACACCCACAATCACACTACACTTTATCACGTAAAGTATATTTCGGCGACGTGATGCGCGCTTCGTTCGGGAGCCTCCCCCGGAACCTCCGGTAAACTACACCGGCGGGCCAGAACTCCTCCGCCTCGAAGATGGATAAAACTTGAGTCGGCACTTTCACCACAAAGGAACTGAGGCCGGTATAAATAGTAATCAAGATGCATCTCGGTCTCAAGACACGGTTCAGGCTCTGTGATTGGTTGGCTGTCAAAATTTGGACCAATCACAGAGCCGAACCGCGTCTTGAGACCGGGTCGCATCTCAAGTACTGACTATTTATATGAGCCTAAAATTCACTTTGTGGCGAGAGTGCACACGCTCCACCCTCAAGGTAAGGGTGGTCTACTTAGTTTTGTTACAGCCTGTATATTACATGACGCCTGCAACTCCGTTGCGCCCAAATTCGTTTATCGCGCGGGAAAACGTATATTTTACCGGGATAAAAAGTCCCTGATCCTTCATCCTATTTCCATCTCGAGGACTCGACGTATCTACGACCCACCAGAATCGTTTTAGTGGTTTGTTCGTGAAGAGGTAACAGACAGACGAACAGACATCCTTTGCATTTATAACATTAGTATGCATTAACGAGTGCAACTAAAACTGTACGTACATAATATATCGAATAAACGCAATAACAGCTTGTCAAATAATTCGCTACTTCCTTATTCTAATTACTAAGTATTAGCTTAAATACTAAGTAATTATAATAAGGAAGTACGATTTTTGTTTACAACACAGGAATCGAACCCACGACCTACCAGGGACTCTAATATTATCATCACTTCGACAGGCTGTCACGCGCAAGACAGCAAGTGAAATTCGATTTGTGAGAATAGGATCCGTTTCTTTCTTCCCGGTCTTAGGCCGGTATAAATAGTCAGTACTCAAGATGCACCTCGGTCTCAAGACACAGTTCAGGCTCTGTGATTGGTTGGCTGTCAAAATTTGGACCAATCACAGAGCCGAACCGCGTCTTGAGACCGGGTCGCATTTTAAGTACTGACTATTTATACGGGCCTTAGGCAGCTCTGGATTTATGTATAGGCAGTATAGGCCATGGCCTATGGGTGTCCTAAGAGGGCGGTAGAGTTCATACATATAAGGGGCGGCAAAATGAAAGTGGCCATAAAAAATCCGTCACTGGTCCTAGAGCCTACCTAGAGCCATGCCACACGGCGATTGCTACGCCGCAATGTTTTGCAGTACCGTAGCACTCAGCGACGGACTCGAGCTCCACCAATAGGTACCTGGTACATACACTATACATCCCTCCCCGGCCGGGGAAGGGCGTAATCGAGACGAGACGGGCGCCCGTCTCGATTCCGGTGCGCGTGCGGTGCAGCCGGCAGCGCCGGAGCTCACCGGACGGCGCCGTATGCCATACCATACAATTTCATAATAATTATTATGTAGGAAACCGTAGCGGCACCAGTCAGGCGCCGCAAAGCCGCACCGCATCGTACTATGGCATGGTTCTTAGGTGGTTGCTCTAACGGCTAACCTATCTCTGATTTTCTTTTGTCCGCCTTATATACCCTTATATACCCATCTTTTCCCAAACTACAATTTATGTAATATTTTCATTTCATAAAAGCTGAAAGTGTAACTGTCGCTAGTTCTTACTCTAAAAAGGTTTAGCTGCAATATTTTCTTTGATGAGTTACAAACACTTTTGTAGAAATTCTTAGTGCTAGAGCTACGGTATTATGCTGATAGAAAGCTCAAAAATTAGGTATAGATTGTCCTAATTCCTAAATAATAGATAATATTATATGTTATTTAAAAATGTTAGAAAAAAGATTTTGGTTTGGTTAACTAGATAAGTATAGAATAAAAAAGTATGTTCATGGATTTTATAGTTTAACTAGCTGTGCTGGCAAATGTTGTTTTGCCGTATAAAGTAACGTATTTCGATTTTCGCCCATATTATTTTATTGAAGTGACTAAATATATAGTATGTCGCCATGGCAACGTCGATCGCTATCCCGTCGCACAAACTATGGTCGCCGTCAGTCTCAGGTTGTAATAATTTACTATTATTTATTCAACAAATGCACTTATCAATACAAAAAGTAGATGTCCGATTCTCAACTCAACCCTAGCCGATATTCTCGCTAAGATTCACGAAAATCGGTCGAGCCATAGTAAAAGGAGGGGAAGTAGGGTAACTCCGGCGCAATCCGCGATTTAATTACCTACTGTCTTAGGGTTGTCAATTTTAGGCGGCGGCGGCGCGGCGGCGTTGTGATGTGGGAGCGGCAAACGCGGACCGCTTCGTTCGCAACCGCATGAACAGCGGCAACGTCGCGGTCTTCTGACTTTTAATAATAATAAGTGACTCTTGATTGTCCATATTTCGGCCAATTTTCGTACATATTTGCATGCATATAGGTACCTACTATAAACAAATCTGTTGTCAAGATTCGAACTTTGCTTTATGTGTATAATTAATATCTGTTTTACAATTACTCAATTACTTATTTTTAATTACGATTTAAAATAAGTAATTGACTGTAACTTGTAAGTAGTTAGTTAATATAATATACATACAATACAAAGAAATCGGCATTACTAAACGTAAACAAAGCAATAGCGGCAAATTAGTTGACTGATCAAAAGTACTTACCTAAAACATTCTCTTATATTTTATACTATACGTTCTAGTGGGAAAGTTTGTGTGATAGAAAACTAATACAATAAAAAAAGAAGTAAGTAGGTATAAGGTATCTGATCATCAAGTAAATTATATTATGCTAGAATAAGTGAGTAGTACTTACCTTTCCTGTTCAACTGGTAATTTAAACAAAGACAATTCTGGAATTGTTGCATTACTATTAAAACGTCCAAACACACAGCAATATTTATTACTCCTGCGATTATGATCGGACATTTTTGATTCGTTTGGCGCGGCGTGGCGCGACGCGGGCGTGCAGCGTAAAGTGTTAGCCCCGCCTGGTATGGTCCGAAAACGGTCCGAGATTTCAATAAGTGTGCGTGCGACGACGCGTTGATACTATGGCGCACACATACAAGCAGCGCGCGGTGCCTTTGTATGAAGATAACTTACTTCCCCTCCTTATACTATGGTCGAGCCGTTTCAGAGGACCACGCACCCCGTGACACGAGAATTTTAATATATTAGAATTAAGTATGCAATGGCGGTTCAAAAATGTAGTATCTTGTCAGTAAAACATTACTATTTTTTAAATATTATAATTTTTAATATTAAAAAAATAGTAGGTACCTACATTTTCCGTAATAAGAAATAGACTTTGGTTCAGTAGCTTCAAAACATATTCAATGTCAAAAAACGAACAAATTATTTTATCATATAAAGCTAAAAGCAATAATTTTTTTAAATTCCACGCAATATTTCAATATAAAATCATCAAACTATTCGTTGAGAGTTTATCATCATGTCAGGTGACAATTTAAAACTAAAATTTTATATTTTTGCACAATAATTTAGGTGCCTACTAATTAAGATATTAATATTAATGCAAATAAAAAATATTTAAAGAATAAATAGCATTATTTTATATTAAAAATATATTATTGTTTGTCATAAAAAAGTTACATCTTACCGCGTATGTGTTCGGTTTTCATGGCGGCCACACAGAATGAAAATGCGGAAAAATGAGGAAATATCTTTAAAATATAAAAATAAACGCAGCCAAGCGCGAACGATATACAAGCACGGGTTCTGTAAAATTATTTATTTAATTTTTTAATCCTTCGATCGTGGAAAAACGAGACACAATAAATAGCCTTTCAATTGTTATCGCGGCCCACTTGGACCTTACGGGAGTTGAAGCGTAGATACATTTTAATGCAAATTCTATAGGCAAATAGCAAAAGCTCCGCCGAGACGAGTCAAGCGAAGCGCAAGGGCACTACCTACCTTTTCTCGAAGTGTTTCGCCGTTTTTTTCAACCTTCATAGAATTGGTTTACGTTGTAGCAGATAGTTCATATTTTCAGGATATGATGTCATCAATAGATTTATTAAGCATACAAAGTCTCAATTGAATAGCTCTTATACTTACTTTAGATTTTATTGATATCTAAAGTACTTAATACACCTCAATTTCGTCTGACACTGACGATCATCAAAATGTTTGGCTACTTCCTGAAGTTCTAGAAAGCTTAAATTCAGTATGCAATCTAAGTTTAGTATACAACCAACAAAAAAATTAATAAACTTGTAATTTTCGTCCCCCATCCCCTAAAATGGGGGGAGTGGAAGTTGACCCTCATAGAGTTGGTTTCCGATGTGCCAGATCCATACTTCCATCCTAATATTATAAATGCGAAAATATGTCTGTCTGTCCATCTGTCTGTCTGTCTGCTGGTCTGTCTGTCTGTTACGTCTTCACGCCCGAACCGCTGAACCGATTTTGCTGAAATTTGGTATGGAGATACTTCAAGTCCCGGGAAAGGACATAGGATACTTTTTATCCCGAAAAAATGTACGGTTCTCGCGCGATAAACTAATTTTAGCGCAACGGAGTTGCGGGCATCATCTAGTGCTTTATACATTATTGATATCTAAAATACGCCGTTTGGTTATACGCCGTAAAATAAGTTTACAGTAGGGGGATAAATGGTAATGGAAGTTTAAATGACACTTTTACCAATTTTATGAATAAGGACATGAAAGTTTACACGGGATGGACATTAACTAAGAACCTCTTAATAAAAAATAAAAAGAACACAAAAAAGACTAAAAAGACTGCCTAGGAAGTAGCAACTTACAAAAAAAAACTAAAATCCCACCAAAAACATTTCATGTAAAAGTTACCTCGACGACCACAAAAGGTTTGCCCTGTAAAAAAGACATCAGATCTAATGTAGAGCCAAGCTTCTGAATCGACGGGGCCTAACTCTATCGATCTTAACTCCAACAAATTCTACATATCAGTAAGTATGTAAGGCTTGGCTGTTTCGTTACTTACTTCAGATCAGAAACTAAATATTCGCCTCATCTCCATGACGACGCGACGGTAGCGAAATAGCGAAGCCATACATACTTATTACTTACTGATATGTAGAATTTGTTGGAGTTAGGGTCGATAGAGGCCGCGTCGATTCAGGAGCTTGGCTCTACATTAGATATGTCTTTTTCACAGGGCAAACCTTTTGTGGTCGTCGAGGTAACTTTTACATGAAATGTTTTTGGTGGGTTGCTAATTGTGGACGGGTTTTTAGGGTTCCGTACCCAAAGGGTAAAAACGGATCCTATTACTGAAACTTCGATGTCTGTTCTTAGGTTCGTCTGTCTCCAGGCTGTAACTCAAGAACCGTTATAGCTAGACTTCTCAAATTTTCAGATTGTTTATTTATGTTGCCGCTACAACAACTAATAGTAAAAACGCAATAAAAATAATAATTATATAAGGGGGGTCCCATACAACAAACATGATTTTTTAGGTTTTTTCGCTCGTAATCAATAATGGTAACAGCTGCTAGGCGCTTGAAATTTTCACAAAATCCTTAATAACTAATTATATTTGTAATTTAATGAATAATAAAATAAAATTTTAATTAACTTAATAAACTTAATATATTAATATTCCTGTACAAAAAGTTTATAAATGATCCGTATTGTAAAAGTTTTTAAAGTAAAATAAAATAAATTAATATTGATAAAATATCAAATACGTACTAACACTTTAGAATAAAGAATAATTAAAAAATATGTTTTCAAAACTTCCAAAGTATTCTTTTATTAAGTATATCATATATTAATATTATATAAGTAGGTATATTAAATTTTGATAAAAATGAAAATTTTACAGACTACGCATAATAATATTAGAATTTAATAATGATGCAATCTTATGTCGTTAGCACAAGGAACCCTAAAATTTAATACTTTTATAATATGTACCATTTCTAGCACAATTTAGAATCACATTATCAGTGTTTAATTTAAGTATATAATATATTTAAAATGTATCATTAAAATTAAAATAGGTATCATCTTAATAAGTAAATAGTACCTATTTTCATCTTAAATACAGTTAAAAATGCTATTTTGTTATTTTACTATATAGTATGTAAAATATTATAATATACTAGACTACGAATAGTAAATTTATTGTTCGTAGATACTAGATGATGCCCGCAACTCCGTTGCGCCAAAACTCGGTAACGCGTGGAAACCGTACATTTTCCTGGGATACAAAGTATCCTATGTCCTTTCCCGGGACTCAAAGTATCTCCATGCCAAATTTCAGCAAAATCGGTTCAGCGGTTTAGGCGTGAAGAGGCAACAGACAGACAGACACACTTTCGCATTTATAATATTAGTGTGGATTTTATATATATAAAATTACTTTTTCGGGTTAAAAATTATCATCAATCCCGGACTCAAATTATCCGCATACCAAATTTTAGCCAAATCGGTTCAGCGGTTTAAGCGGGAAGGGAAGCGAAACAAACAGACAGACAGACTTTTGCATTTACAACACTCGTATAAATATTGATAAGTAGGTATTGATATGCTCGAACCAGAGGCTCCTTGAAAATTCCATTGGGTTCCGTAAACTCTCGGTATATTACGTCGTAGCGCGTTGAACTCTAATGTACTGACCAAAGTCCAAACTATCCATACTAATATTATAAATGCGAAAGTGTGTCTGTCTGCCACCTCTTCACGCTCAAACCGCTGAACCAATTTTGCTGAAATTTGGTACGGAGATACTTTGAGTCCCGGGAAAGGACATAGGATACTTTTTGTCCCGAAAAAATGTACGGTTCCCGTGCGATAAACGAATTTTGGCGCAACAGAGTTGCGGGCATCATCTAGTACTTTATTATAATGTTATAATTTACTGTATAATAGTTTAATAATATGTAATGAAATTAACTTTGCAGTGAGTGTTTAATTAAATAATTATTGTTAATTAAATTTAATACTTAACATTTTAATTATTTAAGGACTATAATTGCTCAGTGCTTATTCAAAATCGACCTCTGTGGCTCAGTTGGTTCAAGTTGTGATCACGGGTTTAAATCCCGCCGAGGGAACAAAAGCTTTTTTAATTTTACCATGGCCCATGGGTACGTAATATATAAAAATAAGTCGGGTTTTCCTTCCTGACGCTATAACTACAGAACGCACGAACCGATTTCCAGGGTTTTGCATTCGTTGGAAAGGTCTCGGGCTCCGTGCGGTTTATAGTAAAAAAATCAGAAAAACTTCAAGAAAAAATCAGGAAAACAGGGAAAATCATTTTTCACGCAGGCGGAGCCGCGGCGACTACTAGTAACTAATAGTATTAAGAATAATAATATCTATGGATGCTTGGCACCACGTCAGTCTGGCCCCGTGCTAAGTACCTGAAGGACTTGTGTTACGGGTACCAACTACCAGACAACGGAAGTATATTTAATACTTTTATACTAAAAACAAATTTAATTTTTGTGACGTGTATATACGTGAATATACGTGACTGTATGTATTAATTATAATTGTTGTTGTTATTAAAAAAAAATTAAAAAATATTTTTAACAAAGTATTTTCTTTCCTAATAAAAATAATAATAGGTGTGTATGTTTTATTTATAATTTTATTTCAAGGAACTGAAATAAATTTAAATTACTAAAAATAATTCGTCATTATAAAGAACAGCTTAGTGCGAGTCGGACTCGCGCACGAAGGATTCCGTAGCAGTCTATTATAGAGCAGCAATAGACCAAAATTGTGTACTTTGTATGGGAACCCCCCTTAAATTTTTATTTTATTATTAATTATTAAAATACACATACCTAATATAATATAATTGAGGATTTTGTTGCATTTGCCATTATTAATATCAAGGAAAAAAGGGCCAATATCACGTTTTGTGTGGGATTTTCTTGAGACAGACAGACAACAAAGTCTTAGTAATAGGGTCCCTTTTTTCTCTTTGGATACGGAAGCCTAAAAAGATTAACAGACTGTTTTGTTACCTTATTAATCCATACTAATATTATAAATGCGAAAGTGTGTCTGTCTGTCTGTCCGTCTGTCTGTCTGTCTGTCTATCTGTCTGTCTGTATGTCTGTTACCACTTCACGCTCGAACGCCTGAACCGATTTTGCTGAAATTTGGCATGGAGATACTTTGAATCCCGGGAAAGGACATAAGATTTTATAGTTTTTATCCCGAAAAAATGTACGGTTCCCGCGTGATGAAATAATTTTGGCGCAACGGAGTTGCGGGCGTCATCTAGTTATTAATAATTTTGTTTCATGAAACGGATACCTATTACGATTTACGCGTTTTTCTGTCTGTCTGTCTGATTAATTTTTATTTAGTTTAAATATAAATAAAAATTAATTTTTGTTAATCTCGCTACAACTCGAGAGCGACTGAACCGTTTTGGCTAATTTTAGTCTTGAAATATTGGTGGAAGTCTAAGGAAGGATTAATTGTAGAACTGTCAACATTGTAAACAATGTAGTAGGTACCTATATTGTTACCATCAATAAAGATTATTAACACTAGTCATTTGACCGAGCTTTGCTTGGTATTCGATAAAACACGAATAAAATGACATTTTCTAAGAATGATTCCTAGCTAGATCGATTTATCGCCCCCGAAACCCTCTATATACTAAATTTCATGAAAATCGTTGGAGCCGATTCCGAGATTCCAATTATCTATACCTATTTAACATACATATAATATTATATACAAGAATTGCTCTTTTAAAGATATAAGATTATTATTAATTAGGAGAAAAGTGGTATGAAGTTCACCGGGTCATCTAGTTTTTAAATATTCATATTTGTAGGTATATTTTTTAATTTTCAACAAATCTACAGAACTAAACTCATACTTTTAGTTTTAAGCTAGTTTAAACTAGCTTAAAACTAAAAGTTAAACTTTTAATAAAGTAGAATCCAAAGGTCAACTAACGTATTTAACATTAACGATCACATTTTATTCGAATAATCAATACTTAACTGAACTAATTTAAATATACGTAGGTCACACTATAACTTTTGCGTTACTTAAAAAACCTACATGTTATAACCAAAATATTATGTTTATTGCTTTTCAAAATACTCTCCTTTACATTCTAAACTTTCTTTTATGTTATCAAACCATTTTTTAAAACAGGTGGATCACAGATCTGAAGGCACGTTTTCTACGCGCTGATTGAATGCTATCACTGCCTCTTCGCAGGTGATAAACGTGAAACCTCTCATTTAATTTTGGGGAAAATACAGAAATCACAAGGTGCTAGGTCAGGGCTAAACGCAGGATGGGTGACGAGTTGTGCTTTTTCGGAAGCTAAAAATGGCTTTGTTTCGTTGACCGTGTGTGAAAAGGCGTTGTCATGATGTAGGAGAATGCGGCTTCTTGATCGTCTTTCGCGAACCTTTTCTAATATCCTGGGTAAACAAATGGTGTAATACCACTCAGCATTAACACTCTTTTGATCTCCAAGTGGAATTGTACAGATAGGATCCGTAGTTCAGAAAAAAAACGCGATCATTTTCTTACCAACGTTTTCTCGCCTGCCACACTTTTGTTGGCCTGTTCTCATTTTCAAACACCCACCCACTCACAAGATTGCTGTTTTTATCGGGTTCAAAACAACAAATCCACGTTTCGTCTCCTGTGACAATGTCATAAACAGCATTAGAATGTCCGTGGTCGTGCTTCAGTAGCATATGTGAGCACCCAATTGAGCACCATTCAATACGAGCCTGCTTCTGCTCCGCTGCCAGTTCATGAGGGATCCAACGACAACAAAGTCTCAGAACTCGAAATTCTTCGTATATTTTTTTTTTAATTTGACTCATACCGATCCCCAATAGTCCTCGAATCGTCTCATAGGTAATCCGCGGGTTTTCTTCAGTTAGCCGCTTAACAATAGCCACATTATTTTCGTTAACGGCAGTTGAAGGCCACCCTTCACGAACTTCGACATGTAAAGATACTTGACCTCTTTCAAATTCAGCATACCATCTCCTCACGGTGCTCAAACAAGGTGCTTCTCTCCCAAAAGCATTTTGAAGACGAGCAACACAGTCTTGCGGAGAGAGAGAGAGAGAGAGAACTTTTAAAATCATAAAAAATCTTCGCTCTAAAATCTTTTCGACTTAATTCCAATTTCGTTGGCGTACATAGAACTTTGATTGTGATAAAACGGCCATTCTCAGGAGAGCAAAATTTACGTATCCCGGGCTTGTATACTCTGTAATATTATCTTATTCAAGTATGTAATATTTTTAGACGGTAGATAGCATCAGTATAATATAGTAGCTACAAACTTAAACACAGACTTCTAATTTAAGTAATTCAGACTAAATTAATTGAAGTCGTATTCAAAAGTCATGTTTTTCTAAGTACCGTAACGTGTCCCCACGCCAACTTGATCTCGAAACTTGCTTGTAATTTTTATAACGTACCTATTTAATTTAATCTATTCATGGTTTTAAACGCCTATAAACATTGGTTATCGCATTGCAAAATATCGACTCAATAGGCCCAGCCTATAAATAGTTATCATGAAATAATCGCTTGTCCGATCAAAAGTCCTAATTACCGTAACACCTGCTGTTTTTTGGATGCCCATCCAAAAATATCAGGATTTGGCACATTACGAGTGCACGGGTCGCTTCTCCTTAGTGTGTGCCGTGGCCCATCAGCGGTCCCACGTCGTTAATGTTAGTGTGCCGCCGATAAAGCACGTTAGTATCTAATTACCGTAGCTTTGGTTACAAACTTGTCTAATTACCGCAATCGTTACTTTTCAATTATGTTTAAATTAGATTTTTATTATGTATATTATGTTTATGTTACATAATTTGGCCTACTTACGTTTCCCTAAGCTAGTGTCGTTTACAACAACATATTATATACGTAACAATTATCGAAGAACATATAATATAATATCGTGCTGGGCAGGGCCCCCGCTACCATATGTGAAATGTGTGCAATGCACACGGGCGCCATCCTCTGGCGCCAAATCGCCATTTTTTGGGGCGCCAAAACCGAGGACCAAAAAAAATTTGCCTAAAGGAGTGCCAAAATCCTTTTTTTTCACACAGGCGCCAGTAGCCCTTACGGGGCCCTGGTGGTGGGGTATTTTTTGCTATCATTTCATATTGTGCTCAAAACAACTTAGGGTATTCTGTGTATTTTTTATAAAAAAAGTCTTAGTAAAAGAGTGTAGGTAGTATCCGGCTTATTGCTTTCTAAGCTATTTTTTTTCATTTAAAATCCGTGGTTACTACTACATATTATAATACTACAGTATAAAGTGCATTCTGTATATCTAATACAGGGTGTAACAAAACTAAGTAACCACTTTAGGGTTTGTATATGTGTCATGTGATCCCTATTCCATGTAGGTATTGAGTTCACATACACAGTAGGTACATTGACACATAGAATTGATAATAAAGTAATATCACTTAGTTTTGTTAGTTGTTACACCCTGTATATGTTACAAAATGGTCAAGGAGATCAAATGTGATGACTGTTGATTGTCAACTGGCACTGGAAGGGCATTGCCCCTAAACTTTCTTCAGTGGAGGCCCTAGGGGGTGGCGAACAGTGCAATTGTTCGGGGCTTCGCTCTTGCAGGAGCTTCGCAATGTATTTTTACGTAAGACAAATGGGCCTCACAAAGACCCGCCGCCCGGGCCTGGCAATGGGTAAGTCCCAGGCCACAACACTGCGTTGCGGCGCCCCATCGCAAAAAACTGCATTGCTTTGCAAAGGTTGTTTTTGCGATACAACGCCGCAAAGCAATGTTGTGGCCTGGCCCTAAGGCCGCCACTGGCTATGTATCTCTATTCTCTCGTCTCCACTACTCTCTAGTACTCACCGTAGTTCTCCATATCAATGGGAGACACGAAGGTCTTCGTCCTGAGCTCACTGATGGACGCCTCAAACTTGTTCTTGTCATTTTTGACTTCAACACCATCATTCTCTTGGAACATTGTGAGGTGGTGAATTTTTCAAAATTTCGACCCCACGAGTTTTCACACCGCGGCCCGACGCACAAATAAGAGTGTGGGACGCATTATAATATGTCATTTATATTCCTGTATTCCAATGAGGGACCTCTGAACCCATGAATAATTGAAGCGTATTCAACGGTACGTATGTCATGAAAAAATAATTTTCAAAGATTTTATTTCAATAGCTCGAGATAGCGGTAAATAGGTTTGGTATGATAAGAGTTGTGTCATGTGTGGCATAAAGAACATTCTGCATCTACAAAAACCAAAAATATATTTTTGGAACGATATTTCTCGCATGGACATTAGATTTATTCAATGAAGTAAACATTTTTGGCTGGTGACCGCTAGTTGACATGTTTTTATTGTTAATAGCTGTTTACAAATTACAATTAGGTAATTTGTTTTTGACTTTTAGTAGCACATGTAAGCCGTAGGTCGGTCGGTAGGTACAAATCTAGACCTAAAATATTTTTCTTAAGGCGACGCCTTGATAATTTGGCTGTAGCGATGCCGATTTTTCTCAGCAATGACTAAAGCTAAGAAACTAAAGTTCATTGTCAGTATTCATCATGTCTTTGTCTTTGAATTGCCCATAGCATAACACGATTGGACAACTTTTATAACACAGAATTACCAATCGAAAAGACCTCTGTAAAAAAAGGGATTCCTATTTTTCCAACAGAGGAGAGTGATTTAAGGTTCCAAAATTTGTACATAAATTGGTTGAAGCATACACTTTAATATGTGCATAGCTTATATGAAATGTATTTATGGTTTTTAAATTACGCGACAAAAACCATTTTCTTGCTTATGCCCTTTCCATTTTTTGCTGTTCCATTGCATGTTTTCTATGAGAGGCCGGCCCGGCCTCTCATAGAAAACAAGCAATCTAAAACATATCCAACACGATTTCTTACTTTAACGCGGCGTCACCTTAAAGAAAAACCACACCGTTCCAGTGATGATAAGCATGATTGATGAAATTTTTTCCAGCAGGCTTAGCACATCAACCATAGACATAAGAAACAGATAACAACAGTAGAAATGGGAAAGAATCGACATACTGACAGATTTCATCGACAAAATGGCGGATTTCCATTGTCCAACTGTCACTTTGTCTATTCTTCCGTAGAAAGAAACCGTTTCTATGGTGACCACGCTTTAAGCCTGCTGGTGTATGTAACTTGTTCTAAGCCAGTGGTTCCCAACCTTTTTAGATCTGTTACCCCTATGGCCTGTTAGAGAAACTGATTTTACCCCCTCCCCCCACCAGAGTTGAGAGGCCGCTCTCCCATTAAGTGGTAGCTAACGGTACCAACATTTTCAGATCTCTGTCTGCAATTATAGGGTATTCTGTTGCTGTTTTTGTCCAAAAGTAGAGAGTTTATAAAAATTTTCTGCCAATTCATCTATTTTAGGTACCATTTCTGTTACCCCTTTAGAATAGCTATTTTACCCCCGCGGGGGTAATTACCCCCAGGTTGGGAACCACTGTTCTAAGCTCAGGTTTACAGTAACCAAAAATATTGAATCTGTTTCAATCTTTACTCACCCATAAAAAATAGCTGCTAAAGTACTCTTTAGCAGCTATTTCAACCTACTGGTTGATAACTTCAATTCAATTCCTTTATTTGCAAAATGTGTGTAAGGCTGATTTACATTGATACAGTAGCTGGCACCAGCATCACTGGATTCTGTCGCTGGATCAGCACTGTATCAATGTAAACATGTTTCAATCCAGTGCTGGACTGTAAAAATTTTAGTTAGGAACTTGAAACACCAACATCTACTCTCAATCACAAAAAAATATTTCAAGTTTCCTGTTACCTCCTGTCAGTAAGGTCAGTAATAAAATAAAATAGTGTAATATGATAGTGTGTTCGACGCATGTTTCGTCGAACACACAATATCATATTACACTATTTCATTAAACGTGTCATTTATAATTTTTAACTTACCAAAACTGCTATTTACAACTGCCCCTTTAAATCAGTGCATTTAAAACACCGTATTGACCTTGAAAAATATTCATATATTCCAAAAGAAGACATCATTCAGCTATGAGGTCATATACTTAATTATTGCAACATCGCGAAACGTGTGCTTTTTTAAATTACTAATTAGTCATTGCAATTTGAACCTGGCACCCCAACACCGCGAGCAGCTAGTTTGCCAAGTCAGTTTTGGATATAATATAATAATATTCATTGTATTTTACAAATGAAAAAAAAAAACAAAGATAAACGAAATAAATAAATTTTATTTAAAAATAAACATGTACAAAAACAATCTTCGAAATTATAATTGGGAACACAGAAAATAATGGTAACCACTTTTGAAAATATAAGATGTGTCATGAATGCTAGATTTTCTACTAAATAGTACTCGGCACTATACCTAATACATTGTAAATAGTGTAAAACTGAGTCTGATCCTAAAATAATTTTCAAGAACAAGCTGATACAGGGTGCAATCAAACCTTCCTGCCAAATTTTTTCCAGGGCTTAGGTATCATTAGGAGAGACCATTTAACCAAAAAAAAATGTGTTTTTTTAATGGCATATATTATTATCCCATTTAAAATCGTTGCAGAACGGTCACTCACGGCGCGAGGGAATGACTGGGGGTGACGCTGGGGGACGCGCGCGCGGAGGCAAGTCACGCGCGGGTGACGCGTCGTGTTCATTAATTGTAGTGTTTTTTAGGATAACTTTCGGAAGCTATTTCAAAAATAAGTGTATTTTTATTTTTAACAAGGATCAATATATCAAAATTTGGCAGGAAGGTTTAATTGCACCCTGTATACAGGATAGAATTTGCAAGGAATTTTGCCAATCCATTATGAAGAAAAAAACACAAATAATAAAATATCTGAAATAATGGTCCAAGTTATTTACTAATCATTTAATAGTAACCAATATTTTACATACAGCAACATAATAAAAAATATTACAAATAACATTTAACATACGGCGCGACATAACAAGTTGACTGATAATGGCGCGGACGTAGCGTCAGATTTTTCACCCCTCGATTTTTAAAATTCACCCCTACTTTTTCACTACAAAAAGGGGCCAATATATTTCTTAATGTACAGTCACACGCAATGTACAGTCAACTTCAAAGTGTGGATAAAAAGTTTAACCCACATTTTGAAATTTCACCCCCTAAAACTCGCTACGTCCACACGTAACATTTTGTAATTACCACTAAGTGTACTCGTATATAAATGGAATATTTTGCAGTGCTCGTCTTAGTTTAACCATCTTAACGTCTACACTATCAGTTATTCAAATACTAAATTGTGCTACGGTTTTGTACAAAAAAATTACTTCGTGTCTAAGTCGTCTTGAAGCCAGGTTGACACTTTCAAACACTCTAGAAAAATCTACGCTCAGTCTCATTGTGACTTTTTTTAGATTTTCAATATTTTCAAGTAGTCGAGACTAAGAAATTTACTATCTAAGAAGACTTCTTGTACAAAACTGTAACGTAAAAATCACCTAGCACTTACAATGAAATGTAATAGGCAATAAATATTACTACAAGATTTAAAAATAGAAAACTGCAATGCTACCGTCTCTACCTTTGAGCTAAAATCCATTTTATTTTATTGAATGAATCGCAATAATATTTTTGAAGCAGTAAATAGAAAATGTTTTTAGTTTTTAAGTAAAATCCAATACATGGTCATTCCTAGATATTTATGTTATATTTTGTTTGCAAATTGAAATGCCAACTTATAAATAAATGTTTTAATCTTGGCTTTTAGGCCGTAAAAATAAGCATGAATGAAATTTAGATACATGTAATACCTATTTTTTACCGAACATTTTTATCATGATTATTAGAGAAACATGGCGATCATGTTGTTATTTGTGTTAATGTTTGTCCATCATGGCGTGCAGAGCGTTTAGTTAAATAGCACTCCATAGTTTAGACAGCAAAGTAATCAAATACTAAACATTACAGTCGAAGTGTTTGATAAACAATATTACAATATTTTGTATGAATAGAATATCGGATTAACCCGTCGATCATGGGAAAACGAGACACAATAGATATTCTATTGTGTCTCGTTCACCGGTGACCGTATGGGGCTTGGTGAATTAAGACTAGCTAGACCTCTTTGAAACACTGAGATTTTAACACTACACAAGTCAGAGACCATAATAATTTAACTGTCTTCTATCTTCGACATACCCATATACAAACCATGCACACATCCATACATTTCGTCGACCGTTTAGTATGATTAATACGATTTTTTGAAGGGGATGAATCTTCACCCCTCAAGGGGGTGAAAATTAAAAAACGGTAATTTTTGATTACACAGCGAATATCCCTTTAACCCACCCCTTCAATGTGAAATTAAATACCTTTTGAGGGGGTTGAATTTTCACCCCCTTAGCGCTCGCGAGACGGTAGTGGTGAACAGTTCAGCAGAGTTCCGGGTTGTCGTTGATTTGTTTCTTGATGCGGACGAGCATGGTGGTGTACCACTGGTCCAGCCGGGATATGCTGTCGTACGTCTTCACCGCCTCGGTGAACCCGTCAACGTTTTGCTCCTCAAGGTGCTCGATCAACTCCTGGAACGAGAATTAAGTTCTTAAACTGGGTTTACACAAAGGTCGTTAAGGGCGCCAACTAGTATGTAAAAAGTTATTAAGATTTATTTTACAATTTTTTAAGGTTGTATTGAAGAAACCGATGTTAGCAGTAAATACCATAATTTTAGTTTCAAGTTTGTTTAAATAAAGTATTTTTTATAAGGCTAGGCTGCTGCAGAGCTCGACCGCGTGCTGCGCGTTCAATAGCCACATGTACACTCCGCCGCCGCCCCCCCCCCCCCCCCCCATCACAAAATATACCGCGAAAAACATACCATCCTCATCACCTTGATGAGTGGCAGTCTTATACAGTGCGTTTTTCACGTAACATTCCGCCGCGCACTGTAAAACTCTGGAACTAACTGTCACCAGCAGTATTTTCGGACCTATGCGACCTGCAAACCTTCAAGAAAAGAGCGTATTCTCTCTTAAAAGGCCGGCAACGCACCTGCAGTTCTTCTGATGTTGCGAGTGTCCATGGGCGACGGTAGTTGCTTACCATCAGGTGACCCGTTTACTCGTTTGCCCCCTTATTTAATAAAAAAAATATAGCCCCCAGGGCTAAAACTACTGACCTTGACAAGCTTGCACTCCCTGGTGTCGGCAAAGGCTGGATACAATCCGCAGTAGCGTTCTACAGCGTGCTGCGCGTTCAATATGTCCACGCAGAGGTGACACAGCGCCGCACGGAACATATACTCCTTAGCGCTGTACTTCAGCAGACTGTTGTCAAGGGACGACTTGGCTATCTGTAAAAGACAAGAGATATTTAGTACTAGTTGCGTAAAATATAAACTTGAGAGGTGTCAAAGGACACCCAATGGAACGGAGTTATTTCATAAGTTAAAAAAATCTGTACATAATATACTCAAAAAATTATTTAAAAAACGCCATCTATTGACGCACAGGAATACTATCAACGCGCAACGCCCTCTGCCCCTAACATGCAGGTACTAATAAAAAAGTGTCGAGGTCAAGTGTCGTCTTTTTCGGCCTAGCCCCCTTTCGCAACATCTTAAAACTTTGATCTCTTAAACACGACTCACGAGAATTCCTTTAGGGGTACAAGTTGGAAGCCGGCTACATTAAGTTGCAGCAGACGACGTGTCGTCGCGACACTACTGGTTTCTATGCATTGAATAAGTGTCGTATCGCATCGCTACCTGCGGAAGGTAGGTATTTCATAGAAATACAAACCAGTAGTGTCGCTGCGACACATCGCCTGCAGTTGCTTCATGTCACCCGCTGGCACCGGCACCTTTACTGTCTTATCGCGAAGTGCCAATAATATTAAAAGGGCGAATAACGATAAACTTGATTTGTTATTGTCCTCCCCCCCCCCCTGCTCCTACTTTCGCAGCCAATCCTGTCTCCTACTGTAGCCCGGTACCCACCTGCTCGCATATCTGTACCTTGTAATAGTACTGCGCCAACTCCAATATACTATTGTTGGAGGCGGAGATGGACTCCTCAGTCCTTGCCTCCGTTTCCGCTTCTGCCTCCGCCCCTGTCTCCGCTACCACTAAGTGCGTGTATGTGTGTGTATGTTTACCTGCTCGTATATCTGTATCGCCTTGTCATAGTGCTCGGCGGTGGCGGCGTACTGCGCCAGCTTCAGCAGGCACTTGTTGGCGGCGGAGATGGACTCCTCGCCGCGGAAGTAGTCCGCCGCCTGCTCGTAGTGCTGCATCGCACGCGCCGCGTCCGCTAACTCCGTCTCGTACAGCTCAGCTATGTTCTGAAAAAATATTATGATACATAGTTAAAAAAAATAAAACACTTTTTTGCGAATTATTTTTTGGAACGAAGTTCCTTATCGCGCGTTGCGAAAGGGGGCTAGACGGAAATAGTTGTAACGACACGACAGAAAAGTGTCGGTATATTACAATTTACAACTAGAACAAAAATGTTATATTATGTAGTTGTAAGCCGTGCGGTAGCGCGTGTTTCTATCTCTTGTCTAAGTTTTTTGTACTTAAGAAGTAACTTCGTTCAACGCCTTACAAGTTTTTTTTTTTCAAAAAAATTCAACGAATTATTGCGTTGTCATTGGCTCTAATACGTAGGTATGCCAAATTTCGAATTCATTAGACTACTGGAGATAGGTAAAAATCGTGCTCAAAGATTACGTTATATACACACAACCCTGGCAAAAGCGTGTTAAAAATATGAAATGTATTGCAATTTACAAGCTGATCGAGAAATCATTGTATGGCATATAAGCTATGTCCACACTGTGCCTTTTTTTTTCATTAAGAGCATGCATCATAGCGCAGTCAACAGCGCACGTGAGGCATGCCCACGACGCCAAAACGTCTGACTGTAACCAAAACTTTCGCTTTGTTCTTTAATGACAATGTTGGCGTTGCGTTCGATGACACTTGACGCATTCAATTATTAAATGCACTAATACGAAAGTAGAATGAAAGAAGATGAAAGTGCACAGTGTGGACATAGCTATACGGTAATATGATTAGTATTCCAGACATTCAGATTTATATTGTAGTCTAAGGCCCACTTGCGCAGATCTGAGTTAAAGTTAACTCTGAGTTAAACATATCATATCTGTCAATCACCAAGTGAGTGATAGAGATGTCATGATGTTTAACTCAGATCTGTGCAAGTCCGCCTAAGAGAGAGCAAAGATTACCAAAATGTCCATTAATGCCAGGACATTTTACCACATATGCAAATGGATGAACGCCTATAACGCCCGGGAGCTTACTCATCTGTAGCCGTGAGATAAGGTAAGACACTTAAAATAAATAGAGTTGATGACGTAGTCAGGCAGTGAACAAGCTAATGATAATGAGTTGCAGCTAAAGTCTATCTAAAATTTTTTTCATTACAAAACATATAGTATCCTAATTGTCAGAGCACACAGTTTGAGTTAGACTCAATTTACACAACAGCGGAATGGAACGGAATGGAAGCGTCAATTTCGCCTCATGCCAGTTGGCACCGGAGAATACTCGATGCATCCGCGAAAGACGCGCGTCCAATTTTTTGGCTCGTATTTCATTTGTGTTTTATACTGTTGACATAAAGTTCATTGTGCTATGTACAGTTTTGTTGCAAAAAGTCGCTTCCATTCCATTCTTATACTTTCATAATATAGTCTAAGATCCCACTGCAGAATCGTGCAGGTATCGAGTACACGCTTAAAACCACATTTTTACAAATATTTATGATAAGGAGAACATATTTCTACTGGGGTGCCAGTCCACATGTGGCCGCAAATATTTTTAAAAAATTTTTGAAAAATTGAGTTTGCGGGATAAAATGTAATCATCAGGTATTGAAAGCAAACATCGTTCATTTCATGGCAATGAATATAGAGATTTAGAAAAATCCGGTGTGCCGGTACTATTTTTGGCCTTACAAATTGGCTGTACAAATTTTGGCCTAATTTTGCTCTATAATAATACGGAACCCTTCGTGCGCAAATCCGACTCGCACTTGGCCGATTATTACTATTGTTTGAACCGATGTTTATTTAAGTATACTAACATGATGTACTATCACTATCCCGTAATGTTTCGCGCTAGCTCCCTTTCCCTCAACCTTCGATACTTTGCCATCTTTGACAGCCGGCACCCCTTATTTGCGGCCAGATTTAATTAAGCACACCTATATTATAATAATAAGAGGAAAACAAGCTTCCATTTGATATATAAAAGGTCAATATACGTTATGGATGCAAAAACGTATCGTAATGGTACCTGTTCACACCTGGTTACAATAGGGTTGCGGCCGGGTGCCCAACCGCACACCGGATTTTTCTAAATATCTATACTCATTGGCATGAAATGAACGATGTTTGCTTTCAATACCTTATGATTACATTTTATCCCGCAAACTCAATTTTTCAAATTTTTTTTTTTAAATATTTGCGGCCACATTTGGACTGGCACCCCAGTAGAAATATGTTCTCCTTATCATAAATATTTGTAAAAATGTGATTTTAAACGTGTACTCGACACCTGCACAGTTCTGCAGTCATATCTCGTACTAATAAATGTAGAAAGTATCATCATGATTACTTCGAGACTAAACTTTTCCGTTTTATCACATCCAATTTACGTACACAAACTATGTAATCTCAGAACTTTTCCTCTTATCAATGACTAAGGCTGATGAGTCATGCAAACGCTAAACACGTATGAAGTAATAAGGCAGACTGTGTACAAATGGCTACAAAAGTATTATTGACATTTTTTTCCTTTTATTATTATCTGTAATCAATAATCATATTATTGATTATGTAGGATGAAGTATGCTCTGGATTTGCTACACAATTATTATTCCCATGTGTGAACGAAATCACAACATACGAAAACTGTAAGGAATGAAAAGGACGGAAACAACATTTTTTGTCTTTGTCAGAATTTCTGTTGGTCACAACTGTCACAAGGAAAACTTGCGACCAACAAATCAGTTGCGACCGATATTTACTTCGACGTTTATTTATGTGATTTACATTAATTTATGTGGTGAAACAAAGACATAGTTGAGTGTTGCATGAACTTAACATTCACCAAGATATGACAATTCAAACATCTCATAAAATAGACCTGCCCGAAACGCTCCATACTTCATACTACATACGAAATGCTACGAAAGACTAACGTCACTCTTTCGTAGTTTGTATGGATCGGGAGAGAACTTTGTTCGATAGGTATATTAAATATTGCGTTTATGAAAGTGGTTTCATAACAAAAGTTGCTTTTAATTGCATAAGTTATCGAATGGTATAAAAATATTTAGAAATTTTATTTAAAAAAATCGACTTGATTATCCAACTTTAAAGGCGCATAACAAAAAAAATACAAATGCTATTGAGCTGAAATTTTGGGAACACTTATTTTTTACCGTGATTTCTTTATTTTATTAACAAAATTCGATAATCTTTGACCTTGTCATCATCCCTATTAATATACATATTTATCACAAACCTTCCTCTTTAATCACTCTATATATTAAAGAAAACCGCAATTAAAGGAAACAAAGGGACATGAGTACAGAAAAAGCGACTTTGTTTTATACTATGTAGAGATATACGTCACCAAAGAGTTACGGGGTTGTCAATTCATCAAGAACAAAACTTGGAATATTGGCTTAGGGGACACCTAAATTTTAGGTGTTGTTGATGAAAACGGGCATAAAAGTAACATAATAAAACCAATAAAACTTTTTTCCAAAAAAGGAGGAGTTAGTTCAAAGTACCTGGTGATGCTTAGCAGCAACGGTGAACCTTCCCATGTTTGTGTAAATTTCTATTGCCTTTAGTAGACAAGAAACCGCCTCTGAAATGTTAAATTATAAAATATAAAAAGAGAAATTATAATTTTATTCTTGAAAATGATAAGAATTACTCTTTTTTTAATAACTAAAGTTGTTTTTACTAAAAGAGCCACTTTAGTTTAGAATGTTGATTTTCTTTAAATATATATTATAATCTATAAGCAAAGATACATAAATGAGCTATTACCGTTGGGATCACACTTCTTATAACAAGTAGAAGCGTCGACAAAGTTTGTTGCGGCATCATGCTGTGTGCCGGCTTTCAGGTGCAGCTGGGCCACATGGCAGAAGGCCTGGCCGGCTTGGGCCCATTTCTTGGCCATCTTGAATAGATTGGCCGCTCGGAGATAGCAGTCAACTGCTTCCTCCACTTTCGATGATCCGCTAAGAATGTCGAACACAGTTTTTACATTATTAATTGGAATTCAACAACTTTTCAAGGGACCTTCGTAATTATTACACATAAATGTATGCAAAATAGTATTTTACGCCTATCTACATAAAAAACAAAATTTAACAAAAAATTTAAAAAAAATTCAGTTAGGACTTGGGACACATTGACAATTTAAAAGCTTAACTTTTTCTTGTACACAATGTAAAAATGTTTGCTACTTTGTGCTGACATAGGAATTAAACTGCAGAAAAAAATGCTTCAAAACTAAATTGATATGACATCTACAATAACTATTAATAAAATCTCTACTTGCGGCAAGAAAGTTGATTGATAATATTTTTAGGACATTAATAACATATATTACTGACTAAATTAGAACTACAATTGACTATATTGGTGTTAAGATAGGTCAAGTCTAAAATAGTGAAATCTATGACAAAGTGAATGTTCTACTTAAAAAAAGTTCTATAATCCTTTATGTAACACTTATAAATTGCTTTTATTGCTTGATAATAGTAAACTTGATGATTTGTCACATACAAAAAACTAATTAATAGGTATTAAAACACTATTAAACCAAAAAATATATATATATTAATTGTAAATGACATGTAAATAAAGATAATGCACTGAATTTATATTCTTGGTAGATTTTAATATAGTAAAAAGATTGATGTATAAGATACATTGTAAGATAAAATAATAGCCCGTCAAAAAATTAGGAGAAATTAATAAAAACACTCATTGTTCTCACCCAAATAAAGATCCCAAAAATGTTTTAGATGAACTTAATTTTTTCTCCGCCTCCGCCATCAATTGCATTGCTTTCTGCTCGTTATCAGCCATTTTTATGGCTTTATATTATAAATTACTAATGAAATAAATCTATACTTTGGAAAATTTTCTAAATTTCTTGAAAATGTCGTCACTTCAGCCACTGCGAAATTTCGTCGCTGTCATCGATTGGTTTGGTGTTGCTGTAGAAAAAAATGTTTTTTTTTTAATTATCATACAAAAATACAAGACATATTTTGTTAACTATGCGAGTCGCGACTCGCGACTAATCATGTAGCGACTCGCGACACAAAACGTCAATTCACAAAATATGTATCTTACATACCAATACGTCCAATACCAGGGGCTCACAGAAAATCGGCGTGAAACAGCGCTTGCGCTGTGTTTCGCCGAGTGAGTTTACCGGAGGCCCAATCCCCTACCCTTTTCCCTTCCCTACCCTCTCCTATTACCCTATTCCGTCTTAAAAGGCCGGCAACGCACCTGCAGCTCTTCTGGTGCTGCGAGTGTCCATGGGCGACGGAAGTTGCTTTCCATCAGGTGACCCGTTTGCTCGTTTGCCCCCTTATTTCATAAAAAAGTCCACACAGCGTGTTGCGTCAGCGTTGCGTAGACGCAGCGCTGCCGTTGCGTTGTTTTACATACAAAATATAACCAAGGTGTTCATACCGCGCGCTGCGTCGTCAACGCACACATGACGGACAGCAGGCACCGAGACGAAACGGGACCCCCTCCCTTGTTGACCATAAGACTGCTTCGTATTTAACGGCTAACGCTGCGATGGCGCAGCCAGTGTTGTCACATCTACCAACTTTATGGTAGATCTACCTATTTCACCTCTCTTCTACCTATCTACCAACTTCGGTATCAAATCTACCTATTTTTCAACATAATATCATTGTTCACGTACAAATAATAAACGTTACAGGCTGCTTGGATAGCATTTTGATATATTGAGTCGTCTTGGTACAACACTTCCTTCAGCAATTATCATTAGTCTGTGAACGGTCCGAAACGTAAAATTAATAGTTGATTAATTATGGATTCTCAAATAACTATATAAGTATTTCAAGATAAAAATCTATAGGATAGTCTGAAATCTGAATATCGTCGAGGAGACAAGTAGGTGATAGGTGATCCACATAGCTGATAGCACTTAACAGTACATAATAATTATGTTGAGAGACTGTTCTCCTCTGCCCACAATTTAAAGACATGTCAGAGAAACTGACTCAGCACTGACACATTAGATTACAGTGGTCCTCAACCTTTTTATCATGTGGGATTGGTACAAACATGTTTTGGTCTTGGTGACGCGGGCCGCAACAGAAAAATTTTAGGGTTGAAAAATAACATTCTTCAAAATTAACGATTTAAAAAAGTGGTAAAAATTTCTCGACTATCACGACGACTTTACATAATTTTTTCGGTGGGCGTGAATTTCAAAATGGTTTAACATCACGCGAGCCACAAATAAAGTCCCGGCGCGGCGGGCGGGCCGCGGGTTGGGGATAGCGGCATTGGAAGGTTTGCTTCATACGTTGCTCTTCGTTCTTTGAAACCACCTTGAACCTAATTTCAAAGAACGAAGAGCCGAGTGCTGACTGCTGAACATTTAAAATTATTCAATAAAAATATGTATAAACACTATCAATAAAACTCTCTCTATGGATAAACTAGCATTTTTTATTCTAAAAAATTACTGTTAAGAGGGTGGTAGATTTACCAACTTTTGGTTCTAAGTTCTAACATCTACCTAATGGAGTTGTTTATGCAAAGCTTGGCACAGATGTCGCTGTGTACTTCAGACTCATAATAAAAAAGACGCATAAAAAGTTGTCAATAAACAACAATAAACTAAAGCATTGTTCGAGTGTTACTCATCGTTTTACATTTATTTTATAGTCTAGTAGTAAACAAATACTACTAAAGGATTTTTGAAGGTTTTATGCGACAGGACGATAATATGTTGTGATCATTAGTGACTGTGAAATCTTAGTTTTGAATAACAATTGAACTTTAAGTGCGACGTGATTACTGTAGTTAAATAAGTATTTAGTTTTTATAATGTATAGCCTACGAATAATATAAACTAAAATTCACTGTGTATAGCACATGAAATGTAGAGGCCCTAAAAGTTAAATTAAGAGAACGGGGTGCATCTTTGAAGGGCAGAAAAGCAGACCTAATTGAAAGGTAAACATAACCTCAATTTCATGTTATAAATTTTATTTCATCTTATAATATTAGCCTAGACGTCTTAATGATCATAGATTAAAGGTTGTTAATGATCTAGGTGACATCAAAATGTAATGTACTTCGCGGCTTTAATAAGTGAATATTTATTTTACAGACTTGAGGCATATGACAGGAATCAGAATTTTGATGCTGTTCAAGCGGAAGAAAATGATGATCCAAAAATGGTTTTACCAGAAAGTCATGCTTATCGGGACATCAACAGCAGTATGAAGCTACCACCAATTACAAAGTAACATATAACCCTTTACTTACAGTAAGTTCATTCTTTTAGGTACAGTTCTTACTAATTCTGATACAAAAACCTAAATCATTTAACAATGATATTATGTACCTAAATAAATTTTACATTTTTTTCACTTTCAGATTTCATAAGAACCCAAAGGATGGTAAATCATTATATGAAGCACGCTTCCTACATATTTTGAGAGCAGCATTTATTGGTGACTCATGCTACTTTAAAGGATATATCAAAGCTTCAATGAAAAGAATTATGTATGAAGCTAATGTTAAATTAAGTATAAAAGATGAGATTTTGGAGTGCAACTCTGAATGTGTTGCTGGTAGTGGAGTGAGTGCTCACTGCAAACATGTGGCTGTAGTTCTTTGTGGACTTGAAAATTTTATAAATGATAAAATTCTTCTGAAAACAGAAGCACCCACAGAAAACTACAAACTTTCCATATGCCCAAAAAATTTCAGGCAGTCCATTAAAAGCCCACAAGTTGCCATCCAAAAGAAAATCTATTGAGAATATTGTATTCTAACCATATAAAAAAAGAATTAATATTCTAGAATATACCCAAAAAGTGAGGAATATTATTCTTAACTGCAAATCCCAAATGCCCTTTAAACAACTATATGGGCCTGCAAATCCATATGCGATTGAAAATGACCATGATTACTGTGGACCTGTGACCAACAAAATTTTTGAGCAACTAGAATTAATACTTCAGTCGGAATTTCCAGGAATTGCTATTGTATTCTATTGTTGTCGCGATCACCGGTGCTCGCGCGGGGCCTGAAGGATTAAATACATTATCTTTAAATAGAATTCAAGAAATAGAATATGAAACTTATGATGATGAGATAATCCTAAATGGTTTATTTACAGAAAGTGTCGCTTGACCGCTAGTATATTTCATACTATATGCCATATGAAAGAAACCAGTAAAAATGGTTATGCCATGCAAATACTAGAAAAAGAAAATATTTTATCAAGAGCTATTATGCATGGTATAATTAATGAAAAAGTTGCATTAAAGCAGTATATTAATTTATATGGGTTAGATGTGACAGAAAGTGGAGTGCTTATTTCAGAAGAAAGGCCCTATTTGGCTGCTTCGCCTGATGGTATTTTCAATGAAGAGACATTAATTGAAATAAAGTGTCCCTATGCTACTAGACATCAAGTTATAAGTCCAACTACAGTACCATACTTAATCTACATTGACAATAAGTTATGTATAAAAGCAGAAACACCATATTATTATCAAGTTCAAGGGCAACTTTACTGCAGTAACAGAAAATATTGTAATTTTATAGTTTATACCTATAAAAGTTTAGAGGTGGTTTTTGTTAATAGGGATGATAAATTTATAGAGCAAATGCTATACAAATTGGACTCTTTTTATCATTCTTATTTCAAGAAAGCTATAATTAACAAATCTTATAATATATATAAATCTCGAGTCACAATGTTTGTCCTCAATGGACTCCTAAACCACTTAACCGATTATAATAAAATTCGCACACCATGTGCAGTTCGATCCAACTTGAGAGATAGGATAGTTTAAATCTCAAATTATAGTCGCAATTTTATTTTATTGCAAATTATTTGTCTATAAAGAGCGACCATTGTTTATGCGACGCGGGTCACGGGATAGCGATGGACGTTGCCATGGTGATATACTTATATTTTAGTCACTAATTCAATAAAATAATACGGGCGATATACTTAATATAATATGGCAAAGAAACGTTTGCCGGGACAGCTAGTATTATTATAAGAATTATTTAGAAATTATAAAACAAGGTTTTTCTGAATAACCATAATTAAAAATGTGTTATTTTTGGTGATTCTTGTGCCAAGGTGTTGTGAAAACAAAAAATAAAAAATATTTTATAATAAGGCTTTTATTTAGAACTATTGTTTGTATAACAAAATTGCTTATTAAAATTTCACCTTTTAATTAATTAACAAAATATTATAAAAATGAAACACTGACCATAAGGTTTCTGGATATTGAGGTAAGATCCTAAAAATATTAATTTACAATTTTTTTCCTAAAGTCTCTCAAGACCAGTCCAGAGTTAAAACTCAAAAAAAATCATTGTTTTGTATTTTTTTGTACTCCATACTCCATAAAAAACAATATTTTTTTTAGTTTTTAACGATTTTTGGGACAAAAAAAAACAAACTAAAAAATCAAAATTCTGAAAAATTACATGTTTAGATCTTTTGAAAATGAAGATATGAGAATTTTTTTTTTCATTTGGTTTTTTTTAACCTTGATATCCGTCGCCAAAAAAAATAAGAAAACAAAAATACGGATATCCATCAACTCAGTGACAAAATAAAAAAACAAAAAAATATCATGTTTAGAATGTTGACAGCAAGAGGTTGACAGGGAAATACATGATAAATGTTTTTTTCTTTTTTTACTGATTATTTACAGAGTTATGAGCCCCAGAATGATCAAAATAAAAAATTAAAAAAATTAATCGATATCTTTAAAGAACCTAAAATTGAGCATATTTACAATTTTTTATAAATTTTCAACAATAGGAAATTGCGTGAGAGCTTCCCAAAAAAATTTTTTTTGTTTAAATTTTTTTTCGTATGTTGTAAAAAAATATATTTATTATCATGTTTAAATAATTTGACAACACACAATTATCACTTTAGTTAACTCTAAAAACTTACGTGGGCTCGCAGATATCTCTATCCAAATATTTTTTTTGTCTGCTGTCTGCTAAGTTCAGGCTCATAGGAACAACACCTTTTTTTAAATGTTTACAAATTGGTGGCAGTCCTGGAAAAAAAGTACTTATTAATTTCAGTGACAACAAACACACGCGTAATAACCTGTTCACTAGAAAACTAATTAAAAAGTATATGATTAGAACCATTTTTAATAAGATAATCTTACCTGTCGTAGCACAAATTTCTTGATAACCGGATTCTTTAAAATGTTTAGAGCATAACCTCGAATTCTTTGAAGCTTTGAATTTTTTTTACTTTTGTAGCTTTTTCCCATAACTTTTTTAATTTCGGATCGTTTGGAAATGTATGTCTTCCATTCTCATTGCACCCTATTATCACACAACGAGGCATTTTTTATTGAAACCAATAAATAAAATTTGTAATAAAACCTCTAGAATGTTTGTTATGGGTCATAAATACAAAGCGCAGCCTAGCGGGGGAAAAATGTACTATCCAGTAAACAACTCGATTCTACCAATTTTTGGCATGACGTCTACTGATTTTCTAAAATTTGGTGTGATAACACTGGGCGCAGCGCCCGTGTGGCCGGATATGCGTCAACTAGTTCTTGATCTGTGCGTCAAACGGCAGCGCTGCGTCGACGCAACGCGCCGTGTGGACTGGCAGTCGAAACTCGAACGTTATGACGTGTCGCGTCGTTTCGCTGCCGGCTGCCGCGTGGTGTCGCTTTAGTGCGGTCTCTCCTTTACTGTTTAGATTTAAGAACAATAATAAAAAATTAGGTGATTTGTAGAAGTTATTACACGAAACATAATTTTGTGAACCAGCGCTTGGGGTCTTTAATATTCTGCAAGTATCCAAGTTCTATATTTTAAAATATAATATAATATAATAATATTTTCGGTCAATATTCATGTCTTTTATGTCATAATGGATGAATTAAAGTTTGTCCATATTGATAATAATAATAATACTCCCCACACCAGTTTCGGTGACGGTTGCCAGTTTAATTGAAACCAGGCCTGATAGCAGGAGTCATTTTATAGTGCCCAAGTGTGTGTGCGGTACACAGAGTACAGCTCCCTATTCCTTTCACTCTCATAACCCAGTGGGACGGAAGACCGACACGACTGGCGAGAGATCAGGCGCAGTACCGACTTTTTACATGCCCATCTAACGCATGGATCATCTTAGTTACTTGTCAGACAATTAGGTGATCAGCATTCAGCCTGCATTGTCCTAACCAAACTTGGAAAAAGTAAAAACATGATTCCAACGCAGGATTTGAACTCACAACCTCCGGAGTCGAGAGCCAGGCTCTAACCACTAGACCACGGAGGCTGTCCATATTGAGCCGGTACTATGAAACGCCAGATTGTTTAACTTAAATTATTGCAATGGAATAGGATGTACGAGTAAGGCAAGAATAGATGCCCTTGCAAGGGGGTAAGCTTTCCATCAGACAACAGTTAGACGTTCAGTCTGGACTCTTCAGTTATCAGTTCAGCATCCGAGATGGACTTATTAGTCTGAGGCTGATTTATTGCTTACTATTTAAAATACTGTACTGTTTATATACTTATTATTTGTCTTATTAAGCCTTGTTCTGGACTCTGGAATCTTGATAATATATGTAGGGGCGAAGCCCTACGACGTTGTGAGCTAAGGGGAAGAAGGGATATAATGAAGGAAATACCTGGTGATTGAGATGCTGGCGGCTGCGCTGAGACGAATTGAGCTGAGGCGGTCACGACACTGTCACCTTGGTCTATAATCACTATCACTGAGCTGAGTTCATGAGGATAAATCACGGATAGTTATTGGATTAATCGCGAAGTTTGGGCCGATCGGCTAACCGTAGGATTTTCGTATTTTTAACGAACGCGCGCCGGTAACGGTTCAAAGCGGAATGTGTCACTTCACAGTGTCTAGCGTATGACAGTTGACAGCGCTGAGTGCAGACTCACGCGCTGCAGTGCTGCCAACGTCGCGCTAGAGTTTGGCGCGAACAATATACCTATTATGTCAGTGTTGGATCTATATTTTTAACCGACTTCCAAAAAGGAGGAGGTTATATGTTCGTCTGTATATTATTTTTTTGCATGTTCAACCATAACTTCGCCGTCTGTGGACCGATTTTCATGATTCTTTTGTTGTTGTGCGGGGTTGAATCCGAATTTGGTACCATGTTCACAAAAGTGGTGATCTGATGATGGAATCCATGAGGAATTGAGGGGACTCCTTGAAATTTGTATGGAAACATATAGTGATTTCGATTTTTTCTGAAGCATTCAAGGTAAATACTACCAAAAAGTAAAACTTCGCACTAGATTATACCCTGGATCCGAAGTTACCTAACAGAACTTTTGAATCGTTATAGATACAGGTTTGGGGATTTCGGCGTTGTTTAAAGAACTGAAAGCATCAACACATCAATTGGATTGATCATCATCATCACGACCATAATTATACCATGTGTCATCACATTATGACCCAATTATTGGTACTTTTCGTGATATTTTATAATAATAATAATAATATTTTGCATCGAAGCAGATGTTTTTGATGATTATTTCGCTGTTTGTGGACCGATTTTTAAAATTCTGTGTTTTTGTATAGGCTATAATCTTAATTTTGTATAACAATTACGAAAGTGGTGAGCTGATGATGGGATCTATGAGCAATCGAGGGAAATCCTTGAAATTTGTCAAAACACTCATAGTGGTTAAAATGTTGTTTCTAGTAACTTAAACATACGTTACGAATAAGAGAAGTTTCAAAGGCACTGAACAGAACTCCTCAACCTTTAAAGATAAAAGTTTGGAAAATACAGCATCGCTTAGATAACTGCAAGCATTTACCACAATTCCGCTTAAAGTAACATAATGTGAATAGTTAACATTCGTATTGGTTATTTACACATAAAGCCTTATTTTGTAAAGTTTTGTAGATAACTAAAAAGAGTGAAATTATTATTTTTAACAAAAAAATTAAAACCGACTTCCAAGGTAAAAACAATAGTAATATGAACTAAAAAGTATTAAATAACTCTTACTCTTTAATAGTGCCTTTTTCTGTACATACTATCTTCATTACTTTGAAGTCGGTACCAGATCCATTTCAGATATTCTGACATTACTGAACACACGAATTAGCTGGTACCGACTTCAAAGTAATGAAGACTGTAGTATGTACAGAAATAGTTGAGATTTAGACGAATTCTGAAAAAGGCACTATTAAAGAGTAAGAGTTATTTAATACTTTTTAGTTCATATTACTATTGTTTTTACCTTGGAAGTCGGTTTTAATTTTTTTGTTAAAAATAATTTAGAGTGTAGTCCACTTTATTTTCGTTGATCGTACCACGTACGAAACGTGCCGCCTCCCTAGGTAGCTGCCACCCCTAAGCTGCGGCCTACACGACTCCATGTAAAAATCCATGTAAATCCAATTTGTATTCTTATATTATTATCTAGTAAGTTTCTCAGTTTAGGAGGGTAAGGGCCCGTTTCACCGCTTCCTGATAAGGCTATCCACCACTTAACTTGACACATAGAGTATGGAGAATCTGTCAAATAAGCCTATCGGGCACCTTATCAGGAAGCGGTGAAACAGGCCCTAAGAGAAAAATCATTCAACTGTAATTATTTATTATGTTTATACATAAACCGCTGCTACCAACGATTTGAACAACACACGTACATATTATTTAAAAGCTTTAAGTTCTCTAGTGAAGTATGAAATCCTAGATGACAGATAAAACACTCCACTCCTAAAAAAAATATATTTATATTATAGAGGTTACATTTTTTCTTAAACTTGATTATATAATTTTGTTTCACAGTGTTTATAGAACCTAATTCGCGAGTGCGACCAAATTTTGAATGTGCGTTTAATGCGTACACATTCTAGTCAGAGTTCTAGATCTATGAAACAGCCATAGACAACTATTTTACGAGAGACCTGATGGCAACACTGGAATAAAAAAATTACATGATTAAATAATATGTATGTATTTAGAGATATATTTAAATTAAGAATATTAACATTTACCATCAGAAGCCATTAGATCTGTCGTATCAACTGATTATACATGTCTATAAAATGCACTACTCTAACATATTAGCTCTTCACGACTTCGCTTTGTATATTTAAATAGATGCGATACAGATGTGATTATTGATTTCAATCATATTGAAACCTATTCACACTTGTCGGATAACATCTAAGTAATGCAACTCTAATTTTCTCAAAATAAGTAGAAGCATTAAAATTTGAATTTCAACATCAGCCACATCAGAAAATCATACAAAGAAAATTAGAGTTTTCTTTATAATACCTATTATGAACAGCATTATAAGTTTAATATTATAAGTACTGACTCAAGTTCAAAATAAATTGATCCTGCAACATTAAAAATATAATATATTACTGGCAGCACTCATATAGCCACAAACAATTTAAGGGTGAATAGGTCACAAATCACAATATTTCACATTCACGCATCTTACTAAGAATAGTATTGTCATGATTAGGATTATAATTTTGTTGTGAATAAGACAACATTACATAGAAGGCTCAAAATGGACCCGAGGTAAAGCAAAATAAAAAATAAAATACAGCATATTCATTTTATTAAATCATAAATAAACTAAATTGATTATCTAAAGGCACGAAATGGATAGCAAATAAAAACGGTATATGTACATAATGTAAAATAAACAGTAACGAAATTGGTAAAATGTACATCATGGCATCAATCAGAAGATAAAGTGTATAAAATAATTAAAAACTTTCATAATATTCATCCAGCAAATTTGATACAAAGCATTTTTATAATCACAGCAAATAAAATATGGCTATGGAGAAACGAGAAGGTAACAGGTTGGCAAGCTTAATTTAATGCCGAAATATTGCACATTTAACATCAATTCAACAGATCTCATACTTAGCAAATGATATTATATACCATTAAATTAATTTCTAAAAATTATTACAACAGATTGAATAATTTTATGAGCTGCAATAGTTTACTGCAAATAATATCCTTATTGTATACAGAATGCTGACATCCCATAACATGCTATTTTATTTACCCTAGATATATTTTATATTTCCATAATATTTCTGACTTTGCGTAATTTATATGACACACCATAACAATCGTTGCATTATGTACATTGAAATTAAAATTCCATATTTTCTATTTCATAGACAAAACATTTTATGAAAGGGTAACACCGAATCTAATTAATTGGCAACACCAGCATACGATACCACGTTCAAATGATTTTAATACTCTATTAATTAATACTTTTATCCAGTCTTCAAAGTAAACATAAAATTGATAAATAAAAATCATTTGGGCATAGTATTATTCGCATGCATTTTTAATAAAAATAAAATGTACATAATAAAATTTATTGCTAAAATCAAGTACTTAACTCCGTATACGCACAAGTAGCGATAAAAAATAATTACAACGCATCTTCTAAATCGGCTTACAGTGTTAAAAATCATGAGTGGAATTATTTTAAGAGCGGCAAATTTTCTTGTGACCCTAGTTACTGACAAAAACTACAGCCGCCATTTTCTTATTGGTTAGTTATGACTCAACAAGATGGCGTCTGGGCGAAATATAAAGAAGTTTGTCTATGACCTATTGAAGATCTAGTACATAGCACGGAAAGCACCTAGACATCAATAATAATAAATATCATACAGCGTCAATTTTACACCCGTACAATCTAAATATTAAACAATCTAATATACGTTACATATTATAATAATATGTAGTATAGCGTCCGCGATATGATGGTACCTAAGGAAATTGTCGAAAAAAAGATACAGAGATCAAAGTTCATATTATATAGACCTTTCATATCACGGACGAGTATATTCTTAGACCAAATAGTGCTATATTTTGGGGTAGCGACTAAATATGACTACATATTTTGTTTAACATACATAATATGGATTGTTAGATATCATTTCACTTCCAAATCTAAATGCTGACTATGCCCGAGATAGGAAAGTGATATTGCAGATAACATATTTTTGTACATACATGGAATGTGATGTAGATTTTAAATTATCGTATTCTACGCACCTTTCATAAGATTTAAATAAGATCATCAAGTAATAGGATATATTTTATTAAAAATATACGATCTTGAAGAAGCACTCGTTAAACCGAGAGTATGACATTCATACAAAAACAAAACTGAGCGCTCATCTTACTTTAGATGACTTAACAACTCTTCACATTTTATTTTGGATTATTAAAAAAATACAGTTCTATTTAAAAACTATACCATGATCTAGCTTAAAACATAAGTTTATCATAAGCACGCGAATTTATCTATAAAAATACATCTACCTACCTGGTTCACAATCAGCAAGACTTTGGAACCAAACACTTAACCAGTATATACAATGAGTAAACTCCTAACCACAGAACTGTAGAGTATCTGTGAGCGATGACTATTAAGTAAATCCTGGCTACACCGAACGATATTTGAAATTCAACGACATCGATACATAGACAATAGATTGCGCATAGATAAACATTTTGACATATTTTCAAGATTATAAAAATATCTGTGTCGCCATTTTAATGTGTTATTCCACATCCATAAGAGTATAACGGCTTAACTGAATTGGTTGGTGGGCTGTGGTGGTACGGCCGGTCTCATGGGTTGTATGGCGCCCATTGGCATCATAGGTGTCGCGTTCATGTTCATGCCCATTACCATTGGCGGTTGTTGCTGAAATAAAAAAGTATGTTTTGACACTGAAGTTTTCATTTATGAAATTGTTCACAGAGTAAACGAGACTTATGAGTTATGAATAATATAATAAACATTTTAAACAGAGAAAAGTGGGAGACAGTTAAAAAGTTTTTTAAAACATTATCTAACGAGATTTTTGGTAGACGAAAATAAAATATTAATGAAGTAAAAGTTTAATAGAAGACTTTTCTAAAGTGTTCGAAGAAGACAATAATTTACATTTGCCTTTACCAATCCCTAATTAGGGTTCCGTAGCCAAAATGGCAAAAAACGGAACCCTTATAGATTCGTCATGTCTGTCTGTCTGTCTGTCCGTCCGTATGTCACAGCCACTTTTCTCCGAAACTATAAGAGCTATACTATTGAAACTTGGTAAGTAGATGTAGTCTGTGAACAGCATTAAGATTTTGATACAAAAATGGAAAAATTATTAAAAAAATTTAGGGGTCCCCATAGGTACAACTGAAACAAAAAAAAATTTTTCGTCTAACCTATGCGTATAGGGTATCTATGGATAGGTCTTCCAAAATCATATTGAGGTTTCTAATATCATTTTTTCCTAATCTGAATAGTTTGCGAGAGAGACTCTTCCAAAGTTGTAAAATGTGTGTCCCTGTAAATTTTAAACTAGGGGCATGATAATTCTAAAAAAAATATATGATGTACATTATTATAAAAACTACCAACGAAAATTGGTTTGAATGAGATCTAACAAGTAGTTTTTTTATACGTCATAAATGGTAAACCTTAATTTAACTTTCATTAAATCGACTAAAATATAAAAATAAATCCAAAACTTTTTAATTTTATAGAAATAAGCCTTATTGCTGCTGCGGAACCCTTCAGGGGCGAGTCCAACTCGCACTTGGCCGGTTTTTGTATACTATTATTATAGTATACAGTTAGGTACTATATCCCTAATTGTATACATAATTGTATTCTTATAGTTCAATATCCATGCACATCATTCATTGCTATGCTATAAGCGTGTAAGCGAGACCACACGGTTTTCTATCTCGCTTGCACGAAAGTATGATAATGTGAGATGTCTTTTTTATTTTCTTATGATCAGATGATAATGATAAACACTCAGATAATTTACATGCGTATAACATTCGTGCAATCAACGTCACACAAGAATTTATAGTTTTGTAGAAAGTGTTTTTCAAGAACACACAACCTAAAATATTTATAAGTAAGAGAGTTGAAAGCCTAAAACATCAATGAAAATTGTAAAACTTATAGAATCACCAACCTCGTTATCATTTCGCCTGTTTGTCAAAATAAAATTTTGGGATAGGTCCAAAAAAATATAGCACACAAGTAACAGCAAACAAAACGGTAACTCAAAGGAAAAAAAAGAAAGAAAAAGATAGCAACTTACCAAAACAAAATGCGGGGGATGATACGTATGGGGTAAAGTGTGAGGCATTGGTGGGAGAGTCATGCCTGGGCCCTGAAAAACGCAAAATAATAGGGGATGCTAGCATGCTACAGGGTAGAAGTAGCTTAAAATAAACTAAAAGCAAAAAGTTAGCATTAAAATTAAATGTAGCAACTGAAAAAGACGAAAATCAAAGTTGACGACCTCCGTGGCGCAGTGGTGAGCTCAAGCCGGAGGTCGCGGGTTCGAGTCCCGCCGACGGAACAAAAAGTTTATAAAGTTCCTGGGTCATGGATGTATATTAAATATGTGTATCATAATATAATAAAAATCTTAAATATATGTATAGTATAAAAGTATTAAATATATTTCCGTTGTCTGGTACCCGTAACACAAGTCCTTCGGATACTTAGCACGGGGTCAGACTGACGTGAAGCGTCCTTTCTAAAAAAAAAAGAAAAGTTCGCTTAAACAAAAGGTAAAGGATAACTATCAATTTTAAAAACTTAATAGTGGGTAGTAAAAATTTTGTTCATCCCTTAGAATTCTGTTTTCTCCCTTTAAAGTTCATTCTGTTGTCATAACATTAGCTGTAGTGGCTTGACTTCCTTGTATAAGAAGAATACAATTATGTTAAAAGAAATCAAATATCAATAGAATATTTCCATTTAGGCCTGAATTTTGACTCCTAATGGGGACATCTGTCGGGCCTGTTACCAGGTTTTCTTTTATCTCTGGTTCCTTACCATGGGCCGGTAACCAGCGCCGGTGGTGGCCTGCATGGGCTGAGGACTCCAAGCGCCGCCAGGCTTCGAGGCATTCTTCGGAGAGCTCCACTGCATCGGTCTAGCACAAGATAACCATGCGAGCTTTACTATGGATTCAGTTGTTTTTTAAACTACCCTCGCTTTTGAAAATTTGGAATTTAGTTTTATAATATGTCTGAGAGCAGTGGCAAAACGCACAGACGATCTACGAATTTGTATAGGGACGCCACGTCAAGGACGTCAACATTCATATTTTGACCCATCACTACTCGTCTCTTTTCACACGGAAACAATGCTATGTCTTCCCAGAGGTACGGGATATGAGCGTGATAACAATAGTTCGTGAACGAGTGATAAAGGCATGTGGCGATGGATCAAAGTACGATAATCTACGTATTCCACGACCGCTGTGTTCAACGTTCGGGCCAGAAACCTCTGCGACCAATAAGGCGGGTAGTTACAATATTTGCTTCAAAAAACAACTGAAATCTATCAAAAAATCTTGTGAAAGCATCTACATGTTTAAAACGTGTCATGCTTGAATCGTCTACTGTTTGGTATACACTATACAGTGTCTACGTATGTGTAAAGTAATACATTGGTTCACTCACACTAGTGTAGCGCTTGCGTGTTTCATGTTGATGCTTTCAGTGTCAAAAGGCTAAAATCACGTGACTTCACTCAACAATGATGATTATAAAATCTATCTAGAAACTTCTACCTACAAGATTTTTAAAAATTGAACTAGTGCCTGTGATAAAAAAAACTATTAGTTGCCCAACAGACATAAATTATTAAACATTTTTTCTAACAAAGCAATGTGAAAACTCTTGTTTTTTTTTTCATCACAAGGCACAGATTTAGCTACGTCAGAAGCAACACACTACACTTACTTTTGAGCAGCCGCGCTCTTGTTTATGGTAAGATTGTTAGCGAGCTGCGCCAAAGAGGAATCCAAGTCGCCTGTCAACACTTTACTTGGCTGTGGCTGCTGCGGTTGTTGTCCTGTTAAACACTCACAGATTAAAAAAAGTTTTTTTTTTTAAATGTTTCCTAAGCAATTGATCAACAGTATCTGGCACGGAGTAAAACCAAAACATTTCTGTAAAGCACACCAAAATATTCTATGTGCAATTTCTGAAGCGTTTTGACTTTGATAGACGAAATTACAAAACGACGTCCACCAGGCCAGATAAGATTGATACATGAAGGTTGTGATGATTTGCCGCGCCTAAAAGTCAGCCGAGATGATTTCCGCTAGGGGCTGAATTGACAAGCAAAAGGCAGTGTTGCCAACAGCAAAAACCATTGCAGTTAAAGCGATGGGTTATATTTTTGCGTGATGTTTGTATTTAATTCTCAGTATGGAAGCAATGAATATGATGTTGCTAGCTGATTATTATTATAGGGAGAGCCATATGCTTCTCCTTTCTCTTTCGCTCATTTTTCTCTGAGAACGATTATTATGTGTGCCTTTGACGATTATCACGTAGCTCTAACAGCTCTATATACAACAACTATAGTTAATAAACTCAAAACAAAATCATTAAAACAAAAATGCTATCACAGCGAGCGATTAAAGATATAAAAAAACAACAAAAACTAAAGACGCCTAGAAAGCTGTTTTTAGCTTGTAAAACACGAAAGTATGTACATTCGAATCGTTGCATTTTTGTTTCCAAAAAGGAGGTCATGTTCCTAAAATAAAAAAGAAATATTTAAATATTTCTTTTTTACTGTAGGAGTTACTTTAGTATCAATAGCGAAGCACTTAGGTACATCGACATATCTTATTCACTCGCGCAAGAATATTTCTGTATCGTTTCCACAGGCGCGCGATAGGACCGCAATACCTCACGACCTCTTGCAAGATCCCAATGTACACACACAGGCAACACATTCTAAACATCATCGAACCCATAGCTGCCATCGGCTGGCGGGCGGGCGAACCGAACATCATGGGTTGGCCCATCACATCCCCAAAGGGCTGGGCCATTGGCTGCGGCTGCTGGGTTATGGGGGCAGTTTGGGCTTTGGCCGGCGAGCCCAGGGACATTCTCATCACATCTTCAAGGTCGTCGAAGGCGGATTTAGGCTGGGGTGGGCGCGCCGGCGCCGGCGACGCCGATAGGGGTTGGGGATCTCCCATCCCCATGAAGGGGTTAGCAGCTTGCACAAGAATATCACCGTTAATATTCCATAACAGCAATGTAAACAATCTAGTATATCAATATATATCGTATATATCTACCCTCATTACGAAACGTGAGGGTAATTTGTAAAAATGTATCAAAAATTACAACTACCCCCTTTTGAATAATTGTTTACACTTCTGCTGAAATTACAAGACTGTACAATTTAGAATACACATAAAAAATACCCAACACCAAAAGACAATTATTATCTACAAATTAGAAATTATCTACAAATAGAAGATAGATGTCGCATGCGGTGCATACATTTGGCAACACTACACAATATTTGCATATTTTTTAAAGCGGCTACCGTACCGTAACGATTAGACTTTTTTCTATTTAAAATATTTTCATTGTGAGTGCTGTCTATATACAGGGTATATCAAAACAGCACAGCGGTCACTGCATATTCTATAACTCTATACCACAGGCAGGTTTTTGTCGACAGCATATCAACTCGACAGCATTATTTTTGCCAAGTGTACACACCACCGCTAGTGCTGTACCTCACCTGCAGTGTCAGTGCTACTGAAAACGTTAGTGAAGCTAGCCTCCGACACGAACGAGTTGGCCGGTGGCGCCTGCGCCGGGAACCCTACGCCGTTGGAGGCCGGCCACGCGGGCTGAGGCGCCGCCGCTACAAATATACGGGCTGTTGTTAAAACGCTCGCAAAACTCCGCTACAGCAAAACCGCACTGAGCGACACTATACTGCACTCGAGCGACGCGACACTTCAGACTAGTTTAGACAGCGGAAATCGCGCGGTTTAGACGCGTTTTAAGCGCTCGGTTTCTGCAAAAAAAAAAAAAACGCGCGATTTCCAATTTGTCTGAACTGGCACTTCATGAGAACTGTAACTGTAGAGTGGCTGCCACGTAACGTGGCTTACCTCATACGATTTTATACAAAGAATATTAGTAGCAAGATGAGCTGCATTTTGATTATTTGTAAGTATAATATAATTTTATTGTCACAAAATCATTTAAAATATGGACTTCTTTGTCTGAAAATAAATAATTTTATTTATTTATTTTATTTATTTATTATATTTGACCGTGACGCGTCGCATCGCTCAGCTGCAGTGTTTACGCATAGTGCGATCTGACCATTATGCCCGTTTCGAACGATGTGAAATGAAGTCATTAATGGGGATTGTCCATTTTTTTAAATTTTGCTCATTACAAAAACATTTCGAGGAATAAGGTCAGTGATCGTTTTTCTGTATATAAACGACAAAAATACCCATTAGTTACTTATATTTTTTTAACAAATATGTTTAACCTTAGTTTGACCTTCAATGGCGTTAAATTAGCAATAAATTTGACCAACATTATGTTTCGATCCTTTTGGTAAGCTTCTCGTATCAGCTTTCACATAATGAGAACTTGCATTTGACGAACCAGCCATTATAAATAAGATTTAAAGGAAATTTAAAACATACTGCAGAGGTCAATTGGCCGCCGATGATGACGTCAGAGCGAAACTTTAAAAGTTTATTGAGAAAAAACTAGCCAATGAATTTCAAAATTATTTAATTTATATTCTTAAAATACCCTATTTTAACGAAAAAAAAAATATAAAAAGTACATGTGATTTTTTTTGGACAATGCCCATTGAGCAGGACTATTTCGCTGTTATGTTGTGGAGTTTTCGATAGCGTTTTAATCTTATCCGATAGTGGTTATAATTTTTTAATTAATTATTGTTTTGTTTTTATTATAATTAGTTTTCGATGTCTGCAGGTTTTTATATACAACATAAATTTTAAAGTAACTATACAAGTTATGGACATAGGTTTTACCAAATATTTTTTACCAATCACCCTGTACAAATTCTAAATACTGTTGCATTGTGTACTTTATTACAAGGGAATAAAGTTTATTTTCCAGTTACCATAACTAAGTGCACAGAAATCACCTCAAATGCTTTAAAAAATATGTGTAGTGCGTATAGTACAGTGTAAGTTAACTAAGTTTAAATATTATTATTAACACATATACGGCTGCACTCAGTGACATATTTTAATGATGATTAAACTTCAATTTAGTGAAGGGTCCTCATTTAATTACAGTTAATTCTTCAGGCCCCGCGCGAGCACCGGTGATCGCGACAACAATAGAATACAATAGCAATTCCTGGAAATTCCGACTGAAGTATTAAGTAGTTAATATTGGGCTCTGAATGCGGCAGTAAAACAAGACACTAAATAGTGACATGGCAAATACGTTCTGTCAAGAATCTCTATTACAATGTGGTATTTATACTAGTAAGAGGGTGTATATATTTAACCGACTTCCAAAAAACGAGGAGGTTATATGTTCGGCTGTGGATATTTTTTTTTTTTATTTTTTTTTTTTTTTTTTTATTTTTGTATGTTCAACGATTACTCCGCCGTTTGTGAACCGATTTTCGAAATTTTTGTTTTGTTGTATTAGGTTTCACTCCAATTTGGTACCATGTTCACAAAAGTGGTGACCTGATGATGGGATCCAGGAGTAATCGAGGGAACTCCTCGAAATTTATATGGAAACATATGGTGATTTTGGTTTTATGTGAAGTGTACTAAGAATATGCTACCAAAAAGTCAAATATTGGGTCAAGGTATACCATGGTTTCGAAGATGCTGAGAGAACTCCTGACTCTTTATAGATACACGTTTGGGAGTTTCGGCGTTGTTTTAAGAACAGAAAGCATATGCTACCATGCAATTCAAATTCATCATCATCATCATCGTCATCATCATCATTACCACGTCGTGTTAAGGTCACCAATGTCTCATGGCACAAAATAGATAATAGTACAAGGCATAGGTATGGATACAATAATAATAATTATGTACATAACAACACCAATTATTATAGGCTGTTTAATATACACGGCGGTCGGCGCCGCAGAGGCAACGGCGTCACCGCGCGGCGCGCGGCGGCGCGCGGCGACGCGTACGCAAACATCGTATTCAAGTTCTAACTGGAATGTCAGGGCATGCGGCATGCCGCCAGAGTAGACAGAATGATAGAGTATGCCGACTTAGAACTGATGTAATTTTTTTAAGTTTGACGTATTATGACAAAAGTCGTCGCTAGGGTCGTAACCTACAAATTTAGTTGTTTATATTTTGGCACATGCAAAGAAAACTGTCAGAATTCAATTTCAAAATCTTATTTTTAAAATTAAATTATACCAGCCAGCGCGCCAGCCTTTAACTTATCCTGGCGAAACACGAAAGAAACGACAGATATTAATACTCGTCAGTCTCATAGCAGTCGAAGTACTTGTAGTTATGTCTATTGTGATGCCGCGCTGCGAGCATTTGCACGTGTTCACTTAGATCTTTTTAAATGTATTGTTTAAATTTATCTATCTACCTGATATTTGGGCCTTGCCGTATGACTCATATCAGTCTTAACAAATTGTAATAAGATACGTAGAATATACGCAGTACCACCGACGACCACTTATAAATTCGCGGACTATGACGGAGGTCAACTTAAGGTGAACGCAGATTTGGCCGCACCGCACGCACCGCAGTCGCCGCATTCGGAATTCTTTATATGAAGTTATAGGCAAGCTCGCATACCTACCTACCCGCGCCGCAGTCTTCGCAACTTTATAATAATATGAAGAATTGCGAATGCGGCGACTGCGGTGCGTGCGGTGCGGCCAAATCTGCGTTCACCTTTAATAACAATTATACGAGATCAATTACCACTCAATATTATGATTTATGTTGTCAATTCAATGCTCACTGCTCACACCAAGCTCACTGTTGAGTTGTCAGACGTCAGTTGCTTACAAACTTTCAACAACACAACGAAAATCTGTTACAAGTTACAACTACCTATATAAAACTTCTACGTACAAGCGATAGCGCGACACAGGAGCGCCTCAGTGACATCTAGTGAAGACAATATGAAACTATTTTTTATACAATTTGAATTGGCACTAACAGTTTACCTACTAGGTAACTAAAAAGAGTGAAATTATTATTTTTAACAAAAAATTAAAACCGACTTCCAAGGTAAAAACAATATTAATAGCATCCTTATAATATGAACTAAAAAGTATTAAATAATTTTTCCTATCTAATATGTAGTGCCTTTTCCCGAATTCGGCTAAACTTCAACTATTTCTGTACTCAATCTTCATAATTTTGAAGTCGGTGCCAGTTCCAAAAGTTTCAAATTTTCTGTCAAAGAAATAAAGATTCAGCTATATCTGGTACCGACTTCAAAATGATGAAGATTGAGTACAGAAATAGTTGAAGTTTAGCCGAATTCGGGAAAAGGCACTACATATTAGATAGGAAAAATTATTTAATACTTTTTAGTTCATATTATAAGGATGCTATTAATATTGTTTTTACCTTGGAAGTCGGTTTTAATTTTTTGTTAATCAATTTTGCAACTAATTCGTGCCTTGAAAAATCTATTTTATTACTCGATCCTGGAGCACTCTGTTTAAATTTTTTACAACTGTGCATAAAATAAAAAAGTTATATATTTTTTGACATCATTACATGGCAAAAAATACGTGTTTTTTTTTTTTTTTAAGATTGCCTTCTAATCTCAAATAACTATTTTACCTCCAAACATATCAGCGAACGGGTTGCCCAGGGAGAGTAGATCGTCGGAAGCCTTGCTGGTAGTGTTAGTAGTTTCAACTGGACTGGGCCCAAACAAGTCCACGATAGACTGATTCTGATTGGTCGGAGCGGCGGTAGACAGGAACGGGTTGTTAGCAGCGTTCGTTGGAGATTGCACCTTATTCTGAAACAATACGGTTCGAATTTGGGTAAAGTTGGTTTGTTTTCCAACTACCCACGCATGAAATGATTCTTTTTTTCAAATATTATATGACAATAAATGATAAGCCCCATGATTCGTCATACTAATACTATCATTCCATTGATATGAGGGCCTGTATTCACTTTGATTAGTGCGAGTACAAGTGATTAGTTGAAGCGATTAGTGATTAATAGAAATCAAAAGACTTGCACTAATTAGTCGCTGTCCACACGTAATTTTACCTAATTACTAATCACCTGCACTAATCGCTTGCACTTATTACTAATCAAAGTGAATACGGGGCTTAAGGCGAATTACTATCAGAGAAATTGTTAGGTGAGTTCTAAGTAATTTGGTTGAGTTCGGCAATGTTACACTTGTCAGCTGGGCTTGACAAAAGTCGACCAAATTACGTAGAACCACTGCTTACGAATTTCTTGATAGTACAAGACAAAATGATGACCAAAAAGCTTGTAGATGGAAAATATAAAACTGTACAAAATCCTCAAGACACAGTTCCTAACAACACGGCAAGCGAAGACAAAAATTTAAATAAAATGCCACTCTATGAACTTGGCTATAAGTTTCATTTTCTTTCACAGACAGATCAAGATAGATACCGCATGTCGCTCCATTTGTATGAAAACGAGCGCGTCTCATTTTTACTATCACTGTGACGTACCGATGATAAGAAACGTGTCCATTATCAAGGCCAACGTTTCTATTTGAATTTATTAATAATTAAAATTAATACGGCACTTTTAGGCATTTAGGCATTTTTAAAATTCCGATTGACGTCCGATTCCGATAGCAGACTAAAGAACAGACTTTCGAAAGACGAGCATTGCTCGTTTGGGAACGCGATATGGCACGCGAAGTACATACACATGCGGTATCTATCTTGATCTATGTCTGTGTTTTCTATCGGCATTGGTCTAGCGACCCATGCCGCCGCTGCTTTGTAGTGGCGTACAGCAAAATGTAACCTATAGCCTAGGCCACAAAGTGGCATTTTATATGAACTTTTGTCGGTCGCGGTCGCTTGCGGCAAGGATCGGAAAGGCACCTTTATTCTTTGATCCCATATACTGCCCTATTTAAAAGCCTCAAATGTCAACTGATTGATACTAAATGAGTTTCATTCCTTGCTATAACTAGATGAGAAATAATATGAAGCAAAATTTTGAGAATTTTGAAATGAGTTCTAAAATGACAAAAATATTCCTGTGATATCTACAAATTCCCAATAGAGCAAGACAAAATATGATGGACATCACAAAAGCTTACAATCAATACGATATAAGACTTAGTAGAATCAGTTATTATTAAGATTTCAGAATATATTAAAAATTACAAATAGTTTTATTTGAGTACAATTTGTATTTCAACAAATAAACTAAAATGAGTTTGTAATACACTAACCAATTTACTAATAAAGATAATTTGCAGTGTATATAACTATTAAAAGTCCGCTTGTTTTGTCTGTCAATTCTGTCCGTCTGTCACTTCCAATTTGTCAGACAAAGTCAAACAGACCTCGTGTAGCTACATTGTATAAATATTTCTATTAGTAAGGAGTTTCTTTGTGACAGAAGAACAAAAAATAAATAAAGGGTTGCCGATACCTAAAAATGCAACTAATATTTTAAAAATCTCCACTAATGTTCATGATTAATAAAAGTTTTACCTCCTGGCCTTCACCGGGCATCTAGAAAAGGGGGATAATGTTTAAAAACATATAAAATATAACGTACATTACCTCATATGATATAAGGTAGGTATATAAGGCGAACGACAATAAACAATATTATATTATATCCCAAAACGTAGCACATAAATACACACTAAAGAAATGGTTAATGAAAATAACAACCAATCATGAATATCCCCTTAAAGTATTCCCAATTTAAAATGTGTAATGATTTTGCCCAAACATCACAAAACCTTCGTAGATATAAGCCGCCTAACAGACATATATACAGAACCAAATAACGGACAGAACACTTGGTTTCGGTTATGGAGCCTTCGCTGGTTACATAATAAGCGTATGTACGCACGCACGCACGCTCGCCCGCACACACGCACACACGCACGCTCGCTGGCACGCACGCACACTCGCAAGCACGCTCGCGCGCACACACACTAACCCCATAGCCACAACCCAATAACCGAAACCCCGTAAGCGCAAGCCCCTTGGAACCCAGTAATCTTACGAATCTCTCCGCGATTGCTGTTACATCCTCATCTCCCGTTAACTCTTCCCCCTGGTACAAATGAACCTGCGAAATCCGAGAACTCTTGGTAAACTATTCTCAAAACGCGAAATTCTGTATGTAGCGGTCATTGACTCCCTGCCAAAAAGCTTGTCATATTTAGTCGTTTTCTATACAAACCGCGATTGACAATGAAGTGACAGATGTTTCTAGTCTAAGAGCGATATTGTATTTTGCATACACGATGTGGACAGAGTATGAATTATATCACTTCAAACTCATAAAAAGTTGGAGATTATCATACGAAGAGTTACCAAGACGTTTTCCGATTATAATAATCTGTCTCTTTACAAGAATTTAATTTTATTCATAATTTAACAGAATGCAGTGCGAGTATTTTTCACATAGCTCTTAGACGTCTAGAAAGGTCAATGACCGCTGTCCATAGACACTTGTTGACACTTTTTATAGTTCCCTTTTAGCTTTTCAGAAAAAAGCTTCTTCTATAGAATAATTCGGTCGATAAACTTTTAGCCATCGTCCCACGCGAAAAACATACCATGCTCATCACCTTGATGAGTGGCAGTCTTCCACAGTGCGTTTTTCGCGTAACTTTCTGCCGCGCACTGTAAAACTCTGGAACGAACTGTCACCAGCAGTATTTCCGGACCTATACGACCTGCAAACCTTCAAGAAGAGCGTATTCCCCTCTTAAAAGGCCGGCAACGCACCTGCAGCTCTTCTGATGTTGAGAGTGTCCATGGGCGACGGTAGTTGCTTACCATCAGGTGACCCGTTTGCTCGTTTGGCCCCTTATTTAATTAAAAAAAAACTATTTAACATATTAGATATATTTAGTACGTATTCACAGGTCTAAAGAAAAATAAAACATGTGTGCATAATGCGACTTAGGTTATTGTGAACGTGAGCGTCAAATTAGCGTTTTGCTATCAGCAAAACGCTAATTTATGAAAACATACCCGTTCGTGTATGTATGCGTATCCTATATATCCAGACATGGGCTGGTTTGTGTCTATTCGCACACTAAAGACCTTCATGCGTTATACAGTGCCTACGCTTATACATTCGTGCGTTCGTATACGCACACATATACGCTCGTGCGTTTATATTCGCACGCTTATACGCTCATGCTAATGAGTTTGAGCGTTCATAAACGCAACATACACGCTCGAGCGTTCACGTACACACCCGTGCCTCCACACACACGTACCTTATACTGGTTCATGGCGGCTTCTTCCTCGGCCAGTGCCTGTTGTTTGAGCGAGTCGTCTATAAACAGCTGGCCGTTGTCGAGGCGAGCGGACGCGGCCGCGTTGCCGAATGATGATGATGTGGACGATAGAGCACCCATCACGCTCGCTACGTTCTTTTGGGCACTGTAAAGTGAGATATTGACAGTTAGACCCACTTGTCGCTTTGACTGAATTAGCAGTGTTATAGAATACTATATAAGTCATAATAATATAGTAGAGAAGGCATAAGGCCGTGTTTCCTTGTTACCTGCAAGATAACTGTCGCGAGAAGTGTCTAACGGTCCATCTGATAGCAGCTTGCAAGTGTAAACTCCGTAGCAAATGCTGTCGCGACAATTTGTCAAGCGCTTCCTGCGAGTAGTTGCGACAGCATGTCTAAACATGTCTGCGAGGACTCGCGACAGATCACCGCAGATATATTATGGTCTAGTTTCGTATGGCATTCATCCGCGAGCTTCTCGCACGACATTTACCTATTGCCGCAATAAATTGCAGGAATTAGTACAAAATGTAAACAATAGTGCAAGAAACTCACGGAAGACTTCCGCGAGTTTGCTTGCAGGTGAAAACACGGCCTTCTCTTTTATATAATAAATGTCAAAGTTGGATATATTTTATCCAACAACAAATTATAAAAAGCATGCTGTGTTTTACGATGGTTTAATACAACAAATAACTTAAAGGCGATGAAACCCGTCTTTGTTGTAATTAGTATTAAGTAGTAACATAGACGAGATAGAAATCTTTAACGTGGTATTTTTTACAGTCTCGTATTTTCTTGACTAGACTAGACTAGCAAGCCATAATTTTTACCCGTCAAAGGGTTACCACATCAAAAATATTAAAAAACACTGCTACATTGCTTCTGCTTGCCTCACAGACAGCATAAAACACTGTAAACTTACTTAGCGGTCTGCGTGGGTGTGTTAGCAGCGGATCCCTTCTTGCCCTCAAGGGTGGCGAGGTGGCCCTCTAGGGCATCGAGCAAGCTGCTGGGCGCTTTGGTCAGGTCCGGGATGTCGCCCTTGTCTATACCCACGTTTTCTGCTACCTGAAATTTGAGGATTATGGTTCAGTTTTATAGAGTGATCGGCTGTTAGTATTTTACTTTTAAACGGACGAACGGTGAAACCAAAGGACCCATATCAACCCACGGATATCACAACAGTAAGAATAAGTAATTCGGATCTATGTAGAATGTTCTTTAATTTGGCGTTACTAGAAATTTCATCACGCTCCTTTTCTAAGAGTTTTAGCATTATTCCGATTCAAATGGCCAGCATAGTCATGGTCATACCTTCAAAAACTCTCCAACTCTGTCCATGCGTATGAGGAACTTCTTGTACAGGTCGAGGGCTTCGCGGCAGTTCTTCTTGTTCATGTCAAAGTATTTCTCCAGGAGATTGATTATGCCATCGTTGTAGCACGCGAAGAGTCTGTAACAGTTTTAGAAGGTTTAATGTAAGTAACGGAGCCAAGGTAATGCCTTAAGAAGTGTTCAAAAGAAGCTTCTTTTACCATTATTTATGCCCAACGCAGCACAATTCTCACTTGGTATTTTCTGAGCGCTTACATTTACACATCGATTGCGTCTTGAGCTCTCCTACTGCGGGATGTCTTACCTGATGAGTGGTGAGGCCGTTGGTGAGGTCGTTGGCAGTGCAATCTCGGATTGCGCCTGCAGCACCGGCAATGCCTTGAAAACACCCACTGCGGGATGCACCATTTTAGCTGCGTACCGGCAGAGTCGTGAGCCCTCCTGCTACGGGATATTTCGCCAGATGAGGTCCCCGGATAGCAGCACGAAAGGGCATGATGATGATGCTGTTGGCGGTTCCGTAAACATGAGCTGCAAACCGGTAGCGTCATGAGTCCTCCTGCTGGGGGATATCTTACCTAATGAGGACATGAAGCATATGTTGATGACGCCGTTGGTAACGTTATTGGCAGTGTAGGTTTCTACTTGTACCTGCGCATTAGCATTGTCTTGAATCCTGCTTGCTAGAGATTGTCTCACCTAATTAGGTCACGGAACAGTCAACATGAAACTCATGTTGTTTGATGCTGTTGGCGCTTCCATTAACTTGTCGATCTTAAACCCTGCTCGGTGAGGGATAATCTCATTTGATGAGTTCACAGAACAGCAGAACGAAGCATGTGTTGATGGCGCCATTGCTGAGGTCATTGTCGGTGCAGTCGAACTCTAGCTGCGCGTCCAGCTGCACACCCACCTGCTACGGGATATCTTACCAGATGAGGTCCCAAGACAGCAGCACGAAAGAGCATATTGATGATGCTGTTGGCGCTTCCATCAACTTGTCAATCTTAAAGCCCTGCTTATTGCTGGATATCTCACCTGATAAGATCACGGAACAGCAGCATGAAGCACATGTTGATGACGCCGTTGGTGAGGTCATTGGCGGTGCAGTCGAACTCGAGCAGCGCGTCCAACTGCGCCTGCAGCACCGGCAGCGTCTTGAGCAGCTTCTCCGCGTTCATCATGCGGAGGGAACCCTCCTCCTTGCTGCAAACGGAAGAAGAGAGTTTCAGACAAGTTGGCAATTTTGATTACAAGGGAGTTAAATTATGGAATTTGGCATCAAGCATCTCTGGGATGAAATTCCATTCACTGATTACCAGTGATGGCAAATTGATATGATTTTCGTCGTTGGATACCTCATACCGCTGTCGATTCTGGAGACACAGTGATAGGATGTGTATGTAGGTGGTTCTTTTTCTTCTTTAAAAATGACCTCCCATAAGGAATAGCCAGTGTGGTGCCAAAGCCCGTTTAAAAAAAATATTTCCACCTACCCTCGCTTGACCTTGCAGAAGTCGAAGGCCACGGTCCTGTAGGACAGCGCCTTCTCGTTCAGGTAGCGGGCATACCGTCGGATGAACGGGGACATGTCGAAACCTGCGGAACGAGGTCACATTAAGCGTCACGGTAACGTCACAGCGACGTCACAGCAACTTCAGTCGTCACGGTTACGTCAGAGCAGCGTCACTGCAACGTCACGGGTACTTCATCACAACGTCACAACTCACAGCGCGAGCGTTAAGCTGGGAACTAATTATCGGACGAACGTCCGCGGACGTTTTCATCGGATGCGGCTCGTTTCTATCTGATCAACACAAAATACACTAAACTGTGCACATTGTCTGACATAAGTCGCGGGTGCAACCTTGAGCGTTCGGACGTCCGAACAGAATCTGGCTGGCCGGATGTTTCTGCATCCGCAGACGTCTGCCATTGACATATAATAGGTTAGGTCTTTGACGTCCGCGGATGAACCGTGCACATTGATAAGCCGCATCCGTCAGCCGCGACTTATGGATGCGTCCGATAATAATTTGTTTCTAGCTTTACAATTTACAAATCACAGGCAAGGCGTAACGATACTACACAACTATCAAGCTAAATTGAACCGTAATTAATGGTATATAAAGTGCATATTGCAATTATTTAGACAGCTTAATCCTTCGATCGGAGATTCTATGCTATTGTATTCTATTATTGTCGGGTTCACCGGTGCTCGTATAGGTATTCCGGTATTTTCGGTATTTCCGGGATTTAAGAGAGGCTACCCTCGAAATTCTCATACATACGTAATACAAAATCATTTTCTCATACGAAAATATTTAACATGTTTGAGTTATTTTTCAACTTAAAATAGTAATTACCTAGGTTCGTACAAAAATTAATTAGTTAATTTTTGTTCAGGAACCTAGGTAATTACTATTTTAAGCTGAAAAATAACCCAAACATGTTAAATATTCTCGTATGACAAAATGATTTTGGTATTACGTATGTATGAGAATTTCGAGGGTAACCCGGGCTCTTAAGTGAAAACTTCAGAATGGATTATGATAAAATTTTGATTCTAAAGTGTGGTATATAGGCTTCTAGAATCTGGTTAGCGAAAGGTGAGACTGGAAAAAGGCGGCAAATTAAAAAAATCGACGTATAGCAACCTGTCTATAGCCGGAATTGTTAGTTTTGATCTACGAAATACGAATAATAAAAACTAAGGAACTTTATTCATATCTAATTAACACAATGTTGACTACTTTTATGCCACAAGAATTTTACATTACTGAAATAACTATTAACCTAATAAATTAGAAAGCTTACTATTACGAACAAGGAAAAATGCTAAATAAGAATGATACACATACCACTAATGCATTTAAGATAATAGATGATCGAGTCAGTTTTTAGTGAATTAGAAATCGACAAGTACGTCGTCATCACTTGTAATCAGGTGTCATAACGCTCGCTATACAACCGATACACGATGAATGGATCCCATCATCAGGTCACCACTTTTGTGAACATGGTACCAAATTGGAGTGAAACCTAATACATCAAAACAAAAATTTCGAAAATCGGTTCACAAACGGCGGAGTAATCGTTAAACATACAAAAAAAAAATATATCCACAGCCGGACATATAACCTCCTCGTTTTTTGGAAGTCGGTTAAAAAGGTCTACAATGTAAATACGTTGTCGTCATGTTTTGCACCTTGTCTGATAAGTCGAGATAAGTCGCTATACAGACAGGGACAAAACAAACCTAAGGTAGTAGGTATAAGGGCCGGGACACAAAAACACCACACGAGGTCGTGTCGTACCACGACGCGACGTCGTTTCACGCGACGTCGTAGAAACTCACGTAGAAATTCAAAGTTGAGTACGTACGATGTCGTAACGTAGTTTTTTACGACGCTCGTCGTGGATTCTCACGACGCGAAGTCGCAACATGAAACGACGACGTCGCGTCGTGGTAATCCACGACGTCGTATCGTTATTTTGTGTCCCGGCCCTAACAATAACATAGTGTGAAGCTTTTTAATAGACAGAGGTACAGAATATGAAAATCAATCAGAAACTCTGCTGAACATGTTAAAAGGTTACATAACAAGGTTGCTTTATAACAATATTAAACCTTAATAACATTAAATACTGTTCAATTTAGCTCGAAACATTTAACAACATTGGAATAATGTGATAAAGCCGTCAGCCGGTGGACCATAAACTTCCATCAAATGATTCATTCTCTACATAGAGTAAGAGCCAGCGACAGTCAGACTTTAGTCATTGTATAAAAGCTGAAAGTTTTCCTGTAAACAAGGTGTGACAAAACAAAGCGATAATACTTTAGGGTGTGTATTTATCTATACTAATCTAATATTATAAAGAGGTTTTTTTTGTTTGATTAATTGTAATGAATAGGCTCAAAAACTACTGGACCGATTTTAAAAATTCTTTCACCATTCGAAAGCTACATTATTTACGGGTAACATTGGCTACTTTTTATTTTGGAAAATATAGGGCTCCGTAAGATATTTCAGTTAAGCAGAAAATTTACTTATTGGGCGTACGCTGCCTAAACTATAAAAGATAGAACCATACAATGTTCTAAGTAAATGTAGATCTTATAAATATCTACAAAAATGTCCGCGACACACTATACCTATCTACGTCAAGTGAGGCACAACAACCATTTTTTTATTTAAAAATCTTGATTTTTGTTTTGACTACTGGACTGTTTTGAAAATTGGACGTTTGGTTTAGAAGTTATCACATGGCGAAATTAAAATATTGCGAATTACGCCCGTTTCGAAGTGGGCGCTACCAAGGTACGCTCGCGGGAGGGGAGTTTAGATCTATGAGTAGTAGTAATTAGTAGTAGTAGATCCGTGAGTGAACAAAGTTTACCTCTTTATAATATTATTAGTAAGTATAGATTAAAAACTACTGAATAGATTTTAATCATTTATTCAGTGAGTGACATCTAAGGCTATATTATTTTATACCCGTGCGAAGCCGGGGCGGGTCGTCTCTTATAAGGGTCAGCGCAGACAGAAAGGAGCGCAGCGGGGTGGATTTTATTAACGCACTTGAAAATAAACTTCATAATTATTACACTAAACTGCATTTAAATGCTTAAGGCGGGCATAAACCCCAATTTGTTATTCCGTGACTCCCGGTTTACCTAGTTCCAATATAATAACGAAATGTAAAAAATATGAGATATAAAGCACAATATTTAAAATACTTTAAACCATAAACATTTTTATAAAACGTAATACTTTGGCTGTAATTAATTTACAAACTCACCTCCGACAAAAATCTAATTCATCGAAATATATTAACTAGGATAATTGTACATTTTATTTGAATAAATTGTTAGTAAATCTATATTAAAATATCCTGGGCCCTTAGACAAAGTAACTTTCGTTAAAAACGATGACGAAATTCGTTATCAAAATGTATGGGATTTGACATTAGTCTTCGCAAGCGAAATGTCATTTAGCGATGACTTATGTCAAACCGCATACATTTCGATAACGAATTTCGTCATGCCACTCTGACATTGGCCGTCACTGAGGCCGCCATAATTAAGGAAGAAGAAGAAGAATTTCGTCATCGTTTTTAACGAAAGTTACTTTGTCTGAGGGGCCAGAACCGAACAATTTTGTTTCTTAATATTTATTTCCAAAGATATTAAAAAAAAAAAAACATGAAAAATAGAGAAGATCCGCCCCTAGTAGGTAACTACAGTTTTATGCTAAGCTAAAATGAATCTTATTCGATGCGTATACGCTTGGTCTTAGGTTGTGTGCAAGGTTATCGTTTTGGATTGAGATTGATCCCTGCCTTAAGAACCTTACAAGAAATGCTCGCGCGTCCTCGAGGATACGCGGCAATCCCTTATCACACTTTAGTGTCATAATTTTAAAGTTTATTTTCAAGTGCATTAATAAAATCCTCTCCGCTGCGCTCCGTTCTGTCTGCGCTGGCTCTAAAGAGTCCACTGTGAAAATTGCAGCGCTGAAAGAGTTTTTTTTTTGTGTGATTTGTATGGACAAGTGCCACTGCATCATGGATTTTCCTATATAAATGTAAAGATTTTTCGTAGATAAAAAAGTTGTTTGTCTGATCAAAATGAAGCTAACACAAAAAAATATTTGTTAATAATCACAAAAAAAATGTTCAAGGGCCTCACTAATATAAATGTCAAGCTGTTGCGAGTGCAAACACAAACAAAACGGTGACAAATGGCAAAACACACACGCTACAGCAAAACGAAAAAAAAAACAAAATGTTCCAAATTCAAAACAGCGTTCGTGCAGTGACGTAAAGGGCTTGATTACACACGCAGTGTATAACAGTAACGAGACAGTTTGATTGGCCGAGAGCACTGTCTCGCGACTCTACTTGTAAGGTTTGATCAAGCCCAAATGCCATGATCACACCTTCCGAGTAAAGTGGCAAAACAGTGCCCTTGGCCGAGCACATCCGTACAAAACATACCGAGTGCTTGTCCGTGTGGACTGTCTCGCCACTCTACTCGGTAGGCGTAATTAAGCCCAAATGCCATGATCACGTCTACCGAGTGGCGAAACAGCTTGCCCTCGGCCGAGCACATCCGTACAAAACATACCGAGTGCTTGTCCGAGTGGACTGACTCGCCACTCTACTCGGTACGTGTAATGCCCAAAGCGATCGTGCATAGTGCGTTATCTAAAGTGCACCTAACCTAGTTAGGGCATCAAGGTCATATTATATTGCAAGCCAATGCCTTATATCAGATTGTTTGTCAACAATAAAGGTTTAATCGCCAACCTTATACGGTGAAATGAATAAGGACAAAAGACCTTATTAAGTTCATACAGGTAGATTCATACCTAGAATGACATATTTCCTTCCTATAGAATTTTTGCTTCTAGAAGTTAACTAAAAAAACCTAGGAAAATGCAAGTGAATGAAATGGGTTTTAAAATTAATATAACATTTTTTAAAGACCCGCTTATTGCAGAACAATAGAGGCTATGGGACCGGGACCGGGAAAATGCAATGAATAAAATAATAAGCATGTTTAATGTCCTAAGACTCCATACTTTATGCAAAATTCTAACATTTTCAAAAATTTGAAACTTATTATTCGGGACTTGACGCGACTTAGGGCCTGTTTCACCGTTTCCTGATAAGGTGCCCGATAGGCTTATTTGACAGATTCTCCATACTCTATGTGTCAAGTTAAGTGGTGGATAGCCTTATCAGGAAGCGGTGAAACAGGCCCATATTCTAGTAGTAGTCTTATGATAATATAACGCGAGTTTAAAAGTTCATTTTCAAAAATTTTAGTTACCCACTTCACGCACGTCTTCATAGCTTTTTTGAACTTGAATGAACATAAAAGGATAATAAAAATAGTAAAATCCATAATACCTAACCAGTTTTCGGGTATTCACTATTTTGTATGGAAATAGTCTAGGAGGTGACTGCAAAAATGATTGACCCTTCATAAACAACTTGCTAGTATGAACAATATCATTTTATTTGTTTTGCTAAGATATTGTGTATAAAATGATTTAAAAAAAAACGAGTGTAAGTATAGACTTATATTTACGATACAGAACATTATATAAACATGGTGTAACGTAAAATAATAACAAGCGCCATAAGATATAACACTGCCAGTTCACCAACGCCTTTTAAAGTACATAATTCTATCTCTTTCCTTCTTCAAATTAATGACAGAGAGGCACGATATTTTGACAAACGATTTACTTTAACAAACGGTGAAGCCGACGGTTAATATTACAGGCGATTATGTAAACGAGGCATGGAGGCATGAGATTAGATATAAGCTCAACCATTCCCGCACGTTTGAAAAATTCAATCTATTACTGTTGGGAAATTGTTTTCGTTCGTGTCATAAATGAATATTTCATACAAGCAATTATTTATTATTCATAAACAATATTATGTAAGTTGTTACATGTAGAGTTATTAAAAATCGGCCAAGTGCGAGTCGGACTCGCGCACGAAGGGTTCCGCACCGTTGTAGAGCAAAAATAGGCCAAAAATTGTGTTTTTTGTATGGGAGCCCCCCTTAATTTTTAATTTTATTTAAATATTATTATTAATTATTAAGGTACAATTATATTTAAGGTCTTCGTGAATGTTTCAAGTGCCTACCTGTTATCATTATTGATTACGAGCAAAAAAGGCCAAAAAAATCACGTTCGTTGTATGGGAGCCCCTCTTAAATATTAATTTTATTTTAGTATTTGTTGTTATAGCAACACCGAGACTACACAATCTGTGAAAATTTCAGAACTCTAGCTATAGCGGTTCTTGAGATACAGCCTGGAGACAGACAGACAGACGGACAGACAGACGGACAGACAGACGGACAGACATCGAAGTCTCATGAATAGGGTCCCGTTTTTACCCTTTGGGTACGGAACCCTAAAAATCAACATAACGTTTCTTAAGCCCTAGCCAACACGTTTTCTAAAATCTTTTTTAGAATCGCCGATCAAAATGTATGTAATTGACACAAGTCGAGTGTAGACTTCATATTATTATCGAACGCCTATGTCTATTCTATATATTTTGGTCGGCTATTGAGTCTATTCCATAAAGAAGCGATAAATAAAACGTGTTGGCTAAAGGCTTTTATTATAATTATTGTGTACGTTAAGAATTACGTTTTTGCCGATATAGATGAGCAACCGCCAGCGATGTTTAGGCGTTAATCCAAAAATATATACATACAGGAAAAACCCTTAGCGTTTTGGGCATTAAATCATCTTTTTCAGGCATTTCGTCCATCTTACTATTGTTTATACAAAACGTTGTCAAATTACTGTCCTATTTATTATTATTATTAATTAGAACAGTAATTTGACAACGTTTGCGTGATACCATATTGAAGTGTATTTTTCGCGGTCACCTCCCGTACTATGTTACATAGATCACGCAACATAAAAACTGAACAGACAGCTATCTGCATGCTATGGCAACAGGTTTTACGACACCATCACAATCGATATAGTACGTCATCTTATATTTTTAACGTCAACTCAATATATTCTGCTTCAACTAAATTTCGTAGAGGTACCTAGAGATAATATTTAGGGCCTGTTTTACCACTTCCTGATAAGAGCCGGATAAGCTATCCGCCGCTTAAAAAAGTTGTGGATAGCCTATCCGGCGCTTTATCAGAGCGTGTTTCACCACGAAACACGCTCTTAATCCTTCGATCGGGGATTCAGATCACCGATGCTCGTACGGGGCTTGATGGGTTAATGATTATTTTTGACCCGTTTGCTCGTTTGCCCCCAAATTTTTTAAGTTTCAAAAATTTTATAATCGGGTTGAATATTTGACAGGGTTGATGTTTATCATACCGAAACTGCAACAACTGTATGAAAGTTGCATTAAAATAGTAAAATTGCGGCACCAGCATGACTTTATAGCAACTGTCCTATTTTGGCATTGTCATTATCAGAAATGGTTGTACTGTGAATCATGAAATTATCTTGTTTTCATGCAAGATAATAGTAGGACCATAATAACTATTCTTTTTGATAAACATTACTTTCGTCACTAGCATACATATTTGCCAATATTATCGGGCAACGGCATTAAATTGTTATGAAAAGTCCCTCTACCAACATTAATCTTCTATACTTTTTATAAAACAAAGTCGCTTTTTTCCCCTCATGTCCCTTTGTTCCCTTTAATCTTTAAAACTACGCAACGGATTTTGGTGATTCTTTCACTGTTAGATATCATAGATACATCATTTTCCTTTTTGCCTTTACGTAATTATACCCCTGTAAAACCGCCATACTGGTACAAATGACCAAGAATTTTGTGTCAGTATCTCCAGGCCTAGATTTTTAATACATATTAACTTATGGCGTCCCTGAGAAAAGCAAAAGCAGAATTTCGTGGTCCTAACCTTACGTTAGAATAGCAAAAACCTACTTTGGTGGTCCACAAAAAAGTACGACGTAATATTACTTATTACATTTACATCTAGCTATGTACTTTACATGTTGTGATTTGTGAATTGGTGGTAACAGACTTCACACTATAATGCTCAAACCGAATAGAAAAGTTGAGTCAGAGCTTTGTGAAAGAAAAAGGAGGGGCCATTTTTCCATGTAGTATAAGAATATCTACACAGTACATAAAGTGAGGGTAGATAAAAATCACACACCGAGACACCCCATCTTGCAACACAGTTCCACACACACATGCTAGTAAGGCGTAGTTTCGTTGCATGTGTGCGTTGAAGCTGTGTCATTACAAGGCGTCACGTGGTTTCTTTCACAGAACTCTGTCCATTTTATTTAGTTCGATCTCTAATCTAAAAAACATAACATCCAAAGCGTGTCGCAAAACAAACTGAGCCCATAGCCAAGGCGTTATCTTTATCGCTTCTTAATAGGATCGGCGATCAAAATGTATAGAATAGACATAACATGAGTCGAATCTCGAATTTATTTAATCGAACGCTTATGTCAATTCGATACATTTTGATGAGCTATACTAAAAAGAAGCGATAAAGAAAACTTCTTGGGTAGGGGCTCTGGACAAAACGAAACGGAACGTAAGCCGCTAAATTGACAGACTTACCGATCCTCGCTCCAGCGGCGCCTTGTAAAGATATAACACATTAGAAACTCGTTAGACTTAATGCTATACTTACAACTAGGGACTTTGGTACCAAAGTCTTTAGGGCGAGACAAGGGTACCAAAAGTTTAGAGCATCATTATACAAATCTTAGGACTTCAATATCAAGAACACTAGCCAGTATACTGGGGTATATTTCAGAACATACATTCAGGGCCCTGAATTTTCTTCCTTACTAAACTTGAATTTTGTTACATCTAATAGATTTATAGTTTTTTTTCCGTCGTGTGGACATGAAGACATTAAAATGACGTAGACATAAATCTAGCCTTGAAGGACCAATCGCAAAGGGCGCCAGTCCAATAGAGCTAATATTAATACAATTGCATCTTTATAGCTTGTTGTCAAGTGTAGGCTATGCGGTCAACCAAAGACTAGAGAAGAGAATATTATTACAATGTCTCCTGCTCCCGTAGCATGGCTACAGTAGAAATACGAAAGTATAGACAAACAGCGGAGATAAACTGAAGATGCCGTTCCGATCTTTACCGCGGCTAGCCGCGATCGACAAAAAATTAAATATGATGCCACTTTATGAAATAGCTTATAGTCCTAAAAATTCAAATAAAATCCTACTTTATGACGTAGAGTCGTAGACTATAGTCAATGTCATTAAGTGGCACTTTATAATATATCTCTGCTGTTTGTCTATAGTCTATACTTTCGTATTTCTACTGTAGGCATACTACGGGTGCTGGTACAGTACGGTCGCAGAATGCGTAGAAAGTTGACCTAGCGCCACTTGTCTGTAATTCAGATTTCAGACTTTGGATCTTTTTAGATCTTTTCTAATCTTCGTTCCCTGCTTTGTCTGAACCGGGCTTAAAATCCCGTAGTTCGATCGACCCGGTCGGAATGATCGCAGTCCGAACTGACCGAACACACACGGGAAAACGAGTCTTGTCAGTTCGGCCTGCTATCAGTCCAACCGTCCGCGGCACCTGTGACCTGTGACCTGACTCCCCGTTATGTATGAGGGGCTTTTGCTATCAGTCCGACGGATCGACCTCTCCGTATATGGATGGGGCCCTTCACTATGCTACAATTTAATATCGCTTAAGCATACTGTTTTATGTTATCAACATATACAATTTCACCGATAAACATACATTGTAGAATATTATTGAACCATTCATATCATAGCTAATTTCAATTAAAATTAATTGTACTGCAAATAAAATTTTATTTTTATTGGCTATTGGCTATTAAAGTATAATTATTGTAATAAAAATGTTATTGATTTGAAGTTTTTGTTGCTAGATACATCGTTATAAAAAGAAGTTAATAGTTGCTCAAATCAGAGTTATAATTAACCTATCAACCCCCATAAGGACACAGGCGACCGCGACGAGCGACAGCAATAGAATAACAATAGATTTCCAAGAATCCGCGATCGAAGGATGCTTTGATAAATATATCATGCCTTTTCTTTCTTTTACACAAGAAACGTGATAGCATGATATCTAAAACCAAACTAGCCGCAAGTGGGCTTTTAAATCTTTTTAAGAAAATTCTATTTTCCACTACTCTTCATTTCCCTTTTCGTAGTTCTCTACCAATTCTACAACCCCCCCACTGCATCTTATCGAAAGTGTGTACTGTGTGTGTGTCTGTTACCTTTTCAGGCTTAAAAGGTAAAACCGATTTAGACGTTTGCTTTTAAGATATTCGGAGAGATGGGAAATGACATAGGATACATCTTATCCTGGAAAAATGTAAGGTTCCCGTGTGAACACGAATTTTGACGCAAAGGAGTTGCGGGCTTCATCTAGTACTGTATACGTCGTTTCGCACATACAAAAAAACCTAAAAAACAGTGTCAAAGTAAATGTTTGGAGGCCGCGAGATGACTCTATGACGTAATAGTTCATCCGGGTCGCATTTGTAGAGTTCAGCTACTAACGGATATGGAAGAAAGGTGATGCAGATATTAGAATACGCCGTTTTGTGTTCCGTACCCAAAGGGCTAAAACGGTACCCTGTTTCTGAGACTTTAATGCCGGTCCGTCTGTCTGTCTACAGGCTGTATCTCAAGAACGGTAATAGCTAGAGTTGAAATTTTCACAGATTGTGTATAATTCTGTTGCCGCTATTTAACAACAAATACTAAAACCAAAAATATATAACCATACAACGAACACGATTTTTTGGCCTTTTTAGCTCTATAACGGTACCGCCCCCTACGTGCGCGAGTCCGACTCGCACTTGGTCGATTTGAATCCTTTATGTGGAACAGTGGTGAAGGCGACATGCAAATAGTCTAGAAGACATCCATCCACAGCGCTAGGGAGGCACTTACACTGCGGTAGGTTCTATCGTACCCGCAAATCTGCCCGTCAAATGTTTCTTGTACACACGGGTGTACAAGAAATTTGAATCTCCCGCGTGCCGCATGTACTCACGGGTGTACAAGGTCACTACGCGCTGATTGGTTTTTTATTTTCTACGTTCCTTTACACGTGGCCTAATTTATTTATTTATTAAATAAATCTGTGGTTTACTGGCAACAATTTTTTCGCCAGTTGATGCGTATAACGGAACATGTTGAGTAAGAAAATAAAAAACAAATGCATTATGGTCTGTGACCGCCATTTTCATTTCGACGCATGACGTTGCTCTGTGTGGTGGATAATTGTGAAAATGAATTCTTGCAGGAAACGGTGAGTATTCTTATAAGAATCTTATATGGAATTACTGGAAATTTAGTGTAGTTTCTTATGAAATAATAACAATAGCAGAAAGTGCAATGTTTTTTGGAGAAAAAACGATGAAACTTTTCAGCTTAGGATTTTTTCACTCATGCCGCGTCATATTTGACATGACATTTCCCACTTATTTCAACATTTACTTGTATTTATTCGTTCTAAAGTGTAGATTAGTTATTTAGAAACTTATTTGCAAAAGAATTATTCAGAATTTAGTGGTAATTAAAGTTTTATCGTATTTGGAAACAAAAAAGGCGCGAAATGAGTGTTGCTATGGTGAAAGTTGGTGAAAGTACAGGCAGCAACAAAAGTGATAAAAAAGTAACACTATATACATTTATACAATTGTGTATATAATCACTTTTTTGGATTGATTCTATGAATAATTTCTGTTTTTGGTTTCGGAATATTAAATGCCTAAATGGACTTTAGTTTTTTACTATAAAAATTTAATTGAATTCCGTACTGTATATAACTCTCACTTTCCATGGTGTTCTTTGATATAGTTTGATATAGTTCAAAATAAGCACTTTATTGATTTTTTTTTTTTGTTTTATTTGGCAATATTTTGTGACAAAGGACAATGCTCATTTTGTATAGGGAAAAAATCCAAAGTGAACAGATATAGGGTGTAGTCCAAAACGTTAGTGATATGGAGTAAAATACTAATAAATATTTTAATATAAAATTCCATGGCTAAATAGGTAAAATTGCTATTTGTTTTTTACATTCAAATTGTAATGGTTTATAAGTTTGTTTGTTGTAATATTGTAGGTACATCGATTTTCATGTTTCTGAATAACTAAAAAAAAGTGTGTGATTGAGATGCTTTATACTATTGTCAATTTTTAGATTCGGACGACTGCGGTCGACCTCTCGGTCTCGGAGTGTGACGCCGTCACACCTCCACTATTCCCAGCGGCCGTCGGCCGCTCGAAGAGCGCTTTTAATGGGCTGCTCCCTGGACGGCCCCGACCCGGATCCAAGACCGGTCTCTCCCGTCCCACAGTAAGTATAATATTTCCTTCTACTTAGTGTCCGTCCCATATAAGCTCTGTTTGTTTGTCATGGCTGAACTGATTTTTATGAGTTAGGTACATACATATAGGTTTAGGACTTTGTAGATAGGGATTGATAATATAAATCAAGAGACATAACATATATCCGATGTATGATAAATATAATGTGTGATATATAAATTATAGCTTGTAATTTTTATTATTGTTTTTTCAAAAGGGCTCGAGTGGTTCATCAGACACCTGGTGGCAGCCTCCTAACCGGCGCGTCCATGTTCCGTATGTTGGAACCACCACCACCACTATGGTAAGTTATTTCCGAACATATTTCTTGACGTTGGCAGATTCATGATATAGTTTGGGTTTCAAAATAAAATTTGTTTGCAGTGTTAACGCTGTGGAAAGGGTGGAGGCCATGGACCTGTCGGAAGAGGAGGTGGATGAGGTGATGGATGCCGCACCGTGGCATGTCACCAGGTGGCTGGCGGACCTGCCCCAGGACCAGGACGGAGAGGCTGCTCCAAGGGGGAAAAGTGAGGCGGAGGGATGGTTCTCAACTAATGTCCCCAATCTGAGTACTTCTGCAGAAGTTGCGGCCGATAACGCTTCAGGAATTATTAGTATTTGCGCTGCAAATATTAGTAATTCCGAAGGCTTACCGAACGCCACTTCTGATGATGTCCTTCCGTCAACGTCAGGGATGACGGAAACACGCAAACGAAGTGCTAGGATTAGGGTACGCGGAGGTAGTGAACTCGACAGTGAATTCGACGATGAATTCGACGAATCCCCTGTCGATGTCACTAACTTGGCTACATTAGATAGGAACATCCCTAACGACGACGAACTAGAGGAGCCCGTTCGTCAAATCATAGGCACTATGGAGAGTGTAATGGATGCAGAAGCCGATCATCTTCCTGGCGTGTCGACTAGTTATCTCTGGAAAGAAGACTTTGACTCGTTCTTGGGTGTTCCTGAAAGTTTTTCAGGTCCTACTCCTGGACCAGTCAAAGACTATGATACGGCCTATGATGCTTTTACTGACATCTGGAGTAAGGACATTATAGATCGTATCGTTCTGGAAACTAACCGATACGCTAAGCAGACGATCGACAAGATGAAAGCTGAAGGCACACTGAAACCATCATCACGTCTGCATAAGTGGACTGACACTGATGCAGACGAGATAATGGTATTATTTGCTGTTTTTATGTACATGGGGATTGATCCACGGACAAATCAATATGAGTATTGGAAGGCAGGCGATTACCTGGAGATGCCCAAGTTCAGGCAATTGATGCCTTATAATCGCTATATTTTGCTGAGCAAATTCCTTCATTTCGTAGATAATTCTGATGTGAGTCAGAATTCGCTACCAAATGAAGGAATTCGGCTTTCACCGAAATTAGCGAAGCTACAGCCCGTGATCTCGCATCTCAAACACAAATTTGCCTCCCTTTATAATTTGGACCGTTTCATTTCTATCGACGAGTCTCTGACCTTATTCAAGGGCCGTTTGGCCTGGGTCCAAACGATAAGGACAAAGGCTGCGCGTTTTGGAATAAAATCTTACGAGCTCTGCGAGTCACGTTCGGGCTATATGTATGACTTTGAAATTTATACGGGGAAGGATTCTGATCGCAACAACACCGCTGATGCGGATGTTGCACCTAGTGTCGATTTGGCTGGCAAGAGCACTAAAATAGTGCTCAATTTATTGAAAGACCTAAAGAATCAGGGGCACTGTGTCACTATGGACAATTTTTATAATTGTCCTGCGTTGGCACGGTATCTCAAGAGCTTGGGATTTGATTGTTTAGGAACATTGCGTCCAAACCGAAGGAACGTGCCCTCCGACGTAGCAAAGATTCCCAAAAATGTGGCTAAGGGTACGATCATAGCGCGCCATTGTGGTGATGTTTCTGTCCTTGGATGGAAAGACTCCAAGGTGGTGACTATGATCTCTACCTACCACACTGATGAGACCTTTGTTGGGTCAAAGAAGGGCAAGATGCAAGTGAAGCCTAAAAGTGTGGGGGACTATAATAAAACAATGGGCGGGGTTGATCTCAAAGATCAAAAGCTGTCCATGTATTTATTGGAGAGGAAGCGAGGTGTTAAGTGGTACACCAAGATGTTTAAGAGGCTGCTGAACACAAGCATTCACAACGCTCTTATTATGCTCGTAACGTCATTGGCTCGCCGCGATAAACTTCCGATGACACAGCGTGAATTTCGTTACGACCTGGCTAAATCTCTTGTAGACCGTCACCGCCGCGGTCTAACGGAGACCACACCACAAGTGGGCGAAATTACGAGGTTGAGGAGGGATATTGTGCATGAACCGATGAACAGTACGGGTCGGAATAATAGGAAGCGATGCGATGTTTGCTACCGGCAGGGCATCACCAAACTGGTGCATTCCCAATGCGTCACTTGTGGTAAATACTTGTGCTTTGAGAAATGTTGGAAAGAGTGGCACTCTCTAACAAATCTCAAATCAAAAGTAGATGGCCGAAAAAGGTCACGCATTGAGAACTAGTTTGTTGAGCTAGAATGGACGCTTTACATCATATATTTAAGATTTTTATTATATGATAATATCTATGGACGCTTCACATAAATATATTTAAGATTTTTATTATATGATCGAGGTATTACATGGCTTTCGGTTTGTTCTCATTTTTCCTAAACGATTTTCTTTTAATAAATAGGCCAATTGTCAGTGGTATTTTGTCGTAATTACCAGATGGTTACGACAAGGTAACAGTTGGCACTAGGCAGAATTCTTGTTAGTGCTTGGGCGGGGGAATCGGGAGGTATATGTATGTATGTGTGTTTGTACGTCTATGATCAATAATCATATTGATTTGTCCAATCACGTCATGTACAAACTAATAGCCTTTGTGACTTCAGCTGGTATCATCCATTACATGCTAGTCCCTGACCATTTTGCCTTTATGATTTTTTGGCGGTTTCAGCTAGTTTGTCTAGTTAAGTTATTATTATTGCACGCCTTAACGGCTAATCGTAGATAAGTAGTGACATCTTTTGTAACATCTTATATAACCTACAATTGCAAAAAAAAATGATTTGATTTGATTAACTTTTTGAGTAAGTGTATAAATATTATGTCAATAGTAACTTTCTTATGAGACAATGAGCCATATATAATATGGCTAATTATCTTATAAGAAAGAAACTATTGACATAATATTATACACTTACTCAAAAAGTTAATCAAATCAAATCATTTATTTTTGCAATTGTAGGTTACATAAGATGTTACAAAAGATGTCACTACTTATCTACGATAAGCCGTTAATGCGTGCAATAATGATTGGACAAAAATAAATGATTGGATTTGATTAACTTTTAGAGTAAGTGTATATATTAAAGAAAACTAATTTCTTATAAGAAAGAAACTATTGACATAATATTATTATACATTTACTCAAAAAGTGAATCAAACCAAATCATTTATTTTTGTCCCACAGGGATCCATTTTGGGTCCGATTCTTTTTCTCATCTATGTAAATGACTTACCTTATCTAGTTAAGGATAATGATAACGAGCTGGCACTTTTTGCCGATGACACTTCACTTATTTTGTAAAGTGAAGCGACAACAGTCGAATTATGACGAGGTAAATTGTGCTCTCTCAAAAATAGTTAATTGGTTTAATGTATCATGTAAATAACTTACTTTTAAATTCTAATAAAACAAAATGTTTAAGATTTACCTTGCCAAATGTTAAGCAAGTGCAAACCAATTTGCTATTAAATGATGAGAAAATGAATCTTGTTAACACTACTGTGTTTTTAGGAGTAACACAAGATTATAAATATATTATGTATACAACGTTTACATAATACAACATGTTCACTAATGTTTAACCTATATGCGAAGTATGAACATAATCAGTCTTGTGTTTATCGATATAATTTTCTATCAATCGCTTTTGAACATTTTGTTTGTATATATTAGTAATGAAAATGTACTTGATACTATGGAAGTGTAATTGAGTATTAACTCATTTGAATTGTATAATAATGGCAAAATCAAAGTTGTGATATTTCGTTTGTATTGTTATCTAATTATTACAACTAGAGATCGCCCAATGGTCGAAATTCGACCTTAGTTTCAACGACATTAGGACTACTATATTTTGTAAAAAAATATTGACCTTATCATATATTTTTTTTCAACTCTTGTCTCTGGGACTCAACTGATCTCAAACTGGCTGTGTAAACATTGTCTAATATGTAGCATCTAAGATTCAATAAAAAAAGCTTTAATCCATTTTCAATTTGTCAACTTATTGTCAACAGACTTCAACCATAAATAAAAGAGTAGGTATAATTCGTATGTATAGGCTTGTCAGCTCAAAAAGCTGTCTTCTTTTTGAATGTGCACATTGTAGTGCCAATCTTGTGTGTGTAATGTTTTATTTGTTAAAAAAATGTATGTTAAAAGCACAATTTCAAAATAATATTAGCGCGATGCACTCCCTCAACATATAAACCTTAACTGTGCAAAATTTCATTCACCTACGTTCCCGCATTTTTTGTCAAAAGTATTTATATTATATAGATAATAACAGATTATTAGAAACATCTATCTTAGTAATTCTATTATAGGCATCGGTATACATTTTTTACAAAAATTGAAATACATAGTTTAAAGTTTTTTATAATAATTTGTAAAATTATTTTGTGAGAAATAAGGTCTTAAACCGTAAACCGTAAAAAAAAATAATGTAAAATAGTATTAACCTACTGCAGTATTCTATGATCCTATATAAATAAATAATAATTATAATAAAATGTTTTTCCCGAGAATGTATGATATAATATAATTTTGAAATGGTTATGAATGATAAATGTAATGTTTGTTTACCAGAAAATGTATGATGTAAAATTTTGAAATAGTGATAAATGATAAAATATATAATGTTTGTTTTCCAGAGAATGTATGATGTATAATTTTGAAATAGTGATGATGAATGTAATGTTTTATGAGAATATGAAAAAGACAGAAATGTAAATGTCTATACTTAGGAAGAGTTTGCCAAATGTATCACTCAATTTATTTTTGTAACACGTGTTTCTCGCCGTGTATAATAATTTGTAAATTTATTTTGTGAGAAATAAAGTCCACCATATATAGCTTACTTTGATTTCGACTTTTTGTCACAATATGTACAAAACTTGTTTGTAAATAAATAAATTATGTTATCAACTGTCCACTTTTGTTTTATTTTGACTCTCACTTGAGTATTCCTACGCAATGGCGTACCAACATGGCGTCTACGCGTAGACAATAGATACGCATTCGGCCATAATATTGAAGTGGGCGGCGCTAACGCAATGCGCCTGCGCAATCAGGTGGCGTGATTTTTATGCTTCGCTTACTTGCAAGTTGCAACTTGCACGACGACTCGCCACAACCTCAATGGGGATAAATGGATAAATATACTCGTGTACAGTCAACCGCTAGCCAAGCTACCCTATTCGGACTTTGGACCGAACTCCGGTTTGTATGCCCATCCATAGTGATGTTATCTCATTTTATACTGGTGGTTTTACATTTACCGTGTGGCCCACCGTACAAAAACAGAGGCTGCATCCTGTATAAGAGGAAGTATATCTCCATTGAGGTTGTAAATTTCAACCCTAAAAATATATAATTCCTGTACTCGTACTATAGGAACATAATATTATGGTCGCAGCACCATTGTAGCAATCGCAGTGCGGTTATTATTATGTTCGCGGCGCAGAATAAATGGCAAGGAACCCCAAGTCCCAACTGTCACGTGAGTATATTATTATGGTCGCATCGCCATTCTAACAATGCCAGTGCGGACAATATGCTCACGGCGCAGAATAGTGGGCCAGGAACCACAACTGCCACGATAGACTAGCAACACTATAGCATCAATTTTCTATCTTGTAACCCTCAAACGCATCATGATCCAAACCCACAGCACACATACTCCTAGTTTGGGTTTCCTGTCTTCCCACTAGTAAAAAATTTAAAGATATTCAGTTGCCTAGTTTTAGTTTATTTCAATTTACTCTTGTGTAACTAGTGGAGAGAAAAATGAAAGAATTTTATTACTTAATCAATATTTTTTATTTTTATTCAATATTTTTTATGTTGTATAGTTTATGTACATACTTAGCTTAGTGATATTTCATCTATTTTTACAATTTTCAAAGAATTATAATATCACCTGAATAATATAACATTTTTAATGTGATAGAATAGACCAAGTATAATTTATCCCTCTAAAAGCATAATATCGATTTATTTACCTACTTGGAAAATAATTTATAACAGAGCCTAAAAACGTGAACTATGATGCTTTGCCATATCCCGTAAGGGATATGGCAAAGCATCATAGCATCATTTGATAATATATACAAATAGTACGATAAAAAAATAAATCATAAAAATATTATTTATTTTTGGCTTTGCCTACCCAGTAAGGCGTGATTTTATGTATGTACGTACGTAAAAACTTGATATCCAGCTAAAATGTTGGATAATAAATACAAATAATACGATAAAAATATACATAAAATTATACTTTTTGTTTTCGTATACACTTTTCGTGCCGTCAGTACTTTTGTATCTGTGTTGTCACGGCGCATGCGCTGTGCCGGCTTCGCGCCACCTGCGCACGCGCGCTGTAGCGCGTCTATGCACAGGAGCCGTCGGAATGTCTTATGGCCGCGCGTGTTAATTTTTGTAATGTAAATATTTAGATTGTGAAGTAATTACTGTGATTTGGAGAGAAATAACTTATGTTGTCAATTCTAAAATGTATGTAGTTTATTGTGATAGTGATTATTTTGTGTATTGTGAAAGATAATTGAGTGAAATTTGTCAAAATTTCCAACAGTGTGAGGAAGAAAAAACAAATCTATGAAAAAACACAAAAAAATTTTCATGTAAGCGTTTATTTTATAACAATATTCTTATTTTATAGGGTAGGATTTTTTATGTAGATTACAACGATGTATGATTCATAGTGTAATTTATAGGTTATTATCCGTAACTTTACGATTTTCGAACCCCTATTGCAAATTTTTCGCAAATACTGAAAAAACTTGACATTTAGGTAAATATGACATTAGCAGAGGCATTCTCTTCACGGGTTAAGACGCTGACATTACTGCCAATGACCTTGATCTCGCATCACTTTCGCACCTGTGTCGATTTTCGTGCCAGAGAGACAGAGATGTGAAGTGTTCACTCGGTAGCGTGGATACATTTTTCGTTTGTTAGAGGAAAAAATAAATATTATGGGAAATCTAGATGTCATAACCGAAAATTAAATCCGGCAATCTTTGGATTTTTGTAAAAGGTATCAAATAAACAAATTTTTAAAGCATAGATTGTATAATTACTTTAGTTAGAACTGTTTAAAGTTCCTGAAAGATGTGACTTTAGTATTCAGTTTTCACATTTAGTAGTCATCCAATAGGAGTACATTATTTTATTATTTAAATTCGACAAGCTTTTCCAAATATAATCAAAAATCAATTTTTTGTGCCAATCAATGAAATACATACGTCTAGAAAACTGCACAAAGATGTCGAATTGGCAGCTTGGAGCACCATGGGGTTTTAGTGATCAGACCATACTGGGGAGTCCCACAGTCCACACACCCCGGCCGATATCCCCAATCCGCTAGGGATGCGTAAAGCATTTCACCGTGCAAAAAAAAAAGGGGGGGGGGGGGGGCTTAGACACTCTGTACGTACGTGTTATAGGAGCATTGGTCATCTCAGTGATGATGATAATAATGGTAGTTATGTAACAAAAACTATTAAATATGTACCAATATCACACTCACATAACTGCATTGCAAAAATCTTATTTACCAAGGTCGCTACAAGTCGCAAATCGAGAAATGAGAATTTGAGCTTCTGCTATGGATTATCCGATCATGTCACAATAATATATTAAAATAATATCTGATAGTTTCTCGAATTGGCCTGTTCATATGGACCAGCCTTTTCCCAAGTGGACGATAACGCCCCCTTGTGGGCGCTGAAGGTCTGAAGGGAACCAGAAAAAAATTTTGGGCGTTTTGTAGAGGCTTGGGGGTGATTAATTTCATCAGAATGCATTTTAAATTGAAACAATGGGGGCGCTAAAATACAATTTGTTCTTAAAGTGGGCGGTACGCAAAATAAGTTTGGGAACCTCTGATATAGACTGTTTATACACGGCTAAAAGACGCCCGCAACTCCGTAGCACCAAAATTGTTTTATCGCGCGGGAACCGTACATTTTTGGGATAAGAACTATCCTATGTTCTTTCCCGGGACCCAAAGTATCCCCATACCAAATTTCATCAAAATCGTTTCAGTGATTTAACCATGAAGAGGTAACATACAGACAGACACACTTTCACATTTATTACTAGTAAGTACTTGCACAATTATAATATTTGCAAATGTAGAGACTAGAGACGAGTAAACCAGTCAAAAGAATGAATGGTGTGAAAAGAGGTGTCAAGGCCATAAGGCCCAGGTCCAAACTCCAAAGCCTATGTAAGTGTTGATTAAAAAAAAATAGGATCAGCCGTCGTGAAGAGGTAACAGATAGACAGACACGCTTTTGCCTTTATAATATTAGTATGGAAGTTTTTTTTTAATTAAATAAGGGGACAAACGAGCAAACGGGTCACCTGATGGAAAGCAACTTCCGTCGCCCACGGACACTCGCAGCGTCAGAAGAGCTGCAGGTGCGGTGCCGGCCTTTTAAGAGGAAATAGGGTAATAGGGGAGGGTAGGGATGGGAAGGGAAGGGAAGGGAATAGTAGAGTGGAGGGTAGGGAAGGGAATAGGGTAGGGGATTAGGCCTCCAGTAAACTCACTCACTCGGCGAAACACAGCGCATGCGCTGTTTCACGCCGGTTTTCTGTGAGAACGTGGTATTTCTCCGGTCGAGCCGGCCAATTCGTGCCGAAGCATGGCTCTCCCACGTATGGATTATGTAGAGTATAAGACTTAATATTTTATGGAGTTTATTTTTATAAGCCTGTCGGGCACCTGTCCGGCGCCTGTCTTGGAGAGTGAGATGGGTCTCATTAAGAAGGTTGAAGGGCTATATCGAACGATAAAAGGGTCTACCTAACTCCTATACTTCAAGTCAAGAGTCATTTCAATCTTACGCCCTTACTATAAATAATTTTAAAACGTGGGAGAGCAATGCTTCGGCACGAATGGGCCGGCTCGACCAGAGAAATACCACGTCCTCATAGAAAACCGGCGTCAAACAGCGCTTGCGCTGTGTTTCGCTGAGTGAGTTTACCGGAGGCCCAATCCCCTACCCTATTCCCTTCCCTACCCTCCCCTATTCCCTTCCTTACCCTATTCCCTCTTAAAATGCCGGCAACGCACCTGCAGCTCTTCTGATGCTGCGAGTGTCCATGGGCGACGGAAGTTGCTTTCCATCAGGTGACCCGTTTGCTCGTTTTAATAATAAATAAATAAAAAAACTGGTTGATGACCGGAACTCCGTTGCGCCAAAATTAGTTTATTGCAATTTGCATGCGAACCGTACATTTTTCCGGGATAAAGAGTATGATATATCCTTTTTCCGGGACTCAAAGTATCCCCGTACTAGAAAAATCTTGGCTTGGGCGTGAAGAGGTAAAAGACAGACAGACACACTTTCGCATTAATAATATTAGTATGGATAGTAAAATACGACATAGACATGGTTCAAAGGGTCTATTGGTCATAAGTTCAAAGGGTCTTGGATGGAGTATAATAGTCAAGCATATTGGATATTTTGGCCTCTATCTCAAGGTCAAAGCGGAAGTCGGTCGCGAAAACTTCACTAATCGTCTTTGAACATCAAGTCATTATAAATGCGAAAGTGTGTCTATCTGTCTGTTACCTCTTCAAGCCCAAACCACTGAACCGCTTTTGCTGAAATTTGATATGGAGATACCTTGAGTCCCGGAAATAACAAATTACATATTATAATACTTTTATGCCGGGAAAATGTAGGATTCCCGCGCGATAAACGAATTTGGCGCAACAGAGTTGCGGACGTCATCTAGTTGAAAAGAAAAACTTATACAGCACCTAAAAATTGTACAGAAACTAAATCTTTATTAACAAGGGGCCAGTAGGTCAGCCGTACGGTGCCAACACAAGTAACAGAATTATACAACTTACTAACGACGATAAAATATGGCGCTCTCTGAAAATTGGAGCTTTTTCCAGAAATCTAGAGATAAACTACGATAACACGGCGCGCCCCTCCAAATTACTGTTTCAATGTGTGCAGTCACATCCTTATGAAAGAGTTTGTATGTAGTAAGTATTCAACCAATCAACCAGTACTCGTAATATGTCACTTATAATTACCAAGATTTGTTGGTCAACTAATCATAACTAGCCTACCGCGCAAGACAACGCACTTCAAAGTTCAAACGTTTTGAATTTTGGAGGGGCGCGCCATGTTATCGTAGTTTATCTCCACAAAGATAACAATTCCTTTAATTTTGTAGATCTTGATGTGGATTATCAAATACAGTGGTTGGATTATATTTTGATGGATTAGTGGATAACAAGATGGGTGGTGGATTAGTTTTGTTGCCCTTTCACGCAAAAACGTAAGTCTGAGATTATAATTATTGATGTATTTTATGGAAGAACAGTACGCCATCTGCTACACAGGAATGGAATTCATACTAATATTATCCATATTATCCATCCATACTATTATAAATGCGAAAGTGTGTCTGTCTGTCTGTCTGTCTGTTACCTCTTCACGCTCGAACCGCTGAACCGATTTTGCTGAAATTTGGCATGGAGATTCTTTGAGTCCCGAGAAAGGACATAGGATAGTTTTTATCCCGGAAATATGTACGGTTCCCGCGCGATAAACGAATTTTGGCGCAACGAAGTTGCGGGAGTCATTTAGTACTTAATTTATAAATATGCAAAATAGTGTCTGTCTGTTTCCTCCTCCCGCTGAAACCGCTGAACTGATTTTGCTGAATTATTTAAAAAAAAATGTATGGACATACTTTGAGCCCCGGGAAAGGACATAGGATATACTTTTTAACCGACTTCCAAAAAACGAGGAGGTTATATGTTCGGCTGTGGATTTTTTTTTTTTTTTTTTTTTTTTTTTTTTTTTTTTATTTTTGTATGTTCAACGATTACTCCGCCGTTTGTGAACCGATTTTCGAAATTTTTATTTTGTTGTATTAGGTTTCACTCCAATTTGGTACCATGTTCACAAAAGTGGTGACCTGATGATGGGATCCATGAGTAATCGAGGGAACTCCTCGAAATTTATATGGAAACATATGGTGATTTTGTTTTTATGTGAAGTGTACTAAGAATATGCTACCAAAAAGTCAAATATTGGGTCAAAGTATACCATGGTTTCGAAGATGCTGAGAGAACTCCTGACTCCTTATAGATACACGTTCGGGAGTTTCGGCGTTGTTTTAAGAACAGAAAGCATATGCTACTATGCAATTCATATTCATCATCATAATCATCATCATCATCATCGTCATCATCATCATTAAGGTCACCAATATCTCATGGCACAGAATTAATAATAGTACAAGGCATAGGTATGGATATACTAATAATAATAATTATGTACTGTATAACAACACCTGTTTGTTTAATACATGGCGGTCGGCGCCGCAGAGGCGACGGCGTCGCCGCGCCGCCGCGCCGCGTGGCGCGTGGCGGCAGACAACAGATCGAATACTTTACTAATTACTTTATAAAATTTAAATAGACAAATAGAATTAAAATAAAGTTATTTTAAAAAGAGCATTTACACAAAACAAAGTCATTAAGTGTCTTTTTAATCAGTTATACTTATTAATCGATAGATGGCGCACTAAGTATCGATTTGAATTCTTGATTAAGCGCTTATTCCACTTATCCTAGCTAGGAAGTCCTAGCTAGGGTCCTAAAAAATTTAGTCAAGTGGAATAACATTTAGAAGCTAGGATCCTAGCTAGGATCCTAAATCGGAAAAAATTTAGTCAAGTGGAATGACATTTAGAAAGCTAGGATCCTAGCTAGGACTTCCTAGCTAGGATAAGTGGAATAAGCGCTTTACAAGAACAGAGCTGTCAATAATTATGATAATATTAAATATTATGAGTAGCTACGCTACATCCTATGCAAGCTTATACAATTTTTTATCTGATAGATCCTTCGATCGTGGAAAAACGAGACACAATAGCCTTTCTATTGTTATCTCAATCGCCGGTGACCGCTTGGGGCTTGAAGCATTAAAATTGTTAAATTACTTAACACAATATGTTCACTTCACTGATAATATATGATTTTGTGAGTGTGAGTTGTGACTCTTGACAAATTGTAATAAGATACGTAAAATATACGCGAAGGTTTACCTACTAGTGTAACTAAAAAGAGTGAAATTATTATTATTTTTAACAAAAAATTAAAACCGACTTCCAAGGTAAAAACAATAATAACATTAATATGAACTAAAAAGTATTAAATAATTTTTACTATCTAATGGTGCCTTTTTCCGAATTCGGCTAAAACTCAACTATTTCTGTATTCAATCTTCATAATTTTGAAGTCGGTGCCAGTTCCAAAAGTTTCAAATCTGTCAGAGGACTGAAGATTCAGCTATCTGGTACCGACTTCAAAATAATGAAGATTGAATACAGAAATAGTTGAGTTTTAGCCGAATTCGGAAAAAGGCACCATTAGATAGTAAAAATTATTTAATACTTTTTAGTTCATATTAATGTTATTATTGTTTTTACCTTGGAAGTCGGTTTTAATTTTTTGTTAAAAATAATAATTATTCCAGAAAAATGTTAGGTTTCCGCGCGACAAACGAATTTTGGCATCATCTAGTACTGGAAAATCTTATGTTTTACGGGAAAGAAGGGCTTGGATTAATGCGATATGCTTTCGGAAAACCGATGAAAATAATATAACACATGTGCCCTCGTTTGTTTAAGTGAAACTCAAAAAAACCCACCGCAGCTCCCTGCCCTAAAACCCTAAAATAAACGCACCTATCGGTTTGGTTACCTAGACTACAGCCTAATACAACAATGTGGCAACACTCCTGCATCACGCTATCGAAGTTTCTGATCACGACAATATATAATACAACGTCTGAAATATCGTCAATGAGCTTCGGCTCGGAGCATCTCGCTAGGTCGGAAGATCTTACTTTTCAGCCGCCAAAAACAACAAAACATTTGGACGCTTAACCGTACCTAAAAGTTTGTCTGTCGGTCTGTTACCTCTTTACTTCTAAACCACTAAACCTATTTTGAGATTCTTTGAGACCTTTGGAAGAACATGAATTGTTTTTATTCCAAAAAAAGTGCGGTCCCAGCTCAATCATAACGAAGTTGGGTCGTGGGTGCAATATTTAGTTCTTCTATAATTATTCTCCACAATCGACATCAATTGTGCAAGTACAGCTTCGCAATCTCTCAAAACCATCTGAACAAAGTTGGGTTAATATAGTCCGTCTATGATTGCCCATGATAATTGACATCAATTCTGCAAATACAGCTTCACAATCGTGGCTATCCATAATCCATCTCAACCCAAGATGAACAACAACTTTTAACCCAGATGTACTAATATCGGAGAAGTTGATCCATGTAATTTGGTTGTGTTTTGTCAAACCTAGGCGACGGATGACGACTCATGTTGACAATTTGACATAATCCGACCACATGACGTAGGTCCGTTAACTGCATATGAAACAATTTCTTCGAAGGGTCAAGATCCAGTGTACTAAATAGGCGTTGCCTAGACGTCGACCTTCGAGTTCGTTGCCCCCGCCCGACCCCTGCACTTCCTACTCCAATGTCCTTACGATTGACCGATTGCATACCGAGTACCGAGTATTGTACTGTCGAAACCTGCTCCCTAACTTCACGATGGTTAGTTCCTATGAAGGCAGGGAAAGGCAGGTGGCATTCCCCTTATTCTTGTGCATTCTCTCACGTTTCGATATGCATTAAGGAAATCCTATGGAAAAGTGACTGATTCAAAAAAAAGTTCCTCGAAATGCACATTGCACTAATTCACTAAAGCGTAATTTTAGTTGGCATGATGGATGACAAATGAATGATGACGGCGCAACGGAGTCATCTAGTACCTAATATGAGTGCCTAGAGCTAACAACATTGAGCGGGTGCTGAGAGGTTTTAGTGGGTAAAAACTACGCCCCTAATCTCTGGATGATCTTTTGAAGATTTTCTACCTTAACGAACTGAGTCCATCCAGTCCAACGAGAATGACTCAATTGGCACTTCAGAATCATTACTTCATTACTGTGAAGAAGACTCAGACTCATAAGTCACATTAATCACTCGAGACTTAAGAAAAGCCATTGGAAGCAGACGCGACAATTAAATCACGTATAATCGGGCAATAACCCCATTTACTTGAGTTCAAGAAGCCAATCTGGGGTTTCGTTTACGACCGCGACATAACTGGAAGAGTGGAGACATAACTCATATTGGGGCCATGAAACGTGGCGAATGGCGACTGAGCGCGCGTACAGGCATGGTAGAGTCTCGATCCCAAAGGGCCTGATCAGTGATCACACCTACCGAGTAGATAGGTAAGATTGTTTGGCCGAGAGCACTGCCTTTCTTCGCGAGCTGAGAGACAAACCACGCTTGCGTCAAGTCTGCAAGGTCCAAACTTCTTTCTGGGCCACTTTTAAAGGCTGGCAAAGTGTTTCTGCTTTCATTTGCAGCCGACAATAATTCCCTGCTGGTGCCATCCAACAGAACTTTTTCTCATCCAAGTGTTTTTTTTTTTCTTATAAGCGTCTATTCGCGCGAATTATCCTTCGGCGTTCGTGGCCTCTTTCAGAAATGGGTCATCTGTCGAGACTGGGGGGTGTTAGTCTCGGGGAGGCAACATTTGGCTAACAGACACTAACATTAAGTTCGTGTAATATTTTCTGGGGATATTTGGCTATAACTAAGATATTAGGGGATATTATTTGGCTTACATGTTGCTTATCGCGAGTCGTGACTGAGTAGAATGCCGGTCTATTTTACAGTTCCAGCTACAGTCTGACTTTATACAACTTATTTTTAGATTGGGGTTTAGTTAATTTTAACAAACGTTGCAAGGTAGTAGGTACATAAAGCCACATTTTTATATAAAAACATTTTTCCGGTCCTAAAGCCTCCATTTAAGCAAAAAGACAACAGACTTACACCCGGTTTCTGAAAGGTTTGTCAAATCACTGATCAACTAACACTGCTGTTAATTTAGCATGGATGTCAAATCAATTTGAGTTTCTGATACATTGATCAGCCGAAAATTAACTAATCTGTGATCATTTTTAATTTGACTAGCGATTTGTTATTTTTCGTTCATTACTTCACTATTTACTATCAAAAATGCCAATGAAATGTCAAAAGAAGGAATTGCAGACTGTCATTGCTATCAAAATGTTCTGGGAATTTCAAATCTGATGTTTTCTGAAACATTGATCAGACGAAAATTAACTAATCTGTGATCATTTTGATTTGACATGCGTTTTGTTTATTTTCGTTCATTTGTCAGAATTTTGATTTTCAATTTTTCAAACGTTATCGATTCCTAAATTCTTCTTCATTATAGAAATGAAATTGATTATAATATACATTTTTTGAAAATAAAAGGAGTATTGCAAATAAAACAGTTTATTTGCATTTTCGACGTATTTATTACGAAGCTTTATTAAAACTTCATAATAAATGTGTTTACAAACCTTATAGTAACGTAGGTTCAAAGAGAAAATATAGATTTACATAAAAAATTAATTGAATTCATAAGTTAATTCACCCACAATTACCGATTAGTTGACACAGCTTTTGACAAACGTTTAATCTATGATCACGGCTTGACAAGCGTTTCTGAAACCCAAAATGGCGGTTGATTCTAGAGTCAAATTGAACAGCCGTGTCAACTGACGCGCTGATCAAATTAAACTAACTAATCATGCTTCTAGCAACCCAATTGGTACTTGACAAGAGATTTAACAGGCGATTAGTTAATTTTAGTGTTGATCAGCCTTTCAGAAACCGGGTGTTAGTTTGTAACAAACATAATTGAAGACATGAAGTCTATAATAATATGTATTACAAACCAAGTCTTGGTTTCATATTATATAAGATTAAAATTAATTAAAACAGTATAGTCTATACTAATATTATAAAGCGGAAGAGTTTGTTTGTTTGTTTAAACGCGCTAATCTCAGGAACTACTGGTCCGATTTGAAAAATTATTTCAGTGTTAGATAGTCCATTTATCGAGGAAGGCTATAGGCTATATTTTACGACGCTAAGACTTATAGGAGCGAAAAAATGGAAGAAAACGTGGAAAAAACGGGAGAAAATTATTTATAAGGGCTTATTTAAACGCGCTAATCACAGGAACTACTGGTCCGATTTGAAAAGTTCTTTCAGTGTTAGATAGCCCATTTATCGAGAAAGGCTATAGGTTATATTTTATCACGCTAAGACTAATAGGAGCGAAGAAATAGAGGAAAATGTGGAAAAACGGGGGAAAATATTTGAAATGGCTTATTTGAACGCGCTAATCTCAGGAACTACATTTCCGATTTGTAAAATTCTTTCATTGTTAGATAGCCATTTATCGAGAAAGGCTATATAAGTTATATTTTATCACGCTAAGACTAATAGGAGCGAAGAAACAGAGGAAAATGTGGAAAAACGGGGGAAATTATTTGAAATGGCTTATTTGAACGCGCTAATCTCAGGAACTACATTTCCGATTTGTAAAATTCTTTCATTGTTAGATAGCCCATTTATCGAGGAAGGCTATAGGCTATATTTTATCACGCTAAAACTAATAGGACAGAAAAAATAGAGGAAAATGTGGAACAAACGGGGGAAATTATTTGAAAGGGCTTATCTACTAACTACTAGAGCAATTTTTCTGTTATTTGGGTCAGATAGGAAGTAGAGCACGTGAAGGATCATAGGCTATTTTTTGTGGACTAATTTGTCTGTGAAATATATCTAATTTACGCGGGCGAAGCCGCGCGGAGCGTCTATAAATAATAATAAAAATGAATCCATATTTCCCTTGGTTACGACATCACGCGTAAACAGCTGGTCCGGTTTTGCTGAAATTTGGCATAAGTAGATATACTTTGAGTCCCGGAAAAGGGCATAGGATATATTTTGTTCCGGAAAAATGTACGGTTACCGCACAATATACTTTTATGATTTGCGCGTAAACTATTCAATCGATTTTGATAAATTTTGGTATGGAGATACTTTGAGTCTCGGGAAGGACAAGGGATATATTTTGTCGCGGAAAAATGTACGTTTCCCACAAAATGTACCTTTATGATTTACGCGTAAACTATTCAATCGATGTACGGGAACAACTATAAACTGAAGTCCACGCGGACGAAGTCGCTGGCAACAGCTAGTTACAGTATATTTCATTATCATAATGTACATATATGTATACGATCTATCACAACACGGATACGATGTACCGGACGTAATATACATAGCACTGTATATGTAACGGTATATGAACAACGCTGATGGAGGATTGAAAAGCGATTGCGGAAAATCTGTTTTGGTATAATAAAGTTCTATGCCTCGATCGTGGGAATTACAGATATAATAGATTTTTAATTGTTATGCGGCACCCGAAGAATACTGTATTTATTCATCCACAACGGATAAAGGGGTTTGAGAATTTTAAACCCTTTTAGGATTTTCGTCCGCGTTCGGAATCTTTGAGAGGAAAATTAAGCCATTTTATTTTGAGACTGAGAGGAAAATTGAGCCATTTTATTTTGAGACTAAAGGTTTAAAAGTGCAAATAATTAAGAGAGATGAAATTCTGTATTAGACAAAAAATATAGAAACATTCGATAGACTTTAGACATTGTAAAATGAGCAACGAAAAGTTATTTCTACCAAAATCACTACTGTACTGTACTGTGGCGGTAGCGGTCATTGACTCCCCGTCAAAAACTTGTCATTTTCTACATAACCCACGATTGACAATGAAGTGTCAGATGTTGTCAATCGCGGTTTTGTATAGAAAATGATAAGTTTTCGACAGGGAGTCAATGACCGCTACCGCCATGTTTCGCCGAGTACAGTATAGTACAAGTATCTAAATGTAGGTTTCCACTTTCCAATAATTTGATTAACGAAATAGGTTCGTAGAAATACACAATTCTTGGAATTTATTTTTGCTCAACCCACTAAATTCCAAAAAATTGTCCAATCGATCCCACTGGGCTGGAACTGAAACTTGTTAGCAAAATATTTCCTTTTCTTTATTTTTCCCCGTACTTTATACTGGACAATTATCTGGGGGCACGGCAGTGCCCCAGCCAAGCTTTTTAGCAAAGGCACGGCCGTACCATACTTTTCTCGAAGCGGTTCGCGGCTATTTCACACCCTCCTTATCTTCGATGTTAACAAAGCTAGAGATTTAGAATTTCGATGACTAGGAGCAAGTATTAAAACTTAGCTTAACCTCCAAATTACATTATATTCTGATTAATAGTTTACTAGTTACGGATGGTCAAAGTTACTACGTTTTGTCACTGACTGACAGATCATAAAAATTCTAAGGTACTTCTAGCAGACTTAGAACCTTGAAATTTGGTACCCGGATAGGTCTTTATTCACAATGAAAGGAAAAATTATGAAACCGGCCAAGTTCGAGTCGGACTGGCGTAGATAGGGTTCTGTACCGTAAATTTTTATGGGAGCCCCCCTTAAATAAAAGTTTTATTTAATTACAAAATAAGTTGAAGGCTTGGCTTGAATGTGATCTGAAAACTTTTTACGACAGAAGTATTGCATATCTATGCAATATTTTTCTTGGCTCCTTTTACATTTAATGTTTTGGTGGGTTACATATTTAAATACAATATTTTAGTGTTTAAAACACTGTTATCCTTGAAACCATCAAATGAGCCCGTCAAAATGAACAATATTTTCTATGAGAACAAAGCTGGGAACTAAATAAAACGTCGTCATACCCATACGAACTGCCGATCCGGGCATCCGTATGGGTATGAAGGCGGCATACAAAAAGTTGTTCATTTTGAAGGGCTCATTTGATTGTTTCAAGGATAACGGTGTTTACACCACACAATATTTATTTTCTTATTACGTGGTCCAGATTTTATATAGTTTGTTAGCAAAATATTATGATCTACATATTATGTAATAGTTTTTTAACAAATAGCAATAATTATTAAATTTGCCTACTAGACGTCTACATAATACTATAATCTAACTGCCGCACTCAGATATTAATTACTTAACTGCAATTAAAATATTAAGATTTTTACATAAGCTCCAAAATTATATATGTCAAACTCTTCATCAAATTGATGTTTAATTATTATTATCATTATAACATTATTTATTATCTATCTTTGAAGACTGAGTGCGGCCGTAAGTCTAAACAAAGCAGTAGTAATAATTAATTATTTTGTAACTTTATTTTCCGCTGATAACAATATAGCCATACAAGTTGACTAAAATTTTATTTGCAGTACGCATCTTAAACTATGTTATAGTACAATACAGTATGTTATAGTTTACCTTGCATTCCGCTTTTATCGTGGAAATTGCTGAGCTGAAACGTCGAATTACTCGACGCCAGGTACTGTGTAAACCTCTGAAAACAAAAAGAAAAAATAATAAAGATGGCGTCTTATTGAGGCTATAATTAAGTTCATGCTTGTCTCAGTAAAATTAAACACAGATATACCGCATTGCAGTATGGCATATTCTAAAAATAACCCGCCAGCGCCCCTAAAAATTACACGAGCACTCGCGCTTAGAGCATTTTGCTCACGTTTATAAATGTCATTAAATATAGGTTTTACATAGTAAAATTTTTACTTTTTATCATTCTATTAAATAAAGTACACTTTATTTATTATAAAAAGTATATATTTAAAACTTTATCAACATTTATCTTTTAAATTATCATTAAGATTCATGACAAGTATTTTGTCAGTCACAAATTCACAAATAAAAATTTTTGCAAAAAGAAAACTTAAATATGTGGGAAGTATTAATCTTAATTATATTTCCTAACTTTACACATATCACAAAATGTATGACTTTGCTCGGTACATAAAAAATTTTGGCAGTAAATGCAGGCCTTTTTTGGTCTTCCGGTTTTTGCGTTTTGGGCAAACCACTCAGATTCTATTTGGTTTTTCTTGTCCTGGTAACTCAGATTCTAGTAATAAGCATTTCATCACGTTAAAATACGATGTTTCTGTAGAGGATATACAAGGATTGCAAGGTGCTCTACTTTTGATATGACCACACCAAAATGCATTCATCTTTTCGATCCCGATCCATCTATAATAGAAATACGTAATAGTTTTCCGTAACAGTAATTTAGAACCATTATATTACATAAAAGTAGCAGTAAAACTGTCGATGTAAAATAATTTACTCATAAGGAAAAAGAGTACTTACGCCGATACCCGCGCGATGAGCAAAATGCTGCATGATGGTATACGGCGCAAGAAACCTCCTCGTACGAGCGAATAGTGCATCCTGGCGAGAAGTTATCTGTATCCAGGGGTGGGGGACGAAACAAAACTCAGCTACTGAAGAAACGATGGCCAGAAACACAATTTTGACAAAATGGCACGTGTTTTAAATTTATTGTGAGCAAAATGCTCATAGCGCGAGTGCTCGCGGGTTAATAACCTCCTCCTTTTTGGAAGTCGGTTAAAAATATATTTCACTGACAAAAACGTGGTATTATTTAACTTTATCAGAAATTGGGATAAAGTAGAGATTAATGTAAAATTTTGTAGGGGGAGCCCATACATTACGCAAGACAAGGGGGGGACAAGGTAAAGCAGAATCTCACAAAATTGGTTAAGGGATTTTCTGTCTTAAATAATCTCAAATCACAATAAATTATTCAAAAACTGATATCGATAATGAAGCGCCAAATAAAATGTAACCTATTTAATATATTCTATAGCTGCGAGTTACAAAGATCATCGTCCTTTTGTTTTGCGATTCATCCTTACTCAAGTACATAAGGTACGAGTATGTTCAGAGGGCCGCATTGTAGCATTACTAAAGCATTCATACTTGACATCAAACTCATCTCATAAGATTACTTTCCTTTATCAAAAACTCTAGGGTACATCAAGGGGGCGTTTACACTTTGTCAGAGACGTTTTTAAGTATTATTTTTTTATGAAATAAGGGGGCAAACGAGCAAACGGGTCACCTGATGGAATGCAACTTCCGTCGCCCATGGACACTCGCAGCATCAGAAGAGCAGGTGCGTTGCCGGCCTTTTAAGAGGGAATAGGGTAATAGGGAAGGAGAGGGATGGAAAGGGAAGGGAGTAGGGTAGGGGATTGGGCCTCCGGTAAACTCACTCACTCGGCGAAACACAGCGCAAGCGCTGTTTCACGCCGGTTTTTTGTGAGAACGTGGTATTTCTCCGGTCGAGCCGGCCCATTCGTGCCGAAGCATGGCTCTCCCACGTATTTTTTGACAGCCTCCCCTTCTTCCCCCCTAGAATATTTTACGTAAATTTTTGACACGTCATCGTCAAAATAAAATATTATCATAGACTAGCTCTGTCCCGGTGAACTTCGTGTCACTTTAAAACCTTCCCTGGACTTCTACGAAAGACTAAAATCAGCCCAATCCGTTCAGCCGCTTTCGAGTTTTAGCGCGACTAACACATTTAGAAATCCATTTATATATATAGATTGTATTATCATATTTTTTTTTTAATTTGCCTCTCTTTATACTTTAAAGCGTGAGAAATACAGGCTCTACTTTTCTACTAAGTTACGCCCTCTCTATTAGACCTCATTATTGTATCATCTCCTAATAATGTGGCTACTAATGGACAGCTCGTTGCCCCTTTTTCCTACCATGACCTTGTTTTCCTGTCCTACAAAATTAGACCCCCTAAACGTAAACCCCAAACTTTACTTTTGCGTAGCTTCAATCATATTGACAAACAAGCGCTTGAGCTAGATTCCGAAAAATTAAATTGGGCATCTGTGCTTAATAGCTCGAACTTGGATGACAAAATTGCTAATTTTAATAATATTTTATTGGAGCTTTATGACCGACATGCCCCTTTGAGGAAAATTAAAGTAAGGCACAATCCGGCACCATGGCTCACGGATTCTATCAAGGAGCTGATGGCGGCACGTGATAAGGCCAAAAGGAAATTTAAACTTTGTCCAAACGAAGTGAATCATACCAAGTTTAAGCTGTTGCGTAATCGCTGCAATCACACATGTCGCGATGCCAAACGGCGTTACTTTTATTCCTCCTTACAAAACCGCAATACAGCAGACACTTGGAAATTTCTTAGATCAGCTGGTATTGGCAAGACTCCTGTTTCTGACTCTAATGATTACGATCTCAATGCCCTCAATAAACATTTTTCTCAACCTCCAATATCTTTAATCGATAGCATAAAACTAAATACTTTAAAATCTTTATCCAATTTACCCATCACTTCTCCGGCTTTTAGTTTTACTCCTTGTACTGAATCAAAGGTCAGACTCGCAGTTTTATCAATTACTTCAGAGGCTGCTGGCTGTGACAGAATATCTTCCAAGATGATTAAAATGATTCTCCCATCCTTGCTTCCTATTTTAACTCATATTTTTAATTTTTCATTATTCTCCGGCTGTTTCCCCCAGGAATGGAAAATGGCGAATGTCCTTCCTCTACCAAAAGTTCCTAGTCCTACTTCCCTATTTTCTTTTCGTCCCATTTCCATACTGCCTTTCCTATCTAAAGTTTTGGAGAATATCGTTCACCAGCAGCTCTCTTCGTTCCTATTAAAAAATAATCATATAAGCTCACTGCAATCAGGATTCCGTTCTGGACACAGCACCGTTTCTGCTCTACTAAATATCACAGATGACATTCGGTGGGCCATGGAAAACAAATCACTTACCGCCCTTATCCTTTTAGATTTTAGTAGTGCTTTCAATTCCATCGATTTTGATATTCTTCTAGCTATGTTACGGTCTTTAAATTTGTCTTGTCCTGGTTTAATTCCTATCTTCGTGGCCGGCTACAGCGAGTGATGATCAATAATGATTACTCTGACTGGTCTGATCTCGATGCGGGTGTCCCACAAGGCGGTGTACTTTCCCCTCTTCTTTTTTCTATCTTTATTAACTTCATTGTTCAAATATTAGTGTCTAAGTATCATCTCTATGCAGATGATTTGCAAATATACCAGCATTTCACTATACCCAATGCAGCTTCTGCCATAGCTCTCTTAAATGATGACCTTAAACGTATTTGTGATTGGGCTCAGTCTTTTGGTTTACTTGTCAATCCCTCTAAAAGTAAAGCGTTGTTAATAGGCAGTAAACGCATGCTAGCGTTACTTGACAAAGGCTCTCTTCCTCCAATCATGTTAAACGGCGCTACAATACCTTTCTCTGAAACTGCTAAGAACCTGGGAGTTATTTTTGACGAACATCTGTCGTGGAATGCCAATGTTAGCAATGTCAGTCGCAAAGTATACCACACCTTACATTCCCTCAAACTGCTCCAAAAGTTTCTCCCTACTCCTACCAAAATTTTATTAGCGCAGACCCTTATCCAACCTATCATTGACTATGCGGACGTTTGCTACTTAGATGCTAACGAAGAGTTATTGAACAAATTAGAACGGCTTCAAAATCAGTCCATACGTTTTATTTTTGGCCTAAAAAAATATGACCACGTGTCCGAATATAGAAAGCAGTTACGGTGGCTCCCTATTCGCTTCCGTAGAAATTACCGAATACTCTGTTTCCTCTTTAATGTTTTATTCAGTCCTGCAACCCCTTCCTATTTGAAAGAACGCTTCTCCTTTCCCAACTTGCAAAATTTGTCCTGTAGATCCTTTAGACGCACCCTCTTAGATATCCCTCCCCATCGAACTGACTTCTTTGCATATTCCTTCACTGTTTATGCTGCTAAACTCTGGAATTCCTTGCCAAGTCCTATACGTGATTGTAGAACACTTGCACTTTTTAAAAGAAGACTACACGAGCACTATTTACGCCTATCCTGACCACGTTACCTATTTCAATAAACCCTAATATTATATTGTATTATTAATTATATACGTATGTATACTATTATTATTTTATATATATTTTATAATATAAGTACCTATGTATTGTATAATATTATTAAGCATTACGTTTATATTATATTTTATTTTATGTTATACTTGTTATTATGTAATTACGTTATTGTTAAATTGTCGTGTGCACTACTTATTGTTACCTCTTTTTTAATTTTTCCTGTAATAGGTCTACTGGAAGAGATTCCAATTGGAATAAGTAGTACCTTTGTACTAAAATGTATCTCTTATTTTAAGGTTTTTCTCTGTTAACTAGATAAGTGTACATAAATTATTAAATAAAATAAATAAATAAGTTAATTTTCTGTCGACTGTTTGCGTCGACTGGGTCAAAGGTACTTTGTCACGGGGTTTCCATGAGAGATCCTTTAATGTTTAAATGTTGTTAATACATAATATTATAAAGAGCCTTGTCAGAGGTAAAATATGTTATACTAGACGTTCCACGCGGCTTCGCCCGCGTAAATAAAATATTTCACAGACAAATTATTAGTCCAAAAAAATAGCCTATGATCCTTCACGTGGTCTACTTCTTATTAGCTTTCAAATAATTTCCCCCGTTTTTTTTCACATTTTCCTCTATTTCTTTGCTCCTGTTAGTCTTAGGCCCACTTGCGCAGATCTGAGTTAAAGTTAACTCTGAGCTAAACATCATGTCATATCTGTCACTCACGAAGTGAGTGATAGAGATGACATGAGGTTTAACCTAGAGTTAACTTTAACTCAGATCTGCGCAAGTCCGCCTTAGCGTGATAAAATATAGCCTATAGACTTCCTCGATAAATGGGCTATTTAACACTGAAAGAATTTTTCAAATCGGACCAGTAGTTCCTGAGATTAGCGCGTTCAAATAAGCCCTTTCAAATAATTTCCCTCCGTTTTTTCTACATTTTTTCCTATTTCTTCACTCCTATTAGTCTTAGTATGATAAAATATAGCCTATAGCCTTCCTCGATAAATGGACTATCTAACACTAAAAGAATTTTTGGTGTAGGACCAGTAGTTCCTGAGATTAGCGCATTCAAACTAACAAACTCTTCCGCTTTATAATATTATAGTATATATGTTATATGAGCACGCTATACAGTATATAGGTACAGCGAAACAAATCGTTGACTAACAGCTCAGGCATTCACAATAGAATACTTTAAAATCTAGATAATGTTCGCTATGTTGAAAATGCTGTTTTGCCATTTCTCAAAACTATAGGTATTCTGAGTTGTTACAATAATCAATCTTATTACAATTAAGTAAAGTCGAGTATCGAATAGTGGTTGAACGAAACCACAAAACAAACAATATTGAGGCCTATCCTAAAACTGATAAAGTTGATTATGCAATGGCGGCGGTGTACGAAAATAGTGACAGATTATTGACACAAGTGGTGCTATTGTATGGAGACGCGATTCCGTACGATTATGGCGATTGGATGATCGGAGTTGTATCATCTGTGAATCACGGGTTTGTTTCGCCGTTTATAGTCCATTGAAATGTTACAATTTTAGGACCGAATATTGCATTTATTAGAGGACGCAATTTTATTTTCGGAACATGTTGGGGGGCTCAATAGAAGCTTAACCTCAAGATTGTGGGGTCGCCGCCTTTGTCCCCCGGCCGCCATCTTGAAAAAAGGAGTGACAACACTATTTTCGTGATATTTCGGAAACTATCAGTCTTACAGAAAATTTTTAAGAACATAATTTGTTGCAAATTATTTTGCCTACAAATATGTTTATATAATTTTTTACCCTAAATTAAAAATTTAAAAAGTTATAAGCAAAAAAGTGATAATTTTTTTAAAGGTTTATTATCGCTCTTTAACTTTGTTTAAGGCTATGACGTTGTCAGGTTTAACTATCGTCAGTAAACCGACTTTACAGACAACCGATTTTTATTAAAACATGATGATCAAGCAGCGTTGCCTGCCTGTCCCGATTTTTGCATCAAAATTAAATGTCCCGCGCGGGACAGGCTCAGACCTCAGTCCCGCTTTTCGGGGAAAGGCCAAACGTACATGCAGCGTGCTGAGAAAGAAAGGTGCGTAATGAAGATTAGAGTGTGGGAGGTAGAGGGGTGGATTTTCTTTGGCTACTTATTTGCTATCTATTGTCACGTAAACGTTATTTTAACGCAAATAAAAACATAAAAAATCAAAAAACTTTCGATTTTATACCTTTTTTACTTTGTCCCGCTTTTGAGTGAAGAATCCCGCTTTTTCACTCAAAAAGTTCCAAAGTCCGGACTTGGCACAAAAAAAATCTGGCAACGCTGTGATCAAGTGTTTTATCTATGATTCATCATCACCAACAACAACAGCTATTGCATTATTTATGTTATAAGATCGCAGATCTATGAGTCAGCGGTCTCCAAAGGCAGGTCAAAACTCTGCGCGTACGCAGGTAACAACTACAGACGGTAACTAGAAACTATAGACCGAAAAACAATAAGACAGAACAGATTAACTGTAATTAAAATAAAATGATCGATGATATGCTCTGAATTACGATCTGCCTGATTTATGTGGGTGGATGTATGAACCAGACTTTGGTGTTGCATATCGTCAGCTGTCAAAATTATTGAGTAAACCGATGAAATTAAGAAAATATCGTATCGTGTACAATACATTATTTTACAATAATTTCATCGGCTTTGATAAAAGGTAGCACTTACAGTATTAAATATTTCTAGTCATAATTGCATTACCAAAGGACGTTGCGCGCCATGCTTTTAACTTTTAACCAAGTTTGGAAGTTACGAAGCACTCTACGAAGTTTTCACTGACTGAAATGTAATAAATGATGGGTAATTAAATAAATCAGCACATTCAAAGGTTGTTATTTTTCCATCTTTACATTATTCACAAGTTATACCGAGGCTTCATCGAAAATGTATTATAAATTATAATTTGTATGTATATTTATGTAACCGCCGTACTCAGAGACATTTAATTATAATTAACCATTAATTTAATGAAGAGTTTAACAGATAATGTATGAGGTTTATATTCGTCTTTGAGTGCGGCAGTCAGACTAATCCTTCGATCGCGGATTCTTGGAAATCTATTGTTCTCGCGGCCACATGTGGTGGAGTTGAAGCGTTAAAATTAAATACCATCAATTTCAGGCATCTTAGACCCATGTTAGCAACATGGTAGCAGAGTTGAGTAGAAATTCAGCATTATAGTGGAATATCTAATAGTTTTTATGTCTGTGAGCGGAACTACGTGTGACGAACCGTATCACGCTATTTTCATACGTTTTATTATGTCGGATATTTTATAACACACGTATTTTTAGTTAAAAACTACAAATGGCTTATTAGTTATTGTAAAATAATATTATAGGACTTCGCTCTTATTTTAATCTCAGTTAGTAAAATGACTGGCGAACTTTACTCCCTTTTTTTTAAGCGAGAGTTTAAAGCAAAAAAAAAATATTTTAAAGGAGTACCTTGTAGTAACTTAGTGACCTTGTTATGGTCAATTTTGCTAAGAACATTTTGGACTACGTTAGTTTTGAATAAAAAAAATAGGATCATATAATCGGTTCTCATCTGCTTGGGAACTATAATAATTAATAATTATGCCACAATCATAATACCGTATCAAAAATATACTACACCTCTGTTCGTTAGGTTAAATTTAAAAATACTTACTTATTCAAATCGCGATTTTAGCATAATATTATGATATAATTATTATATTACAGTTAGTTGTACCAAAAAAAAATTAAAATATTTGTTCCCCCAGGATACACTTGACATGAGTCACTCTCACGGTGTCCGTTAACCTTACAAAATAATTAAAATAAAATTACATTGTTTTCATATATATCCCCCCCCCTCTCCCAGAAAAGTGGGGTAATTTATGGATGACCCAATGTGCTGTAAAACTTATAATAATGATTATCACTTTTCGCTGTTACTGATAAGCGGTTGACAGATCTTGCGCGTCGAATGACAATGTTACATCTCACAGCTCACTCTATCGCTATTTTGTCATCTTTTCGCAGTTCGCAGCATCCGTGTATAACAGCGAAATTACGTCACTTTCAGGGGGAGGAGATGCTAAACTGAAAAATTTACAGGGTTAAAGTGGTCACTTGTGTTATGGCCCGTATTCACTTTCATTAGTAATAAGTGCAAGTGATTAGGGCAAGTGATTAGTTATTAGGAAAAAGTAAGTGTGGACAGCGACTGTTTAGTGCAAGTGACTAGTACAGGTGATGAGTGATTAGTAGAAAGTAAGTGTGGACAGCGACTGATTAGTGCAAGTGACTAGTCGGCTGCGTAGTAACGTGATTAAAAGCGTGTTCTATTTTTTGCGAGTGCAAGTGCGTGACAGATGAAAACCAATTTTGGTTTCGTTTGACAGCTCGAGATTGTTACTATTATTCCGCTAGGTATATTAGCTTTATGGGCCAGACTGACGTGGTGTGCCGTGTGAAGCGTCCATAGATATAGTATATCATTATTAAATAATATACCTATTAAAAGTACAAAAGGACACCCTTTCAATTACTTCCATACTAATCCATAATTATTACTTACTAATATACTAATAATATTATAAATGCGAATGTGTGTCTGTCTGTCTGTTACCTCTTCACGTTTATACCTCAGAAGTCAGAACCGATTTTGCTGAAATTTGGCATGGAGATACTTTCGAGTCCTGGGAAAGGACATATAAAAATACTTCGTGGTCTTTATGACAAAGGTGACTGACTGACATGTTGATCTATCAACGCACAGCCCAAACCACTGGACCGATCGGGCTGAAATTTGGCATGCAGGTAGATGTTATGAAGTAGGCATCCGCTAAGAAAGGATTATGATCAATTCTACCTCCAAGGGGTGAAAATAGGGGATCAAAGTTTGTATATAACAATACTTCTTAACGCGAGCGAAGCCGCGGGCAAAAGCTCGTTTTTAATAAAACCAATATTAAAATGAAGGACATGTCAAAATGGCAGTTTTATTTTTGAAACTAAGACGCTCGTGTTGACAGCTACTACTGAATTTACTAAATTAAATTACTAAAGAGCCACTAAACAAGAATTGGACACTACTTGCACTACACACCTGCACTCCACTGCCTCAATTACTTGTCACTTGCACTTGCACTAATCAAAGTGAATACAGGCCTTTAGAGCCAGTCCACACAGCGCGTTGCGTGAGCGTTGCGTCGACGCAGCGCTGCCGTTGCGTTGTTTTACATACAAATTACCATGGTGTTCACACGGCGCGCTGCGTCGTCGCAACGCACACTTGACAGACAGCAGCCCCCGAGACGAAGCGGGAGGGGGTGTTGACGTTAAGACTGCTTCGTAATAACGCTGCGATGTGCCAGTGTGGCCGGCTATGCGTCAAACGGCAACGCTGCGTCGACGCAACGCCGACGCAACGCGTCGTGTGGACTAGCTCTTATGTCTTCCCTCACCTCATTCCCGTACGCGAGCAGGTGGTGCACCGTGATGAGCGCTTTGTACACCACCACCCAGTTAGTGTTCTGAGTCCTCTCCACCAGGAGGTTGGCCAGCTGGGGGATGGAGACGTTGGGCTCGTTGGTGCAGTGGACTAGATCTGGAACAAAGAGTAGATTTTTTTTATAAAATAAGGGGCAGATGAGCAAATGGATCACCTGATGGAATGCAATGCCCATGAACACTAAGCAACATTAGAAAAGCTAGGGGCGTTGCCGGCCTAATAACTCATTATAGATATTTTAAGTCATCGCTCATCAATAATACTATCAATCACCGTTGACATTACAATTGTGTCTCCCCCCTCTACCTAACCTAAGCTTACGAGAAGTTTATCATTATTACTTAAGTCGACATATTTCGGTTTTTTAAATACTCCCCGTATATCACGATTTGTTATTCGTTTTACGTATGACCCCTCAATTCCTCCTTTGCGCTGACGTAATGTTATATGGATGACCCATAAATAAACATCACGCAAAATGACACCGCGCGGGAAAGCTCCCCCTTATGTCACGATTTTTAGTATCTCCATCGTGTACTATGAAGTGTCAAGTGAGTATGAACCCCCGGTCCCCCTTGCGCTGTGACGTATTATACGTGGATGATCTCAAGATGAGTCACGCAAAATGCAATGAACTTTATATTTTTACCCTGTGCATAATAAGCAAGTCCAGAGTATTTTATATATCTCATTGTTAGTGCAATGAGAAGTGAAAATTATAACGCCCAGTTTAGTAGATCAAGGACAAAGTTGTATTGATTTTCTAATTGAGTACATTTGGCTACATTGTATTTGGTTATAGATTTACATCTTGGGGCGAGCTCGGCACAAACGGGACGGCTGAAAAGATGGCACTGAAATCTAGCTTGAAATAGCGCATTGAGTTTCGCTGAAAGAATTAAAAGTACGAGGATTGGGGGTCATAAAAACGTGATGTCAAGAGATTCAAAATCTCAAAAATTTTATACGTGGGAGAGCCATGCTTCGGCACGAATGGGCCGGCTCGACCGGAGAAATACCACGTCCTCACAGAAAACCGGCGTGAAACAGCGCTTGCGCTGTGTTTCGCCGAGTGAGTGAGTTTACCGGCGCGGAGGACCAATCCCCTACCCTATTCCCTTTCCTACCCTCCCCTATTCCCTTCCCTTCCCTTCCTTACCCTCCCCTATTACCCTATTCCCAAAAGGTCGGCAACGCACTTGCAGCTCTTCTGATACTGCGAGTGTCCATGGGCGACGGAAGTTGCTTTCCATCAGGTGACCCGTTTGCTCGTTTGCCCCCTTATTTCAATAAAAAAAAACGAAGATGTAACGTAACATGTGGACGACCATGAAGCTAAAGACGAGTCACGAGACGAATTAAAAACTTAATGACACCCAGGTTACGTTCTCTTACTTTAAATTATGCTGCCGGAGTAAAAATAATCGGCCAAGTGCGGGTCGGACTCGCGCGCGAAGGGTTCCGTACCATTATAGAGCAAAATCAGGCCAAAAATTGTGTTTTTTTGTATGGGAGCCGCCCTTAATTTTTTATTTAATTTTAATATTATTATTAAATATTAAAGAAGACATATAACTAAGGACTTCGAGAAAAAATCAGGTACCTACCTGTTGACATTATTGATATAGAGCAAAAAAGCCAAAAAAAACACGTTTCTTGTATGGGAGCCCCCCTTAAATATTAATTTTCTTATGTTTTTATTATTTGTTGTTATAGCGGCAACAGATATACATAATCTCTGAAAATTTCAACTCTCTAGCTATTACCGTTATTGAGTTACAGCCTAGAGACAGACGGACACACAGACAGACAGACGGACAGACAACGAAGTCTTAGTAATAGGGTCCCGTTTTTACCCTTTGGGTACGGAACCTTAAAAACACACATTTTAAATATTGGCGTCTTAAGTCTGATGATTTCTATAATGAGGTATACCACAGACGTAAAAAAAATACGGACGGAGCATTACACTATATTACACTATAAAGAGGTGAAGCATGCAAGGTACGACAATTTCGTTTATTGTACACATGACCGACACTCACACACGCGGCTAGGTACTACAACCCGCTGTCATTGTACATTGAGTGACGGCGCCAATGACACGCACACATCCTACACGGGCGGCCATTGCTTCACTCGTGATTAGACAAGGTTACGTCCGTATTTTTTTTACGTCCGTGGTGTATACGTCCAATTCTTGCTACTTGATGACAGTGCTTGCTCGTAGGGACCTGATCACATCACACCTACCGAGTGGCGAGACAGGGCCCTCGGCCGAGCACATACAAAACATCGGTATGTTTTGTATGTGCTCGGCCGAGGGCCGAGAGCATGTCTCGCCATTTTACTCGGTAGGTGTGCCGTCAGTCGTGTGACCAAGGCATAAGGAATCCTTGCATCGAGGCCCGAATTGGCTGGTCGAAGGTCAATTTTAATTGGCAGCCAAATAGCGATCGGTAATAATTGATGGGGACTAAGTAGCTTCAGAGTGAACGATGAAGATAGAATAAATACTCCAAAATATACTTTGATGTTACTAAAATTAAGTACTGTATAATATAATTATTGTTAATCCATAATTCCATACTAATCAATACTAATATTATAAAGCGGAAGAGTTTGTTTGTTTGTTTGAACGCGCTAATCTCAGGAACTACTGATCCGATTTTTAAAATTCTTTCAGTGTTAGATAGCCCATTGATCGAGGAAGGCTATAGGCTATATTTTATCACGCTAGGACTAATAGAAGCGAAGAAATAGAGAAAAATGTGGAAAAAAACGGAACGGAAATATATTTGAAAAGGGCTTATTTGAACGCGCTAATCTCTGGAACTACTGGTCCGATTTGAAAAAATTTTTCAGTGTTAGATAGTTCATTTATCGAGAAAGGCTATAGGCTATATTTCTCTACTTTACAACTAAAAGAAGCGAAGAAATAGTGGAAAATGTGGAAAAAACGGGAGAAAATTATTTGAAAGGGCCTATCTCACGAACCACTGGAGCAATTCTTATGTTATTTGGCACACATGAAGAACAGACCACGTGAAAGGACATAGCTTTCTTTATTGCGGAAAAATGTACGGTTTCCGTGACATTCCTAAATTACGCGGGCGAAGCCGCGCGAAACATCTAGTTACTAATAATATTATAATTTTTAAATGTCTATTTACCTCTTCAAGTTTAAGGCGCTATATTGAAAAAACTTTCATTTTTGACGTAATACTATAGGACCCTCAGAAATGTTACAAATCTGGTAATGAGATATACATATCTTCATAGCCTTATATCTAGGTTTGAGAAGAACCAGAAACACGATTAATGTATTTTGCCTCGATACATTACTCAATCGAAATGACCTCTTAAAAATACGAAATTTGAAGATTATTTTTAAACGAAAATAGATGTATTGTAGGAAATTAGTCTAATTGATAGACACCTTTGCGACTCAAAATCGTATAGAAGCATTTTGCTTAAATGCTCCTAGTTATTTTTTAAATAATTAAAATTACGTTTTTCGCATGTTTTCCGAGCGAGCCGATAGCTGGCCGCAGCGTATTCACGACTTAATAGTTATACAAATTAAGTATAAAATTGCCCTTGCGGTAAAATTACTTTCAATATAGCGCCTTAACTCGCAGGACCAATTTTTATGAAATTTTGTATAGAGATGCATTGAATCCCAAGAAAGGAGAAAGGGTACTCGGAGACGAAAATTGATAACTTAACCGTAATTAAGGGTCTACACAGACGGACCGCATTTCACAGCAATCCAACTGCAAATTGCAGTTCAAGTGCAGTTTGAAAGCAGTTGACACGACTGCAATAGAACTGCAAACCAAACAGTTCACACGACTGCACGCTAACTGCAACTGAACTGCAATCCGACTGCGCGTTTGGTTTGCAGTTCTATTGCAGTCGTAGTCGTATTGCAGTCGTGTCAACTGCATTCAAACTGCACTTGAACTGCAATTTGCAGTTGGATTGCAGTTGAAATGCGGTCCGTCTGTGTAGACCCTAAATAAAGATTTTGATATAAGCCTCATTACATTATCTATCAAACTCTTTATTAAATTGGAGTTTAACCATAATTAAATGTCTCTGAACGCGGTCGTAAGGAAGTATAAAGGCTTAGGGACCATCCATATTCCATAAAGTACGTCACCTCAATATTTTAAATTTGCTATGATATATTTTTTTAATTTAAAATGTGATGTCACAAAATTTAGGACCCTTCCCCCCTCCTTGTCACACCATGTCACACTTCGTCGACTCTCTCCCCCTTTAGAGTGACATACTTATGGACGGCCTCTAACATAATATTCGTCATTTTTCAAATAATTTTCAAAGCCAACGGAAGACTCGGCGACGGGTGACGCTGACCTCGACGCGTTAAGTTTTGCATGTCAAGGATTTTAACACGAAAAAAACGTACGCGTGATTTGGAATAATTGCATTATGACAATATGCCCGCACGGGCAACACTATTTATCTCTGTTGAATAGTTGCAATGTTCATCTATACATAGTATAAAACAAAGTCGCTTTTTTCCCTCATCTCCCTTTGTTCCCTTTAATCTTTAAAACTACGCAACAGATTTTGATGATTTTTTCAGTGGTAGATAGCCCATTTATCGAGGAAGGCTATAGGCTATATTTTATCACGCTAAGACTAATAGGAGCGAAGAAATAAAGGAAAATGTGGAAATAACGGGGAAAATTATTAGAAAAGGCTAACTTGAACGCGTTAATCTCAAGAACTACTGGTCCGATTTGAAAAATTCTTTCAGTGTTAGTCCATAGCCCATTTATTGAGGAAGGCTATTGGCTATATTTTACTACGCTAAGACTAATAGGAGAATGTGGTAAAAACTGGGGAAATTATTTGAAAAGGCTTATCTCGCGAACTACTGGAGCAATTTTTATGTTATTTGGCACAGATAAGGCTATTGATTTTAATCATTTTTTATTTTATACCCGTGCGCTAGTTATAAATTATAATAATACTAGATGACAGTCACGACTCGGTTTCGCATAAAATCGTTTATTCGAGAACCATACATTTTGCCGCGACAAAAACTATCCTACGCCTTTAAGGCCCACTTGCACAGATCTGAGTTAAAGTTAACTGTGAGTTAAACATCATGTCATATCTGTCACTCACCAAGTGAGTGATACCGCAGTCACCGAATGCGGCGACTGCGGTGCGTGCGGTGCGGCCAAATCTGCGTTCACCTTAACTCAGATCTGCGCAAGTCCGCCTAAGTATCTTTACACATTCACATAATATTATTATTACATCTAAATCTGTTTCACCGCATCATGCTCCCGGGCAATGTGCTTTACGCTGCAGCTAATAGTGAACAATATTGCATAACAACGGTTCCCGCATTATAGCACGAAAGTAAAGGTCGTAAGTCCTAAAAATATTTTTGATGATTAATTGATTATTGATTACTTCCTACTATTACTAATATTTCCTTTAGCTATTATTTTATAAAGTGTGTGATTGTAGTAGTGCAAGTTATTTAATTATAGTAACTCAATAAGTGTAACAGATATTTGTTGAAAAGCCCAGAAAGATTCATAATTTCGAAAAATATAACTATCGAGCCAAAATAAGTGAATCCCACCAAAAACATTTCATGTAAAAGTTACCTCGACGACCACAAAAGGCTTGCCCTGTGAAAAAGACATCAGACCTAATGTAAGGCTAAGCTTCTGAATCGACGCGGCCTAACTCTGTCGACCCATAACTCCAACACTTTCTACATATCCGTAAGTATATATGGCTTCGCTGTGTCGACTATTTAGTTTCTGGATTCTGATCTGAAATAAGTAACGAAACTGCCAAGCCATAGATACATACTTACTGATATTATGTAGAATTTGTTGGAGTTATGGGTCGATAGAGTTAGGCCGCGTCGATTCAGAAGCTTAGCCCTACATTAGATCTGATGTCTTTTTCACAGGGCAAGCCTTTTGTGGTCGTCGAGGTAACTTTTACATGAAATGTTTTTGATGGGATTTCAGTCCTTTTTTTTAAGTTGCTACTTGCTAGGTAGTCTTTTAAGTCTTTTTTGTGTTTTTATTTTTTATTAAGACGTTTTTAGTTAATGTCCATCCCGTGGAAACTTTCTTGTCCTTATTCATAAAATTGGTGAAAGTCTCATTTAAACTTCAATTACCCCCCTACTAAACTTATTTTACGACGTACAAGTTATAACCAAACGGCGTATTTTAGATATCAATAAAATATAAAGTATTAGACCTATTCAATTGAGACTTTGTATGTTTAATAAGTCTATTATTAACATCATATCCTGAGAATATAAATTATCTGGCACATCGGAGACCAACTCTATAAGGGTCAACTTCCACCCACCAATTTTAGGGGATGGGGGACGAAAATTACAAGTTTATGAATTTTTTTGTTGGTTGTATACTAAACTTAGATTACATACCAAATTTCAGCTTTCTATCACTTCAGGAAGTGGCCAAACATTTTGATGACCATCAGTGTGTCAGTGACGAAATCGGGGTATATTAGATATCAATAAAATCTAAAGTATAAGAGCTATTCAATTGAGACTTTGTATGCTTAATAAGTCCATTGATGAAATCATATCTTGAAAATATGAACTATCTGCTACAAAGGAAACCAATTCTATGAAGGTTCAAAAAAGCGGCGAAACACTTCGAGAAAAGGTAGGTAGTGCCCTTGCGCTTCGCGTGGCTCGTCTCGGCGGGTGCACGACCGTGCACCCAGATCGTGTTTTCCGTTAGCCAACTAACAGATAAATATACAATGATTAAATAAAGCTTAATTTCAATTGAGTCAATCGTCTTCCGGGATCGTAATAGAATTAGACAACACAGCAAAATTTGACAGCCCGCTCTTAAGCATAAAGAGGTAACAGACAAAATATACAGTTTGACATGATTTAGGTTTCCGGAATTAGGACAACGGTTTACGATTTAGCTTTTTGCACTACATAAGACTAGGGTTACACGGTCAGTCTGGCATCAGTTCAGTCCATCAGTCTGATCCAGACTGACGGGAGAATTATCGTATAACCATGTGATTGACGGACTGATCATTTTTTTATTATGTACTTTCCGGTCATCATTCTGGCGTCAATCCGAGACTGATGGACTGAACTGATGCCAGACTGACCGTGTAAAGTTCCCCTAAAAAACCGGCCAAGTGCGTGTCGGGCCACACGCAATATAGGGTTCCGGTAGTACTGCTAGTTTTTACAAATTTTTGTATGGTCAATCGATGTACATTTGTAATGAAGGGAAGGTTCCTTTTTCCATAATGAGGTAAAAGCAGGAGCGGATCTAAGTTACCAGTCGGTAGGGGCGATTGGAAAGGCTCTGATGTCAGGCATTGTCAGTGCGGTCTTGACCCACGCTGGGAACCACGTAACAATACAACAAAGTACGAACATAGTTGACGATCCAACAACAGTTTAGGCCAGAGACGGCGAACCTTTTCGTATTTAAAACGTGAAATTTTTCAGAAGATTTCAGTGTTTAAAGTTTTGGTGCCCCTGGCCTATAAAAATTGGCACCAATTAAACAGTAGAGGATCAATATAACTTTCAAAATGCTTTGTTGAAATTGTGGATATTGGGGTGCCTAAAATATTGTGTCACATCACACATGCCACGTCTGTCACGCGTGAAAATATAGGTTCATCAATCGCCATCCTGGGTGTAATGGGCCTTAAAAAGTGTGCTTCTGTCAGCACTCAAACGAAAATAGATGTATTGTAGGAAATTAGTCTAATTGATAGACACCTTTGCAACTCAAAATCGTCTAGAAGTATTTTGCTTAAATACTCCTAGTTATTTTTAAATGATTATAGTTACGTTTTTTCGTATGTTTTCCGAGCGAGCCGATAGCTTCTGGCCGCAGCGTATTCACGACTTTATAGTCATACAAACACAGATTATAGAATTTTCCTGTTCTGAGCATACAAATTAAGTATAAAATTGCCCTTGCGGTAAAATTACTTTCGATGTAGCGCCTTCAACTATAATGTTATGTAAAATCAAACATCTACCTACATTAGCGGTCCCCCGACACATGTTGACAACAATTATGGACATATTACTTTACACTTAGGAATTATTTAACCTTAAAGTCAGTAAATATTATTTCATTACTTTTTAAAGTTATTTGGCGGGGGTTTTTTTAAATTTCATAATTTAAGTAATAATCGAAATTGATTAATCGAACAATCGATTGGTTTTTTATTTTCGATTGTCGATATTTTTTTTAATCGATTGTAAGTTTCGATTAATTAAAAATGGTTTAAAAAAAATGCACAACGTTAATAATCAAGTTTTCACTTCTGCCGGCACTCCCGGAGTGCAACCCGTCTTTTTTTTTTAATAGCTGAGCCGGCAAACGTTGTTTTGCCATATTATGAATCATTTCTAGTATCAATAGGTATAAAAAGTAGATAAAACCGGCCAAATGCGTGTCGGGCCACACGCAGTATAGGGTTCCGTAGTACCGCTAGATTTTATTTTTTATGTGTTTTACACTACTAACAACATCATCTGAGTTACTTTCAAAGGAATTTGAACGAATAGTTCCTTTATACTTCGCCGAATACATTTTTTTAGTTGATCGACTATTACTCAATATCTTGTGAAGTCTTCTTAGCTGTGATAGTTTTTCCTTTAAATTCAGCATATTTCCTACTCCCGTGAATTTTTTCACATTTTCAGAAGCAACCGTTTAGCTGGTAGTAGGGGGAGGGGGGCACTGGACCTTAACGATTTTTTCCACTTTAAAACTTAATATTTCACAAACGGATCCCTAAATCAGAAAATGCTCTGTGCATACTCATAATATTTTTAAAAAAGCTATCCAACGACACCCCACACGATGGGGTGGACGCGAAAAAAAAAATCATCCCCGCTTGATGTTGTGGCGGTACCCACAATTCGCCTAACATTCCTGCATCGCGCTATCGAAGTTTTCTAAGCGCGTCGGTATATATACGACAGCTGAAATGTATCACGTGGGCTTCGGCCTGACCGAGTATAACACCTCGCTCGGTCGGAAGATCTTCCTTTGGCCTCAACGCATTCGTCCCACAATGTGTAAGGCATCCATTAGACGGTAGGTTTTGCTATCAGTTTTACCACAGTCATGACTGTGACTGATGGGTAACCTACCGTGTAAGAGCGTGACTGATGGTGATTGACGAAAATCTGGATACATTCGTCAGTCCATCAGTCACCATCAGTCAAACATAATTCATGATTGATGGAATTGACTGACGAGGAACCTACCGTGTAATGGATGCCATAAGATTTCATGTACCATTTTGTCGGCATTATTATTATGTGCATTCATGCCAAATTACAGCTTTGTACGTCCTATAGTCTCTGAGCAAAACCGCGGACAGACAGACAGACAGACCGAAACTATAAGGGTTCCTTATTGACTACGGAACCCTAAAAACCTATTCTCAGTCGTAAGTCCTAAAGCTACGTCCGCACGTTTGGCGTTTGCTACAAACTCCAAATCGCCACAAATGGACACAAACGTTTGGCTTGGTTTCGAAATCCATCCACACGCTTGCGAGTGAGTTAGTATGTTCTGACGCGGCAAGCATGACGGACGTCGAAGTTGCTGTATCTGCTATAAACATTTGGCAGTTATTTTTATCTATACATATAAATAAAATAAGAGTGTCTGTAATATTGAAAGAATATATTATATACTCTACATACACCAAAACAACATTTTTTAAATTTTTTGTCTGTATGTCTGTCTGTTTGTTCCGGCTAATCTCTGAAACAGCTGGAGTTATTTTAACGGAACTTTTTTTGGTAGATAGCTTATGTAGTATTAAGGAGTAACTTAGGCTACTTTTCAACCGACTTCCAAAAAGAAGGAAGATATAAATATAAGAAAACTATATAATTAATATAATATAATTTAACACGTTTTCATTTGACCACCAGTCATTCATTTTTCGAAAACACACACAGACATACTACGTACGTATAGCACGTCTGTTCGCTTACAGAGCATCGATAAGAATGAACGCGCACAAACGTGTGGACGGGTGGCAAACGCTTGCGGCAAATTCCCTTTGATTTTCGTTCAAAAACCGACACTGGGTCAGATCGGCTACAAGCCTTTGCAAACCTAAACAAACCAAACCAAACTCCCTATCCACACGTTTGTTTTTGCGACCGTTTGTGACGATTTGTTGAGGTTTGGCAAACGTGCGGACGGGCCTTAAGAGCTCGGGTTACGCGCTCGATCAAATCAAATTCGATACCGCGCCAGTACAAGTTTTATATGTTGCTGTCTCGCTATTGCGAGGTACTCGTGCCCCGCGCGCCCCAGACGCCCTCCACGGCAGCGTATTATATGTGTGCGTGCGTCGTCATTCATTATTTTACTCTGATCAAGTTATTCAAGCCGTGCGTTTGTTGCGATTTGCGAAGTATTATATTTTACTGTTTCATGAATCATTAGCAATATTGTTTTTGTGGTTGTTTTATACTTATATTGGAATAGTAGGAATACGAGCGCGGGCGTAGTGTCGTCGATCTTGTCACTGAACTGAACAGAATACAGATTCTACATAATATATTAAAATAATATACTTACTATAATATCTACATTGGACTCTTCACAAATCACACCATGTCAGCCTGGCCCCGTGCTAACTACACTAAGGACTTGTGTTACAACTTACAAGTACCAGACATATAATACCGGATATATTATAATTTATACTAGCGACCCGCCCCGGCGTCGCACGGGTATAAAATATATAGCCACTGAAAAAATGATTAAAATCAATGATCCATCCTATGATCTACTTCTTAGCCTATGATCTACTTCTTATCTATATTTTAGATAATTTATTTTCCCCCGTTTCAAATAATTTCCAACGTTTTATCCACATACTCCTATTAGTCTTAGCGTGATAAAATATAGCCTATACTCTATAGCCTTCCTCAATAAATAGGCTATCTAATACTGAAAGAATTTTTCAAATCAGACCAGTGTTCCTGAGATTAGCGCGTTCAAGTTAGCCCTTTCAAATAATTTCCCCCGTTTTTTTCCACATTTTCCTCTATTTCTTCGCTCCTATTAGTCTTAGCGTGATAAAATATAGCCTATAGCCTTCCTCGATAAATGGGCTATCTAACACTGAAAGAATCATCAAAATCCGTTGCGTAGTTTTAAAGATTAAAGGGAACAAAGGGACATGAGGGAAAAAAGGGACTTTGTTTTATAATAAGTACCTATATTATTTAGATATAGATTTCCTTTTTATTATACTCAACTTATTTAAGATCCATACTTCCATACTAATTGTAAAAAATTAATAAAAAATTGTGTCTGTTTGTCTGTCTGTTATTAGCTTATTACCTCTTCACGCCCAAACCGCTGAACCGATTTTGCTGAAATTTGGCATGGAGATACTTTGAGGCGGTCCCGAGTCTTTGTCCTTTGACATATAATACTTTTTATCCCGAAAAAATGCACGGTTTCCGCGCGATAAACTAGTTTTGGCGCAACAGAGTTGCGGGCGTCATCTAGTTTTTACAACATTATTATACACATATTTAATACACATCCATGAGTCATGACTCATGAGTCATGAGTCATGACCCAGGAAAACGTTTTGTTCCGTCGCGTCGGTGGGATTCGAATTTCGAACCAGCGACCCCCGGCTTGAGCTACCATGCGCTCAACCACTGCGCCACAGAGGTCGACGCTTTTATTTAAAAATTATTAAAAGACAGTACGTAACAATAAAGTTTCAAAAACAGAAAAAAGGCTACTCCAAATATTCCTCACATTGTTATCATTCAAAATAATAAAATCGGACAAGTGCGAGTTGGACTCGCCCATAAATTGTTCCGCAATCCGCAGCAACAATAAGGTTTATTTTTATGAAATTATAAGGTTTTTTTTTTTATAGTTTCGGAGAAAAGTGGCTATGACATACGGACAGACAGACACACAGACATGACGAATCTATAAGGGTTCTGTTTTTTGCCATTTGGCTACGGAAGCCTAAAAATCAACAGAGCATTATTAATTACTAGCTGTTGCTGTTCAGTGTTAGATAGCCCATTTATCGAGGAAGGCTATAGGCTATATTTTATAACGCTAAAATTAATTGGAGTGAAGAAATAGAGAAAAATGTGGAAAAACGGGGGAAATTATATGAAATTGCTTATTATCTTAAGATCTACTGGAGCAATTTTTATGTTATTTGGCAAACATAAAGAATAGACCACTAGAAGGGACATAGGCTATTTTTTGCGGAAAAATGTATGTTGCGTGAAATTCCTAAATTACGCAAGCGAAGCCGCGCGGAACATATATATATATATATATATATATATATATATATATATATATATATATATATATATATATATATATATATATATATATATATATATATATATATATATATATATATATATAACGCTAAAATTAATTGGAGTGAAGAAATAGAGAAAAATGTGGAAAAACGGGGGAAATTATATGAAATTGCTTATTATCTTAAGATCTACTGGAGCAATTTTTATGTTATTTGGCAAACATAAAGAATAGACCACTAGAAGGGACATAGGCTATTTTTTGCGGAAAAATGTATGTTGCGTGAAATTCCTAAATTACGCAAGCGAAGCCGCGCGGAACATATATATATATATATATATATATATATATATATATATATATATAATAAAATCGTAGGAGTCAATTCTGTACATTGAATATTTTTGTACAAAAAATAATACTTGGGATGTGATCTACTATGATAATGCGAACGAAGTCGCGGGCAACAGCTATATTATAATAAAGTCATAGGAAAGTCAATTCTGTACATTGAATATTTTTGTACAATAAATATTAATACCTACTTGGGATGTGTGAACTACTATGCTAACGCGGACGAAGTCGCGGGCAACAGCTAGTATGGAATAATCGTTGTCGAAAATATGCTATACTAGACGTTCCGCGCGGATTCGCCCACGTAAATTAGACATTTCACAGACAAATTAGTCCAAAAAAATTGCCCATAACCCTTCACGTGGTCTACTTTTTATCTGACCCAAATAACAGAAAAATTGCTTTAGTAGTTCGTGAGATAAGCCCTTTCAAATAATTTCCCCCGTTTTTTTCACATTTTCCTCTATTTCTTCGCTTCTATTAATCGTAGCGTGATAAAATATAGCCTGTAGTCTTTCTCGATAAATGGACTAACACTGAAATAATTTATCAAATCGGACCAGTAGTTCCTGAGATTAGCGCGTTCAAACAAACAAACTCTTCCGCTTTATAATAATATTATTGAATTATTAAAGTATTTATATTATTTAATTGAGTAAAACTGACATCAGGAAATAATTACTTACTAAAAATACAAACTAAAATAAAATATACAAACATAGGTATACAAACTTAGAATACAAGTTCACTTTTATATTTTACTTTATTTCAAGACAGAAATTAGCAAGTCTGTTCAGGAGTTCTCGAGTTTTAGCGAGACTAACGAAATTAATTATACATAATATCAATGTATATTGTATAATCATATTAGGTATAATATTATGACTATCGCTAATATTCCTAAACGTTATTTACAAAATACAGTATATAAGAAAATAATAATATTATGATTTATGATATTCATAATTATTATTTATTTTAAACTACTGTGTGATACATCATACATCCCACCTTTCGGTATCCATTATTAATTATTATCAAAAGTTTAAGCACCACAAATCAAAATAATTTTATTTTGTTCAAGCAATTGTCTTCAAGTATCACAAAAAACTATCAAAATCAACATTCAACAACAATAACATTCTCTCGATCGCAGATTCTTGGAAATCTACTGTTATCGCGCGCGCGGTCGCATGCGACCGCTTGGAGCTTGAGGGAATATTGTACTTGAATAATGAATGCCTTGAATGAATTATTGTCACGTGTACCGCCACTCCGCCGCCCGGCCCGCGCCTCCCGCGCCTCCCGCCCCGTTGCCGCGCTCTGTCGTGTGAGCGGATCGGCACGATACCATGTTGGAAATTATGGAGAAATTTCGTTGCGTTTACGAATACCAAAAATGATGAATGAAAATTTATTATATTGCCATTCTTTTGAAGACATTCTGTAACTACACAATATAAGCTGAGGTCCCAGGAAAAATACATTACGATTCGATGAGTTTTTAATATAAAACAAGTGTGCGAAAAGTATGTCGACAATGGCGTAAAAATTTATGAAATCTAATTGCTTATATTTTTTAGTGTGTAAATATTTTGAAGTTAATTTTTGTTCAGGAACCTAGGTAATTACTATTTTAAGCTGAAAAATAACTCAAACATGTTAAATATTTTCGTATGACAAAATGATTTTGGTATTACGTTTGTATGAGAATTTCGAGGGTAACCCGGCCCCTTAACAAATGTACGTATACAAAATTTCATAAAAATCGGTTGAGCCGTTTTGGTATAAACACTGTGACACTCGAATTTTATATATTGTAATGTATTTGTAGATGTTATTTATTGTTGATTGAAAATTAGTAAAATTACTGTTTAGTCTTTCATTCAATCATTTAATTAATCTTATCTGATACAATATCAGTAATCTTGTAGCTTTCATACTCCCACTATTCAGTGAAATACTCTTGTATTTTCTTTGTACATGTTTTTACCAAAGGAATATTTATGTATTCTATTCTATTATACCTATATTATATCAGCATAAGGTGTTGGAAGTGATAATTATTATAAACATTGGAACACAGACAAGTAAATCCTCAATACGTAAGTTTGGTAATGGAAAACAAAACTGTTTAGCGGCTGATGCACCATTTTCGTCATTTCATAATCAGCGTCTAATATCACAAGTACTCTGATTTAAAAAAAAAAACGCCTCCGTGGTCGAGTGGTTTAGAACATGAACGGAGGTCATGGCCCGTGGGTTCGATTCCCGCGTTGGAAACATGTTATTTCCAAGTTTGGTTAGGACAATGCAGGCTGATCACCTGATTGTCTGACAAGTAAGATGATCCATGCGTCGGATGGGCATGTAAAAAGTCGGCCCTGCGCCTGATCTCTCGCCAGTTGTGTCGGTCAGATTCTTTCTGGGTTATGAGTTATGACTTATGAGAAGGAATAGAGTGCTCTGGTGTACTATAAAATTACTCCTTTGTTTATTGTTCTAGTCCATTTTGTTGGGGATATCTATACTTATTATAAAACAAAGACGCTTTTTTTCCCTCATGTCCCTTTGTTCCCTTTAATCTTTAAGACTACGCAACGGATGTTGATGATTCTTTTAGTGTTAGATAGCCCATTTATCGAGGAAACTATATTTTACCATGCTAAGACTAATAGGAGCGACGAAATAGAGGAAAATGTGGAAAAAACGGGGAAAATTATTTGAAAGGGCTAACTTGAACGCGCTAATCTAGGAACTACTGGTCCGATTTGAAAAATTCTTTCAGTGTTAGATAGCCCATTTATTGAGGAAGTCTATAGGCAATATTTTATTACGCTAAGACTAATAGGAGATTGTGAAAAAAACTGGGGAAATTATTTGAAAAGGATTATCTCGCGAACTACTGGAGAACTTTTATGTTATTTGGCACAGATAAGAAGTAGACCACGTGAAGGATCATAGGCTATCCATTTTAATCATTTTTTCAGTGGCTATATATTTTATACCCGTGCGACGCCGGGGCGGGTCGCTAGTGTACTATAAAATTACTCCTGTTGATTGTTCCAGTCCATTTTGTTGGGGATAGGTTATAGCTATAATAATATTATGTTAGTTAGGGGTTAATAACACTTGAATCTTATTTGACTATTCGTCTATTTTTGCCAACCTATGGCAGTCTACCTAAATGTTAACCTTTGTTAAATTCTATTGTTTTTCGTCTATTTTTCAAATATGTATGAAAGAAAATGCAAGTGTAGGTCATCCTAATTAATTATTAGAATTTAATTTTAATCGGGAAAAAACGTTGAAGGAGCCATGAAAGTCATCTGCAACATTGTATTCTGATAAGGTGAGCCGATATCACAGGAAGTTGGTTCCACTCGTTTATCACATTCCAACATGGACAATATGTAACTCCGAGCAGATATTTTAACAAACAGATGGCTATGATTAAAAAATTGAGATAATAGTAATTAATATTTAGGGTGTCTGGTTTTTGTTAGTAGATTGTGCCAAAAACAACAATAGCCTATTGTACTGTTACCAAGAGAAAAATAAGTTGTTAGCAAGTATAATTAATTAATTAATTTACTTACAATCCAATAATAATTAATTTATTTACTAGTATTAGTTAGCAGTAAATTAAATAACATAAAAAAATTACAGGACCTGTTGGTTACAATACTTTTAAACAAAATTGTTGATGACATTATTATTAATACTTCAGTCGGAATTTCCAGGAATTGCTATTGTATTCTATTGTTTTCGCGATCACCGGTGCTCGCGCGGGGCCTGAAGGATTAAAAGTCTAAAAACTTCCTATATTTTTGGTAGTTTCTTTAAGACAACAGCTGCAGGTTTAGCATGGCCACAGTAGAAATTCGAAAGAATAAAAATGCTTACAGTTTTTGTGGACAAGACTGACAGATTTCCTCTGTTAATTATACCTTAATTGTGGATTCTTGGAAATCTATTGTTATCACAGTCGCGAGGGATTAATCAATCACTTTGTCTACTTTACCGTAAGAATAAACCTTTCTATGGTGGACATGCTAAGCCTGCTGAATATTACTTAATTAAATAATATATTTTTTAAATTATATTTATAAATATTTTTTTTTTTACTTTGGCATAGGTTGGTATTTTGGTAAAGGGTAGGTTACAATGTCCAGTGAGCTATCACTGCTTTAGTCATTCATTCATATTACAAAATATGGCTATCACACACCCGAGGGGAAACGATATAGTTAAATTATTAATTATTTGCACATGAGGAAAAGAGACAAGCAATAATATTATTGTGTGTTTGGTGACCTGACTATAGCTACTATATAATACCCTTTTTTGACGTACGCAGTTTTCGGATTATACTATGTAGACATTTTTAACTTCAACTCCCGTAAGGCCCAAGTGGGCCACGAGATCAAAAGATTTCGAAGAATCCGCGATCGAAGGATTAAAGGCATTTTGGCAATAAAACAATGCTATTAATAATAAAAACTATATTTTAATCATGCAAAACTTACTTTAAATACGAAAATAAGAGACTTATTTCTTATTTAATCTTTCTTAAAGAATCCCAGTAAGGTACTTTGACGACCAGTATTTAGTGACATTGAAAAATGTATCCCTTAATTTATGCAAAAACATTTTTTCCGAAATAGAAATCAACTTCTTCTGCCCATTCCGAGCATGTTTTTAAGGCAGACACAAACAAGGCAGCTTGAGTATGTGGAATCTTTGCTACCGGTTCTGGAAGGAGGTTCGTTCGGATTATAGAGATATTCGGATTAGTGGCGGTCTGGACTATCGTGGCCCTACTAAGTTTTCTGTTATTCTATCATTGTTTATTCACACCCACTTGTTAAAATATGTCATCAACATTTTTTAATCATGTTGTAAGTAATTACTTATATTTTAGACATAAAATAGTAGATAAAATTAATAATTATATTTATGTAAAGGACCCAATATTATCATACTTCAAGCATATTACTTAATTAATCCTTCGATCGTGGATTCTTGGAAATCTATTGTTTATGCGGTCAAATTCGACTGCTTGGGAGTTGACAGGTTAATAAGATTTACTTTAGGTTTAAATAAATAAATTATTTATTTTAGGTTTAGACAACTTTATTTATGGCACTTTTTATCATGTGTAACCTCCTGACAGATAAACACTTAGTAAAAATAATTCAATAATTTTTTCAATTTAGTCACAGAAGGTGCTAGATTTTTTTTTTTTTTTTGCTTTTCTAAAAACCAGGGTCTGGCCATAGGGTTGAGTTTTGAACACATGCATATTTTGTAAGATTATTGATACCAAATTGTACACTTTTATAAGAAATGTTTTCTCTTTGGAGTTCTTATTAGAATGAATTCAACATCAGTACTGTGATCCCCCTCAGATATAAAATAAACTTAATTAGAGTGTAGTCTGTACAAGACAAGAAATAACCAAAACATGGGTAGTTGTAAAACAAATTGTAAGATTTTACCATCACTGAATATACGAATCAATATAGTTTCGTTATTTATATTACATAAGTGAATAAAAGGCTTCAGCTACGGATATTATCGGCATTTAAATAATGTAGACACATTTGTAAGTTGTGACATAATAGAAACTTAGTAGTGAGTTTCGCAAACTAATACTTGAAAATGTATGTTAACGTCTACCATATTTGTATGTCAAGTATGTTGGATTATATCTAATTTTTGTATATTGAAGCAGAATTAGCACTGTGTATCACGGGTTGATATTTTTATCGACCTGCCTCCGAATAGTGCCAATGTCAAGAACAAAATTGTACGTATATTGTTGGTGACGACGTTGTTGATAAGATTTTATATTATGCTGCTTATATACTTACAATCTAAATGTTTCTTTTTCGGTGCAATCATTTCTTCCGTTGTGGCCTTACATACTGATTTTGCTAAGCCTTGTCCCGCGATACTGTGACGAGCGGCTAGGAGCCTGTCGTTTATAGTTTGCCCCGCCATCATCACGTTCAGTCCAGACATAAACTGTTTAGAAACACTTTCAAAGTTCAAACACTTATTTTCACGTTTTATGAATTCACAAAATTATGTAGGACGATGACGGGTAAAATATGTCACCGCCCCCCCGACTGGCACAATACTAAATTCAAGATGGCCGTCTTCAGACTTCATTTTTTTGTGTTATGTGTTGCCAATAATAAAAAAACCGGCCAAGTGCGAGTTGGACTCGCCCATGAAGGGTTCCGCAGCAGCAATAAGGTTTATTGTTATGAATTTAAAAGTTTTTGATTTATTTTTATATGTCATTTGATTTCATGAAAGTTAAATTGGTTTCCCATTTATAACGTATGAAAATAACTACTCGCTAGATCTCGTTCAAAGCAATTTTCGTTGGTAGTTTTTTATAGTAATGTAATGTACGTCATTATATATATTTTTAGACTTATCATGCACCTACTTTAGAAGTTAGCGGGGGGGTGGACACACATTTTACCACTTTGGAAGAGTCTTTCAGTCGCAAACTTTTCAGGTTAGAAAAAAATTATGCTAGAAACCTCAATATGATTTTTGAAGATATTTTTTTTATTTATGGATGTGGACACGCGTAGGTTAGATGAAATTTTTTGAAGTGAAAACTTCTTTAGCGGCGTTGAGCACTTTTGTGGGATGGGTAAAAACTGTGAAACTCGTGTCAGATTCTGGTGCTGATCGAAAAACCATATAAAAACCGTAAGATGGTTGGAGAGTAGTGTTTTGTGTCGAACTCGAACTCGAACTCTAACTCTAACTCTGACTCGAACTCGAACTCGAACTCGAACTCGAACTCGATTTGAAATTTGATCGAAACTTGATCTAAACTTGATCGAAACTTGATCGTAACCTTGATCGAAACTTGATCGAAACTTGATCGAAACTTGATCGAAACTTGATCGAAACTTGATCGAAACTTGATCGAAACTTGATCGAAACTTGATCGAAACTTGATCGAAACTTGATCGAAACTTGACCGAAACTTGATCTAAACAACTTGATTGACGATTTTTTAAAAATCGATTTTCATAAAAAATGGGTTATAAATTTAATCGATTTTCATAAAAAATGGGTTAAAAAAATGCACAACTTTAATAATCAAGTTTTCACTTCTGCCGGCACCCCGGAGTGCAACCCGTCTTTTTTTTGTTTCAGTTAAACCTATGGGGACCCCAAAAAATTTTAATAATATTTCCATTTTTGTATCAAAATCTAAGTTCACAGATTACATCTACTTACCAAGTTTTAATAGTATAGCTCATAAAGTTTCGGAAAAAAGTGGCAGTGACATACGGACGGACTGCGGACAGACAGACAGACAGACAGACATGACGAATCTATAAGGGTTCCGTTTTTTGCCATTTGGCTACAGAACCCTAAAAACCATTCAGCCGATTTTCAAGCACACACATAATATGACACACATACACATTACACACAACAAAAATGATGTCGCGAGTCGCGAGTCGCGACTTGCGACAAAATCACAATACAATCATAATATTTAGTTGAATAATCCTTCAGGCCCCGCGCGAGCACCGGTGATCGTGACAACAATAGAATACAATAGCAATTCCTGGATATTCCGACTGAAGTATTAACACAATTTTATATATAAAAAAGTATTAACATTAATCTCAGTAACATTTTTTGTACATTTTGCGACGATCTCTGTGGCTTAATGGGTAGAGTGTGTGGCAGCTCAAGCCGGGGGTCGCGGGCAGTGGTGTTCTTAACGGCTATATTTTCATAGCGCGCTAGATGGAATACGCTACATTTTTCAAGCGCGCTAGTTTTGACGCTACGTTATAACGAATAAAATCTCGATTCGTTCAAGCGCGCTAGTTTTGACGCTACGTTATAACGAATTACAAGCGCGCTAGTTTTGACGCTACGTTAAAACGAATTTCAAGCGCGCTAGTTTTGAAGCTACGTTATAATTTATAACAGTTATAACGAATGAAATCTCGATTCTTTCAAGCGCGCCAGTTTTGACGCTACGTTATTATGAATGATACGTTATAACGATCGATTGGACACGTTGTAAAGTTACCGACGTTATTGAATTCTTTCGTTAATAATTATAACGCGGTGGGTGAGTTAATATAATATAACGTGTTTATTAAAGATAATTACTTAGATTAATATAAACGTTTGAAGGAATTATTGTTTATTTGGTTAATTTTACTATGTTTCAAATATTTAAATTTTTTATTTTTGGTAATATAAGTACATCTTAAAATATTTTTACATCTTTTTTTTACAACAGTTTTTTTTTTACATTTTATCTACATTTAAAAATATAATAACGTATCCAGATTTAGAAAAAATACGTTCACATGGAACGGAAGTTACCAATTATTACAGTACAGTGCTCTTCGGAGCAGTGGGTCAGTTACTGATGATTTTAAAACATTATAATTTACCTATGCACGCAACGCAACACTGAAAAATTTACGACAGCCGAATTCACCCGATTTGGGCCCGAACGACACGACAACGAACCAACGAAAGTCGCGCGCGATCGGCAGCGCGAGCGGCGCCGCGCTAGGTCAGGTCAGACCGCGCGATACGTTATAACGTAGCGTCTTATGCATAGTTTTATAGCGCGCGCTATTCGTTGCGAAGAAATAGCGCGCTACTTTTTTCAGCTATACGATATATTAACCACCACTAGTCGCGGGTTCAAATCCCGCCGACGAAACAAAAAGTTTTTCAATGTTCCTGGGTCATGGGTGTGTATTAAATATGTGTATGATATAATAAAAATCTTAAATATATGTATAGTATATAAAAGTATTAAATATATTTCCGCTGTCCGGTATCTGTAACACAAGTCCTTCAGGTACTTAAGCACGGGGCCAGATTAACGTGGTGTGAAGCGCCCATAGATATTATTATAGCTATGGGCGTTTCATTTGATGGTTTTAAAACAATTTGCCGGCGGACTGCACGGCGGACTGCAATGCAGGATAGTGAATGGGCCTTTTAAAATTGTTTTAAAACCATAGGCCTATGCGCGCACGGGCAACTTAGTTGTTCGGCGATTTATTTGTCTCTTTCGAAAAGTAAATAAAAAACTCGAAAAATAGAATATTGGGTGCATCCATTATGGAGCGATCGGCTGATTCTCGGGAAATTTCATATCTACTATGTATATGAAATTTAGAGCATACCCAAAGACTTGATCGAGAGACAATAAATCGCCGAGCAACTAAGTTGCCCGTGCGCGCACCACCTAACGCCCATAGCTATATATTATGAAATATCTATGGGCGCTTCACACCACGTTAATCTGGCCCCGTGCTTATGTACTTGAAGGACTTGTGTTACAGATACCGTATGACGTTACAGATACAGTATGTACACTCATAAACTTATAGTCTTCTAATATACTATCGTATAGTGAATAGTGATACTTTCTAATTCCATCAAGTTAGTTATATGACAGTGAACATCAGTTCATCATACTCAGTTGATACATACATATTATTTCCAAACTTAAGTCATTACGTCTACAACGACCAACGTCATACGGTACGTGGCAAACGTTAATTCATTCATTTGTAAAACGTAAGTTTACGACATTTATGACGTAGTTTACAAGTTACGAGTTACGACTATAGAGAATTTATGACAATGTCAATTGTCAAGTCTCAGAAGTTGTGGGGGGCATTCCTTTACTAGTCTCAGTACAGGAAATAATGCTATCAGGCGGCCAAGTAGCCAATAAAGTTCCGTCAAATCCTACTAACTGTTAACCAATAACACTAGTAAAATAAAGGAACATGCCCAGAATGTCATTTGTCAAAAACAGATTGGCGCTGCACTGCCGCTAGCTCATTCTGTGTCCACCGATTTTGAGTTGTCGTTTTTTGATAAAAAAAAAGTTCAATAACGTTTCAGGCACGTTTCAGGTATCTATATTTTGTGATCTTTAGCATTATCCAATTCGAAGTAAGAGATAAGTATGTTTTATTAATAATTTATGATCTTATAGGTTAAAACAGTGATCTGCGGAAAGAAAACATATAAAGGAATATGGCCGATCAGTAACAAACTCGTCAACATTGAACATCGAGTTTGTTTCCTACAAAAATATGGCTAAAAAGAGAAACGCTAAGAAAAAGGCCCAGGTTAAAAATGATGAAGCAACAAACAAAGTCCCAATCAGCAACAATATCAATTCGGAAGCGATAGCTGCCGCTCTCAGTACTACGAATTTGTCCGTGGCAGTTTTGTTAAAACTATGTCGACTCTGTGAAACGAAGGATGGCCCCTTCTTAAACATATTTGATAGTGACAAAATAATTGCAAAGAAAATCGAAGATGTTATGCCTTTTGTGGTAAGAGTTTATTTTTTCTTTGGTTTCGATTAATTGAGCTTGTGCTCAATCTTTATAAACCTCTTGGTTCAACGTTGGAATCATGGCTGATTATATTGAGTAAGTTAGCTGATTATGCATGGTTTAGATGGCTGCAGTCCAATACATATACCTACTAATATTTTAAATGAGAAAGTGTATCTGCCTTTTTTTTCTACACTATTTTTTTTATTTCATTCAATTATCATTTTAAACACAGTTTTTATAACTTAAAACAAGTGCGCCTTAAACTGGATCAATTTATCTGGGCACATGTATCGCACATTAGATGTACTAATAGTTTTATCACTGTAAACTTCATGTCTGCCATGCAATAAATTAATTACACTATGGAGTTGTGGGCAATATCCATATTTTTAATTTTATAAATGCGAAAAATGTGTCCGTCTGTCTGTCTGTCTGTTACCTCTTCACGCCCAAACCGCTGAACCGATTTTGCTGAAATTTGGCATGGAGCAATCTTGAGTCCCGGGAAAGGACATAGGATACTTTTTAGTTTTTATCCCGGAAATATGTACGATTCCCGCATGATAAACTAATTTTGGCGCAACGGAGTTGCGGACATCATCTAGTGTAAAATAATATTGTAAGTACATATAAAATATATTATATAGTGAAACATTGACTTTATCCCAAAGGCTTATAACCAGACCACTTTCACAATAACATGTGTTCACAGTTTTTGTAAAAGTTATATTTTAGAAAAACTTGAAGGATTAAATGTGAATCTTCAAGAAAGCTTCTTTTTGAAGAAAGTTAAAATTTAATTTATTTGCTTTATCTGACCAACTATGATTCATGTGACTATTACTGTAAGTACTATACAGTAATAGTCTCATGATTCATAGTTCTCAAATTTAACAAATTTCATATTTTTTATTGAAAAAAGTTTATTTTCTATTTCAAAACTTTTCAAACATAACATGACATTTAGGGACTTAAAATACTATAAATTTCGGTTTTTCAAACACCTATCTCATTAGTTATCTTTTGATCTATTTGTTATATTTAAATTCCACAGATCTTTTTAAATTTGTACAAACAATATTAACACCTCCATCGTAGGTATCGCAGACACAATAGCTTTACAATTATTATGCGGGAGCCAGCTGCCGCTTGGGGATTGATATGTTAATTTTACATTCGTTTTAAGCAGTGGCACTCCAGTAGGTATAATAATCTCGTCCACCCTTACTACTGTAGGTAAATAGGAAAGAACCTGAATAATGTCTTATTATTGTTATAAAAACATTTTTACCAAATATTCATATATTCTAAGAGTTTCATACGATTAAGTGATACTAGATATTTGAGCGAGCTTTGCTCGGTATTCAATAAAACACGAATAAAATGATATTTTTTAAAAATGATTCCTAGCTAGATCAATTTATCGCCGCCGAAACCCCCTATATACTAAATTTCATGAAAATCATTGGAGCTGATTGTGAGATTCCAATTGAATACAAGAATTGCTTGTTTAAAGATATAAGATTTAGCAAAATAGGGCAAAAAAAATATCTTTGTTCTTTGGGAGCCCCTATTAAATATTTAATTTGTTTTAGTATTGGTTGTTAAATAGGTACACAATTTGTGAAAATTTAAACTTTATAGCTATCACCGTTCTTTAAATACAGCCTGCTGGCCGATTCTGTATCATACTTTTTGTAAGTTGTGTAAAAGTGAGACTCACTCTTGTATTCACTCACTCCGAAACTCACTTTTGTATTCAAGTTAATACAAAAGTGAGACTTTCCATTACTTACTCCTCCGTTTCGTGACTAACTCAATGATTAACTCACAAAAAGTATGATACAGAATCGGCCAGCTGGAGACACACAGTTGGACGGACAGGCATCAAAGTCTTAGAAAGAGGGTGATGTGATCTTTAGGCACGGAACCCTAAAAACATCAAAAGTGATAATAATTATGTTGTGAACGCGCCTTGGACAAAATGTGTTCATTATAGATAAAAGCATAAAATATGCTGCAAATAGTCATCTTTGAGAAAGGGGTACGCAGATTTTGGCCGACCTACTTGTCCGCCATTTTGATTTTTTTTTAAATCGCGTTCATGAATAATTCTTTGAAAAATGGATAGCTAACATCAGTACAAACAAAAACTAATCTTAGACAAAACCGCGTAAAGTGTCATATTTCGAAGATATGAGCTGCCAAAGTTTTACCATTGGAAATAAATATTTTAGATATTGCAACTCTAAGGCACGGTTAAAACTTAAACCAACTGGTTTCTCTTCTATGAAACAGTAGCCACTCTGTAACACGCCGTCGCGTGATGACAAAGTGCAATCTAGCTCAAACAATAATTTTTATCAACTACATACCTAATGAGAAACACTTTAAAATACTTGTTAATTACGAAAATATTGAAGAAAATATGAGAGAGTCACAAAAGGCTTGTCAAATATGTTACCACATTTTATAGAGTATTGGTAAAGTAAGTTAGGAAATAAATGACTGATTTTATTAATTTTAACTGCTATTTATTAAAAAAAACATAATAGAAAATTCAACAAGTATTCCTTTTTTTCTAAAACCCTGATTTAATGTCAGTTTTGTTACCAAGTATCTTGAGACATCATATTTTTTTATTTGTTTCGTGCATTCCCTTAAGAATTGGCTTTAAATTTATTTATTTAGCAAAATAAACTATTTTATTGATATTTAAAACCCTCAAAACCTCAATATTTCTGCACAAATAATAAATATAGTGGATTGATTGAGAAAAGTGTAACATAACTGACAGTGACATAATCATAAAGGTAAGTTTACATGGGTGGAGTTTTAGGTGTTAGGATGGGTGGTGGACACTGGGAGGGATAAGAAAATGTCAAGACTGATGATAATACCGAGATACAACATAAACATTTTTCTAGAGATCAAATCTGAAACCTAGACGAAATTGTGAAAGAAAAATCAGAATAAGGTATCTATATTAAAAAAACGCATTGTAATAATATGTATTTTGAAATCTTAAACGTATAACTAAAAAAAGTTTAGCTCAAAATGGAAACGAATGCATATTTTGTGAATTATATTAAACAACTTCACCCACGCGCACGGGCTAAAGATTTTTACATGAGAATGAAGTATTTACCCGCAGTAAAAACTAGTCCATGTGTTAATTCTATCTCCAGACCAAATTTTACTAAAATTATATATAAATAAACACACACACACAAACTTTCGCATTCAGAATATTAGAGTGATTCAAAATTCGATTTATCTATGACCATCATATGAACTCAACTTTATCCTGTCAATTATGTTTTTTGCCAGTCAGGATATAGTTACCATCCAAATTGGTAACATAATGGAGGTAACATTATCATCCTCGCCCTGTTTTATAATTTCAATTTTAATACTTCAGTCGGAATTTCCAGGAATTGCTATTGTATTCTATTGTTGTCGCGATCACCGGTGCTCGCGCGGGGCCTGAAGGATTAATTAATTTCTACACCAAAATATTTCATATTTACAGTAACGATATCCTTACGAAACACTTTATAAATATAAAAATAGTTTTTATGTAGTGTAGGCGAAAAAGTGAGTTAAATAGTGGTAACTGTCTTGACTTTTTTTTTTCACGAAACACTGTGTGGATACTTCCAACTCTTGTTGCGATCCCGGTGCAAATCACCGAATGATTGTAAAATAGCTGACACCTAAATCAAGCTAATTTGTTGCCATTTCACAAAGAAAATATCCATATTTGATTATTTTCTTTCAGATTTTTGGTAACATAATTGACATGTCAGGCATATTAAAAATCTGGGGACCGAATTCAAATCGGGATTTATAAATTTATTTAAACGGTAAAAAAGACTTGATTTGTATATTCCAAGAAAGTAAATTTTTGGCATAATAAAAATTATAATATATTTGATGCTGTATTTAAAGCCAATTACGTTAAAATAACGCATTTCATCGGGATTTCGGGGTGGGGACAGTCGAAATAATGAGGTCCCTCAGAAGTATTTTGGTGATAATGCAGTATGTATTCATAAATTTACGAAATACTTTAATATATAGTTGAATATTTATATCACATAATTATTTACCCAGAGTAGTATAAAATTCCGGACAATAAATATTAGTAGGTTAAATCAATGTCTGAAATCTGGGGATACACCAAACAGAGGGGGTACAACATTTTGTGAAAATGCTCATTTACATAAGGGAAAAGACCTAATGCTCTACACGGAACTAATGACACTTACGAAAAAAATACCATAAAAATAAGAATTACTCTACTTATTTCTCAACACTGTAAATTTTATAAGCTTCTCAAGCTATCTGTTAATGTGACAAAATATATTAGGGACGCCTTCGGGAACAAAATTTTAAAATGGGATCAGTTTTCGTAAACAATGTACCGCGTCGACACGCGCTCGGAAATTTTTTAGCAAATAGGTTAAGGAAGGCGAAATTTTGCACGTAAGTTTTGAATACATTTATTTGATTTTTTGTAATTTCTATTGATTTCATTGGATTAATGGTCATGTTGTAAACACCAATTAATGTTTATTTATGATTTTTTATCCATTTTCCCTAACAATATAAAGGGTGTCTACTATTAGTTCTTGAAAATGTAAAAAAACCTAATAGATGACATGGATCTCATCTTTTAGTTTTGCAATACATACTAAAGTTATTTTGTAGTTTATTCTACTGCAAATATCATCACTATTCTCTGAAAATATAATTCTATTAACAAACTAACAAATTAGAACTACTGTACCGAAAAATGGACATGGTGTCAAATATTTTAGACCTTGTACTGATCTAAAAATCGATTGCTTTAGTTTTTTAGCAGTAAAAAGAAGAAAAAGGAGAGCTGAGAAAAGAAAGAAGAAAAAAGAAGAGGCAAGAGAAGCATGGAGACTAAAGACTGAAAATAAATTTGCTAGGAAAAAAATATGAAAAATAAAAATAAAAAGTGTAGGGGCGAAGCCCCTACACGGTTGTGTGAGCTGATTGGGGAGAAGGGATATAATGAAGGAAGATACCTGGTGAGCTGAGATGCTGGCGGCTGCGCTGAGATGAGACGAGCTGATAGTCACACTGTCACCGTGGTCTATAATCACTATCACTGAGCTGAGTTCATGAGGATACGGCCAGCCGAGGATTCTCGTATTTTTAACGAATGCGCGCCGGTCACAGTTCAAAGCGGAATGTGTCACTTCACAGTGTCGCGTATGACAGTTGACAGCGCAGAGTGCAGACTCACGCGCTGCAGTGCTGCCAACGTCGCGCTCAAGTCGCGCTAGAGTTTGGCGCGAACAAAAGGTACAATACCCGGCAATAAATATTGCACATCGACCGTTGGAAAGAGACATTCGGCTAATTTCGGTTTCATAGAGCGTTATCTTTGTAGCACACACCTATTTGACATTATGTCAGTCGTTGTTCAAATTCAATAGAGTGCAGTCGCGTCCAGTTCAAAATATAATATATATATATATATATATATATATATATATATAGAGTTGTTAACACCCCTAAATTTGCTACAGTTGTAATTTTCCAAAAGAATTTTAAATACGTAAACATAATTTGAACACCCTTTTTTATTTTATTTTACCCGAATATAAAGCCATTACTTATAGAAAATTTGGTGTATTTCATACAAAGAATAATAAAATTGTCAAAAGAAGCAAACCTTAATTGTTTTAACAGCTCCTAATATATACCGGACTTTTTGTATTTCGTGCGTAAGAGATAACGCTCTACAAAACCGAAACTAGCCGACTGTCACTTTCCAAAGGTTGATGTGGAATATTTATTGCCGGGTACTGTAAGATAGTTTCAGCATGAAAGAAGAACAACGTGGATAATATTTCTGATGCATGTAGTTACTATGATGAAGTAAATGAAATCTTTTGAAAAAACGGCAAATAAAGACCTAAATAATAGGAAAAATGTAATGTAATGTTCTATGTCAACTATTAGTTCATATTGGTGTCTACTATTAGTGATGTTCGTTTTTTGTGATGTCATCCATTAGGGCTTATGACTAAGTTTACAAAAAGACCAATAATATATTTTTTTATTGATTTATCAGAGAATAACTATAATAGTTTTAATTTGTTAAAGTTATAGAAGACATAAAATAAGTTATCAATCTTTTATTATCATAAATATACATTTTATTATATTCAAATGTTTTATTTTTCTTTATAGTGTCTACTATTAGTGCTTTTCCCTTAACCCTTTCAGAACTGGCGTGCACAATTGTACACATATAATATAAATTGAAAAATAAATATTAAACTCGCAACCTTTCCTTTTCAAAATTGCTGTATTCATTTGTTCACATAAATACGCTACCAAATTCAATACTACTAACGGCATCTCTTAGCGTATTCTAGCAATTTTTTAAAAGTTTCGACCAGTACCCGTGAGTGATTTGATCTGTGCAGGTAAGCTCTTTATTTTGTTTCTAAACAATATAAATTAGTGCAAGAAATGGTCTGGAAAAATAATGAGCATATATCTTATATTATATAGATTATGTGTAACGTAATTTTTGTGTATTTTGTTATCATTTTCTATTGGTAATCTATATTTTTACTTTGTGTTCAATTGTTCTCATCCGGACTCAACTTTTTTTTTTAATTGTTAACGGTTTTTACGAAACAATGTTTTAGTCATATTTTTACTGTTTTACCATTGTATGTTACTAAAATAACTGTGTGCATTTAATTATAATATTATTTATTTACATTTTCAGAGGAAATAACACCATTACGTTCTCACCGGCGTTACAATTGCTAGATGACGGAAATCTTTCTGACATTGTTATCTTCTGATGACGAAGATAATAATGGTGAATTCGTTGTCGTTCAATTCGTCCAGCACCCTTGCCTGCTAGAGTTGGCACATTATGTCATTCACCCAAATGATAGCGAATTATTTCCACCAGAGTCTGATGACGAAGAAGGGCCTAGCGACTTGTATGACGGCGTCGCTGATCAGGAACTACAAGATTCAGTCAAATCTGGTAAAATGGCTGAGAATCAACCAGAAATACCTTCCACAGTTGAAGATATTTTACAGAACCTGACACCAAAACAAAGGATTTTTAGAATCCTTACCAGAAGCCTAACTGGGCACTGCAAGCTCAACAAACACCTAAACAGAATGGGTATTTGTAGCATAACGACTTGCAGATTTTGTGAGGAGGAGGATGAAACACCTATTCACCTTCACCTCGACTGTCCTGCTCTACCACAGAGCAGGAACAGGCACCTTGGTCGCCACGTATACTCACCCACAGAGGAAATTCGTGGCACCAACCCCAACCAAATCGTTCAATTTATGAGCAGTATCAGGTTGGGGATGATACTACAGTGCGAAGGAGTCACAATAGATCCTGATGGGTCGCAGTTACGTCAGGGCTACAGCGACCTGCCTTCGTTATTGATAAAAGAAAACAAAGGATTGCATGGAGATACCGAGAATGGGTGAACACTGAATAGTGAATACTATACCATCAGCTTGGCTGGGACTAGGTGTAAAATGCAGGGTTGCAAGGGAAAATCCCATGTAAATGCATAAAGTGCAACATTCATCTATGTCTAACCAAAGACAAGAATTGCTTTCTAGCTTTCCATACATACATAAGATATATATTTTTTGTTGCTAATTAATTTAAGTAGTTCTTACTTTTTTGTACTTGTTCAGTCACTGATTATGCCAAAATATGCCAAATGTTCCTTTTATTTCTGTTTATTTCACAAGAAGAATTTAATTCATTAAAATTTTCATAATAAAACAGTTTCTAAATAAACATTATTTCATTTCTGAACAACTTGACAAACCTTATTCTTATTATTATGTAGAACGGATGTCCACATTTGTGCACATTAAGAAAAACTAGTTTTTGTCAAAAAGTTTAAGTCTAAGAATTTTATTTTTCACAGTCTCTTTACTATACTTTAGATGCATAGAATTTTCCAAATCAATCGGATGAAAAAAAATAATTCAGGTCTGAAAGGGTTAATATTTTACAATTATTTATTAAATTCAAAACTCCATAACCTGTCAAAATTAGTTTTAACAGCGAAATTCACTCAAAATAGGTTTTAATGTTTTTTTTTTAATTAACCTAATCGAATCTATATTTCCAGCCAAAGCGTTTTGACTTTTGACTCTTAGCCAGAACTACTTTAATAATTAACCAATTACCAATATAATTTGGTCACAAAAATTGTTACCCAATATTTTGCAGTTAAAATCATTTTTTGACCAATGTTTTTGGTTAAAACCGATTCTGACTAATTTTTGGTTTTGACTACAGTCCCGTTACGTTACATAAGTTACAACGTATTACGTTGAACGTAATATATATTAATTTGCCTACATGAACTAAAAGCATGTAGTAATTTATTGTCTCAACATAAAAGCTTGAAACTCATTAAATTTTTTTTTCTGTTTAGGTTGCCGAAAGTGATGACTTACCACACAAAATATGTTTTCGGTGCTCGGCCAAAGTGGAAGAGCTTCATGAGTTTGTACAAAAATGTGTCAAAACGCAAGTTAACCTCAGAAGAGCTTTAGGTCAAAAAACTCCTCTTCCTACCAAGTTAAAGCATCGTGCATTATGGGAAGAAAAACTTAACGAATCTAATATATCCAATGAGGCCATATGTGACGCACTGGTAAAAAAAGCTATGGAAAGCATAAAAGAACCTTTAAAATGCGTCCCTCCGAAAGGAGAAGAAACAAAAACGGTAAACAAAAAAGAAATTGCAAAGTGTATACCAAAAGAAGCAAAAGTGGGAGTTGAACAGGATTTAAATGATTCTAAATCTAGATCTTCTCCTTCTGCAAAAATTGAAAATCAAGAGTCAAAAGATGGCGTAATAGATGATAGTGACATCCCATTGAAAAAGTTAAAATTGCAAATAAAAAAAAACGAACGCAATAAGGCTAAACCAAGTGAAGAAACACCAAAAGTTGAAAAAAGTGTTCCGAATGTTGAAGAAAGCGCTTCAAAAATTACAGAAAGTGCTTCAGAAAGTGAAAAAAGCGCTTCAATAGTAAGTAAAACTTCACAAAAAAGTAGGAAAATCGTACCCAGGGGCGAAAAAAGTGCTTCAAAATCAGTAGTGTCCAATATTGATGCAGAAAGTCCTTCGGAAGAAAAGTCAAATAAATCCAACAGTGACAGTGTCAAAACAAATACATTTAGTTTAGATAGTAGTACAAAACCAGAAGATCCTAAACCATTCAATATACTAGATCATATTACTATGATAAAAGTAAACAGCGTTGGTGTTTTATATCAATGTAAGCTCTGTAATAGAAATTTCCTGAAAAAAGAAGTAATTATGACTCATGGATGTGCTAAAAGTGGTGGTGCGAAAAAAAGTGATATTGCTAGGGATCCACCTAAACCGGAACTACCTAAAATGCCTACAGTAAAGTATATAAATACAAAAAGCAATAATGAGCCTAAAAAGCCGTTACCAACAACTGAGCCAATAAATTTAGTTGATGATGAGGAAGATAAAGAAATAGTTAAACCACAGGCCAGAAAACCAAAAATAGGACCAGCCAGTAAAGTAAAAAAGAATTTTGAACCGGACCCACCTTCACCTAAGCCTGTAGAACCAACAGTACCTCCAACTCCTGTATTTCAGCTCCCTCAAGCACCTAGTGTTAACGGTAGATATAAATTAGTTCCAGGACCAAACAATACTTTTACACTAGTTGAAGAAGGTTCTGAAAGCGCTTTGAATGCTGCACAGAATCCCATTAATCCAACCAATCCTACTATACACGTAAAAGAAATACAACATCCCGTTAAAACAAAAGCATCAAAGAAAATGAATCTTGAAAGTCAAGAACATGTTACTCCACCATATCCAGTGGGGCTATTCCAAACAGTTCCTCATAATTCGACTTCGACCCCTGTTATAGAACCTCCCGGTTTTACTACACCTGCCATGAAAAAACAATCTTACACTATCGTGCAAACTGGTAATCCAAACAAGCTTTTGATTTCTACTAGGACACAACCAGAAGAGGTACCACCAAAAAAGCTAAAGAAATTAAAGCATGAAACTAAAAATGATTCAAAAGAACCATTTTCACTGACACTCGAAGACGCTGTTCCACCACGAGATGCTGGATTTTTCACTTTCATAAACGTGGACCCACTTCTTCAACCTTCGTATGTTTTACCCACTGATAACATAATTCAAGAATCACAAATAACTACTACAAATTACGCCCAGAAAAACGCTGCTCCAAGTACTGCTAATGAAATGTACACATGTAATATGTGTAATTTGAAATTTGATAGAGAGAAAAAGTTACTAACGCACATTCAATCTCATTACAATCAAATGGACAGAGAAGATGAAAAAAGATACGAGAGAAAGAGAACAAGGCCAAAAAAATAGACATTTTATTACTTTATGGACAGTGCATTTAAATCATTCAAAAGCAAATGGTGGACATTCGTATTTAGTCACGTTATGTTAAACCCAGCTGACAGACTTCTATTGACATAACCCGGCCAAACATAGGTGTGCCATTTGTTATGAATCAATTTCTTCGGTGTTACAAAGCTGACGAAGGACTTGAAAAATGTTTTTGCCAATTGCATGTGCATTGTTTCACCGCGTTAGGTGTGTTTGATACGTAACGTTAACTATTAGTATTTTTTTATTTCTTGGGAACAGCATGAGTTGCTCTCATGTTATTATTTTCTAGTAAGTAATACTATACTTATTACGTTTTAGTAATTGATGTCTTAAAATGTCTTGAATATACTACATGTACCAGCTACATCTATAAAATCAACATTCGTTCTTGTAATAATTTTTACTTATATTCAGAAATATTTTATTCTGCAATTTATCGAAACAGAATTATTATTGTTAGAACATTATCAGTTATCACTTTATCAGTTATCACATACTTTGAATAATTTTGTTAAGTGAAAATTAAAATAATATGTTTATTATAAAAGTTAATTTTACAATAACAGTTATCAGCTGTTACATCAAAATGTTTTTGTTTAATTTTGTTCGTTAATTTTAATATGATTAATGTAAATAATAGGCTACTTGACCTATATTCAATTTCATTGAACTAATGCATATTTCTAGTAGAACTTGGCCTAGGAAATCGGATTTCACCCTTATCGTCAAATAAAAACGTATGATTGATAAATAAAGTCGATTTGAAAATATGATTTTATGAAAATAGGATTTGTACTGACGAAAACGCTTTTGCGGTACTTCCGATTTGGATGTGACGTCATCCTCATACTAGTTTAATATCTTTTATTCATCGCGCTCGTTATATGTAAGTTTATTTGTACATAAATATTAAGAATAAGCCTAGAAATATTTGTAAAATATATTTTCTTAAATAATTCAAATAAAACATCAGTTTTATATATCATCTCCATTTATTGTAGACAGGAAATGAAATGGCCAAAACTTTTCTCCAAAAGTTTTCAACATTACAAATGATTTCTAATTTCTTATTTAATTATTTTATAATATTTGGGCACTTTTAGACTCGTACATTTAGCACATTAAAATTTTTTCAATAAAGAGAGTTTAAAATACAAAACGTATGACGTCACACTATAGCGGACAGTGTTTTCGGCGCCATTTAAAAGGCATGATTTTCAATCAACATTTTTATGGGTTTCTACTGTGTAAAATATTAAAATATTAGATTTTTTTGTGAAAATGAATGATAAAGAAGCGATTAGAATGAAGAAAAAAAATAGGTCAAGTAGCCTATTGAGTGTATGTTTATTTACTGTCATTGCGGGTAGTTGGAAAATGTCGCAACCTGGAAAATGTCAGATGCCTGATCTTTATATAAGGCAAATTCTTTAATCCTTCAGGCCCCGCGCGAGCACCGGTGATCGCGACAACAATAGAATACAATAGCAATTCCTGGAAATTCCGACTGAAGTATTAAAGAAGAAGGGGGATATCGTACCCACCACTGTATCACTTTGAGACATAATTATATCAATTGGAAGGGCCTTTCAAGCCCTTCCATTTGATATAATTATGAAATATAGAAATTTGTATATTATGTTGAGCATTTTATTGTATGACGAAAAATCTCTAAACCATGCGAGAAAAAGTTAATGAGGGTAGAAGGTAAAAGAAAGGTATAAAAAACACCTTGCATTATTACATTAATTTACAGTGATGCTAGTAAGGAGTCATTTCCGAAAAGTAATCGTATATGGCAAACTTAAAAAAGTATTTTATTTTGTTGATCATGAACACCTGTATCATTGCTAATATTATTTATAAACAATTTCTCCAAAGTGATAGAATGAAGGAAAAGTTTGATTTTCAGCATTTAATTGTAGTCTAAAACAAATTAATAAAATAAAACTCTTTCCTCGAGTTTGTCATATAATAAAGTTACTTTCCAGAACTGACTTTACTAGCAATAATTACTTTACACTATAAATTAACTCAATAATAGAGAATAATTTTTTTGTACATTTTTTATCTTCTATCCTCGTTAACTTTTTTCTACCAAAGTTTAGAGATATTTTTTGTCATACTAATTTAACTTTTTATGCACTTTCATTTGATATATTGTGTGTGGATGTGCTACAGCTTGGGTACGGGTTCCATACAAAAATGCCCCTTCTCCATTACTAATTTAAATAAAATTGAAAGCCGTAACTCTAGATCGGTCGCATTTTCTAAGGGGATTTTTACAAACATAAAACCCTTTACCAATAAAGATACTTATGCAGCGTATAACTTTCGAAGGTCCGTGGTCTTTGTTCTGTGTCTTTTTAAATATGCCAATCAATACTCAAGATGCATCTCGGTCTCGAGACACGGTTCAGGCTCTGTGATTGGTTGTCAAAATTTGGACCAATCATAGAGCCGAATCGCGTCTTGAGAGTTGAGACCGAAATACATCTTGAGTACTGACTATTTATACCGGCCATAGACACGTAGATATGTATTTATAAATATTCGCTGTGTAAATATTTTATTAGCACAGCTGATGTTAAGATTTAGGATAAAACAGGAGGTAGTTTGATATATTTTAGTTTTGTTTGACTTTGGCACGCAACGGATTCAGAAACTAAAATTAATAGAATATTGTAGTGAGTGACTTTTTTTGTTCTATGCGTAGTTATTTTTAAGAAAAGGTGACAAATGAACATCTTATTTAGTAAAGTTATGTTAAAAATAATTTTGTAATTCATTTTTGATCATATTTTATAAAAAGCCTTAAATATATTATGATACATTTAACTAACTATTGTTTTTCTAAATTCCACGTTTTGTTGATAAGTTAGATCTTTTTATTCTTTTATATCTTTTCAGACACACTATGGTTTTTTCTGTAATAAAGCATACTTATTACAAAATATGATTTAAAATTCTGAAAATTGTTATTATAACTATTTCATGTGTATTTACAAAACATTGGTAAAAGTTAATTATTTTTAGTTCGAAATTAAACTTTTTTTTCCTTTTTATACCAATACGTTGTACGACTGCCATTTTTAAAAGTATTTGTACATAAAAAACTGTTTGTTAAAATAACTTATAAGTCGATACGATCAACTTTTGAATTTACTGACAACTGGTTTGATTTGTATGTGTCTGCGCGAAGGAGCGGTTTGGCCGCTACACCGCGAGATCAAGCTGGCAACTGTATGAAATTAGAGGCCCGACCGCGCCGCTATGCAGTGGTTGTTGCAACTACGTAAAATGGGTTTTTTAAATAATGTTTTTTGTAAAGGAAATGTCATTATCTTAGTATAAAAAAAGTACTGTAAGGGGGCGACTAACCCAAAATTATCGATTTTATAATTCATTTTTATACTTTAAAATAAGCCTAGAATTGTTTCACTTTCTAAAATTAGATACTACATTATATTTCCAAGAATCCGATCTGAGCAAAAACACGATATCAAATTTTCTCGATAGAAAAAAATCGCAAAGATGCATCTAATCTTTACAAATTTTTCGTTTATTGCCGTAGCCGTGCATTGAAATAAGTTAATATTTTGACACATTGTTTAAAATTCTATCATTGAGAAACCGACCTGTCTTTGGTCGGGGCATTTTAATAGGCCACATTTGACAGTTCATCAAAATTGTACAACTTAACCTTGTAGCGACGTGCATAATAAATAAATATTTTCGTTTTGTTATAACTGCACAATTGATTAATTTTTTCAATTACGATTACATATTTATTGTAAATATGACCGATACGAATTATTTAACGATTCGCTTTTACTGATAAACAATTCTAAACGTAATAAACAAATTCTGATCTTAATAATTGCCGTCGTTACAATGTTACGTCAGCTGACATTTTTTTCTTTTTAACTCTAGGGATGTACCCTAAAAATCGAAAGCGAATAAATAGTATCGATGCATTGATTACTTGTAACGAAATATCCCCATAAATTAATAACCACGTTGTGAAAAGTAACACATATTTATGTGAAATGAATAATGATAATACTAAATCAGGGATGGGGAAACTACGGCCCGCGGGCCATCTCCGGCCCGCGAAGACTTGAAATCCGGCCCGCGACCATCAAACAAAAATCAAGAGAATATTTCGTATTGTTAATTACAATACGAAATATTCTCTTGATTTTTGTTTTTTTATTTTTTTTATTATTTGAATTTACTAACAATTAGTAAATAATACGAGCACCGATGATCGCGACAACAATAGAATACAATAGCGTTTCCGAGAATCCCCGATCGATGAGTAAATTACAATATCTAATTTCTTTTTTATTCCAACAGTTATTTTGTAATATTTCCACAATAAATTAGTGTTTCAGAAAATACATATCAATATTTTTATTTCAGTAACTAACATAGTCAAAAATGCAACAATTTGGCCCGTTATATATTTTATTAGGATTATATTGGCACGCAAAGGAAAAAGTTTCCCCATCCCTGTACTAAATTTAACAGTTTTTATAATTCAAGCGAATAAATGCATTTTTTTTGTAAATTATGTACTTGTCTTATTTTACTCCTTGAATTTGCAAAAGAAAAAGTGATAATGGGACAGGAATTTGTTTTTGGTTTTAGAAATAACGTATAAAATTCAAATATTTTATTTCAAATCCGTATCGATTTATTCGTTTTGGTCGATGTTTTTACGCAGCTCACCTCACTATGGAGATTAATCTGACAAATGTCAAATGTGGCCTATTAAAATGCCCCGACTGTAGCGTACTTTTAAAATGTTGTATAATTATCGAGTTATTGAGAAAAAACTAATTTGGCGATGAATCCGCGTCGTCCTTTTTCACCTGGCATAATATGAAAGACGGGCGTGAGTGTGAAGAGAGAAGGACGATGTTTGATTTTGAGGGCGAGATGTAGCGGCAAAACCGGTCGTTCGCGCAGACCACACACCTACATAGATCAAGATCTATGTCTGTGGCGCGGACGCATATAAATTCAACCTAATTTTATCCAGAGAAAATAGGTGTTTATGTGTAATTGTTAAATTTCGTCGATATGTAAGGAAGTAAGTTGTAAATAGTTAGGTTTAATGTACTTATGTAATAAACTATTCTAAGAAAATAACATTATTGTGTTTTATTCGATGACCCGGTGAATTTGGTATCACTTCCCTGCAGGCTCCAAACATGTTTTCTCACTGTACAAAATATCTTCCCTGTACTTCCACGAATATTTAAAGAAATCGGTTTAACAGTTCTACAGTTTTAGTAGAGACTACTAGAATTGGAATTTTATTTTTATTTATAGGTACCTAATAGATAAATGTAGATTTCTTAATTTGTCCTTTTTGATGTTGCAAAATCTTTCTTAACTCCCCGGCACTCAACAGTGTTGAAAAGGAACATCCGGGGTATATTTTGAGGCCGAGTGCGGTGTAAACACCGGGGTCCATACTGTTTTGTCTAAACCCGTAGTCCTCAACCTTTTTTTCATGCGGGCCACAAACATGTTTTGGTCTTGGTGTCGCGGGCCGCAACAAAAAAATTTTTAGGGTTAAAAATAACATTCTTGAAAATTAACGATTTAAAAGTGGAAAAAATTTAACGACTATCACGGAGACTTTACGTTATTTTGCCGGTGGGCGTGAAATTCAAAATTGTTTAACATCACGCGGGCCACAAATAAAGTCCCGGCGGGCCACATGCGGCCCGCGGTTGGGGATGGCGGGTCTAAACACACTAGGCCGAAGTTACGCGGCGTAAATTCCGCATGATTACGTCCGCAATGTCAAACGCATACAAAATACGGACGGAACGCGATAGAATAGTGTTATCGATAATTTTAAAAATTATATTGCGGGCGTAATCAATAATCATGCGGAATTTACACCGCGTAACTTCGGCCTATTATAGGTGCGTTTGCTGTTTAGACACTAAAACCCCGAGGCAATCGGTGGAATCGCTTCTGGTGGAGCCACTAGGACCATAACAGCTATTAATCATAATCGTTCCGTTTTTCAACGGGTTTTTAAAAGGGACCATTCACTAAAGAAATACACAATCTGTGAAAATTTCCGAAGTCTAGCTATAGCGGTTCTTGAGATACAGCCTGGAGACAGACAGACAGACGGACAGACATCGAAGTCTCATGAATAGGGTCCCATTTTTACCCTTTGGGTACGGAACCCTAAAAATGGTTACTTTTCTCATAGTACCGTATATATGTAAATAAGTACCTACCTTTGCAATTTTCGTATTTTTTATAAATTAATGTGCGGACCGCGAAGGTCATTTCAGTTCTTAAAATGGCCCCCGAGCGAAACTAATTGGTGACCCCTGACATAGATAAAGTAATAAAGTATAGATGTAATCTTAGCCCGTCATCGCGTGGCCATTTTGTGCTTATTTTCATAAGGTAGTGGGTGTTTATTTTCTTGAATATTTCTATTTGTCGATCATTTCGAAGCACATTATAATACAGAAAAGAAAGTCATTGAGTTCATGATATCGATAAACTATAGTTCAAGTAATGAGAATCCATAAAGACACGAAAAAACTATGCCATTTTTGTATACAAATTATTAATTGATGTGACATTTTTAACCGACTTCCAAAAAACGAGGAGGTTATATGTTCGACTGTGGATATTTTTTTTTTTTTTTTTTTTTTTTTTTTGTATGTTCAACGATTACTCCGCCGTTTGTGAACCGATTTTCGAAATTTTTGTTTTGTTGTATTAGGTTTCACTCCAATTTGGTACCATGTTCACAAAAGTGGTGACCTGATGATGGGATCCATGAGTAATCGAGGGAACTCCTCGAAATTTATATGGAAACATATGGTGATTTTGGTTTTATGAGAAGCATCCTAAGCATATGCTACCAAAACGCAAGATTTTGCACCGAGGTATACCATGGTTCCGAAGATACTAAGAGAACTCCGGATTCCTTATAGATACAAGTTTGGGGGTTTAGGCGCTGTTTTAAGAACTGAAAGCATATGCTACTATGCAAATTACATTCATCATCATCATCATCATTACCACATTAGGGTCACCGATGTCACCAAAATTGAACAAAACAAATTCATCCTTAAGTCCAGAGCATAAGGCACACATTTGACATTACTTCTGAGAAGTAAGCTGCTTCGATAATTAATATAAATAACATGCATGTCTCACAACAACACATGAAACAACCTAATTTCAACCTTTTGCATTGCGCTTAGCGTTCATAGTACATTAACTGTCTGGCGTCTCGCTTGCTATAATCTGCTAGGGCTGTCAAGCGAGCGGCGCGGCGCGCGCGTTGCCAGGTACCAGACCGGGCGGCGTATTTACAAAGGCTTATACCGTTTGAGTCACGAGCCAGACTCTAATAGATGAGCTTTTGTTTATTTATCTAAGATAGTTTTATAATTATATTTTGTACTCTCAACAAGTGTGTAGTTATGTACATACCTGTTTCTTACCTATTAATTAAAGTTTGTTAGTTAATTAAGTAGTATTTTTTGTCACTTAAGAGCCCGTATTCTCTTTTCTACTGCTCTCTTCACACTCACGCCCGTCTTTCATGTGCCAGGTGAAAAAGGACGATCGCCAAGTTAGCGGGCAGATAGAGGTTTTCTGTTTTTAAACGGTTTTTTATATTAAAGTGGTAAAAAGTAATTCCAACATTTTATAGACGACTTTCTTAACAGTGAATTGTATTTTTTTCATACCGTTAAGACGTCAATACAATTCATAAAAAGGTGATATTCTAAACCTTTTACAGCAAAAATCACAAAACTGTCGCGGGTTTGAGTTGGATTATTTAAAGATACTTAAAAAAAATAAAAAATCTAGCTCCAACACTATATTATAATTGAAATGATCTTACATGTTGTGCATTAAAACTTATAGAAATACTGTATTTTAACTGTTAAATCACGTCTGTAAAATCAGCGAAATCGATAAATTTCGTATACGGACCCTTAAATACAGAATAGAAACGAGTAAGTAATTTCATTACTGTAACATTAAAATAATAAGTAATAACAATTTTCATATAACTATCCACCTACATATTTTTAAAGTTAACAATGACGATGTATTTACCATATCGGTATCAAATTGAATAGCATAATATGTTGCTGCAACGTTAGAAACAATTTAGCTAATCTCTTTCTAGGCGATTTCGGTCATTTTCTGTACTAAAACAGATAAGTGTTTTGTCAAGTTTTTGTCTAACAAAAGCTAAGCCAGTTCAGTTTGCGCTTTCACTCTAATGATATAGCCTTTGTAAATTCGCGACCGGGCGCGCACTAGCGGCCGAGCCGCAGCGGCGCGCGGCGACGGCCATCGAGATAGATAATATATTAATATTACACCTTAGTATGCAACCGCCATAGACGGTAGACCTCGCGCACCTGGGATCCAATTCCCAGAACATGAGAAAAGTTCATCTTCGAATAAAATACCGAATAATGAGATTTTTACGAGCGTAACACAGTTTGTCTATTTTCAAAACTTCACACTCAAAATTTTTCGTGCAAAGATCGCTCGAGTCGAACGAGTGGGGCCGGTTATTAATAGATGTCCGAATTCGTATAACACCACAATGTGGCCGCTTGGGAGTTGAAGCGTTCGAGACCGGTCTCTGCACGATACTTATGATTTGTTGCTAATAGTTTGTATCCTTCGATCGTGGATTCTTGGAAATATATTGTTATTCTATTGTGTCTCGCTCACCGGTGAGCTTGTAATAAGATACGTAAAATAATATAATACAGGTGTATTATTCTACGTACCATCGAGGAAATTGATTCCTATGCAATAATTGATAGACCAACTTTATTTGGTCGAATATGTCAATTCAATGTTAATTGTGATCTGTCGGCTGGGTTTGACGTAACGCAACCAAACTGCTCCCCGATCTGCATAGGAATCAACTTCTTTGATAGTACATAGTACGCGATAGTTTACTACTTACTAGGTAACTAAAAACTAAAAAGAGTGAAATTATTATTTTTAACAAAAAATTAAAACCGACTTCCAAGGTAAAAACAATAACATCCTTATAATATGAACTAAAAAGTATTAAATAATTTTTCCTATCGAATAGTGCCTTTTTCCGAATTCGGCAAAAACTCAACTATTTCTGTACTCAATCCTTCATAATTTTGAAGTCGGTGCCAGTTACAAATGTTTCAAATATTTTGGCAGACTGAAGATTCAGCTATATCTGGTACCGACTTCAAAATGATGAAGGATGAAGGATTGAGTACAGAAATAGTTGAGTTTTTGCCGAATTCGGAAAAAGGCACTATTCGATAGGAAAAATTATTTAATACTTTTTAGTTCATATTATAAGGATGTTATTGTTTTTACCTTGGAAGTCGGTTTTAATTTTTTGTTAAAAATAATAATTAGCACTAATCTATACTAATATTATAAAGAGGTAAACTTTGTTTGTGTGTTTGTTTAATTGTAATGAATAGGTTCAAAAACTACTGGGCCGATTTAAAAAATTCTTTCACCATTCGAAAGCTACATTATTTATGAGTAACATAGGCTACATTTTATTTCGGAAAATGTAGGGTTCCATAAGATATTTGGATTTTTCTGACACAAAGTGAAAAAAATCAACCAGAAAATTTACTTATTTTGCGTACGCTGCCTAAACTATAAAAGATAGAACCATACAATGTTCTAAGTAAATGTAGATCTTTTAAATATCTACAAAAAAGTCCGCGACACACTATACCTATCTATGTCAAGTGAGGTACAACAACCATTATTTTATTTAAAATCTTGATTTTTTTTTTGGACTACATATAAACGCATTTATTTTACTCATGCTATCAATATTCATCAAAATGAATTATTTAATCACTAAGTACAGTTTATGTAGATAATATTTGGTCTTTGAATGATTAAAATTGGACGTTCGGTTTAGAAGTTAAGGCGAAATTAAAAATTGCGATTTACGCCCGTTTCGAAGTGGTCGCTACCAAGGCGGGGGTGCACAGTAGCGAATATTATGACCGGCCCTGCAGCTGGTGAATTGGCTCATATACCAAGAATACCAACGATTTACTGATTTGCCTATACCCTTCAAAAGGCTCCAATTTCCGGTAAAAATTATTTTGCACTAACGATAAATATTATGTAAATCCCAGGGCCAAACATCAAATTAGTAGGAATAGATTTATGAAAAGAATGTTTTGCTCTATCACGAGTCGGGGATCCCGACCATCAGTATATTTTGTTACCTGAAAATAACTTAACGTCAATTAATGTTGTTTATAGAAAAGCTGTACAATAATCGCTTTAGTTATTTATCCTAAAACAACGGGTTGCACTCCGGGACTACCGTCAGAGGTGAAAACTTATTATTTAATGTAATTACATTTAAATATTCTCATCATTAACAACTTTAACATCCACAGAAAGACAATCTGTGCAGCCTGCGGAAAATGACTGCGTCGTCGATGTTACTGTGAATTGACCTGGGAATCATTTTGCTGACCGTGTCTTTCCTGGGTAGGTTTTTTGCAGCGGTAACCGACATCCACGCGGGCGGAGCCTCGGGCGACCGCTATCTATACATTATAATAAAACTGTAGAAATGAAAATTCTGTACATTAAAGATATTCAAAAAATAATAAGCGGGGGGTGTCACTACATCGCTATAGAAGCCAAAACTGTAGTTAGTTTTTTGTCTACTGTCTGTCTGTCTGTCTGTATGTTTGTTCCACTATCACACGAAAACTACTGATCCGATTTGAATGCGGTTTTCGCAGATACAGTGGGTGGCCAAATTAATATACTCAGTGTGAGATTTTTACATAGATTTGTATTGATTGATTGATTGTTTTGCCATTTTGTGTTGTTAGTTTTAGTTTTTTCTTTTATTTTTTGTTACTTTAGGCTGTCTTCTACATTTTGTGAGTCAGTAACATTTATTATTCAATAATAATCTTGTAATAATAACACCATTTAGTACGACATTGCCATATTTTCCTGTGCGAAGTGCGTGCAATAGGGAGTTAGACACAGGCGCTAAAAATGTTTTTTGCGTGAAACGTGTTATAAAAAGCAACACTTAAGTCTTATCTATTTTATTATAATGTATAAATAATAGGTATTAACACATGATTCTAGTGTTTCTTGGTTATTTTTTGTGATAATGTAATTTTAAGTTAAAATAATGAAAGATGTAGCCATGGGAAAGAATTCAGATATTTCAGCTAGAAATAAATCTAAAATTTAGACACCTTCGAGTCATATCAATCATACCCGTAGAGAAATTGCGAGATTATTAGAACTATTACTTTATATTACTAGCTGTCCTGGCAAGCCTGTATCTTAAGATTTATCATTCCTCTGTCTATGAACTCGAATAATAATCGATTAAAAATCGATATACCAATTAAAATGGCACAAGAGGCGGGGCGCGGCGATTCCTTTGAATTGATTCCGCGCGTACGGGTATTACCATCACTAAAGCGCTCTAGTGACGTCACAGTAGGTATGAAAAAAGTGACACGCTCGTGTTCATACAAATGGAGCGACATCGCGCTTCTAACTAGATCTTATTTCTGTGCTGAGTAGGGTTGTTTTATTAACCCTAGAAAGATAACCTACGTCGCAGAGGCGCCCACGCAGAAAACAAAGTGCTGTCTTTTTTTAATTAGCGGGCGAATCTATGTGTGCGTTCCGGCCAACTAAGTCGCCAGTCTATCCTTTCGTGGGACGGCTGTTTCATAGTGGTAAGTACCGTGGTTTATTAGTAATGAGTTTGACGTGCGCTCGCGAGGCGTATGGTTGTCTTTTGCGTAACTTTTGACGATTTATTTTGTTCTTTTATTTTTGATGTATAGAGCGTATTATTGTTTTGTTTTAGGCAAAATATAAATAGAACATCACGACTACTAGACGGCCGTTGAAAAACTAGGAAATATGTCGAATATTGGACAGAGAAGAGAAAAATGAAGACGATGAATGCTGAGAAAGTGATAGCGAGGCGGAGGGTCACCTATTGGACGATGAGGTACAGAGTGATTATAAAGAGGATTTAGAGGACCGGTTGGTCTCTCTAAGAGTTCACTAGAGGTCGGAGGAGTAAAGAGTAAAACTCGATTTACTGTGGTGAACTAAAGTGCTTTATTGAACAATCTGTGCTGTTTATATACAAAAATTTGAGTTAATTATTATTATTACAAATCTGTACAAAGGTAAAAAGGTTATTTGTGATTGGTTAACTAGATTAGACAGAGATGTAAAGAGAGAGACAAAAATATTTACAAAACAAGAAAGAGAAAAAAATCGAATAAGAAATATTTACAAGTTGGAAAAATTAGCCGCGCGGGAAACTGGCCGTCCCGCGATACGTGGCGCTGGTATCGCGCGAGTATAAATATAGGCTCGCGTGCCGCGGCGAAGTCAGTCCGCGCGCGAATTTCATACCGACGTCGTCACTCTGTCGCTCGGCGCCGCGCCGGTAATAATAGTAGTTGTGCCGCCATTTTGTGAAGATCTGAAGCTCGCGCAACGCCATGAAGACTGCAGCTATGTTGTGAAGATTCCTCTCTCGATGTAGGCACGATGTGGAGACGCGTAGTGTTGTGTTGTGAAGAATTCTTATTAGAAAAAGTCCTTTTCAGGGCTGGGTCACGTCCGGTATTATTACACGGACGGTTTCTTTCGTTATTACGAACGTACGTTCTTTGCAGAACGATTTTCTTCTCTGTTTCAATCTTCTACGACGGACGTATACAAAGACGGCACGCGTTCCTTTCGGAGCACGTTGTTTTCTTTGTTTCAATCGGCGAACGAACGTGTAGGTACTGCTACAGTGCTCCCCCTCAAGCGAAGCGCACCGGCAGTCTGACGGCACGACCCGTTCTTGTTATCTTCTGTGTTGGACTTGCTTGTGTCTTCTGCTTGACTGGTGTTGCACTTGGTAATGGTTGTGAGGTAACAGGTAACGGTAATGAGGTAACGGGTAAAGGTAATGAGATATTTTGAGGTAAATTATTGGTATGTGAAGGTAAGGTAACAGGTACATTGGTATTAGGTAAGTTGGTAATTACCGGTGACTGTTGTACATTGCTCGTTGACTCGCCGAGGTAATCTTCACTCAGTATGTAGGCGGGCTTCAAACGATCGATGGATACTGTTGCTGTGCGATCGGGTAGCTGTATTACGTAGTATTTTTCTTCTCGTCGAAGAACTTTGTACGGCCCGTCATACGGACTTTGAAGTGGTTTTCTTACAGCGTCTATACGTAAAAATACGTATTCGCACGTAAGTAGATCACGATGTATGAAGATGTTGCGTTGATTACCGTGGCGATGTACATTGTTTTTTGGCTTGAGAGAGTTGATGTTTTTTCGTAATTGCTCGATGTAGGTATGATCTAGGCTCGATGATGATGTTGTTTCGAAGAAGTCGGCCGGTAATCTTAAGTTACGGCCGTAGGTTAATTCGGCAGCGCTGACTCCGGTGTCCTCTCGTATGGCGGCGCGTAGTCCCAGTAAAACTGTAGGTAGCTCGTCGATCCACGATGTATTACTATTGATGAGTCTTGATTTCAGTGAATTCTTGAGACTTCGATGCCAGCGTTCGATCATGCCGTTAGATTGCGGGTGATACGGCGTTGTACGGGTTTTATCGATTCCCATACAACGTGTTAAGTTGACGAACAGCTGACTCTCGAACTGGCGTCCTTGGTCGGTTGTTATTGTAGTCGGACAACCGAATCTCGCGATCCATTGTTCGTAGAATGTTCTTGCGACGGTTTCGGCGGTGATCTCGGTGAGTGGTACAGCTTCAGGCCATTTTGTCGAGCGATCGATCATAGTAAGTAGGTACCTATGACCACTCGCTGTTGTACTTAGCGGTCCGATTATGTCGATGTGCGTATGTGAAAAACGATCGACTTGCGGGAAAGTCGATACGGCGCTCGATGTATGTCGTTGTATTTTGCTTCGCTGACATTGTATGCAGGTTTTCGTCCACTCGCTAATGTCGGAGTTCATAGACGGCCAGAAGAATTTTTGCGCGATGAGTTTTCTTGTTGCCTTTGTTCCAGGATGACTTATGTTGTGAATAGAGTTGAAAATGGCGCGTCGAAAATCTTGCGGAATGTACGGGCGAACGTATTTTGTTGAAGTTTCGCATATAATCTTGATATCGGAGTTAGGTAGCGTTGTTGTTTTGAAACTTAGGTTTTCTTGACCGTACAGTGTAGGTAGCGTGCTATCTCGCTCTTGCGCGCGAGATATTTCTTCATAGTTTACAGCTGACGGCGTGTTGATTGTTTCTATGCGGCTGAATGTGTCGGCGACGATGTTATCTTTTCCGCTGATGTGACGAATGTCGTGCGTGAACTCGGAGATGAAAAGTAGTTGCCGAGTTCTTCTCGGAGTTTCGGATGTCGATGTTTTCTTCTGTAGGGCGAATGTCAATGGTTTGTGGTCGGTGAATATGATGAGTTCTCGGCCTTCGAATATTTTTCTGAAGTATTTTACTGCCATGTAGATAGCTTGAAGTTCGCGATCGTAGGTGCTGTACTTCGTTTGCGCTGTAGTAAATTTCTTCGAGAAGTAGCCGAGTGGTTGCCATTTGTTATTGTAATATTGTTGTATTACTGCTCCCGCTGCGGTGTCCGAGGCGTCGGAGAAAATAGCGATCGGTGCTTTGTGATTCGGGTGGGCGAGCAAAACAGCGTTTTTGATGCTATTTTTGCAAGCCGTAAATGCTTCTTTCGATGTCTCGTTCCATTCGATCGGTGTTTTATCTCGCTTTTTCGCATTATGTAGGTATGCGTGTAGCGGGGCTTGAATAGTAGCGGCGTTCGGAATGCTGTCTCGGTAGAAGTTTAGCATGCCGAGAAAACGACGTAACTCTTCTATGTTTTTCGGTAGCGGGAAATCTTCAATAGCTTGTAGTTTGTCTTGTGGTGGCTTGATTCCGTCGCTGTTTACGCTAAAGCCGAGGAATTTAACTTCTTGCTTGCCGAGTACACATTTAGCTGGGTTGATTGTGATCCCGTTTTCTTCTAGGCGTTGAAGAACACACCGTAGATGTTGGCGATGTTCTTCTTCGCTGCTGGATGCTATTAGCAAGTCGTCGATGAAGGAAAACACGAAATCGTATCCTTGCAGTATTTCGTGTATAAAACGTTGGAATGTCTGGCCTGCGTTTCTTAGGCCGGGACACATTCTCGGAAACTCGAATAATCCGAATGGTGTGATGATTGCTGTCTTCTCTATATCTTCTTTATGGACTGGTAATTGTTGGTAGGCTCGGTTTAAGTCGATCGTCGAGAAGATAGTTTTTCCGGCGAGTTGGAAAGTGAAATCTCGAAGTCGTGGTATAGGGTAGCGGTCGGGCTTCGTTACTGCGTTGAGTCGTCGGTAGTCGCCGCACACCCTTATGTCGCCGTTCTTTTTTGGTACGACGTGAAGCGGAGAAGACCAGGCGCTCTTGCTGGGGCGACAGAGACCTTGTTGCATCATATTCTCGAATTCTTTTTTTACTTGATTGTAGCGATGTGGTTGTAGCGGTCGGGCGCGACAGTGTAGCGGTGGCCCAGACGTTTCGATGTAATGTTCGACGCTGTGTTTCGGCGTGATGTTCATCGCTGACAATCGTGTGATTCCGGGGAAGTCTGCTAGTATGTCGTGATACGACTGCGTGCTGTCGACACTACGGACAGTAGGTACGTCCGTGTAGCGTCCAGGAGCGTTAATATGTAGACTGGTTCTTCCGTCGATGAGTCTTCTGTTTTTCAGGTCGACGATGAGTTCGTGGTGCTGCAGGAAGTCGGCACCGAGTATTGGTTTCGATACTGCTGCGACGATAAACTTCCATTTGTACGGTCGGCGAAGTCCGATGTTGAGCTCTAGTGTTTTTTCGCCGTACGTCGGTATTACGGTGTTGTTGGCGGCGTAGAGTTGAAAAGGTAGCGGCTGGAGATGAATGCCTTTCTTTTTCGGTATGACGGATATATTAGCACCCGTGTCTACCAAAAAAGTTAAATTCGTGGTCTTGTCCGTGACGAATAGGCGGTATTGTTTGTTGTGAACGCCGGATTCCGCCGCTGCCAACGTTCTGTCTAGTTTTCCGGGTTGTTGAACGTACACGGCTGTGTACATTTTCGCGCTTCTTTCCCGAATTTGCTGTGGTAGTAGCAAAATGGTGATGGTGATGTAGACCGTGGACGCGAAGTTGATCGTTGCCGGAATCTTGATGATGATCTGTGTCTTGACCTTGGGTGATGATAATAATTTTCTCTTCGATAGTAATTATTATTATTGAACTGTTGTTTTTTCAGTTCGGCGACCTCTAAGGAGAGTTTTCTAATTTCTTCTATGAGAAGGCACTCGATGTTCGATGATGGTGATGCGGAGCTATTTACACGATGACTGGATGAGATGCTATGTACATTATTTACAGTTGACTGCTCGATGATCTTGTCGGCTAGTGCTGCTTGTTCGTCGAGTGTGGTCTTCGACTGGAAAGTCTCGCTGACAGCCAGGACGGAGCGAATATTTGCGGGGAGGAGATTTGCCCACATGAGTTGAAGGGTGGAATCGGGGACCTTGTTGCGAGCCAGGTTTCGCATTCTTCTGAGTAATTGTGACGGTTTCTGGTCTCCCAATTCCATATCTGACAGCAGCGTTTGGAATTGCCGACTGTCAGATTCTTCATATGCCGAGATGAGCCGGTCCTTCAGTGCTTGGTACTCGTTTGTCTCTGGCGGGTTGTACAGCAGGTCGGCGATTTGTTCTATGTCCTCCTTTTCTAGGCGAGCGATGACCATTTGCGAGAGCTGACTTTGGTTCTTCTGTAGACTGCTGGTGGCTGCCTCGAACGTGACAAACCAGAGCCTGGGTTTGTCCCTCCAGAAAGGCGGGATTCTCATGGAGAGTGCGATGCCGGCGATTTCCTGTGATGATGCTGGTGATGGCGCCGGGTTGGTGGTGAGTGGCGAGCTTTCGGGCAGGGATTCGCCTCTGGATTCCATTGTGTGGAGAAATTTAAAGCAGAATTCCGTCGAGCAGCGTTTCGTGGTGCAGTGTTTCGTCCGAGCAGCGTTTCGTCCGAGCAGCGTTTCGTCGTGCAGTGTTTTGTCCGAGCAGAGTTTTCTTCTTGCAGAGTTTTTTCCTCCAGGTTGCTTGTTGTTCACGGGGTCACCAGTTTAGAGGACCGGTTGGTCTCTCTAAGAGTTCACTAGAGGTCGGAGGAGTAAAGAGTAAAACTCGATTTACTGTGGTGAACTAAAGTGCTTTATTGAACAATCTGTGCTGTTTATATACAAAAATTTGAGTTAATTATTATTATTACAAATCTGTACAAAGGTAAAAAGGTTATTTGTGATTGGTTAACTAGATTAGACAGAGATGTAAAGAGAGAGACAAAAATATTTACAAAACAAGAAAGAGAAAAAAATCGAATAAGAAATATTTACAAGTTGGAAAAATTAGCCGCGCGGGAAACTGGCCGTCCCGCGATACGTGGCGCTGGTATCGCGCGAGTATAAATATAGGCTCGCGTGCCGCGGCGAAGTCAGTCCGCGCGCGAATTTCATACCGACGTCGTCACTCTGTCGCTCGGCGCCGCGCCGGTAATAATAGTAGTTGTGCCGCCATTTTGTGAAGATCTGAAGCTCGCGCAACGCCATGAAGACTGCAGCTATGTTGTGAAGATTCCTCTCTCGATGTAGGCACGATGTGGAGACGCGTAGTGTTGTGTTGTGAAGAATTCTTATTAGAAAAAGTCCTTTTCAGGGCTGGGTCACGTCCGGTATTATTACACGGACGGTTTCTTTCGTTATTACGAACGTACGTTCTTTGCAGAACGATTTTCTTCTCTGTTTCAATCTTCTACGACGGACGTATACAAAGACGGCACGCGTTCCTTTCGGAGCACGTTGTTTTCTTTGTTTCAATCGGCGAACGAACGTGTAGGTACTGCTACAAGGACTTCATCGAAGAACCTCCATCTAAAAAAGGCGTTTCTGCATCTTCTGCACGTATAAAAAGAAAAGGATGTCCAAAATATCTTGCGCGAAATGCAAAAATGCAACACAAAGTTGACGTTTGCCACAAATGCCTTTAAATTTTGTTAATTCTTTTTTATTGTGATTTTTAAGACTTATTATACTATTACCTACTCAATTGTAAAGAAAAACTATGAATTTTTGTGATAATTTGTAAGATTTGTTCCTTTAAACAGAAGACAGTCATTTTTGTGAGATCTGAATTGAGATATTTGTAATTTCATTTTAATAATATTACAAATATTCATAAACCATAAAAACAATTAATTTAATTTATACACATATTTTATACTTTTTAAATATCTAAATCAATTATAGATATTTTAATTGTAAAGTATTAAAAATTGCATTGGGAATTTGTGCGCTTCTGAAGCGTATGGTTATCTTTCATGTTTGGTAAAATATGGTTATCTTTCTAGGGTTAAGTAGACACCCACTAAGGAAGGAATTTTGAAAATTTTACCCCGAGGGGGTGAAATAGGGGTTGAAAGTTTGAATGAAAGTCCGTCATTTCTTAAGTTAGGAACATGAAACCCATCTCCGTTATTATACTATGCTAACGCGGACGAAGTCGCGGGCAACAGCTAGTACGCAAATAAAATAGTAACATGTTTCAAAATATAACTGTAGGTAGGTATTATTGGGATTGTGCGTAGTTCTATTACCTTTGAGATCGGGAATTGTAAGCAATAACCTCTTTACACACCCTACGGAGGGCCGTAACAATTTTATTACAGATCCTTGTACGTGTATGAATTTACATAATAACCGATAACACACATAAAGACGACAAATACTTTTTTCACGTAGTAGAAATTATTAACTTTGTTTCCTGAATTTCAAAACGATCAGGCAATGGTGCGTTTTTGCAAAACCTTCAGTTTTTCAGGCGCTTGTTAAAAACTCGATTCGAAAAATTTAAGAAAAGGCTAACTAATAACAATACAACCTTTCAAAAGAATAATTATTAAAATAATAATAATTATTAAAAAGCTTGTTATATTCGTATTAGCCTTTAACTGGTGACAAGCGGTCTCACAGGCCGAACGGCGTCAGTGAAACGTCTTTTTATCCACTTCCCCACACTCTCAAGGTTTGAACGTCTGTGTAGCTTCGAGTTTGGTTGCCCCCGCGCCGTAGAAGGATGCAGTTGCGTCGGACTAACCCAAATCGACAAGTTATATGGATGCAAAGTTCGATAGCGGCCTATGAGACCTTACGTCACCAGTAGTGTAACTTTTTTATGTTACATCGCTTATTGATTTTTTTAATTTTTTACATCTTTTATTTACGATGGATAATTCTGGTCCTCCAAATAAGAAGCTAAGGGAATCGGGAGTCGGAAATGTATTGTTAAACCTTAGAAAACAGCTTTCATCTGAAATTCATAGAATAGGAGAATGGTAGGCATAAAAAGATTCCAATGAACCGGAAGCTGAAAATATTGCCGAAAGTTACAACCCAGAGCAAAGTGATCATGATTTAGGAACCGAAGAGTACGACCTAGGTTACATCGATCAACAAATCAGGAGCCAACGCAGGAGAATCAGCCTTCAGAATTAGTAAAGTTTGACCATTGTCAGTTTTATGAAATGATAGCTGTGATAAAAAGTTTTCTTATTTTTCAGTTACCTAATTATTGTATTAATTTTATGGTAAAAGTTTGTGTTTGATTTATGTTGATTATAATTTTGTAAAAAGACATTATTCATCTCACTTCTAATTTTCATGATTGTAAAGACTGTTCTCATTGTAACATCAAGGTTCCGTATAGTAAAATGATTCACAATGTACAAAATGCTTTTATTTTGTCCTACACTTAGTTATCAAACTATTCTTGAACATGGCTGTAAGCCACTATACTTAATTTCTATGCAATAGACCCTAAAACGGTAACGGCCTCTCAGACCGCTCGTCACCAGTTACGTTACATCGCTATAGAAGCCAAAAATGTAGTTAGTTTTTTGTGTCTGTCTGTCTGTATGTTTGTTCCACTATCACACGAAAACTACTGATCTGATTTGAATGCGGTTTTCGCAGATATATTTGTCTTCTTCCAACTTAACATCTGGTGTATAAAAATTTTTCCCCCCACACCTCTAAAGGGACGAAAGAGGGGGTCAGATTTTGTATAAGACTTTTGCTTTAACACGAAAACTACTGATCCAATTTGCATACGGTTTTTACAGATATATTTGTCTTCTTCCGACTCAACATTTGGTGACTAAAAGTCCCCCCACCCCACCCCTCTAAGGGGGGTCAGATTTTTGTCAAACTTTTTTCTTTAATGGACTTACTTTGACATATTATTAACTGCTTTTTCCAACTTAACATCTGGTGTATGCAATTTTTCGCCCCACCCCTCTTAGGGGACAAAAGAGGGGGTAAGAATTTGTATCAACTGAAGAAGTAGAAATATTTTAAATGGCAAAACAACGTTTGCCGGGACTGCTAGTGCCTTATATACCACGAATATAGGATTATTAAACTTATAAATACTCTTTTTAGCTTACAAAAATACCGATTGCAAAGCCCAAAAAACGTTGTTCAAAACTTACGTATTTAATGTTAAATCCACGTGTTTGAGGCATTCTTTGGCCATTCTTATGGTTTATTATTTAGCGGAACCACAAAACTCAACAATATCTAGCATAAAATGTTCACTAAAAACCTTTATTAACACTTTTATTACATGAAATATGCAGACCGACTCCTTTGTTATGTCCTAGTAAGTAGGACATAACATTACACGCTTTTGACGCTTATACACCGATATAAGGCTCTCTCCTTGTAGCGTCCTTGATTGACTACTACTCCTTTTACTTGATAAATGAAACGATAGTCTTGATATACCGTTACTTGATTTATTGATACACTTGATGATGAAATGACCCGGGTGTGCGAGCACGCGCGATCGCCTTGATTGATCGATGCGAACTGAACTTAATAAAATAATTAACTAATTACGCGAGCGCGTCCAAAACGCTGACTCTAAAAACCCTAAAATGCTTGATGTACGATATGGATCGTACATGCTCCCACACCGAAAAGTAGAGAAGTTAGTAGTGATGAGATGATACAAGGTGATTCCATTTTGTCCTTAACCTACACTTGTTAGTAAGTAAAGTACAAATTGATGATTTACAAAGAATTAAACTTAACACTATCGTCACCGATTACGTATACAGAACGAAAGGTCGGTGACGTGCCTCTGTTTTGCTTAGGTACGTTAGAACACGACACCCGTTTAAAGTCTTGCACTTGTTTGCACGGATCACTATAACCTGGGTTAATATAGCTCACATGACGCGGAACCTTTTTAACGCACTTATCACTCTCACTGCACTCACACTGATTGTCAATCACCGCCGTGGAGGAGGAGGGCGGCTGCCGCCTCGCCACCTCCGGAGTGGACGGCGCCGCCCGCCCCGCGCGCTGCGCCACCTGCTCCGCCGCTGCCCGCGCCGACCGCCGGTGCCGGAACCTACGCGCTCCCCAGACACCTGCTCCAACAGCAGCCACAATGACGATGATATACGTCGCTGTATAGTGATGAATGTCGTGGCTGCTGACACTATCGTACAGCGGCACGGTCTGCTTCATTTTCTCTATCTGCTTCTGCAGATGTATCAGCTGCCTTGAATGCTCGCTGACATCCTCGTCCCCTGCGCTAGTAGTGCCGTTGCTCGGTACCGATATGTTGATAAGATAGTTGATCGGCGATAACTTTGGAGCAATAACATCTGCCTTGATGTGCAGATCACTCACCTCCTGCTTGTGAGTATACACAGTGAAGTCCTTGAACTTCAGAAGACAACCTTGATTTGTCATCAATAAGCCAGCTTGAAACAGCTGTAGCGATGAAACTTGATCGTCGCAGAGTACCTTCACGTTCTGTTCTTGACAGTAGAAGTAAAAGTATGTGTTTACTTGATGCAACTCATGCCACTGTGATCGGCATGGCTCCTGATAGACCCTGCATCTCCCGGAGGCTGCATCCTTTTCGCAGAGACTCTCGTCGTCCTTTAGGGAGTACACTGGTGACCTGCTTCTACATAATAGAGTGCCTGATTCCTGCTGCAGACACGATTTTAGGTCACTTTCAGTCATAGGCAACAGAGCGTCCTTTTTAAGGTTAATCGCTAGGTAACTTGATACGGGTTTTATATGAATCATGATGCTATTGTTTACTAAACGTGGTACGGCAATGATTTTATGAATTTCGAAACTATCTCGGTGAACTAGAGGTATTTTAGTTTCAAACAGTAAGTAATTTGTAGACATTCTAGCTTTAACTTTTAATAAATGATAAATATTAGGTAAGCTTATATTCTCAAATGGTAAACATAAGTCCTTAGATATTTTTCCTGATATAGTATTTAATTCTTGTCGAAGCTGGTCTGGTGTCAATAGGTGTAAGCTGAGCTGTCCGTTGTATATATTAGTCATAGTGTCTAACAGGGTATTCTGCATTTCTTTTAGATGACTAAGTAAATTGCTGGCGACTATTGCGGAAAGTATAAAATCATTATTTTCTAAGTTTTCCTTCTTAGCGGCGTTCAACTGTTGTTCCACTTGATTTAAACGTAGATTGATAATCTTGTGCTGCTTGTTCATGATATCCTCTGTACGCTTCAACAGATTAAATTCGGCTTCAACGACGGACGTCTGATTTTTCCAGAGTACGGCGAGATGATCTTGATTCTTCTTGATAAGCTCAATATCTTGTTCATATTTTTCAGCGAAATTACTATCCAGAATTCCGAATAAAGAATTTGCTATATTACCGACTCCATTTATCAGTCCTCGTCGCGTGCGCGAATTTTGCTTGTTCATCATAACATTGTTATAGTGACTTAATTGTTCATAGCCGTGACGTAGTTGTAACATAATCGCTGCACATTGTGAATGGTCTTGTTTACTATCACATATGTTTTGTAAATAATCTAAGTACTTGCTAGCTGTTAATGAGCCCTCCCAGTAGGGACTCATATCGTAGTAGACGACTAGGCGCCACTCGTCCTTGATGAGAGCCATGTTTGTCACCTTGTCGAAGAATAAACTTTGGTTTTGTAGCGGTGTAACATTAAATGAACCTTCTGAACTTGATATAAAGGTCATTATGAATAATAAAATTGTGAATACTAATTTAGAAAGGCTGTAATTATTATTTATCTTGATAGGTTTAGTAACGTGATATACTTGCTTTATATCGTCCTGATTCTTGATATTTTGATCTGACTGTTCTTGATTAACAGGCAATATGGACAGTTTTACTACGGGGCGTTTCATGATGCCGCTTTTTGTTTTTAGCGTAACAACCCTCACAAAACCGTCGCTTCCGGGATGTAACTCCAGAACGCGGCCTAGTGGCCACCTCCCGGCCGGCAAATTGCTATCTTGTATGAGCACTATGTCGTTGATCTTGATGGTCTCCTGCGGTAGTCTCCACTTGCTGCGGACTGACAGCTGCGTAAGATATTCTTGGCGCCACTTCTTCCAGATATCTTCGAACAATTTCTGTGTATGATGCCAACGAGTACGTAAGTCTGTTTCGGTGTCGAAAAATGCGAGATGAGGACCGCTAGTTAAAAAATGTGATGGTGTTAGACAGTTTAAGTCGTCAGGATCTTCGGTCATAGCACATAAAGGCCTCTGATTGATGCAGGCTTCGAGCTGAGAGAGCAATGTAGAGTACTCCTCAAAGGTAAGACGTTGTTCGCCTATCACCCGCTTCATGTGATATTTTAGACTTTTGACCGAAGCTTCCCACAGTCCACCTGCTGACGGCCAAGAGGGGGCATTGAAATGCCACTTGATACCCATGCGCGTCACTTCGTTGATGAATTCTGTGTTTTCAAATGTACATAAAATTTGCTGATATTCTTCCTGCAGAACCTTGTTTGCTCCGATGAATGTTGTACCTTGATCACTGTACATATTTTTCGGCACTCCTCGCCTGGCTGACATTCGACGCAAAGCTGCTAAAAATGCTGACGTCGTCAAATCCGAAACCAGCTCCAAATGTATGGCTTTCGTTACCATACAAACAAACACAGCAACGTAGCCCTTTGTTGTTAGAATACCTCGGCCCTTGTTGGCTTTGACGAACACGTGGCCTGTGTAATCAGCCCCTGTATGGTAAAATGGCCGCGACGGATTCACCCTTGATGTTGGTAAATCTCCCATGATTTGATAGTGCTGGCTGGGGCTGTGCTTTCTGCACTTAACACATTGATAAATGCGCTTCTTCGTGGCCTTGAGTCCTCCTACCAACCAGTACTTCTGTCGAATGAACCCCGAAGTGAGCTTGGCGCCACCGTGGAAGGTAAGTTCATGACACTGATCTATTATTAACTCAGACAAGCGACTGCTTTTTGGGATAATAATAGGATGTTTCATGTCTAAGTTAATGTTTGCATGTTTTAAACGACCTCCAACTCTTAAAACTTGATCCTGATCTAATATAGGGTTGAGCATGCAAAGCTTGCTTTTTGCTGCTACGCTTTTTCCTTTCTGTAATGCTTCTATTTCTTCGCTAAAATATTCTTGCTGACACTGCTTAATAATTTTTATATTTGCTTGCTTTATTTCACATAGTGCTAAGTATTTATTTGCAACTTGTTTTTTGCTTATAAATCTATATATCCATGCTAAAATTCTCGCAATCTTGCTTAGCGAGCTATATTTATGCAGTAATAATTTTATAATACTATTTTCTTGATTTTGAGTTACAGATGCAACTACCGTTTTTGTTTTTCTCACTTCTTGATCTGTGGAAAATATTTTTTGAATATTACGTGATAAATTTTCAGTTTTCAGCCAACTCGGCCCCTTAAACCAAAGTTCATGATCTTTTAACTGGGATGCTGACAAACCGCGACTAGCGCAATCAGCCGGATTTTCCTCCGACTTGACGTAATTCCAGCTGCTGGGCGGCACCACATCGACAATCTGCTTAACTCTATTGGCTACAAATGGCTTCCAGCGTTCCGGTACACCATTGATCCATCCTAATACTACCATAGAATCTACCCAGCAGTAAGTATTAATTTGATATGTTTCCAGGCAACTCTTGATTTTTGATAATAGTTTAATAAGTAATAGAGCACCGCATAACTCTAGTTTAGGTAAAGTAAGTTTATTATTTACAGGTACCAGTCTCGATTTTCCTGCTATCATGGTTACCGACGTCTGGCCGTGTGTGCTTACCTTGCAATAAACAACACAGGCGTAACATTTTGTTGATGCATCGGAAAAGCCGTGAAGTTCGATGACATTATTTTCTGTTATACCTAACCATCTCGGCATGTAAAAATTATTTATATTTTCTAAATCTATTTTTATACTTTCCCATTCCTTAATAATATTTTCCGGTAAGGGATCATCCCATTTTAACTCCAATTGCCACACTTGTTGAAATAATAGTTTTATTTTAGTCGAAATCGGAGAAAGCCAACCTAATGGATCGAATAATTTTGAAATATTTGCAAGTAAAATACGTTTTGTAGGAATTTTTGTCTTAAAGTCTAATTTTGATGTGAATGTAAATTGATCTTGCTGTGGATTCCAACTAAGCCCCAATGTTTTGGATGACTCAGTATTTTTAAAATCATAATTTAATTGCTCATCACTGCTGTTATTACTTGTAGGAATTATATCTTGATTATTTGCCTTCCATTTACGTAGATTAAATCCTCCGGACTTTAAAATCGCTACAATATCCTGTATCAAACGCTTTGCTGATTCGACAGAATGACTTCCGTATACGAGATCGTCCATGTAAAATGCTGACTCAATCACCTTTGGAGCAGAACTGTCTTGATAATTCTTTCTCTCGTCTTGAGCTAAGCGTCGGAGAGTCATCATCGCCAGAAACGGCGCGGCCTTGGTGCCGTACGTCACTGTCGTCAACTGAAATATGCTTAATTCGTCAAACAATGAATCTCGCCAAATTATTTTCTGATATTTTTGGTCATCCGGATGTAACCATACTACTCTAAACATTTTCTCCACATCCGATGTAAAACCGAATCTGAATTGTCTCCACTTGATAAGAAGACTCTGCAGATCTTGCTGTAAATTTGGACCTCTTTCCATTAAATCATTCAGGCTCAAACCAGTCGAAGAAGGCGAAGAAGCATTAAAAACAACTCTTAATTTAGTTGTAGTTGAATCATTCCGAATAACACAATGATGCGGTAAGTAGTAACCTGATGAGTCGGAGTTATTCGAGTGTATCATATGTCCTAATTGTTTGTATTCATTGATAAATAATTTATATTCTTGTCCTATATTTACATTTTTATTAAATTTACGTTCTAACTGTCTAAACTGTGCAATAGCTTTTGATTTTGATTGGCCTAATTTACTTTCTATTTCTTGTTTAAGGGGGAGGCGCACTTGATACTTGCCATCCGCCAGACGAATAGTTGTCTTGTTATAAAAATCTACGACCTGTTGGTCGGCCAGGGACATCGAAGATGACTCTGATATGTCCTCCGATTGCCAAAATTGACTGATGTCGTTGATATCGTGCACAATGATGTTACACTTAAAGCTTCTTTTTACGTAACCGCTCAAAATCCAACCTAAGCGCGTTTTTTGCGCCATAGGTAGAGTCGGTCCAGCCTTGTAAATTCCATCCAACAATAAATTGCTAAAAACATCCACTCCAAGGAGAAGGTCTACTTGTCTTCTCACATTGAAGAAAGGATCTGCTAGAGGCAAATTTTCTAATGCGGGCCAATCTGGTTTAGGAAAGCTGTAGGAGGGCAGATTCTTGATTAAAGTATTCATGATATAAGCATCCGTTTCGAATGAGAAGTCTTCTTGATTAGACCTACACTTGATTTTAATAATACCCTTGCAGTTGCTCTCCTTTTCGCCTATTCCTGTTATGGTTCCCTGACAATGTTTGCGCGGTAAACCTAAAATATGAGCTACTCTCTCTGATATGAGCGTAGTCTCGGATCCTTGATCTAACAATGCCCTGATATTATGATAGGTGCCATCCCGAGCCTGAACCCGCACCATGGCTGTTGCCAACAGAATTTCGGGGTCCTTGCCCTCCACGGACACATGAGTGTTACCAACCTCCGGTTTCGAAATCTTCGACTCTGCATTTTTCGGCGTGAATGAACTGTTGTAAAATGCATCGTGCAAAATTGAATTATGATTGCCGTTGCATTCTCGACAACGCGATTCGGAATAACAACCTTTACCTTCATGATCGTAGAGACAATTTTTGCATAAATTCTTGTCAATAATTAATTTTCGCTTCAAATGATTAGGTAGTTCTAGAAATTTTGCGCAATAATATAAGCCATGTCCGCGGTTTGAACAAAAATAACAAGCTGTTTTTACCGGATATGCAGGTTTATTGACTCGGTTACTTGATACTTTCGATTGCGAAAAATATGTTGGTTTCTTGTAATTAAAACGATTGTCTGAATTAACGTTATGATTAAAATTATATGTATATTTTGCACTAGGCTTCGCCGTCGGATTTTCTTGCTTTTTCCGTGAAGTCTCTAGCGCTGTAAATTTCGTTTCGAGAAAATCTAGAAATTCCTTTAGACTAGGCAATTCCCTCGGCTGCTTTAATGACGATACGTACTCGTTGTATGTGTCGGCGTCAAGTTTTTGGCTCAAAATATGTACTAGTAGAGGATCCCATGTACTTATGTCTACACCTAAATTTTTAATCGCGTTTAATGATTCCAGTGACGTATCATGGATTCTCTTGATATGTCCTAACGATGCTTGCTGCGACACTGGAAGGTTCATTAACGTATTGATATGCGACGTAAAAATAAGTTTCCTATTATTATACCTATTATTTAATATCTCCCAGCAGGTGATGTAGTTGTCTGAGCTAATCTGCAGATGTTGAACTAAGCGCTCAGCCTCACCTCGGAGCTTGCCCTTTAAAAATTGCATCTTCTGTGCGCCTGATAGAGATGCGTTGGTGTGGATAGTCTCCGTGAATAAGTCCTTGAACGACGTCCACTGCTGGAAACTTCCGCTAAAAGTAGGCAACTCCATCTGCGGAGTCGACTTCTCCCTATGACACATGGACCTGATTTTCCTATTGATAGACTTCTTGATGTCTTCGTACAATTGCTCATAATGATAAAATGCTGAATCATATTCTTTATTTTTACCCTCTAGCTCACTATCTATTTCGAGATGTAAAGAATCAATTACCGACCAACGAGATTGTAAAGTATTCAGTATGTCATCTAGCTCCCACTTATCTAACTCCGTATCTAAGTTGACACTAGTTACCTTTCTCTGTAGAGCTCTGAAGTTGCTCGCTTGCTTTTTGAGCAACTCGTCCGTCCTGCTGTTGACGCCCTGAGCCCTGAAAGTTACCTGATTTTCTCCCTCGTGCGCGCCGTCTTGCCTTGCTGCTGGAGACGAGGTGCGCGCGGGTGGCTGCGACGTCGACGCGCCGCCCAACGGAGTCGCCGGCCGCAGCAGCGGTGTACTCGGCTTGGCGTCCCGTGCTTGATGGTTCATGATGACCGACCGGATGTGTCCGTAGCGCTCTTTGGTTGCCTCGAACTGATCGGTCACGAAATAATCGTGAGACTTGTCGCTATAACCACATAGCTTGACGTGGTTATTTTGAAACTCCTGCCAGTATTGATCCAGGGTTTCCAGTCTCCTCCTGATGTAGTCACCGGTCTTGCGCTCCGGCCCATCTTTCTTGTAATTGGAGTAGATCTGCTCAATCGCTCCAACCAACTGCTGCTGAATTGATAGTAGATCTTCCATCTTTACTCCTGATATTATTTCCTTGATAAAAAATGCACTGCAATCCAATGTCCACTGATCACTTCACGAAAAGTCACACTGTCTGTGTTTTCACTCGCGAAGTCCTTATTATTCACGAAGCACCTTGCTAGGATCACTTCACGAAATAATAATTAACGAAGGACCATAAAGTATGTAGCGTCCTTGATTGACTACTACTCCTTTTACTTGATAAATGAAACGATAGTCTTGATATACCGTTACTTGATTTATTGATACACTTGATGATGAAATGACCCGGGTGTGCGAGCACGCGCGATCGCCTTGATTGATCGATGCGAACTGAACTTAATAAAATAATTAACTAATTACGCGAGCGCGTCCAAAACGCTGACTCTAAAAACCCTAAAATGCTTGATGTACGATATGGATCGTACACTCCTAGTCTATATTATCTCAATGCCTGGACATTTGTCATATACAAAAGTGATGGCAACCCCAGTTTGCGGCTATCGTGCAACTGGCAACCATGGATAATGGATATCCATGTACAAAATGCATAATACTTTAATTTTGAAGAACTATGTCTGTTTACGGGCTGGCAACCCTAGGTTGCGGCCGACTAATAAAGCACTTATTCCACCTTACTAAATTTAGACGTCTAAATGATTCAGTAACTAAATTTAGTCAAGTGGAATAGCATTTAGTAACTTTCTAAATGTTATTCCACTTGACTAAATTTAGTTACTGAATCATGACGTCTAAATTTAGTAAGGTGGAATAAGACGTGCTTTAGAGCTGGCAACCATTTATACCTTATTTTGTTACGTCCATTTACACAGATTAGCTGCTAAAAGAAAAGGATCAAAATGTTTTATTTCAATTACCCCGGTATTGCTAGAGACTAGAGTCAATTTATTTTCTCACTTTTTGCCATCAGATTCTGGTACACCTTTAATAACTCAATTTCGTAAAAAATGTCGATTGCGTTGTTTAAATGCTTAGGACGGCAGTACCTAATAAGTCGTGTTCCTTACGTTTTTAAACTGCGCATGCTCGGCTTTTTTGTGTGTCAGTGTGAGTGTCATAATATTCTAAAATACCTTGTCATGTTTTTATCACCATCAATTTCTGTCAGATCAGAGAGAAATCTGACAGGTATTTTAGAACATGACAAGGCTACGAATAATAAAACCTAAGGAAATGTAACTCCCATACTAATACAGTTTTAAATTTGGTTCCATTCGAACTGTCATGTAACGTCAGCCTTTATACCGCTCAAGGTCACCTAAATATTGCAAATGTAAAACTAAGGAAGCTTAGTTTTTATTAATCGTAGTGACAAGGTATTTTAGAATATGACACTCGCTTGACACACAAAAAAGCCGCGCATGCGCAGTTGACAACGGGTTGTGACTGTGCCCACAGATTACTAGTATATACAGACTTTTTTTTCTTTTCCTGCGGTTCGCCTTCAGCCGTATAGAACGAGGAGGGATCCCGGATCTAGGATCGAAGTATATAATATAGACTTGTGCCAATCTGTGGTGGTACTCCTTTAGTGATTATATTCTCTTTGGTCCATAATATCCGTTCGTTCGGGTCCGTGAAAAATGGCGCCGAAATATGAAAATTTACAGCACGCCAAGATTTACCGGTGATTCATTCCATCTTTTTTCAGCGAAATCAACATTCCTGTGCAATGTGACGCGACACATGCACACTTAATGTATAGGGGAATGGCCTAGGCCAGCGGTACATCAACTTTTTTCGTGGCGGAACCATAAAATTAATATACCTAGCGGAATGTGGCAGAGAGTAACAATCTCGAGCTGTCAAACGAAACTGAAATTGGTTAACATATTCTGTGTGTAAAAATATGTGTACGTATCACTGATCTCTATTAAACAAGTACGCTGGATCGCTGATACCCTTTGAAATGACAGCTATTTCTTGTGCCTATTTGAAGCGGAATCAGCGCCCCCATTATTGGGGTTGAGAACTAAATCTGACGTAAAAATGACGTTTGAAAGCCGCCATATTGGCGTTGATACCAGTAGTGAGAGTACTTGGAACTAATACTAGTGATGACAACTGTTGTTATTGGTTGTGATTACGTCAAATTTAGTTCTCAGCCACCATAATGGGGGCGCTGATTCCGCTTCAAATAGGCACAAAAAGCAGGTCGGTATCATCGATCCAGCGTACTTGTATAATAGAGATCAGTGGCATAGTCATAAAGGTATTATAAGGTATATTAATTTTATGGGCATAGTGGTACGTATACACTTCACAAGCATGAATTCTTATGGAGGCACTTCACATGGCTATTTGTATAAATTGCTATTGCCTATTGGCTATTTGTTGCATTTGGCAAATTTGGCATATTTTACGTACCTATACACAAACAAGCAAATAAAGGCAAATACGGCCTTCTACACATGGACGTCAAATACCAAACTTTTACTTGATTTTGTTGTTTTGTTTACAGTGCGACAAGGTTTTAAATGAACGTGGACCCACGTTAATTTAAAATTTTAAATGACCCGTAATGGGTGCTGGTGCTGCTCGTAAAGGAGAACTGTCAAAAACTGTCAAAAATGATGTTTTTGTATGATGGCAGCCTAGAGAGTGTAGATGGAGGAGAACTATCTTATATGGGGGATATTTGAAAAAGTGTCCAGCTGTACGCAGTAAATAACAGTTGAAAGTGGCGCTAGCTGCAGCAAAGGGTATGAAATGAATGTAGCCGTTGGTGACAAAATACTTAATAAATAAATAAAATAAATAACAAAATAAATAATACCAATATATTTTGAAAAATATAACCTTAAATAGCTGAAATTAAAGCTGCTAAATGATTAAAATTTACCCTGTTGCTACTGTAGCGCCACCTTAATTTAACGCATTTCAGCGGACACTTTTTACATACAGAGATAGTTCTCCTCCATCTACACTCCATAGCCTAGAAGTATCTTCTAGGATGGCAGCATTAGTTCCTTTTTTCGCCACGTTCACTTAAAGCCTTGTCGAGCTGTAGCCTGTACTTACTTTAGTCGTGTTCGTTTGGTTTTTCAATGCACATTGCGCATGCGCAAAGTTATAAATTGGTGTCAGTGTGAGTGTCATGTTCTACGGCTGGTATAAATAGTCAGTACTCAAGATGCATCTCGGCCCATTGCGCCTGCACAATGCGTTAATTGTATGCCGTATTTTGTATGCGTTTGACATTGCGGACGTAATCATGCGGAATTTACGCTGCTTAACTTCGGCCTATTATAGGTGCGTTTGCTGTTTAGACACTAAAACCCCGAGGCAATCGGCGGAATCGCTTCTGGTGGAGCCACTAGGACCATAACAGATATTAATCATATTCGTTCCGTTTTTCAACGGGTTTTTAAAAGGGACCATTCACTATCCTGTATTGCAGTCCGCCCGCCGCCGTGCAGGCCTGCAACACCATTCACTATCCTGCATAAGCCTGTGGACTGCACGGCAGCTTATGCAGGATAGTGAATGGGCCGTTTAACGCATTGTGCAGGCGCAATGGGCCGAGATGCATCTTGAGTACTGACTATTTATACCAGCCTTAGAACATCACACTCACACTGACACCAATTTATAACTTTGCGCATGCGCAATGTGCATTGAAAAACTAAACGAACACGACTAAAGTAAGTACAGGCTACAGCTCGACAAGGCTTTAAATGAACGTGGCGAAAAAAAGGAACTAATGCTGCCATCCTAGAAGACACTTCTAGGCTATGGAGTGTAGATGGAGGAGAACTATCTCTGTATGTAAAAATTGTCCGCTGAAATGCGTTAAATTAAGGTGGCGCTACAGTAGCAACAGCGTAAATTTTAATCATTTAGCAGCTTTAATTTCAGCTATTTTAGGTTATATTTTTCAGAATATATTGGTATTATTTATTTTGTTATTTATTTCATTTATTTATTATTTATTTATTATTTATTTATTAAGTATTTTGTCACCAACGGCTACATTCATTCCATACCCTTTGCTGCAGCTAGCGCCACTTTTAACTGTTATTTACTGCGTACAGCTGGACACTTTTTCAAATATCCCCCATATAAGATAGTTCTCCTCCATCTACACTCTCTAGGCTGCCATCATACAAAAACATCATTTTTGACAGTTTTTGACAGTTCTCCTTTACGAGCAGCGCCACTACCCATGACGGGTTATTTAAAATTTTAAATGAACGTGGGTCCACGTTCATTTAAAACCTTGTCGCACTGTAAACAAAACAATAAAATCAAGTAAAAGTTTGGTATTTGACGTCCATGTGTGGAAGGCCGTATTTGCCTGTATTTGCTTGTTTGTGTATAGGTACGTAAAATATGCCAAATTTTCCAAATTCAACAAATAGCCAAATAGGCAATAGCAATTTATACAAATAGCCATGTGAAGTGCCTCCATAAGAATTCATGCTTGTGAAGTGTATACGTACCACTATGCCCATAAAGTTAATATACCTTAAAATACCTTTATGACTATGCCACTGATCTCTATTATATAAGTACGCTAGATCGATGATACCGACCTGCTTTTTGTGCCTGTGGGGGCTGAGAACTAAATTTGACGTAGGTAATCACAACCAATAACAACAGTTGTCATCACTAGTATTAGTTCCAAGTACTCTCACTACTGGTATCAGCGCCAATATGGCGGCTTTCAAACGTCATTTTTACGTCAGATTTAGTTCTCAACCCCAATAATGGGGGCGCTGATTCCGCTTCAAATAGGCACAAGAAATAGCTGTCATTTCAAAGGGTATCAGCGATCCAGCGTACTTGTTTAATAGAGATCAGTGATACGTACACATATTTTTACACACAGAATATGTTAACCAATTTCAGTTTCGTTTGACAGCTCGAGATTGTTACTCTCTGCCACATTCCGCTAGGTATATTAATTTTATGGTTCCGCCACGAAAAAAGTTGATGTACCGCTGGCCTAGGCCATTCCCCTATACATTAAGTGTGCATGTGTCGCGAAGTCACATTGCACAGGAATGTTAATTTTGCTGAAAAAAGATGGAATGAATCACCGGTAAATCTTGGCGTAAGGTAAATTTTCATATTTTGGCGCCATTTTTCACGGACCCGAACGAACGGATATTATGGACCAAAGAGAATATAATCACTAAAGGAGTACCACCACAGATTGGCACAAGTCTATATTATATACTCCGATCCTAGATCCGGGATCCCTCCTCGTTCTATACGGCTGAAGGCGAACCGCAGGAAAAGAAAAAAAAGTCTGTATAGTGTATATACTAGTAATCTGTGGGCACAGTCACAACCCGTTGTCAACTGCGCATGCGCGGGTTTTTTGTGTGTCAAGCGAGTGTCATATTCTAAAATACCTTGTCACTACGAATAATAAAAACTAAGGAAGAGTAGGTAACTCCGTCAAAAAACATGCTCCAAAATACTTGTCAAAAAAGTGTACTTTAGGTTCACTTTTCATACACTTGCAATATTTAGGTGACCTTGAGCGGTATAAAGGCTGACGTTACATGACAGTTCGAATGGAACCAAATTTAAAACTGTATTAGTATGGGAGTTACATTTCCTTAGGTTTTATTATTCGTAGCCTTGTCATGTTCTTAAATACCTGTCAGATTTATATTTGATCTGACAGAAATTGATGGTAATAAAAACATGACAAGGTATTTTAGAATATGACACTCACACTGACACACAAAAAAGCCGCGCATGCGCAGTTTAAAAACGTAACGAACACGACTTATTACTGCCGTCCTAAGCATTTAAACAACGCAATCGACATTTTTTACGAAATTGAGTTATTAAAGGTGTACCAGAATCTGATGGCAAAAAGTGAGAAAATAAATTGACTCTAGTCTCTAGCAATACCGGGGTAATTGAAATAAAACATTTTTATCCTTTTCTTTTAGCAGCTAATCTGTGTAAATGGACGTAACAAAATAAGGTATAAATGGTTGCCAGCTCTAAAGCACGTCTTATTCCACCTTACTAAATTTAGACGTCTAAATGATTCAGTAACTAAATTTAGTCAAGTGGAATAACATTTAGAAAGCTACTAAATGCTATTCCACTTGACTAAATTTAGTTACTGAATCATTTAGACGTCTAAATTTAGTAAGGTGGAATAAGTGCTTTATTAGTCGGCCGCAACCTAGGGTTGCCAGCCCGTAAACAGACATAGTTCTTCAAAATTAAAGTTTTATGCATTTTGTACATGAATATCCATGGTTGCTAGTTGCACGATAGCCGCAAACTGGGGCTGCCATCACTTTTGTATATGACAAATGTCCAGGCATTGAGATAATATAGACTAGGAGAGAGCCTTATATCGGTGTATAAGCGTCAAAAGCGTGTAATGTTATGTCCTACTTACTAGGACATAACAAAGGAGTCGGTCTGCATATTTCATGTAATAAAAGTGTCAATAAAGGTTTTTAGTGAACGTTTTATGCTAGATATTGTTGAGTTTTGTAATTCCGCTAAATAATAAACCATAAGAATGGCCAAAGAATGCCTCAAACACGTGGATTTAACATTAAATACGTAAGTTTTGAACAACGTTTTTTGGGCTTTGCAATCGGTATTTTTTTAAGCTAAAAAGAGTATTTATAAGTTTAATAATCCTATATTCGTGGTATATAAGGCATTAGTGCTAAAAATGTCACATCAATTAATAATTTGTCTACAAAAATGGCATAGTTTTTTCGTGTGTTTACGGATTCTCATTACTTGAACTATAGTTTATCGATATCATGAACTCAATGACTTTCTTTTCTGTATTATAATGTGCTTCGAAATGATCGACAAATAGAAATATTCAAGAAAATAAACGCACACTACTTGTATGAAAATAAGCACAAAATGGCCACGCGATGACGGGCTAAGATACATCTATACTTTATTACTTTATCTATGACCTATGTGTTCAGGCTTACAATTATTATGCCTGGCAGGATTTGAGGACGCCGAGAACCCCCCAAGATTGCTATTTTTATTTAACAGGCGTTTCTATTTTTATGCGTAGTGTCCTGTCATTCCTCAATGTCATTCCTTCTTATAGTTTGTTCGTTCTAAGATGATATGGGTGACAGTTCTCATATTCCTTGCTACGGAATTTTTTCACAAGAAAACAAAAAAATCAGAATGTAATAAATTATATTCCATCTACAAAAATAAATGTTTCCTGTAATTGTAAATGAATAAAAATGAAAAGTTGCTAAATGCTAACTTATTGATATAAAATTATAAATATTAACTTTGAAATAGGAGTATAAAATTATTGTTACGAAAATATTTGAAAAATGTCAGATGCATGAAACGGAACTTATGTCAATAGAGATTGACACAGTTGAATCGAAATCAAATCGATAAAAAAGGGCGGCCATCTTAAATCGTCGGCGTCACTCTGAAACATCAGTACGAAATCGATAATTTCGATTGCAATTCCTTTACGAGGTGATTCGATATTTTTAATTATTCGATTATTTTTTTTGGTAACTTCCCTACTATTGTCAATTATAATGTGTCACGCATATCATCATAGAACGAACAAACTATAGTTCTTACTTTTCTATTGAATACACGCAAGTTTGTATTACGGGCTTTCATTTTGCTCAATTAGAGGTACTTGCGGCTACTTTTAACAAGGCAACCCAACATTAATCCATTCCATACGTTCTAAAGATTATTTTAAAATATATTTGATCGAAAAAAACGATTCATGCAGGATTTTACGATGGGATCTTAGGATATAAAAGAAAAAATACGTGTATTTTTATTTTTAACAAGGATTAATATATCCAAATTTGGCAGGAAGGTTTAATTGCACCCTGTATGTTGTACGTTACTGAAAAATATATTTTGCGTCTATTGCGAGCAGTTCTGAAAATTTTTATAGATATAGACATGATATAGATAGAAAAGTTCTCATTCGGATAAAAGTAACATAAAAAATAAACGGGAAAGATAGTAGTACTTGGATCGCTGGACGTGTTCCTCTTTTTGGTCGTATTCAATGATGTTATAATATTATATCATAGGTCGTATTATTGTTTATGTTTTGTTTGGCACTATGCGATTAAAATTGTCAGAATCCAATTTTGAAATCTATAAGTATTTAAAAATAAATTATATCAGCCAGTGCGAGGCACATTCCATTCATAGGTAATCTGAAGTCTATATTATCTCAATGCTGAAACCCGACGAATTTGACATAATATATTGAAACGTCCGTCTCTTTGCAGTCGAACTTTTTTTTTTATGAAATAAGGGGGCAAACGAACAAACGGGTCACCTGATGGCAAGCAACTACCGTCGCCCATGGACGCTCTTTTCTTGAAGGTTTGCAGGTCGTATAGGTCCGAAAATACTGCTGGTGACAGTTCGTTCCAGAGTTTTACATTGCGCGGTAGAAAGTTACGCAAAAAACGCACTGTGGAAGACTGCTGGTAGTTATGTCTATTGTGGCTAGACCCGCTATCTCCAACCCGCCGCATGCGGCCCGCCGGGACTTTATTTGTGGCCCGCGTGATGTTAAGCAATTTTGAAATTCACGCCCATCGGTAAAATAACGTAAAATCGACGTGATAGTCGTTAAATTTTTTCCACTTTTAAATCGTTAATTTTGAAGAATGTTATTTTTTAACCCTAAAAAAATTTCGTTGCGGCCCGCGACACCAAGACCAAAACATGTTTGTGGCCCGCCTGAAAAAAAGGTTGGGGACCACTGGGCTAGACAGTTTTGTCGTAGAATATATATATATAATAAATTGTCGCGAATAGTGCGCGCTCGCATACACTTCAAAGGGAAGCCGACAGTCGTTAGTCAGACTTGTCGCAGGGCAGTGAGCAGTCTTGTACGCATTAGACAACTTTGTCTATGAGACGTTTTGTTTCAAATGTGCGCATCTAGTAACATTACTATGCGATACTTTACTATGCGATAGTCTATCTTAAGACAGTCGTGTCACAACTTGCCCCGTGTATTACATTTAGATCTAAGTCACAACTTAAATTATTCTTTTAACCACGGAGGTTAAAAAAATATTGTAGTGTTTGCGAATTCGCATCGCATCGCAAATATCTGCGACAAAATTCATAATAAAAATGACAATGCGATGCGAATTGTGTCGGAGGCGGGCCCTAAATTGTAGCTTACAAAAATTTCGAAAAGTATGCCATATTATTTTGGTTTTATCCTTTTGGCTACACCAATACCTTTGAATTTTGCATCAACCCCAGACCAGCTAGCTGCGTGTTTTGTTGTGAGCATGAGTGGGTACATCATGATCACGTTTATTTTATTTATTTATTTATTTTACTCAGGCATCTTGGCCCATATTATAAATACCTTATAGACTAACACTAACACTAAAACACGTCGTCTTCGGAACCTCCTGTAGACGACTCCAATCGGCCAGAATTATCCATCCACTTGAAGATAGCTATCACCCTGGTGACAAAAGGTCATATCACCTTTTTCTAAAGGCTGTTGACGCACTGTGGCGTTTCAGATCACGACGATTCGCTATGACTGTGCTAACATTGAGAGTTATCTTTTTGCGACTGATTTTGTAAGAGTTACACAACTTGAAAGGTTTTCAATTGAAACACTGATGAAGATGATAGTTTATTAATTTATCTTATTAGAACAGATAAGCTTTATACTTAAAACACATACTAACAGATTTATATTATATTCTTATATTGTATTATATACTTAAATCTGACGCAAGTTTAAAACAACGTAGAAATCTCTTATGTCTAACTAGATATGAAACTAGTTCTACAATATGATATGTTAGAAAAACTTCTGGCAAATACAGGCATCAAAACATCGATATATACTACATCAAATCAAATGTAACGGTCACTCTCAAGTCTGTTTATGACAGGTGTTAAACATTGACAAGATCTTTAACTACCCTCAAAAGTTGACTAACTTCTTTTTCTCTTAAATAATAAGATTTTCTATGTTCGTTAAGTTGATTTTGTAAAACCAATTTCAGAAAGCTTTGACTGAATACCTATCTCCTTACATTTACCCACCACCCAGCCTTTTCTTCCTTACACGTTCGTTGTATCGTAGCCTGCATTTGGCAAAAGTTGAATAAATCGCTAAAGTACAGTTCAACACTCATATAAAACTTTTAAACAATATAATCTGGGTCTTCAAAGCGATAACTTAGATCTTTAGTTTAGTTTAGTCGACGGCGACTAGAAGATGGCACTACAATATAGATTTTACATTTATATCTTATTAAAGATTTTCCGCTACAAATTTTTATATTGTGTATTTATAACACTAATAAAATCACATAATTTTGATATGTATGCATGTGGAGCACCTCGTTTGATATGTTCACTCCAATAAAGGGACCTAAAATCTTTCGTGAACACTACAATACCGATATTAAAATAATTGTACTTTATCATCTACAAATTTATAATAGATTCTAGTTTATAATTTAAAAATTACATCTAATGATATGTATCTCGTGGTCCATATTTGGACAATTCCAAAAGCCAGATATAAAGCGCGTACGTTCTTTTTTACTTCGTCTACCTAGTATAACCTGCTCTTTTCTGCTTTATATCTTGCTTATTATAGGGCACGTTTTGGAGTCCCCTCTGACAATAGTAAGGATTGGAATAGGGTGGCATACTCTCTCAATCGTATCCAAAATAACGAACCATAGACACGGCCAGCCCTAGAATAATCCGGGCTTCGACGCGAGTGGATCGTGTCCACGATTCGTATGTTCCAATTAAAAAATTGGACCTAAAATAAATTTACAAAAATATTGCTAATTTGATTAAAATTATGATTATATACTATTGTTACTACAATGTCGTTTATATTGATAGTATGTTAGAAGACTTGAGGTTCCGATGGATATGTTCATCCGAAAACCACGTCGCATCCAAAATACTTTCAATATAAATTTTGTAAACCTACGAGTATAAATTAGCGACACCGGTTGCGACTAAATTTTTTTGGGCATAAAAATATCAGAAGTGGGATACAATAAGCGAATGTGATAATCGAATACTTACATATTTTAACAATATCGCGGTGAATAATAATTGTAATTTTGTGGCTATCGATTAATATAAATTAAATTCATTGCAATATATATATCAAAATAAGTTTTGGTGTCGAATAATTTTAAACGCAGTCGTTAATTTTGAACGGTCCACGTGGCCGGATGTGACGCCATTCAAAAGAAACGAGTGACCAAGCACACACCTCGCATTCAGGACAGAGATCTAGTATCTCTTATACTTGACGGTATCGTAAGGCAAGTAGCTGTAGAAAGAAGAACTTATGGGACCAAATTGGACGACATGGTAGTAGTCAGAGGCCGACTCCGGTGCTATTCAATCGAGGAAGCCAGTGTTGACCAGCTTCTCCAGGAAAAACTTGACGTCTCCTAGCTCACTGTCCTTGATGCCCAGGGACTTCAGCATCCCCAGGTCTCCGTTTTCCACCGCCATGAAGACGGAGCGAAGGTGCTCAAGATCGGAGCGCATCAGATGGAGGGCCGCCCCGAAGTCTTCGATGGTCTGCGATTCTGGAAAGTGGGGGGTATAAAAATAAATATTTTTATTTATAATAATTAATGTGAGTAGCCCAAATAGTGCAGTGTCACAATATGTTATTTACTTTAAAGAAGTTATTAAAATCTCTCTTCTAAATGTTTTGGCTATTATTTTTTTATTTTACAAATTAATTAGCCAATGTTAATTATTTGAATTGGTAATTTTACAGTCTAGTTTCGTTTATAATGTTAAGTTAAAGTTGTTATGATAACATATTTTAGTGTTATACGTAGGTACATTACTGGCAGCACTAAGTTACTTTTAATAATGATAATTTAAATTTATTGTAGAGCTTGAAAAAAAATATTTGGAGCTTATCTCAAATACATTACATTAAAGTTAAGTTATCATTTAATCCTGAGTGCAGCCGTAAAAGAAAATCTATCTATACTTATAAAATTACATGTCCTGACTGACTGACTGACTGATTCATCATCGCTGAGCAAAAACTGTTAAAGTTAAATTTGGTGGTAAAACTGTTAAATTTGGTGAGTAGCACAGATTTCTATCTAATTAGATCCCGCATGACTGTGTATGTACTTCGCGTGCCATCACGTTCCCAAAAGAGTATAAACTTTATTCTTTCGAAAGTCTGTTCTTTAGTCTGCGCTCCACCGTTATCGGAATCGGACGTCAATCGGAATTCTAAAAATGCCTAATTGTGCCGTATTGGGCTGTGGAAATTCGAATAGAAACGTTGGTATAAATAGTGGACACGTTTCTTATCATCGGTAAGTAATTTTATTATTAAATCATGTGTCCTTTATTTTATAATCAATTATTTAATGTAAATCGTGTGTGGCTGTAGTTTTTACCATGAAATCTACGTAACTGCGTGTGTACCGCATGATTCATAAATCATAATACATTGCCGCTTTAGTTTGAAAATTATAGAGCCCGTTCTGTTTGTCTGCTATTGAGCGCGCAATGGAAATAAAACAATCGATACTTTCACTCATCGCTTAGTTTCGAAGTACAGTCAATATTCTCATTTTTCTGTCAAATGAAGCAAATAGTGTTGTACATATTCTCGATTCTAATTAATCGATTTTCGAAACAGACATGAAACAGAGGAATGATAATGTTCGCTTTGGGATATTTTGTGACTCGGTAATTATATTTCTATACATTTTCTGTACATGTAATACAATATTCTATACATTTTCTATACTTACATATAATAAAACTGTAGAAATAAAAATTCTGTACATTAAAGGTATTCAAAAAATAATAAGCGGGGGGTGTCACTACATCGCTATAGAAGCCAAAACTGTAGTTAGTTTTTTGTCTACTGTCTGTCTGTCTGTCTGTATGTTTGTTCCACTATCACACGAAAACTACTGATCCGATTTGAATGCGGTTTTCGCAGATACAGTGGGTGGCCAAATTAATATACTCAGTGTGAGATTTTTACATAGATTTGTATTGATTGATTGATTGTTTTGCCATTTTGTGTTGTTAGTTTTAGTTTTTTCTTTTATTTTTTGTTACTTTAGGCTGTCTTCTACATTTTGTGAGTCAGTAACATTTATTATTCAATAATAATCTTGTAATAATAACACCATTTAGTACGACATTGCCATATTTTCCTGTGCGAAGTGCGTGCAATAGGGAGTTAGACACAGGCGCTAAAAATGTTTTTTGCGTGAAACGTGTTATAAAAAGCAACACTTAAGTCTTATCTATTTTATTATAATGTATAAATAATAGGTATTAACACATGATTCTAGTGTTTCTTGGTTATTTTTTGTGATAATGTAATTTTAAGTTAAAATAATGAAAGATGTAGCCATGGGAAAGAATTCAGATATTTCAGCTAGAAATAAATCTAAAATTTAGACACCTTCGAGTCATATCAATCATACCCGTAGAGAAATTGCGAGATTATTAGAACTATTACTTTATATTACTAGCTGTCCTGGCAAGCCTGTATCTTAAGATTTATCATTCCTCTGTCTATGAACTCGAATAATAATCGATTAAAAATCGATATACCAATTAAAATGGCACAAGAGGCGGGGCGCGGCGATTCCTTTGAATTGATTCCGCGCGTACGGGTATTACCATCACTAAAGCGCTCTAGTGACGTCACAGTAGGTATGAAAAAAGTGACACGCTCGTGTTCATACAAATGGAGCGACATCGCGCTTCTAACTAGATCTTATTTCTGTGCTGAGTAGGGTTGTTTTATTAACCCTAGAAAGATAACCTACGTCGCAGAGGCGCCCACGCAGAAAACAAAGTGCTGTCTTTTTTTAATTAGCGGGCGAATCTATGTGTGCGTTCCGGCCAACTAAGTCGCCAGTCTATCCTTTCGTGGGACGGCTGTTTCATAGTGGTAAGTACCGTGGTTTATTAGTAATGAGTTTGACGTGCGCTCGCGAGGCGTATGGTTGTCTTTTGCGTAACTTTTGACGATTTATTTTGTTCTTTTATTTTTGATGTATAGAGCGTATTATTGTTTTGTTTTAGGCAAAATATAAATAGAACATCACGACTACTAGACGGCCGTTGAAAAACTAGGAAATATGTCGAATATTGGACAGAGAAGAGAAAAATGAAGACGATGAATGCTGAGAAAGTGATAGCGAGGCGGAGGGTCACCTATTGGACGATGAGGTACAGAGTGATTATAAAGAGGACTTCATCGAAGAACCTCCATCTAAAAAAGGCGTTTCTGCATCTTCTGCACGTATAAAAAGAAAAGGATGTCCAAAATATCTTGCGCGAAATGCAAAAATGCAACACAAAGTTGACGTTTGCCACAAATGCCTTTAAATTTTGTTAATTCTTTTTTATTGTGAATTTTAAGACTTATTATACTATTACCTACTCAATTGTAAAGAAAAACTATGAATTTTTGTGATAATTTGTAAGATTTGTTCCTTTAAACAGAAGACAGTCATTTTTGTGAGATCTGAATTGAGATATTTGTAATTTCATTTTAATAATATTACAAATATTCATAAACCATAAAAACAATTAATTTAATTTATACACATATTTTATACTTTTTAAATATCTAAATCAATTATAGATATTTTAATTGTAAAGTATTAAAAATTGCATTGGGAATTTGTGCGCTTCTGAAGCGTATGGTTATCTTTCTAGGGTTAAGTAGACACCCACTAAGGAAGGAATTTTGAAAATTTTACCCCGAGGGGGTGAAATAGGGGTTGAAAGTTTGAATGAAAGTCCGTCATTTCTTAAGTTAGGAACATGAAACCCATCTCCATTATTATACTATGCTAACGCGGACGAAGTCGCGGGCAACAGCTAGTACGCAAATAAAATAGTAACATGTTTCAAAATATAACTGTAGGTAGGTATTATTGGGATTGTGCGTAGTTCTATTACCTTTGAGATCGGGAATTGTAAGCAATAACCTCTTTACACACCCTACGGGGGGCCGTAAAAATTTTATTACCGATCCTTGTACGTGTATGAATTTACATAATAACCGATAACACACATAAAGACGACAAAATATACTTTTTTCACGTAGTAGGAATTATTAACTTTGTTTCCTGAATTTCAAAACGATCAGGCATTGGTGCGTTTTTGCAAAACCTTCAGTTTTTCAGGCGCTTGTTAAAAACTCGATTCGAAAAATTTAAGAAAAGGCTTCACTAACTAATAACAATACAACCTTTCAAAAGAATAATTATTATAATAATAATTATTATAAAGCTTGTTTCGTATTAGCCTTTAACTGGTGACAAGCGGCCTCACAGGCCGAACGGCGTCAGTGAAACGTCTTTTTATCCATTTCCCCACACTCTCAAGGTTTGAACGTCTGTGTAGCTTCGAGTTTAGTTGCCCCCGCGCCGTAGAAGGATGCAGTTGCGTCGGACTAACCCAAATCGATAAGTTATATGGATGCAAAGTTCGATAGCGGCCTATGAGACCTTACGTCACCAGTAGTGTAACTTTTTTATGTTACATCGCTTATTGATTTTTTTCATTTTTTACATCTTTTATTTACGATGGATAATTCTGGTCCTCCAAATAAGAAGCTAAGGGAATCGGGAGACGGAAATGTATTGTTAAACCTTAGAAAACAGCTTTCATCTGAAATTCATAGGTAGGTTACATATCTGGTAGGCATAAAAAGATTCCAATGAACCGGAAGCTGAAAATATTGCCGAAAGTTACATCTCAGAGCAAAGTGATCATGATTTAGGAACCGAAGAGTACGACCTAGGTTACATCGATCAACAAATCAGGAGCCAACGCAGGAGAATCAGCCTTCAGAATTAGTAAAGTTTGACCATTGTCAGTTTTATGAAATGATAGCTGTGATGAAAAGTTTTCTTATTTTTCAGTTACCTAATTATTGTATTAATTTTATGGTAAAAGTTTATGTTTGATTTATGTTGATTATAATTTTGTAAAAAGACATTATTAATCTACTTCTAATTTTCATGATTGTAAAGACTATTCTCAATGTAACATCAAAGTTCCGTATAGTAAAATGATTCACAATGTACAAAATGCTTTTATTTTGTCCTACACTTAGTTATCAAACTATTCTTGAACATGGCTGTAAGCCACTATACTTAATTTCTATGCAATAGACCCTAAAACGGTAGCGGCCTCTCAGACCGCTCGTCACCAGTTACGTTACGCAAAATACATGTCACCAGTCAAAGGTTAGGTACGAAATAACGGTAAAACACAAAGAGTAGAAACTAAAGTGAGGTGCCGTGCAATTTTACTCAAAATTTGTGTTGTACTCGTATCCTTTTGAACGTCGAGTCTACGACGATACCTACCATCGTTTCAGGAACTAGACCGGCGAGAAAAACCAGCGTAAGTAACTCTATAAGTTACAGGGATGGCAAACCAATGGCACGCGTGTCACAAATAGCACGCGACGTAAAATTTGGGCACGCTACTGATCACAAAAATATTATTATAGTGATTATTATACAAAACCGCCAAGCTAGGCTTGAGGCATTATGTTTTAAAATACGCGTCAGGATTACAAAGAAAAATCTTGTTTGATGGCACGTCTTTACTAAAGAATTCTTCAGAAAAATGGCACATTCATAAAGTAAGGGTGAAGCCAAACGAGCGTAATTTTGGGAGTCGTGAGTAGAAGAATTTCAGTCGTGTAAATACTTTTTCATACAAATCATGACTCACAAATTTACGCTCGTGTGAATGAAGTAGGAATTTTCTATGAAACTGAATGCGTCAGAATTTCTGCCAACCGAAATTCTGCGACTCTCGACTCACAAAATTACGCTCGTTTGGCTTCACCCTAAGGTTCGCCATCCCTGCTCTATGAGGTAACAAACGAACTCCTGCTAGGACAATGGACACTTACCGGACAGAGCAATAGCCACCTTCTCCACACCACCCAGGGGCTCCAGCGCATCCCGGGCTTTGCTGCCGAACAGTTTCTCCAGGTAGTTGGGGCCGTGCGACGCCAGCAAAGACTGGAGGAATGACGCGGTTTCTTCTACCGGTGGACGTTTTGCTGGAGATTAAAAGATAGAAAATCATTAGACAGAGACAATGAAAATATTACTACTTAAAAATGTATAAATGATGTTGTCTGGATGTTACAGATTTGTTAGTATGCATTGGTTATCCATGTTAATATTATAAATTCGAAAGTGTGTTTGTCGGTTACCTCTTCACGCCCAAACCGCTCAACCGATTTTGCTGAAATTTGGTATGGAGATACTGTGAGTCTCGAGAAAGGACATATGATACTTTTTATCCCGAAAAAATGCATGTTACCCGCGCGATAAACGAATTTTGGCGTAAAGGAGTTGCGGGCGTCATCTAGTATTTATAGCGCTTTTTTAGCGCTGCCATTTTCATAGTTGACTCTTTACAAGAGACACGTACAGTGTAGTGCAGGGGTTCCCAAACTTTTTCAGCCTGCGGCGCACTTACAAGTAAATATTTTGTCACGGCGCCCTACTTTACCTAGTTATTACAAAAAGATACATAAATATACACCTTTAATGCTCTCTAATAATCTGCCTACTTTGTATTTTTTTTTATAAAATAAGGGGGCAAACGAGCAAACGGGTCACCTGATGGTAAGCAACTACCGTCGCCCATGGACACTCGCAACATCAGAAGAGCTGCAGGTGCGTTGCCGGCCTTTTAAGAGGGAATACGCTCTTTTCTTGAAGGTTTGCAGGTCGTATAGGTCCGGAAATACTGCTGGTGACAGTTCGTTCCAAGTTTTACAGTGCGCGGCAGAAAGTTACGCGAAAAACGCGCTGTGGAAGACTGCCACTCATCAAGGTGATGAGGATGGTATGTTTTTCGCGTGGGACGATGGCGAAAAGTTGCAGGTGGTATGATTCCAAACAATTCCTCAGAGCACTCCCCGTGATACAACCGATAGAGGATGCAGAGTGAAGCTACATCTCGGCGTAATTCCAAGGGGCTCAAGCTGTTTGAAACACTATGGCAGTCAACAATTCGAGCGGCCCTTCGTTGGATACGGTCCAGAGGGAGCATTGGTATTTTGGCGCCCCTGCCCAGAGATGAGAACAATATTCCACATGAGGCCGAACCTGCGCCTTGTAGAGTTGTAAATTCATATTTTATAAAATTTGTGTAAATATGGATAATGATGGAGGATCGACTCACGGCGCGGCGCCCCTCTTGTCTTTCCGCGGTGCACCGGGGCGCCGCGGCGCACTGTTTGGGAACCCCTGGTTTAGTGTGTACATACTACACAGGCCACACTAAGTACTATTTTTTTTTTTAATATTTATGGACGCCTCACACCACGTCACTAAGTTTTGTTACAACGTGAATCAATTATGTTTTCCAATATAACCTAAACGTCTCTAACGAGTAGGTAACAAGAATTTGTCATGTCAAAACGTTTTGGGTCAATAATTGTAGCGATTAAAGCCATCCAATTCGTTAGTTAGTAAATGAAATTGCCTATCACGTAAAGTCCTCTCCTCACGTTGACCACTTGCCACCAAGATTGCCACCACGATTGCGATAGATACTGTTTATGGGGAACGTGCAGGAACTGAAGGTGACAGCAGCTCATGTCAAGTAAATATCTGCAATTATTATCAATACAGCACAAATTTCGGATGTTCGACACCTTACAGAATCTACATTGCGCAAGCATGCACATTCGATGTTGATATGATCGAGCGCTTTCCTAGTCATGGGTGTCATCGCCCGCGCGCGGATCTGTGGTCATGAAAGTTGCCTGCATCATTTCATTGATGTTTTTCCTGTCATGCGGGCAACACGCGTGCGGCCAGTAGCATGTTGTCATCCGCATGCGTACAAGACTCGTGCGCGGGTGACAACACGCGTGGCAAGAAAATCGTCCTAAACAATGACAGACGAATATGCCCTCCATGTTCGTAATAGCTTGTGACCATTATACGCCAACGTAGAGAGGCGTTAGGTAAAGGTCATTCGAATTACTGACATTTTGGCGAACATTCAGGTATTTAGACCGAAATGTCAGTAATCCTGTTAGACCAATCTGAAGCACATGTGACCTAGACCGTGAAAATTGCCTCGTTAACAGTGTGCCAATTTCCTTTGGTAACCGACGGATTAGCATAGGAAACTAAGCCTTAGGTCGCCTAAGGCTTAGATCGTCTAAGTTACGTGATACACTGCATAGGTTCAGGATTTTTAATGGGATTTAACAATCCAAAGTTTTGTAAAACTATAGGTCTACCAGAATCTGGTGGCAAAAAGTGAGAAAATAAATTGACTCTAGCAATACCGGGGTAATGAGAATAAAACATTTTCATCCTTTTTTATTCCTGTAGCGGCTTATTTTGTATGTGAAACATCCAAAATTTAAAAATTTATCCAATGATCAAGGATATTTTTTGAAAATCTGCTGTCAAAAATTGCCATCAGATTCTGGTAGACCTATAAAAGGCACAATGGCCTTATACGTGTCGTAAAATAATGTTTTTCATAATTCTATCTAAGCAGTACACATTTCATCGGTTTTCAGAGAGGCTGTTGTATTAATCTGCCGGAGCTGGCAAATTCGTGTCGAAGCACTCTTTTACATCGTGGAGTCTTGCAAGTTTTCAATAATTGTAAGTTCTTTTAAATGACAGGGCAAGACGCGTCTTATACGTGGGAGAGCCATGCTTCGGCACGAATGGGCCGGCTCGACCGGAGAAATACCATGTTCTCACAGAAAACCGGCGTGAAACAGCGCTTGCGCTGTGTATCGCCGAGTGAGTGAGTTTACCGGAGGCCCAATCCCCTATCCTATTCCCTTCCCTACCCTACCCTCCCCTATTCCCTTCCCTTCCCATCATTACCCTCCCCTATTACCATATTCCCTCTTAAAAGGCCGGCAACGCACCTGGAGCTATTCTGATGCTGCGAGTGTCCATGGGCGACGGAAGTTGCTTTCCATCAGGTGACTCGTTCGCCACCTTATTTCATTAAAAAAAAAAACTATCACGTTATATCTCTCTGATCTTTCAAAATACATAAAAAGGATGTGCCTACTTTAATATGTAGGCACATCCACAAATAGAAACATCTAGACATCCAAAATGGAGATGATGGGTTGCCTTTATGAATAAATTCATGGAATATTCTCGTAGTTTGAACACAACTGTAATAACTTTTCTACTGTTGGTAGGGTTGCTACTTTCGCAAAATGGGCGAAATCTTTTGCGGCTTAGTGTTAATATGATCTAAAAATATTATAGTAGACTAGATCACGAAATTAACTCGTTACGCCGCTATTATCGCGGGGGAACTGTACGTTTTACCGCAGCAAACATGTCCCTTACCGTCTCTCACAGTATGTTCCATATTTTTCATCTAAATCTTTTCAGCCGTTTAAGCGTGAAAAGACAACAGACAGACTGACAGACACACTTTCACATTCACAATAATATTAGTAAGGATTTCTCGGCCTATTTCACAAAAAGCTACGCTTGTGGCAGCCCTAACATTTGGGCTACGATTGCTATGGTAATTTGATATTAACATTTACAACCTTCAAACGTGTTTTAAATAACTGTTTTTACGGAATTTAGTTTTAAAATGAGAGCAGCAAGTGTTTTCAGAAGTTTAATTTTAGATGGAATATAAAAGTTTAATATTTTTACTCAAGTTTGCGCTCAAAAATGTTTTAACATTCTTTTTTTAAATATTAGTTGAAGTAAAACGGTATAGGACCTATTTTTAAAACTACTCAATGATGCAGAACTTTATGAGAAGGTATCGAGATTCTTGTCTTCAGTAAAATTTAAAAACTGTGTATTGTATAATTCTGTATAATGAACTAACTTGTTCGCTCTACCGTCTTGTTCGCATACAGTATAAAGTCCATACTAATATTATAAATGCGAAAGTGTGTCTGTCTGTCTGTCTGTTACCTCTTCACGCCCAAACCCCTGAACCGATTTCGCTGAAATTTGGCATGGAGATACTTTGAGTCCCGGGAAGGGACATAGGATACTTTTTGTCCCGGAAAAATGTACGGTTCCCGCGCGATAAACGAGTTTTGGCGCAACGGAGTTGCGGGCGTCATCTAGTATTAAATAAAATAAATATTCGTTTATCGGCCGAAACCGTACATTTTCCGAAACAAAAAGTATTCTATGTCGTTTTCCGTCTCTCCAAGTACTGTAATCTCAAATTGAAGAGACACGAGACAAAAGAAACGGGAGAGAGGCAACATTGTTTTGGTCTTATAATAAAATCTAGATAACGCCCGCAACTCCGTTGCGCCAAAATTCGTTTATCGTGCGGAAACCTTACATTTTTCTGGGATAAAAAAATATCTTAAGTTCTTTTCCGGGACTCAAAGTGTCTTCATACCAAATTTCAGCAAGATCGTTTCAGCGGTTCGGGCGTGAAAAGGTAACAGACACACACATTTTCGCATTTAAAATATTAGTATGGATATTCTAGTAAGGAGAAGGTATATGCGAGGCCCTGGGTGGCAGGTCTTTGTCTTAAAAAAAACACCTTTCAAGGCCCCTACAAGAACGAGGTCCCGGGCGATTGCCTTGTTTGTCACCCCCTAGGCAGGGCCGGTTTTAGCACTACCAACTCCCTGGGCGCGATTGACTGAAAAAATTGGCGCCCTTTTTGTTTGCCATCAGCTCCCCTGTTTATCCGGCACCCTGGGCGGTCACCCTGCGTCACCCCACCCTAACGCTGCCACTGCCCCTAGGGCCACCACTAGAGATAAGTACCTGCAGTACACAGCTTGGAGTCCTCGTCGTACCCGTCGATGCAGTCGGGGGCTCCGTCGCACAGGTACTGAATGGAGATGCAATTGCCGTCCACCGGACACTTAAACGGCTCGTACGGGTGACAGTATTCTGGAATACATAAAGGCAAGTGTAAGAGAGAATGACAAAATATTAAGTCATAATTAAATGTCTCTTAGTGCGGCTGTCAGTGCCGTTAGTGCCCGCAACTCATCTGACATATACTCCATACTTTATATGTCAGATAAGTTGTGGATAGTCTATCCGACACTTATCAGAAAGTGGTGGAACAGGCCCAATAAGACGCATACACGTCCTAAAATATTATCATTTTGCTTAGTTACATCCTGTATAGATTACTAGACGTTCCGCGCGGCTTCGCCCGCGTAAATTAGATATTTGACTGACAAATTATTCAACAAAAAATAGCCTATGATCCTTCACGTGGTCTACTTCTTATCTGTGCCAAATAACAGGAAAATTGCTACTGTAGTTCGTGAGATCAGCCCTTTCAAATAATTTTCCCCGTTTTTTCCACACTTTCCTCTATTTCTTCGCTCCTATTAGTCTTAGCGTGATAAAATATAGCTAATAGCCTTCCTCGATAAATGGGCTATCTAACACTGAAATCTTTTTTCAAATCGGACCAGTTACTGAGATTAGCGCGTTCAAACAAACAAACAAACTCTTCAGATTTATAATATTAGTATAGATACTTATAGAGCCGCTATCCCCAACCCGCGGCCCGCGGGCCGCATGTGGCCCGCTGGGACTATATTTGTGGCCCGCGTGATGTTAAACCATTTTGAAATTCACGCCCACCGGCAAAATAACGTAAAGTGTACGTGATAGTCGTTAAATTTTTTCCACTTTTAAATCGTTCATTTTGAAGAGTGTTATTTTTTAACCCTAAAAATTTTTTGCTGCGGCCCGAGACACCAAGATCAAAACATGTTTGTGGCCCGCATGAAAAAAAGGTTGGGGACCACTGTTATAGAGTATATGCACTCTATTTTGCGACACCCAGTGTCCAGTGAGATCAGATTAAACAATGTTGGAAGTACCATGGGCGTGCACACCATGAAGGCAGAAATGCAGTGCTTACCTAATGCATGACTTGCCATACACATATATTTTAATTTAACTTTCGTACGTTTTAGATGACTCATGACGTTAATTATTAAATATTAATAGTAAAAAATATAACAGAAAAAAATGAACGCATTTAAAACGCCTACATTTATAAAATAGCAACAATCAATTTGCGACAAATTAAACATTAGGTAAGGAACACGCGCGAACGGCATGGCTCAAGGTCAAGGCAAGCAGATCTCTTGCGGCAGGCTCTGGGGTCATGTGTGCGCAAAGATTTTTGTGTCCGTGAACAGTTCGCTTTATTATGCATTTTTGTTTTGTAAGGTTTATAAATTATAATTGTTTACATAGCAGAAATGTTTTGTTTTGGGAGGCCATTGGGCATTGCTTTTTCGTGTGATGAGAATATTTTTTTGTTTGCGCCAATAGGTATATTAGTGGTTTTCTAAGATTGTTCATTTCAACATAATATTTTGAAGTTTGTACATATAACAGTTTATTACTGATTTTCTTTAATAAGTTCGTTTTTGATTTCTTAAAAATGTTATTTGACTGAGGTTTGTGTTAAAAAGGTGTGTGTATTAAAAATTAAAAATAACAACTTTTCACAATTATGAAAAGATAGTAATTGTGATTTGTGTCTAAAGGTTGGTGTGTACCTGAGTTACAACAGTTAAACCAGCAACAAAACAAAAAGGAAATATAAGTAACCCCACTCGAAAGTTTCATGTTAAAAGTTATCCATATTCATACTAATTAATTATTTTATTAAGTATTTTATAACATATACTTAACATTAAATGCAAAAGTATCTCTGTCTGTCTGTCTCGCTTTCACGCCAAAACTAATGAACCGATTGTAATAAAATTTTGTACACAGTTAGTCTAGAGCCTGAGAGAGCCATAGGCTACATTTTGATGAGGCAAAAATATATTATCTAATTTCCATGAAAATATCGATGAAAATGAATTCGCATTGTATTTCTAATACGTAACAATAGATGGCGTTTTTATTTATTTTAGCTTAGCGCACAATATTACGTTGTATGGTGATTGGTATATTTCCATGGAAACATCGATGAAATAAACTCTCATTGTAGTTGCAATGTGTGACAACAGATGGCGTTTTTTTATTTCTTCATAACAGAACGTAATTATACTAATAGTTTAGAAAACATAGTTTTTAATTTATATCCACACTATTATTATAATTTATGCGGAAATATCTCTTTTTGTCCGTTTGTCTGTCTGTTTTGCTTTCACACCAAAACTACTGAACCGATATCGCTGCATTACCAGTGTCAAAATCTTGTGCACGCCGCTGGGAAGTACTAAAGGCCCCACAATAGGTTATTGCGGCACTGACAGTTAACTTTAAGCTCTATTTATTTTAAAAGACACTGCATAGTGCATAGGTACCTACGCAGTGTCTCTTAAATGTGTACACATTATGAATATGGTAACTAGCTGTCCTGGTGAACATCGTGTCACCTTAAAACCTTCCCTGGACTTCTACGAATAATTTAAGACTAAAATCAGCCCAATCCCTACAGCCGTTTTCGAGTTTTAGCGCGACTAACACGTTTGAAAATCCATTTTTATATATAGCCCAATCCCTTCAGCCGTTTTCGAGTTTTAGCGCGACTAACACATTTGAAAATCCATTTTTATATATAAGACTAGCTGTCCCGGTGAACTTCGTGTCACTTTAAAACCTTCCATGGATTTCTACGAATATTTTAAGACTAATTCCGTTCAGCCCAATCCGTTCAGCCGTTTTCGAGTTTTAGCGCGACTAATACATTTGAAATCCATTTTTATACATAAGAAGATAAGATTAGCTGTCCCGGTGAACTTCATGTCACTTTAAAACCTTCCCTGGACTTCTACGAATATTTTAAGACTAAAATCAGCCTCTTTTTAAGATCAAAGTATTATTATCACTTAGTTTTATTATACAATTTAGCGACAATTTAGTTGCCCGTCCGCGCTAATCTTCAGAAATGATTCAACTGTGAATTCCAATTCGTGCATAACGGCTTATTGTACGTAGTTCAGGTAATTCCCCGTAATAGACTAATTACAATATTCATGAATTTCCGTGTTGGAATTGTCAACGCGGTATATTACATCAATTAATTATTTTATATTTATAATTGTTACTAGCTTTTCCTGCGACTTCGACTTATTTGTACGTTTCGGGATAAGATAGACTTTGTGTTGGGTCGTCTAGAGTCTATATTATCAAACTCGTTCAGTCGTTTTTGCGTGAATAAGTTAAAAACTTTCGCCTTAATAATATAACACGTACGTATGTAACATATTTATAGGGGTTGGCCTAGTGAATACAGTAGTCAACTTGACCTGTAGGGTACGTTCACTTCTGTATTTACTCGGCCAGTTATTTCGTGAAGTAGCTATGTTACCGGAAATGTATGAAATCCAGGAATTGTATACAAATCCTAGGAAATTTAAAAAATTCCGAAACTGTTTAGGAAATGTATAAAATATTGTTTAAAAAATGATTTAATACATAAATGTCCTAGGAAATGTAAAAAATGCCTAGGAATTGTATACAATTCCAGTATCGTATTAGGAAATGTATAAAGACAATGCTTTCTGTAATGAAACACGTTGTTAAATGAGAATATTCATTTATATTACAGCACTGAGGCGTGTTTTGTGACGGACGCCGGCTGCTGCCGCAGCACAGTCACAGTTCTAACCTAACCTACTTTTGGACTTTCTGGATTGTGTTTGTTTTTGTTTTGGCGGGGGGCTGCGCCCCCCGAGCCCCCATTTTCTTTTGTAACGGTCGCCGGCTGCTGCCGCAGCACGCTCGCTGCGCTCGCTCGGCTTCCTCTGTGTTGTGGTCTAAGTTCTAACCTAACCTAACCTACTTTTGGACTTTCTGGATTGTGTTTGTTTTTGTTTTGGCGGGGGCTGCGCCCCCCGAGCCCCCTTTTGAGCGTTGGGGGGGGGGGGGGGGGGGAGGGGGGGCTGCGCTTCGGTTACCGTGGTTAAGTAGACCTTCTGTTAAGTCTTTTCATTAATAATGAAATGAAATAATAATAATGATGCGCTTGATACAGCGCCGCGCGCCGGCAGCCATTTCGTCAACCGGCGCCGGCAGCGGATACACTCCCTAGTAAGTAAGTAACACATAAACACCAGAAAACAGATGACCTTATCTCAAGATTACGAAAATTTCAAATGTAAATTTCTTGTAAATTACATTTCCTATTACTATTTAGGAAATGTATAGATTTTCTAGGAAATGTGTCTAATATCATTAATTTTACACATATCGGTACGATTTTAGGAATTGTGTACATTTCCTAGGAATTGTAAACAATGACGGATTACATACATTTCCGGTAACAGCTACACTATTAACACTTATTCCAGAACTTAAACCCCTACCGATTTGAAAATGCTCTTCGTCGATATAATTATTAGTAGGTAATTATTGTACTTATGTAATTTTTTTTAGGGAGGATGTGTTTAAGCCCTCCAGTTTGTATATTTCAGTATATAAACACAAAATATTTTCTAAGACGGCACTTGAAAAAACGCTTACACATTTATGATTTACTAGCTCTTGTCCGCGACTTCGTCCGCGTTAGCATAGTATAATAACGGAGATGGGTTTCACGTTCCTAACTTAAGAAATGACAGACTTTCATTCAAACTTTCAACCCCTATTTCATCACCTTCGGGGTCAAATTTTCAAAATTCCTTCCTTAGACATCCTACTTAATAAAACAACCTTACTCACCAAATTTTGTGGCTGTAACTTTAACAGTTTTTGCTCAGCGATGATGAATCAGTCAGTCAGTCAGTCAGGACATGCAATTTTATAAGTATATATGAATATTATGAAATATAAAGTGATGGAGATCAAAATCGTTATTTTATATCGTTTTTAAACCATCATCGTGTTTAAGATACCTTTCTAATTAAGCTGGTCGTGGTGACCCATTACCTCACCACACTTTCGTCTTGTTTAAGTGGACATTAAAATACACATTAACTTTCAAGGGACACTTTACTAAGGCAATTTGTTATTCAGATTTTAATTTTCAGCGTCGTGGAAACCCTCGTAATGTAATTTCATTCGGAATCAAATAAAACACTGCATGAAAATATTGAAAAGAATATTCGAGAAACTACGATCACAGTTTGAAAATTTATGATTTTCTGCATAAACTGAGGCTTTAGGACCAGCTGGCCGATTCTGTATCGTACGTTTGTGAGTTAATAACTGAGTTAGTAACGAAACTGAGGAGTGAGTAACGGAAAGTGCCTCTTTTTGTATTCACTTGCATACAAAAGTGAGACTTTTCGTTGCTCACTCCTCCGTTTTGTTACTAACTCAGTCATGATTAACTCACAAATGTACGATACAGAATCGGCCAGCTGGCAAATTATTTAAAAAAAAAATGATTTTATATAGCCAGATATATTAACTAGATGTGAAGTAGTAAGTTACGAGGTATGTTCAAATTATAAGGAAAAAATAGTATTTTAAAAAGATAAACCCACTTCAAAATTGCACGTACTTAATTGAGAAATAAAAACAATACGTCCTAGTACAACAATAGAAGAATTACTTAAGGGGAAGACAGTTGCCAATTCGACATCTTTGTGCAGTTTTCCAGACGTAACATGTATTTCATTGATTGGCACAAAATTTTTGATTATATTTGGAAAAGCTTGCCTAATTTAAATGATAAAATAATGTACTCCTACTGGATGAAAAAGATACCAAAGTCACAACTTTCAGGAACTTTAAACAGTTGTAACTAAAGTAATAATACAATCTATGCTTTAAATTTTGTTTATTTGATACCTTTTACAAAAATCCAAAGATTGCCAGATTTATTTTTCGGTTCTGACATCTAGATTTCCTATAATATTTATTTTTTCCTCTAACAAACGAAAAATGTATCCACGCTACCGAGTGAACACTTCACATCTCTGTCTCTCTGGCATGAAAATCGACAGTGGTGCGAGAGTGATGCGAGATCAAGGTCATTGGCAGTTGTCAGCGTCTTAAGTCGGGTGTGTAGTTACGGAGATATGCGAGCGCAAACATAAAAACATACTTACATACATACACTTTTAAAATTTGGCACATTCGTTCAGACGCAGTTATAGACTAACATATACAAAAACTAGGCAGTCCTGGAAGTATTGTTATACATACGGGTCTGATAATTGAAAATCTCCTTTTTTGAAGTCGATTAAAAGGGCTTATGCTATAAAATATAAGTTACCCACTTCATCCGCTTACGTCTTTAATTTCATTCGGAATCAAATAAAACACTGCATGAAAATATTGAAAAGAATATTAGAAAAACTACGCTCATGAATAAGAAGCTAACCCTCGGGTTACGCGCGGGGTAACTTTGACCCGACTTCGTTAACAGAAATTCTGTTACATTTACGTTGAAATCACACTTCCACAGTTACTTTTGAATAGATTTATGAAATGCTAAATGCAGTTTTTAACTTAAGTTAGCTTTCATTTGCATTATGTCTCACCTCTAAAGGTGAAAAGTAGTTTTAATTCAATTGCCAAGTAAAATACTAAACGTCTTTGCCAAAGTATACGATTATGTTTAAAAGTTTTAGTTCTTAGTACGTATAAAAGTTATTGAGTAATAAACGTATAAAAGGTAAGTATAAAGTCAGAAATAGCTTTATTCGAAAGTATCATTAGATTATAGCTATTGCATGTCGACAAAAGCATTCATTATTTTATGCTTCCGTTTGAATGTGTTATTTCTATGGCTTAATATACCATTCACTGTATTGTATTATTAAAGTGGAATAGTCTGTAGTAGCACATGGTCTATTTAACCCCCAAGGAGTGGAAGTGCAAAGTTTAATTATCGTATGATTGCGTGACGTGGGGTCGAAGCGACGGAGCGTGATAGTGTTTGCAGGGTTAATAGAGCGTACTATGATCATAATGACATAGGTTAAATATTAATAGTAAAAAGGTACACCTTTTATTGAATTAAGGTGAGACGTAGGACTTCGGAATCAAAATCCGTTGCTTAGTTGTAGAATAGAATAGAAAATACACTTAAAATTAAAAATACACAATATTATAAGAAAAATTATGTACCTACAAATAGGTGGTCTTAATGCTGACAGCAGTTTCTTCCAGTTTTAAGGGTCTAAGCATAGATAAGTTTTGTAGATCATTATTTATTTATTGATACAGTAAGCAGAGAGGTCGTTATCCATATTTCCATACTAATATTATAAATGCGAAAGTGTGTCTGTCTGTTACCTCTTCACGTTCGAACCGCTGAACCGATTTTGCTGAAATGTGGCATGGAGATTCTTTGAGTCCCGAGAAAGGACATAGGAGTTTTTATCCCGGAAAAATGTACGGTTCCTGCGCGATAAACGAATTTTGGCGCAACGAAGTTGCGGGCGTCATCTAGTATTTTAATAGATATTATGTTGTCGCCTATCGGTACATATACGGCTAAAGCCCTTTTTGCTGACTACACTTATAATTCTGCTACCTACAGATAAACCAAACAAGCGTAATCAGAAAAGTTTCCATCTGGATCTTTCTAGAATCACGAAATTACAGTCTTTGTGACCAGTATCGATTTTTGCACGTGACCGAAGGCACAATCAGGTATGCGATGACCAAACTTTGCGGGGATAACTGGCTAAACCCAGATGGTTTCAGAATACTAATTTAAGGCGACCTCCATACGCCAGAAAATGTTATGATAGTAAGATGTTTTAAAAGAACTACATTATACATAAGATATCTCTGCTAGATGACAACTCCGTTGCGCCAAAATTAGTTTATCGCGCGGGAACCGTACATTTTTCCGTGATAAAAAGTAGTCTATGTCCTTTCCCGGGATTAAAAGTATCGCCATACAAAATTCCAGCAAAATCGCAGACAGTTTATAATACTTATATGAATGGCTATTAAATGCTTTGCTTATAGAGCATAGATAGATAGATTAGACTTTATTGCTCACATTAAATTAAGTACAATCAGTTACTAAAACTAAACTTAAGAAAAACATAAATGTGGGCCTTATAGGCGATCTCTTCCAGGCAACCCTGCGGGAGAGAAAATTTTTAAATCTAAAAATAGTATGCGGGGAAGAATACAGTACTTACTAAAATAATAATAATAATAAGAGCATGGACTCAAGATCTAATGGGTCATTAGAACCAGAAGCCATATTCCTAAAATATGATTATAGAAATATGGAAATTGAGTCTATGCTCTATAAGCAAAGTATATAATTTTCTAAACAAAGAAAGAAGAGTATTAGTACAATAAGAAAACGGATTTTATGGTGGAACACTTTTCTTATCAGCGACGTTTTAGGCTGCTTGTGGTCACGGATACCGGATGGACTGACGTGAGTGGTGACAGACGTCCAACTCATTGTCAACTACCCGAAGATTCATTAATACACAAAGGTCGAAGCAGAGGGCGCTACTAGTACGTACAGTTAGGGTTGGACCTCATCTTGCAGCACGGAATCGCCTTTTTCTTTTCTCTTTCTGTCGCTTAGAACTGCCATTTGCTAGACTGAGACAGAAAGCATAATGCGATAGCACGCGGAATCCTCGAGGCTATCGCGTATGTGCTTTCTATCTCGGTCTAGCAAATGGCAGTTCTAGGCGACAGAAAGAGAAAGGGCGACGGAAAAAAGCGATTCCGTGCTGCCAGATGAGGTCCAACCCTTAATAATCCGACCAAAACCCGACATGTTGCATACGTCATAAGTCATAACTCATACCAGAATATTGACAGAAACAAAACTTTTCGTTCACTGTCTGCCGTAGTGCGGGTGCTGCCGTTTAGCGTGAAGATATTGCAGTAATATAATATCCTGTATTACTATTGTTTGCGTTCCAATCTACGCAGAACACAGTATTGAATCACATGACTAGCCGCCCTTAGAATAGACATTCCGAACACAACCGAACCTAATGAGTTGTCTTAACTTGTGTTACGAGTTTCATCTCGTTACAATGTTTTGACGTCGCGAAAATGTAACGTGTAATATAAGATAAACGACTAAGTTCTACAAACTATCAAGGTTCAGAAATTATTTTTGTACTAGATGACACCCGCAACTTAGTTGCGAAAAAAATCGTTTATTGCGCGAGAACCGTACATTTTTCTGGAATAAAATTTTTATATTATGTCCTTTCCCGGAATTCAAAGTTTATCTATACCAAATTTTATCTTAATGGGTTGCGGTAAGAGGTAACAGACAGACACACTTTCGAATTTATAATATTAAGGAAGGATACCAATTACAGTTTTAACTCGTATCCTTCCTTAAGAATATTATAAAAAGCTATCAATGTTATCATGAATATTCAGGAATTATCTTAATATATATAAATCTCGTGTCACAATGTTTGTCCTCAATGAACTCCTAAACCACTTAACCGATTATAATAAAATTCGCACACCATGTGCAGTTCGATCCAACTTGAGAGATAGGATAGTTTAAATCTCAAATTATAGTCGCAATTTTAATTTATTGCTAATTATTTGTCTGTAAAGAGCGACCATTGTTTATGCGACGCGGGTCACGGGATAGCGATGGACGTTGCCACGGTGATATACTTATATTTTAGTCACTAATTCAATAAAATAATACGGGCGATATACTTAATATTATAATATGGCAAAGAAACGTTTGCCGGGACAGCTAGTTATTATATACGTTTATCATGCGAAAATAAGTTTAAAAAAAATTACTAAATATGATGTGTTTTTCATAGCTACGGTGTAAACCGACTTCAAATTTTTGTACTTACGTAATTAAGAATTAAAATTCCCTATCTCAAAAACTACTGAACCGACTTTGATGAAACTTGCAGTATTCCCTAAGTTAAACAATACCTAGTACAATAAAAAAAAGAATCACTAAAATCGGACTTGTGGTTCCGGAGATATGCGTGCACAAACATAAAAACATACATACATACATACACTTTTGAAATTTGGCACATTCGTTCAGAAGCTGTCATAGATTAACATATACAAAAACTGGGCAGTTCTGGAAATATTACATACATACGCGTCGAATTGATAACCTCCTTTTTTTGAAGTCGGTTGAAAAGAATAAAAAATATTCAGAAGCAACAACTCCGACTTCGCACCCATTTTCATACACAACACAGCTATCAGAAGTTTGGTATCTTTTGATACGAGAACTATAAAGACGAATAGTAGTAGACTATTACGTACGAATAGTCTACTAAAGCCTGAAAGAGAATCTCGGCTCATCTCCTTAGTTGTAACAAGATGGTCGTTAGTGTTGATTCAATCGAGTGTGTAATGCGATCCAGGGTAATAACGGTTTAATTACAGAGAGCGCCCGGCCGGAATAATGTCTGCTTAGATATTCTAATTTCCACCATTTTAAATACGAAGATAGAGGAGCCATTTTGGTATTTGCGGTGGTTATAGCGAATAACTGGCGCAAACGCCAAAATGGATAAATAGTAAATTGATGAAGACTTTTTTTTCTAAAATATAGAAGCAAACGAGCAAAAGATTTCTAGTCCGATAGTCACCCGCAACACGGGAGAAATTGAGTTCGTAAGTTGTCTTTATGTAATATCCATACTAATATTATAAATGCGAAAGTGTGTCTGTCTGTCTCTCTGTCCGTCTGTCTGTCTGTCTGTTACCTCTTCACGCTCTAACCGCTGAACCGATTTTGCTGAAATTCGGCATGGAGATACTTTGAGTCCCGAGAAAGGACATAGGGTAGTTTTTATCCCGGAAAAATGTACGGTTCCCGCGCGATAAACGAATTTTGGCGCAACGCAAATCTATTTGAATTTTTTTTTCCTTCGGGACTTAAAATGTTTTCATACAAATTTTTTAAATAAGAAACTATTTGTAGGTTTCAATGTAAAGAGATAGCAAACACATTTTTGCCATAATATTAGCATGTTTTTCTGTATTCTCATAATAATATTGTGACAAAAAAACATTTAACCACCCTTTTGAATGTCTGTAAAAACATTCAAAAGGACCGAGAAAAGAGCACCAAATTATATTTCAATTAAACAGCTTCAAAGAACATTTTGTGAACGAAATATCCAATTACTAATTTACATACATTGAAAATATTTTGTTCAAGAATATCGGGTGCTCAGGGAGTATCTTTTTCAAACAAAAATTTTTTTGCCTACTACTTTTAATTTTTGAAGCGATTTGAAAGGAATTCGCTAAATAATATCGCACTTTCGGTGACGGTGGCTGGTTTTTCATTGAAATTAGGCTACGCAGGAGTAATTTAATATTAGAGTATGCGCGCAGTACACAAGATCACTCTCTATTGCTTTTACTCTCATAGCCCAGTGGGACGGAAGACCGACACGACTGGCGAGAGATCAGGCGCAGGACCGACTTTTTACGTGCCCATCCGACGCATGGATCATCTTTCTTCCCAAAAAATCAGGTGATCATAGTGTCTTAACCAAACTTGTGAATAACATGTTTCGAATCGTACCCACGACCTCCGAGTCAAGAGCGCTAAACCACGGAGGCGTGGTAGGTATTACTTTTAATTGGAGGAGTTTTAAAAGGAATTCACTTACGAAGGTATCAATTGAAAGAGGCCTTTAAGCTCGGCTTTTGTTTTAAACCTTAATTGAACGTCTGGCTTAGGTTCGCAATTTATCTTCTTATTTATTTTGAGTTGTTGCGAGAGTACAATTATACAATACTAGATGACGCTCGGCTCCGTTGCGCCAAAATTCGTTTATTTCAGGATTAAAAGTATCCTTTGTCCTTTCCCGGGACCGGTTTAGACGTGAAGAGGTAACAGACAGACAGACACATTTTCGCATTTTTAATGCATAGATTGAAAAAGTTGTTGCTCGACTTGTCTTGAGTGTTTGCCTTTGCACTACGACGCCTCAAATACTAAAGACTTTAAAAAGCTATAATAGAAAGTCTATCAACGACAAGGTGGTCACTAAATTCTTTTAATAGAAAGTTTATCAACATTCACATCTTTGAATGTCGATAGACATTTCTACGAAAAGAATTTAGTATTAGTAATGGCGAACTTGCGTTCTTATATAAATATTCCAATTAGAAACAAAAAAGATCGAAACAATTATCACTTAATGGGGTGGTAATTGTTTGTTGTTGTTGTATCGTAGCATCGATGTCACACACACGCACACACACACACACACACACCGGACACACACACGGAACTATTACAAGGAATAGCCCGAAGTAAAACCTTTAACAACCCTCTTTTTTCGTTGGGGCGTTCGTTTCAATACAAGCTGTCGACTACAAATAAAAGCTGTGACTATTTCTGATCATCACGAATCTCAACCCCGTGAAGCCAATCAAGTTGAATCAAAGAACAAGAATTGATCAAAGAACAAGTTACAAGCAATCTCCATGATAAAGTGATGCGCTATGTAGATTCCTCAGATTTTTACGCTACTGAAACTATTTACGCAATTTCTCTGAGTAGCTGATATAACATCGAAACAAGTATGTTTTTAGTCTAAAACCAATTTGAATTTAAAATGGCGTCTTTGGAATTGCGAGCAGCAATTTTCTGAGAAATAGAATTGAGGATGCTCCCGACAGGTATAAAATGCTTAGCTATAAACTTACTGAAATTGGTTCAAATATATTTTGAGGAAAATACTAGAACATAACTAAATTTACTAGCTAGACTAGTGCTTTTAGTGTTTGCACTACTGTTAATGCAAGAGAAATAATGTTTAAAGTAAGGCTGAGTAATTTAATTATTATAATATGCTACCTCACCCGGCATTTTGCATTTTGCCGTATACGTGGCGTTTTTAAGATGTAAGTATAATATTATACAGACTTACATACAACGGGAAGATATTTTATTTTATAACCATGCAAAGATTAAGGCCAGCTGTTATGTAGGGTTTCATAAAATGATCTGTTGGTTCTTCTCAGGTTTGACTGCAGGTTTTCTGTTGACTTTCCATTAAAAGCTTATTATTATGGGAGAGCTCAAGCATGTAGCTTGTTCTTCATTATCATTATCATAGTTTTTCTACTTCTGAGTTAATGACAGAACGACGCATGTACGCGCAGTACAGCTCACCAATATAAATAACCAGAAACCATCATAATGGGATAAAAAAAAAACTTTTCTACAAAAAGTTCTAAATATTAAGATTAAAAATAATCCTTTTTAATAAAACGTGGCGTTAACAAATTGTAGATTAGTAAGTGCGAACACAGGACTGCTGAGTGCCTACAGCAATAACTTGTAACAGTTAGCACGCAACACCCAAATAACTGTTAAGTTTACTTGACGACAACTCACCAAATTATACCAATACTAATGCCCGCAACTCCGTTGCGTGGGAATTCGTTTATCGCGCGGGAACCGTAGATTTTTTGGGGATAAAAGGTGTCCTATGTCCTTTTCTCATTTCTAGTATCTCCATACCAAACAGCAAAATCAGTTCAGCGGTTTAAGTGATGAGGTGACAGACAGAGTACAGATAGACACACTTTCGCATTTATAATATTAGTATGGATATACTTGAATAAGTTTAGATAAACAGATTTGAGATATAGTCTCTAGAAATTCTAATAATTACAAAATAAAGTTTCTAGACATTCCATATAGTCCATATACAAAGCAAAATATACACTTTGTGCTACCTCCTAAAACTTTTCAAAATAAACACACAAAAAACAAAGAATTCTCGTACGATTCCCATTAATAACGAGTACAGCAGCATATTTCACGCGCATTAAAAGCCTTTATTAAAAAAATTAAGCCCGAAAAGGACCCAAAAGAGTTATTTTCCAGTTAGCCGACAATTTTTACGGCACATTATTTTTTATTCTCCGGACGGTCAGTGTTCCTAAGTCTGATGAGTTGAAAGTTCTACGCATAAATTGTAATAAAGGCTTAAAATCTTGATAATGAAATGGCAATAAAAGCAAATGAATTTTGGGAACTTTGTACTGTTTTACTGCAGTGATGAAGTGAACGAATCTTTTGTAGAAAAATAATGAAAGTTATGTTATTAATTATTTATTGGCTACGAATAATAAAGTCTTTATTATTCGTAGTTTTTTGGTGTAATTTTTAATTTATAGTTTCAAATACTGTATTTTTCTTGCAGATATTTTAAACAAATCTTTTTCTTTTACAATTTACAAACCGTTGTTATATTAATACTAGCTAGTATCCATAGAATACAAGAATGGGCTAATTCTTATATAAGATACAAATGCGAAATTGTAAAGGACATACTAGGATACTTTTTATCCAGGAAAAGTGTACGGTTCCCGCGCGTTAAACGAAATTTGCTACGACGAATTGTTGAGGGTGTCATCAAGTAGGTCCATAATAATTACATAGTAACCATTTTGCTGACAGTTCAGGCAAAAAACATATTTTGTGTTTGTACGAAAAAACGATGAGATTCACACACTCAAAATTTTCACTAACGTTTTCACAGCATTTTCTTCACATTATCAAGTGATGTTAAACACAATTATAATTTAATTTTCCGGGAATTTTCGTGGAATATGAAGTGCTAGTTGGAGCGGACGAGAGTTTCCTGAAGTGGTTTAATTATAAATTACCTTTGACCGTGTTCCTAGGAAATTATTCCAATAATCGCGTTTGTTCTACGGCGAAATAATGTGCGCTCACAAATTAAATTACAACTCAATGAATAAATATCTACGTGCAAGATATTTTAGAGTAACAACCATGGGATGTCCACTCTTAAAATAAAAATATAAAAACGGTTTAGGAGCTTTAGATAATTATATTAGGGCCGGGATACAAAAACACGGCACGTGGAACACGTGGGAATCCACGACGCGCGTCGCAATATCCACGGCACGGCGTCTTACGGCGTCGTACGACGTCGCGCCGTGTTTTTGTGTCCCGGCCCTAAAATGGAGTCCAATTTTATGACGTTTATATAAAAACTTTATTGCATTAAAAATAAGTCATCCTTTAGATAAAAGAAACAAATAACAGCTGCTGCTATAGAAACTACAACTAAAGATGCGTCAAATACTTTAAAACCAAAAAAAAAAAAAAAAAACTAAAAACACAATCAATTCACAAAATAACCTAATATAAATAATCCTATAATCAGTTTAATATTTACATAAAACATTGCAGAAGAAACGTGACTTCCGAACCTTTTATACCCTTTCGTCCCCTTTCATCTCCTTTGTCCCCTTAAGAAGTTAAGAAGGTAATCGGTAGGGACCCCAGGGGTTGGCAACTTTGTACTGGCCACTACAAACTTGGTCACGACTTAGAAGTTACTTCATTGTTAATAACAAGTGTTATTTCAAATGGAACAGATATTTTTAGAACTTATTTCAAACTGTGTTAACTTTGAAAAGATAACTCTATATAAACTTACAGAAACATATAATTTTAAGTAACTATTTGTTTATATTGTTCTAATATAGACCATAAAGATTATAGAGGTAGAGAAATGAAAAACTTTTGAAATGAGTACCTCCAGCGCAGCCATGAAGCATTTTTGAGCCATTTTTAGGATTCCGTAGTCAACATGGAACCCTTATAATTTCGGTCTGTCCGTCCGTCTGTCTGTCCGTCTGTCTGTCTGTCCGTCTGTCTGTCTGTCCTCGGTTTTGCTCAGAGACTATAGGACCTACAAAGCTGTAATTTGGCATGAATGTACATATTAATGATGGCGACAAAATGGTACATGAAATTTTAAAAAAATATTTTTTATGGTACCTTCCATACACATCAAGTGGGGATGAAATTTTTTTTTCGCATCCCATCGTGTGGGGTGTCGTTGGATAGGTTTTTTAAAAATATTATTAGTATTCATAGATCATTTTCCGATTTAGGGATCCATTTGTGAAATATTAAGTTTTAAAGTGGAAAAAATCGTTAGAGTTCAGTGTCCCCCCCTTCTACCAGCTAACCAGTTGCTTCTGGAAATGTGAAAAAATTCACGGGAGTAGGAAATATGCTGAAATTAAAAGGAAAACTATCACGGCTACGAAGACTTCATAAGTTTTTGAGTAATAGTTGATGAACTAAAAAAATGTAGTCGGCTTAAAAGGGAACTTTTCGTTCAAATTCCTTTAAAATTAACTGAGATGATGTTGTTAGTAGAGTAAAACACGTTATAAATAGTAGCGGTACTACGGAACCCTATGTTGCACGTGGCACGACACGCACTTGGCCGGGTTTTTTTAACAGGCATCCCGACACCGCGAGCGTTAATTCAATATGTATCTTCTTGTGTAGTAGATAAAGTTAAGTTTTAAATCACTCAAATGTATTGCAACGCTTCACGACGTTGCAGTGTTGAAACATTGGGCCTAATCTTATCAGTTTGCAGTCGGTCGCTAGATCATAACCGTTTGACTACGGCGAATACGCGGCGGTTTTGCGACGGATTCGTGGCGCTCGCTAGACGTTTGACCACTGTAACCGCTCCGCCCACAAACCGCCAGTATGATCACCCGCATGCAGACCAGACATGCATGACAGGAAAAGCGCCTTTAGGTCCAATTTACACCGCCACGGAATGGAAGCGTCAATTTTGACTCATTGACGAAAATTATCGAAAATTCCATGAAAGACGCGCGTTCAATTTTTAGGCGCGTTAATTTGTGTGTTATATACTGTTGACATAAAGTTCATTGTGATATGTACAGTTTCGTTATAAAAGTCGCTCCCATTCTATTACACGTATATAGCCTAAGAGTTTGATGCGAATATTACTCAACGATTTCACCTCGCTAAGCGTACGGGCGCCATGAAACCGCTCTGCCCGCATACCACTATTTTGACAAGCCTGCTAGCAGTCGCGGCCTTACCCATTGCGCGACCCCGGGTGGCAGGCCGTTGCAAGGGTCTTTGTCCTTCGAAAAAGTACCTGTACTTTTTTATTTATTTGACGCGAGGCCCCTGCATGAGCGAAGCCCCCGGTGATTGTCCTGTTCGCCACCCCCTAAGGCAACTGCCTGATAGCATGTTAGTACTCACCGGATCTCTTAGTGTGGTGTCCGTAGAGCTTGTTGAGGTCCAGCGAGAGCGCCGGCGCGCAGACTGCCGCCAGCGCCGCGAAGCACGCTACCGCGCGCCGCGACCACATCTGTAAGCGATAGAGATAGTGTTGAAGTAAAGATTGAAATTGAAGACTTCAGGCTCACAAGTACGCATGATGTTAGAGCAGGGCAGCTATTTGGATGAAAATGTAGACAGAAAAACAGAGTGTGTAAATGTGAAAATATACTTTTTAATACAATTGCATGATACTCGTAATACTACGACGTAGACAGTATAAAACTATCGTAGCACTACGGTGTAGACAGTATTACACTCGTAGCAGCTAAATACTCGTAGCACTACGATGCGACGTAGCAGCAAGATGCTCTTAGCACTACGACGTAGCAGCAAGATGCTCTTAGCACTACGACGTAGCAGCAAGATGCTCTTAGCACTACGACGTAGCAGCAAGATGCTCGTAGCACTACGACGTAGCAGCAAGATGCTCATAGCACTTCGACGTGGCAGCAAGATGTTGTTAAATACTCGTAGCACTACGGCGTAGACAGCACTACGACGTAGCAGCAAGATGTTCGTAGGACTACGTGTCTAAACACATTAGGCTGAATTACGCCGGCGTAATTTCCGCCGCAAATGTCAAAAGCATACAAAACGCGACGTAATAGTGTCACCCCTAGTATTCGGCCCGTATTTTGTATGCAATTTAAACGCGGCGGAATTTACGCCGGCGTAATTCAGCCTAGTGTGTTTAGACCCTACGACGCGACGTAGCAGCTAAATACTCGTAGCACTACGGCGTAGACAGCACTACGACGCACGTAGCAGCAAGATGCCCGTAGCACTACGACGCGACGTAGCAGCTAAATACTCGTAGTAGTATGATTCACATGATATTTGTAAAATAACGACGTAGTAGCGTTAATTCTGATATCGGTTATGCACCATAATTTCCTAGTAGGATTGTAACATAATAATTATTAACTCTGTTCTATGTCATCACATAGTAATTACCAAGCGCCCGCAACATGATATATCTAGGGCACGGCCTAGGGCGTAGGTCGTATACTTTTTGTAATAGTACAAAAAATAACTATAATAATTTAATTTGAGCTACAGATCCTAAATAAATACTGCTAAAATTACAATGGACACGCGAAAATTTTAAAATAACGAAAGTAATATAAATCCATACTAAAATAAAAATTCGAAAGTGTGTCTGTTTGTCTGTCACCTCTTTTTTTGGTTAGACGAAATTTGATACACAGTTACTTTAAGTTCCGGGAAGGACATAGGATAGTCTTTGTAACGGAAAAATTTACGGTTTCCGCGTGATAAGTGAATTCCGGCGCGACGTAGTTGTGGACGTCATTTAGTAAAAAATATTAACACATACATACTTCCATACTAATATTTTAAATGCGGAAGTTTGTCTGTCTATCTGTATGTTACCTCTTCACTCCCAAGCCGCTGAAGCGATTTCGAGGAAATTTGGCATAGAGATACTTTGAGTCCCGAGAAAAGACATAGGATACTTTTTTCCGAAAAAATGTTCGGTCCCCGCGCGAAAAACGGGTTTTGGAGCAACAAAGCTGCGGTCATCATCTAGTGTTTATGTAATTTACAAAATATGAGTATGGAAAACGTTGTGTTGCATCATTTTTTTACATGATACTTGTCACCGGGGCTCTGTCTGCGTAAATACAACTTTCAAAACTCCTTAGCCCCGTTTTACCCATGTAAAAGTGAAGTTTCGTATAATCCGAGGAAGTTTGTTTAAGAAACCTGTCCGTCCTAGTAGATATTATAACTAGTTACGTATAGTATTTTGTTTTGATAATAATTGTTGAAGTTTTATTATGTTACGTCATCTGATATGATTTTTGTAGCCTTCCCAATAACCTTACAATTCTTTAATACTTAAATAATACTTTACATTTTGTGCAGACATATAATTTAGTCCTTCTTATTCAGCTAGTCTAGTAACAGGCTGTAAAAACGTTAGGCAATTTTATCTAGAATATCAGACTCGAGTAAATTAAGTGATAAAATTTATGTTAGCAATTACCATGGAGGCGGCTTCTAATTAGAATTTATTTTTAGGAACTTTTTTATCTCAGGATTTCTTTTCTGCTTAGCAGTAAGGTTAAGTAAGTAGTGGATGATGCGTACAAATATTCGAATGGGTGAAAAATAAACTGTTTTAATTTTTAAACTACATGTTTTGAGCGGCTCCGTCCACGTAAATAAGGAATTTTGCAGACACCGTACATTTAGCTGCAAACCAAATGGACTTCCTTTCTCGTGGTTTACTTTATACGTGTGCAAAATTACATGAAAACCAGTCCATTAGTTCGAGAGATTGGCGTTTCAAAACTTACAAAGCAATCCCAAAGCTTTTAAATAATATAGAACAGAAGAATCTATCTTATACCTTTAAACGAGCAATTCTTGTATATATAATATATATAATTTGAATCTTGGAATCGGCTCCAACGATTTTCATGAAATTTGGTAAATAGGGGGTTTCGTGGGCCATAAATCGATCTAGCTAGGAATCATTTTTAGAAAATGTCATTTTATTCGTGTTTTATCGAATACCGAGCAAAGCTCGGTTAAATAGCTAGTAGATATTTTATGCGAAATTCAACTATACTTATATTCTAAGACCGTGTTAAACATTTCTTGGTATTAAATAAATTCAATTATCTCCTATGACCTATTTAACAAAACTCAGAAGAGCTTATTTTCACATGAATTTTAAGAAAATCCAGAATATCACATCTCCGAACATTTGATGTTTGCATTTTAAATTATCATAATATTATTCATTCGCTATAACGAGGTCTGCTTTTAATTGTAATTAATGCGGTTGGCGCATTCTCTCAACAAATATTTTTGAATTTCCACTGCATATTTATTAATGCAAGATATTATTTACGAAGCGTATAACTACTTAAAGTTAATTACTAACAGCTGCACTTATATTCATTTAATGATTACATAACATTAATTTAATGAATATCCACACTAATATTATAAATGCGAAACTGTGTTTGTCTGTCTGTCTGTTACCTCTTCACGCCTAAGCCCCTGAATTGATTTTGCTGGAATTTGGCATGGAAATACTTTGAGTCCCGGGAAAGGACAAAATATACTTTCTATCTCGGAAAAATATACGGTTCCGTATTTTCTTTCGTCAAACTCTTAATGGAAGACATTAATGAATGAAGTAGCTAACTAATATTTTAAAACATTTAAAGAGCAATTACTATTTATTACCCTTATGATTTGAACCTAGTAACTTACCTATAACATCATCATTTAGCTAATATATCTATACATAAAATCCACATATTTTTAATCGAAATCAATTTTCCGGTCCTTAAGCCTCAATTTATGCAAGAAAAACGACAGTTTTCCAATTGTTTTTAAAACTCATTTCTCCAATTATGTGATTTATGTAACACTTGACAGCATAAACAAAAACTTATTTATATAATAGTGTGGATTCGTAAACCACCTGACCAAGGGAACATAACTTTTACCCAATTTCATCAACACTGTGAAATGTACGATGAAATAGCATGAAGTGGAACCAAAATGAAGTTGAATGAAGTGTGTACGGAACTGTCGAATGGCGATGAAGTTGGAATTAATTTGTCGCTGTGCGGTTTCTGTCGAGTTGTTACTGTCGAAATGAAAATTGCTTTCACAAGCTTGTGTTTGTTAAAACTTGAGTTTCACAGAATATTCTCTCTGATTCTACTTTCATCTGATACAGATTCGATTAATTGTGAATTATATTGAACGTCAAATTAGTTATGATTTTATGCGAATATCATGCTAGAGATCAACTACGATAACTTGGCGCGCCCCTCCAAATGACTGTTTCAATGTGTGTAGTCACATCCTTATGAAAGAGTTTGTATGTAGTAAGTATTCAACCAATCACAGTACACGTAATATTTCAGTTAATGTCACTTATTACCAAGATTCGTTGATCAACTAATCATAACTAGCCTACCGCGCAAGACAACGCACCTCAAACGTTTTGACAACGCACTTCGAACGTTTTGAATTTTGGAGGGGCGCGCCAAGTTATCGTAGTTGATCTCTACTAGATAACGCCCGCGACTCCGTTGCGCCAAAATTCGTTTATCACGCGGGAAGGGTACACTTTTCCGGGATAAAAAGTATCCTATGTCCTTTCCCGGGGCTTATGCTAAGTACTCACATACGGTTTTGCTCGATAGTTTTACTCCAAATCGAGTAATAATTACTGTGTGGACCGCAAAACTCACAGCTCGAAGGCTCGCATCGAGCCGCTCGATGGATTAATGGAACCGGATCGAGCCGGATTGATGGAATGAAATATATCGATTTAGAATAAAACTATCGAGCAATGCTGAATGTGCGGACGAAAACCCGAGCCGCGGGTTTTATCGACGTTATTGCTCGATTGAGCAAAACCGTATGTGAGTACTTAGCATTAAAGTATCTCCATACTAAATTTCAGCAAAATAGGTTAGGTTAGGTTAGGTTAGACACACTTTTGTATATTTATGATATTAGTGTGGATATGTTGAAAGGATATGGACTGAGTGCAACAAGGAACAAAGTTTAATTGATTTTGTTTTAAAAAGTAGAAGCCGAGCCGAGTTCTGCCCCCCTAGCATAAGCCAACGAGATATCTCGTGGATATCTCACTCTCGTGCGTAGTTATATTGTCGATAACGTCATAATGTCAAAATCATTTTTTGACATTATGTCGATAGATTTTGACGACAGATCTACACGAGAAAACATGTATGTCATGTTAGGGTTAATAGAGATGAAGAGATAAACCAGTTAACATCGAGAAAACGTGTAGACAAAATTTTCTCGTTGGCGTATGCTAGCACGGCTGGTATACCTAAGTAAAAAATATTCTTTCATTTATGTTGAATAGTTTTATTATTTTAACATTAACTTTTACCCTCAAACAAGAAAAACAAAATATTTATGATATAAAAAGGTAATGAAACCCAAAGCCGTCACCCGCGCGTGACTGGAACACACAATAAAAATAATAAATAAAGGCAAAAGCTACTCAACTTTGTAGAATAAATTTTAGAATCAAAGTCACAAAACTTTCAACATCGTGCTTCTGAAGTTACGAAAAAATATAAAGTTTGAAGAATATTAAATGTGTGGTTGGAGATTAAAACGCAATAAAGGTTGTTATCTAAAATGCAAATCGAAAATTAGAAGTGAAATATTCGTAATACTGGCTTTTTCTAGTGTAATAACTAATGGATGCTTATTTATATAGATATTACCTTGACATTGTAATACTAACTTTGATAATACGTAATTGAATCCTATCGTATTTTGAAATTACATATTATAGTTAAGTAAATATTTTCTATGTTCAATTGCACGCCATTTGTATGGCAGAACGTACAAGAACAATATATTGTTTTAAATGTTAAGACCTATGTAATACTACATTCTTGCAATTAAAATATTCTATTCTATACAAACTTTGTACTCAGTACTTTTACGGGATAAATAGGACATTAATTCTATGTTGATTAGATTTACTCTATCTCAAGTTGAATCAAAATCCGTTTAGGAGTTTTTGTGTTATGCAGTAAAAAACTTTTGATTTTGTGAATTGATAAAGAGAGGCTGTTGATAAAGGGACCGTCCGCTGACCGTCAGCGCTGATGGTCCGAGATGTATGAAATTCTAGGAAGCGTTGCAAATGTGTAGACGACTGCACTGGCCCTTTAGCCAAGACATTTTCTTTATCGTTTCTTAATAGAATCGCCGATCAAAATGTATGGAATTGACATTAGGCGAGTCGAATGCAATTTCACATGCCTTTCACATGCCGAGACAAGGGCGGAGGGGGGGGGGGGGATGTGCCAAAATGTTTTCGTTTTCGCTTCGTTATAGAATCGTCGATAAAAATGTATGGAATTGACATAAGCGTTCGTTCATAAATGACGTTGTCGTTCGACTCGGTTTATGTCAATTTCATACATTTTGATCGTCGATTCTATAACGAAGCGAAAACGAAAAAGTTTCGGCTAAATGGCCTAGTTTCTTACAATAACATAGTTGCAAAATCATTTTAAACATAAAAGGAGAATATCGTTCGATTAAACGAAATTAATTCTCTGATAAAATAACGAAGAAATGAAACAAAGGATCCAAATTAATCATCTCAGTAATGAGAATCGTTACTCAGCGCAAATGTTACTTGCGGTTATTTTCTTGTCCGCAATTCGCGTTCTTATATTTATCTTACATAATAAATTTTATATATTATACGTTATACGTTTATCTTTCAAGATATTATTACAGTATATTGTTAAGCTAAGCACGTTTGTTTTGCTACAATATTTCATACAAGTCTTTCTTAGTGAAAGAAGATTATGTAAATTTGAAATAATCCGGTGAACCTTTCTTAGTTTTTGATCGCGGATGTGTATATATACATATATATACAGGGTGTAAAAAAGAAAGTGATATTAGGGATGATGACAAGGTCAAATATTAGCAAATTTTGTTAATAAAATAAAGAAATCACGGTACAAAATAAGTGTTACCAAAATTTCAGCTCGATAGCATTTGTATTTTTTTTGTTATGCGCCTTCAAAGTTGGATAATCAAGTCGAATTTTTTGTCAATTAAATTTCTTAATATTTGTATACAATTCGATAACTTATGCTATTAGAAGCCACTTTTGGTATTAAACCATTTTCATGAACGCAATATTTAATATACCTACCGAACAAAGTTCTCTCCCGATCCGTACAAACTACGAAAGAGTGACGTCAGTCTTTCGTAGCACTTTGTATGGAGCGTTTCGGGCAGATTTATTTTATGAGATGTTTGAATTGTCATATCTTGGTGAATTTTTAAGCTATCAGAGTCATTCTTTCAGCGATGCTTCTATTTTTCGAGGGTCTTTCAATTACCAATAAGAAAAAAAATTAGTCATCTAGCCTATTCACGGTGAAAAATTTTTTTAAGCTTTTGTTTATAAAAACTCACGACGCAGGCCCGCTTGCCCGTACAAATTATTAAAAAAAATCTTTCAGCGTTGCTACTTTCATAGTGAACGCTTTATAAGGAACACATACACACCCTATAATATAATCTCTTTGTTTTGTTACACCATGTATCACATGGGAACTCTATGCCAGTTCTATATATAGAGTTACCTAACTCCCCCGGGTATGTAGGACTCGCTGCGGCCGTAAGGATGTTGAATTGACCAACTCTACCCACTAAAACCCGTCTATACTCTTACACTCTTCGCACGCAGGATGGATATGTAAATACGATTAACCTATCTCGACCATAAACTAACTTTCATCAAAATCGGTGGAGTAGTTTAGACTGCTATAAAGTAAGACGTTTTTTATTATGTAATTATTACTAGCGACCCGCCCCGGCGTCGCACGGGTATAAAATATAATATAGCCACTGAAAAAATGATTAAAATCGATAGCCTATCACGATCCTTCGTGTGGTCTACTTCTTATCTGTGCCAAATATGAAATAACATAAAAATTGCTCCAGTAGTACGCGAGATAAGCCCTTTCAAATAATTTCCCCCGTTTTTTCCACATTCTCCTATTAGTCTTAGTATGATAAAATATTATAGCCTATAGCTTTCCTCGATAGATGGGCTATCTAACACTGAAAGAATTTTTCAAATCGGACCAGTATTATAGTTCCTGAGATTAGTACCTTTCAAATAATTTTCCCCGTTTTTTCCACATTTTCCTCTATTTTTTCGCTTCTATTAATCTTAGCGTGATAAAATATAGCCTATATCCTTCCTCGAAAAATAGGCTATCTAACACTGAAAGAATCATCAAAATCCGTTGCGTAGTTTTTAATATTAAGGGGAACAAAGGGACATGAGGGAAGAAAAAGCGACTTTGTATTATAATAAGTACTAGCTGTCCCGGCAAACGTTTCTTTGCCATATTATATTAAGTATATCGCCCGTTTTATTTTATTGAATTAGTGACTAAAATATAAGTATGTCACCATGGCAACGTCCATCGCTATCCCGTGACCCGCGTCGCATAAACAATAGTCGCTCTTTATAGATAAATAATTAGCAATAAATTAAAATTGCGACTATAATTTGAGATTTAAACTATCCTATCTCTCAAGTTGGATCGAACTGCACATGGTGTGCGAATTTTATTATAATCGGTTAAGTGGTTTAGGAGTCCATTGAGGACAAACATTGTGACACGAGATTTATATATATTAAGATAGATTAGCTAAAAGCCGAGCTTTGTGAGGGCTCACGTCGTCGTCACACCTTAACTGACTGATGATAACTCATAACACATCTACATATAAACAAAAATTACTATGTTAAAGCACAAATCAACAGGCGTGATAGTTTTTCCGTAAAGTGTACCACAAAATGTACAGGTTGTGGCCTGTGGAGTACACTAGGACTCGCTCCGCTCGCCCTGATAATAATCTAAATCTTTTTTCGCCCTTAGGCCGTGTTCACACCAAACCGACTGTGAGCCGCCGAATTTGAGTGAACGTTACGCAGTTTATTGTATTTTTTTTTTATTAAATAAGAGATAAACGAGCAAACCGGTCACCTGATGGTAAGCAACTACCGTCGCCCATGGACACTCGCAACATCAGAAGAGCTGCAGGTGCGTTGCCGGCTTTTTAAGAGGGAATACGCTCTTTTCTTGAAGGTTTGCAGGTCGTATAGTTCCGGAAATACTGCTGGTGACAGTTCGTTCCAGAGTTTTACAGTGCGCGGCAGAAAGTTACGCGAAAAACGCACTGTGGAAGACTGCCACTCATCAAGGTGATGAGGATGGTATGTTTTTCGCGTGGGACGATGGCGAAAAGTTGCAGGTGGTATAATTCCGAATAATTTCCATACATACCGTATTTACTTTTTCGTTCACACCTAAACCGATAATACGCTATTACGCTAGGTGTATACTGGAGGCAGTGAAGGTTTCACCTCCGATTTCGTTGAACCTAGCCATCGATTTTCATGAAAATTGGTAAGTAGGTGGAGGATACCCTAAGAAATAAAAGTGACATAGTGCCAACTTGCGCTTTTGCCCTGGGGGTGGATGCCAACCCTTCTCGAGGGGTAATTTTTTTTTAATAAAAATAACCCCAGGAATCAATAAACACACAAATTTTAAGCAAAATTTGTTTTATAAAGTTTTTTGAATAAAGTAATACTTTCGGAGTTATTAAAGATCAAAGATCATGTTTTTGCGTGAGAAAAATACTTGTCTTAAAGCGGTTTTTCATACTTAACTAAGATTCTATAGGTTTTTACGAAAAATGTGTAATTACCAAAATTAAAGCCAATAAAAAAACAAACCAATATTTACCTAGAATGAGTTCCTATATCCATTCGAAGTGAGCTATAGGTGATTGTATATATATTTTCTTTCGGCGAGTACCTAAGTCTAAGCATTCAAACTGAAATAACGGTAAACTGATGCATTTTATGACATGTACTTCCTGGAAACTTCTTAAAGTGCTTAAAAATTCCTTTCTAATAAGCATTGCAAAAAGTTAAAAGCATCAAAATTGAACAAGTTATGATAAAAATAAGATGGCACTTTCAATATTTTTGTAAAAATCGAAAAATAAAACGTTGGCCATTTCTACAATAATTCAAATTTATGGTTATCCCCAAAGGTTTTTCTTTATTTTAGCATAAGTAATGACCTCAAAATTTTTTCTTGGTTTAGAATGCTTAGTTTTGAAAAACAGAATGATTTAGTAAAATCGAAATTATTCAAATTTTCGTAAATATCATTTTGTTTTGAACATAACTTCAAAAATATTGGACCTTCGTAAAAAATTATAAAAAACGGAATTGGTGTCCTTTTTTTAAGAAATCTTTTGATTTTCTTTTGATTTTTATAGGATGAAAAATAACGAAGATAGAGACGCTTAAAGCCTAACTTTTACTGCAAGAAACATGAAATCGGGTCCTTTTAACCCTAATTTTTTTTTAATCCAAGGGCTTTAAAAAGAATTATTCAAATTGATCTTAAATCTCTTTAAATTACCTTTAAAATGGTCCATAAATGAACCCGATAACTTAAAAATTGACAGAGCTATTGTGATAAAACAAAAATGTTTTTTTTTAAACAATTTTGAAGCAGAGATTTGTGATGTTAAATATTGTAGAAAACCTGTCAATAGGTACATCTATACTAATATTATAAATACTAAAGTGTTTTTCTCTATCTGTTACCTCTTAGCACCCATACGGTTCAACCGATTTTTCTGAAATTTAGTATGAAAATACTTTGAGTCTTGGGAATGGATATGGACATAGGATACTTTTTATCCCGAAAAAATGTACGGTTCCAGCGCGATTGCAGGCGTCATATAGTCCTTACTAAATATATGTTAATCTTTTAAAGTCTTTTAATATTCAGAAAGTAAACAAAACGGTAAATGTCGACTCGATAAGAGAGAGCCTTTTTATAATGATGTGCGGGATGTGCCATTCAGCCTTTGCGTCAATTTTTTGCACAGAGGATAGTAGTTCAAACTGTTTGAATTCGAATATTTTGGACTAAATAATATCAATGTTTGAAATATATTAATATAATTTATCTTAATTACTATGAAAAAATATTCGAACTCATTAAAGCTGCTGAAAAACTTAACATAAAAACTTAAAGCTTATTTTTCAGACATTGGGTTATTTTAACATTTACAGGGGTGAAAAATTTTCGCAAAAGAAACTAAATAAGAAATTAATACTAAGTAAATAAACTGAAAAAATTGGGTTCAAAAACATAAACCTATTAAGTTTTGGAACCCAATTTTTACCGTGATTTCGCAATAAAGGGGTACTTTTAGAGGTTTATATTTCAATCTCATCCAAAAATTATATCATAAATATTAAATAAACTGTTTATACAATGTAAATATGCGATTTTAATGTTCAGAAATACAAAAAGTGTTTTTTCACGATTAAAGGGATCGTTGCCATAAGGGTTGAAAAATTAATTAAATAATCATAAAATATCATGAAAAAAACATTAAAACATTTATTTTATCGAATTAAACCCAATTAGTTAAGCCAGAATTGTTAAATCTGCATTTTTTCTATTTTCAACAAAAGGGGTGGATTTCACTCCTAAAATAAAAAAAGCGCAATACGAGCGTATGTCACTTTTAAAGTAGAGGGCTTAAAGTACTTAATCCAAAATTTTCATCCAAATCGATGGAGGTTTAACGAAATCGGAGGTTGCACCTGATTTTTGCCTTCATTTACTGTACTAGAAGGCGCGGACATTCGATACCGTATATTTTCACGTTCACACTGGGGCTCACAGTGAGCCTGCTCATATTCGGCGGCTCACAGTCGGTTTGGTGTGAACACGGCTTTATAAACATTGATAAAATAATGAATGAACCATAATGAAACAATATTATTTTATGTAGATTATTTTATATAGATTGTACATGATTCAAAATATTTGCAAACATTTTAATTGGCACTTCGAGGCACCAATTAATATTGTGCCTGTCAATTCGCTGACCGTAAAAATGCACGTCGTTATATCACGCGCACGGCTGTAAAAATTTAACTGCCGCTCTGTCAATATTGACAAATGGACGTTGTAAACGGTGGAATTGACGTTTATGGAACTTTTATAGTGCTTCAGAAGCGAAAACATTATTAAATATAAACGTTGAATAATATTTAAAGTAAAATTTGTTAGGAAGTAGATGTCGCCCGCAATTCCGTTGCGCCAAAATTCGTCCGTCCGTCATTTTTCCGGGTTAATAGGTATTGTGTGTCCTTTCCCGGGACTCAAAGTATCTCCATAGCAAAAGCGGTTCAGCGGTTTGGGCGTGAAGAGGTAACAGACAGACGGACACACTTTCGCATTTATAATATTAATATGGATAATACACTTGTTTATTTTCTATGATTTTTATCAAATATACACAGACATAAGATCTAACACTATACATACATACTAAATGCACATAGGCTACTTTTGATAATATACTGTATACATCCATACTAATATTATAAATGCGAAAGTGTGTCTGTCTGTCTGTCTGTCCGTCTGTCTGTCTGTCTGTTACCTCTTCACGCTCGAACCGCTGAACCGATTTTGCTGAAATTTAGCATGGAGATACTTTGGGTCCCGAGAAATTACATAGGATAGTTTTTATCCCGAAAAAATGTACGGTTCCCGCGCGATAAACGAATTTTGGCGCAACGAAGTTGCGGGCGTCATCTAGTACACGTATAAAGCTAGACATACATTGAAACAGACCTTTCATTCACGGTGCTAGAGGGGTTACATCGTACTTACAAGTACATAAATAAATGTAAGTAAGTAATTACTATGTAAGTCCTTAATTTCGAATTAGTTTTATCATAACTCCCCAAAAAATCTTGTGATTCTCCCCCCGAAAATTTCAGGCTGCGCCTGTCCTCTTTATTATACAACTTTTATAATAATTTAAATGAATAATAAAGGAAAATGAATAAATGAGATAGAACTCTACAACTGAAGCTAATCTAAATCTAGTTTACTTAGCGTACCTAGTTACCTGTCAGCCACAGGCTAAAATTAATTGCAATAGCAAGTTTAAAGGTAGGAAAATTATAATATTTCTATAGCAGCAGCAGACTTTTATAAGAAACTTTAGCAAGTAGTTTTTATATAATTTTCCAAAAAACCATAATCCAATTATGTTATTACAAATTTTAAATACGGTGATTGTGTAAGGCAGGGGTTCCCAAACTTGAGAACAAATTGTGTTTTAGCGCCCCCATTGTTTCAATTTAAAATGCATGAATGAAATAAATCACCCCCAAGCCACAACGCCTCCATTTTTTTTCTGTGTCCCACACCGCCCCCCTTTAGACCTTCAGCGCACACAAGGGGGCGTTATCGCCCACTTTGGGAAAGGCTGGTGTAAGGTATCAAAAGTTAATTCCAGATGTATTTTTTATAATTATAATTTTCTTTATAAATAAACCCGTTAGGCTAAGGTATAAAAATAATTTATGCATTAGGTTTTCAACGCGGGAATCGAACCTACGATATCAAATGTCTAAAATTCGATGTTAAAGATCTACTAAAATGTGACTATTCACTATAGTAAATTACGCACCTAGGGCAGGAAAATAAGAAATGTCTCAGATCACATGTGAAAACGAGGTGAAGCCGAGGTCAACAAACATTGTAATCTGAGGCTTCTTATTTACTGCCCATGGTGCGTATACTATTTTTCTCATCGACGGAGGCGGAAAAGGGCAACATCGGTAAGCGCAGCGGGAAGAAAGTTGACGTTTTCCGCCCGGAGGTGAGAAAAATATTATAACACAATATTACAACACAAATTCAAATAAATAATTATATTATTATAAATGAGATATAATGAAATGATCATGAATTCTGATTGCTTTTGTGCTTGGAAATGGGATGGCTGTGGTAAATTATACGAATATATTAATTCTACTTAATTGTTATAATATACAAAACACTGTAATATATTGTTTGATAGTCTGGTCCATAAAATTTTCATCTTATTTTCATAATTTATACAGTACGCAATTAAGCTTATGAATTTCATTAATAATTTAACAACATTAACGAAATTAAAAATGTATTCTGATTCTAATTTGTTACAAACAGAGAGACAGAAAGACGCACTTTAGTATTTATATTATTAGTATGGATGTTATTGTATAAATTATATTGCGTTTGTATAGCGTATATACGCGGTATAAAAATTAAAAACACGCGGTAAAAAGAAAGTGGGAGAATCATTTATCAATTTTCCCAGTTTTTTCCAAAATAAGTAATAACTTCAGCTTTATAACAGTTACTCAATGTTAGTCATTTTGCCATCTAAACGACGCATCACATCGCAACACATCGCAAAATTTATTAATTGACGACCTCTGTGGCTCAGTGGTGAGCGCGTCAGCAGCTCAAGCCGGGGGTCGCGGGTTCGAATCCCGCCGACGGAACAAAAAGTTTCAAAAGTTCCTGGGCCATGGATGTGTATTAAATATGTGTATTATATAATGAAAATCTTAAAAATATGTATAGTATAAAAGTATTAAATACATTTCCGTTGTCTGGTACCTGTAACACAAGTCCTTCAGGTACTTAGCACGGGGCCAGACTGACGTGGTGTGAAGGGTCCATAGATATTATATTATTATATTATATTATTATTATAATTAAAATATGTATATTAGTTTTAAGGTATTTATTATAAGTATTATTAATAAAAATATTATGTATGTTAGATTTAGGGCCTGATTCACCACTTCCTGATAAGCGCCGAATAGGCTTTCCACTAAACTTGACAGATAGAGTATGGAGAATCTGTCAAATAAGTTATGTATAGCCAATCCGGCTCTTTATCAGTGATGAAATAGGCCCTTAAGGTATTTGTAATATGGGCCTCTGATGCCCGAAATAAAGATGATTTGATTTGATTAATGGATTACTGATCATGATGCTTCCCCAAACCCTCACCAAATAAAGTTATTAGTGTTGTCAATGTAGAGCTTACGTCGCGCTCCGGCCGGCCAATTTGTCAAGGTTCCCCCGGGAGACGTCGGAAGACCGGGAAAATTCCGGGAAACCGCTTTCCCGATATATTCAATACTACTTTGTAACGCGAAAATAGTTTTTTATTCGCTAAAATCATGTTTATAAAGTTAATAAAATAGCTAGTAAAATATGTATTGTTATCACGCTAATATTATATAGGGCGATGCCGTAATGTTTTACATAAGCAGGGGGTCTTGGCCAAGACGTTTCCTTTATCGTTTGTCTATAGAATTGCCGATCAAAATTCATAGAATTGACAGGACATGAGTATATATTATAGGTAGTCGAATTCATAGAGCACTTACGTCAACTCCATACATTTTGATCGGCGATTCTATAAAGAAGAGATAAAAAAACCGTGTTGGCTGAGCCCTCTAGAGTCTAGGTTCTTAATCAACTTGCATTCAATAGCGAAGTCAGAAATTATCGCATGCAAAATGACTGAATACCTTTTAATAACCATTTAAGTATAAAATTAGACCACAGTATCTTGAAAGAAATCTCCATTCGTAAAAATAATAGTTTAAGGGCCTGTTTCACCGCTTCCTGATAAGGTACCCGATAGGCTTATTTGACAGATTCTCCATACTCCATCTGTCAAGTTAAGTGGTGGATAGCCTTATCAGGAAGCGGTGAAACAGGCCCTTATTGTCGAAACATGTACGGTTAATAGGGTTAACCACACGATAACTTATATGTAAGTATAAATTATTATGTTCTAATTCATCATCTACCTCATTATGTATTAAAGCTACGAATAAAGCTAAGGAAGGCCTACAGTAACTCATACATAAATTATGTATGTGTGTATGATTTATGTACTTGTATGACGTATGAACACTGGCAAGTAGCCAGCTGGTGCATATTTTATGTGAAGCCTAACGACGCTAAATATGGTTGTCTCTTTTTCGTTTATTTTTATAGCAGAAATATGTGATGTGAGAATTTCGCATTGAAGGTAATTTAAACAGTAATATCGTGGTTATGACAAGACCCTATTCATCCATAAGTAATTTTAATTAATACTGATTTAATGATACTGATTAATATAATTTATCTGGCAAGGGTTATACTTATTACCCCTGTCACACATATTAATTAGCATAAGCGTACCCAGCTCAGGTAGGGGCATGGGGAGGGGGGGGGGGTTGGCAGCTGCTCTCCCCTGGAAGATAACATAAACGTACAATTTTCCTGGCCAGTAGGAATTAAAAACTTGTTTTACCTACTGTGCGCAAAATGAAGTGTTGGAAACAAAATATCTTTTCAGTTAGATTAATGATTTTTTGTTTCAATATACCAGACCGACCATCTTCTCGAAACAGGTAGGCCCTAGCAAAAATCCTGCCTGGGTACGCCCATGTTAATTATTATCATTTTCATTACAAGAGGGGTAGGGAAAATTAATTTCACCAGAGTTCTAAGAAAGGGGAAAATATATTCGGCTATACACTTTTATTACTACTTGTAAACAGATCGCATTTCGCACCCTTACTATTATTGATTAAGGGAACTACTAAAAAATTCAACTTAATTAAATAAATAAATAAATAAATGAATATTCCCAAAACTTTAAACGCCTTATCCAGAAAGTTTTTTGACTTTGGCTTTTCTAATACTAACTAAAGAAATTTGTGCAGGCTAGGCTCTTATTTCAGCTTTTTCATTAACAAATAATATTTTCTACGAATTGACAGCCCTAAGCTCAGCGAGCTACGATCATGTTGCTTTCAGCTGCACATTAGCGGTACATTATTGTCGCGATAAACGTTTGATAACGGATACTTATAGCTGCCACTTAAACTAGGGGATGTGGTAAAATCTACTAAGTTTGGCTATCACTATTAGTTTTAGTATTATATGTACAGTAATATTAGATGCTTTAAACAAATTATTTTATGTGGGAGAGCCATGATTTGGCACGAATGGGCCGGCTCGACTAGAGAAATACCACAGGCTCACAGAAAACCGGCGTGAAACAGCGCTGTGTTTCGCCGAGTGAGTGAGCTTACCGGACGCCCAATCGCCTACCCTATTCCCTTACTTATCCTCCCTTACCCTATTACCCTATTCCCTCTTAAAAGGTCGGCAATGCACCTGGAGCTCTTCTGATGTTGCGAGTGTTCATGGGCGACGGAAGTTGCTTTCCATCAGGTGACCCGTTTGCTCGTTTGCCCCCTTATTTCATAAAAAAAGGTTCAATAATATAGATTAAAGATTTTGAAGAAATACAAGATGTTGAGGCATTTCTGATAGAAAAAAAGTCAGAACCGCTGCCACTTTCTCAGTAAACTCTATTGACAATACAATGGACTTACACAAACTCTTAAGAGCCCGGGTAACCCTCGAAATTCTCATACATTCGTAATACCAAAATCATTTTGTCATACGAAAATATTTAACATGTTTGAGTTATTTTTCAGTATAAAATAGTAATTACCTAGGTTCCTGAACAAAAATTAACTTCAAAATATTTAAACACTAAAAAATTTTTTTTTGTGTATAAATTTTTTTTACTAAATTTAGTACTAAATATTTAAACACTAAAAAATAGAGTAAAACACTCAAAAATTTATAAATAATTAGTAAATTTACTACAAAATATTTTAATACTAAAAAATATTTTTTAGAGTTGAAATATTTTGTAGTAAATTTACTATTTATTTATATATTTTTTAGTGTTTTACTCTATTTTTTAGTGTTTAAATATTTAGTACTAAATTTAGTAAAAAAAATTTATACACAAAAAAAAATTTTTTAGTGTTTAAATATTTTGAAGTTAATTTTTGTTCAGGAACCTAGGTAATTACTATTTTATACTGAAAAATAACTCAAACATGTTAAATATTTTCGTATGACAAAATGATTTTGGTATTACGAATGTATGAGAATTTCGAGGGTTACCCGGGCTCTTAAGAACCTATAATTACTTTTTGAAGTGAAAACTTCTTTAGCGGCCGCGGCGCTGAGCACTTTTATGGGATGGGTAAAAACTGTGAAACTCGCGTCAGATTCTCGTGCTGATCGATAAACCTTGGAAAAACCGTAAGACGGTTGGAGAGTAGTGTTTTGTGTCGAACTCGAACTCGAACTCGAATTGATTGTAAGGGTTTCGATTAATTAAAAAAATCGATTTTTTAAAAATCGATTTTCATAAAAAATGGGTTAAAAATTTAATCGATTGTAAGGTTTCGATTAATTAAAAATTGGGTTAAAAAATGCACAACGTTAATAATCAAGTTTTCACTTCTGCTGGCACTCCCGGAGTGCAACCCATCTTTTTTTTTTTAAATATGCCCTGTATAAGTAGTATAAACTTCATTGATTTGAATTTGGAATATTATTAAGTGTATAAGTTATTTAGTAAAGCCAAATTCCTCGTACCAATATTATGTCAAAACACATATTAATTCTAGGTACGGACAAGGTAGGCACAGCGTGGGCGGATGTAGGCGTTTTGTCAGGGATACAAAGTTAACGGGATTACACCCACTATGTTTCGGGTGGGTCACAAGTGGGTGGAATGTGGACTTTAAAAATTTGGCGATATGAAATATAGAGTGTAGCGTTTGCAAACGTGGGTGGAATGTGGACTTTAATTTGGTGATATAAGTGCTGTATAATGTTATAGTGTGACATTATAAAGTATAATAGTGTAAGTCACAGTCACAGGCTACACGGTCAAATTCTCATCAATCTGATCCATCAATCTGATTGACGGAATATTGATGGTTATAAAAAGTTCATATAAAAATACGATCAATCCATCAATCCGAGTCGAAAAAATTGACTGTGTAGCCGGTGACTATATAATAATGAGATTTCAAAAGTGACATTTTAAAATTTGTATAAAATTACAATGCCTTTTAAAATTTCCATCTGAAATACAATATGCTACTTATGTATGTTTAACACAATATAATTTAATGTATAAATTATTGTATGTGGGATATCACGCTATCCATGTATAAAACGACATTACAATCTGTTTTACCTTCAAAGAAATAAAATAACTAAATCTTTTTGTAATGATTGTGGTTTTTACAAGATACTTTTTTACGGCAACAAACATTTTAACCATTTCACTATTAATATTTACTCAGCAATTACAAGATCTACTTGTTTTTGTCTGTCCTATTGAAAAAGTCACTTAACAAATAAAGACAGCAAACTTAAATAAGTAGTTATAGCCTATAGCTGGTATACAAAATAAGTAGTTATAGCCTCATGAGTCATGTAGACAGTATTATGAATAATATTAAATGCCATTAGTATTATGACTGGTAGTGGTTATAGTCATGGTAATAATTACTAGTCATCCAATACATTACACTGTCATTGCCAGTCCATTATGAGTCATGACATACAAGCAAGTCAAGTCATACACTAATATTGAATTAAGCGGGACTTAATTTTAAGTGAATCAGAAGGTTTAGGTGTGCCGTCTTTGTTCTTACTTTACGGAATAGTCTGTGATGGTTGGTGAATGATTATGGAAATTTTTTTATTGAATCATCGTCGTTTTTTAACCGACTTCAAAAAAAGGAGGTTACCAATTCGACGCGTATGTATGTAATATTTCCAGAACTGCCCAGTTTTTGTATATGTTAATCTACGACAGCTTCTGAACAAATGTGCCAAATTTCAAAAGTGTATGTATGTATGTATGTTTTTATGTTTGTGTACGTATATCTCCGGAACCACAAGTCCGATTTTTGTGATTATTTTTTTATTGTACTAGGTATTGTTCAACTTGGGGAATACTGCAAGTTTCATCAAAGTCGGCTTAGTAGTTTTTGAGATAGGGAACTTTAATTCTTAATTACGTACAAAAATTTGAAGTCGGTTTTATCTTTTTAATTAAAATACTATTTCCCACATATTTTTGTATATTATTTTTATAACAAAGTTAGCTTTCATTGATCAATTTGCAAGTTCCTTAAAGGATCTGTACTCTATACTTTAATATAATAAAGCAGAAGAGTTTGTTTGTTTTTTGAACGCGCTAATCTCAGGAACCACTGGTCTGATTTGGAAAATTCTTTCTCTGTTAGATAGAACATTTGTCGAGGAAGGCTATATAGGCATAGAACAATCACTCTAAGACCTGTAGAAGCAAAGAAACAGAAAAACCGGTGTCTCGCAAAGTACTGGATAAAGGTGGATGCCCAAAAATGTATGGACCAAAAACCCGTAATCGATTCAAACCATTTATATGGGGCATAGTCTACTATGCCCCATATAAAATACTACATCTACGGCATCCCGAATACAATGTCCTTTTTGGATTAATCAATCACCAAGTACTTTAAAAACGATCGTAACCAATTGACTTTTCTTATAGGAATCTATGATAGTTAGGACGACATGATGCTACAAATGATATTGTGACGATTAGTACGTAGTAAAACATTTATATTTGCCTACTGATTCTTATATTCATGTATTTAATATTAAAATATTTATCACTTTTATATCTGAAAGTAAATACAATGTCAGTTCGGTATAGAAATGGTATAATCTGTACATGTATTTTTAACGATTATTACATGATATCAGTTAACTATCTACGTCTTTTCGAAAATAAGGGCAAACGAGCAAACGGGTCACCTGATAGAAAGCAATTACCGTCACTCATGGACACTCGCAACATTAGTAGAGCTACAGGTGCGTTTAAGAGGGAATACGCTTTCTTCCAAAAAATGTACGGTGACATCTCTTTTTAGGGTTCCGTAGTCAACAAGGAACTCTTATAGTTTCGGTCTGTCCGTCCGTCTGTCCGTCCGCCCGTCTGTCTGTTCGTCTGTCTGTCCGCGGTTTTGCTCAGAGACCTACAAAGCTGTAATTCGGCATGAATGCACAAATTAATGATGCCGACAAAATGGTATATAAGATCTTAAAGAAAATGTTTAAGGTAAGTACCTCACCTACACATATTTTAGCGAGGATGTTTTTTTTTTCGCGTCCACCCCACCTTGTGAAATATCGTTGGATAGGTTTTTAAAAAATATTACGAGTATAACATACCATTTTCCGATTTAGAGATGTGATGTGTGTGCACTTGGCCGGTTTTGACTCTATTTTCTCTAAATTGTATATTCTTATACGTGTCACCATCGTTTTTACGAGGAAAACACAAAAACAAAGGAAGAAACTACATAATTGATTCAAAGCGCTGTCTCAAAATCTCAGATTATTTTTTTCAAATTATCCGTTTCGGTTATGGTTTTGAATAAAATGAGTTACATATTTACAATTAATGGTCTACTTTGCTGTATATAAATTATTTTAATCGACTATGGGTTTTTTTTTGGGCATTCACCTTTCTAAGTTATTTGGCACTGATGAAAAGTAGACCAAGTGAAGGGTCATAGGCTACTTTTTGTAAATGTACGGTTTCCGTAAAATTCCTAATTTATGCGGGCGAAGCCGCGCGATACGCCTAGTGTAAAAAAAAAATATCTACAGCCGAACATATAACCTCCTCGTTTTTTGGAAGTCGGTTAAAAATATAGAAAGACTTATTACTTACTTATTACTTAACTTAGCACACCAGCTTTTGTATTTGTAAAAATTTAATTGTATACTTTCAAAAGGTGCAAAATTAGTTTTCACAGGCTACAGAGCTCCAAATGAAATTCGTCAAAACTTTCCAGAACTTGTGTACGAGTTGGAATCACGAGGGGGTAATAAGCACGTACTTTGATATTTTTACGACCTGTTTAAAACATTATATCGCCGTCATATAAACCAAAAATGTTTAAAGTTATATTTTTTTCGCCGTTTTATTGGTAGTGCATGTTTTTTGCGTCATAAAGTTGACGCCAAAAACGCGGGAACAAAATTCGTCGCATAAAACGAAAATCAGAACGTAAAACGACTGCACTGTTTTAAAATACTGTAAAAACAAAACCATATACCTCGCTCTCTGTTTCTAGTACAAACATAGAGATGTGTTTTCTATGGAACCAGAGTTGATTTCAGTTGAAGAAATTCTGGGAATCGTATTTTAAAATGATTACAATTTTCACAATTTCTTACATTAAAAATGTTGACTTTTTTATGTAAAAGTGCTCCCTCACCGGGAGCCGTGTAATGTATCTTGATAGATTCATTTTTGAGCATTACATTACCAAAAACCTCCCTGACCGACGAACATTCACCTGTAATCTAACATTAAAGATTGGACTTTGAGCATTACATTACAATACTGACGAGCATTCGCGTGTAATGTAACATTCGATTTTGAGCATTTCATAGCTTGTTGATTCCATAATGTCAGATTGATGTTACAAGTTGTATCAAGATATTACACAATACACATAGCATCATTACAAGGTGCGCATTGTAATGCTCGGCTCTCCTCCCTCACTGATGTAATGCTCGACTCTGTAACGTTACATTACAAGCGAATGATCCCGGTGAGGGAGCACAATAAGAACTAGTGAGGAGCATATTATTTTACTTTAGAGTAGTATTTAGTAATATACAATAAACAATATTACACAACATTATGATGATGTAATATCGTAAAAAAATCTCAACCTATGTTCTACTTACTACAAAATCATAAATATAAATCAAGATAGATACCGCATGCCGCTCCATTTACAGTATGAAAACGAGCGTGCCACTTTTTTCCTACCTACTATGACGTATCGATGATAAGAAAGAAGATTGACGTCCGATTTCGATAGCAGACTAAAGAACAGACTTTCGAAAGACGAGCATTGCTCGTCGTTTGGGAACGCGATATGGCACGCGAAGCACATACACATGCGGTATCTATCTTGGTCTATGTCTGTGTACAAAATAGTCTACAACACGCTACGGGCTACGTCGTAGACCTGCTACGTTCTACGTAGTATCTACGTGATTGTCTACGGACACCGGTAGACTAGATAATTAGATCCCACCAAAACATGAAATGTAAAAGGAGCCAAGCAAAATATTGCATATCTATTAAATACTTCTGTCGTAAAAAGTTTTCAGATCACATTCAATGCCAATTTATTTTGTAATTTAAATCAAGATTCAGTAAATGTATCAATTATAGATTTTTTTTAATTTATCATTATTATAGTGGCTTGGCAATGAGCACTAGAGAAATAAATTAATATAAAACTACATATTTGGAGGAGTTCATACTTACACAGACGGCAAGCGTAAAATGTTTTAGTATGTAACGACTCATGTGGCTGATGGTACCCAATAAATCCAATTAGTCGCTGATTATATCTCTAGTGCTCATTGCCAAGCCACTATAATAATGATAAAATAAAAAAAAATCTTTAATTGATACATTTACTGAATGTTGATTTAAATTACAAAATAAGTTGAAGGCTTGGCATTGAATGTGATCTGAAAACTTTTTACGACAGAAGTATTTAATAATTAAGCAATATTTTGCTTGGCTCTTTTACATTTCATATTTTGGTGGGATTTCATTTCTTTTTTGAAGGTTTTTCTTTCTTTTCAGGTCACGTTATAAATTGTATATACTTATCTTAGCACCCATTCTCTATCTCCTTTATATATTTTCATTGAGGCTTCGTTAGTTCTATAGGTAACGTAACGTAAATACTTCTGAGTTCTGAGTTGATTATTATATTCATAATATATAATTGACTCTTAAGCTTTAATACTTGAAGGTGGTAATTTTTAGCATTAGGTACCATTGAATACATATCAGCACTGATGGAAGCGTCTCGACGTTCTTCGAAGGAAAGGACCACACCTTGTTTTATATTGTGATAACTTAAAACTCCCATATATCGAGCAAGGACCAAGGAGTGTATATCGCAGTACTGATTACATTTATATTTTAATCGAACTTAATTATTATTGTTTCATTGTTAACGTTGATAATACTATTTTTTATTTAATTGATAATATGATTTCATTAAGTACATAACTAACTTACAGCCTTTTGTACGTAAAACAAATATGCAGTCGAAACTCATACTGTTCTTGCAAAGATTTAATAAAGTAGTAAAGTATTATATTATTATTATATCATTTTTCAGTTTTTAGGTTTCCCTGCCCAAAGGATGAAAACGGGACTCTATTATTAAGAGCCCGGGTTACCCTCGAAATTCTCATACATACGTAATACCAAAATCATTTTGTCCTACAAAAATATTTAACATGTTTGAGTTATTTTTCAGCTTAAAATAGTAATTACCTAGGTTCCTGAACAAAAATTAACTTCAAAATATTTAAACACTAAAAAAAAAATTTTTGTGTATAAATTTTTTTTACTAAATTTACTACTAAATATTTAAACACTAAAAAATAGAGTAAAGCACTGAAAAATATGTAAATAAATATTAAATTTACTACAAAATATTTCAAGTCTAAAAATATTTTTTAGTATTTAAATATTTTGTAGTAAATTTAATATTTATGTATATATTTTTTAGTGTTTTACTCTATTTTTTAGTGTTTAAATATTTAGACTTGAAATATTTTGTAGTAAATTTAATATTTATTTACATGTTTTTCAGTGCTTTACTCTATTTTTTAGTGTTTAAATATTTAGTAGTAAATTTAGTAAAAAAAATTTACACACAAAAATTTTTTTTTTAGTGTTTAAATATTTTGAAGTTAAGTTTTGTTCAGGAACCTAGGTAATTACTATTTTAAGCTGAAAAATAACTCAAACATGTTAAATATTTTCGTATGAGAAAATGATTTTGGTATTACGTTTGTATGAGAATTTTGAGGGTGCCCGGCCCCTTAATAAGTCTTCGCCGTGTGTCCGTCGTCCATCCGTATGTCAGTAGGCTGGATCTCGAGAACCGCAATAGCTAGATATTTGCAATTTTCACAAATTATGTATTTCTGTTGTCGTTATAAAAGCTAATAGTCCAATAAAACAAAATAAATTATTAATGCAGGGTCTCATACAACAAACACGATTTTTCTTTCATTTTTTTTTCTATATCCATAATGGAAACAGTTAGGTTTTTGAAAACTTCAGAAAATACTCAATTATATCTTAACCTTAATAATTAATTATAAAAATTAAATAAACTTATTATTTAAGGGGGGCTCCCATACAAATTTACGGTACGGAACCCTATGTACGCCAGTTCGACTCGCACTTGGCTGGTTTCATAATTTTTCCTTTCATTGTAAATAAAGACCTATCCGGGTACCAAATTTCAAGGTTCTAAGTCTGCTAGAAGTACCTTAGAATTTTGATGATCTGTCAGTGACAAAATGTAGTAACTTTGACCATTCGTAACTATTAAACTATTTATCGAAATTTCACGTAATTTGGAGGTTAAGCTAGTTTTAATACTCGCTCCTAGTGACCGAAATTCTAAATCCCTAGCTTTGTTAACATCGAAGATAAAGGGGGTGTGAAATAGCCGCGAACCGCTTCGAGAAAAGTATGCTACGGCCGTGCCTTTGCTAAAAAGCTTGGCTGGGGCACTGCCGTGCCCCCAGATATGCTATGTTACTAACGACTGGTACTTAGAAACGTTTAATGATTACTTAACCTTAATTTAATTAGGTTTTTGATATAATATAATAATATCTATAGTTTATCTATGGACGCTTCACACCACGTCAGTCTGGCCCCGTGGTAAGTACCTGAAGGACTTGTGTTACAGGTACCAGACAACGGAAATATATTTAATACTTTTGTACTATACATATATTTAAGATTTTTATTATATCATACACATATATTTTAATACACATCCATGACCAGGAACATTGAAAACTTTTTCTTCCGCCGGCAGCAACTCCAAACTTTTTTTGGTAAACTCTTAATGAATTTAAAATTAAGTGTATTCACTGTTTATTCAATTCAACGGTGAATCAAGACGCAAAAAGTTTAAAAAAGATTAAAATTCGGGGTTCGTCATTTTGATTTAAATATAGCCTTATAGGTTTTTAACCGACTTCTGTTCTTATATGAAGTACAGTGCCCATTGTACTATAACCGTATAATATAATAAACAAATAAACTCTTATTTGACATTATAGGACATTAGAAAACATTGAAAATAACAATAGAACACGAATTAACAAATAAAATATAGTAACAATTAAATTTATTACATTAATGGCGACTATTTGAGTAACGAAATAATTTCATGTTTTGTGTGCTTAGTAGCCTATATCCTGTATATTTTACATTTTATTTTAAAGGATAGTCACATTAGCATAAACATAAAATTTATAATGACTAAACAAACCTACATTTATGTTTTACTTAAGTTTTAGTAACTGATTGTACTTAATTTAATGTGAGCAATAAAGAGTCTATCTATCTATCTACATTTTTGACATTGATAATATATTAAAACAATTTAGAGTAAAAAACTAACTGTAGTAGGCAGATAATATTTTTGTGTTCGATATTAGATAATATAATATCTATGGACGCTTCACACCACGTAAGTCTGGCCCCGTGCTAAGTACCTGAAGGATTTGTGTTACGGGTACCAGACAACGGAAATATATTTAATATTTTTATACTATACATATATTTAACATTTTCACTATTATAATACACATGCATGACCCAGAAACATTGAAAGCTTTTTGTTTTGTCGGCGGGATTCGAACACGCGACCCCCGGCTTGAGCTACAACGCGCTCAACCTGAGCCTCAGAGGTCGTCAATAAATTCAATTCTAACCGAAATATTTACTCAGATACACTTCTTCAGTAACTTAATATATTGAGTTATTCTAACAAAGGTTCGGCTAGCCCTACAGCCCTACAAGCTACAGGCTATATTCATCTCACGCCCTTCCCCTGATTTAGGGCTTCCCTTTAAATCAATTTGGAAGCTCAGAACTAAGCTTTTATGTTCCAAGAGATACTAATTGTGTAATTACTTTGAGCTTCAAGCTTTTATTGAGTTTCTTTCGAGCTACAGCTATTTATAATTTACTTTAAAGTTTTATGTTTTTTATCATTATTTGCATTGAGAAATTTAGTAAATAAACTAAGTATGCCTGAATTATGTTATAATATAAAACACATACATAATATTTTAATTTGTATTTAATTATTTAAATATGTGTGTATTGTGAAACCTCCGACGAAAATAGATGTGTGTGATCGGGAACAATAAAAATAATAAAATAAAATACAACATTTAAATTGCCGACTGTCACAGCCCGTAGAGGTATATTTCCATAATCCATAATATCCATATTCCATAATATTCCATAATTCCATATCCATAATCCATAATCCATAATATCCATAGTCCATAATATTCCATAATTCCATATCCATAATCCATAATCCATAATATCCATAGTCCATAATATTCCATAATTCCATATCCATAATGCATAATCCATAATATCCATATTCCATAATATTCCATAATTCCATATCCAAAATCCATAATCCATAATATCCATATTCCATAATATTCCATAATTCCATATCCATAATCCATAATCCATAATATCCATATTCCATAATATTCCATAATTCCATATCCATAATCCATAATCCATAATCCATATTATCCATATTCCATAATATTCCATAATTCCATATCCATAATCCATAATCCATAATATCCATATTCCATAATATTCCATAATTCCATATCCATAATCCATAATCCATAATCCATAATATCCATATTCCATAATATTCCATAATTCCATATCCACAATCCATAATCAATAATATCCATATTCCATAATATTCCATAATTCCATATCCATAATCCATAATCCATAATATTGTTATAAATGCGAAAGCGTGTCTGTCGGTCTGTCTGTTACCTCTTCACGCTTAAACCGTTGAACCGATTTTGCTGAAATTTGGCATGGATATAATATTCCCGAGAAAGGACATAGAATAGTTTTTACCCCGAAAAAATTTATGGTTCCCGCGCGATAAATGAATTTTGGCGCAACGGAGTTGCGGGGCTCATCTAGTTAACAATAATCTTATTCCTATGTTAGTAAAAAAATAATTGTATTTTTTTAGTTTTAAAGTGTATTTTTTAGTAATAAGTACTTGATTACCTATTGAGGTAATCAAGTACTTATTACTATATCACGTATTCTAATAGAAATATTTCATCATCATCAGCTCGCTCACTGCTGGACATTTTAAAAGTTTTTAGTACCTTCATTTGTTTTTACTCGATACCGTAATTAAAAATAGGTATATCACAATTTAGCTAACAAGTAGCCAATATTTCCTCCCCACAACGAGCCAAAACTTTCCTCGCATCCCACCACGAACAAAAGCCAAATTAATGACGATCGATACACTCGTGACGTCACACAAACCCCGCTAACTAAGCATGCAAATTACAACCTTACACCCCCGGGATTATAGCGAAATTCGCGTAGGCGTATCGCTGTTAATTGAATATAATATTATGTCGCTGATTGTTTCGGTAATTAAAACGTAATTTGTTTTTTAGTTGAGCGTACAGTGATTAAAGTGAATAGTTAATTCATTTAAACTCGAACTAGAATTGATTGTAAGGGTTTCGATTAATTAAAAAAATCGTTTTTTTTTTTTAATAAGTAATCGATTTTCATAAAAAATGGGTTAAAAATGCACAACGTTAATAATCAAATTTTCACTTCTGCCGGCACTCTCGGAGTGCAACCCGTCTTTTTTTAATTATTAAAACAATTCTAAAAAGATCTTGTAACACTTAGATGGAGTGGATAAAGTGGAGAACTACACTGTACTCGGCGAAACATGGCGGCAGCAGTCATTGACTCCCTGTCAAAAACTTGTCATTTTCTACACAAAGCCGCGATTGACAACAACTGACACTTCATTGTCAATTGCGGCTTATGCAGAAAATGACAAGTTTTTGACAGGGAGTCAATGACCGCTATCGCCATATTTCGCCGAGTACTACTGTACTAATTGTTATACTTAACAATTTGCACATTGTAATTTTTTGCATAAATGGAGGCTTTAGGGCCAATGATTTGAAATAAAAATGTGGCTTTTATGTATATTAGCCAGATATAAAAGCCGGCTGTCTGTCTCAACTTTGTATGCAACTGCTGTCTATAAAGTGACACAATATTTGGTGGAGGAGGTTTCAATTTCGTAGTTTTTTTAGGGTTCCGTACCCAAAGGGTAAAAACGGGACCCCTATTACTGAGACTTCGATGTCTGTCCGTCTGTCCGTCTGTCTCCAGGCTATAACGCATGAACTGCTCTATCTAGACTTCTGAAATGTTCACAGAATGTGTATATCTGTTGCCGCTATAACAACAAATACTAAAAACATAGTAAAATTAATATTTAAGGAGGCTTCCATACAACAAACGTAATTTTTTGGCCTTTTTTTCAAAAATGGCAACAGGTAGGTACTTACTTGATTTTTTCTCAAAGTCCTTAGTTACATGTGTAAGTACTTTAATATTTAATAATAATAATAAAACAAAATAAAAAATTAAGGGGGGCTTCCATGCAAAATCACAATTTTTGGCCTAATTTTGCTCTTTAATCGCGTTGTCGCGGTCACCGGTGCCCCTATGGGGCTTGATGGGTTAATCATAGAATAGGCTTGATGACTAATTTTTTTTTCTTATTGGTAATTGAAAGACCCTTAAAAAATAGAAACATCGCTGAAAGAATGACTCTGATAGCTTCAAAATTCACCAAGATATGATAATTCAAACAACGCATAAAATAGACCTGCCCGAAACGCTCCATACAAAGTACCTACGAAAAACTGACGTCACTCTTTCGTAGTTTGTACGGATCGGGAGAGAACTTTGTTCGATAGGTATATTAAATATTGCGTTTATGAAAGTGGTTTCATAACAAAAGTTGCTTTTAATTCCATAAGTTATCGAATGGTATAAAAATATTAAGAAATTTAATTGAAAAAATATTCGACTTGATTATCCAACTTTGAAGGCGCATAACAAAAAAAATACTAATGCTATCGAGCGGAAATTTTGGGAACACTCATTTTTTACCGTGATTTCTTTATTTTATTAACAAAATCTTTGACCTTGTCATCATCCCTATTAGAGCGTATTTTGATATCGTTGGGGTTAATGATACGGAACCCTTCGTGCGCGAGTCCGACTCGCACTAGGTCCATTAAATGTAATTTTATACCAATTCAAGCGATCAAGAAACAAAGCTACATTAATGTATTATTAAATAAATAAAATTATACCAAAGATGAATTAATATAAACTATATTTTTTTCTAAATAAAGTTATTAAATTCCAAAACCTTATTCAAATAATTATTCGTAATTCGGAGCAAAATAGTCACGTGACATATCAATGTCACATCTGACACTCCCGCCCGCCATTACTGTCGGCCATTTTGTTTTTACATAATTAAATTGTCCGACATTAGCGACTTAATTACTGACGCGAAACTGATTTTCACGATAATAATTTTCACAAAGGATTATTGATATTACAAGCGACCCGCTCCGGCGTCGCACGGGTATAAAATATATAGCCACTGAAAAAATGATTAATCCTTCAGGCCCCGCGCGAGCACCGGTGATCGCGACAACAATAGAATACAATAGCAGTTCCTGGAAATTCCGACTGAAGTATAAATCGATAGCCTATGATCCTTCACGTGGTCTACTTCTTATCTGTGCCAAATAACATAAAAATTGCTTCAGTAGTTCGCGAGATAAGCCCTTTCAAATAATTTCCCCCGTTTTTTCCACATTCTCTTATTGGTTATTAGTCTTAGCGTGATAAAATATAGCCTATAGCTTTCCTCAATAAATGGGCTATATAACACTGAAAGAATTTTTCAAATCGGACCAGTAGTTCCTGAGATTAGCGCGTTCAAGTTAGCCCTTTCAAATAATTTTCCCCGTTTTTTCCACATTTTCCTCTATTTCTTCGCTACTATTAGTTTTAGCGTGATAAAATATAGCCTCTAACCTTCCTCAATAAATAGGCTATCTAACACTGAAAGAATCATCAAAATCCGTTGCGTAGTTTTAAAGATTAAAGGGAACAAAGGGACATGAGGGAAAAAAGCGACTTTGTTTTATAATAAGTATAGAATATAGATATAGATGTAATATTGTAAATTGTTTATTTATTTATTTATAAATTCTTTATTTGCATTAAAAATTTAACAATATAAAATAACAAGAACAATATAAAGGAATAGCAAATAGGCGGCCTTACCGCTTTCAGCGGTTTCTTCCAGACAACCACAATATGATAACAGAAAATGTAAAAATGCTGAACTTAAACAAAAAATCTTATTATTAATAAAATATTATATGGTAATTTATATATTATAATATATATGTATATATATTACATACCATAAAATATAATATATATAATAAACTACACAAATTTACATAGATATAAGAGGGTTAAAAATAAAAAACATGTCTACAATTATATAATATACCTACTTATCAAAAATACATTAAAATAATAATTATTGTACCAAAACACTAAAAGTTTTACGTGGAGTGAGCCTGTTCTAGATAGTGTGTTTTTAAACGTTTTTTAAAGATATTAATTGATTCCGATTTTTTTATAAAATCGGGCAAGGAATTCCAGAGACGAATAGCGGAGATGGTGAAAGAAGAATCATAGAATGAAGTATTGTGAGAAGGAAACGCTAGAGTCAATTTGTTTCCAGAGCGAAGAATAGGATTGTTGTGACCAAGGAAATTGAATTTTACTTTGAGGTAGTTAGGAGTAGAAGGACTAAAAAGGATGTTATACAGTAAGTGAAGTATGTGAGAGTTTCGACGCAACTTGATCGGGAGCCATTCGAGCTGAGTTCGATAATTTGAAACGTGGTCAAACTTTCGAAGGCCAAAAATAAAACGAATACACAAGTTTTGAAGGCGTTGAAGAGAAGAAAGAAGAATTTCGTTTATGTCACTGTAGCAGACATCAGCGTAGTCCAGAATAGGGAAAAGTAAAGTTGTAACAAGTTTTATTTTTGTTGCAAGTGGCAAAAAGTTGCTCAGTCGTCTGAGGGAAGCTGTGGCATTGTTCAGCTTTTTGCGAAGTTGTTGGATCTGGATGTTCCAGGAGAGAGTGCGGTCAAAGTGAACTCCAAGATTACGCACAGAGGAGCTGTAGGAAATGACAGTCCCATCGAGGACAATATTGGGCAAGGTGCTCCAGTCCACTTTCCTTGTTTCAGAGCTTTTTAAAGTTTATTAAGCAAAATAAACACGGTAGGTATCTATTTTCAGTTGCCATGAGATAATAGACTTTTTTTATAAAATAAGGGGACAAACGAGCAAACGGGTCACCTGATGGAAAGCAACTACCGTCGCTCATGGACACTCGCTACATTAGAAGAGCTGCAGGCGCGTTGCCGGCCTTTTAAGAAGGAATATATATCTGTTTTTATTGTTCTGTGTATATTGTATATTGCATAATCATACAGATATACGGTTTGATGATTAAACTTCTATTTAACACTTGAAATAAAACATTTTGATCCTTTTTTTTCTGGTAGACCTATGATTATAAAGACGAATAATACAATTAATATTATTCGTCTTTGTAATCATAGGTCCCGTCTACCAGAATCTGATGGCAAAAAGTGAGAAAGTAAATTGACTAGTAATCAGTATTGCTAGAGTCAATTTACTTTCTTACTTTTTGCCATCAGATTATGCTAGACCTATGATTACAAAGACGAATAATATTAATTATTGTATTCTCTGATAGCGGCAAAAGTGTCAATAATAATTAGGTATGTGTCTTATATTATTTAATCATTATCATTACGTATTATTTTTAAAGGTCCATCCCGCGATCAATTTTTACGCATCCAAAAAATATCATCCCTTTTCGCCAGGAAGGCTGGAACAAAGCATTCCCTAGACACAAAACTGTTTAGAATTCACAAAAGCACTTGTCTCCAGCACAGTTGACAGGAGAAATATCGTGATAATTACAATGGAGGACAGTTTTTGTGAAGAAAGAATATTAGAGTGATGAATATCTTCATTATAACAAAGTCTGCGAGTCTTAACTTATTACAATGAATAAAAACGTTTTGTTAATCGCCTTTGTGGTCAACAATTTTAGTACAAAGTAGGTGACGCCCACAACACAACTCCTTTATCCAAAAACACAACAACACACACACACGCATCCGTGGTCCAGTGGTCTAGAGCTCGGCTCTTGACTCGGAGGTCGTGGGTTCGATTCCCGCATTGGAAACATGATATTTCCAAGTTTGGTTAGAACAATGCAGGCTGATCACCTGATTGTCTGACAAGTAAGATGATCCATGTGTCGGATGGGCATGTAAATAGTCGGTCCTGCGCCTGATCTCTCGCCAGTGTCGGTCTTCCATCCCACTGGGTTATGAGAGTAAAGGATTCGAGAGTGCTTTTGTGTACTGCGCACACACATGGGCACTATAAAATTACTCCTGCGTACCTGGCCTGGTTTCAATGAAACCGACCACCGTCACCGAAACCGGTGTGGGGAGTATTATTATGCAAAAACTATATATCCTATGTCCTTTCTCGGGCCATAAAGTAGCCCCATACTTAATTTAAACAGTTTCAGCCAGTTTCAGGGGTTTAAGCTCGAAGGCAGACAGCTGTTACACACTTTTACGTTTAACTTTACTATTTTACAATAATATTAGGAATTATTCAATTACTATTATCAATGCCAATTCTTACTAACATGGACGGCACACAGAAAGCAAATGACAAAAGACTTGCGGAGTTAAAAGTTTAATAAAATCCTCAAGTTATTTATTTATTTATTTATTTATTTATTTAGGACCAAAAACAGTTTTGCATTAATAATAACATTTGGTTTGGACATATTTTAGAATACAAGCTACATGGAATAACTAATTATAATTGGTCACAGCATGCAATTAACATTATGGAGTAAACACAAAATTGAGATTAAAATAAATTATATAAAATCAAAAATATAAACTCATAAACATAAAATTATTAAAAATACAGATTTAAAAAAAAATACAATTCATTAAGCTACAATACAATAAATTAAGCCAAAGAGTAAAATAAATTATAAAATATTTTTAAATCATTAATTAACGAATTAGAATAAATATTCTTAAAGTGATTTCTAATTATATATTATCAGTATAAGTGGTAATAAAAACATTATTTTATGATTAAAAATTAATACAATTCATGATATCAAAGTTTGTATCGTATCGTAGCTATAACATAGATAGGTCAACAATTTATTATCTTAATATCTTTCCATCTTGAGAGGTGTCGTAACAAAAAATGGAACGAGCACTCTGTGTAATGAAACGTTTGCGGGAAATATTGGGTGTTTGGACGACGAAATTATGAAGTTTTGTATATCAGGTACTATAATTTAGGAGACTACGGAGACTGTAATATAGGTTCAAGCGGATAATAATCTATCTATACATATTATAAAACAAAGTCGCCTTTTTCCCTCATGTCCCTTTGTTCCCTTTAATCTTTAAAACTACGCAGCAGATTTTGATGATTCTTTTAGTGTTAGATAGCCCATGGAGGAATGCTATAGCTATATTTTATCACGCTAAGACTAATAAGAGCGAAGAAATAGAGGAAAATGTGGAAAAAACGGGGAAAATTATTTGAAAGGGCTAACTTGAACGCGCTAATCTCAGGAACTACTGGTCCGATTTAAAAAATTCTTTCAGTGGTAGATAGCCCATTTATTGAGGAAGGCTATAGGCTATATTTTATCATGCTAAGACTAATAAAAGAATGTGGAAAAACGGGGGAAATTATTTTAAAGGCCTTATCTCGCGAACTACTGGAGCAATTTTTATGTTATTTGGCACAGATAAGAAGTGGACCACGTGAATCGGCCATCGATTTTAATCATTTTTTCAGTGGCTATATATATTATACCCGTGCGACGCCGGGGCGGGTTGCTAGTATCTTATAAAGCTAACTTAAATAGTATCTAAATAGTCCTTAGCCCATTTTGTATTGTTACTGATATGATATTTTGTTTTAAGGTGTTACTACAGGGAATTCTAGCGTAATGTTGGTAGTTTGTATCTGGTATTTAAGAGTATGATACCAGTCACAGCTATTTTTGCCCAAAAACCATTTTTTCAAAAACCAGTGGCTTATAATATACTAGATTTAACCAAGAGTAAACGCTTATTTATTTATTTATTGATTCACCAACAGAATCACATTTAATAAAATAGAAAATGATACAACTGAGTTTTTTTTAATGGATGAAATGTGTTCCAATGAAAGGTGAAATACAACATTCTTTGCGACTTTGTCTCCTACTATATTACAATAGCATAATTAATAATATTATGTTATTGTAATATAGTAGGAGACAAATAAAAATAAAATAGAGAAAAGGAAACAATTACTTCTTATAAACTAAATAAAAAACAAAAATTTAACTCTTATCGGAAAATTTTACTCCGAAATTTAATTATTCTGCCGATCATGCGTGTATTTGATACGACACGTATCAGATACGCGGTTAATAGCGATCGGGGCGTATCATGATACGCGTATCATTTTGACATGCTTCGATGATATGCGACGGAGATCTGATCGGGGATCTGATCGCGCAAATGATACAAATGTGGACCCTTATTTACTGTACTGTACGTGCAAGTGACCTTTGCTCCAAACTTTGCGTCATATAATTCGCAATTCGTAAGGCGTATTTTAACGACATTTACCATCCCGTCAGCGTCACTATGACCCCGGCTAAGCAACTAATTGCAGGCAAATGATGTCATTATGACGATGACGCTTCTGGGTCAAGTTCAGTCATTTAGGTACTTAAGGGCCGTAGGGAGCGCACGAGGTTACTTGGTGAAACATTTCTTACAAAAATATCTACAAGGTGTAACAAAACTAAGTGATAATAGTTTAGGTTCTGTATGTGTCTTTTATACATATAGGCAGAGTAGACAGAATTATAGAGTATGTCGACTTAGAACTGATGTGGAAATTTTTAAATTTGACGTATTATGACGAAAATCGTCGCTAGGGTTGTTAACTTGCTACCTACGAATTTAAAACTATGACATATTCTCTGTACGTGTTCATCTTTGGTCGTATTGTTGTTTGTGTTTTGGCACATGCGATTAAAATTGTCAGAATCCAATTTTGAAATCTTTATTTTAAGGGCCTGTTTCACCGCTTCCTGATAAGGCTATCCACCACTTAACTTGACACATAGAGTATGGAGAATCTGTCAAATAAGCCTATCGGGCACCTTATCAGGAAGCGGTGAAACAGGCCCTCAATATTTAAAAATAAATTATATCAGCCAGCGCGACTCGCGAAGCACATTCCGTTCATAATCCTAGTGAAACCCGACGAATTTGACAGATATTGAAACCTGTCCGTTTCTTTGCAGTCGAACTACTGGTAGTTATGTCTATTGTGATATAGGTAAGACTAATGTAAAAGTAGCAGCGCTGAAAGAGCAAATTTTTTTGTGAATCGTATGAGAAAGCGACCCAGCGTTATGATTTTTCCCATACAAAAGTTTAAAAAAAGTTCATCTTTCAGCGCTGTTACTTTCACAGTGAACTCTATACAAGATACGTATACACGCCCTAAAGCTACTTAGTTTTTGTTACACCCTGTACAGGCAAACATACCTCCTCCTTTTTTGGAAGTCGGTTAAATGTTTTGCTTGCATATAAAATATTGCCTTACCTTTGTGTCTACATCATTCATCGAGCGGAAATTGTACATTTATTCGCGATAAAACTATCCGATGTCCTTCTCGGGATTCAAAGTATATGTAATATACTAAATCACAGCAGTAGACATACCGATGAAGTTCCGCGTTCCTAACAAAATTAGTATGGATTTCTATCTGAAATACTTGATTTTAAGTTCTTTTATTTGTTAATACTACTATTAAAAATTGTGACCAGATTTCGTAAAGCAAGCTTTTTAGCTTTAGGAGACCCCTTACGGGAATGATAATCAGAGATATTATCTATACTCTATACTAATATTATAAATGCGAAAGTATCTCTGTCTGTGTGTCTGTCTGTCTGTCTGTCTAGCTTTCATGCCAAAACTACTGAACCGATTGTAATGAAAGTTTGTACACAGATAGTATAAAACCTGAGAAAGGACATAGGCTACTTTTTAACTGGAAAAAGGGGTTGTAAGGGGGTGAAAATGCGTAAATTTGTTAAAAATAAGTTAGTTCCAAAAATTCATAACAGATGGCGATAAGAGTCGCCTACATCGCGCTATCGCTTGCTCATAAGTCTTTCTATAAGAGCTGGTACCATGTTGAAGCGTGTTATTCGATTCTTTCGATTGTTATACACGTTATTAAATAACTCACTACTGAGTACTTTATCTAAAATGCAGTGACGTAAGCTTACCTACCAGTGATAAGCTATAGTTGACGGGTAAAGCTAAAGTTGTGTAATGGGGGGCTAAATAAGCTTTAAATTTGGCATAAATAAAGTTTAATTTAAAAAAATGAAATATTATGTGCAGTTGTGCACACTGCACAGCTATTTTTGGGTATTTTGATTTAAGGGGTAACTGAGTTTTAAAAAGCTTTTAAAGACACCAATTTTGTTGACACCGCGCGCTATAAACTGAAGTCCACGCGGACGAAGTCGCGGGCAACAGCTAGTATTGAATATTTATTGGGCGCAACTAATCGCGCACGCCTCCACCCGATCACTGGCTATACTGCCGTTACATACATGAACAATACTCATACAATATACATAGAATACCCCTACATAGCTATACATATCATTAAAAACTCATTAGAAATTATCAGATTTTTCTTTGTTTACTTGTTATCAAGCCAGATCAATTTGACTCGCTTAAAACTTTACCAATACAAAAACCGTTCCAAATTTACAGTCATTATAACTTTTACAATCAAAACTGCACAGTTAGATGTTAAGCAGAATTCAAACTTATGTCTGAAGAAATAGGACTCAAATTAGGTGACCACTGTATTGTCCATAGTTGGACCAGCTGTTTGTTTGAATAAAACAAACTAGTTGTTACATTACTCTGTGGCAGCTGGGGAATGTACGAGTAAATACTGAATACATTATGTCTCTGTTGATTTATTACTCTATTCCCGCATGTATAACCTGCGGCTCTGCTCCTTTAAATACAGTATCATACGGAAACCGTACTTTTTTCAGCGTTGTAAAGGAGCGCATATCCGTCTCCGTGGTCTACTCTATATCTATGCCAATTTTCGCCAAAAGCGATCAAGTGTTTAGCCTATTTCATGAGCTCTGAAAATGTCTCATTGGTACACGCCTCCACCCGGGATCGAACCTGCACCAACTGTAATGCGAATCAAAAGCCTACTCTGTTTACCACGGAAGCTCTAATCTCTATTATATTAAAATACGAACCTAAATAAACATATTTTACATCAACTTTTCTGTTTAAAAACCCACTTTGATCTTTCACCCTTGAGGTGACTTTGACAAAGGTGACATAGCCAGGCGATGTTGAAATTTTATATCCTTTTATAATATAATAGGGTTGGGACTGTGACGACAATAATATTTATTCTTTAAATACGCAGAAATGGGATAAAAGTATCACATGTCCTATTCCTGGCTCTGTGGCATTACAATAAATTTATAATAGCGTCACAGTCCTGCATCGCGCTATCGAAGTTTACTAACCTCGGTATAATACACTGCGTGACTGGTGAGACATGTTCAATACTCGAGGACGTGATATTTGGCTATTATATGAGATGAAAAAATATGAATATAATAAAATAATATCAATTGATCACTGAGTAAATGTAGCTTAAAGTTAAATAATTATTTACCCGACGCATGGACACCGCGCGCGGGAAGGGTAGCGGCGCGGCGTGGTCACGCGTGGTTTCTTTGGTGGCGCACGCCGCCGCGCCAGCCGCATAGTATGTCTACTTAGCTAGCCGCGCAATTTACTTAGTGTCCATGGTTTATTTATTTAAAGGGAAATTCGAGAAATTAAGTACCTAATTTTATTACATGTAATTATAATGAGAATCGAGTACAGAGTACTCTCCTTAAGTATTGAACATGTCTCACCAATCATGTTGTATAATATACGACAGTCGACAGCTGATATTTAAATCACTCGGGTTTCGGACTGACCGAAAATAACACCTCGCTCAATCAGAAGATCTATAATAAAGAAGTTCTTTCAAATCTACTAAATAATATTTAAGTTTGTGAAAAGTCGGTATAGTGTTTATTTGTAGTATTTAATTGATACCAGTATTTTTACCAACGAATAGTACAAATTACATCATACATTTTGAAGTAAGAAAGTATCCCAAGGATTACTTTAATTTACTTCACAAGTTTCTACAAAGAAATCTAAATAAAACCCTGATATAACAACGAAATTACACTTCAGAACAGATAAGGTACAAGTTATAGCTTGTACTAACTTTATCTATGGAATAATCTAAAGTTCTGAACTAAGTCTGTAGGTGGAAAAACATGGAAGTTTCCAAGTTGGAAACCAGGCGATGCATCACATAATTACAGAGGCGCCTCGGGTATAATGTAATGAGTTGTGAAACTCCTCGCTTTGACAGTTTGATACACTATCAAGCTTATAATGCGTTCCGAAATGAAACCCAGTGTTCATGACGTCTCAAATCCTGAAATATTGGTGAGACAAGTATGACGTATTATAATGTCATCCCTATCTATTCGCGTAAACCGATTTTGCTGAAATTTGGTATAGATATATGTATGTACTTTGAGTCCCGGAAAAGGACATAGGATACATTTTGTCCCGGAAAAATGTTACCGCACAATATACTTTTATGATTTGCGCTTAAGCTATTCAATCGATTTTGATGAATTTTTGTATGGAGAATGGAGATACTTTGAGTCTCGGGAAGGACAAGGAATACATTTTGTCCCAAAAAATGTACGGTTCCCGCACAATAAACTTTTATGACTTTCGCCTAAGCTATTCAATATATTTTGCTGAAATTTGGTATAGAGATACTTTGAGTCCCGGGAAAGAACATAGGATATATTTTGTCGCAGAAAAGTGTACGGTTCCCACAAAATGGAACTTTGTGATTTGCGCGTAAACTATTCAATCGATGTTCGGGAACAACTATAAACTGAAGTATACGCGGACGAAGTCGCGGGCAACAGCTAGTTTTATAATAAGTATTTAAGTATGGTAATCCGAGGCTTGAAATTTCGTCTTAATTGGATCATGGTTTCAGCGCAAAGAGGTTTCAGTCTTCATACATACATTTATTAAGTACTAGATAACGCCCGCAACTTCGTTGCGCCATACTTCGTACATCGCGCGGGAACCGTACATTTTTTCGGGATAAAAAGTATCCTATGTCCTTTCCCGGGACACAAAGTATCTCCATGCCAAATTTCAGCGTAATTGGTTCAGCGGTTTGAGCGTGAAGAGGTAACAGACATTACTGCGAACGTTAATACTGCACTTAAAAACATTTTACCGTAGCCTTACTCCGGGCACAAAAATGCGCGGACCGTAGAGCGAATAAGACTTAGAGCTGGCAAGACTAGCTCGATTCTATAAGGGCGCTTTTCATTTTTTTGCCCGCCTACAAGTTGCCCAAATTGAATTCTACCATTTCATAGATGTTCTTTCTGTAATGCGGGCAACATGCGCGCGGGTGCACCACATGCAGGCTCCTATATCCACGCGCGGGCGCGAGGGACTCCTATTTTCAAAAACAGTCAATAAGGACAGTCAACAGACAGACAGACAGACAGACAGACGGACGGACGGACGGACGGACGGACAGACAGACAGACAGACAGACACACTTTCGCATTTATAATATTAGTATGGAAGTATGGATTATTTTTAAGGTTTTTTTTTCATTTATTTATGTATAAACTTTTATTTACTTTATTGACTTAATTATTTTCTTGGTAGGGTTTATCATAATAAACTAATGCGACAATCGATACCAAAAAGAATTTTTAAATCCTTATAATACAAAAAGTTTGTATTGCGATAAATACAAATTGTATTTTAATGAAGCGAAAATGCCATAGATCCTGGATGAATGATAAACACCGAAATGGCATTAATTACTTTTGTTGTATTGTTCTGTGAAAAACTCTTTGTAACTGACACCACCTGAAGCGATCTTACAGTGGCAGTTGTTCGGCCTTTTTAAAAGCGACAGTTGAAATAAACTGAACAATATATAGAAAACAATAATTGTTAAATTATTATTTAATAACTTTTATTTAAATATTGGAGTGGCATGTAATATTCAGTACACATTTTTTTGTTTTGGCTTAACATTACGGTGTTGACATTACGGAACTCATAGGCGTCTTTTATTAAGTTTGACTCGTTTTCTGACTCGATCAGTAAAATTAATTTACACCAACGAATAGAACAGTACACAAAGATCAGAGCAGAGAGCGCCACTAGAACATGTTGGGCACGTTATATTGCATAATATTCACAGTAATGGTTTGAACAAACCTACGCGACCACGCGACTGCGAATCGGCAACGTCAATACAAAACACACATTTGACAACTTGTCAAATGTGTGTTTTGTATTGACGCTGCCGCTTCGCAGTCGCGTGGTCGCGTAGGTTTGGCTTAAGCCTAAAGAAAAAAACAAAATAATTACATCAGCGAAATCAGTACAATATTGGATAAACCAATTCAAATGTTAATTTTTATGCATGCAGTATGATATTATATGATTTATAGAGGTACTCATTAACATCACTATAAAGGAGTAAATGAATAAAAGAAACAAAATTCTAAATAAAATGAAATAGCTAATTAGACTATGGCTCATTTTTTGTATACTGTGGCGCGCTCGGGCGGTCGAGTCACGAGTTCCCCCCGCAGTAAGTTGCCCCGCACCTCAGCCCGATCGGATTGTTTCAAGCGGAGCTTCTTTGCTGCGAATACTTTTCTTTCTTTGGTCTTCCCGCCCTTAAACTTCGAGCAAAACTTTTGTTTACTGTTTGTGCTGGTACTGCGTCTAGTGCCTCAGGCCTCTGGCGTGAAAAATATTATTCCTATTACATGTAATTTATATAAATGTAACACAGACTTTTTGAACCTACAGACGAAGCCGTGGGCAACAGCAAGTAGTTAGGTACATGATGGCGTGACAAAGAGGCGACTTCTTTGTTACACGATTGAATAATTAAACGGAATCGTGTGAAACGTATTGATTTTTCATTAATTGTAGAAATATTTATGGCGTTTTGCCGATTAAATTCTTTATATTAGTGTTTAATAGCCTGTGGGTCCCGATCCCCTGGGGGGTCACGAAGCTTCTGTAGGGGGTCGCCAGAGGTAAGAAATATTTCAGTAAAAAAGAAAGAAAAAAAAAATTGATATATTAGGGCGCATTTTCATTAGTCGTTAAGAGCCCGGGTTACCCTCGAAATTCTCATACATACGTAATACCAAAATAATTTTGTCATACGAAAATATTTAACATTTTTGAGTTATTTTTCAGCTTGAAATAGTAATTACCTAGGTTCCTGTACAAAAATTAACTTCAAAATATTTAAACACAAAAAATATTTTTTGCGCGTAAATTTTTTTTTGCTAAATTTACTACTTAATATTTAAACACTAAAAATAGAGTAAAACACTAAAAATATATAAATAAATAGTAAATTTACTACTTGAAATAGTAATTACCTAAGTTCCTGTACAAAAATTAACTTCAAAATATTTAAACACTAAAAAATAGAGTAAAACACTAAGAAATATAACATAAATGTTAAATTTACTACAAAATATTTCAACTCTAAAAAATATTTTTTAGTATTTAAATATTTTGTAGTAAATTTACTATTTATTTATATATTTTTAGTGTTTTACTCTATTTTTAGTGTTTAAATATTAAGTAGTAAATTAAGCAAAAAAAAATTTAAATATTTTGAAGTTAATTTTTGTTCAGGAACCTAGGTAATTACTATTTTAAGCTGAAAAATAACTCAAACATGTTAAATATTTTCGTATGACAAAATGATTTTGGTATTACGTATGTATGAGAATTTCGAGGGTAGCCCGGCCCCTTAACTCGTGCGGTATACAGCATACGGGGAGTCTATGACAACTAATGGCGCATTTTGATTGGTCGTGGCTTGCATTTTAGAAATCTCCCGCACCCCGCATGCGGGCCCATCGACCAGTGAAAATGCGCCATTAAGTAGGAAGATTTTTACAAAAGAACTATAATATTATGACGCCAGCAACTCCGTTGCGCCAAAATTGGTTTATCGGGCGGGGTCTTTTTTGAGATAAAAATTATCCTATAATGTCTTTTCCCGGGACTCACAGAATCCCATACCTCCATTCTCCATACCGTTCAGTTCAATGGTTAAGGCGGAAAGAGGTAACAGACAGACACACTTTCGCATTTATAATATTAGTATGGATACGGTGTTATCTTTTGCTTGGAAAATTCCAGAGTTAACTATCCTTTGTACAAAGTTTCACAAAACAATGTAGCCTGAAGGCACAGAATCATGTACATTGTACAGTTATTATCTTCTTCAAACAATGTTTCGTTAAAGAAGTTGGAACCGAAATCTTCTCAAAGTTTAAAATAATAATAATAATAATATAGTACGGATGCTTCACACCACGTCAGTCTGGCCCCGCGCTAAGTAGAGATCAACTACGATAACATGGCGCGCCCCTCCAAATGACCGTTTCAATGTGTACAGTCACATCCTTATGAAAGAGTTTGTATGTAATAAGTACTCAACCAATTACAGTTGGTCAACTAATCATAACTAGCCTACCACGCAAGACAACGCACATCAAAAACGTTTTGACAACGCACGCGCGCCATGTTATCGTAGTTGATCTCTACCTGAAGAACTTGTGTTACAGGTACCAGACAACGGAAATATATTTAATACATTTACACTATACATATATTTAAGATTATTATTATATCATACACATATTTATTACCCGGGAACATTGAAAACTTTTTGTTCCGTCGGCAGGATTTGAACTCGTGACCCTCGGATTGAGCTGCCACACACTCAACCAATTGAGCCACAGAGGTTGCCATAATAAACACACTTTTTTTTATTAATTATACCAATTTAAATTAAATAATTATCGTAAAGACAGGACAATGTCTGTCGGGTAAGCTAGCAGGGAATATTTTTAAAGTTTAAAGTTCAAAAAGTTTAATTTGATTTATTTATTTATTAGTAGAAGACCCGGTGAACTTTGTATCACTTCCCTTCTTAATACAGTAAAACCTGGTTAATCGGGACCTGGCCAATTGAGAAACCTCTATTATTGATAGTTGCAATGAAGTCCCGGCACTATTTCATTTAATTACCTGAATTTTTGAACCTGGTCAAATGAGACTAGAATTCTAAGATTTTTTCGATATTAAACTCTATAATTTAGACTCTGTAGCTCATTAACCTGCATAAGTGAGACAATTTATGATAGGTTTAACAGGTTTTGACATGTCTGTTTACATACATTTTGCATCGTCTCTTGTGCATGCTTTTTTATTAGTACTATCTCAGTTTTGACCTAAAAACAAGGGATAAAAGTGTTAAAAAATATCCAAATGTCTGAGAATTACCAGTATCAAAGTCAATCCTGTGTAGAGTTATTAAAAACAACGAGAAAATTTGGTCTCAGTGTATCGATGGAAAAGGAAAACTCAAAAAAAATAAAACATAAAAAAGCTTTTGAAATTAAATAACGGCAAATATTGTGCTCTATGAGTGCCGGCCTCTGTAAATGAGACACCCATAATTTTAAACCTGCTTAATTGGATAACTGGACTATTGGGAGCCCTTAATAATTGGTACAAAAGTCTTGATCCCTTGAGATCCCAATTAACCAGGTATAAAGGTTTCACTGTATAGAGTTTTAGCGGGACTAAAAAAATAACAATTTATTTTTATTTATATACAATATACATTATAAATAATATCAAAATAGGTATTCAGAAAATGAAAGAAATCTTAGTGTAGTACCTACGATTTGATAAGGTAGTATTTACTACCTTTTAATTAAAAGTACCCTTTGACTTTTAACAATTAATAAAGATCTTCAGTGGTGAATAAAAAGATGTACAACTATTTAAATATTTATACTTTCATGCAAGGTTCAGGTAAACTTGTATACTTTGTCTAAATTCATGAATACTAAAACAAAAGTAAATTGAGCAACAAGCGACGTAGTTTCTCTAGTAGGTTGGTAATTGCTTACGTTATGGTATTACCATTGAGTATCACATCCGTTTTCGTCGCCATTACAGAGTTTCTAAATTATTATTGTTCTATACAATGTTGTAAAAATAATTATTAGATATATTCTGTTTGGTTGGTTTTTGCATAGAAATTCTCTAAACATACCAAGTCAATTTTGATACATTTTGGACGGGAAGTAAGCTTAATGCCGCGGCCGCACATGCGTCTATCGTCACGAAGCTTCGTGATATGAGACGATACCATTGGACGATGCACGCAGATAATAATAATAATATCTATGGACGCTACACACGGTCACACCACGTCAGTCTGGCCCCGTGCTAAGTACCTGAAGGTTTTGTGTTACAGGTACCCACTAGGTACCAGACAACGGATATATATTTAATACTTTTTTATACTATACATAATATATTTAAGATTTTTATTATATGATACACTTATTTAATACACATCCATGACCCAGGAACTTTGAAAACTTTTTGTTCCGTCGGCGGGATTCAAACCCGCGACCCCCGGCTTTTGAGCTACCAGCAGCCCACCAACTGAGCCACAGAGGTCGCCCAATGGTATCGTATATGTAATTGATTGTACTGACGGTTCTTGGTGGAAATTCATGTTGAACACTAATAAAACACACTTTTTCTTGCACTTTATCCACTATATTAAGATATTATTATAACTTTTTAACAAATTACACGACCGGTTTCGAAATTATTCATCATCAGATGTAAGTTTAAACTTAACTAAACTTAAAGTTCAATGGTATCGTCTCAAGCACGAAGCACTACGCATGTGCGGCTGCAGCATAAGAGTACTCACGGCGAATAATGCTCAGTTTTACCTTCAGAATACAGAAGTTTTACCATAACAAGCCATTTTATGTACCATCGAAGAAATCAATTTGTAGGCGGATCATGATTTGTTGGCTGGGTTTGGCTTAACGCGACCAAATAGCGTAGGTAGGTACTCCATCGCCATATGAATCAACATCTCTGATAGTACATCTCACTCTAACACATTATCTATCACTATCTCTATCCCTCTCTCGATAAAAGCGGTCCCGTGTACGTCAATGTCGCTATAATTATTCACAACAATAGTTTGTTGCGGTCGTGTACGGTCAACAGAAATATTTAAATTTTACAAATGATAAGGCCAGGGTTCCAAAATATGACCCACAATATTAGCCCTTGCTCAATACGTCATGTATGCGATGCCATATTCTGCTGGTGTGTTCCAGGTGAGATAAGTGTGACGTATTATGATGACAAAACAAACTCGTATACGCCAAGCTTTGTTATTTGTAGACGCCAAGGCACGTATTTTGGAATGAATCAACAGTATGGCGACGATTTTAGACGTCACGGGTTCCGGCCAGTATACTGGTTAATATTTCAGAACACACTGAAATGACTACAGCTGCGGGCTTAAGCATATTCCTACACCGCATATCAAAACAACGTTGAAAAACAATGATCTAGTTTATTTTAATCTTCTATCTTCCATTTAAATAAAATGAATTAAACATTTTGATAGTCTCCCTAAATCTCGAGAACGACTGAATCGATTTGGTTAATTTTAGTCTTGGAATATTCGTAAAAGTACAGGAATGGTTTATGTTATGAGAAAAGTGATAAGAAGTACAGCGCGTCATATTTTATAGAGGTAAAACCTATAAATATGCGTGTTGTCTGCAAACTGTACTTTGGACGTCTATAAACATAAGGTTATGAGCTACGAACAAAGACATAATTCCAGCTATTACACAACACCCGGGCGTAAAATAATGCTCGGGTTATATAAAATAATGCCCGGGCACTATACCAGAGTTATATAAAATAATTCCCGGGCTCTATACCCGGGTAAGAGCTGGTGAGATGACGGGACAAACAATTGTTTACATACGGAGCAAGCGTACATCTAGTAATATTTATCTTTACTTATTATAAAACAAAGTCGCTTTTTTCCCTCATGTCCCTTTGTTCCCTTTAATCTTTAAAACTACGCATACGCACGATTTTGATGATTCTTTCAGTGTTAGATAGCCCATTTATCGAGAATGGTTATAGGCTATATTTTATCACGCTAAAACTAATAGGAGCGAAGAAATAGAGGAAAATGTGGAAAAAACGGGGAAAATTATTTGAAAGGCTTAACTTGAACGCGCTAATCTCAGGAACTACTGGTCCGATTCGAAAAATTCTTCCGGTGTTAGATAGCCCATTCATTGAGGAAGGCTATATTTTATTGTGTGGGAAAAAACGGGGGAAATTATTTGAAAGGGCTCTCGCGCACTTCTGGAGCAATTTTTGTGTTATTTGGCACAGATAAGAAGTAGACCACGTGAAGGATCATAGGCTATCGATTTTAATCATTTTTTCAGTGGCTATATATTTTATACCCGTGCGACGCCGGGGCGGGTCGCTAGTACTCTAATAAAAATATTTTCGTGGCGTATAACTATTAAAATGTCCGTTGTTCTAGTTTATTTATCATAATAATATTATATTATAACTTTACCAATGTGCCACACAATGAAATATCTACTTTTTTATATTGATTCGCTGTAGGTATACTTTTATAAGTATGGGGGATATGTGTACTTAAGCTAATAATATTTGGTTCTTTATTCAGAGTTATAAAAGTAATAATTATTCTAACAGCTGTACTATAGAATGTTATTGGATTTTTATCACAAATATTCATTAAAATAAACTAAGTACATGTATAACGTAAATTGATCGTCTCATCTTTATTATATAAAGCTTGAAACAATGCATAAATCCGTAATACTGAAATTTGACAAACATTACGAAGAAAATAAAGTGCCTCCAGCCCTCTTGACTTTCAATTTGAATCCCTACAGACACATAAACATTGAAAATACAGTAATGTAACTGAGCCCTGTCCTTAAAATCAAAATAGCTCAACACAAATCAAGTTACTTATTAGAATCTGTTTTTATTTTTTATTTATCTTGTATATACAATAATATTACAAAATACAAGAAATCTTGCCGCAAAAACTACAATTAGTTTATTTGGACAAGATGTGGTCGCCTTAGTTAACTTTACGGTTTACTCAATAGATTTTTTTTAATCTTTATTTATTTTAAAGGGATTTTTGTGCAAAAAGACGATGTCAATCCCATCGTACCTTATACTCAATAGATGTTTTTTAAGTTGCCGTCTTTATTTACACTACTCCCGATACAACTTTACGGAAAATCATTACTTTGCGGAAAACCATAGTATTAGTTAAGTCTATCAGTCATAAGTTTAATATTTATTTTGGCAATGTCCCGTGACATCTCAACCTTCAAGTATTATAGGTTTTACGGGCGTGTGACATGGCGCGGTATTGTTGTTACCCTTAAAGCAGACATCACATGCGCATGCGAGTTCTTGAAATCAAACTTGCTCTGCGCAGAAAAAAAAGGTGCGTAGGTATTAATAATTTGGTACAAAACATATTCTGAAATCGCACTAAGCCCACTTCAGCAAGTTAAGTATGTAGGTGGTCTATTGTATATCACTTATATTGTGGAGGCAAATTCAATTTGGTACAGCACAATGTTTTCATACACTTTGGGGCACTCAGAGCGAGTGATTCAGTGTCACTATCAACATGTGGTACTTATACTTTAAATGTATAATAAAATCATGTTTTTGTCTGTCTGTTGATTTTGTAATATATATTATATGGATTGACCACGCCGAGTCTTCGTTCATCTCAGTTCGTCCGGGAAAGAGTGACAAATATTTTATACTAATTTAGAAAGTACCAACGAGTCCGATCAGTCGGCCTGCTGTCAGTCCGATCTGATGGATCGACCTCGCTGTATGTCTAGCCTGAGGGCGGCCACATACATGAGTTTTCCTGATCCGATTTCCCAAATCTGTTTTCCGAAACCGGGCCTCCGAACGCAGTAAATTCATACAAAAGTAATTGCATGTCACACACATTCGATCAGTTTCCGTACGATTTTCTTTCGTGGTACGGTTCCCGAATCAGGAAAAGTGATGTATGTGGCCGCCTTTCGGAGGCCCGTTTCGGAAAACGGATCAGGAAAACTGATGCATGTGGCCGCCCTTATTATCACTGTATAGCAATAAATCGAGTTAAACATGTTCGTAGCACCTCGTAGCGCTTCGTAGACATAAATCGTAGCGTTATCGTAGAGGGTCTACAAGGCTTACCTTCTTCTTCTTATATATAAAATTCTCGTGTCACAATGTTAATTACCGTACTCCTCCGAAATGGCTTTACTGATTTTTACCAAATATATGAATATATTCAGTAGCTCTTGAGAATCGGCTACTTTTATATTGATAAGTACATTTGTTGAATAAATAATAGTAAATTATTACAACTCGAGACTGACGGCGACCATTGTTTGTGCTACGGGATAGCGATGGACGTTGCCATGGAAACATACTTATTTAGTTACTTAGATAAAATAATATGGGTGAAGATATGTGGGTGAAATACTTTATATACCATAAAGTTAATATACCTATCTGAATGGAGAAACAAAGGCCTGAGCAAGCGAGATGTCACTATCAGTAACACTGCATGGTAGAAAGAGAAGCGTGATTTGAGGTTGCATAGCTTTTTTTTCATCTGTTTGACTGTCTGTCTGACCCTGTGCCGATCGTTGTCAATTTGGGCTCTCAGAAAAATTGTGATTTTAAGTTAAATAATGAATATTTTTTGGAAATACTGCTCTAGAAAGATGGTTATATGCGCGAGAATTGACTGTAGTACCACACATCGAAAAAAACCCGGACAAATATTCATTTCACAGGTGGATTATTCTACATCGACAACACCTAGTTTTAAGTTTATTTTTGCCAATTCCCTACGAGTTATTGGTATTGATTTTGATAATTCACTTCTATATATGTTTGATTATATGGAAAACATGACTAGCCATGGTGCACAATTTAGGGATATTTTGTGTAAACAATTTTCATCTATTATACACTAGGGCTGCATCAAGTTATCGATCAGTAGTATCGATATGAAAATATTTTTAGTTAAGTATACTAATTATCTAGGAATGTTGAAATAATAACATACTCGTCCGTAGTTTATAATTAGTTTAAGTATATTAATATACTATCATACATAATTTATTGTTTTTAAGGGTCCGCATCCAAAGGGTAAAAAGCCAATTTTTCAGATTTCCTGCTGACCTGGACACCAGAAATTCATGGCTTAAAATAATTAACCGTCCAAACTGGACTCCGAAGAAAAATTCATGCATACTTCATTATGCAGCAAGCATTTTGAAGGAAAGTCATATTTTACTTCAAAATTACAATTTTATTATATATTATCTATGCAGTTTTATTTTATCCCATTTTATTATTTTTACAATCTTACAATTATTATTCCATGACCGATATTTTGTCGAATTACAAGATGTTTGTACATCACTGACACGCACACGTAAACATAATTGTATACACAGATGTAAATCAAATTTTGGTTAAGCTTGACAGCTCGGGATTGTTTCTCTATTCCGTTAGGTATAATTACCTTTATGTTATATAATTATACCAAAAAAATAGCGTTTGCCGGGACAGCTAGTAACTTTAGATAATTTATTTTACTCATTACTGTAAAAGTTATATTCATCATGATCATGTATTGCTAGGTGGTCAAGTGCGAGTCGAACTTGAGCAAAAACTGTTCCGTACAAAGACTAAAACACTTTTATTTTGTTTTAGAGCAATTTAAACATTAATTTATTTTATGTGATAGGCTTAACAGAATTATTATACATAGTACATAATATATTCTGGGAATCTGTTTGGCTATCGTAGATAATATGGAGATACGGTCTAACGATAAGTACTATGGGAGATGTGTCTTTGAGGACGTTTAGTTTTAATCATGATAATGTATGACAAAAATTATGAGAACAAATTAAGTCAATTTTTATTTGGAAATATAATATATTTAATACTTCCTTGGAGTATAGTATTATATAGGGCAAACCGTACTAAAATGTAGAACAATAGGGTACACAAACACGCTCCCTTCAGCCTAGAATTCAGCCCCCAAGGGCTCGTCAAAACGCTCCGACTAGAATAGGGAACACAAAGGGTAAGTTATACGAAATATAACCCAGTGTATTGGCCAGTGCTCGTGACGTCTGCAATAATTGCCTTACTGTTGATTCGATACGCCAGTGCATTGGTATGTTATTTATGTATGTTATTTATTTTACCATAGGTTAAAGACAATCTTCTTACATTATGTTTATATAAAATACAATGAAAATAGTATTTTATTTAAGTTAGGATATCATTATAATACGTCACACTTGTGTAAGACCAGTAGGACACCACAACAATATGACGTCAGGTTCTCGATATCATGAGCACTAGCCAGTAAACTGGGTTAAATTTTGGAACTTACGCTGAATTGTTATCAATTTGACAGGGCTGAGTTATTACTTCGTAAGTACCGGATTGCGCTGGGAAGATATTTTTGACGGAAACGGGCATTATGGCATTAATAAGCGAAGTGTACTATCTAAGAAGTCGACTTACAGGCAGATTTAGCAGATGGAGGACATATTATACGCAATTTGTTTGCGTTACGTCAAACCCAGTCTACAGATCACGTCATTGAATTGAGATAACTTGTCCGATTGACGTAGGCTTGCTATCTTCATATTTCTTCGATAGTACTTGTTTAGTTATAAGAGCGTGGTTCTTTGACGTAGTAGACGTAGTGTTCGATTCCTGTGTTGGTAAAATGTTTGTGGCGGTACCCACAATTCGCCTAACATTCCTGCATCGCGCTATCGAAGTTTTCTGAGCGCGTCGGTATATATACGACAGCTGAAATGTATCACGTGGGCTTCGGCCTGACCGGGCATAACACCTCGCTCGGTCGGAAGATCTTTCTTTGGCCACCGCGCTTATTCCCAAATGTTCTTGCAAAGTTTGATAAGAACAGCGCAAATTGATCACCTGATTGTCTGACAAGATGGGCACGTAAAAGTCCTGCGCCTCTCGACGGTTGTTCAACCATCTCTGGGCTATGGCACTTAGCTACGTGAGTAAAGGACGAGAGAGTGCTCATGTCACAATATGTGTACTGCGCATACATTTTGGCACTAGAATTATTACCATCACCGAAATCGGTGTGGAAAGTCAATACCGGTATGAAAATCGGAACCATAATAAGCTAGAATCTAGATCATTTATTTTTAACTATTCTATTCTGGTTAGTTCCATTCTGGCTTTGTTTCGGCTGAATCGATACAGAATTAATCAACCTGTATTGATTCCACCACGTTGTCTTACAATATGTATTATTATTAGAACACATTAACATATTTTAATAGCTGGCTACCGATATTGTTTGGTTGTGCTCTCATGCATAAAATACATACTTACTATTAAATGCAAGAAAACATATTTATTATTTGATACTAGACGATTCAGTGAACTTCATGTTACTTCCCTTCTTGACGTGGAAGAGCCATGCTTCGGCACGAATGGGCCGGCTCGACCGGAGAATTACCACGTCCTCACAGAAAACCGGCGTGAAACAGCGCTTGCGCTGTGTTTCGTTGAGTGAGTGAGTTTACCGGAGGCCCAATCCCCTATCCTTTTCACTTCCCTACCCTTCCCTATTTCCTTCCCTACCCTCCCCTATTACCCCTTAAAGGCCGGCAACGCACCTGCAGCTCTGATGCTACGAGTGTCTATGGGCGACGGAAGTTGCTTTCTATCAGGTGATCCGTTTGCTCGTTTGCCCTCTTATTGCATTAAAAAAAATCCTGATATAAACTTTCCCTCGACTTCCAAGAATATTCCAAGACTAAAATTTGAACATTCTCTTCAGCTGTACTCGTGTTTTAGACTAGCAAAATTGAAATTATTTTTTATTTTTTTAGAAGATGTTTAAATACAATTTAGAATTAATGAATTTTGTAATCTTAGGCTTGAGAATTATTGTTTTTAAATTAAAAAACTATTAAAAGCAGACTTTCAAAATTTTAGACTCTTGAAATTCTTTCACGCCGTAAAACAGGCTGCAAAATTCGTGCGTCGGTCATTCATTTTCAGTTGCAGATTTATTTTGGCCCAGCTTCAGGCCAAATTGGCCCCAGGCACCGGGCCAAGGCCACATTTTGATCGATCACACAATATGTACGAGCCTTGACGCGAGGCTGTTTACATGCTTACAATTCAGGCAATTTTTCATTGTTTATGCATACATTAATATGATATATTAGCTGCTCTGGCAAGCGTTGTTTTACCATATACGGTATAATATATACTGGAATCCACTGTTATGATTTCAGAGTTCAGACGTTGTCGTACAGACGTTGCTTGTGTCACGCCGACCTCGGAAAATTCAATAGCGCGATTCAGAACGGTGTGCTGTTTAATATGCTACAACTCCGGCTCGAAGGACCAGAAAATGTAGAGTGCCCCTACAACGCATAGGAGAGGATTGAGACGAGGAAATGGGGCTACCTGGTGGTTGTAGGCAGCTGAACTGGGTAGATGGACTGAATTTCTTCGAGGAGATCACACGACACCTTTGTCTTTTAGTCTATAATCAATTTTACTGATCTGACATTAATTCACAGTCAGATAAATATAAGTTAATCGCGAACTCGTGTTGCATGGAGAGGCTTCAGGCGCAGACTAATTAACGCGACTCGTGCCGCGTGCGCCGCTGGGATGAGCGTTTGCAACTGACATAGACGTCGTGCTTAACGTAATGCCCGGGATACACGAGGCTAGTTTTTCAAGCTAGGATAGCAAGCTAGTGTTAGTAAGCTAGCAAGCTAGTGCTTCTGGCTTCGTGTGGACAAAACTACCTTCATTTGTAGCATGCTCCAAGCTAGGTCAGCAAGCCAGGACAGTTTGGTAAAAAACTAGCTTGCTCTCCTGGCTTGAAAAACTAGCCTCGTGTGTGTCCCGGGCATTAGGCGCGTACAATTATTTTGGGTATGAAAATTGTCTGATGTTAACGGACTCTCAGACCTATAGGATAAACACGTAATATTTTTTTTATGAAATAAGGGGGCAAACGAGCAAACGGGTCACCTGATGGAAAGCAACTTCCGTCGCCCATGGACACTCGCAGCATCAGAAGAGCTGCAGGTGCGTTGCCAGCCTTTTAAGAGGGAATAGGATAATAGGGGAGGGTAGGGAAGGGAATAGGGTAGGGGATTGGGCCTCCGGTAAACTCACTCACTCGGCGAAACACAGCGCAAGCGCTGTTTCACGCCGGTTTTCTGTGAGTGCGTGGTATTTCTCCGGTCGAGCCGGCCCACTCGTGCCGAAGCATGGCTCTCCCACGTTAAAAAATTTTCAGAATAATCGGTCCAGACTTTTCAGAGAAGTTTGGAAACAAATAACAGTAAGGTTAATTTCATGGTATTTCATATTAACTATATTATGTGAATGCCGAATCGCTATGTATACAATGATATTCTACTTATTACAGATCTGTTACGTTCATACTATTTTCCGGCTTAAATCTCTTCCGAACAATTTTCAAATTCAAAGTTGGACTTTGACAGTTAAGTGAAACAAAAGATACGAAATGCCATTTACATAAAAGAGACAGACTAAATGAAAGAGGATCCAATTGAGTCGTATTTGAGTCTTCACAACGCGCGCGGTAGAGATCAACTACGATAACATGACGCGCCCCTCCAAATGACTGTTTCAATGTGTGTAGTCACATCCTAATGAAAGAGTTTGTATGTAGTAAGTATTCAACCAATCACAGTACACGTAATATTTCAGTTAATGTCACTTATTACCAAGATTTGTTGGTCAACTAATCATAACCAGCCGACCGCGCAAGACAACGCACTTCAAACGTTTCGAATTTTGGAGGGGCGCGCCATGTTATCGTAGTTGATATGTAGTAACATATCTGCTTTGAGTTTTTTATATAATATTATTGTATGTATGTGTAATTGTGTTTGTCACATTATTAATTTTAAGCTAATTTTAAGCCCGAATATTGTTATTTCCAAACATATTACATAAGATGTATTTTTATACTAACTTAACACAGATTTCTTTGTTGTCGTTAAAAAGTTTACCTTAAGCTTTTTAAATCTGTGGCTCGAAGTTTTCTTCCTAGGGAAACATGTTGGAAGTGAAAATTGTTGGCTTGACACTGTAAGAACGTTGGAAACTGGGTAGTACAAAGTCAAAGTTTAGTTTTAAAGATTATTTAGTAATGAATGTGTTCTTGTGCTTCCACGTAAACACTACGTACGTTCTTTAAAATAACCTAAGGAATATGATGACGGATATAACAAACATAGTGCAGTTTGAAATCTATACAAATGTTAAAAAAATTATTTCGCTTGATGAAACTTAAACCATATTATGGGCTCTCATTCACCCCATTTTTATTCGCCCGCGGGGGAGGCGCAGGGCGACCAGCAACAGTCGCGTAATTTTGCTGAGTCGCCTGTGGACTCGGCGTCGGCGCAACCGGGAGGGGAGCGCGGGCGGGGGCGGCAGCGGCGGTGTTCGTTGACCCGTCCGATAATGCTGACGGGCTAAACGTGGCCGCCGCCGCGCCTCTACGACAGTTGACGTATGCGGCGTCAGGTGACCTACATAATGAATTATAATTCACTACTTAGATCACTGATGATAGATTCCGACGCCTGCAATCTACCTCGAACTCCGGCCAGCTCTTCCTTCAGGAACCTGATGTCCTTCAGTAGGCTGACGACGTCGACGTGGTCCAGCGTGACGGGCGGCAGCTTGTGCAGCTCTTTAACCCACAAAAGCCGGTACCTCATCCGGATCCGTCTGCTTCAGCAGGGAGATGATGTCCTGCACGCTCCTTTCGGTTCCGTCTCTTCGTCGCGACAGCACGTTCGCGCTCTGGCCGAGCGTCTCGTACAGCAACTGCTTCCCTTGGCAAATCTTCTCGCTGGTGAAGGAGGACTTGCAGATCTGCATGATGCTGACCTCGTCCTCGTCCATTCTCCACCCGGAGAAACATCGACCGTAATGTTTTTATGTGTATTTTCCGCGATGGAGCGTGATTGTCATTGTGGAATTGACTGAAATGGCGACATTTCTGATGCTACAACGTCCGGATAGCCAGTTGCGCCGGGCGCCCCGCTGATTGTGTTTATATTTAGGAGCTACAGCGTCGTAAAGGTACATATGACATTCAATTCGATAATTTTTGGTGAAACTACAACATAATTGTGTAAATTATGTCATTGTAGCTCCAAATTTAATTTTAATTGATTTTATAAATGACTTTTCTTATGAGTTACAGGTATAAAAGAAGACCAAAACTTATTGTTACTTTTGGCATGAAGCTACGGGAGGTGGAGGAGCAATGGAAATTGTTCCTGTATTTAGTTTTTTTATAATCACAGATACAAATACAAAAATCACAGATTATTTGGCTATTATTTGAACGTGCTGATCTCAGGAACTACTGGTCTGATTTGAAAAATTCTTTCAGCGTTAGATAGCTCATTTATCGAGAAAGGCTATTAGTTATATTTTATCACGCTAAGACTATTAGGAGCGAAGAAATAGAGGAAATTGTGAAAAAAACAGGGGAAATTATTTGAAAGGACTTATCTCACGAACTACTGGAGCAATTTTTCTGTTATTTGGCACTGATAAGAAGTAAATAACGTGAAGGATTATAGGCTATTTGTGAAATAATTTATCTGTAAAATATCTAAATTACGAGGGCGAAGCCGCGCTGAACGTCTAGTTATTTAGAATTTAGTGTCTGTTACTAAAATGTTTCTTTTTTAAATATTTAATTATGTAACTGGTAAAATAGAAATAACCTCCTGGTTTTGAACTGGTTTAAAACTTACATAATCAAATGGCGAAGCTGATTTATTAATCTACTTAGTTTTATTTTGTCACAAATGCAAAATCGTATGCATTATTTCTTAAATTTAATTCTGAAGAAAGAATGACGTATTTACATACACATCCTTATAAGAATGCCTATAATTTAGGTAATGTTGTATCGAAAAGTCTTGAACTCTAATAGAAACAACACAAATAAACCTTACTTTTAAATTGAGTTTGTATAGAATAAGTCTTCCCAAAAAGTCATATATTGGATTCAAATCTTTGATTGTGTCTCCTGTAAAATTTGTTAAAGTGTAATTACGACATTGTTGTACCAAATGAGCGAATTATATTATCTTTATATATACATAGCCTATATATTTGTTCTTGATGAATAGACAACCCCGTAACTCTAAAGGGCCCCCGAGACGATCAAACGGTTTGACTCAAACACGTAAATTTTGGTTTGACTCAAACCATTTTGATCGTTTACAAAGCTAGTGTTCATCATGTAGCGATTCATCTGTCAAACCATTAGGTGACGCTTATAATTTACGGGATGAATTGACGACCCTGTACTCTTAGGTGACGTATGTGGCGACGACGACGGTTGCCTTGACAATGAATCTGTTATAGAATGGCCGTCTGATATTTTACTCCCACAAATATACATATTTACCACAAACCTTCCTCTTTAATCACTCTATCTATTAAAGGAAACCGCAATTAAAGGGACAAAGGGACATGAGGACAGAAAAAGCGACTTTGTTTTATACTATGTAGACATCACCTAAGAGTTACGGGGTTGTCAATTCATCAAGAACAAAACTTGGGATATTGGCTTAGGGGACACCTAAATTTTAGGTGTTGTTGGTGAAAACGGGCATTAGGCACATAATATAGCGAATATAACTACTTTAACAGTGTAGGGCTGCTGTAAAAGTTTCTGTGATAGGCGGACAGACAGACAGACAGGCAGACATACATGACGGATCTATAAGGGTTCCTTTTTTTGCCATTTGGCTACGGAACGCTAAAAAGACTGCTGATAACAGCATGATTCTTATACAGCGTGTGTAATATTGTTAAATGTCGGCTATAAATTAAAATAAATCGTGATAAATTAACATTAATACAGCGTGTTCGTGTTTTACGATAGAAATAATATATATTATTACTCAACAGCATGTATGTGTGTTCTACGGGCAGTAGGCACTTGTATTTTATTATATAGTGTTTCAGAATATATTTTACTTTATTGGAAGTAGGTCAAAATAAACCATTTAAAGAGGCAAAAAACATGAATTATTGAAAAACAGGGTTTCCCCGCGTTTTGGTCAAAAAATGAGTAAAAAAGTGAACCAAACTTTGAATTTCTTGATTCTTGATTCCAGACTTTTCGTCCTAGATGTTCTGCAATATTCTTTTCTCACCTCCGGGCGGAAAAACGTCAACTTTCTTCCCGCTGCGCTTACCGATGTTGCCGTTTTCCGCCTCCGTCGATGAGAAAAATAGTATACGTACCATGGGCAGTAAATAAGAAAGCCTCAGATCACATGCCTTCCTGCCCTAAATGCGTAATGTATTATGTCTGTACGCGCTAATCTTCCTTAGATAAGCTCGTTCAAATAATCTGGTTCAAAGAGGGTCCTACGAGCACATACAGTAATCAATCCGACCAAAATCCAATTTACTGTCTGTGCTGTTGCCGCCTCTACCGTGAAAACATTGCAGCATTCCCATTAAAATAAAACCGGCCAAGTGCGTGTCGGGCCACTCGCAATATACAGTTCCGTAGTACCGTTAGTTTTTTAATTTTTTGTATGATCATTGAATGTATATTTATAACGTATTTGATACTACTAACAACATCATCTTAGTTACTTTCAAAGGAATCTGAACGAAAAGTTCCTTTATACTTCGCCAAATACATTTTTTTTAGTTGATCGACTATTACTCAATAACTTATAAAGTCTTCTTAGCCGTGATAGTTTTCCTTTTAAATTCAGTATATTTCCTACTCCCGTACATTTTTTCACATTTCCAGAAGCAACCGTTTAGCTCGTAGAAGGGACATTGGACTCTAACGATTTTTTCCACTTTAAAACTTAATATTTCACAAACGATTCCCTAAATAGGAAAATGATCTATGAATACTCATAATATTTTTAAAAAACCTATCCAACGACACCCCACATGATGGGGTGAACGCGAAAAAAGTAATTCATCCCCGCTTGATGCGTAGGGAAGGTACCGAAAAAAAAATATTTTTTTAAGATTTCATGTGCCATTTTGTCGTCATAATTAATATGCCTATTCATGCCAAATTACAGCTTTATAGGTCTCTGAGCAAAACCGCGGACAGTCAGACAGACGGACAGACGGACGGACAGACCGAAACTATAAGGGTTCCTTGTTGACTATGGAACCTTAAAAATGCGTATTGCAATCAATCGTAATTTACCACATAACCTTCACATAATAAGAAATGTTCAGTCAATTCATTAAATGGCGGGAATGTTTGAGCAACAATATTAGGTTTTCGTCAGACACGCATTAGGTATTCTGGTTCTGTAATGGATTCGTCTGCATTTATTTAATTGAATAGAGAGGTTTAGGCTGTGTACACACTGACAGTGCCGTAAATAGGGCGGTGCCACCGGTTCCCAGACAGACTCTGGGGGGCGCAGGAATGGCCAGACCAGGCAGACTATATAAGTTCCCGCTGCACCCTAGAGATATCTCCCAATGTAGTAAAAAAATATATCTACAGCCGAACATATAACCTCCTCCTTCTTGGAGGTCGGTTAAAAACAAGGGTGCAGTTATAGAAAGTTCGCACAGGTGGGTTATTATGACCTCTTATTTCCAGCCAGTTTACGCCCGAAAACGGTACATTTTGGGCTTAAGCTGGCTGGAAATAAGAGGTCATAATAGCCCACCTGGGCGCAAAAAAGGCTATTTACGGCACTGCACACTGATGTAGATTTTCGCATATTTTATATGCACCAAATACATTGGAATGGATACAATGGAAAGGCAATACCTATCGTCATTTATTAATATCTATTTATATAAGAATGGATTTTCCAATGTGTTAGTCGCGCTGAAACTCGAAAACGGCTGAGCGGATTGGGTGATTTTAGTCTTAAAATATTCGTAGAAGTCCAGGGAAGGTTTTAAAGTGACACGAAGTTCACCGGGACTGCTAGTACTCAATAAAATTCTAAAATATAATATTATAATTTCATAAATATTTTTTTTTTCGATTATTATCTACTTTTAATGTTTGACATAATGCATCGCAAGAACCATGCCACTTAGCGATGCGTTCTTTCAAATTTTATTAACACTCTGCTTAATTTATTAGCGATTAATCTGCCACTAAAATTATTTCATTAAACATAGGAAAACTAAAAATACAAGTTACACTTAGGTTGTTCTCCTATAAATAGACAAAGGTTTACCAGTGTGTGCACACCCTTATATCTTATTAAGAGAGACGTAGTTAATATTTTACAGGGAAATAAACCCGCAGCTTTGTTTGGGCTTTGTTTTATTAAGCACAAAAATGTGTAGAAATGAAAAATTTCGACGACCTCTTTTGTTTTACTAAATTGGCTTTTTACCATAAAATATAGGTATGGTGAGACGAGGGTGAGACATTAAAACTTAAAGGCCGCACAAATACATTTTAATTGTTAACCATTTTATGCCCAAAATTATGCCATGGATGCCGGTGGGCGAGTTTTTTTGGTTGTTTAAATTTAACCAGCTTGCTTACTGCTGGACTTTTTTTTTAAACATTATTTCTTACTGAAATAGACGCCCGCAACTTCGTTGCGCCAATGTCCGTTTTCGCGCGGGAACCTTACAGTTTTCCGGGATAAAAAGTATCCTATGTCCTTTCCTCTTACTCACCAAAATTAGTTCAGCGGCTTGGGCGTGAAGAGGTGACAGACAGACACACTTTCACATTTATAAGACGTATGGAATACGTATTGCTAGGGCATTTTCAACTCTGTTACCAGGGCATTTGCCTAATAATAATAGTATTTTAAAAAGATAAAACCGACTTCAAATTTTTGTACGTAATTAAGAATTAAAATTCCCTATCTCAAAAACTACTGAACCGATTTTGATGAAACTTGCAGTATTCCCTAAGTTGAACAATACCTAGTACAATAAAAAAAGAATCACTATAATCGGACTTGTGATTCCGGAGATATGCGTGCACAAACATAAAAACATACATACATACATATATACACTTTTGAAATTTGGCACATTTGTTCAGAAGCTGTCATAGATTAACATATACAAAAACTGGGCAGTTCTGGAAATATTACATACATACGCGTCGAATTGATAACCTCCTTTTTTTGAAGTCGGTTAAAAAGGGTCCCGTACTAAAGTACCGTATCGACCGTCGCTTGTTTGGAGACGGAGTTTGTACAGGGCCGGCCCTTGTTTGAGTCCCTAATTGCCAAAGGGCAAACTTGAGCCCTAAAACAATAGATTTTCCACGTACCATAATATTGAAATAGTCCAGTTATGGGTGATTAACATAGGTCGATTTTGTTGATCAGCTGTGATTTGTGAATATTAAACTGTTGAATTGCGACGAGGAAACCGTACATTTTAAGGCGTCCATTAGACAGTCATGCCCTGGTCAGTCAATTCCATCAATCATGACTTTCGTTTGACTGTTGGTGAGTGATGGAATTAATTTCACACTACACAGTCATTCCGACTGATCGTCAGTCATACGCAAAACTTCACAAAGAATACACGTTTTCACGCAAGATTATTACGGACGACTGACTGACTGACGCCTGATTGACGAAATGCCAAACTTTTACTCAAAATTCATGATTGATGGTTGCATGACATAAAAACCAACATATCCAGATAACTGTCATTCAATTTCGTGCAACCATCAGTCACTGCATTATACGGCAGGTTATTTAACACTCACAGTCATGACTGTCATGGTAAAACTGGCGGCAAAACCTACCGTGAGATGGATGCCTAACATTATTTTTCCAGCTCTCTTCTGGGACCACTACTAGGGCCGTCTTTTCTAGGGCCAAAGTATCATGAAAATCGATTCAGCAGTTTGAGCGTGAAGAAGCATCAGAGAGACACGTCATTATTATAGTAGATACTGACCCGGCAAATGTTGTTTTGCCATATATAAATTATTTCTGGTATCAATATAAAAAGTTGATAAAAATCTTTTCTCAGGCCTAACGAATGTACATACAAAATTTCATTAAAATCGGTTAAGCCGTTTTGGAGGAGTTCACTGTGACACGAGAATTTTGTATATTACATAGATCCACAAAAACATGAAATAGCGAGCCATTTTTTGATATTAAAATAGCCAACCAACCCTAAAAAGGCTGCAAAACATTTTTTTCAGTCATAAAATAGAATATTTTAATTACTATAAGTTCTCTCTTACAACACTTTTATTTACTCGAAAAGAAAATTTGCATAAAGCTCTGTGGTTTGAAGGCGGGCTTTGTTTTATTAATTTATCTTAAAACTTTTAAGTTGAGAAGTTAACATTTTATGTTCTTTAGCGTTTTTATAGCGGTAATATAAAACTTTCATTTTGTTCATTATCCATACTAGTATATGAGCTACGAATAATAAAAACTAAGGAAGAGTACTCCGTCAAAAAAAGTGCACCAAAAGGCTACAAAATGTGACCCGAATACATGGATATTTTATGCATGTGTTCGGTACATATTTTTCGTGTACTTATGTATATTCGAGTGACATTCAACCAGGTTGACATGATAATTATTGTCAAACTCATTTTACGATTGTCATGTATTTGTTGCCCTGTGAAATGGTGTAGAAGTTATACAGATACGATTTTAATACAGGAATGACCTTTCATCTGTAAACGAATTGTTTAAAATTATGCTTAAATTTCTTGTATTTTTTTCGACCTAAAAAAAATATTTATTATTATTATTAGGGTATTTGCGTAAAATTAAGCTGGTCTCTTTGTGTTTGTCTTATTAAATTTACATGTTTATTATTCGTTGTATATTATGAGTAATCGATATTATCAATACTAATCAATACAAATATTATAACTGCGAAAGTGTGTCTGTTTATCTGTCTGTTACCTCCTCACGCCCAAACCACTAAATCGATTTTGCTGAAATTTGGCATGGAGATACTCTGAGTCCCGAGAAAGGACATAGGATACTTTTTATCCCGAAAAGATGTACGGTCCCCGCGCGATATACATTTTTTGGCGCAACGGAGTTGCAGGCGTCATCTAGTCTAGTATTATGTATATGCGAAAGTGTGTCTGTCTGTCTGTTACCTCTTCCCGCTTAAACCACTGAACCGATTTTGCTGAAATTTGGCATGGAGACACCTTGAGTCCCGGGAAACAACATAGGATTTTTACCCCTAAAGTACCCCGCAAACGATCAAATTTGTTTGACAAGCATGTTTGATGTAATTTACGTTTTCATCAAACAGCAGCACAGACGATCAAACGTGCATCAAATAAGTTTGTCAAACAATTAGCTAAAATCGGTTTGAGATCATGAGATTTTGTTTGACAAACACAGCGGAACACGTTCAAACACGTTTGTCAAACGCTAAGCAAATCCAAATTTTCTTCAAACAGGTCAAACACGTAGTTTGTTCGACAAACGCTTCAAACAAAAGCTGTACACTATCAAACAAACACGTAAAATTTGACAAACAATTTGATCGTTTGCGGGGTACTTTAAAATGTACGGTTCCGGCGCGATAAAAACGGAGTTGCGGGCGTCCTTTAGTAATAAATATAGGAAAGTTTCTAAGTCGTTGGTCCCATGGTTATACATGGTTTAATTCCCATGAAAAGATATAGTTTTTCACAGAAAAATTAACAGTTACTTCGGTGCGTCAAAACAGATATCACGGATCTATAAATTAAAATTTATAGATCCGTGATATCTGTCTAATTAAAACTATAATAATCAAAGGGCGAATAGAATATAATAGCTATTGAATAAATAATACATAAGGTTCAATTTGGTTCAATTTCTACTAAAATCGCTTTTCATGTAAGGGTCTAATATTTCTAACAAGCTATTGTTTTCATACAAGTAAGATTAGGTTCGGCAATAAAGACCCGCCTCTATTGTCTTACAATATTATATAATACCGCAGTAAGGATAGGTCCTATCTGAAACTTCCGTCTCCAACTTCCGACATTAGGCTGATTTTGGTCTTACACTTACCGCTCGCTGACTATCGGCGCTGATGACTCGAGAATGATGAAATATATTATAATAGTTATAATATATTGCACAATAAATAATGATAATATTATATTAGAACGTTCCTAGGAGCTTATCCTTACTTATTAATCATTATTCGTCTCATTTCCTTCGCGGGTGGGCGTGGGGCCGGGTGTGGGGCATTACAGGCCTCAACTAATTGACAGTTTACCTACCTAGAGCCTTATTAAGTTTGTATAACTTTATTAGTTTATTGCTGCTTTTGACCTTACAGGGGTCGTCGTTAGTTTTTTATTTCCATAGTGGTTAAGAATATAATTTATATCTTCAGTTAATTTACTTTTATCTTTATTGGGTCTTTAAATAGCGTCAAATAATGATGTAGCCAAATGAAGATGGACCATTTTTCATTGCATTTGCCGCAATAAAGTTTAAGATCATCCGACAAAAAAGGAGAAGGCACAATATCTACTTTTCAGGTGGAGCTAAGATGAAAATCGCTATTATTAGATCAGTGATCAGTCGTTATTGGTAGTTCATGATCAGATGGGGACCGCTATTGGTAACTATTTTACGTTATTAAAGGATATTGTACCAAAGTATTAAATATAAGAAATGTAAAGGGTCTTTCAAATCGAGCGGGTTGATGTTAATAATCTGTGGCGGCCATTTTGTTTTGACGTCATATGTCAAATCTGTTTCTTCTTATTCAGTTATTGATGCCAAATCACCATGGCAAGTTACACGGTTAAGAGCCCGGGTAACCCTCGAAATTCTCATACATACGTAATACCAAAATCATTTTGTCATACGAAAATATTTAACATGTTTGAGTTATTTTTCAGCATAAAATAGTAATTACCTAGGTTCCTGAACAAAAATTAACTTCAAAATATTTAAACACTAAAAAAATTTTTTTAATGTAAAATTTTTTTTTACTGAATTCACTACTAAATATTTAAACACTAAAAAATAGAGTAAAACACTAAAAAATATATAAAAAAATAGTAAATTTACTACAAAATATTTCAAATCGAAAAAATATTTTTTTGTATTAAAATATTTTGTAGTAAATTTACTAATTATTTATAAATGTTTTAGTGTTTTACTCTATTTTTTAGTGTTTAAATATTTAGTAGTAAATTTAGTAAAAAAAATTTATACACAAAAAATTTTTTTTTAGTGTCTAAATATTTTGAAGTTAATTTTTGTTCAGGAACCTAGGTAATTACTATTTTATGCTGAAAAATAACTCAAACATGTTAAATATTTTCGTATGACAAAATTATTTTGGTATTACGTATGTATGAGAATTTCGAGGGTTACCCGGGCTCTTAAGGTGACGCCGCGTTAAAGTAAGAAACCGTGATGGATATGTTTTAGATTGCTTGTTTTCTATGAGAGGCCGGGCCGGCCTCTCATAGAAAACAAGCAATGGAACAGCAAAAAATGGAAAGGGCGTAAGCGATAAAATGGTTTTTGTCGCGTAATTTAAAAACCATAAATACATTTCATATAAGCTATGCACATATTAAAGTGTATGCTTCAACCAATTTATGTACAAATTTTGGAACCTTAAATCACTCTCCTCTGTTGGAAAAATAGGAATCCCTTTCTTTACAGAGGTCTTTTCGATTGATAATTCTGTGTTATAAAAGTTGTCCAATCGTGTTATGCTATGGGCAATTCAAAGACAAAGACATGATGAATACTGACAATGAACTTTAGTTTCTTAGCTTTAGTCATTGCTGAGAAAAATCGGCATCGCTATAGCCAAATTATCGAGGCGTCGCCTTAAGCAGCATGTGCAAAGCTTTATTATCAAAATGAGTGTTCGTTAGTGCTGACGTTGCGCGCGTTGCGCCCATTTTACGGCAGACGCGGTGGCTCTTCAAAGTCTACTCTCCAACGATTGGTGAGCAAATTTGAGATGACCGGATTGGTAAACAACCAACCAACACCTTTACGTCAAAGGAACGCCAGATCGGCCGAGAATATCGCTGCTGTACGTGAAAGACTCCGAGGCAGTCGATATCTCGCCGTGCCAGTGGCGAGGGGTGAATATTTTGAGAAGGGAAGCCGGAGTAAAAAATCTACTTACCAATTTTGGTAATTTATAATTGAATGACATGCTTTTAATTTTCAAAACTAAGTTTGGAAAACAAAGTTTCCTTCGACAGCAAAATATAATCTGTCAGACAACAGTCTTTCTGAATTAATGCCATTTTCCGAACTACACGATTACGTCGTACGACTCACAATTCACAAGTCACAATATAAATTAATTTAATTCACGACACTCTTCTAAGTTCTAACGCTAAAACAAAATTTAAATTCGACAAAACAAAACAAACGACATGTTGTTTACAAACACACTATCCGCCATATTAATATGTCAATCTAAAAACCAGCAAAATAAAAATGTATTACGCGCCTGTCATATTTAGTACCGCTAAAGGCATTCTTAATAAAGTCGTATTTATCGTTATAACAATTTTACTTCATGACTCATCTATCTCGCTTGCACTTGTGCGTTGCTAATTAATCTTTCTCCGTAATAACTCGTCGGGCATCGAGTTATTTCCAAGTATATATCGCGCGTGCTAGAACGAGACAGAACATGACGACCAGTTCACAGGAATGAAAAGGACAGATGCTTACTATGAACTGTCGTTGTATGGAGAAATAAGCCGCTAATCCTGCGGCTTATTTGATTCTCTGCGCCCGCACATTGCATTGCCTTTTAAAATTTGTAGGCGATAGTTATTAATTCAAACTATGTATTTCAAGTGAGAGAAAAATTTATTGCATATAACATTGTGAATTCAAAGTTTTTTAAGTAGGTATGTAAAATATTTATTAGATAAATATGTCGTTGGCCCATATATTCGATTTTTCTAAGCCCTAAGGGAAGCCGATGGGAATCGGGTTATATGGACGCTTCGCCACTGCGCCGTGCACAAGAACTGGGCCTTTCCCAGACTTCAACTTGGAGAATTTTGCGTCGGGACATGGGCCTGCATCCGTACAAGATTCAACTAACCCAAGAGAGCAAAGTTATTGACCATAGACAACGCCGTATGTTCACTGAATGAACTACGCTTTGAAGTGGACCCCGATTTTGGCCGAAAAATAATCTTTAGCGATGTGATTTGAATCAGCTAGACTTTTTCTTGTCGGGTTTTCCGAAGTCGCAGGTCTATACTAATAAGCCATTGACTGTTACCCTTAAAGGCACGGACTTAAAAAAAAATACGGATGGAGCATTATACTATAAAGAGGTGAAGCATGCAAGGTACGACAATTTCGTCACAATTTCGTTTATTGTACACGTGATCGGCACTCACACACGCAACTAGGTACTACAACCCGCTGTCATTGTACATAGAGTGACGGCGCCAATGACACGCACACATCCTACACGGGCGGCCATTACTGTGCTTCACTCGGGATTAGACAAGGTTACATCCGTATTTTTTTTAATCCGTGCTTAAAGGCAACATAACTCTCAGATTCAGCTGGATCTATACAGTAGAGTCATTAAAAATTGAACCTCTCGGATTTGTGCCGCCATACGAAGCCGTGGCGGACATTTGAAGGATGTCATATTCCATCCATAATGGCATAAAAGAACCTTTCAAATAAAACATAATTTCGTTAATATCTCACACACATCTTGTTTTATTTAATTTTAACATCGACCCGTCCTTATTGAATGATCCTTTAGTTCTCAATATTTTCAGTCTATTTCTGTACATACACGTATATAACTCATAAATAATGGTGTCTGTCCGATACATTCGATAGTGGTTGACCTAGTGAGATAACGAGCGGCGCGGCACGAGATGGTAAGTGATTCGTTAGCACGTTTCCGAGGTTGTAGTGGTTGTGGTATTTAAAGTGATAGTGTAGGTAATATAGATTAAAGATTGTGTATTTAAAAAAAATAATTAATTATATTTATGGTAACCCGACCGTCGGTATTGCAACACCGGGTGACCCGCGGTCTCCCTCCCGCTCGTTACCGCGAGTAGTGCTGTCTCTTTCTCAGACGCGCCAGAGTGTTCCCGCGCGATGCTTGGCAGTTCGATGCCGCCTCCCAAAAAGGCCATATTGTTTTTCGCGCGCTCGTATTTGTTATCCACAATAAACCCAGTGATTTCTGAGAAGTTTCTCTGTTATTTTGTATGAGCCCCGCACCCAGTATTCGAGAGTACCTATCGTGTGTGGACCACCTCATATCTGGCGCCCAACGTGTTTATAATACGTACCCTGGCCGGCCAAAGTGTATGACTGTAAAAGTACCTACGTTGAATCTGGCGGCCAAAAGGTATCGTGAAAGTGGTATATAGTGCATTTAGTGAACATGGTGTTAACCCGCGGTAGATCGGCCAGTGCCACAAAACCCGAGGATGCCCATCAACGACGGGGTGATGATGCAGCGGCATTCCTACCCGCCCCCACGCAACCGGCATCCCCGACGACGGCGTCTCCCGCTCGTCAAAGTGACGACGGCCACCACCACGCACAAGAAACATTTACGAGCGACAGCGTTCTCACAATAGTGGCAACGCTACAACAGGCACAAACAACGGCGTTTGAACGATTACTCGACCGCATATTAGATCACGAAACCCGTCGGGAGTCGATGACACCGGCAGCAGCATCCACGCCAGCCGCCCCCCTGAACGGTAACTTCGCAAACTGCACGGCGAGATTCAGCGGTGCTGCCGGAGAATCTCTGGACAGCTTCCTCGACGCGGTCGAAGCTTATAAAGAATGTACACAGGTAGGAGAGTACAATGCATTACGTGGATTGACGATGTTACTAACAGAAAACGCTGCCGTCTGGTGGCAAGGAATCAAGTCCACGATCACTTCATGGGGCGAGGCGATCGCGTCGCTTCGAGGTGCGTTTGGCGATATTCGCCCGCCACACAAGATATATCAAGACTTATTCAGTATGCATCAAGGTCACGAAAAAACTGAGTTGTTCGTTGCCAGGGCGAGGGCCCTGTTCGCTCGGCTTCCAGCAGGCGACCTTACTGAAAAAGTACAATTGGATATGCTCTACAGTTTGCTGAGTCATCGTGTTCGTGAGCGATTACGGCGAGATGAAATTACATCATACGATGTACTTTTACACAGAGCTAGACATATCGAAGATACATTTGAACAAGTAAGTTCGGGGGCGCGAACGAGGGCAATGCTCCCGCGCAACCCGCCCGCTTCGTCCGGTACAGGCGTCATGCGCCCCGTTTCCCGTTTTATAGTACGTCCTAGCAGTACTAGCACAGCTGCAGCGTACCCTCGCGGCGCGGCGACGCAAGTTGCGCCCTCCACATTCTCCGCGAATGCTCCGCCCACCGTACTTCCGACTTCGATACAGGCTTCGTCCAGCAACGTGAATACGGGAAAGAAAACTCGCCTACAGTGTAATTACTGTCGTAAATTCGGACACGAGAAAGCACAATGTCGTAAGTTACAAGGATTAACCGGTGAGCAAACTTTTATTAACTCTAACAATATAAACAATCAACTTAAAGCCAGTGATACACGAAGTGAAAGTGGCATGTTTTATTCGTTAGATTCTAGCGAAAATGATAATGATTATTATGTGCAAAATGATGATGATTTAAATTATGCTTCGAATAATTCCGTCGTTCATAGCGAACAGGGGTGTATCCGAAAATTTTCGAATATTTTTTATGATGTGGATATGTCGAATCATAATTTAAATATTTTGGAAAATATTGATACCTCAGATGAAAAAGAGTGTAAACCAAAAATTTCAAATTATTCTCATAATTTGTATGATTTAAATTTTTTTGAAAATATTGATACCTCCGATGAAAAAGGGTGTAACCCAGAATTTTCAAATAATTCTAATGATGTTTTTATAACTTCAATTGATAATAATTTAACTGTCTTAGATAATTTTGTTACCACATATGAAAAAGGGTGTAACCCAGAAATTTCAAATAATTCTAATGATGTTTTTATAACTTCAATTGATAATAATTTAACTGTTTTCGATAATTTTGTTACCACATGTGAAAAAGGGTACAACCCAAATAATTCAAAGAATTTTGATGATGTTCATATAACTTCTATTAAGGATAATTTGACTGTTTCGGACAATTTTGATACCTTAGGTGTAAAAGGGCATAACCCAAAAATTTTGGATAATGATATTTTATTTAATTGTGTTAATGATAATTTTGTATGCTGTACCGGAGATGTAAACGACTCCACGGGATCCTCTGGCCGTAACGCGCGACCAATTTTCAATATTGATATTTTGGGTTTTAAGGGTACCGCGTTAATTGATACAGCGGCTAAGCATTGTGTTGCGGGTCATACGCTATATGCTCTCCTCCGACGACAAAATTATCCCCTCCACTCTTCCTCTAGAAGAGTTAAATTGGCTGATGGTGTGGTACGTGCGATGGATATTTTAACTACCACTCTACAGGTACAGTTGGAGACGATATCTATCACAATTCCATTTTTCATTTTCCCGGATTCGACAAACAACGAAACCTTACTAGGTATCGATTTCATAACTGCCGCTGGAGTGGTGATTGACTTCAACAAAAAAATGTGGCACTTCAGGGAGAACAATACGGTAAAGTATAAATTATTTTTTGAATCTACCGTACGTCGTAGTATCATTTCTTGTGCTTCCACAGTTGTTCTGAGAGATGATGAAGGTACCCGCCTTACAACGGCTGAGCGACAAGATCTCAGCGACGTCCTTTCCAAGCACGCACGCGTCTTCGAAGCAGGGGGAGGTCCAACACCGTTCAGTGAACACTGCATCGATACAGGTAACCACCCACCTATAGCAGTGCCGCCTTACCGGTTGACTCCAGCTAAAAAAGAGTTGATGAAGCAAGAAATAAAGAAAATGTTAGACGATGACGTCATAGAAGAGTGCGAATCGGCCTGGTGTTCCCCGGCATTAATGGTGCCGAAGTCCGATGGTTCCATCCGGTTCTGCGTGGATTATAGACGCCTCAACGCAGTCACCAAGACCGATAACTATCCGATGCCTCGCATCGATGAGCTCTTGCAGTCAACCAAGAGGAACTGCTACATGAGCACTCTAGACCTTCGTTCTTCCTACTGGCAAGTATTAGTTAGGAAATCTGACAAGGATAAAACAGCTTTCATATCTCCGCTCGGCACCTACCGTTTCAAGAAGATGCCGTTTGGCCTGAAAAACGCGCCAGCGACCTTCCAGCGTTTGATAGACAAACTCCGTTCCTGTGCAGCGCTGAAAGACGTCACCATTTTAACCTATCTTGATGATATTTGCGTGATTTCTGAGGGTTTCCAGCAGCACCTGAGAGACCTGGATTTGGTACTGAAACGTTTGGAAGAATTTAACCTTCATGTGAACCGTGATAAGTGTGCATTTGCTAGAGAGAGCGTTAGATACCTTGGGCACATCATTACCCAAGACGGAATCTCCACCGATCCGCAAAAGGTGAGCGCAATTTTAGATATGAAGGAGCCTGCTAATTTAAAACACCTCCGCACGTTCCTGCAAACTTGTTCGTGGTACAGGAAGTTCATCCCAAATTTCTCAAAAGTATCGGAGCCTTTAACACGCTTGACTAGGAAAAATCAGATTTGGTCCTGGGGCATGGAACAGTCTCAAGCTTTTAGTGAATTAAAGCGGTTACTCACATCTGCACCTATACTGATTCAACCTGACTTTAATAGCCCTTTCATTCTGCGTACAGACGCAAGTAATTACGCCTTAGGCGCGGTTTTAATGCAGGGCGATGGTAATCAGGAAAGGCCGATAGAATACGCTAGCCGTCTCCTTAACGCAGCGGAACGTAACTATTCGACAACGGAACGAGAAGCGCTCGCCGTAGTGTGGGGGGTAGAGCGTTTTCGTCCTTACCTAGACGGTCACCCAGTCATAGTGGGCAGTGATCATCAACCACTTCGGTGGCTCCTTTCACTTAAATCGCCAACCGGTAGACTTGTCCGCTGGGCTCTAAAACTTCAAGCTTTCGACATCCGATTTCATTACACTCCAGGGAAGGCCAACGTAGTGGCCGACACACTAAGTAGACCTGCTTGCGTTGAAAATACACGCGAAGACTGTGGTATTTGTTCCGTTATTTGCGATATACCCTCTAAATCGCCTAATCAGCTTCGTGAAGAACAGATGTCCGACCCTGAAGTAGAAAAGATAATTAAGGAGCTTGAAGGAAACGATGACGTTGCAGCACAAAGGTGGGTAGAACGAGGCTTTCTCATGAACCAAGGCGTCTTGTATCGCTTAAACCCGGACTCCGACAGCGAATTACCGCAACTAGTCATTCCCACGGAACAAGTTAAGAATATTTTGGAAGAATTACACGATTCTGCGACAGCCGGTCATTCTGGCATTGACAGGACCTATCAAAAGGTAGCTAATTTATTTTATTTTACTGGGATGCGTCGTATAATCTCTGATTATGTCCGTGCATGCATCCACTGCCAACGCTATAAAGCAAGTAACACAAAACCACCAGGTCTACTACAAACACCTGTGTTGAATCAACGCAACGAAGTGATAGCTATTGATCTCTTCGGCCCACTGCCAGAAGGAGACCAGGGGGAGCGCTGGGTGCTTCTAATTGAAGATACCGCCACACGGTGGGTAGAATTATTCGCCCTCCGAGAAGCCACAGCCGAAGCCTGCGCTCAGGTTTTAGTCGAAGAATACTTTTTACGATTTGGTCTACCTCGTCGAATAATATCTGATAACGGGGTACAATTCGTTTCTGCAGTCATGCAACAATGCATGTCCGTCCTTGGAGTGAAGCAAAATTTCGTGCCTCTTTACCATCCTCAGTCGAACCCCGCAGAACGCAAAAATAGAGACCTAAAAGCCATGTTAGCATACCTGGTACAAGAAGACCACACATCCTGGCCAAAGAAGCTGGCGCTGATCCGTTTTGCCCTAAATAGCTCCAGATGCCGGACAACAGGTAAATCACCGGCTTACTTAACATTTGCCAGAGAAATGAGATCTCCCACAGAAGTCACTCATGATCTTCGCGCTATCATGGACAAGGAAAATTTCATCCCACAAATTACTCCTTACCTTAGAAATTTTATTAATTCCCTCTCAGCGATCCGCGAGCGTGTTGAATTACAGCAAGACAAGACCAAGGATTACGCTGATCAATTTCGCCGACCTGCAGATTCCTTTCAGGTAGGTGATTTGGTACTTCTTAAGTCTCATGTACTCAGCAGCGTCTCAAAGAATGTGACCGCAAAGTTTGCCCCGAAGCGTGATGGACCGTACCAAATTGTGAAAAATATGTATGTAGGTTGTTGGGCTTACCCAACAACCTACATATTGTCTCACGTAAACCAACCCAATGAAATCATTGGTAAATACCACAACCAGGATCTTTCTATTTATAAGAGCCAGGACAGCCACTCGCTTCCTAGTCCCATCATTCCCAAAAGAAAGCGAGGACGCCCTGCGACCAGAGATAGAGTCCTAGTCCAGGAGCGAGGACGTTCCCCTGGACTAGAGGGGGAGCATATGGTAACCCGACCGTCGGTATTGCAACACCGGGTGACCCGCGGTCTCCCTCCCGCTCGTTACCGCGAGTAGTGCTGTCTCTTTCTCAGACGCGCCAGAGTGTTCCCGCGCGATGCTTGGCAGTTCGATGCCGCCTCCCAAAAAGGCCATATTGTTTTTCGCGCGCTCGTATTTGTTATCCACAATAAACCCAGTGATTTCTGAGAAGTTTCTCTGTTATTTTGTATGAGCCCCGCACCCAGTATTCGAGAGTACCTATCGTGTGTGGACCACCTCATATATTATATTATCTGTTTGGTAGGTACCTAACTTGCTCGTTTAAAAGTATAATAATCGTTAAAAAAACAGTGACCAGACTTTAATTTTCGTGTAATTATAATTTTCCTAAAGAGTTTTTGGCACGACCACTCTGTAGAGAAAATTTCAAGAGATGGATATTTAACAAAATCATATCATTTTGTACCGCCAAAAATATATAATGCAATCTATAAATATCAAAAATTTCGTCAATTAATCCATACTAATATTATAAATGCGAAAGTGTGTTTGTCTGTCTGTTTGTTACCTCTTCACGCCCAAACCGCTAAACCGATTTTGCTGAAATTTGGAATGGAGATACTTTGAGTCCCGAGAAAGGACATAGGATACTTTTTGTCCCGGAAAAATGTATGGTAATGAGTTTTGGCGCAAAGGAGTTAGGCTTGATGACTAATTTTTTTTTCTTATTGGTAATTGAAAGACCCTTAAAAAATAGAAACATCGCTGAAAGAATGACTCTGACAGAAACGCTCCATACAAAGTGCTACGAAAGACTGACGTCACTCTTTCGTAGTTTGGACGGATCGGGAGAGAACTTTGTTCGATAGGCTAGATAGGATAGATGATTAAATATTGCGTTTATGAAAGTGATTTCATAACAAAAGTTGCTTTTAATTGCATAAGTTATCGAATGATATATAAAGTTTAAGAAATTTAATTGAAAAAAAATTCGACTTGATCATCCAACTTTGAAGGCGCATAACAAAAAAAAATACAAATGCTATCGAGCTGAAATTTTGGGAATACTATTATTTTTTACCGTGATTTCTTTATTTTATTAACAAAATTCGCTAATCTTTGACTTTGTCATCATCCCTATTATAACCGAAGCTTATACGTGCACTGCAACATAATATTTTTACCACTGATCCCTTGAAATAAACATTGTAATTATTCTTTTATACCAGCAACTAATTACTATAAGAATTTCCCAGAAAGTGTAGGTGGTGTGATGCAATTTAGGTGGTCGATACAGTAACCTTCTATAAAGGTTAGGACTTAGGTGTTTGTCTACAAGTGTGTCTCGGACAGAAGAAATTGTGACGTCATTATATTATTATACTATCCATATTCATATACTATCCCAATAGGATTGGTATATTGTAATTTGTGACAGGCCTCGGCACACCACGTGGTATTCGTCTACAAAAACGGGGGGGAGGGGCACCTAAGCTTCCTCAAATGCCATCGTGATGATCAACTGGCATAGTCCAAATCCAGTAACGAGGCGAGCTCGTCCTCTGCAAGTGAATGGCTCCAAGAAGCCAGGCAGAGCAAAAAAGCGCACGAGAAAGAGAGGGATAAAAACAAAATAAATCATAATAAGCAAAGGAAGGGCAAACTAAAAACTTTTATGTGCTCTATCAAGATAGCACTCCATTGCAAAAAATTGCTGTGCCATTAAACAGTCAAGATGAAGCCAATGAACAAGATAATATGACAGATCTTAAAATACCACTTATCGGATCATGGACTCCTCAGAAACAAACCAGCAGGCATCAGCAAAGGAGGCTTTGTTGAGGGAGCTATCTGGACAAAATACAACGGGAAAAAATAAAAAAAACATAGAGCCGATCTCGAGCCAGTGATCCCGCCAAAACTCAGACTGGCCCAGAGCTCCGCTGGCCATAAAGTATTTACTTTCCTCGAGTCCCAGGCGATATTAAGAGCAAATAAGACTGTAAAGGTCTTTACCTGTGATAAGATCATACAGGCTTATCAGCGAAGAAAGGAAAAGCCGCTATATACGACAAATACACCTGTGGCGATGACATAGTTGCAGTAAGCAGAATGCTGACGCGAATGTAAGGCGATGTGGCGTGGGGCTACGGCCCGCAGTTGCGTGCGAGTTGGGCAGTAGGGAACACGGTCTTAATTATTACCAGAATATATTCAGTGCAAGTACTCGTTCTTTAATTTATCTCCATATTAGGTGTAGGGACAGGACCATACCCCAGGACACCTTAAACACCTCAACGAAACTAGACGGGGAGGTGACAGGAAAGTATATGGCGGTATTATGTGCCGACTGCGGGTTCGTGCTTCTGGATGAGGAATAATCAAAGCGCACGGGAACACTAAAATAAATCAACCATGTGAGGATACCATACTGGTATATTTTAACTACTATACGTAGGTAAATGGGGTTCCTGGCTGTGGGAAAACAATTTGGATAATTAATAACTTCAATAAGGAAACGGACGTTATAATAACAACGACGATTGAAGCAGCTGAGGATTTAAGGCGGAAACAAAGTTAAACATAAGGTTCGCACCATGGCCGTCCGTGCTGGTAAATGTGACAAAGGAATCCTACAAAAAGATGATAGTTGACTAAAGAAAACTGATCAGAATAACCTGTGTCTTGTACACGCGCAGGAGGAGAAAGTAACGAATATCGGCTACGGATCGGGAAAGGCTTCACACGTCCTCACAATTCACGAAGCTTTTACATATACAATAAGTAACCGATTTACCCCACAACTGGCCGCACGCTTTGAGCCCGCGCGACCAAACACTGCAATTTTGCGCGGAAATGTAATTTTGTCAAATCAAAACAATGTAATATAGACTTACAGTCTTATGTCGTGATAGAATCAGGGATTTTTTTAATTACAATGTTTTGAAATTCTTATATCTCGTAATATAAACATGTTTCAAGCAAAAATTTCAGTTTCATGGCTTACTGGCTCTAGTAAAGTCCATTGAACGTTATAAAGCCAAAACACTGTATTTCAAAATGCAGTATTTTGGCTTGACAAGGTAGTGTGTGTGTGTGTGTGTAGGTATGTGTGTGTGTGTTTACGAATGTGATTTTATATGTGTAAGTACGATTAAACTACAACTTTAGTGATTCAATCAGTTTTTCAGTATCATCGTAATTTAAGGGGCTAAGATAATCTTTTACCATTTTCTTTAAATCTCTGTTATTTTTGTCAGTAATATTTAACACATTGTTTATTTTGTTGTAAATTATAAGAGACTTATTAACGTATTGTTTAATTGCGAATTCGGTTCTTACTTTAGGGAATTCAATTTTTATCCTATTTCTGCGTCCAAAATTCTGCCGTTAATAGTTTTATGCCTTTTTAGAATCGTATGTAAAGTATATAATTTCCTAACGGTTAGCACTTTGCTTATTCGATACACTTCATCTGTTGGAGTTCTTTTGCTCTTAAAATGAATAATTTTTAACAAACAACGTTGTGCCCTTTCCACTTCTAGTATTTTTGTTTTGCATGCACCTCCCCATACAGGAATACAGTAGACCAAAATTGATTCTGCTAAAGCTGTGTAAATGTCTTTTAGAATATTTCGCGGTGAATTAGTGTTATTTGTATTGGTTACAGGTGTTACTTGTCTTAGGATGTTAAAAATCCAATTTAATTTTCTTACTCTACTAGCAACCTGTTCAAGATGCGGCTGCCACGATAATGTCTGGTCAATCATCACCCCTAAGTATTTAATTTTATCATTTTTTTCAATTACAGGACAGTTGCAGGAAGATGTTATTATATTGTCTAATCTGCAATTATGAATTTTTATACTGAAGTCAGGGTAAGGTTGCATTTGGTTCTGTATACTAAAGCATATATATTTCGTTTTAGATGTGTTCAGGGTCAAAAGGTTGTTTGTTAACCAGTCCGCTTCTTACTGCATACCGTGCTCCACGCGTTGTTTTAATTGGGACCATTTTTTTTCACAAAATATAATAGCTGTGTCGTCAGCGTATGATAAAATATTGGCATTTTTAGGGTCAGTTTACATAGATCGTTAATATATACTAGAAATAGCGTCGGTCCTAGCACACTGCCCTGAGGAACACCGTAGGTTGTCACCATGTCGTCACTGATATTATTGTTAACCTTTACCCTTTGCATTCTTCTATTCAGATAGCTTGTTAGTAAAGAATGAGCAATTCCCCTGATTACGACGTTTTCTAACTTTTGTAACAGAATAGGAATAGAAACAGTGTCAAATGCTTTCTTAAGATCTAAGAAAACAGCTAAACACTTATGTCCCTTATCTACCAGTTGAGTAACTTTTTGACTTAATATCGTTACTGCGTCCTCTGTAGACATCCCACGCCTAAACCCAAATTGTGAAGGGGATATAAGATTAAATTTGTTCAGGTAATTTAAATCCGCTAAGAAATAAAAATCCTTTCTTAGCGGATGCCTACGTCATATCATCTATCTGCATGCCAAATTTCAGCCCGATCCGAGTATGGGCTGTGCGTTGAATCAACGCACAGCCCATACCACTGGATGGATCTGACTGGACTGGATCTGGACTGACTGACATGGTGATCTATCAACGCCGTTGATAGATCATCATGTCAGTCAGTCAGTCACTTTTGAGTTTTATATGTATACTAGCTGTTGCCCGCGACTTCGTCCACGTTACCATAGTATAATAACGGAGATGGGTTTCATGTTCCTAAATTAAGAAATGACGGACTTTCATTCAAACTTTCAACCCCTAACTTCAAACTTCAAACTTCCTTAGTGGGTGTCTACTTAATAAAACAACCCTACACACCAAATTTCGTGGCTGTAACTTTAACAGTTTTTGCTCAGCGATGATGAATCAGTCAGTCAGTCAGGAGTCAGGACATGTAATTTTATAAGTATAGATATAGATTATATTATATACCTACACCGAAAATCTTAATATAAACATTAAACACTGAAGCTTTAGCACTTAAACGCCTAATTTACCCAGTACTTTATAATTTTAACGGCTCATGAGGAGGTGTGAAATGTAATTATTCCAACTCGGGTAGAATCCAAGCGAATACTTAATTGCATGGTCCATATTAATGTGAGGAACGTTTGATAGACCTCTTGGGACCCCTAGGTCGTTACTCATTAGTCCTAAGTGCTTTTAGACAAATGTCTATAATTAGATAATAAAGTCAATGAGGGGCAATAGTTCGTGTCATATGACAGCTATTTGAGACGACAATGGAATATTTTACTTCAACGTTTTCAACTTTTCACGCTAGAGGCAGCACCGGCATAGATATACAAAAAGTTTTGTTTGATGGTAGTGTGCACATTGCAGTGTGTGTAATGTGTTTTGTTAAAAAATGTATGATAAAAGCATAATTTCAAAATAATATTAGCTCGATGCACTCCTTCACAATATAAACTATAATTGTGCAACATTCACCTACGTTTCCGCTTTTTCGTCGAAAGTGATCCAAAGTTTTTCGCTCGCGTATTTATAAGTAATACAGATTCAATTAGAGCAGGTAAAAATAATAAAGCAGTTTTAAAACGACAAATGCTGTCAATTTAACCTGAGATTTTGTTAGTCTCTCATTGGCTCTAGTTTTATCAACCCACAAAGCTGTAATAAATTAAAGGAATCAATATGGGAAACAGCTGTCGTTATAATAAATTAGAGGAATTCCTCTATCAGTTCGCCGCGAGTTTCGCCGTCGCCACATCCCCGGGGACCGTGCTTGCCAGATAAGGCTTTAGATTGATCTACTGAATGTGGGTGAAATATAGCTTTACCCGGCTTTAGGAATGTTATTTGTCTGATTTTGCGGAAAGAGTTATGTTGTTCAATCCTTATCAAGCTCTTTAGCCGAGAGTCGAGACGTTTTCTTTGTCGATTCTTTATAGAATCAGTGCTTTATATGGAAGCTTCTTTGGGGTATACTAAACATCCCCTATCTTAATCTGACAGATCCGATGACATTTCAATTAAAAAAAGTAACCCACCACGTGAGAAATATGATACCTATATCATGATAACTAGACACATGTCGGAAGCCTATGCAAGCTTAATCTGACACGCTCGAGCTTGTCCCGAAATCCCCTCTTCCCGTCTCCAACTATTATGTCAATTCCATACATACATGCGTATTCCCCATTCACTCTAAAGTATTACCATTGCGCTTCGCTTGCTTCGCCTTAGCAGGTTCACTACCGTGCACCCAGATCACTTAGTTTTGTTACACCCTGTATTTTTTTTTATGAAATAAGGGGGTAAACGAGCAAACGGGTCGCCTGATCGAAAGCAACTACCGTCGACCATGGACACTCGCAACATCAGAAGAGCTGCAAGTGCGTTGCCGGCCTTTTAAGAGGGAATACGCTCTTTTCCTGAAGGTTTGTTTTGTCTTTATGTCAATCCCGTGGAATGTAACATATAAAGTGTGAAAAGCAGCAGGCAAATAGTAGTTTTTATGATTCCGTACCCAAAGGGTAAAAAAACCCTTATTACTTGGACTTCGTTGTCTGTCCGTCTATCTGTCTGTCTGTCTACTCATTCATCGCACTTGATCGATTATTAACAAATGATTTATCGTTATTACTGGCGATTCCTTTTCTTATAACATAATTTGGGATAGGTACTTACTCGCTTCTGTTATAATTGTGTTACGTGTAAGTTGGAAGGATAATTCCATTCCATTAACTTATGCCACATGGGACGTGCGGAAGAAAGTTTATTACGCATTTAAGCCGAAGGTCATTATTTCGTCCAAAAAATACTTATAAAGCAGTCGATTTGAATGATTTTGATGCAGTTTTAAATAGGTTCCTGCCTTTCTCGGCGCTATACAGGATGCAATTAAACCTTCCTGCCAAATTTTTTCCAGGGCTTAGGTATCATTAGGAGAGTCTATTTAACCAAAAAAATTGGGTGTTATTTTTTTTTCAATGACATACTTTATCCCATTTAAAATCGTTGCAGAATGGTCAATCGCGGCGCGGGGGAATGATCGGGGGTACCGCGGGGGGAGGCGCGCGGGCGGGGTCACATCACGCGCGGCCGGCGCATCGTGTCCATTAATTGTAGTATTTTTAGGATAACTTGCGGAAGCTATTTCTCAACATTTTAGTACTGAGTGACTATAAAAGAAATAATACGTGTATTTTTATTTTTCACAAGGATCAATATATCAAATTTGGCAGGAAGGTTTAATTGCACCCTGTATAATATTATACCTACATACAAAGTGACAATACTTTCGGCCTTCGGGTTTATATAGAATTAACCGTAAAAGTAGCAGCACTGAAGGAGCAAAATTTTTTGTAATTTGGGGAAGCGCCCCAGCGTTGTAGATTTTTCCGAACGAAAGTGAAAAAAAGTTACTCTTTCCCCATCAAAACTAGCTTAAAAAAATAAACTAAATAAAAATTATGTATCTTTTGCTAATACTTGAAACATCATCTGACACGATTCATATAGAAATACTCAACTACAATTACATCAAAAAGATATAAAATCCAAGCACGTAGACAAAATATTATATTACACCCGATACATAATATCAAAGGGCCTTGTGGCTTGTGCTCATATTATGTCTTATTTTATGTCTGTCTTGTCATATTATAATCGTGTTAGACTGATAGATTCTAGACGTGATTGCTCTGACAGGGTAAAGGTCAGATTACACCGAAATGAGGGTAATACGTGGTTCGGCTTTGTACTGATAAATAGAGTATGGTATTTTTTTTATATAAAATAAGGGGGCAAACGAGCAGACGGGTCACCTGATGGAAAGCAACTACCGTCGCCCATGGACACTCGCAACATCAGAAGAGCTGCAGGTGCGTTGCCGGCCTTTTAAGGCGACGCCTTGATAATTTGGCTGTAGCGATGCCGATTTTTCTCAGCAATGACTAAAGCTAAGAAACTAAAGTTCATTGTCAGTATTCATCATGTCTTTGTCTTTGAATTGCCCATAGCATAACACAATTGGACAACTTTTATAACACAGAATTATCAATCGAAAAGACCTCTGTAAAAAAAGGGATTCCTATTTTTCCAACAGAGGAGAGTGATTTAAGGTTCCAAAATTTGTACATAAATTGGTTGAAGCATACACTTTAATATGTGCATAGCTTATATGAAATGTATTTATGGTTTTTAAATTACGCGACAAAAACCATTTTGTTGCTTATGCCCTTTCCATTTTTTGCTGTTCCATTGCTTGTTTTCTATGAGAGGCCGGCCCGGCCTCTCATAGAAAACAAGCAATCTAAAACATATCCAACACGGTTTCTTACTTTAACGCGGCGTCACCTTAAGAGGGAATACGCTCTCTTTTTGAAGGTTTGCAGGTCGTATAGGTCCGTATCATTTAGATTTTAGACATACAAAAAGTGCCGCTTTTCTTTTAATCGTCACCGTCTTATTTCTTTGTTAACACTTAACTTATATAGGTGTATGGGCACATTTATTATAAAAAATAGATAATGCCCGCAGGCCGCAACTCCGGTATTTTTGAAGCTAATCTAAATACAATAGATTGGATAAACGGAATTTAATTATAATATTTGAGCTATTTCCAAAGAACTGGATTTAACAAAATTTAAAAAATAGATATTTAAAACTTAATAAGTATTAATAATTATAATTCTTTCAAATTGCTGTAACAGTAAGCTACCAAATAATTTTATATGATTCACAGATGCCTTTAGCATTAAAATTATCTGTAAGAACAAACAAATTCTTTTCAGACAAAGAACGAACTCCGCGCTGCCGTCGGCAGTTTTTCGTTTTAACTATCGAGAAGGAAAGTTAAATTAAATTTAAAGCTATAGAATATAGATTGATCTACCTACGACCTAACTACTAACGTTTCAAGACCTAGGATTATAAAATATGATATTGCATAAACGAGAATAGCTAAAAAAAACAACTATTACTTTTTGCTTTTCATTGTGATCTTAATTCCATACTACTTATTAATTTTATATTTCAAAAGTAAGACTGTTCGTCTCTTAGCGCTTAACGTTTAAATGGCTAAGCTAATTTCGATGAAGTTCGTTATAGACGCACTTAAAGTCTACAGAAATTAAGTGCAATATAATATTATAATTATAAGAATTTTTGCAACATAATAATATTTTAAATTTGGATAAAAAACACGTTTTATCCAAATTGGTTTAAAAAAGTTAATCTAAAACGGGTATTCCGTATCCCAGATTTTAATAAAGTAACATACGAACGGTTAAACCGTTAAATAAAAGGTTAAAGGGTACCTCATGGGTACCTCTAATACCGCACGAAAAACCATTTAGAAGAACCGTTTCCCCGAAACAAAGAGATTACTTGTTGCTACAACAGTTTTCTTTGTAACTTAACATTATATTAAGCTATGAAGGAAGTATTTTACCTTAAAATTACTCCATTTATTATATCCTACGATCGCGGATTCTTGGAAATCTATTGTTATTCTATTGTTGTCGCGGTCACCGGTGTCCTTATGGCTATGGGGCTTGATGGGTTAATACTATGAGTTGGTTAGTCCGTCTATCTGTTCTTTCTTTTCATGTAATCCGCCAAACCATTAAGGAGTTGCTTTTTGTTTCGGAATTAAATAATAGTTTTTAAAGCGAAATGTACGATTCCTCGAGATTTCGGTAACAAAGAGCAACATGTAGCAATTATTGTATAAAGACTTAATATTTTATCAAGATAATTTTTCTTTGTTTTAACATACCTAGTCTAGGGTAAAATATAGAATTTTTATCAAAGCAAAATGTACGGTTTCCCTTGATTTCAGCAACAAAGAGCAATAAATAGTATTTTTATTTAGACTTACTATAGCGAACTTACATTAATCCAGTAGCAATCCAGCTCGATTGCAATGTAAACCGAGGGAATTTTCTTTGTTTTAATATTCATTAAAAACAAATCTTGCCTGAGGGTAAAATATAGTATGATATATGACTTACCTTATAGGCTGGATCACGCGAGGGTTCTGTAGATGGTACGTGCTCCCCCTAAGGCCGTCTGCGCTACACTGAGCTTACCTGTTACTCCGCCGGGCGGGGGTGAATGGGGGATGACGTTTAGAGCATACGATTTGTCGCACGAGAAAGCAGGCCATTTAGCCGAAACTTTTTCGTTTTCGCTTCGTTATAGAATCGCCGATCAAAATGTATGGAATTGACATAAGACGAGTCGAACGTCAACGTCATATTAACGAACGCTTATGTCAATCCCATACATTTTCATCGGCGATTCTATAACGAAGCGAAAACGATCACATTTTGGCACACCCCCCAGAACAGATAGGCTAAAGGACTAAATATCGTAGGTTGTGTTTTGTTCTAGTTTATGCTGTCTTGCTCCTTGGCAAATCTCCTCTTCTTTAATTCTACTCGCTGGCGTGCCATCGTATTTGAAGGATTTGTTGAAGTTGAAGTATTAAAAATGATACATATAATTGATGTTTGAAAGTATGCAGAAATACACTTTATAACAATAAATTTAGTGTGAAACTACTCTGTTGTGTGTGTGTGTGTGTTTGTAGGAAGTTGAACTTTGTACTTCATAGCCTTGCTACGGCGCTACGGCTACGAAATATCTACGAGATTATTCTTAATGTTGTAGGACGTAGATGAATCATTTTTTAAACACAAACACTAGCATACAAGGACGTAATCAAATTTTATTTTATAAGTTGTTGCTCAACAATCAAAATATTCTATTAAATGTGTTAGCCAAACAAAAGCTAAAACACCATCATAAATTAAATATTATATTCAATTGGGCAATACCTTAGGCAATAATTAAATAATCAATTAAAAATTTGATTTGATTTGAATTTGTCAAATTACAGATACTTCATACAAAAAATCGTACGACATCGTGTCGCGTGTTGTAAAGGCGCTAGGCGTTACAGTATGACGTGTACAGACTTCACGGCCGTGTATGTCGTGTGAGTTACCCCATGAATGTAATAAGGTCACATACATGAGCACCCCCTCCCCCCTCGCTCGGACAAAATGTTTTAAATGTGTTTATACACGACAACGAGTTTAAAGGAAGGCATTACATCAAAGGAATTATTTTATAGACGACAGACCTACGTTATTTGGTCGGGTTACGTCAAGTCCGGAAGTCAAGTGCTTTTGGTTAGGTGTAATCAAAGCCTTAGTAACCGTACGGACATTAATTAAAATATTGTCCCAGGCACTATGAGTATTTGGAGAGTTCAGATTACTTCGTTCTACAATCTACATTCACTCTGAAAATCCATACTAATATTATAAATGCGATCTGTCTGTCTGTCTGTCTGTCTGTTATCTCTTCACGCTCGAACCACTGAACCGATTTTGCTGAAATTAAGTATGGAGATACTTTGAATCCCGAGAAAGGACATAGGATAGTTTTTATCCCGGGAAAATGTACGGTTCCCGCGCGATAATTTTGGTGCAACGGAGTTGCAGGCGTCATCTAGTATTATATTATAATTACAAAAGTGCGTCTATCTCTCTGTCTGAGTCTCTCTGTTATGGCCCGTATTCACTTTCATTAGTAATAAGTGCAAGTGATTAGGGCAAGTGATTAGTTATTAGGAAAAAGTAAGTGTGGACAGCGACTGTTTAGTGCAAGTGATTAGCCGGCTGCGTAGTAACGTGATTAGTTATGTATTCACTTTGATTAGTGATTAAGTGCAGGTGACTAGTACAGGTGATGAGTGATTAGTAGAAAGTAAGTGTGGACAGCGACTGATTAGTGCAAATGACTAGTCGGCTGCGTAGTAACGTGATTAAAAGCGTGTTCTATTTTTTGCGAGTGCAACTGCGTGACAGATGAAAACCAATTTTGGTTTCGTTTGACAACTCGAGATTGTTACTATTATTCCGCTAGGTATATTAACTTTATGGGCCTGACGTGGTGTGCCGTGTGAAGCGTCCATAGATATAGTATATAATTATTAAATAATATACCTATTAAAAGTACAAAAGAACACCCTTTCAATTACTTCCATACTAATCCATACTTATTACTTACTAATATACTAATAATATTATAAATGCGAATGTGTGTCTGTCTGTCTGTTACCTCTTCACGTTTATACCTCAGACGTCAGAACCGATTTTGCTGAAATTTGGCATGGAGATACTTTGAGTCCTGGGAAAGGACATATAAAAATACTTCGTGGTCTTTATAATATATAAAACTCAAAGGTGACTGACTGACATGTTGATCTATCAACGCACAGCCCAAGCCACTGGACCGATCGGGCTGAAATTTGGCATGCAGGTAGATGTTATGACGTAGGCATCCGCTAAGAAAGGATTTTGATCAATTCTACCTCCAAGGGGTGAAAATAGGGGATCAAAGTTTATATATAACAATACTTCTTAACGCGAGCGAAGCCGCGGGCAAAAGCTCGTTTTTAATAAAACCAATATTAAAAATGAAGGACATGTCAAAATGGCAGTTTTATTTTTGAAACTTGGACGCTTGTGTTGACAGCTACTACTGAATTTACTAAATTAAATTACTAAAGAGCCACTAAACAAGAATTGGACACTACTTGCACTACACACCTGCACTCCACTGCCTCAATTACTAATCACTTGCACTTGCACTAATCAAAGTGAATACAGGCCTTTACGTGAAGTGTCACGTCTAAGCAGTTGAACCGATTTTGCTGAAATTTAATATGGAGATACATTGAGTACCAGGAAGGGACATAGGATACTTTTATCCCGGAAAATATACCGTTCCTGCGCGTATTTTGAGTCCTGTAAAAGGACATAGGAAAGCTTTAAATCCGAAAATGCATTTTTGACGTAATAAACGAAGTTGAAATATGAACTAATAGAAGCAAAACAAAAATTTCTTCCATATTCTACCATATTTTTGCAAATAAATGTCAATCCCATATTTTTGCAAATAAACATTCTTATTCTTATTCCGTTAGCTGACAAGCTTAGACTAATTCACATCTGGTACAATATATTCTGGTTAAATGTCACAGTAAAATTCATTCTAGAATCTGCCCGACCCCATTTGAGGACGTTCCCAAATTGGCACAATCCGTTTTCAGAGCTAGGTTTACTCAGGGCTGGCTTTGACTGTGAAATGACTAGCAAACTACGACCCTCTAATGGGTTTTTGACTGAAGTTTATCTATTAATTGCGCTTTTGATTAGCTAAAGTCATAACTAAACAATTATTAAGTGTCTAAAGACACCATGCCGAAGTTTCGCGGCGCAAATTCCGCATGATTATGTCAGCAATGTCAAACGCATACAATATATCGCGACGGAATTTGCAGGCGGAATCAAGCCGAACTTCCGCCGCGGAACGGCATAGTGTGTTTAAACACTGAATAGATAAGCTCCGGTCAAAAATCCAGAAACCGTACTTATGGTCTAAACTCTAATACGGACCTAACGTCGTCCGCTTTTATAGTACCAATTAATACCTACCAATATATGCTGATAATAATCAAGACCATCTCAACGCCTTGAGATGGTCTTTTAATGTCTTTTAATGATACCAAGAGCGTGTTGCGTGTAGATGACGATCTTAAGCATATCTTAGATATAAATGCGATATACTAATAAGGGCCCTGAAAGGTTTTTTTTTATTATTTTCAACGTTTTATCGAAATAAAAGACTGACAGACAACGGCCAGACGTAGAAACGGGCGGACAGACAGACAGTGGACCGAATGGACATCACAGTGATCTTGTAAAGGTATATTTTAAGAATCTATTAACTATTTGGTTATCCTACGGTCCTTATTTATTATGCAGATGACTACAGATTATGATAAAGGCTACTTATAATAATTTTTGATGATATTGTTAAATTACATATAAATGAAATTGAGTATGGTGATAGTCTCGAGAATCACAATATTTATTTTTATGTTTATATAAAATCTAAATATATAAACTCAAAGGTGACTGACTGACATGGTGATCTATCAACGCACAGCCCAAACCACTGGACGGATCGGGCTGAAATTTGGCGTGCAGGTAGATGTTATGACGTAGGCATCCGCTAAGAAAGGATTTTGATAAATTCCAACCCCAAAGGGTTAAAATAGGGGATGAAAGTTTGTATATAATAATACTTCTTAACGCGAGCAAAGCCGATGGCAAAAGCTCGTTAGTTATAAATTAATACACAAAAAAATGTAGCGAAAAAAGGGGCGGTTCCCGAGCGATAAGCGGAATGAAGCAAGTAGCAAAATCTAGAAGATTCTACTGAATACTCGATACGAGCTGCAAACCTTCAAGAAGAGCCTATTCCCTCTTAAAAGGCCGGTAACGCACCTGCAGCTCTTCAAATGTTGCGAGTGTCCATGGGCAACTGTAGTTGCCATCGGGTGACTCGCTTGCTCGTTTGCCCCCTTATTTTATATAAAAAAGAATATTGCATTCGGATGTCAGCCCTGGACGTAGGCTATATTTGCGACTAGAAGCTGTGACATTCGCACCACGAATACTAAGCAGCTTGCAGCGTGCACTCTGTAAGCACACAGAATCCATACTAATAGCACCCGATGTGTCTGTATGTCTGTCGTTTATTTCTTAAAACCGCTGAACAGATTTTGAGGAAGGTTTGTATGTGTCACGCTCAAAGACCGCGACGCGACCGCGACGCGAAATTCGCGTTGTGGCTCTAATGAAAACCGCCACGACGCGTTCTGGCAATCACAAAAAGACTATGACGCGTTATGATTTATGAACATTTATTCTTACCATACCGTCGCTTGGTAACAATAGCAATGTAATTCAAAGAAAAGTTTTCAAGACAGATATTAAAATAATATACTTCGAATTCCTTATGAAATAATTTTAAATTAAACATTTTAAATAATCGTCTTATCCCGTTCAGATGCCTACGTGCGTTTTCTTACTCACGCGTAAGGGCTGCGACACACCGGAATGGCAGTGGCGAGACGAGCACTTTAGTGTCATATGATTTTAAACTTTATCTTCATTATTTTAATACATCAAGAATCGCTTGAGAAATCGCCGCCGCCAGCGGCCACGAGCGGCCACGAGCGGCCACGAGCGGCCACGGGCGGCCGTAGACTTCTCAAGCGATACAATAATGAAGATAAAGTTTAAAATCATAATATGACACTAAAAGTGCTCGTCTCGCCGCTGCCATTCCGATGAAGTGCGGCCCTAAAACTCGTGCAACGAGCCCTTTTAACGCGCGAGTCGAAATACTTGGGTGCCTTTGCAGCGTCGCGCGTTTTTACGTATTTGATAACGATGGAGCGTGATAACTTCGATACGGAACTTTGATCCCTCCCAAGTCCCAGCGTATTAACGCGCGTAAAACGCGGTATCAGGGATGCATCATGCAATATAAATTGAAACGCGCGTATGGGCTTCGCTCGAACGCCTCATTGCCGATGAGGCGTTCGAGCGAATGAATGACTGTGTTTTTATTTTTAATTATTTATTTATTTATTGGAACGACACCTCTGTGAATGTCCAGCTGGCCGATTCTGTATCGTACATTTGTGAGTTAATCACTGAGTTATTAACTTAAACGGGGGAGTGAGTAACGGAAAGTGCCACTTTTGTATTCACTTGCATACAAAAGTGGCACATTCCGTTGCTCACTCCTCCGTTTTAGATACTAACTCAGTGATTAACTCACAAACGTACGACGCAGAATCGGCCAGCTGGACATTCACAGAGGTGTCGTTCCAATAAATAAATAAATAATTAAAAATAAAAACACAGTCATATACTTAATAATAATTATATGAGAAGATTTTTCTGTAAATTTTACGCTTTATAGCATATTGAGATTTTTGATCCGGAGACTGTTGGACACAGGAGTTGCAGTGGTGGGAATGTGTGGTTCTCCCATTTTCCCGTGTTTATACTGAGGTTTCAGATTTGAATAAATTTTAATTATATTTCCTCTCTGCAGCTATAAGCTAACTCCAATATCCTCTCTAGCGATATTTCACCATTATTGAGCTATTTATTTTGCAATTGATACAGCGTAGTAGGCCCATTACACGCCTACCTGAGCCCGTTTTCTTGGAAGTTAATGGCACAGTATAATAATATAGAGTAGAATAGACCGCGTCAATTGGGTTCACAAGAATGAGTGATTTCAGATATCTTTAGAGAATGGTAAATAATCAGTTTCAATGCATTCGATAGCTTTGGCAATTAAATAAGTAGATGTTAGTAGAAATGTAGGTACTGAATTTGATATCGCTAGGCATCGCAAGAGCCATGCTACTAAGCAATGCGAGTAAAATATAGGCCAGTATAGATAGTAGAGAGTTATTATTTATTTATTTATGTAACTAGATGACGCCCGCAACTCCGTTGCGCCAAAATTCGTTTATCGTGGCGGAACCGTACATTTTCCTGGGATAAAAATTATATGTCCTTTTTCGGGTCTAGTAAGTAGTAAGTATCCCCATACCAAATTTCAGCAAAATCTGTTTAGGGACAGACAGACAGACAGACAGACGGACGGACGGATGGACGGACAGACAGACAGGCAGACAGACAGACAGACAGACAGACAGACAGACAGACAGACAGACAGACATTTTCGTATTTATAATATTAGTATGGATTTGGGCCGTCTATCATGGGCTATTCGCCCTTTTTTTGCTATAGTAGAGAGTTATCTAGTCATAGTAGAGAGTGTAAAGCCAGTCATCATGACGTCTAGAACTAACGCCATACTAATAAATGTTCCAAAATATGCGGCAGTGTATTTACGTATACGACTTTGTTATGATGTCATTTAGATACGACGTCACACTTGTGTCACCGATCAGTACAATATGTTGTCAGATTCAATACGTCATGAGCACAGGACACTATAGTGGGCAAAATTTTGGAATCCACGCTTTGTGGCTTCTAACTTCGATGTAGTGACTATATCAAATGCTATTTGTTCAGGAACTCTGAATAATGCAGTTTAAGAGCTGGTACACATTGGGCGTCTTTAACATGGCGCGCCCCTCCAAATTACTGTTTCAATGTGTGTAGTCATATCCTTATGAAAGAGTTTGTATGTAGTTGTAAGTATTCAACCAATCAACCAGTACTCGTAATATTTCACTGTTTCTTATGTCATTGTCAACCAATCATAACTAGCCGACCGCGCAAGACAACGCACTTCAAACGTTTTGACAACGCACTTCAAACGTTTTGAATTTTGGAGGGGCACGCCATGTTATCGTAGTTTTTCTCTACCCAAGATCGATTTCAATAAAACAGCTGAGTTGCTCTACTATACAAAATTGTATTGTGTAAATAGGAAGGGAGGTTATCTATAAAAATGTATTGCCATATATTTTGTGAGCTTAGGATTGTATTGTATATTCTTACAGAAAATTCGTAAACAAAATGTTCAAAGACTAAATGTTGTAATTGTCATGTCCAAGAATTTCCAACGTGGTATTATGTTATCGATGATTAAAAAGCGAACATACAAAAATACAAACACTTTATTTTAATTCTAGATGACTCCCTTGCACCAAATTTCGTTTATCGCGCGGGAACTGTAAATTTTTCCGGGATAAAACGTATCATATGTCCTTTTCCGGGACTCAAAGTATCGCCATACCAAATTTCAGTAAAATCGGTTCAGCGGTTTAGACGTGAAAATGTAACAAACAAACGCACTTTCGCATACTCATACTTACTATTAGAAGGTAGGATAGTAGGTGGTAGGATGATCCATACTAATATTATAAATGCGAAAGTGTGTCTGTGTCTGTCTGTTATCTCTTCACGCTCGAACCGCTGAACCGATTTTGCTAAAATTTGGCATGGAGATTTTTGAGTCCAGAGAAAGGACATAGAATAGTTTTTATCCCGGAAAAATGTACGGTTCCCGCGCGATAGACGAATTTTGGCGCAACGAAGTTGCGGCCCGTCATCTAGTAATAGAATAAAATGATATTGACAGTTTCTCTTGCCTTTTTAGGGTTCCGTATCCACAGGGTAGGAACGGGACCCTATTACTAATACTTCGTTGTCTGTCCGTCTGTCCGTCTGTCTGTAACTCAAGAACGGTAATAGCTAGAAATTTGAAATTTTCACAGATTAATGTATATCTATTGCCGCTGTGACAACATATACTAAAATCAAAATAAAATTAATATTTAAGGGGGCTCCCATACAACAACCGTGATTTTTTTGGCCTTTTTTGTTCGATATCAATAATGACAACAGGCCGGCAGTTGAAATTTTCACAGAATACTCAATTTTATGTGTACTTTAATAATTAAACATAAAATTAAATTAAAATAAAAATTTAAGAGGGGCTCCCATACAAAAACACAACTTTTGCCCTATTTTTCTCTATGACGGTACGGAGCCCATTCGTGCGCGAGTCCGACTCGCACTTGGCCGATGTTTTATTTATTTAACCAAAGTCTCTTAGTGGAGTCGTCAGAGGTTTTAACCTCCGAAAATTGTAATAGTGAATGGATTTTTGTTTTTGAGGTGTCATTTTCTTTTTTACACTATAACTTGCAAAGTTTACCAATTTTTTTTGTGCTTTTAATTTTTTAGTTACTTATTTAAAAATTAATATTTCACCATATAAAACCGGTCCAGAAAAAATTTTTTTTCTTGTTCCTGTTATTTAATGTGTCTTATCCGATTGTTTACGTTGAAAATTAACCAAATACACAATTTTTAAGAAAGAAAGTTTGCTTTGCTAAGCTAAATACAACTATAAGGTTTTTGCAAAGTTTTTACAGATTAACGCTCGTCGTAACCAAGATAAAAGGGTTTGGGTGGATATAAGGGTTGTAACGAAAAGTGTGTTAAGCTTACTTGTTGTGCGTATTTAATTTTTAGACAAATTATAACTTTTAAGTACTATCTTATAATAATATCTCAAAAAATGTGTAAAATAGACCGAAAATATTTTTCTATATTTTTTGCGAATTTATGTCTTTGAAATATATTTAAACTTCCTACTTAAAGCCAGAAAAAAATTGGGTGCTACAAATCTCACGTACATACTAAAGACGCATGCTGCGACCTATGTTTGGAAAATGCTTACCTGAATACAAAAAATATCACTTCTTAACCTAATTTGTATTTTTTTCCTTTAGGTATGTTTTAGCAAATATAATTAATGAAAAAAAAATAAACAAAAAATCAATTTTATTCTGTAAAAACCTAACCAAAAGAAATAAAATACAGATTTTCTTCGAAAAATCCGTGAAAAGTTTGTGCTACATTTTCAGAAAATTTAATAAAGTAAGAGCTAAAAAGTTATACACATTAAGAAATAGAAGGCTTTGTTAAGCCTAAAAAATACTTTTAAACTTCCTATTTAAAACCAAAGAAAAATAGGAACGCCATTTACCTGGCGAGGCACACAACAAGCACATTTGGAGGTATGCTCATCTACATACAAAAATATTAATTTTAAATCTAAATTATATATTTTTCCAACTTATTTTATTTCTTTGGAATATAAGCAACGATACCAATGAAAAAAATAATAATATATTCTATTATTTTGCTATATATTTAAAAGAAAGTAATACGCAAATTTTCTTCAAAATTTTACAGTTTATGAGTTTACTTGAAGTGGAAGAGAATGATTTAAAAATCAAAAGCACAATTTTTCAATAGGTTAACTATATCATTTATGTTATCAGCTACACATTCCTTTTTTTCTTTTCAATTTTCATCCACTATTGCAAAAATCGGAGGTTTGCACGATTTTTACGCTCTGGGAACTCCACTATCTACATTTTCAGTAGAATGTAGTTAACTATGGAATCTTATTTTACTCGTAGCAAGTCATACTCAATTTGAAATGTTATAAACTTAATCCTTCAGGCCCCGCGCGAGCACCGGTGATCGCGACAACGATAGAATACAATAGCAATTCCTGGAAATTCCGACTGAAGTATGAAAGCACGTTACAACTTAAGTGGGAGGTGTACATTTTCTAGGATAAAATGTCCTTCCCGGGACTCAAAGTAACCAAATATCATCCAAATGTATTCGTCAAGATATAACAGACAGACACACTTTCGCATTCATAACATTAGTACGGAGATATAAAACAGACACTTGAGTTTATTAACATAAAAGCATTTCCTGTTCCTGTCACTTCATGATTGAATTACTTAACGGGAAATTTTACTTACAAATTGGAATTGTCCACGTGAAAATGTACTCTCGAATCTACATATTGTTGTTTTTATATATAGAGATAATTTGATGAAATGGATTACTAAAATGTTATAACTTAAGGGCAATTACTCCTTTTTACTAAGGTACCAATTAGAACAAGATAAAAAAAAAAATGCAATTACCCGGATCGGCAATTTGTATGGGTATGAAGATGGATTTTTTGGAGTTCCCAGCATTGTTATCATAGAAAATTGTTCATTTTTACGGTTTCATGTGATGGTTTTAAGGATAACGGTGTTAAACCTAACACCCTGTATATTATATCAATTTATGACTTTTCGGGGGAGACTCCGGAACGAAGCGTCGAGTCACGTCGCCGGCAAAAATTAGTGACAGTGTTAGTTTATAAGTGAATATAAAATATGTATGTTAGTTTATAAGGTATTTATTATATTATTAATATGTATGTTAGTTTTAAGGTATTTGTTATATGGGCCTCCGATGCCCGAAATAAAGATGATTTGATTTGATTTGATTTTGATTTTATTTATTAGCCAAAACTACACACATTTGCATAACAATGGGCTCTGATATATAGGTATATGTATTAATCTAAGTACTATATTTTAGTTTAACTGAAAATGAAATGAGACACCAAAATACTTAGAAGTAAAATCACATTTTATTTGTCAATTTGAAACTTATTACCTACATGATAAAGTCCAATTTACAACTCTGTATGCGGCGAGGGAAACTTTTTAAGGACCGCGTGATACAGGTTATAGAACGCGTACACCGACACGCTGAGAATCACAACCTGAAATTAAAAAGGTACGGTTAGGTGGGGTAAGAGGATTTTCTCCAAGGGGGCAATAGAAAATATACTTTAGCAGGCTTGGCTTATCATGGCTACAGTAGAAAAATACTAACAAACAGAGTCAAAACAAGAAATTTCTTTTCTATATCTGTCACTGACTATTCTGCCGTAAAAACAAGCTCTTTCTACGTTGGCTTATGTGTTAAAAATTTAATGACCGACGCATGAAGAAATTCGTACATTTACGGATGTTGCCTGCAACATTATTCCGGCGGAAATTAGCTTATTGTGAAAACTCTATTTTTTAACTATAAAACTGGTCCTACACCTTTTACTTGGTACAACATCTTAATCCCTACGTTCCTTCATGCAAAACTACTAAACATCTTAACAGGAATTGTAGTTTAATCGCAAAAACTGTGTTTCCGTGGGATACCACTCTGTTACAGAACCATGGGCAACTACATAGGTGTCATATAAATTGTCTTAAGAAGACGTGAGTGGAAGAATCGAACAAGTAACATTTCGTAACATACGGACAATAACTCATTTTTTCCCAAATTATTTTAATAAAACTTGTAACTTATCTACTTCATAACCTAGCTAATTTTTCTGGCTACACTATAATCCATAGTTTTTCTATTTTAAATAATTTTTCCGGCCCTAAAGCCTCCATTTAAGTAAAAAAACAGGAAGTTTTTTCATGTTACTTACCTTATTCTTCCACTCACGTCTTGTTATTATATTTCTAAAAAACTGATAGTTAAATACTATATTAGTAGCTGCAATAGAAATACTAATGGTTTTGACTAAAGCTATTATAATTGACATACCAAAGAACCGCCGAAGACGAAACTCAAGAAGTTCCCGTCAATCATGGTGGTGCCCTGCAGGGACCTGGCCTGGCCTTGGAACAGCTCCTTGGTACCAGAGCCTGTGGCCTTCCGTTCCTCCATCATCCTCTTCATGGAAGACAAGCGCTCCTTCAGCTCGTCAATGGATTCCATCACATCCTCTGTTTCTGGAAGAAGGGTTTACTGCAGTGCATGGGTAATGGTGTCTATTATAGGCACCTGCCTACATCTAGGCCACTATAAAATATTCAATGAACATTCATTGCATATTTATAGTTGACTAGATAACGCGCGTAATTCCGTTGCGCCGAAATTCGGTTAACAAGCGGAAACCGTACCTTTTTTCAACAAAGCTATCCTATGTGCTTTGCCGTGTTTTGAAAATATCGGTGCGGCCGTTAAATCGTGATAAGGTAACAGAAAGAGTCTAATAGAGTAACACTTTCGTATATTATGTACTAGATGACGCCCGCAACTCCGTTGCGCCAAAATTAGCTTGGGAACCGTACAATTTTCCGGGGCGAACAGTATCCTATGTCCTTTCCCGGGACTCAAAGCATGCCAAATTTCGACAAAATCGGTTCAGCTGTTTGAGCGTGAAGAGGTAACAGACAGACAGTCACACTTTCGCATTTATAATATTAGTATGGATTTGTAATATTAGTAAGGATACCAATAAATGCTTTGTCACCTCACGCTATCACGATATTAATGTTTTATGACGAGATACTTTAAAAAATCCATAAAAATGACATCAAAATTGGTTTAGCAGATTAAACGTGAAAAGGTAACAAACAGGCAGACTGACAAACAGCTAGACAGACACACACATTTTAGTATTTATGTATTAGTATCGATAACACAAAGCAACCGGTTTCGAGTTGACATTTGACAAAGTAACACAACACTTAGCACAAAAATTATACGAAAACTCAAAAAAATATTATTAACTGTATATTAACTGACTGAAATTACTAGTTCCTACTTTATTCTATGCATTTTTACTCAAAACACACAAAGAAATAACATCAAAACACAAAAAAAACAAAGGTTATTTTGACTCGCAATCCTTTGGTTTTTCCAACACTTTTCTGAATGGAACACTGGTTCAAAAACACAAAGAACAGCCACAGAATACACTTAATATTAAAATAAATTGAGTATACCTTGGGATTCTCTTTCTGGACTCATTTTTAACAGTATTTATTTTCAATATCCCCACAGAGTACGGCAGAATTGAAACATGGCCGCCGCGCGTGCGCACTAGTTTTTGAACTATTGATCTATCCCCGGGAATAGCTAGGTCTAGATGCCTAGCAGCTTTTTTAATCCTATCCCAGCACCGATTTACAATACTTACTAACCTTAAGCTGTGCAGCTTAGCTTACCTCTAAGCTACTGCCAGAGCTTAGTTTTCCTTCCTTAAGCTGCGTCGTTAGCTTAATTTTTCTTCCGTTAAAAGCACTGATTTACAAGCATTCTGTAGACTTGTAAGCATTTCTACGAACATTAAGAAAATGGGTTCAATTCTTACTCAGTTTTATTTCTCGGAGAAAGTTATATTTATAGTTTAAAGTAATACAAGAACAGACGCACTCTATTTATCATGAGGGGTTTCTCTTAAATCATTATTATAGTAGATATTATAATGGGTATAATTTATTTATAAGCATAATATTGTGGTTTCGAAACGTCTAAAAAAGCTATAAAATTTTATAATTTACAATACCTTTTCAACGTGGTTTCGTTGTAAAATATGAGTTTTTGAGTTTCATTATTTTAGTGCGCATAATATTATTTTACTTTCTCCACCTTTCTTTATGTGTAAAAGTGTTTTAGCGCTACCAGCGCCCTGGGTGAAATTTCTTCGGCACCCAGGGTGCTGGTAGTGCTAAAAAGGGGCACCACAGGGGCGTCGAAAGCAAACAAAAAGGGGTTTTTTGTTTGCTTTCGACGCTCTTTTTTATCCGGTGCTCTGGGCGTTCGCCTAGCGTCGCCCCCTCTAACGCCGCTACTGACTAGAGTAAGGTATTTTAAGAGAAATACCGTTATACAGTCATGTTGACTAAAAGTTTTGTACCTAACTGTAGTTGTAAAAAACTGTGACAATAATTCGTACTAATAATATTACTTACGAAATATGGAAAAAGGACCGTCTGTTAGTCCTTCGCGCTTAGACCGCTAATTATTATGTTTTTCGATATACAAATTTCTCGGGCGTCTCCCTAAAAATTTTGTTATGTTGAGAAAAAATGTGAGGTTTCCGTAGGCAAATACAAAATGTTTTTTTTTTTAATATAAAATAAGGGGGCAAGCGAGCAAACGGGTCGCCTGATGGAAAGCAACTACCGTCGCCCATGGACACTCGCAACATCAGAAGGGCTGCAGGCGCACTGCCGGCGTTTTAAGAGGGAATACGCTCTTTTCTTGAAGGTTTGCAGGTCGTATAGGTCCGGAAATACTGCTTGTGACAGTTCGTTCCAGAGTTTTACAGTGCGCGGCAGAAAGTTACGCGAGAAACGCACGGTGGAAGACTGCCACTCATCAAGGTTATGCAGAGTGAAGCTACATCTCGGCGTACAAGGGGTCCAAGCTGTTTGAGACACTTCGACAACAATTCAACAATTCGAGCGGCCCTTCGTTGGATATGATTTCTCGGGGGACGATAAAATTTAGTTTCTGTTGCAAAAAATGTGAGGTTCCCGTACAATAAATGTTAATACTTACTTTAAGCCTAACAGAACAGCTAACTTATAAGACTTTTTTTTAGTCTGAATAAGTCAATAATATCTTCGACTATAACTCGTCGAAAATTAGGCAAATTCTTCGAAGTGTCGAACACGTCACGCGTAATTGGCGAGACGCGTGACACCGCCACGTCACGCTGTCACGTCACGTACGTGACACGAATATGGGGAAAGTTTTCAGTGCTGATTACGTAGGCGGTTATAACACGTGAAATGAAAACAGACATATTCTTTGGGTACAATCTTTACTAATATAACGCCTCGTGGTCTAGTGGAATAGAGCGCGGCTCTTGACTCGGAGGTCGTGGGTTCGATACCCGCGTTGGAAACATGTTATTTCCAAGTTTGGTTAGGACAATGCAGGCTGATCACCTGATTGCCTGACAAGTAAGATGTTCCATGCGTCGGATGGGCATGTAAAAAGTCGGTCCTGCGCCTGATCTCTCGCCGGTCGTGTCGGTCGTCTATCACACTGGGTTATGAGAGTAAAGGAATAGAGAGTGCTCTTGTGTATTGCGCACAAACTTGGGCACTATAAAATTACTCCTGCGTAGCTGGCCTGGTTTCAATGAAACCAGCCACCGTCACCGAAACCGGTGTGGGAGCTATTATACTAATATTTTATTTCTGTTCGCCCCCAAACTGCTAAACCGACTTTTGGAATCCACTGAGTGCATTGCGCGTTTACATTATTCCAATAGCAATCCAGAGTTGAATTGGATTACTGGAAAATGGCCAGTTTACCTTTACTAACAAAACTCCATACTCCACACGGTTTTACTGTGTTTTGTCCTTCTCTGATACTTTACATAAGTCCCGCAACTTCGTCGACAGTATATAAGTCTATGGTTGTGCCAATATTTGTTTGAATCTCAGAAACCATACATTTTTTTTCAGAATCAAACAATCAAATGTTCAATTCCCGGGGTCTAAGGCAACTTCAGACAGACATAAAAGCAGTTATTATAAGCATGAACGTAGAAAAAAAGGCGGACGGAGTCTACAAAACTGTGTCGTCAGAGTCGGCCACGCATACATTCTTACGCCTGTCAAATGGACTAGCGTAAGAATGTGTGCGTGCGGACCGTGTACATGCAGTCAACCTGGCCGACTCTGAAGACACAGAATTTTGTATGTAGTAAGACTCCGTCCGCCTTTTTTTCTACGTTCATATGATGGTGCGTTTATGATTATAAGATTCTTTAGCAAAACTGACAGACAATATTTTCTTACGGTGAGACATATAGTGACATCTATTGACAACCATAGTCTTTTTCCAGAATGAAGGTCCTCATATTATTTTGAAGTTGTCTTTTGTAGTAGAAGTAGTAGGGATAACTTAGTACCATTACCACTTACTAGATGGCGTTATACAAGGCTATTTTTATTGGGCTAATATCATGTACTATCAGAGAAATTGATTTCAGGCAGATGGCGGACAAAAAACCCATCCAACCGATCACAGCCAACATTGAATTGACATAAGTCGACCACATGACCACAGTATAGCAATTGCTATACTGTGACATGACGTAGATCCGTAAACTGCCTAGGAATCAATTTCTTCGATGGTACGTTTACTTAATTTATACAGATTTTGACATTAACTCAAAAATTTTGAAAAACTCTTTGAAATTCCTTTATTACGCAGACGAACCATACATTTTTTTGCAACAAAAACTATGCTGTGCCCTTTTCCGTCTCTCAATTTATCACCTTGCATCCACTACCTGTACTTAAGAACAACAATTATTTTTCTCATAATTAACAACAGATCATGTTCTCTGTCACCACTTGTGGCATGGGCAGCGCCAGGTAGCGGTCAGCAACTCAGCACAGAGCTTGCGGTCGATAGTGTAGAACGTAGAATGTAGATGGTGACGTCCAAAAGAACGTCGGATGCTGCTCCTCCTTCCTGTAAAAATAATCAATGGACAATGGGTCACTTAATGTACTTTAAAATTTACAGGTAAATAAGTAAAGTACTCGGCTATACTGCATGCAGCAATGATTGAAAAAAGATGCAACAGTTCATCAAGTTTTTGCGTGCTATGTACTTAAAATGATTAATAGATAAGTATATAGAAATATTGGTCTAGTCAATATTAGCCGTGAATCGTGATAGTCGACAGTCTGCAACTCGACCAAAGTGCGATGGTCAGCCTATGAATATTATATTATCCCTCTGATAGCTGCTCAAAGTGAAAATGATATGGAAACTTTAAACTTTCTTTGTTTACTCACAGTAGTATGTCGCCATCCCGCATGCACCACTGATATATAATCCTCAGGGAGCACAGTACCCTTGGGTGCTATAACAGCCTGCTGGACCACCAGCGTCAACGTCAGCGGGGCTGCCAGCCTCACCACGGCGATGTCACCGTCAGCACCGTTCAGGCCGAAGGTGGGGTGGTTGATCTCGTGCAAGATATCGAGGACAACGCCGCCAAAGTTGCGGTAAGTGGAGCCGGCGCGGATGCGACGGTATTCGCGGAGGTAGAGGTTGGAGAAAAAGAGAATTGACGAGCAAGGATTTTCAGAAACAATTATTATCAGCAGTCTAACTCCCGAAACTGACACTATTTTGATTTACGAGTCTGATTAGTTCCAAATTCAGCCGCAGCACGATCGTGCGCCAGTATAGCTGTCAGTAGTGGGAAACAGTGTTAGATTGCCCATTTATCGAGGAAGGCTATATATATTTAATCACGCTAAGACTAATAGGAGCGAAGAAATAGAGGAAAATGTAGAAAAAACGGGGAAAATTATTTGAAAGGGCTAACTTGAACGCGCTAATCTCAGGAACTACTGGTCCGATTTGAAAAATTATTTCAGTGTTAGATAGCCTATTTATTGTGGAAGGCATTTATAGGCTATATTTTATCACGCTAAGACTAATAGGAGAATGTGGAAAAACGGGGGAAATTATTTGAAAAGGCTTATCTCGCGAACTACTGGAATTTTTTTATGTTATTTGTCACAGTAAGAAGTAGACCACGTAAAGGATCATAGGCTATCGATTTTAATCATTTTTTCAGTGGATATATATTTTGTACCCGTGCGACGCCGGGGCGGGTCGCTAGTATTACATAATATCGTATTAAAGAAGGGCAAACCGTTATAAATTAAACAGTTTCCTTCTTTGTAGCGTCATTAATTGTTTTATTACATTGTTTATCTTATCCCATGAATTCGATTTATTACTTTTTGATAAAATAAATACCAGATTAGTTTCCATACATCTGAAATTAAATTTAATTCACTTTAGCCTTTTGATTAAAAATATAATATGGATCAACTTATGTTTAAATAGAAGAGAGAGGTTCTATTTTAAAGTGACCCAATTTAAATATACTAAACATTCCTGGAAACTTAAAAAAAAATGTTCTATCTTTTGTTATTTTCAATAATTGAAATCCTCTATATTTAAAGTGTCTGTAAATATCAATTTATTCTTACAATAAAATAAAAATTTCGTTCAACAAATGACTTTATTTAAGACAATTCAAACTGCTGTATCCAGAATCCATTGGGTGTATGAACCAACGTTGGTGCTGACACCGGGGAAAGTGGCGTTGGCGCAGCCGTGGCCCCAGGAGACGATTCCAACGAGAGTCTTGCCGAAGTAGAGGGGACCACCGGAGTCACCCTGGCAGGCGTCCTTGCCACCAACGTCAAGGATGCCAGCACAGATCATGTTCTCGGTGACGGTACCAGGGTTGGGCAGGGTGAGGTAGCGCTCAGCACAGAGCTTGTTGTCCACTGTGATGATGGTCACGTCCAAGAGTTGGGGAGACGCTGAGCCACCTTCCTGTAAGCATGAAGAGTATGTGTAAGAGTTTTGATGGAAGACCTTGCTGTAATAATAGTGAAGTCGAAAAGCATTTTAATTTGTCCAAAGATTGAATTGATCAATTGAGCATTGTGTTAAATGAGCATGACTAAGAGGATATGATATTATTCTTGTTACTTGTTTATTGAACAATAAACAAGTATTAAGTGTTACATGTTTAATTTTGTATGTGTAAAAAAATATTTAATTAAGTTTCTTAAGAATTGTAGTACATATTATAAAACAATAGTACTCTCCGAACAAACCTTAGTGGTTTATGGAGCGTAACTATAAAGAATTATGTATTTTTTAAAATAAAATAAATAAATAAATCTGAAACCACCCGTAAATAATTGACATTGAAACAATTCTTTGATTGATGATTGTAAATAAAAATGATAAAAGAAAAAAAGATGATAATAATTCAAATTAAATGGAAGCAAACAAATCTTATGAAGATCAAGATTCAACTGATGACAAATATGAGTTTGCACTCAACAAGTCGAATACATTACTAACCGAAACGGTGCCCCAACCGGCATGAACAACCGGCAGGTTTTCGACGAGCTTAGTGTCCTGTGGTGGGATGGCGGTTTGCTGGACCACGGGTGTGTAGACCAGCAGCTGAGCCAGCCTCACCACGGTGATGTCTCCATCGAAGCCATTGTCGCCGTAGGACGGGTGGTTGTACTCCTTGACAATGTCGACAATCACTCCGCCGGTGTTGCGGTAGGTGGAGCCAGCGCGGATGCGACGGTACGAAGGGTCGTAGAAGCTGCAATAAAATGTAATGAGAGGATAAAATATTAACAACTAGTCGTTGATATTTATATATATTGAAAGTCTTTATTGTTGTTCCTCTAAAGGAAATAACGTATTTGTAATCGATAGAAAATCTAGGCACATAGATTAATATTTGTATATCGCACATATTTAGATCAAAATAGATACCGCATGTGTATGTACTTCGCGTGCCATATCGCGTTCCCAAACGAGCAATGCTCGTCTTTCGAAAGTCTGTTCTTTAGTCTGCTATCGGAATCGGACGTCAATCGGAATTTTAAAAATGCCTAAATGCCTAAAAGTGCCGTATTGAGCTGCAGAACTATAATGGAAACGGTGGCCTTGACAATGGACATGGACACGTTTCTTATCATCGGTATATCGCAGTAGGTAGAAAAAAAGTGACACGCTTGTTTTCATACAAATGGAACGACATGCGGTATCTATCTTGATCTATGTCTATCGCTAGTTTTCTGACTCTTTCGAAGTCTGATATTAATAATTAATACTATCTATTACTGGGCAATTGTTACATAATAATTTATGGGGACATTCCCCCTTGCCTTGTCTTACATTATCGCTATCCCTGTCATCATCCTTATCTTCAGTATCATCATCCTTAGCATCATCATCATCACCCCTATCATATTACACTTTGAAGTGTTACTTCACTTACATGCCATCGAAACAGTGTGCAGCGGACAACACGTATAAGGATGTGAGGATGTTGGCGGCGCAGGACTGTCCCCATACCCCGGTCCAGATACCTAGAGCGTCCACCTGGACTATCGATGGGTATTTGTCGATGGTGGTCGGCTCTCCACCCACGATGCGGTTTGGGGTAGCTGATGCTGCTCCTGTAGGAGAAAATGCTTTATATACAGGCTGTAAGGGTAGTGATAATAATTTAGGGTGTGTACTGTGTATGGGTCTCATATGTAGATTTTTCACTGTACGCCTTCAAATAGATGTTTAAAGAAGGAGATGATTTCACATTTTGAGGTTTTTAAGCTTTATGAGGTCTTGAGTTTATTCACGTTTTATTTTTGTTTCACAATATCTGCAATAATCTCTACAATATTATGCTTCAGTATTTTATTTGGGGAGTTTTTAAGAAGGACTTCTTATAGGCAAAACGTTGCATATATATACTAATACATATCCAGAGGGGAAAAGTCCAAAGTCTTTCTTGAACTTTACACACCCTTCTGCCCCTATCTTTTTGAAATAATAGTAAGGTATTGTTTGATAATAATAAGAGAAAAGTTGCAATTTGTAGTTATCATAATATTTTATTACCAAAAAGCTAATAATATTTAAAGCTACTCAAAAACAACAGACACCGGCTCTTGCCTTAAAAACAGCTTGTATAATAGTAGAGGAGGGGAGGGTGCTATTTGTGCTGTTTTCTTTTTAATTTTGCAGCAAGAATAGTAATTGATTTTACCTGCAAACAGCACAGCACTTAAAATCCACAAGCACTCCATTTTCAAGGAACTTCAAATCCTCCTGCCAGGAACTAACTGATCAAACCGTTTTATAATTTTGTTATTAGTTCAATAAATTTTGTATTGATAAAGATTTGGTTAATCCCATAAGACAAGTTATCTTTTAGGGTTCCTTTAATCTTATAGGGCTAACAATCATGTAAAGTGATAAATCTAAATATCTTAAAACCTAAATTGTAAATAACAGCATTTTACAATGAAAGACGCGAGTGGAAGAACCAGATAACTAGCATTTTATAACATACTTACGGAAAATTACTCTGATTACTTATATAATTTGAACAAACCTTGAACTAATCTACTTCATGATTCATCATCAGGCTAATTTGGCAAAACATAAAATCCACAATCTTTTGATTTCAAATAATCTAAAATCTAAAGCTTCCATTTATGCAAAAAAAAACGGCAGTTACCTGCTTCATCCAATAACGTCTTCGATTATTTTAATAGAATGTGTTGCCAAAAAACTCAAGAATTGGTAATTTAATGTCGCGCGGAAAACGTATTTTTTTGTGGAATAACAACTTCCTTTATTCTTTTTTCCGTAGATTTCCAGAAAAAGTCAAGAATTATTTTCTATCACTTACCTACCTACCTGCCACTAAGCAAACTATTAGCTATAGGCTCAATAATGTCGTAAAAAGCTATTAAATGAAAGCGTACGGCCGTGCGCGGCCAAGTTCCAGCAGGCCGCGCGCTTGCCGTGCACTATTTAAACGAACCGTTTCGACGCACTTTTAACCCCCCTGTAGCTCAATATCTATTGTGAGTACAAAGATACGTAATTATATACTAGTGTTTAAGCAGTATACCAAATTTCATAGATATAGCTTTGGTAGATCCTGAGATATCTCCCTGTAAAAATAGCTAATTTTGGCACTCACTCACTCACTCACTGACCGGTAATCAAAACTTCTAGGCCACTTCCAATTGTCCTAGCGTTATGAAATTTGGTACACAGGTCGGGTGTTATATTATGTAGATTAACAAAAATGGAACTATAGAGGCCACTTCCAATTGTCCTAGCGTTATGAAATTTGGAACGCAGGTCGAGTGTTATGTGTAGGGAATGCAAATCTCGCGAGATTGGAGTTCAAGAGAGATCCCGCGAGTTTATGAATACAATACCGCGAGATCTCGCCAATTTCGAAATCTCGCGAGATTAGCAGTTTTGTGGATTTTTTTGCAAATAATCACAATATTTGAATAAATTACGAAAAAAAAGTAAAAAATAATATAAGTATTATAAGATTAACAATCATTTTCACGAATTTTTCAATAGAATTTTATGCATCAAACATTGTTTGATGTATCTGTCTATAATTTTTAAGTAGTAAAATAAAATTTGACTTACGTATCTACTATCAATCAATTAATAACAAATGAAAGAAACAACCAGTCTTTTCTTCTAATGTGCGCTTTTATAATTTGCACGTGGACGTGGCGGTAATATCGTGGACGTCCGCGGTAAAACGATAACATAGGGAAGTAAAATGTATGAAAATATTATATGAAAACGCTTTTAAATTTCCGTCGACGATAACTTTTTAACGTAAACGGACATCACGACGCGACGTCTGCACTTCAAAAGGGCATTTAACGTAATCAACTTTTAATCGTGGAAGCCGGCGTCCACAATAACGTGACGTCCATAATTATAAAAGCGCACATTATGAAACACAAATCTTTTAGTAATAAAACAGTTCTTTTATTACTCACAAAACAACGAGAAGTCAAAATTCAGGATCTAGTTGAAAATCATAGTGCACAGTTGCCTAGGCCAGTTTCTCTTTGTTTTTACTCCATGATTGCAACTCCGTCCGTGTCAGTCCGCGCTTCGAATAAGACGTTTTCATGCTCAAGTTGTTTTTTAATCTACATATATAACTCGCGAGATCTCGCCTTTTTTTCGTCCGAGATCAATCTCGCTAAAAAAGGCCGAGATCTCGCGAGAACGAGATTGCATTCCCTAGTTATGTGTGGATTAACAAAAAATTGCGAAATTTTAGAAATTTAAGAAATTGGTCAAGCGTGAGTCGGTTCATCTACGAAATTAAGATACCACTTCCAGTTGTCCTAGCGTTATGAAATTTGGCACACAGGTCGTGTGGTATAAAATATGTAGATTAAAAAACGATAAAGAAATTTAAGAAATCGGTCAAGCGTGAGTCGGCTCATCTACGAATCATCGTAATCATCTTCATCAACAGCCTGATCCATAATACTTCTAAATTTGAACTTGGCAGGTTTTCGTGCTATACGTAACACTTGATTAATTGTATAGTTAAATAATATAATTATATAATTAAATTAACCTGTATAATTTTCACGCTTGTATAATTTTAAGCCATTATCGATGGTTAGCCCGAATCGATTTGGCAGGTTAATTTAATTAAGTATATAAATTTTATATACTTATATGTAATTAAATTAACAAGTGTTACGTTTATCACGAAAACTCGCCAAGTTCAAATTTAGAAGTATTATGGATCAGGCTGTTGATGAAGATGATTACGATCAATGAAGTGCATCTGAACTTGGCATGGATTGGATTTCAACTCTTTTTTTAGGCCAAAAATTAGCCGATAGTAACTTGGCCCCATTTTTACAGATGTTTTTGATGGGATTACCTTAAAATCCTTCATTGGGTTTCTACATACAGAACCCTTTTTAGCGAACAATCTCACGCCTGCCCTCGTATCACCATGTTACGATATTAATATCTTATTTTAGCATAATCCAACGGTAACAAGGTAATTATACCAATAAATAGCCGCTTTATCAAATGGAAGATATAAAAATAATATGACCCTACAGCTTAGTAGTACTTAGTACCTGGTAGTATATTTCACCCCACAAAAAATAATGCTTTAGAGCAGGGGTTCCCAAACTGTGCGCCGCGGCGCCCTAGTGCGCCGTGGAAAGGTAAGAGGGGCGCCGTGAGTCGAATCTCCATCCCTATCCGAAACCACAATAATTATTATAAAATAAAATTATTTATATAAAGCAAGTGGATAGTAAAATATATTTTGTTTTATTATTATTTACCTCATTTGCTTCCTTAACCTAACTTTGATCATTAAGGCGCTGTATCGAAAGTAGTTTTACCGCAAGGGCCATTTTATACTTAATTTGTATGACTATAAAGTCGTGAATACGCTGCGGTCAAAAGCTGTCGGCTCGCTCGGAAAACATGCGAAAAAACGTAATCATAATTATTTAAAAAATAACTAGGAGCATTAAAGCAAAATGCTTCTATACGATTTTGAGTTGCAAATGTGTCTATCAATTAGATCAATACATCTATTTTCGTTTGAAAATAATATTCAAATTTCGTATTTTTAAGAGGTCATTTCGAAAATTAAATGTCTCAAGGCAAAATACATTAATCGTGTTTTTAGTTCTTCTCAAACCTAGATAAGGCTATGAAGATATGTATATCTCATTACCAGATTTGTAACATTTCCGAGGGTCCTATAGTATTACGTCAAATAGGACAGTTTTTGTAAAAGCTAGATAGAGTAGAGCGCCGTGACAAAATATTGTGATTTGCGACGTGTAACTGCGCCGCAGGTTGAAAAAGATTGGAAGCCCCTGCTTTAGAGCATATAATTCTTATTATTGTCAAACACGAGTACGACCGGCGAGCATCTGTGGCATTGCTTTTCCAAAAATTTTGGCGCTCTTGATAATAATACCGCCTTCTTCGTAAAAATAGCAATGACCATTTTCTGCTTCAACCTATCACCCCCCAAAACACCAGCAACCGCGACAACAATAGCATAACAATAGATTTCCAAGAATCCGCGATCGGAGGATCAGGGCAGCGAAGACAGTGTAGTCAGTATCCATGGTCAGCAGCAATCTCTTACTAAATGTCCATTGCTCGTTAATACAAAAAGGAACAAACCACGAACACAAAAATAATAATATTTATATGTAAAGCTTTATTTCGAATTAGACAGCGTTGTCCAAGATCCATTGGGTGTAAGATCCAACTGCAGTGCTGATACCAGGGTAAGTCTCATTGGCGCATCCATGGCCCCAGGATACCACTCCCACGAGTGTGGTGCCGTAGTAGAGAGGACCTCCGGAGTCACCCTGGCATGCGTCCTTGCCACCCACATCCAGGATGCCAGCGCAAATCATGTTTTCTGTGACGGTACCAGGGTTGGGGAGGGTCAGGTAGCGGTCAGCGCACTCCTTGGTGTTGATAGTGTAGATGGTGACGTCCAAAAGAACGGGGGATGCTGAGCCTCCTTGCTGGAAGAAATAGATTAAAGGTAAAAAAAAATGTTTTCCTTCTGAGCAGACTTGAATCAAATATTTTCAAAAACTCTATGATGACCTGCCACCGGTTTGGGAACTAACCCGACGAGAAGAACCGACGTAATCCTTACCCGTAAGATACTTTTAAGCCCGCTACGCCAGAAATAGAGCAATTACTGATTTTGATGTGGGTTGTTTGGTTGAAACTTGCCGTCTTGGTGGGAGTTCGTAGCTATCACTTATAATTTTTAGCTTTCTCATTGATAATTTAAGGGTTTCCTTCAATATCTTCGTATTGTCAGGAATTTCTAACGTCAATTGGTCAAAAGGTTTACCAATCAGGAGATATCCCTTAATTTGATCCCTTGATCCTGAATGACTTAAAAAGGCAAGACAGCTTTTTTGGTACTAAAGGCTGAATTACATTGATACAGTAGCTAGCGCCAGCATCACTGGATTCCGTCGCTGGATCAGCACTGTATCAATGTAAACATGTTTCAATCTAGTGCTGGACTGGATTGAAACATGTTTACATTGATACAGTGCTGATCCAGCGACGAAATCCAGTGATGCTGGTGCCAGCTACTGTATCAATGTAAATCAGCCTTTATAAAGCTAAACTCACCGAAACCGCTCCCCAACCAGCGTGCACAACCGGCACACTATCAGGCAGCACGGTCCCTTGTGGGGCGATGGCGACCTGCGCCACTACTGGCGTGTATATCAGCTGGCTCGACAGCCTGACCAGGCTGATGTCGCCGTCGTACCCGAGCTGGCCGTACGAGGGGTGGTTGAGCTCGAAGTCGATGTAGACGATCACTCCGCCGGTGTTGCGGTAGGTGGAACCGGCGCGGATGCGACGGTACGAGGGGTCGTAGAAGCTGGGAAGTTTTTAAAACCTTTATCACGTTGATTGCCAAGCCAAAAATAGTGAACTTAGTGAGATGCCCGAAACATAAAAAAGGTAAATCCCTACCCTAGTGGCCAAAATTAGCCAGTACGCTACGGCCACTATTTTTAAGCGTGGCATTGCCTGATGTGTCAATAAACGTGTTAAGCAACGTATACCGTGGCTGACCTCGAAAAAGATGGCGCGATGAACTTGACTCATACAAGCCAAGTTGGCATATGCGTTAGAGCGAGATGATTGGAAACACTTGGGGGATGCCTTTGCCCAGAAGTAGGACAGCATAGGCTCTTAAAGATTGCAGGATTTAAGACTTCCAATATGAATGAATATAACGATGAATGGATATAACGATGACATATCAGCGGGACAATTCATAATCTCTGTTTAATATGGTACTATTAGTAAACTATAGGCTCGGCATGTGGAATTAGCGAATTACGTATTGTGTTCAAGCCCTTAGAAATCTAGTACGTGCTAGTACAAAGTATGCTAAAGTAGCACATATTTAAGACAATCTTCTCAATTTCTTATAGACAATTCGATAAACAAAAGTTTGACTGGAAGAGATTGCTTATTATAAGTTTGCCTTTCGTGCATATTAATCATTATACATGTCTGTAAATTTGTTTTTATTTTGTATTGTATTGTAGCATTGTCACCTCTGCTTGTGTGAAAATCGTTTTCAGTCCTCCAAATAAATCAAATTCAGCAGGTGATGTGTTCAGTCACGACGGACCAACAGGCTCTGTAGATTGTTTTTGACTTATTTTAAAATTAATATTCAAAACTGTGCGCTTAGTGATTCATAAGTCATAACAGTGATGTTTTAAAAATTGCAACATTATCAAAAGTAACTGATGACCCCTAAAAACTGCTTTAACAACTTACAGTCCAGCAAAACAATGTGCAGCAGACAAGATAGTTCTGGAGGTGAGAATGCTGGCGGCACAGGACTGTCCCCACACCCCGCTGAACACACCCAGGGCGTCCACCTGGACGATGGACGGGTATTGGTCGATGGTGGTCGGCTCTCCACCGACGATGCGGTTCGGAGATGCAGACACAACGCCTGGGGATAAACGAAGTTTTTTTAATATGAAATAAGGGGACAAACGAGCAAACGGTTCACCTGATGGAAAGCCATGTCGCCCATGGACAGTCGCAACATTAGAAACTGCAGGTGCGTTGCCGGCCTTTTTTAATTTTTATATTTTGCATTTGATAATTTTGACAACGAAGTTATTAAATTGAACAAGTGTGGGATCAACAAATCCCATACATTTTTGACCGACTTCCAAAAAGGAGGAGGTAATACGTTCGGCTGTATGTATTTTTTTTAATACACAAATGAAACATAATATTACTTGCACTTTTTCCACTATATTCATAAATTACAATTTAAAGACTTTAAACACGACCGGTTTCGAACTATAGTCGGGACATTTTAATAGGCCACATTTGACAGTTCATCAAAATTGTACCAGGTAACCTTATAGCGACGTACATAAAAAAATATTTTCGTTTTGTTATATCTGCACAATTGACTAACTTTTTTCAATGACGATTACATATTTATTGTAAATAATATGACCGATACGAATTATTTAACGATTTGCTTTTACTGATAAACAATTCTAAACGTAATAAACAAATTCTGATCTTAATAATTGCACCTCGTTACAATGTTACGTTAGCTGACCTTTTTTCTTTTTAAACTCTAGGGAAGTTACCCTAAAAATTGGAAGCGAATAAATAGTATCGATGCATTGATTACTTGTAACGAAATATCCCCATAAATTAATAACCACGTTGTGAAAAGTAACACATATTTATGTGAAATGAATAATGATAATACTACATTTAACAGTTTTTTACAATTCAAGCGAATAAATGCATATTTTTTTTGTAAATCATGTACTTGTCTTATTTTGCTCCTTGAATTTGCAAAAGAAAAAGTAATAATGGGACAGGAGTTTGTTTAAAATGTATAAAATTTAAATATTTTATTTCAAGTCCGTATCGATTTATTCGTTTTGGTCGATGTTTTTACGCAGCTCACCTCACTATGGAGATGAATCTGACAGATGTCAAATGTGGCCTATTAAAATGCCCTGACTGTAAATCATCATCAGGTGTATCTACTTAACGTCGGTAGTTTTGAATAATTAAATAATTTAATCAAAACAAACATTAGGGTTGTCAGCGTCACAGTATTTTTACAGTTTGGTAGAATTTTTCTTCCAATTACGACTGTTTTCTACTGATGTTCAAATTAATATATAGTTGTATTTACCCATTTTATATTCATAAATTAATAATATTTTGTCACGTATACAGATGTCAGATTTTAAAAATAAAATAATATTTGTTAAATTTAAAATTTTCGATTAAAACATGTCACAAAATAACTATCAAATTTTTAAATGTCAAAAAATAAATATAAACAATGTCAAACAAATTAAAATAACGATACAATTGTCCCATTACATCACCAATAATTTAATGGAATTGTCCACAATATTAAAAATTATAAAAATGTCAATATCTATGTCAAATAAATTAAACTAAAATTAAATAATGTCTATAAATATAATAAAATGTCCATAAAATGTATAAAATTAATAATTATATCAGGTCAATAAATTAAATTAGCGGTGATTTGTAAATATAAATTAATGTATAAGTAATAATAATTTAAATGTCTTGTAATAATATTGAATTAGATAGGCAAGTCTGGTCGTTCAACAGGTTCCCATGTTTTTTATGTATGTTGACTTCCAGCAAGAAGAACTTAAAAGAACTTAACTTAAAATGAATTTCCACCAAGAACCGACAGTACAATCAATTACATATATATTTTTTTTATGTATGTTCAACGATTACTCAGTCGTTTGTGGTCCGATTTTCAAATTTCTTTTTGTGTTGTATAGGGCTTAACTCGATTTGGTACCATGTCCACAAAAGTGGTGATCTGATAATCCTTGAGGAATCGAGGGGACTCCTTGAAATTTGTATGAAAACCGACTTTAAAATAATGAAGACTGTAGTATGTACAGAAATAGTTGAGACTTAGACGAATTCTGAAAAAGGCATATAAATACATGTTTGGTTTGCAGTTCTATTGCAGTCGTGTCAACTGCATTCAAACTGTACTTGAACTGCAATTTGCAGTTGGATTGCAATTGAAATGCGGTCCGTCTGTGTAGACCCTTAGAGACGGACGAGTATTGATATCTGTCATTTCTTTCGGGTTTCGCCAGGATAAGTTAAAGGCTGGCGCGCTGGCTGGTATAATTTATTTTTAAAAAGAAGATTTTGAAATTGAATTCTGACAGTTTTCTTTGCATGTGCCAAAATATAAACAACAACTGAATTTGTAGGTAACGAGTAACGACCCTAGCGACGACTTTTGTCATAATACGTCAAACCATTGAGATATTATACACTAGGAGAGAGCCGCCCCCGAGACGATCAAACGGTTTGATTCAAACCTTACGTGTTTGATGCAACCGTTTGATGGCGGTTTGAACGGTTTGTCAAACGAAACTGCGCAGTTTGGTTCAATACTTACTCGCTGTGGAGTACACGTCTTGTGACGAATAAATATTATTTTTTAAAAGATAAAACCGACTTAAAAATTGTACGAAATTGAGAATTGAATTCCCTATCTCAAAAACTACTAAACCTATTTTGATGAAACTTGCAGAAGTCTCCCAAGTTAATACATATTATAGTACAACAAAAAATATTTAAATCGGACTTGTAGTTCCGGGATATGTCATATGTGAACACAAACATAAAAACATACATACACTTTTGAAATTTTGCACATTTGTTCAGATGCTGATATAGACTAACATTATATACGAAAACTGGGCAGTTCTGAAAATATTACATACATACGCATCGAATTGATAACCTCCTCTTTTCTAATCGGTTAAAAATAATGTACCTACTCCAAAGAATGGTATAAAGTTTGTTCAAATGCATCGGAACACGATCAAACGGCGCGTCAAACACAACAAAAATATGAAATTTCATCAAACGAGCTTCAAACACGTAAATGTTTGACAAACCGTTCAAACTAGCTTTATAAACGATCAAAATGGTTTGAGTCAAGCCAAAATTTACGTGTTTGAGTCAAACCGTTTGATCGTCTCGGGGGCCCTTTATATCGGTGTATAAGCGTCAAAAGCGTGTAATGTTATGTCCTACTTACTAGGACATAACGAAGGAGTCGGTCTGCATATTTCATGTAATAAAAGTGTTAATAAAGGTTTTTAGTGAACATTTTATGCTAGATATTGTTGAGTTTTGTAGTTCCGCTAAATAATGAACCATAAGAATGGCCAACGAATGCCTCAAACACGTGGATTAAACATTAAATACGTAAGTTTTGAACAACGTTTTTGGGCTTTTCAATCGGTATTTTTGTAAGCTAAAAAGATAATTTATAAGTTTAATAATCCCTTATTCGTGCTATTATATAAGGCATTAGTGCTAAAAAAAGTGTGTCAGCTCCGACGCACGACTGGAGTTTACTCCTTAAGTACGAGTATCTAACCATACGCAAAAAGAGTTTATTCAACTGAAAAAAGATTAATATAATATGAAATCAGATGTTCCGGTAATATTATCTACACCCCTTTCTGCCATAGTTATTTCAAAACACTTTTAGTTCACTTTAGCCAGTATAATGATAAAAATTATAACTTCACAATAACAATATCAATTATTGATATTTATAACAAAAACAGCAATATAAATACACCGACACTGATAAAAACAAACAAGCCCAATAACATATAGTATATAGGTATAGTCGCCTATACAGCATACCATATCTATCGGAATATAATATTATATAATAATATAATTATATAATATAATATTCCGATAGGTATATTACCTTTATGGTCTTAATACACTCACAGCCAAATTAGAAAGTTGCGCACTAAAGGAGCGCACCAAAAACGTGACAAATTTTCGTTACTTGTTAGTAGGTTGTACCCCTCGGATTTTTCTCATACCGGTCGCCTTATATACGAAAATCGATTCAGGAGTAAACTCCAAAATGTCACATCATTTAATAATTTGGCTACAAAAATTGCATAGCTTTTTACGTGTGTTTACGGATTCTCATTATTTAAAATATAGTTTATCGATATAATGAACTAAATAACTTTCTTTTCTGGATTATAATGTGCTTTAAAATGATCGACAAATAGAAATATTCAAGAAAATACACGCACACTATTTGTATGAAAATAAGCACAAAATGGCCACGCGATGACGGGCTAAGATTACATATATACTATAATACTTTATCTATTTATCTATGCGTCAAACTTAAAAAAAATTACATCAGTTCTGTCGGCATCATGTCGGCATACTCTATCATTCCAATGATATATTATAAAAAACTCAAAGCAGATAATATGTTACTACCGCGCGCGTTGTGAAGCTTCAAATACGGGCCAATTGGCCCGTCCTTTATTTAGTCTGCATCGAAACATCGAACGCACTTTACGAAAGTGCCGCGTCTTGTCTTACCTAAATAAATTGAAAATAACGTCGAACGTGTTTCGAAAATGTACCAATTATGACTCAAAAGAAAACAAAACACATGGAATCTCTTACCACATGTCTTGATTGCAATAAATACCTCGATTATTTACATTTTCAATTATTTTTTCGGACAATCTGGAAAAAATCGAATTTTCGTCATAGCTCAGGCGAAGAAAGAGACAGCGATACGATTCGACGTTTAAAAATATAACTGTCTCTTTTATGTAAATGGTTTTTCGTATCTTTTGTTTCACTTATCTGTCAAATTTGTCAATGTTTGCAATTTTGAATTTGAAAATTGTTTGGAACTTGTTCGGAACAGATTTAAGCCGGAAAATAGTATGAACGTAACAGATCTGTATATGTTGAATATCATTGTATCATTCTGTTTACGAAGTCGAGAGAGAGTGAGTTTTCCCATCCAAAGGTCAAAAAAAGTTGCTTTTTCAGCGCTGCTTTCACAGCGAACTCCATACAGCGACTGTATACCGGATACACAGAGTATTTGATACACCTTGTCAATGTTTTGGATCACATTATAACTTTTTCGGTGACAATGAGAAGTTCATTGTCACCGAAAACCCCAAAACACCAAAATAACGATAGATTTTAATTGGTATCATGTATTTTTAACCAACTATAAAAATCTTCAGGAGGACGCCAATCGCCATTGTCAAAGAACCAAAATATGAAATTATGACTCAAAATATTATGATTTTGAATAATAAACACAGTACCTGCAATCAAAGCTAGACCGAGAACCCACCGAGCTGCCATTTTACCGCCAGAATACCAAACTAACTATCATCTCATGACATCACTATTTATATTAAAATATTATCGTTTATGGCGCCATAAAACGCTCGATTAGTTTTTACTTAAGCTTCCGATATTTATAATCTTTGCATGATAATAACTATTTTATAATATAGGTAGGTATTAGGTAGAGAATTTACGTTAGTAGGGAAGGTTGCTATGATTGGACTCTCCCGTACCACATAACTTTTTTAATTTTGATGATTAAATAAAAACAAATGCTGGTTTTGTTTCCAATCATTTTTATTAATATAATATTTTACGGAGGGATGACTAAAATTGACGGTTTTACAGAAAGTTGTGGTAAAGTGTTTCTGTCGTCGTTGCCTTCTTGGGACCATAGTCGCTTTGATTGGACCACTAAGTTGCTATCAATGGACTTAGACAAAAAACAATAGTGGTCCATTCAAGGCTACTAACAAAAATCAATAAAAAATAAAATAAAATCTTCTTCATCAAAATAAATAACTAAAAATATCCTATTCTCATGTAAATGAAGTTATATAATTTAAGACGAATGAGATCAACTTTAAGACATACATATTTTATATGTCAGTGACTAATTATAAAATGGCGCTTATAAATCAATTTTAGAAAAAGTGCTTAGACCCAGTAAAGCGGAGACCAGCGGAGATGTATCGAAACGACCATCAATGAGATCAATTCTTAATATACCTATAAGTGATTATGTAATTCAAAAAACGAGTACTAAAATAATAAAATAAAAAAGCACTTAAAACAGTCTCAGAAAAATCTAAAATATTTCACCCGTTTTTCACCAAAACGGAGACGAGCGGAGATGTGATGAACCAACGAGCTTTCTTTACTATCATGTGTAGAGTCCGCACTTTTATAGCAAAATATCATTGGTTTTTTGACGCATCTTTGCTCGTTTCCATTTTGGTGGAATCTGGGCCTTTAATTAGGACGAGATATATGAACGTTTTTGAGCATATTTTGGTTAAATATTAGGTATTCTTGTCATTGGAGTACAAATATGAAACCGAAAACAATATGAAACATGAACATAGCTAAACTACTTAGTAAGGTAACATTTATTTATCTCTTCCTTATTTACACTGAGGACATAAATACTTTTTAATATTTTTTTTTAACGCAAGCACAATCAACATGAACCCAGGCTTTGCATATCATACATTAAATCATATCCTCAATTGAACAAAGCAGACAGATTTTGCAAAACCATTTTTCGATATCCACTGATTGGGAATTTTTACTCGTTGAAGGCTCTGGTTCATTAGTTTCCTTATTTTTTGAAGAAGTAGTCTCCTTTGCAGTATATTTTGGCTTTTTCGGTTTTGAAATCCCCTTACATTTGCTTGTTCTAAGGCAGTTTTATACGGAGTTGACGTCAATTCTAAGCTCCTCTGCGCTTTTTTACTCTTTTGTCTTAGCTCTTGTGCTATTTTTTTAGCTCCAGGAGATATTTGATCTATTGTAAATTTTAAATTCCGTGTCTTTGTTTCAGCTGTACAATGAGCAATATTTTGTGCTTCTACAATGCTTTCGTCTATAATTAACTTTGTAACTTCTTGATTCTCTTTTATTTCTGTCTTTTCTGGTGTCCTTTGTAAAGTCATAGATAGTGGATATATCTCATCTTGCAACTCTAAAACCATTGATGCTGAAATTTCTTCATTTTCTTTTTCTGTTACAATAAATTCATAATCAGCAAATGCATATTTATTAAGAGGATAAATTCCAGCCTTTGCGAACCCATTTGCAGCAGTGCCAACAGATGCAGCTCGAGAATATGCTTTCCCGAATAGCATTGACACTTGAAATGTGGTTACAGTTCTACCAGGATTTTGCCGTAATCATTTTTCTGTTTCATCTATATAGTAAAGACTCAATGGTTTGTGTTGACATAAATCATTTTCCAGTTCTGAGGGTAGATCCTTCAGACCCTGCTATTTGAACATGCTCCTTGGCTCTTTTATTAACTCCATCTAGTCTTCGTTTAAGGGTGGCCTTAGGAACACCATACATCCGACTTGCCTCATTCAAACCTGCTTTATTTTTTCGAACTGCTTCAATGGCTAAGTTCATGCTCATTTCATTCCACGCATAATATTTTTGTTTCGTCTCCATTCTGGAATAGTGAATTACATTAACATAATATTATTATCAAATCATTTTTATTAAATTTTATATTGAAATCATCAATAAAAAAAGTTTCTATCATTGGACCGGTCCAATGGTCGAGCCATGCTAGTGGTCCGATGATGGCAACAGGGTCCTTACGTAGAAATAGGATTATAAAAAAATAACCGGGGTCTTGAGACAAAAATAACTCACTCCAACGCAAGCACAAATAACTACTAAAAAAAAATAATATCTACTATTAATCAAATCAAGGTATTAAAATACTTACATCAAAGTTATGCTAGCGTATTTTTTTTATCCGGAGTGCCGCAATGACACTTGCACACGTCACACACTCGCGGACGCCGCGGCGAAACTGAGGTAGCGGGGGGCCGCTTTTACCGCGCGGAGCAAGAATTGTAATGTACCGACTAGTGGTGGTTAATATAACGTATAGCTGAAAAAAGTAGCGCGCTATTTCTTCGCAACGAATAGCGCGCGCTATAAAACTATGCATAAGACGCTACGTTATAACGTATCGCCCGGTCACTGACCTAGCGCGGCGCCGCCCGCGCTGCCGATCGCGCGCGACTTTCGTTGTCGTGTCGTTCGGGTCAAAATCGGGTGAATTCGGCTGTCATAATTTTTTCAGTGTTGCGTTGCGTGCATAGGTAAATTATAATGTTTTAAAATCATCAGTAATTGACTCCCTGCTCCGAAGAGCACTGTACTATAATATAATGGTAACATCCGTTCCATGTGAATGTATTCTTTCTAAATCTGGATACTCTATTATATTTTTAAATGTAAGTAAATAAAATGTTAAAAAAGGTATAAAAATAATTTAAGTATATTACCAAAAAAAAAATTAAGTAATTAAAAACCATTTAAAAAACTTATAAAAAAAAGAATTGTACTTATATAAACCGATTCCTTTCAATTTTAATATAATATTATTATATAATTATATTGTATCATTTTAATTTGAATATTTCAAACATAATAAAATTAACCAAATAAATAATAATGCCTTCAAACGATTATATTATTCTAAGTTATATACAAACACGTTATATTATATTAACTCACCCACCGCGTTATAATTATTATTAGCGAAATATTTCAATAACGTCGGTAACTTTACAACGTGTCCAATCGATCGTTATAACGTATCATTCGTTATAACGTAGCGTCAAAACTAGCGCGCTTGAAATTCGTTATAACATAGCGTCAAAACTAGCCCGCTTGAAATTCGTTATAACGTAGCGTCAAAACTAGCGCGCTTGAAATTCGTTATAACGTAGCGTCAAAACTAGCGCGCTTGAAATTCGTTATAACGTAGCATCAAAACTAGCGCGCTTGAACGAATCGAAATTTTATTCGTTATAACGTAGCGTCAAAAATAGCGCGTTTGAAAAATGTAGCGTATTCCATCTAGCGCGCTATGAAAATATAGCCGTTAGGAACACCACTAGTACCGACACGTCGCTGGAGTTGATATTTTACGAAATATTTAAGCGGTCCGATGAAGGAAGCGGTCCAATGGTCGCAACCTTCTCCTGGGTTCCGTAGTCAACAAGAAACCCTTATAGTTTCGTCCTCTCCGGCCGTCTGTCTGTCTGTTCGTCCGCGGTTTTTCTCAGAGACTATAGGATCTACAAAGCTGTAATTTAGCATGAATGCGCGTATTAATGATGCCGACAAAATGGTACATGAAATCTTTAAAAAAATATATGGTACCTTCCCTACACATCAAGCGGGGACTAATTTTTTTCGCGCCCATCCCATCGTGTGGGGTGTCGTTGGATAGGTTTTTTAAAAATAGATCATTTTCCGATTTCCCTAAACTTTACAAACGGATCCCTATCCGTTTGTGAAATATGAAGTTTTATAGTGGAAAAAATCCTTGTTAGTCCAGTGCCCTTCTACCAGCTAAGCGGTTGCTTCTGGAATCAATGTGAAAAAAATCACGGCAGTAGGAAATATGCTGAATTTAAAAGGAAAACTATCACGACTAAGAAGACTTCATAAGTTTTTGAGTAATATAGTCGATCAACGAATAAAAATGTATTCGGCGAAGTACAAAGGAACTTTTTGTTCAAATTCCTTTGAACGTAGCTGAGATAACGTCGTTAGTAGTGTAAAACACGTTATAAATGTACATTCATTGACCATACAAAAAATATCAAAAACTAGCGGAACTACAGAACCCTATATTGCGCGTCCATACGCACTTAATCTTTCTTAGCATAGCGCCTATTTATTGACAAGATTTTAATAACTAAGCTTCATCTTTTTCTAGACGTTTTTCCGCGTAGATTATTATAGATTCTAGTATGTCTTATAAATAATGTATTTTCCTTTAGATTATAAAAAATAAGAAGGGGCAGTTATTAAAGTGGATAAGGAAGTAAGGATTATAGACTTATCAGAAATGAGTAATGACGAATGTTTATTAGTTTTTAATTTTGTGAAAGCGTGTCATCATCATTGGACATTGGTTCATTGGTAATGTATAACGTGACCATACGTCCCGCATTCAGGCAGTCTGTCCCGCAGCTGTCCCCGCGAGGCCGAAATTGTCCCGCTTTTACAAACAGACCAAACGACAATAATTTAAAAGTATTTTTATGTTTGAAATGCCCGTGCAATGCCTGGAAGTAACGCATACATACAACAAACGTGATTATTTTGCCATATTTTGCTCGATATCAGTACCTAACTAGACGTTCCGTGCGGTTTCGCCCGCGTAAATTAGGATTTTTGCACACAAATTAGCCCACAAAAATAGCCCGTAATCCTTTACGTGGTCTACTTTTTATCATAATAAATAACATAGAAATTGCTCCAGTACTTCGTGAGATAAGCCCTGCATTTTCCTCCGTTTCTTCGCTTCTATTAGTCTTGGCGTGATAATATTATAATTACAAACTTCCTCGATAAATCGATCCAGTAGTCGTAGGGGGGGAATACTGTATTTGACGCCGCTGCCCCCCTGGAAGTCAAATCAAGTCAGAAATAAACGTCAATCTTCCTGGCAAATGGGAATTAGAAACGTGTTAGGGAGCATACCCATACTACGTGACCTACTTTTTAAGATTTTTTGACCCCCTCCCTCCCCCTGGTGAACACGCGTAGTATATGCCATGACCCCCCCCCCCCCCCCCCTATCAATTGTTCACGTGGTATTGACAAGAATAATTTTTAGTCATTTTTTAAGTAGAAAGAGTAGATAGCAAATGAAAATAATTTGACTTTATAATTTGTGTTCCTTCCTTATAGTGAGTTTACTGTGAAAGTAGCAGCGCTGAATGACCAAATTTTTTTCACTTTTCTATAGGTAAGCGCCCCAATGTAACGTGTTGAAAAAAAATTGATCTTTCAGCGCTGCTACTTTCCCAGTGAACTCTATGTAAGGAACACAGACACACCCTAAAGTATACCCATAAAGTACGAGGGCGGCACTGAAAATTTCGGGAATCAAGGAGGTGACACAACAGTACTATTTAAAAATGTGTTTATTGCTTTTCGAAGTATTCTCCGCGAAATTTGTCACATTTTTCCATACGATGGAACCAATCATTGAAGCAACCATTCCATTCGGAAGTTGGGGTCTCCAAAAAGGCCGTTTTGTAGGCGTCCACAGCTTCTTCAGGTGATGAAAATCTCTGACCACGCAATTTATTCTTTATTTTAGGGAAAGTATAGAAATCACTAGGGCTCAAGTCGGGGCTGTACGGTGGATGGTCTAATAATTCTATGTTTTCTTGCTCTAAAAACTCTTTTGTTCTGTGCGCGGTGTGAGAACTCGCATTGTCGTGATGGAGGATGATGCGGCGGTTGCAGTTCTCTTTACGGAGTTCAGAAACGACCTGTGGCAAACAAATGCTAGCATACCATTCGGCATTCTGCATTAACCATTCTTTGTACCTCAAGAGGAATAGTCGCAATATGGCCGGTTTCGGAGACAAACTTGGCCGCCATTTTTTTTTGCAACACTCCGTGAACGAACAATTTTTTGTTGGCTTTAACTCATTTTCGAACACCCAAACTCGTGACTGGTTTTTAGTTTCGAGTTCATACGCGTATATCCAGGATTCGTCACCTGATACGATGTTGTATACAGCATTTGAGGATGCATGGAATCTTTCGAGAGTTCTGACGCACCAAGTAACGCGAGCCGCTTTTTGCTCTTCACAGAGCAAACGCGGTATCCATCGGGAAAACAACTTTTTTTAAACCTAATTGTTCATGCAATATTATTTGTATTTGACTCATGCCAATGTCTAAAGTTACCTGAATTTCGCGGTATGTCACATGTCGATCTTCCTCAACCAGCTTACGCACAGCATCAACGTTTTCTTGGGTGACTGCAGTTTTTGGACGACCTTGACGGGGATCATCACTGAGCCTGACACGTCCACGTTGAAATTCAGCAAACCAGCGATAAATTGTGGTTTTAGACGGGGCTTCATCACCAAATGCAGAAATCGTCCGATCAACACACTGTTTTTGTGTTAAACCACTTCGAAAGTCATAATAAATCATCGCTCTAGAATTTTCTCGAGTCAATTCCATTTTCTCAACGATTAAACAAGTTTCAGAAGACCTTGTGACAAGACCGAGAATCTTTTTTAAATAAATAAATGGTATTCAAATTTTAAAACCAAGGACTTTTCAATTAAAAAGATTTTAATATGACAGGAATAGTGAAAGTATTCCATTCTCGATATTTTTAGTGCAGCCTATGTATCACATAGATTTATATTTAATATAATATATAATAATAGTCCAAAATTACAATAGAAAAATCAGAGAAATTAATTTCTAGGCAGATGGTGGACCTAAGTAATTTGGTCGCGTTTAAAGTATAAACCCAACCGACGGATCACAATCAACATTGAATTGACAATGTCAATTCAATGTTAATAATTGTGATCCGTACGTCATGAACGTCATGTAGTCGGATCATGTCATGATCCGACTACATGACGTTGGTCTGTCAACTACCTAGGAATCAATTTCGTCGATGGTACATACTAGCTATTTTAGTCACGACTGTAGTTCAAATTGTAATCGAACACCAAATATAGTAAACTAGATGTCCCGCGCGGCTTCGCCCGCGTAAATTAGGAATTTCACGGAAACCGTACATTTTCCCGCAAAAAATAGATGATGTCCTTTTACGTGGTCTACTCTATAGCTGTGCCAAATAACATAAAAATTGCTCCAGTAGTTCGTGAGATAGACTCTTTCTAATAATTTCCCCGTTTTTTCCACATTTTTCTCTGCTTCTTCGGGCCTATTAGCGTGATAATATATAGACCTCGCCTCGTCGTTTCATTTATCGAAAATTACCTATATAGCTCGATAAATCTAACATTGAAAGATTTTTTAAAATCGGACCAGTACTTCTTGTGTGCGTTCAAACAAACAAACTCTTCAGGTTTATAAATTAGTATAGTTTTTTTTAATCGAGTCGAACTCGAGTCTCGATCTAAAAGACTATAAAAAACATCAATAATAGGGTCATAATAGGTATTATATGGCAGTGTTAAAGATGATTATGATGAATGTAATTTGCATAGTAGCATAATATGCTTTCCGTTCTTAAAACAACGCCGAAACTCCCAAACTTGTATCTATAAAGAATCAGGAGTTCTCTCAGCACTTTCCGAACCATGGTATACCTCGGTGCAAAATCTTACTTGTTGGTAGCATATGCATATGCTTAGAATACTGCTCACGAAACCAAAGTCACCATGTTTCCATATAAATTTTGAGGAGTTCCCTCTATTACTTTTGGATCCCTTCATCAGATCACCACTTTTGTGAATATAGTACCAAATTGGGACGATACCCTATACAGCAAAAGAAAAATTTTGAAAATTGGTTCACAAACGGCGCAATAATCGTTGAGCATAAAAAAATGAACATAACACCTTCCCCATTTTGAAAGTCGGTTAAAATTGTAGCATATGTGTTATTCTGATGTACCTATAAGCTATATTATTGTAAAGTTTCATTAAAATCCATTCAGTAGTTTTTGCGTGAAACTGTAACAAACATCCATAGATCCAAACAAACTTTAGCCTTTTTAATATTATGAGGATGATCACCAAGCTTGACAGCTTTACAGCCTTGCCAAACTTTAAAGTGCCTGACAAGTGACAACGGTGCCTATTTTTTTAATGGCTGTTGGCTATAAATAACCATAATAAATGTCGGTGTCAAGTATTAAATGGCGAGAAAAAAAAATCGTATGACGTTTCTCTCGGCAAAATTGACTACGTGACAAAACTCTAGGCCCCCTCCCCCCTCTTGTGACCAAGCGTAGTATTTTGAAGACCCCCCTCCCCCCCTAAATTGGTCACGTAGTATGGGTATGCTCCCTTACCTACTCTGCGCAAAATGAAGTGTTGGAAACAAAATAAAACGTTATCAACTTTTTGTTTACTGTCTATGCTGGTGCTGACTGCTGCCTCTAGCGTGAAAATATTGCGGTAACTTGATTGGTTTCTGATGAGTCATTACAAACTCGACTCTAAAAATATAATATCTGAAATACTAAAGCTATTTCCAAGTTAATAATGATACGTGTTACGGGAACGATATTAATATATTGTGATTCACGGCGCCATGCGCGTACGCATGTTCGCAAGTCTTTAGCAGCAAGTAATCACACGACAGGCTATTTATACTCTAATTACTGCTTTTTGGTGAAGTGTAAATAGTGCAAGTTGATTTTGATCTTAGTGTCGCGGGCCGCAACCAACATTTTTGGATTTAATAAAAATATAATGACCTCTTTCAAAATTAGCGATAAGCATAGAGATACACGACTTTCACGACGACCTTGCTCTACTTTGCCGGTGGGCGTGAATTTCAAGATGGTTTAATTTCATGCGGGCCACTAAAAAAGATCGTAGGTTGAGTATAGCTAGTTCAGACCCTACTTATTTTAAAGAAGAAAAAACATGGATGAAGATCCACAAAATATAATATTATGAGCTTGAAGCACAGCTTGAAGCCACAAGGAATGTAAAAAAAATCCACGCCACATGTACTTAGTTAAGCAAAAGTTTGCTTGTGTTGTTTCTATTACGAAACTTGTTGAACATACAAAAATACACGCTATGAATCGTCGCAATCGCGCAATAACCGTACATTTTTCTCAATAATTCTATCCTTGATGTCATTTCCTGGAACAAAATGATATCCATACAATATTTTAATCAAAATCGGTTTGGCGGTTATAGCGTGATGAGGTAACAGAGGTCAGAGAGACAAACAAAAAATAGAATATTACTATTGTTATCTGTGTGTCTGTCTGCTTTTTTAGGGTTAAATATTACTAATATAATTGAAATATATCTGACGAGAATTATAAATAGCAACATATTAATCAGCGCGAGATATTTGCTATAAATATGATTCATTGCTAATAATAAGTCGAAAGTGAGCTTTACCGGCCACCTGCAGAATTTCACTCAAACGGCGTAAGGGCCGTGACACACCGGAATGGCAGCGGCGAGGCGAGCACTTTCAGTGTCATATGTTTTAAACTTTATCTTCATTATTGTAATACATAGTATCGCTTGAGAAATCGCGGCCGCCGGCATGGCAGCCGCCAGCGGCAACGAGCGGCCACGGACGGCCACGGACGGCCGTTATATAGACTTCTCAAGCGATACTATGTATTACAATAATGAGGGTAAAGTTTAAAATCCTATGACACTGAAAGTGCTCGCCTCGCCGCTGCCATTCCGGTGTAGCGCGGCCCTAAGTGTATGGACATAATAATTATTGCTCATGCATATATTTTTATTAATCTTAGGTCCATTGGCTTACAGACCCCAGGGATTTAAGGGATGTGGGTCCGCAGTAGTGTCAAAAAAATATATTTTGGTTTCTATAGTGAAGAACAAGAAAGGCTACTTTTACTATCAATATAGACAGATTTGGTTAAGTACCTTAGGTACTGTTACCTAAAATTGCATGTTTTCATAGATCGATTCTTCTTTTTTTTCACTTTTTTACATTAAATATTTTGTTAGTGATGTAAATAACTGTGGAGGCTACACCGGATAAAACAAAAATTATAAGTAGTTTCTGAAAAATAATAGTATTTTAAAAAGATAAAACCGACTTCAATTGTTTGTACGTAATTAAGAATTAAAATTCCCTATCTCAAAAACTACTGAACCGATTTTGATGAAACTTGCAGTATTCCCTAAGTTGAACAATACCTAGTACAATAAAAAAGAATCACTAAAATCGGACTTGTGGTTCTGGAGATATGCGTGCACAAACATAAAAACATATATACATACATACATACATACATACAGATACACTCTTGAAATTTGGCACATTTGTTCAGAAGCTGTCATAGATTTAACATATACAAAAACTGGGCAGTTCTGGAAATATTACATACATAGGCGTCGAACCTCCTTTTTTGAAGTCGGTTAAAAAGAGCTTAAGAGAACCTTTAGTTTAGACTGTTTAGAGTACTTTACAGCTTGGCTCTAGAATCAAAAATCGTTTTCTTCCCGCATTACAACAATACAGGCTGATTGATAGAAAAATGACGCATTGTGAAAGAAAAAGTGGCGCTTCTGTGGATGGATATAATAATTAATTAAGTACATGCGTAATTCATTATTATAATTAATAATGTGACACAGCAACACAATATTATGTACAGTACCTACTGCAATAGTTGCAGTATTGCTTCAGTACTGCCTTGCATAGAACGGCGTAGTTTAGTACCATGTGTATTGCAAACACATAAATAACATAATTCGCTTTATAAGAGGTTTATCAGTACACTAGCGACCCGCCCCGGCGTCGCACGGGTATAAAATATATGGCCATTGAAAAAATTATTAAAATCGATAGCCTATGATCCTTCACGTGGTCTACTTCTTATCTGTGCCAAATAACATAAAAATTGCTCCAGTAGTTCGCATGATAAGCCCTTTCAAATAATTTCCCCCGTATTTTCCATATTCTCCTATTAGTCGTAGCGTGATAAAATATAGTCTTTCTCAATAAATGGGCTATCTAACACTAAGAGAATTTTCAAATCGAACCAGTAGTTCCTGAGATTAGCGCGTTCAAGTTAGCCCTTTCAAATAATTTTCCCCGTTTTTTCCACATTTTCCTCTATTTCTTCGCTCCTATTAGTCTTATCGTGATAAAATATAGCCTATAGCCTTCCTCGATCTAACACGGAAAGAATCATCAAAATCCGTTGCGTAATTTTAAAGATTAAATGGAACAAAGGGACATGAGGGAAAAAAGCGACTTTGTTTTATATTATGTATATGTCGCAGGGAAAAGAGGATATCAGGGATTTCACGATATCCCTAGGGATATCACAAACTCCCGGTAGATGCCGAATATTGTTGTTTGTTACGTCTTCTTACTAAAAATATCTAGTGATATGTCATTTCACTAAACTAAATCTAGTAAAATGTCAGAAACGAGGATACCGCCGAATAAAAATCGAGCCACTCATTTCTCTCGCTCGATCTAGTTCTCACACCTGACACGGGCACTAGTGGGAGTGAAACAAATGCGTCGCTTGAGCTGGCGCGGCTCGTCTAGCCTGGAGACAAACAGACAGACTAACCCTTTGGGTACGGAACCGTAGGAACTAGGATAATCGAAGAGCTGGAGTACCTGTAGTACCTGTGCCTGTACAAGAGCCTAACCAAACTAGAGATCGACATGCCACCTTTACAAAAAATAATCAACTTAGTCGGCCGCTTCATTTGACGTCAAAAATCAAAGGTCTGAAGTATCTGATGAAGAACCCTCAGTTGGTTTCAACTGTATGATTCAGAGATATGGTGATGCCCCCTCAGATCTGCTATAGTTGCATTACACGTGTGATAATAACAATAATAATAACTCCCACTCTGGTTTTGGTGACGGTGAGGTGATGCCCCCTCAGATCTGCTATAGTTGCATTACACGTGTGATAATAACAATAATAATAACTCCCACTCTGGTTTTGGTGACGGTGGCCGGTTTCATTGAAACCAGGCCAAGAGTAATTTTATAGTGCCCAAGTGTGTGCGCAGTACTCAAGAGCAATCTCTATATTCCTTTACTCGCATAACCCGGTGGGACGGAAGACTGACACGACCGGCGAGAGATAAGGCGCAGGACCGACTTTTTACATGCCCATCCGACGCATGGATCATCTAAAATCTTACTTGTCAGATTCAGATGTTGGATGATCCTATCAAAGTACCCGTGTGTATACTAGAGCAAGCGAGAGAAATGCGTGGCTTGATTTTTATTCGGTGGTGTCCACTTTTCTGACGTTTCACTAGATTTAGTTTAGTGAAATGACATATCACTAGAAATTTTTGGTAAGAAGACGTAACAAACAAGAATATTCGGCATCTACCGCGAGTTCGTGATATCCCTAGGGATATCGTGAAATCCCTGATATCCTCTTTTCCCTGCGACATATAGATATAAAATAGATAATCACAATTCTGTCAAAGTTTCATACAAACACATCGTGACATACCACAGCTACATCGTCCCTTGACTCAATAAGTCCAAGCGTATGATTAATAAAGTATGTTTGTTTGTGTGTCACCGCACGGCAGATGAAAGGCGCGAGGAAGCGGTACACGCGCGGTTATTAGCCAGTACTCAGTACCCAGTAGAAGGGTTGTCGACGTTTGAAAAAATATGATAGTCTTAAAATTTTACCTTTGTGACTCAGTGGTTGAGTGGCAGCTCAAGCCAGGGGTCGCGGGCTCGAATCCCGAATATATATGTATAGTATAAAAGTATTCAATACATTTCCGTTGTCCTGTAACACAAGTCCATCAAGTACTTAGCACAGGCCAGACTGACGTGGTGTGAAGTGTCCATAGATATTATTATTATTACTTATTAATTACTATAAATGAGATAGATATCAATAGAATCGTATTATAATGGATCAAATACGAGTTCATTAAACTTTGTTAATGTTTCGGTTTCGTTAACCAAGCGATAACTAACTATAACGTGTAGAGGGGCACATTCGTCTATCACTGCCCATATAATCGGTTATGCATGTAAAAAACTTCGAAATCATGGTTATTTATCACGGATCAGAACAGCTTTTTTTATAAAATAAGGGGGCAAACGAGCAAACGGGTCACTTGATGAAAAGCAACTACCGTGCCGTCGCCCATGGAATTTTAGAAGAGCTGCAGGTGCGTTGCCGGCCTTTTAAGAGGGAATGTACGCTCTCTTCTTGAAGGTTTGCAGGTCGTATAGGTCCGGAAATACTACTGGTGACAGTTCATTCCAGAGTTTTACAGTGCACGACAGAACGTTATGCGAAAAACGCTCGGTGGAAGACTGCAGCTCATCAAGGTGATGAGGATGGTATACTTTTCGTGTTAAACGATGGCGAAAAGTTGCAGGTGGTATGATTCCGAACAATTCCTCAGAGCACTCCCCGTGATAGAGGATGCAGAGGATCCACATCTCGACATAATTAGGCGGTTAAAACTTTTAGGCCTCTATTAGCCCTACAAGTTTACTAGTGGCAGCCCTGGGCAGGTATGCAGGCGCCGGCTATTCCTGAGCCGCGTCCGTCACCGCGATTTATTAACCCAACTCACTGAGTACTCATCACTATTTAGTACAGTATTAGTAGTAGGCAACAATGTAATGTACTATCTGAGAAGTCGACTCAAAGGCAAATGGGCGACCTATGTAATTTGGTAGCGTTATGTTTTGACATACATTACCCAGCCAACAGGTAATAATTAGCCTACGAATAACAAAACTAAGGAAGAGTAACTCCGTCAAAAAAGTGCACCAAAAGGCTACAAAATTTGACCCGAATACATATTGTATACTTTATGCATGTGTTCGGTACACATTTTTCGTGTATTCACACGAGTGATATTCAACCAGGTTGACATGATAATTATTGTCAAACTCATTTTACAATTTGTTTACTTACTTTTTACGTAGCTTTTTACAACATTTTCGTTGTTAAAATGCCTAAATGCCCTGTGAAATAGTGTAGAAGTCATACAGTTACGACTTTTAATACAGGAATAACCTTACAAGTTTCATCAGTAAGTGAATTTTTTTAAATTATGCTTAGGTAAAGTTCTTGTATTTTTTCCGACCCAAAAATATGCCCAAAAAGATGGTTTATTTTAGTTGGATGCCAGGGTATTTGCGTAAAATTAAGCTGGTCTCTTTGTGTTTGTCTTATTAAGTTTACATGTTATTGTAAAAATGCAATAATAAAAAAATAATATAATTACAAAATTTTTACAAAGTGGCCATGGACAGTGTTATGCAAGATGTAACAATTTAATCATAAACGAGGGTCTGACTGACATCAGTATGGAGTATCTTATTTTTATAATGCCGTTCGTACTTCGTTTAGTAAGAAACGAACCGAATTGGATGCCGAGTCAGATTACTCGTTTATGTCGCATACATTTTAATAGTCATGATATATTTTGTATGAGTAATGACCAAAAATTAAAGAGATTACGAAAATCTGCATTGCCTATTTGCACCGTAAGTTTTTTATTTCAATTATGTACTAATTCTGTAATAATTTAGCACATAGATTTTTGTAATCTGAAAACGTCTTGTCTAGGTGCTCTAGATAGTTTTAAATTCGTCCGAGTCGTACAAGGTTTGTTCAAAATTATTATATATTATTATTATCGATGACGTTGAAGGATCAGAGGAAAATGTTTGAATTTAAATCAAACATTTTATAATAATTATGTACTCCTTTCTTCGTGATAGTGGATATGTTTGGTGTATACTGCATAATGCCATCCGCTTTTGACAATTATAGTCCACGGCTTTGTTTCATAACTGTGACAGTGACAATAACCGCGCAGGCTGTCGTCCATTCGAAAAGGAGCCAAATTTAAAACGGTTGAAGTATGGGAGTTACGTTTCCTTAGTTTTGTCATTCGTAGCAATTAACATTAAAATTGACTTGATCCGACCAAATGACGTTGGTCAGTCAACTGCCTAGGAAAAAATTTCCTTGATGGTACTATCAGCGAAGTCGATTCAAAGGCAAAATTGAAATAATTTATGGTGTATTGAAATTTAAAAGATAACAACAAGCCCTGACACCGTTAGGAGGACAATAAATAAAGAAAAAAATATATAATTTGGATACGTTACGGACAGTTACTCCAATGACTAAAATTAAATTGAAAAAACCCAACCAAATTAAGTAGGCCCGCCTTTTGCCTATGAATCAACTTTGATGGTATAATGGAACGGCGAGGCCAAAAGTACTATCAAAGATATTCATAGGCAGAATATGAGATAAACGATTCGCCACACTGTTCGTGATAGCTCTACCATCGGTGTGTTCAAGAAACGCTTGAAAGAGCATTATCTTCAAGAATCTCAATCCATTTAATCTTGACTCGGAGGTTGTGGGTTAGATTCCCGCGTTGGAAACATATTACTTCCAAGTTTGGTTAGGACAACGTAGGCTGATCATCTATTGTCTGGCAAGTAAGATGACCATGTAAAAAATCGGTCCTGCGCCTGATCTCTCGCCAGTCGTGTCGGTCTTCCGTCCCACTGGATTATGACTTATAGAGTAAAAGGAATAGAAAGTGCTTTTGTGTACTGCGCTGTACGCACACACTTGGGCACTATAAAATTACTTCTGCGTACCTGGCCTAGTTTCAATGAAACCGGGCACCGTCACCGAAACCGGTGTGGGCGTTATTATTGCTGGACACGTCTAGAATCTAGTTACTAAGTGTACTACTTCGTACCTAGGTTCTAGATACAGCACAGCCTGATAAAAACACAGACGGGCGTCTGACGCGGCGCCAAATGCCAATCTCACCAGGTAGTTGACATTATAATTACACCGACCAGGCGGCCACTGGGACTAGGTGGAGTTATGTTCGAGTTATCAGATAAATCCAGTTACTTTCTACTAAATACTGTAAATAGAACATTTTGATTGAAGTTAAATTAAAGAAATCAGAGTATTTGTTGTGTGCTGTAGATTTTACACGAAGAACATTTCACGTAATTCTCACGTAATTAAACACAACCTCACATGAACACAGCTTGTGGGGAACAAGATTTTATTTTAGAACCTTCTAGCCTGCAAAAAGCGCCTAAAGTCTAACCTAAACTCCGGCAACTTGCAACTTTTCTGCTGTTGTGAGTGTTCATAGACGATGATAATCGCTTTACATCAAGCGATCAAATTACTTATTTGATTCCTATTTTATTAATAAAGACATAGATGTGATTAAAACATGTTTCTTGTTTTGTTGAAATCATAGGTAATTTTGATGACATTTCATGAAGTTACGAATAAGCCAAGAATAAATATTATATTTTATATTCATTCCTTTTTCAGAACTTCATTTAAACTACTTTCATAATGATAATAATAAAACTACCTTGATAGTGAACAACAAAACTGTGGCATATCACTTTATCAGTAACACAAAAATCTTGTTAAATAAAGATAACTGGCTATTTACTTTAACTGCTTGGTTCACAACTGGCGCAAATTTCTGTAAATTAATATTATCTTGTGAATTTATGATACTTTTTAATATATCTGCAATGAAGTGAAACAAAAAATATTAAGTAAATTGTTTTTTATTATAAAATACCCTGATAAAACAAAATTATACACAATATCATGCAAAAACAAACCTTAAAATGATTAGTTACAATAACTTTCGGAGAATAGCTGATTCTTATTTGATTGAGTTACAAGAAAAAAGTCACAATTATTAAGTTTTTTAGATTTTTTTAGATAAATTATTGTTGACAAAACATGGCGTTTTAGAGCAAGTTTTAAAGTACAGCTGTCATATTTTCAGATATTTGGTTTTTAAAAATATCAAGGATTTACATACTTAAAGCAAATCTTTTTTAGGGTTCCGTACCCAAAGGGTAAAAACGGGACCCTATTAATGAGACTTCGATGTCTGTCCGTCTGTCCGTCTGTCGCCAAACTGTAACTCAAAAACGGTAACAGCTAGAGAGTTGAAATTTTCGCAGGTTATGTATTTCTGTTGCAGCTGTAAGAACAAATACTAAAAACAAAATAAATTAAATATTTAAGGGGGGCTCCCATACAACAAACGTGATTTTTTCAGCATTTTTTATCTTTATCAATAATGGTAACAGGTAGGCACTTGAATTTTTCACAATGTAGTTTATTATATGTGTGCTTTAATATTTAATAATAATAATAAAATAAAAAATTAAGGGGGGCTTCCATACAAAAAACACAAATTTTGGCCTATTTTTGCTCTATAACGGTACGGAACCCTTCGTGCGCGAGTCCGACTCGCACTTGGCCGATTATTTAATATTATACTGTTTATACAAGTTTTAAAAATCAAATAAAATTAAACTTAGGAACTACGCTTTAGTGATAGAAGTAACATCAGACATATTGTCACTGGCGAAGAAGACTGAAGAGGAATCAGTCGCATAATACTGCGCAGGAGTCGCGTATGCCCGTTCACTAGTTTTGACCAGATCCTGCAGAAGATGCTGCTGTTCTAGAAGAAGAGTGTTCAAATGTCGGATCTCCTGGTCTATCTTCTTCAAATTGAAAGTCGTCTGATCAATTTTCTCCTGCATATTCCTGATCTCCAAATTGAAGTTGTGATCATTCGTTTGGGTCTCCTTCTTGTATTTCGACGAATACTGATTCTTGTACAGCATTTCTTTGATCGATCGGCCCGATTTCACTTTGTTCAGTTGCGCCATCTCGTATGCGGCCATCATTATTTCCGTCGGAAGCCTCTTCTCGTGCGGATTAAGTGGTTTCACACTCAATATTACTTTGCCGGCTTCCGGGGAAACCAGAGCTGTTCTGTAGACGTGTTTATGAAGGCAAGAAGGCAATAAGGCGCTGAATATACCCATCTCCACGAACAATATGAGTTTCGTCTGCCGCACCAGCTTCGAAAGACCAGCGGTTTTCCTCAGCCCCTGAATGTCGTGGACCGCTATACCGACTAGCAGGTTCATGAGGATAATAGTCACAAACATGAGGAATAGAATGAATATTATTTGCGACGACAACTCAAATATTAGCGGCGGATCGTCCAAATTCGGGTCGTTGATCAGGATGTTCAAATTCAACTCCCCCACCATCATGGACAGCGTGCTTATGAATCCCATGAGAGGATTCGAGAACATTTCCTCGTTCGCAAACACCACGCAGAAGCAGATTGCAAATCCGAGGAGCAAGCATATGTACGCCAGCAGCAGCTTGAGAAATTCCGTCAGAACCTTTTGGTACATCGCCACGTAATCTCCGAACATCGGCAGCTGACCCATCATCAGCATCAGATTCGTCCAAGCGCCGAGTACCGCGTAGCCTCCCACGTGATTCTGCCAGCCGTAATCCTTCTGAATGTTGTACAAGGAAAAAACCGAAAGTAGCACAAACCACTCCATTAAATTCTCGAACGTCGTAAAATATTGATATATACTCGAGTATCCCGTTATGCCTGTCATTTTGCGGACGATTTCGAAGGCCGTGATGGCTATTAACACCCACCTCTCGAGTTCGATCGGGTTGTCGTCGAGAATGTCACCTAAAAGCGACTGTTTTTGGCAGATCTCGTTTAATATCCCATATTTCTGCGCGTGCTTTCCCTTACACGTTTTCACTAGCGCCGTCAACACGTATATCGATAGGAATGTCACGAAAAGGAAACAAAATATCAATCTCGCCAAATAAAATTTTCGAATCTTGCGCCATTTCATGAACAGAAATGCGGAACATAGCGGATGTTGGAGTATATCCTTCTGCCCCTCGTCTACGAGGCTGTTAAGGTATGTGATTTCTCTTGGATAACTGTATTTTAAGATTTTACCGAAGTCAAACTCTACCTGCACTTCCTCGTTTGCTTCTGTCGGTCTGCTGATTGAAATTCCACTGTCCAAGCTGTGCCTCAATATAGCCAATGACTTGGGTGTCTTACGTACGATCACACTCAGAGCAGTTTGACCCCGTTTCGATTTGGACGTCACATCGGCTCCTAAGAATATAAGGGTCTCAACACACTGGGTGAGACCATCCATAGCTGCAAGATGCAGGGGAGAAAAACCATAGTCGTCTTTCTTGTTGACTTGCGCTCCCCAACTGACAAGCATGTCTATTATGTCACATGCCCGCTCAGAGTTACAAATGGCGGCGTGTAGCGGCGTTCGTTTATCGTGATCTTCTGCGTTCACGTCGGCATTCCCATCTCGCAGAAGCACTTCAACACACTCAACACTTGAACATCTAGCAGCGAGATGTAGTGCAGTTGATCCCCTGTAGTTCTTTGTATTGGCTTTGGCTCCCTCAGCCAGCAACAGCTCAACACACTCGGTAAATCCTCTCGTGGCAGCTAAATGTAACGCTGTGCACTCCTTGTCCCGTTGTTTAGTCACCGCGTTTGCACTGAGCTTAGTTTCTTTCAGCAAAAACGCTAAGCATCGACTGGCTCCTAGCTCTGCTGCTAAATGCAAAGCGTTCAGACCTCCGGAGGTTATATACGCTGGATCCACGCCCTTCTCAATAAATAGCTCCATGCACTCCAAAGCGTCGTTCCTCACAGCACAATGGACCAGATTATCTTCACAGCCGGCTCTCTGCACTACTCCATGTAACGACGCACCGCTCACTATCAATATTTCGGCCACCTCTAACGAATTTCCAAAGGCAGCACAGTGTAAAGGAGAAAAATACCTTGGTGCATAATCAATATCAGCTCCCATCGATAACAAATACGACACCGATCTACTGGCACCACTGAACGACGCCACATGCAGTGCAGTCAAACCCAGCGGCTCAGAGTAGTGTATATCCGCTCCGGCGTCCATGATAGGGGGTAACAATTCATCACGTGTCAGGAACGCTGCCCACAGCAAGGTCAAGTTGACTACAACCTCCGGGGCCGACGAGATATGCTCCTCTATGTTATCCAAAGTGATCAGCCCACACTCGAGATCGTCGAAGAATCTCCCGGCGCCCAGAGTGAGAGCTCGCTCGCATATCGCTCTCCTGATCATCTCCTCCGTTAGCCTGGCTTCAGGATCCGGAGCGAGGACATCGAAGCTGTGGTACATGTTCGGGGCATCATCGGCAGGGGGAGAGGGACCAACGAACAGATACTCCTTTCCCTTCCTCGGGTCGATCGCCGCTTCCAACAAATCAAGATTTCGTGCATGCTTATAAGTGGTCCTCAGCGGAAACTCCTCGGGATCCCTGGAGCGGCTGCTGTAGCTCCTGTTTAGCCGTCTGTTGGGCGTGGTGGGAGTCTGCAGAGGTGACGGCCAGCCCATTTCGCGGTAACCGAAGTTGTCCATAGTCGGACCCGGACTGAGCGCAGCCTCCGCTTATCTTATCTCGGCTGTTTGACGACGACGAGGTATTTTTGATAACAGTAATTAGGAAAATATTTAGTTTTCATAATTACTAGAATCGTGTCGTGATAGTTCCGTGATTGTTAGCGTAATTATGTGACGCGTAATTTCTTATAGGAACAGAAAACAACAATAATTATTGTTTAGTATTCAGTACATCCCACCAAAACCATACCTGTTAAAATGGGGCCAAGTTCCTGTCGGCTAATTTTTGGCCTAAAATTGAGTTGAAATCCAATCCAATGCCAAATTCAGATGCACGTCATCGATCGTAATCATTTTCATCAATAGCCTTATTCATAATACATCTAATTTGAACTTGGCAGGTTAATTTAATTATAGAAATATTATCTAATTAAACAATTAATCAAGTGTTATGCAGGCACTTCACATGGCTATTTGTATTTGCTAATGGCTATTTGTTGTATTTGCCAACATTATTGACGAATACGCAAACAAGCAAATAAAGGAAACTTATTACTTAATTTTGTTTACTTGCCTATTTGACTCCTTTGATGTGCGTCAAAAACCGACAAAGGAACGGATACGTGTATTTGGTTTTTTTTATTTATTTATTAAATAAGGGGGCAAACGAGCAAACGGGTCACCTGATGGTAAGCAACTACCGTCGCCCATGGACACTCGCAACATCAGAAGAGCTGCAGGTGCGTTGCCGGCCTTCTAAGAGCGAATACGCTTTTTTCTTGAAGGTTTGCAGGTCGTATAAGTCCGGAAAAACTGCTGGTGGTCCAGAGTTTTGCAGTGCGCGGCAGAAAGTTACGCGAAAAACGCACTGTTGAAGACTGCCACTCATCAAGGTGATGAGGATGGTATGTTTTTCGCGTGGGACGATGGCGAAAAGTTGCAGGTGGTATGATTCCGAACAATTCCTCAGAGCACTCCCCGTGATACAACCGATAGAGGATGCAGAGTGAAGCTACATCTCGGCGTAATTCCAAGGGGTCCAAGCTGTTTGAAACACTATGGCAGTCAACAATTTGAGCGGCCCTTCGTTGGATACGATCCAGAGGGAGCAGTTGGTATTTTGGCGCCCCTGCCCAGAGATGAGAACAATATTCCATATGAGGCCGAACCTGCGCCTTGTAGAGTTGTAGGCGTTGGTCCAGACTGAAGTACTGTTTCGCTCTGTTAAGAATACCAAGCTTCTTCGAGGCTAATTTGGCCTTACCCTCTAGATGATATCGGAGCTGAACTTCGCTCGATATGTTGACGCCAAGTATCTCAATGCTAGGGGAGATGGTTAAAGATGTGCCCTCGAAACGAGGACATACGACCATTGGTGACTTTTTAGTGGTGAACGCGCAGACTTGTGTCTTGGCGGGGTTGAATTGGACCAAGTTATGTCTACCCCATTCAGAGACCTTCTCCAATGAATTCTCCACCTTAGACACAAGTTCGTTTCGACTCTCAGTGACATTTTGCTGAGAAATATTTGGGGAGCCGGTATATACAGCATCACCTGTACTGTCATTCGCATAGCAATGAATGCCGCTGCTCTGCAACATGTCATTGATATGCAGTAAGAATAGAGTAGGCGATAGCACACAGCCCTGAGGGACACCAGCATCAACAGACTGAGTTTCCGAGCATTCACCGTCAACTACGACCTTTATGCTTATATCTGCTAAGAAACCAGTGACCCATTTACATAATTTCTCAGGCAGCCCGTATGATGGAAGCTTTGAAAGCAGCGCTTTATGCCAAACCCGATCAAAGGCCTTTGCAATGTCCAAACTAACAGCCAATGCCTCTCCCTTCGACTCAATTGCCTGAGCCCAACGATGAGTCAGGTACGCCAAGAGATCACCAGCCGAGCGACCCTTACGGAACCCGTATTGTTTGTCGCTTAGTAATCCCTGGCCGTCCAAGTATCGAAGAAGCTGGCTATCGATAATGGATTCCATTATCTTCGAGAAGAGAGAGGTTATAGCGATTGGTCTGTAGTTGGAAGGATTTGAGCGATCACCTTTTTTGGGGATCGGGTGCACCAAGGCTGTCTTCCAGGAAGCCGGGACGATGCCAGTAGAATAGGAGAGCCGAAAAAGACGCGTCAAGACTGGAGCCAACTGTGGAGCACACTTTTTTAACACAATAGGCGGGATTCCGTCAGGCCCACTCGACTTTTGGATATCAAGGGAACGGAGGGCTTTTCGCACTGAGCGCTGATGAAACCGAATATCCGACATGGTGCTCGTGCATCGCGGTATGGTCGGCGGTTTTTGCCCCCCGTCATCCAGGGTCGAGTTTGACGCAAAGAGCTTGCCCAGAAGATCGGCTTTGTCTTTTGCGTCTTGGGCCAACGACCCATTTCCTACGTGTAGGGATAATAGGGTTGGCTTGCAGAAATTTCCTTCAATAGCTTTGGCCAGAGACCAGAATGCACGGGTTCTCGAGGGGAGGCGCTCAAGTCTCTTGCCAATTCTATTGACGTACTGTTGCTTTGCCCGAGTAATCTCTTTCTTGAGGGACCTAGAGGCAAGGTTGTACTCCTTTTTATATGTGCTGGTATTTAAATCCCGAGCAGACACCGCGTTGGCCCAGGATTGGTAAGCCTCCTGCTTCCGGCGAGAAGCTTTTTTGGGGGATGCACCAAACCGACGATCCACCAAACGAGAAGGGACGAAATCTGCCGCCAGTTGGCACTATAGAGGAAAGAAAAGTTCCATCCCCTGCATCACCACATCGGCAACAGAGTTGGCAGTGTTGTCGGGATCATCCGGCGAGAAGCACACGTGCCCCCAAGGATAGGATGCAAAAAACGCCCGCATCCCATCCCAGTCTGCCGACTCGTAGTGCCAAGCACGACGGTATTTAACAGCACGCTGTCTTAACACCGTCGTAAGTGGCACAGAACTCCTGACAAGGCAATGATCCGATGTACCAAGTGGTGCGGTTACGGATATTTGGTAGCCGTCAGGATTTGAAGTCAGCAGGAGGTCCAGCAAGGAAGGATTCTGACCATCCACATCTGGGATTCGCGTAGGCGTGGTAACCAGTTGTGTCAAGTCGTTCGCAAGGGCAAAGTTGCAGACAGATCTCCCCGCATGATCAGTTTTACTGGAATTGAGCCAGTCGGCGTGGTGGGCATTAAAGTCGCCAAGTATTATGATCTCTGCGGATGGGATCTGCTGCTGCACAAAATCTGAAGCAGCTTGCAGGTGCTCCAAGAGTCGGTCCGTCTCGGGGTCACCACTATGGGACCTATATAGGCATGCATAGACGCGAGGGTGGTCGTCGCAATCTATGCGGAGCCATAAGATGGACAGGTCCATGATCTCAAGATTGCTGAGGCGGCGAGAGCCGATATCATCTCTGATATACACACACACTCCAGCTTTGAGTAGAAAGGAGTGCTCGAGATAATACGCTGGGTGGGAAAGGTATGATGTGTCACTCAGAGATGATATCTGCGTCTCGGTTAAAAAGAGTAAAGCCGGCTTTGCCGTCTCAAGGTGGTAATGGACGGCATTAAGGTTGGAGTGTAATCCCCTGATATTGCAAAAGTCCACGTTTAATATCGAGGGGGGTGCCTTTGTGTGTTTGCTCTTGCCCCGAGCAGATTGGAGCGCAGTTTTGCCCTCCCCAGAATACGAGGGGCAGCCTGGACGTTCACGTTCAGTTTCAGGGGTTCCTGAGCATGGACGTCCAGAGAGGGATTCTCCAACGCAGTTGGTACCCTCCTGGGGTAACAAATTGTTTTTCAACTGCGGCATTTCTAGGGGGGTAGGGGATTGGGCCTCTGGTAAACTCACTCACTCGGCGAAACACAGCGCAAGCGCTGTTTCAGGCCGTGAGGCCGTGGTATTTCTCCGATCGAGCCGGCCCATTCGTGCCGAAGCATGGCTCTCCCACGGAAAATATTGGTCATATTTGTCAAATAGGCAAATAAAGCCAATATTTGTCAAACATGCTGTCTGCACATGGTGATTGTTTGGCAAATACATCAAATACGCAAATACAAATAGCCATGTGAAGTGCCTCCATTACGTATAGCACGAAAACCTGCCAAGTCAGATCAGGCTGCTGATGAAGATGATTTCTAACTTATAAGTTATATATATGGTATATCCTTCAACCTAAGCTAAATTTTTTTGTGTATAAATTTTTTTTACTAAATTTACTACTAAATATTTAAACACTGAAAATAGCGTAAGACACTAAAAAATATATAAATAAATAGTAAATTTACTACAAAATATTTAAGTACTAAAAAATATTTTTAGAGTTGAAATATTTTGTAGTAAATTTAATATTTATGTATATATTTCTAAGTGTTTTACTCTATTTTTTTGTGTTTAAATATTTAGTAGTAAATTTAGTAAAAAAATTTATACACAAAAAAATATTTTTTAGTGTTTAAATATTTTAAAGTTAATTTTTGTTCAGGAACCTAGGTAATTACTATTTTAAGCTGAAAAATAACACAAACATGTTAAATATTTTCGTATGACAAAATTATTTTGGTGTGACGTATGTATGAGAATTTCGAGGGTAACCCGGGCTCTTAAGCTACCAACAACCCACCAACTGAGCCACAGAGGTATACAGATTACAGAGGTCGTCAAAAATGTATTATATGTACTTAGATGTATTATCATGGTCAGTCAAGGTATGATTACTATTAAAATATAAAATATTACCACGCAGAAAAACGACGCGAGCATATTATATATTGCACAGAATATTATATATTAGTAGTACCAACCCTCACAGAGGTCGCTACTTTTAGCTAGTTTATAAATAATTATTCTCAAAAATATTCTAGTTCTTCAGCAGACGCCTGATGATGATAATCACATGACAATATAGAGGAGCAAACACAAACATGTCAGTGTTATTATTTGCGCAGGCGCAGCACACTTTGTCAGAATGTTTTCCCACTTATTATTAATGGCTCTTGACCCCGAGGTAGGTGCCCTAGGTAGGTTATAAAGTCTAGGTATTAAATCTTGTCAGTTGTCTAGGTACATCTAAATATGTATAGACTTGTAAAAATTTGGTAATCTACATCCAAAGATAATATATTTTATAAATTCCATATGAGAACCTATTTTAATTTAAATTTAAAAAACTCAAAACTTTTTTTGCCTAGCTTATTCGTGACATTAATTGGTAGCATTATAGCAATTAGAGGTTTAATGACATTTAGATTAAAATTAAAAAAAACAAAGATCAACTTCAGGATCCGAAATAGAGCAACACTCAGAATTTGTTTGAAAATTCTCATATTATGTTTACGTAGTTTTTTCGTGAAGATAAAAACCATGCACAAAAAATAAAAGTGTGTCTATTTCATGTTAGTATGATATTATAAACGAAGCATACAGGTAAATAGTCCGTGTGATACAGTTTACAGAGAGCCGGCCCATTTAGTGCCGACTGCGGACTGCCCCTGGCAGACTACCAATACTTGGAAGTGGGTTCTTAATCTGTTCAGATCCAGTTTAATGAAAACATAAACAATAATAAATAATCACAACTGTATACATACTTCAATGAGTGCAGTAAAGTTGTTGCATTGAGAAATAATTCCAGTTTATTAATTTAATATGAGCAGTATTGACGCCCGCAATGGCGTTACGTTGAAACTTGTTATCCCATGGAACTGTACATTTTCCGCAACTTAAACTATCCTATGTCCTTTCCCGTCTCTCAAAGTATCTCCATACCAAGTTTAATTAAAATCGGTTCAGCCGTTTAAGCATAAAGAGATAACAGACAGACACCCTTTCGTTTAAATATAATATTAATAGATATTAGGATTGTCAACACAACACGTAAAGAGAGTCAAAACATTATTATTATTAATAAAACCTAGTATCTATGATCTATTTTGCTTGTGGAATGAAACTAGACACCTTGTGACTGTAATTAATTAAATAAAGAACAATACGTGATGAACGATAAGAAAGTAAGGCGAAGTGTACATCTACACACCGGTTTCGGTGACGGTGGCTGGGTTTCATTGTAACCAGCTATGCTGATGTCATCTTGGAGTGCCCCAGTGCACAGACTTGGGCAGAACTCAAGAGCACTCAGATTAATCGACTAGCCAAAGATCAGTGGGGCTAAAATGGTCACATAGCAATTCCTCTCAATCAATTCACAAAATGAATTGTTAAAACTGTCAAAAGCACGAATGTCAAATTAGTACGAATTTAGACCAATTGAATTGGTCTAATTTTGACATTCGTGAGTTTGACATAGGGATTGCAATCCCGCACCTTATTCAATCCCGCGGGATCGATTTGCGGGATTGGCCGATCCCGCGGGATCCCGTCCCCGTCCCGTCTAGTTTCATTTCATTAAAAATTAACTTTATTAATAGAAAATGTCTCGTATTATGCCACAAAAATATTTGTTTTGTAACAAAATAACAATGAAATTATGTAATCACTCTAGTCTTTTTGATCTTAAAATTAAAATCAAGCAATCTTGAAGTCAGGGAGCTCTCAACATTATGGGCTCTCTGCATTGATTGCGACGACCACCCTCGCGTTTATTCGTGCTTATACAGGTCCGAATTTGGTCACCCCGAGACGGACCGACTCTTTGAACACCTGCAAGCTGCTTCAGATTTAGTGCAGCAGCAGATCCCATCCGCAGAGATCATAATACTTGGCGACTTTAACGCCCACCACGCCGACTGGCTCAATTCCAGTAAAAGATCATGTGGGAAGATCTGTCTGTGACTTTGCCCTTGTGAACGACTTAACACAACTGGTTGCTACGCCTTACGTAAGCGGGATCCCGCGGGATTGCGTGATCCCGCTTTGCAGAATTGCAATCCCTAGTTTGACAGTTTTGACAATTCATTTTGTGAGTTGATTGAGAGGAATTGCTATGCGACCATTTTAGCCCCGCAGTAGCCAATTTTTTCATGGCCAATTGACGCGACGAATTTTTTTTGTCAAACAATCAAACAAATGAAGTATAAATATAAAATTCCTGTGTATCATGCCTTTTCTTCCAAAAATACGAGTAACGGGAGCATAATATTTAACCCACGGTTTAATTTAACTGACTGGTATGGGCTTTATTGATTACATATTAGGCAGACTTACATTGAATCAGTAATAATTCTGAAGTTAGTCCACTGCCGTGTCAGAGTAATTGGCACTGCCATTATAGTGTAAATTGATTTAAAGTCAGCATAGTACACTGACGACACTCACTGACTTAATGTAAATCTGCCTTTATACTATGATAATGCCAGATCAGCACTGATGTTGGTGGACTGACGTCAGTGAAGGGGGTGACAGACGTGCGAGTAAGTACGCAGACTTATGGCTCGACGATCTTAATCGCCTGTGTGTCAGCAAAGAGCCGCGAGCCGCGAGCCGCGAGCCTGGGGGCATGGGAATCCAGTGTGAGCGATTCTCGTGTGTCACCGACGCGACGCGAGCCGAGTAAGTTCGCGAACTTAAAACCCGCGTGCTTTAAGTTCGTACGTCTGTCAGGCACTTTACTGACTCAATGTAAATCTGCCTTTACCAGCTCTTTCTCCGCAAAACAAGGAAATGTCAGTGTGCAGTGTGCACTCGCCCTACGCCGTCATATCGCGTTATATCCAGACTTCGCTTACAATGTCAAGTCCTCGTTATCGGTCGCGATCTTGCCCGAACGCCGCCCAATCGGAGCCGACAGCACCCGAATACGACCGACAGGCGAGCCAATCAGAGGCGACGACCGGAACCGTCGAACTTTACAATGAAATTTCGCTTTTCTAATCACGCTAATGAGCTATTATTTACAATAATAGCATTATTTATAGGCTAGGATTAGCATAGCATCATAATTCGTCTAGGAGTTCTGGAACCCAGAAACCTGGAGAAAATTCAAAATTCACACTGTTTTATCTGTTTCCGGAGGTCTACTACGAAACTGTTTTGAGACTCAAACAATCGAACGAGAACGCCCGCGCCGCATCTGCTCTAAAAACGTCATTTCTTGTTTGTTAGAGTAGGACGCGGCATTCTCGTTCGATTGTTTGAGTCTCAAAACGGTTTATTGGTACGGCCCTTTAATGTAACATCGTGAATCGTTTTGGTATAAACTGACCTTTGAAATTTCATAATTGTTTCAAGGAATCATGATTAATGAAATCCAAGGAACTGAAGACTGAATCCATAAACACTAAATAAAGATTCGAAACGTTTTTGCGAATTCGGAGATGATGAAATACAAAGATGAACAATAAATAAGCAAATAAGTCGATTCGAATGCGTTTCTGGTGCATTGTTTTTCGAGTTGGGAGTTAAGCTTGGACTACATGATCTGGATCTCGGCAGGTGCGTGGGAGAGCCATGCTTCGGAACGAATGGGCCGGCTCGACCGGAGAAATACCACGGGCTCACGGAAAACCGGTGCGCTGTTTCACGCCGAGTGAGTGAGTTTACCGGAGGCCCAATTCCCTACCCTTTTCCCTTACCTACCCCCCCTATTTCCTTCCCTACCCTCCCCTATTCTCTTCTCTACCCTTCCCTATTACCGTATTCCTTCTTAAAAGGCCGGCAACGCACCTGCAGCTCTTCTGATGTTGCGAGTGTCCATGGGCGACGGAAGTTGCTTTCCATCAGGTGACCCGTTTGCTCGTTTGCCCCCTTATTTTATAAAAAAAAGGTCCGTCAACTGCCTATTTTCTTCGATGGTACCAGCTAGTTATGGCGGTATCTTTTAACTGGCACAGGTTAAGAGCTAGTGCATGATATAGCACAGGAAACCTAGGTTATCAATAATCACGGCCACAGGAAACAAAACATGGAGGAAATCTAGATTGATATACGCCGCTTCTGATAGTTTGAACTTAGTGCTTATAGGTAAAGGAGACTGTACATTAGACCACTCACTAATAAAAAGATTATGTATACAGAAGTTACAGCTGTTCTGTCCTCGTCCTTCAAGGGACTGTTCTAATGTGTCAAACAAGGATTGGATCTTTTTAAAACTAACGGAGTACAAAGTTGCTATGACGCGCTTGCTATACTATCCCATTTTTAGGGTTCCATACCCAAAGGATAAAAACGGGACCCTATTACTAAGACTTCGTTGTCTGTCCGTCTCTCCGTCTGTAGGTCTCCAGGCTGTAACTCAAGAACGGTAATAGCTAGAGAGTTGATTGTTGAAATTTTCACAGATTGTGTTATCTGTGGCCGCTATAACAACAAATAAAATTAATACTTAAGTGGAGCTCCCATACAACAAACGTGATTTGGCCCTTTTTGCTCTATATCAGCCTTTCCCCTTGTGTGCGCTGAAGGTCTACAGGGGGGCGGTGTGGGACTCAGAAAAAAATGAGGGCGTTTTGTAGAGGCTTGGGGGGGGTGATTTGTAATTTCATTTCATCTGGATGCATTTTAAATTGAAACAATGGGGGGCGCTAAAACAAAATTTGTTTTTATAATGGGCGGTAGACAAAATAAGTTTGGGAACCCCTGAAATCAATAATAGCAACAGGTATTTGAATTATTCACACAATCATTAGTTTTAAGTGTACTTTAATATTTAATAATATTGTAAAATAAAAAATTAAGAGGGATTCCCATACAAAAAACACAAATTTTGGCCTAATTTTTCCTGGGCTTCCATGAATACTTCAAGGCTAAAATTAGCCAAATCGATTCAGCCGTGCTCCAGTTTTATCGAGACTAACAAAACTGAAAAATATTTTTTATTTTTCGAAAGATTACCTCGGCCATTCTCCGGTTTGGCATTATTTGCCTCATTACCGTAATCATTTTTTTTCTTCGTCGATTTGACTAAGACACATTAATTAAAATATTAAAGAAATGAAAGATACGAACTTAATAATAAATGTGGCGTGAAACAGTTAGGTAAAGTTTTTTGGATAAGGAGACTTAAAAATTTATGGGTACGGCAATTAGACAAATGTAGTGTTTTACGTAACGATACAACGACACAATTGACAAAAACTAGCTTAGGGCAACGTAAATAGGCCCAATTATGTAACATAAATATAATATACGTAATAAAAATCTAATTTAAACATATTTGAAAAGTAACAATTACGGTAATTAGACAAGTTTGTAACCAAAGCTACGGTAATTAAATACTAATGTGCTTTATCGGCGGCACACTAACGTTAACGACGCGGGACCGCTGATGGGCCATGGCACACACTAAGGAGAAGCAACCCGTGCACTCGTAATGTGCCAAATCCTGATATTTTTGAATGGGCATCCAAAAACAGCAGGTGTTACGGTAATTAGGACTTTTGATCGGACAAGCGATTATTTCATGATAACTGTTTATAGGCTGGGCCTATTGAGTCGATATTTTGCAATGCGCTAACCAATGTTTATAGGCGTTTAAATTACCATGAATAGATTAAATTAAATAGGTACGTTATAAAAATTATAAGCGAGTTTCGAGATCAAGTTGGCGTGGGGACACGTTACGGTAGTTAGAAAAACATGGTTTTTGAACACGACTTCAATTAATTTAGTCTGAATTACTTAAATTAGAAGCCTGTGCTTAATAAGTTTGTAGCTAGATACTGATGATATCTACCGTTTAAAAATATTACATACTTGAATAAGATAATATTACAGAGTATACAAGCCCGGGACACGTAAATTTTGCTCTCCTGAGAATGGCCGACCTGTCATCTTCAGGCATATTGGAAATCTTTATTGTACACTGTACCTAATCGGCGAAACATGGCGGTAGCGGTCATTGACTTCCTGTCAAAAAATGTAATTTTCTATGTAAACCGCGATTGACAATGAAGTATCAGATGTTGTCAATCGCGGTTTATATAGAAAATGACAAGTTTTTTGATAGGGAGTCAATGACCGCTACCGCCATGTTTCGCCGAGTACAGTATAGTAAGGTGGATACTTAGTGTATAATGTACATGCTCCTTTACCATAAATTCCGCGCGGTTTCCTGCACGAGCATTTCTTTATCATTGGGTATTAATTTAAGTCTTTCAACTTATCACATAAATTCAAGTTTAATTTAACTATTTGCTATCCTCTTACTGTATTTTATGGCTTTTATTTACTCGAGTTATTTTTAATCGCGGAAAGGCTACTTAATCTATATCATTATATAAAAGGCTTTGTCCTGAATGACATGAAAATGGAATCACGCCACAGCCTAAACCAGTGATCGTAAATACTTGAAATTTGGAGGGAGTGTTCTTCGTATGACGTAGGCGTATGATAAGAAGGGATTTTTAGAAATTCCTCTCCTAAGGGTGTGAAAAGGGGGGATGAAGTTAGTATGGGACAACTCGATTCCTTAGTCCAATCTGCTCGAAAATTCGCATCATTATTATTTGATGTATTTTATGGAAGATGTAGTTCATAGTTTGTTGAAATTTAACCTTAAAAGTCGTTAAAAAGCATGAACAGTTTACAGCGCTTTACAGCGCTTAGCAGCGGCTTGCAGCGACGCAAGGAGTTAGAGACGCCAATCACTGCTTTTTGCCACAATAGACATAATCTGTGTATTCTATTTTTGCCATGCAAGTTATGGCTGGCTTACACGTATTAAGTAGATAAGTAGTCAACTAAATTTTAACTTATGACTTTATAATTACTTCACTAAATTTGAACATGCTACTAAATTTGTGTTTACATGCAATTGATAACCTAAAATAAGTAAAAAAGTTAACTACTTATCTTCTTAATACATGTGAACCCATTGTAAACCAGCCATTAGAACTCATTCGAGTAATACTCTTTGCTTATGAAATAAAGCCACCATTCACGATAAAGCGATCTCATTCTATTTGTAAATTATCTAGATTTACAATCGAAATTGCAACTTATGAAGCCTATTATAATATCGCAACAATTAGTTGTTAAATCTAAATAATAACTATGTATTTATAACAATTTATTGTTATTATGATATTATTGTGTTCTTATACTTTTGTAGAATTTAGAAAGATTGTCTTGAATGGAGGGATTTATATTATGTTTTGTCTTGATAATGTTAAAAAATATTAGCGTTCGAAATTCAAAATTAATTATTCCTGTACGAATTGGTGTTTTTTTTTTTCATTGAAATTTAATTTTATGCACAAAAGATTGTGTAAAGTGCCAAAAATTTAAAAATATTTTTTATAAGAAATGTAGTTACACTTTTACTAATCTATTTTTATATTAATATATTATATACATATTATCATATCCATACATATAATATCATCAATAAAAGGCTTTGTCTTGAATGATATAATAATCTTAATACTTGCTCAATAATTTTCAGTAAGTATTAATAATAATTAATATAATAATATATATGGTGAGGTATTATAGTTTGTTCGTTTTATGATGATATGCGTGACACATTATAATTGACAATAGTAAGGAAGTTACCTAAAAAAATTAATCGAATAATTTAAAAATATCGAATCACCTCGTAAAGGAATTGCAATCGAAATTATCGATTTAGTACTGATGTTTCAGAGTGACGCCGACGATTTAAGATGGCCGCCCTTTTTATCGATTTGATTTCGATTCAACTGTGTCAATCTCTATTGACATAAGTTCCGTTTCATGCATCTGATATTTTTCAAATATTTTCGTAACAATAATTTTATACTCCTATTTCAAAGTTAATATTTATAATTTTATATCAATAAGTTAGCATTTAGCAACTTTTCATTTTTATTCATTTACAATTACAGGAAACATTTATTTTTGTAGATGGAATATAATTTTTTACATTCTGATTTTTTTTGTTTTCTTGTGAAAAAATTCCGTAGCAAGGAATATGAGAACTGTCACCCATATCATCTTAGAACGAACAAACTATAGTTTACAATGTTGCCAGAATTAGTTTACCCTGTGTTTTAGGCGAAATCAATTATTAGATATGAAAATGGACATGAAAATGGAATTACGATAAAACCTAAACCACTGATCGTAGAGACTGAAAATTTTGGGGAAGTGTTCTCCGTATGACGCAGACGTGCGTGATGCGATGTAAGAAGGGATGTTCATGTTTCGAAAAAATGTTATTAAGTTTTACTTGCTGTCTACTTGCTGTCCCGGCAAACGTTCTTTTGCCATATAAAGTATTATATTGAGGTGCTTAATAAGTATCTCACCATGGCAACGTTCGTCGCTAGCCCGTCGCACAATGGTCGTCGACACTCTCGAGTTGTAGTAATTTACTATTATTTATTCAACATATGCACTTATCAATATAAAAAGTAGCCAGTAGCCCAGAGACCAGACATACTATTTTCTTAGTCAAATGCAGTAGCCGATTCTCAGACCTACTGAATATGCATAATATAATATAAAAATCAGTGAAGCCGTTTCGGAGGAGTACGGATTATAACTAACATGTGACATGTGACACGAGAATTTTATATACAGTGTGTAACAAAACTAAGTGATAATACTTTAGGGTGAAAAGACTTAACAGAAGGCCTACTTAGAAAGGCCTATTCAAGAAAGGGGGGCTCGGGGGCCAAAACAAAAACAAATACAATCAAGAAATTCCAAAAGTAGGTTAGGTTAGGTTAGAACTTAGACCATAACACAGAGGGAGCCGAGCGAGTGCAGCGAGCGTGCTGCGGCAGCAGCCAGCGACCGTAATAAAAGAAAGGAGGTGTTCGGGGGGCGCAGCCCCCCGCCAAAACAAAAACAAACACAATCCAGAAAGTCCAAAAGTTGTTTGGGTTAGAACTGTGACTGTGTTGCGACAGCAGCCGGCGACCGTCACAAAACACGCTATGCAAATTGCCGAGAATAAAATATGATGTAGCCTCAGAATCCCGAAAAATATATTTTATTATTTATCGTTCCATTTCCATACAAAAAACACAATTTTTGGCCTAATTTTGCTCTATAATGGTACGGAACCCTTCGTGCGCGAGTCCGACTCGCACTTGGCACTTGGTACAAATAATAACTAAATAATCGTATTTAGTTATTATTTGTTTTAGTGTAAGTATATATTATCTATCTATAGGTATCTATCTATCTATATCTATACATATAACATAATTATAATAAAATTGTAGAGGTAAAATTTTTGTACATCTATAATATAAGTACATCTTCTATATTTACATATTATAAAACAAAGTCGCTTTTTTCCCTCATGTCCCTTTGTTCCCTTTAATCTTTAAAACTACGCAACGGATTTTGATAATTCTTTCAGTGTTGGGTAGCCCATATTTTGTCGAGGAAGGCTATAGGCTATATTTTATCACGCTAAGACTGATAGGAGCGAAGAAATAGAGGAAAATGTGAAAAAACGGGGAAAATTATTTGAAAGGGCTAACTTGAACGCGCTAATCTCAGTAACTACTGCTCCGATTTGAAAAATTCTTACAGTATTAAATAGCTCATTTATTGAGAAAGGCTATAGGCTATATTTTATCACGCTAAGACTAATAGGAGAATGTGGAAAAAACGGGGGAAATTATTTGAAAGGGCTTATCTCGCGAACTACTGGAGCAATTTTTATGTTATTTCATATTTGGCACAGATAAGAAGTAGACCATGTGAAGGATCATAGGCTATCGATTTTAATATTTTTTTCAGTGGCTATATATTTTATACCCGTGCGACGCCGGGGCGGGTCGCTAGTAACTAATAAGTATGAACAGCAAAAGTAACTACCAATTAGTGTCCGATGGTTACTATAAAATAGTACAGTAACTTTGTGTACTGCGTTGGACTTGTAACTGTAGTTGTAGTATGCAGTATGCTGTAGGTCAGCTATTCTCAAAGTGTGCTCCACGGAGTCCAGCTGCAGCCGTAGCATGGCTAAAGTAGAAGTACGAAAGTATAGACAAAAAGCGGATCTACACTAAAGGTGCCGTTCCGATCGTTACCGCGGCTAGCCGCTATCGAGGAAAATTCAATTAAAAAGCCACTTTATGACATAGACTATAGTCCTAAATATTCAAATAAAATCCTACATTATGACGTAGACCATAGATAAAGTATTAGTATATTGTATCTCAATGAGGTAGACTATGTATGACTTATGTCATATGACTATGTCATAAAGTGGCAGTTTAATTGAATTTTTGTCGATCGCGGCTAGCCGCGCTAATGATCGGAACGGCATCTTCAGTTTATGTCCGCTGTTTGTCTATACTTTCGTATTTCTACTGTAGCCATGCTACGGGGGCTGGGGCTTGTAAGGGGCCTTGTAGGGGCTCCGCGAGCGATACAATAAATTGTCTTTAGAAATGTCACCCGACGCCAGCATGGAGATAATTCAAATGTAAAAAAATATTTTCAGGCGGTCCTTCAAAAATGTCACTTCTTAAAAGAGTTCCGTCGCCAAATAGTTTGAGACCCACTGCTGTAGGTAACTTACTAGTCCGATGTCTGGTTTCTGCGCTTTTTGACTGGAGGTTATCTTTCAGTTCACGTTATAACATTAGCCAAAAGAGCTTTAGTATCTAAATAGAGAAGAGTCATTTAAGAATGTCAGCAGCTAGGCATAAAAATGCAGTTACCTTTATCAAATTAAATTTCTATCGTATTGTTTCAAAATCAACCCCGTTTATTCTGGTTTCTTCTCTTTGCTCGGTATTCGATAAAACATGAATAAAATGTGATTTTCTAAAAATGATTCCTAGCTAGATCGATTTATTGCCCTCGTCCCTCGAAACCTATATACTAAATTTCATGAAAATCGTTGAAGCCGATTCCGAGATTCCAATTATATATAATATGCATTTATATATATGTCGCAGGGAAAAGAGGATATCAGGGATTTCACGATATCCCTAGGGATATCACGAACTCCCGGTAGATGCCGAATATTCTTGTTTGTTACGTCTTCTTACTAAAAATATCTAGTGATATGTCATTTCACTAAACTAAATCTAGTGAAATGTCAGAAACGCGGATACCGCCGAATAAAAATCGAGCCACTCATTTCTCTCGCTCGCTCTAGTTCCCACACGTGACACGGGCACTAGTGGGAGTGAAACAAATGCGTCGCTCGAGCTGGCGCGGCTCGTCTAGCCTGGAGACAAACAGACAGACTAACCCTTTGGGTACGGAACCGTAAAAACTAGGATAATCGAAGAGCTGGAGTACCTGTAGTACCTGTGCCTGTACAAGAGCCTAACCAAACTAGAGATCGACATGCCACCTTTACAAAAAATAATCAACTTGGTCGGCCGCTTCATTTGACGTCAAAAATCAAAGGTCTGAAATATCTGATGAAGAACCCTCAGTTGGTTTCAACTGTATGATTCAGAGATATGGTGATGCCCCCTCAGATCTGCTATAGTTGCATTACACGTGTGATAATAATAATAATAACTCCCACTCTACTTTTGGTGACGTTGGCCGGTTTCATTGAAACCAGGCCAAGAGTAATTTTATAGTGCCCAAGTGTGTGCGCAGTACACAAGAGCAATCTCTATATTCCTTTACTCGCATAACCCGGTGGGATGGAAGACTGACACGACCGGCGAGAGATCAGGCGCAGGACCGACTTTTTACATGCCCATCCGGCACATGGATCATCTAACATCTTACTTGTCAGATTCAGATGTTAGATGATCCTATCAAAGTACCCGTGTGTATACTAGAGCAAGCGAGAGAAATGCGTGGCTTGATTTTTATTCGGCGGTGTCCGCTTTTCTGACGTTTCACTAGATTTAGTTTATACTTTAGATCACTAGATATTTTTAGTAAGAAGACGTAACAAACAAGAATATTCGGCATCTACCGGGAGTTCGTGATATCCCTAGGGATATCGTGAAATCCCTGATATCCTCTTTTCCCTGCGACATATATACAAGAATTGCTCGTTTAAAAATATAATATACCGATAGGAAAAGTACTAACAATTATTACAATATTGCATCTCATGCTAACTGCAAAGTCTACGCTCTACGCGTATCTGAATTCTTTTGAAGGTTACACATTTCTGGGAGAGAAGGAATATAGGAAGACAGCCACGAAATGTCCACTTATGGGCAGTGAACACTTAAAGAGTACGCTGAGGTAAGAATAGCTAAGAAACCTTATAAAGGTACGGAAAACCAACTAAAAATGGAGACACCATGATTGATGGATTTCTTGGGCCTTGTTGATATCTTAGCCATTTTTGTATAACAATTCGTAAAATTAGAAAAACATACAAGAAAGATATTTTAAAAACTATGATAAGGAGATTATGTTAATACTTTAAATGCCGATAGATTCAATTAATATCTCAATGATAAGATTAAGTCAAAAGGTTTATCTTGGTAATCACTAATCACTTTTTATTATTTATTATATTTAAATTCCTTACATAATTGCTATTACCTATTTATTATTATAGGTTAAATTATTATAAATTGTAATAAATAATAATTTACTGTGTAATAATTATTATTTCCGTTTTATTCTATTCGGAAGTCGCACAGCACAGTGTCAGTTATTTAACTAGATTTAATATTTATTCTCAGAGCTAACCATTTAACCAGTATTAATTGATAAATATTGTTGGCCTGCAGGGGCTTTGAGTTCTGTTGATGCATGATTTAGTAATGCCACAGAATATATATATTGTAATGCTTAACGCACACTTAAGGCGACGCCTTGATAATTTGGCTGTACCGATATCGATTTTTCTCAGCAATGACTAAAGCTAAGAAATTAGAGTTCATTGTCTGTATTCATCATGTCTTTGTCTTTGAATTACCCATAGCATAACACGATTGGTCAACTTTTATAACACAGAATAATCAATCAAAAATACTGTAAAAAAGGGATTCCTATTTTGCCAACAGAGGAGAGTGATTTAAGCTTCCAAAATTTGTACATAAATTGGTTCAAGCATACACTTTAATCATAAGCTATGGGCAGCTTATATGATATGTATTTATGGTTTTTAAATTAAAGAAACGAGAAGAAAAAACGAAAGAAACCATTTTGTCGCTTACGCCCTTTCCATTTTTTGCTGTTCCATTGCCTGTTTTCTATGAGAGGCCGGACCGGCCTCTTATAGAAAACAAGCAATCTAAAACATATCCAGCACGATTTTTTACTTTCACGCGGCGTCACCTTAAGACACGAAAGTCTTTAGTCAGACTATAGTATCTCTTTAAATAATGTATTCAGAAAAAATATCTCACTAAAACTCCGGAACCACTGAACCGATTTGGCTTACTTTAGTCTAGAAATATTCGTGGAAGTCCAGGGAAGGTTTATATTTGGGGGAAAGAAAGAAGTTCACCGGGTCATCTAGTAAATATTAAATACTTACCTAACAAACTTTGAGTCTGGGATTTTTGTTACCAGAAGAGGTTTTTATTTTTAAAGAGAATGTGAAGGTACAGACAGGAGATGTAAAGTAAAGAATAATAACCTTAAGTTTCAGATTGTGACGGTTACCAGCGTCATTACTGCGTACACTCCCTATAAAAACACAGTCTTTTATAAAGCACATGATAACAAATACATATTTTGTCAATGATATTCTATGTTACTAGTATTTTGTAATGCAATATAGTCTGTCTTAAGACTCGTCCCAAGTGAGCGCTCGCCCTAATAGTTAATACAATGTATAAGTGGTATAATAATTATAATTACTTTCCGGACTGTCCCGCGGCGGCGGTCGTGTGGTCACCCTCGCCGTAAATCCAATCAGCGCAGCATTCCTGCCCGGTCAGAAATAAACCTTATGTTTTAGGGCTCTTACACGAGTGACGAAAATGTAAATAAAAAAATATAGTTTATCTTAATAGTTGCCTACAGCCTACGTGATACGTCTTGAAAGTTCAAAATTCTAATGATCCTTGGTTGGATAGAAACTAAAAGTCCATACTATTAAGTATTATAAGTGAGGTCGTCTGTCTCTCTGATCGTTTGTTACTTCTTCGCGCTCAAACGCTAAACGGTTCCAAATAAAATTTATATGGCGATTTTTTAGTGACAAAAGTGTTTTTTAGTGAAAGGCCAGCGGGGCTAAAATTGTCGCTTTGTTGAATCATGAGATGAATCATAATACGATTCATTTCTTTAATATCGCAAAATGCAACTCTGCTTGCAATTCATTCTTGTAATTTTGTACTGATTTGACATTTGTCAGTTTGACAGTTTTGACTATTGTAAATGTATTCATTTGCTGAATTAATTGAGAGGAATTGCTAAATATTACCATTTTAGCCCCGCTGGGTAGGATAGGTATTTTGGTGTTACGCAGTTGCGGGGAACAAGTAGGTTGTAAATTATAATTTATAAAACTAAAAATTAATGGTATCAATTCTCATAAAACTACAACGCCAAACGCGTTCTGATCGGAAGAATTAAAAAAAATAGCCTTTTAAAGTTAATTTACGAAAATACAATTTTGCTGTGCAAAGGCGTAATCATGTTGGATTAATACAGCAGAAGTACAATATCACACTATGTGTGAACGCAGCCTAACCGGCGTTTGAATCTGGCTAAATTGATTGCCAGCAATAAAAGCCCATTGTTGGCTCGTGCCGGCCGCGCCGTGCCGAAGCACCAGCTTTCCCTCGAGCCCTAAAGTTCAAGCTTTGACCTTGAAGGTAGTTTTTTTTAAGTTAACGTAAACGTTAATGTTTTGTTCCGTGTTACGACATTAGACATAACTCACTGCAATATTTATTTCTATCGGGTTTTAAGTGCACAATGCACATCTAAGACGTATGTTATTCTCGAGTTAGTGCATAAAATGAATCCAACATTCTACACGACATTTTTTCATGATAAAATGTCCTATTTCCTTTTCCGGGACTCCAAGTATCTCCATTCTATACATCTATACTTATTATAAAACAAAGTCGCTTTTTTTCCCTCATGTCCCTTTGTTCCCTTTAATCTTTAAAACTACGCAACGGATTTTGATGATTCTTTCAGTGTTAGATAGCCCATTTATCGAGGAAGGTTATAGGTTATATTTTATCACGCTAAGACTAATAGGAGTGAAGAAATAGAGTAAAATGGGGAAAAAACGGGGAAAATTATTTGAAAGGGCTAACTTGAACGCGCTAATCTCAGGAACTACTGGTCCGATTTGAAAAATTATTTCAGTGTTAGATAGCCCATTTATTGAGGAAGTCTATAGGCAATATTTTATCACGCTAATACTAATAGGAGAATGTGTAAAAAACGGGGAAAATTATTTGAAAGGGCTTATCTCGCGAACCTCCCACTATTTTTAATTCTCTATATAATCAAAACATAGATCCAACATACATAGAACTTCCCAGAATCATTTATGCCAATAGCACCGCTGATATAAAACTTAATACTACCGGTCCTAAGTTCCGAGTACTCAAGGGTGTCAAACAGGGTGACCCGCTCTCTCCTGAACTCTTTACTTGTGTGCTTGAAGAAGTCTTCAGAAAACTGAAAGATCCTTGGGCGGCGAAGGGCATTGAAGTTGGCGGAAAACGGTTAACAAACCTTCGTTTTGCTGACGACATTGTCCTGTTCGCTTCCACGGCCTTTGAGTTACAAACAATGCTCCAAGACCTGAGCAGTGCAAGCCTCGAGGTGGCACTGGCAATGAATAGGTCCAAAACCAAAATAATAGCACGAAGCGTAGGGTCGAGGTAGATGAGCAAGAAATGCAATATGTCGACGAGTACATCTACTTCGGCCAGTTAGTTTCTTTTGAAAATAGACAAGGGAAGGAAGTCGATCGTCGAATCGAAAACGCCTGGAAGAGCTACTGGTCCATGAAGACGATGATGAAGGGAAATTTACCGATCTCACTGAAGCGCAGACTCGTCGACATGTGCATTCTGCCTGTCCTAACGTACGGTGCACAAACTTGGTCATTGACCGATTCACAAAAGTCCCAACTCGGGGTTTGCCAAAGAGCAATGGAGCGCAGTATGTTAGGAGTAAAACTACTGGACAAAATAAGGAACACCACACTGCGCTCCAAAACAGGTATCAAGGATGTAGGTGTCAAGGCTGCCAAGCTGAAGTGGGATTGGGCGGGTCACGTTAGCCGTATGCATTCCGACCGCTGGGCAAGGATCTCAACAGAGTGGGCACCTGAGGACGGACGCCGCCGCCGAGGCCGGCCTAGAAAAAGATGGCGTGATGAGCTGGAGGCATACCAGCCAGGCTGGCCAGCGGTGGCGCAGGAGAGAGACAGATGGAAGTCTTTGGGGGAGGCCTTTGCCCAGCAGTGGGACAGTTTGGGCTTGAAATAATAATAATAATATCTCGCGAACTACTGGAGCAATTTTTATGTTATTTGGCACAGATAAGAAGTAGACCACTCACCACGTGAAGGATCATAGGCTATCCATTTTAGTCATTTTTTCAGTGGCTATATATTTTATACCCGTGCGACGCCGGGGCGGGTCGCTAGTAATATTATAAAACAAAGTCGCTTTTTTCCCTCATGTCCCTTTGTTCATCTTTAAAACTACCAAACGGATTTTGATGATTCCTTCAGTGTTAGATTATAGATAGCCTATTTACCGATGAAGGCTATAGGCTATATTTTTGTGACACTAAGACTAATCGGAGCGAAGAAATAGAGGAAAATGTGGAAAAAACGGGGAATTTTATTTGAAAGGACTAACTTGAACGCGCTAATCTCAGGAACTACTGGTCCGATTTGAAAAATTATTACAGTGTTAGATAGCCCATTTATTGAGAAAGGCTATAAGGCTATATTTAATCACGCTAAGACTAATAGGAGAATGTGGGAAAAAACGGGGGAAATTATTTGAAAGGGCTTATCTCGCGAACTGGTGCAGCAATTCTTAGGTATGTTATTTGGCACAGATAAGAAGTAGACCACGTGAATGATCATAGGCTATCGATTTTGATAATTTTTTCGGTGGCTATATATTTTATACCCGTGCGACGCCGGGGCGGGTCGCTAGTACTCAATAAAATCTTTAGGTACAGCTGCAGTATATGCATGAAAATTGATAACAGACAGTTTTGAATGATACCTATTTGTATGGTTTTATTCGTTGTGCTGGTATCCAGGCAAAATGTACGGTTCCCGATATTAGAATTATTTTATAAAATGTTATTAAACAGTAGCTTGTCCCGTTGACGTGACCTCTGTATGAAATTTGTTTACGTGCGCTAAACGACATGTAATAAGAACCTTATAAGGCAAATGTGAACGACGTACCCAGCTCACACACACTGTAGACAATTATAGACATTACGTCATAATAATTTATTTTAAGCCAACTGCCGCACTCAGAAACATAATTAATTAAAATTAATAAATAGTAAAAAAAATGTCAGCTTATGTAGAACTATGCATATTGCATATTGTAGGCTGAAGCACAGAATATATATTAGTTGTACCAAGCTGAAGTGATATGGCCATTGGTTCGATTTACAGTAACAGCACAGTGTATTAAATAGATAATAGTGTCAATAGATTAGTTAAGTAATACAATTACTTATTACAATTTTAATTTTGTATTTTTATTATTTTTGTATTTATAATAAAATCTATCTCCATATTATCCATACTTCTATATTAAAGTATAGTATTATTAATGTTAGAGATATAAATGCGAAAGTATATCTGTCTGTCTGTTACCTCTTCACGCCCTGAACCGATTTCGCTGAAAGGTATGGAGATACTTTGAGTGCCGTGAAGGACATAAAATATTGTAATACTGTGACATAGTGCACTTATTATCCCGGGATACCGTATGTACATTGTACAGCTCCACAAGGTTTTAAATGAACGTGAGTGACATTGACGGGAGCGCTGCTGGTAAAGGAGAACTGTCAAACACTTGTCAAAAATGACGATTTTGTATGATAGAAGCGTTTAGTTCCTTTTCTCGCCACGTTCATAAACAGTCGTGTCGAACTGTACAGCTCGACAAGGCTTTAAAATTTAAATGAACGCGGGTGACATTGATGGGAGCGCTGCTGGTAAAGGAGAACTGTCAAACACTTGTCAAAAATGACGTTTTTGTATGATAGAAGCGTTTAGTTCCTTTTCTCGCCACGTTCATATTATAAGGCCTTGTCGAACTGTACAGCTCCCGCGCGATAAGCGAATTTTGACACAACGGAGTTGTAGGCGCCATCTACTTTGGTATAATGTCAACAGTGTGCGATGTCATGTGTGAGTAATCCGCGCGTAGGCTGTATATGTTTCACTAACAGTACGGTCACCTACGTCCGTAGTTAAGTAGTTGCTAAACACAACTGTTTTTGCCCATTTTGCCCATAGCTAATTTTCTCTGACTCATAGAAGTTAAGAATAGGGTTTCCGGACAATATTTGCTTAAATAATTATGCGTAAAAAAGTGCCATAAATAGCGTAAAAATACGTTTACCGCAAAAAGTAGTCTATATTCTATCTAGTAGTATTCGTGATTGTGGTCTATTCTAATTGTGAATTGTGATAACTTGATAAGTGACAGAAACTCTTCTGCCATGTCTGTCTGTCTGAAGTCTTGCATCATTTTCATTTTCCAAAGCCTGCCAGAAACAAAATTTTAGCTCGTCCGCTAAGATCTTTAAGTCCAAACAGAATTTAGGTATGATTATTTCTCTTTTAGATCCATAAATCGGTTATGAACGGAGACAAACAAAATTACGCCTCCTCTCTGCTGGAAAATAACCTAACCTAAGCGACGCTAATCAGGTGGAAGAGCAGTGGTCCCTTCCACCCTTCTGAACCTACGGCCTAACTGTTCCATATCAGTTCCGCATACCAAGCTCTTGGCCCTAACAGCTTGGGACACGTGCGCAGTCCTACATGCCCCGTAAACAAAGAGGGATCTATGCAAGGCACTTCCTTAAAGAGAAAGAAATGTCAGTTGATATAATTGATACAGATGAAGTAAAATTGCTTAACAGCCGCACACAGAGACATATTTTAATGATTCCTTTTTTTTAAGTAATGGTCAAGAAGGCAAACGGGTAACCTGATGGAAAGCAATCTATGGACGTTTCACGTCACGTCAGTCTGGCCCCGTGCTAAGTACCTAAGGACTTGTGTTACGGGTACCAGACAACGGAAATATATTTAATACTTTTTTACTATACATAATATATATATTTAAGATTTTTATTATATCATACATATATGACCCGGGAACATTGAAAACTTTTTGTTCCGTTGGCGGGATTCGAACCCGCGACCCCCGGCTTGAGCTACCAACGCGCTCACCACTGAGCCACAGAGGTCGTCAAAGACTGTCATTCCAGAGTTTAACCGTGCATGGCAGAAAATTAGGTACGGGAAAACCTAACTTTAATATGTAAAACATGACAGAAAATATGTGTGAGGAGTTTAAGTCATAAAGATGTTATTTGTTTTATTTTATTTTATTTAACAGTGCTATCATTTTACTATTCAATTATTGTAAATGCGTTCCTTCTGTGTAATGTAGTTAATATAAAACTAACATATAGAGTATAGACTATACTATAGCAAGTTTAAAGTTCTGCCATTTCTAAGAGCTTTCTAACTCTACACGCATGCCAGTAGGCGCAACAGAGTATGATCCAGTTACTTGCAAATTAAAATGGAATTTGCGTACTTCCCGTATGCCCTTTCGTCTCTAGCGTCACTCGGTTAGGCCCTTTAGAACCGTAGCTTTTTAACCGACTTTCAAAAAGGATGAGGATGTTTGGTTTTATTGCTTTTTTTTCAATTATATCTCATCATGATTCTACTTAATTAAATGCAACATTAACCCGTCGATCGTAGGAAAACGCGACAAAATAGATATTCTATTGTGTCTCGTTCACCGTTGAGCGTATGGGGCTTGATGAATTAATCCATCCTTCATCCTTGTTCGATCTAGCCTCGATTCTATATTAAAAGCTCTTAATCCTTCAGGCCCCGCGCGAGCACCGGTGATCGCAACAACAATAGAATACAATAGCAATTCCTGGAAATTCCGACTGAAGTATTATCAAACTAATAAAGACCATTTTAAAGTTACAAGTTGGAAGCCGGCTGGGCGAGTATTTGAGAGACACTAAATTCATGTCTTTGAAGTTGGGTCCAAAACGCCTTCGTAAATTTGATGTAACATTGCACATTTCAATGTCCAATTAATGGAAATGCTGCTAAAACTATTTTAAAGTAGAGTTAATATTTCAAAAGTTATTATAAAAAAAAAGCACCAAATAGTGAAATTTTTGCGTGTCGTTTCGATACTGCAGCTTACAATATATTATTTATAAAAAAAATGAGCTAGAAAGGATTAAAAACTTGATGTTAATTTGAAGATAAAGAACTAATAAACTATTCGATACCAACAAATAACACATCAACTTACATTAACTAACCAAAAATTCTATTTTTAAAATGTTCATAAAATTCGCGTCATTGTCCTGCGCATTGTTTGTTTTGAATGCCTTGCCGATATACTCTACGTGACGGGTTGAAACCTATTTTGCGATAAAATCTGCTGGCTCACTTTATTTGATCGCAGTGCTTTGGTGTGGATAGAGGTCTTCGTTTTATGCAGGTGGGTCTTTGAAATATGTTCTACAAAAATTTCCAAATAAGACGCCATTTACCTTTCTCGATGTGTGCCAACATTTGTCTGCTTTTCACTACTTTTTTTTAAACCAAGTTATAAAGGCCCGCAACATTTCTAAGTTCTTAATAATTTTCTTAGTTTTCTTTATATCAATACTTAATTATAAACGAATTTAAGTGAATCCGTCATTTTCCTGAACGTCATTTTCCTGAATAGACCTAAAAAAATAATGACGATCATTCAGAATAACGACCAAATCTGTAACTGCATTTCTGGAAAACAGGGACAAATATATCGAATCGATGCAATGTTGATATTACAATTAGGTCGTTTTTTGATACATTTTCGAAAAGTAGTAGTAGGATAGTAAGAAAAGTAGTAAAAATGTTATCTACACTTCAATATTATTATAAAGCAGGAGAGGTTGTTTGTTTGTTTGAACGCGCTAATCTCAGGAACTACTGGTCCAATTTGAAAAATTCTTTCAGTGTTAAATAGCCCATTTATCGAGGAAGGCTATAGGTAATATTTTATCGCGCTAAGAATAATAGGAGCGAAGAAATAGAGGAAAATGTGGAAAAAACGGAGGGAAATTATTTGAAAGGGCTTATTTGAACGCGCTAATCTCAGGAACTACTGGTTTGATTTGAAAAATTCTTTCAGTGTTAGATAGCCCATTTATCGAGAAAGGCTATAAGGAATATTTTATCACGCCAAGAATAATAGGAGCGAAGAAATACAGGAAAATGTGGAAAAAACGGGGGGAAATTTTAGAAAGAGGGCTTATTTGAACACACTAATCTCAGGAACTACTGGTCCGATTTGAAAAATTTTTTCAGTCTTAGATAGCCCATTTATTGAGGATGGCTATAGCCTATATTTTTTACGCTAAGACTAATAGGAGCTAAGAAATAGAGGAAAATATGGAAAAACGGAGGAAATTATTTGAAAGGGCTAATCTCACGAGCTACTGGAGCAATTTTCTGTTATTTGGTACAGATAAGTGATAAGAATTAAGAAATTGACCACGTGAAGGATCATAGGCTTTTTTTGTGAACTAATTTGTCTGTGAAATATCTAATGTACGCGAGCGAAGCCGCGCGGAACGTTTGGTAACAAAATATTATTTGAGAAATAATAAATATCAGAATTATTATTTAACAGTGAGTACATTTTTAATGCAGGTGACTCGAAAAGGTAGAATATACTTTTTAAAAGGTAGATTTTGGTATTAGCTATATTTTAGGGAATACATTTTTATAATAAATCAATACTTTTACTAACATACAAGTTTTATTGAAAATCCTATTTTTTACTTATAATAATAATAATAATAACCCACACACCGGTTCCGGTGACGGTGGCTGGTTTCATTGATATCAGGCCAGTTACGCAGGAGTAATTTTATAGGGCCCAAGTGTGTGCGCAGTACACATGAGCATTCTCTATTCCTTTTAATTCTCATAAGTCATAACCCAGTGGGACGGACGACCGACACGACTGGCGAGAGATCAGGCGCAGGACCGACTTTTACATGCCCATCCGTGATCCGAGGCATGGATCATCTTACTTGTCAGACCTTATTTTCCTGTTCTGAGTGTCAGACAACCAGGTGATCAGCTTTCAATGTCCTAACCAAACTTGGAAATAACAATTAACAATATTATGTTTCCAACGCGGGAATCGAGCCCACGACCGCCGAGTCAAGAGCCAGGCCACGCTCTTAACTACTGGACCACGGAGGCGTTTATAATAATAATAATAATAATCAGCACGAATATGGATAAGATTTTTAAAATAATCATTATTCTCAACAAATTGTCATTATTCTAAGTAAACAGGTCATTTCCCACAAATTTCGTCATTGTCATGAACAGCACTTTTTGCTTAATATTAAATATCTCTTAAATTATTACATTTTTTTTCGTGACCCTTACAGAAAGGGAATTCTATTTCGGTGCCTTTTAACACCAGAAACATTCAGAGCAATATTTAAGGGTTTTTTAAAAAACACAATTTTTGGCCAAAAATAACATTTTGAGTAGATTTACCCGGCTACATGAAATAATTGCAGCAGACGACGTGTCGTCCCGATACTATTTCTAATAAGTGTCGCTATAGCTACTAGTCGCTAACTTCGGACAGCGGAGGGTATTTCATACAAATACAATTAGAAACCAGTAGTGTCGCTGCGACACATCGTCTGCGGTTGCTTCATATCATTTCTACTTCTGTCATATCGCCCGCTGCCAACCGGCACCTGACGCTGAGGAGTTGCGGGCATCACCTAGAGTCTAGACCCTTATACCTAATATGGGCCGTATTCAATTATTAGGAGCATTATGATATTTTATGAGTACCTAGTAGTGTTTAAATTTTGATCAAAATGAATATAGAAACGGACTTCTGTAATCCAAGTACAACAAAGCTGTAATAATAAGGGAAGTGTGTTCTCATTATACTAGTGACTTTCACTCCATAATGTGTAGTATTAGTGCTTACGCATAGTACTAGCATAACCTAGGTATTATTGTAAGTATAGTAATTGTTTTAAATGTACCTAAGCATGTACTACAGATAATAGTGTACAATAGTTTACTTAGGAATTTCAATTGAGTACGCGGTTTCATAGGTTAAGAAGTTTCAAATCGACTCAAGCGACGCCTTGATAATTTGGCGGTAGCGATATCGATTTTTATCGATTAGCTAGCAGCAGCATTAATCTAACTGAGAATATATGTTGTTTCCAACACTTCATTTTGCGCAGAGTAGATAGCAAGCACGTTTTTAATTCCCATTTGCCAAGAAAATTGACGTTTATTTTATATTCCAGGGGGCTGCCCCTACCTGGGTACGCCCATGGACCTAGCTACGTCGTTATGTCGTTTCAATAGTCGTGAACTATATGCTGGGTTTGACATAACGAACGCCACTTCTCTGATCAACTTCTCTGATAGTATCATTATTATAAAAGTCAGGGGTGGCCAGAGTCCAGACCTTCTAATCTTATACTTACCTTTAAACGAGCAATTCTTGTATATATATATATATATAATAGGAATCTCGGAATCGGCTCCAACGATTTTCATGAAATTTAGTATATAGGGGGTTTCGGGGGCGATAAATCGATCTAGCTAGGAATCATTTTCATAAAATGTCATTTAATGTGTGTTTTTTGAATAGGTACAATAGGTACATAGGTCATATAGCTAGTAACAATAAAGTCTGTAAGTTTGTGAGTTTGACTAACTATGATACCAATGACGTATGACCAAGTTAGAAGACTGCTAATTGTTACTTACTTAATACTAGCTATATGACCGAGCTTCGCTCTGTATTCAAAAAAATTAAAAAAAAACACACATAAAATGACACGCCCCCGAAACCCCATATATACTAAATTTCATGAAAATCGTTGAAGCCGATTCCGATATATATATATATATATATATATATATATATAATTGGCCGCCAATTTTTGCTGATATGACGCAGAAAATTTTTGCGAGAGAAAGAAAATCTACGCTGCTTGTGACGTTGGAGCACCTAAATTGTAGGGAATTTATTTCTCTACGCTATCATAGCGTTGAGAAATATGCCGTTGGAACACCAAAATGATAGCGTAGAGGCTATCATAGCGTAGAGAAAATCAAACTTATCTCTGTAAATAATACACAATGCGGTTTGTATTATAGCCCCAAACATGGCCCTTTTGACTACTCACATGATGCATTGATTGTTTTATGTGAAACAGTAATACTTACATTTGTGTCACAAAAAAACTTCCTTTGAAAAAACTGTGTACACAGCCCGACTGAGGTTCAAATGTGAACTGTCGAGAAATAGCGAATATTACGAGATTTTCCATAGAATACGTAAAAACTCAGCGTTGCCACTTCCCGATTTCACCTTCCCTAACACCAAAATATAACAATAAATCGGTATTATTGATGACGTTTAAAATGTGGGGTAGAATTGATGTTTCTAACGATTCATTTGATTTGAAAAAGTTTATAAAGAAAGTTATCTTAAAATACTATAAGAATTAGATGAGGTAATAGCCATTTATATAAGTATTCATAACATATCAGATTTATCTTCAAATCTGTCATACTTACTGCTACAGCGACAGTTAAAGTGCACCTCTTCCACGGCGGATTGTATATTTTAAGCTATTTTCTTATCTTTTTTTATGTTTAATTGTAAATATATTTTTAGACTATTATTGGAACTCAAATAATTGTAATGCGTGCTTGAGCCATAGTATAAGGAGGGGAAGTAAGTTATCTTCATACAAAGGCACCGCGCGCGGCTTGTATGTGTGCGCCATAGTATCAATGCGTCGCCGCACGCACACTTATTAAGATCTCGGACCGTTTTCGGATCATACCAGTCGGGGCTAACACTTTACGCTGCACGCCCGCGTCGCGCCACGCCGCGCCAAACGAATCAAAAATGTTCGATCATAGTCGCAGGACTGCACGATCCAAGTGCCGAAATTTGCATGCAAATATGCATATCAATTTGCATGAAAATTGGCCGAAATATGGACAATTAAGAGTCACTTATTATTATTAAATGTCGGAAGACCGCGACGTTGCCGCTCTTCATGCGGTTGCGAACGAAGCGCGGACAGCCGCTTGCCGCCCCCACATCACAACGCCGCCGCGCCGCCGCCGCTGCCTAAAATTGACAACCCTAAGACAGTAGGTACTACTTCCCCTCCTTTTACTATGCTTGAGCACTTTGTTTTCTTCGTTAGAATCAGTTTTCGAGCATAAGATAAACACAATACTTTTTAAAATACGAAGGGCGGAGAGAAGTAATTTGCTAATTTTGCAATTATTTTGTAATTACTTATATATATATATTATATATATATATATATATATATATATATATATATATATATATATATATATACACATTTATATATATATATATATATATATATATATATATATTTGCTCGTTTAAAGATATAAGATTAATAGAGGCAACCCCAATAAAAATATTCGTCAGTTCCCTTTAAGAAACTCTGGCCTTGAGTATTATGTATAACTTTATGATACAACCTGTATCTAGAATTTACCTGTACCGTAGAATATGCCCCTGAACCTAAGCTGGCCGATATCATAAATGACATAACGCTGATCTAGTCACATTAAAATGCGCTTTGTGGCATTTTATACGCAATTAAAGCTGGCATACTTTAGCTCTAGGTCGTCTAAATACAGAGTAATGAGAGCTTATTGTAGGTACAGGTGTTTAATATTGTTAACAGTCTTCGAAAAATGGTGTAAGTTTGACTGTGTATTTATCTGTTCGTGCCAGTGACGGATTAACCCTTAAGGCGGCCAACCCAAAATTTTTGATTTTATAATTCATTTTTATACTTAAAAATAAGCCACGAATTGTTTCATTTTCTAAAATCAGATACTACATTATATTTCCAAGAATTCGATCTGAGATATCTTAAAGTTTTCTCGATGGTAAAAAATCACAACGATGCATCTAATTTTCACGACTTTTTCATTTATTTCCAAAACCGTGCATTGAACTAAGTTAATAATTTAAGACAGTGTATAAAATTCTATCATTGAGAAACCGACCTAGCAGATTTTTAAAATGTTGTACATTTATCGAGTTGTTGAGAAGAATCTAATTTGGCGATGAATCCGCGTCGTCCTTTTTCACCTGGCATATAATATATGTATGAAAGTTATAGTTTGATTTTTTGGGTTAGTCGCCCTCTCAAATTAAGCCCCTATAGGCCTCAGACGTGATGCCCTAGGCCCTAGGGCAGCACGTCTGAGGGGCACCAAAAGAGTAATTGTTTAAAGACTGATTCATACGGATAGGAGGGCCCATAGGCATGGTTTGCTTGCCTTAGGGCATCAAGTAGTCTTAATCCGTCACTGGTTCGTGGGTGTGTATGTCCGTGGCATCATGGCATTTAAGTGGGTGGACAGATTCTTCTATACTATTAAACACAAAAAATTCATACTTTCGACATTTTATAAGAAGTATATCGTGTCTCGGCTCTCCATAATATTTTGGACTGTGAAGTGAAGTATTATAATAATTATTATTGAATACAGAACTTCGTGAATCCAATATGATATATTATCTATACTTATAAAATTACTTGTCCTGACTGACTGACTGACTGATTCATCATCGCTGAGCAAAAACTGTTAGTTACAGCCACGAAATTTGGTGAGTAGGGTTGTTTTATTAAGTAGACACCCACTAAGTAAGGAATTTTGAAAATTTTACCCCGAAGGGAGTGAAATAGGGGTTGAAATTTTGAATGAAAGTCCGTCATTTCTTAAGTTAGGAACAAAACCCATCTCCGTTATTATACTATGCTAACGTGGACGAAGTCGCGGGCAACAGCTAGTATGATATATAATCCAATATAATATATTCGTGATAGATGGCGCTGTCACTATTATACTCGAACATTATTTTAAAATATAATATTACGTTTACATATTAAGGCCCCTCTCCACGTTAGGTTGTTATGGATATTGGAAAGTTGGAAGCCCATGATTGCTTCGGCAGTTTTGAAGGTATCCACAGTATACAGAGTGCAATTAAACCTTCCTGCCAAATTTTTTCCAGGGCTTAGGTATCATTAGGAGAGTCCATTTAACCAACAAAATTTGGATGTTATTTTTTTAAGACATAATATTTTATCCCATTTAAAATCGTTGCAGAACGGTCACTCGCGGCGCGGGAGAATAAGAGGGGGTGACGCGGGGGAGGCGTGCGTGCGGGGTCTATATTAGCTCCATGGTGCTCATGGTAAATGGTACATTAATTGTGTTTTTAAAACAACTTTCGGAAGCTTTTTCTCAACATTTTAGTACTGAGAGATTATAAAATAAAAAATACGTGTATTTTAATTTTTAACAAGGATCAACATATCAACATTTGGCAGGAAGGTTTAATTTCACCCTGTATGCATCATTAGTAGTATTGGTCAATATTACACTCGTATACTTATCTACTTATGCAGTCTCTGTGCTAAACATATCTGTAGCAAAGCTTTTTAACAAGTTGCAGAACTGGACGGTAATTATTTCAATACTTTATGTACACAATTATCGGCGCCACGACACATTCTTGTTAAAACAATTTATTGAAATCGCCCGCATCGTTTAAGTTTATAGGCAGGAGAAATATATTATTCGGCCATAGTTTCTTACTTCAACTTTGAAGAGTTATTATATCTTGGTTATTCAATTCCAGTCTTCATTCTACAATCGTTGGGTAGAGTCCAATGTCCATCTACAGATAACAGATTACGTAAAAACTTTTAAGGGGGAGGGGGGAGGTCATACGAAATGACAAATAACTAAGTACACAAAAGTTTAAAGGCCGGCAACGCACCTGCAGCTCTTCTGATGTTGCGACTTGCGAGTGTCCATGGGCGACTATAAGTTGGTTTCCATCAGGTAACCCGTGGGCCGTTTGCTCGTTTGCCCCCTTATTTTATTAAAAAAAAAACACTAACAACAAAATTTTAAATTACCTTGTAAAAGCAAGGGACCAGCTGGCCATGGACCTGGCCTTCGACGTCCTTGAAGCTTTTTACCTGCCCCTTATCTTAATTTGCGTGAAACCATTAAACTTTAATAAAACCTTTTCGTTTTTGGGATCGGTCCGGCTATTTACGGCTACCGTATCACACGGATGTTTTTGCTTTAACATTGTGACCTTGAATATGATTGTAAGTGGTAAAAATAAAGATTTGTTTATTGTTTATATTGTTTAAAATAAAACAGTTTTGGTGTTTGTGCGGAGTCTCTGGTACGAAAAACTCCGGATTTGTTGATACTTGCTTCAATATATTTACTACTAGTACCACAGAATATATAATATTAGTTGTACCAACTAGTACTAGATGACGTACGTATAAGTCGTATACCTATCACGCGGGAACCGTACATTTTTCTGGGCCAAAAAGTAATATTTACTACTAGTACCACAGAATATATAATATTAGTTGTACCAACTAGTACTAGATGACGTACGTATAACTCGTATACCTATCACGCGGGAACCGTACATTTTTCTGGGCCAAAAAGTATCCTATGTCCTTTCCCGGGACTCAAAGTATCACCATGCCAAATTTCAGCAAAATCGGTTCAGCGGTTTGGGTGTGAAGAGGTAACAGAGAGACAGAGAGATACACTTTCGCATTTATAATATTAGTATGGAAGTATGGATGATAATAATATAGAGTTACAGATTATAACAAAACATAGTGATTAAAGTTTATGATGTGTATGAGTCCCCTGTATAGAGTTAACTGTAAAAGTAGCAGCGCTAAAAAAATAACTTTTCTTCTTGTGCAATGTGCATGTGCATATTCATGACGCCGCGCCGCGCCAGGACGCTTACCCATACAAATCACAAAAAATTGCAGCAACAAACTACATAATATTAAATTACAACGGCACTGCACAATGTTATGTTTGTTGCTGTTGCCCGGTTGGCGGTTTGCTGGTCTTTGTTCTGTTTCTGTCTTGGTCACGATACTTCTGAGGGGTAAATAATTATATTAATAAAATCCCTGTAATCATAGTTATTAAGTATCTGAGTATAATAATTAAAGTAATTTAAAAGGAGTTGAGAATAATAATTGGATCTCGTCTTTGTCATCCTTGCATCATCGCAAAGTCATAGGTATTTAATTCATTCTAGAAATTACTAACAGACACGTAAGTTCTGAATCACATGAGAAAATACCCGTAAGCAATGTTAATTGTGATTTGGTACAAGCTTTGTCCTATACTTACTTAAATTATCTGGATTCTAGTATAACATTCCTCGATAATAATTACAAATAATAATTAACATCTTTATGCAACATTAGGCGAGAAAATGAGGAAATTTTGTCTAAATGTACTAGATTCTTAAAAAATAAAATTTACATTATACCTACTTAAGGTATAATGTAAATTTTATTTTCAAGCAAGTTCTACCAAAAAAAACCACAATATTATTGTTGGCCATGTTTTGAAATTAGAATATTTAGGGCCTGTTTCACCGCTTCCTGATAAGGCTATCCACCACTTAACTTGACACATAGAGTATGGAGAATCTGTCAAATAAGCCTATTTGGCACCTTATCAGTAAGCGGTGAAACAGGCCCTTAATCTCAATTTTAATCAATAGATGGCGCTGACATGAGAGAAAATAGTAATTTAAGCGTTAGCGTCAGTAATAAAAAAATCCGGCATTGTATGTATTTAAAAATTATTCAATGCAAATAAAATACAATTAATTAATAAAATTTAATTAACTAGTAAAAATCGCTAATAAGTAATAAGACAAAAGTATTAAAATACATATTGGCTATGTTCCGAAATGTACTGCGACCACTGCACAGTGCTATCACTGTAGAAAAATCGTTCCGTTATGGAGTTGCAGTACACTGCCGCAGTACCCTAGTGAAATAATATATGACGTCATCAATCGTCGCCATATTGTACTATATTTTGTACTGTGATTAGGGAATGCAAATCTCGCGAGATTAGGGCTCAAGCGAGATCCCGCGAGTTTATGAATACAATACCGCGAGATCTCGCCAATTTCGAGATCTCGCGAGATTAGCAGTTTCGTGTTTTTTTTTTGCAAATAATCACAATAATTTGAATAAATTATAGTTTTATAAGATTAATATTCATTTTCACGAATTTTTCAATAGAATTTTATGCATCAAACATTGACGTATCTGTCTATAATTTTTAAGTAGTAAACTTTGACATACGTATCTACTATCTATCAATTAATAACAAATGAAAAAAACAACCAGTCTTCTCTTCTAATGAGAGCTTTTATAATTTTGGACGTGGTGGTAATATCATGGACGTCCGCGGTAAAACGATAACATAGGGAAGCAAAATGTATGGAAATATAATATGGAGACGCTTTTAAATTTCCGTCGACGATAACTTTTTAACGTGCACGTTAGAGGACATCACGACGTCTACACTAATTCTGAACCGCACAAAACGTCCACGGTGCGTAAAATCAAAAGGGTATTGAACGTATCCAACGTTTTATCGTGGAAGCCTGCGTCCACGATAACGTGACGTCTAGAATTATAAAAGCGCACATTATCAAACACAAATCTTTTAGTAGGAATGTGTCAAGTATTAGGCCCAAAGAGTGTCCTTTTTTGAAAAATTTAATTAAATATTTATGCGATGTAATCCATTCTTTTGGAACCAACTTTCGAAGAAGCCAATTCGTTTTTCCGTATATTTGACAAAATCGATTATACATTGTAAATTTTAATTATAAGTTTAAATTTAAGTAAAGGGTATAATTGGATTGACATATCTTCGGATAAAAATCCCTAAATAAATATAGATTTAAAAAATCTTTTAGTAATAAAACAGTTATACATATTTTTATAAGTAACAAAATAACGAGAAGTCAAAATTCAGGACCTACTTGAAAATCACAGTGCACAGTTGCTTAGGCCAGCTCCTCTTTGTTTTTACTCCGTGATCGCAAATCCGTCCGTGTCAGTCCGCGCTTCGAATAAGACGTTTTTATGCTCAAGTGCAATCTCGTCAAACTCGCGAGATCTCGCCTTTTTTTCGTCCGAGATCAATCTCGCTAAAAAAGGCCGAGATCTCGCGAGAATGAGATTGCATTTCCTAACTGTGAATACTGGCGTTTTCGAGGTTTAGGCACTCGCAGTACTTTGATTACGTGATCAGTCAACTGTCAAAAGTCAACTGTCAAGTGTCAAAACCACTCGAGTGTCTAACGTTTTAAAACGATACCTACAGTTCAATCCCAAAGTTATACATTTAATATAATAATAATAAAACACTGGAAGAATTGCAAAAATTAACCTTATTAGACTGTGTTGAAAATGTTCAATACGAGCTGTCAAAAATGCGGCTGATAGTAGGTATAGTGTATACTGGATTGCGTTCCGTTTTAAATAGTAACCAGTATACCAACAGTATACTAACTTCTTCGCAGTATACTAAAATGACGTCTCACTCTGCAGTGGTCGCAATACATTTCGGAACATAGCCATTGTTCTATAATCTATTTTTACGATAAATAGAGAGGTAACGAGTAACGACTAACGAGCAAACGAATAACATGATAGACAGCGATTCCAGAAGTGCGATAATGTGAAATAAATAATTTTGTCCGTTGGTCTATTTCTGCGCACATTAGTGTATGTCGTGTAAATGCTGGATGATTGATAGATGCTCACGACCCGATTTGACCCGCATTCCTGCTTCTTGGTCTAATTCCGCTATCTCCAACCCGCGGCCCGCGGGCCGCATGCGGCCCGCCGGGGCTTTATTTGTGGCCCGCGTGATGTAAAACCATTTTGAAATTCACACCCACCAACAAAATAATGTAAAGTCGTCGTGATAGTCGTGAAATTTTTTCCACTTCTAAATAGTTAATTTTGAAAAATGTTATTTTTTAACCCTAAAAAATTTTGTTGCGGCCCGCGACACCAAGACCAAAACATGTTTGTGGCCCGCATGAAAAAAAGGTTGGGGACCACTGGTCTAATTAAACTGGAATTCCTTCGTTCAACAGATAAAAGAAACTGTTTTTAAGATCCAGATTCCAGGTGTATACATGCTTATAGGTGTAGGTTAGGTCACAGATTACTAAATAGGTAGTTTACTACGAAAGCAGTTGTGAGTAGCTACTAGGTACCTGCTTAGTTAAACTGTGCATCAGCTCAGCTGATTTTGATGGATGTGAGGGATTGGTGATGACTGATGAGTTGATGACTGATGAAACACTCAGTGGCAGCTAATGGCTAAAGGTCTAAAAGAAAGGTAAACAAAATTTTAATTTATTTTTTACATAATATTATTATTGTTAGGAAATCTCAGTGATCATAATCTTAAATCTGTGCAACAAAGTGAAGTGAGCGGGAGATGGCGAGATTTTACTTTACCTGAGTGACGTTGGCGCCGGCCGCCCGCGGCCCGAGCCGGCCGCGGCCTCTGCCCCGCCTCCTCAGCCCGCGCCCCGCCAGTCCGCCGCGCGCCGCCGCGTTGAATGCACGTCAGAGTGATTCTCACTCCGCAATTGCATTTACCGTATTAATTTAGAACTGACCTGTGAAAATAACACACTGGTAATTAAACGTTCTGTGCCGCATAACAGTGAACTGAACCTGTGTTACAGTGATCTCTTCTAAACGTCTACGGCTAACGTTGCGTGAGTATTTCTAAAGTTTAACTGTACTTTCCATCCATGGTTTGTCGAGCTATGCCGGTTCTTAGGTGTATTCGCGGAAAAAAAACCTGTAGTTTCGAATGATCAGCCACGGTTGTTGGTTAGATGTAGGTCGTTAGCATCTTTCTAATTAAGTTATGGTCGTGCGTAGGCAAAACGTAGGAAATCTGTTTACGCAAACACCTACGATAGTAATTACTTGTACGCATTTGAAAAAGGAAACCCGATGCGTTCTAAATTAGAAGTTCAAACCGAGTGTTCCAAATTCAAAATACAGAAACGAAAGTGTTTTGAAGTACTTACCGACCGTTTTTTTACCTGCCAGCCGGGTCGCCTTCTATAATCTTCAATGCCGTTACCTACCTACAAAATGCAAGAATACTGAAAACTCCAGGTAAACGCTTACATTAATTTAACAAGAAGGTATTGTAATAATGTCATTCTACAAGAAATAACAATAGATACGACCTCTTGTGTAACCAAAACAACAATACCTAATAATGATTGTCTAAAACAGAGGTTCCCAAACTTTTTTTCTCCTAGACCACTTTAAACATTTTGCTGGATCCGGTGGACCCCACAACTAACCCCCCCCCCCCCAGCCTTAAAAGCGTATTCATCCACAGTATAAGGAACCAATAACCTTCGCTTCGCTTACGTACGTAAACGCAAATATTTTCTTGTTTTGTAACTATTTAACACAAAAATTACCACACTTTTACTTATTTCTAAATCTCCTCGCTCTGTAATATTTAATCTGCTATTAATATAATATTGTCTGCCTATAATCATATGAGAAGTCAAATCGGGTCACCTAATTTTTATAGACCCCCGTTAACGACTCGTGGACCCCCATTTTTTTTCCACGCAAGCGTAGACCCCTATCGGGATCCCGTGGACCCTATGGGGTTCACCTGGACCACTTTGGGAATCAATGATCTAAAATAACCTAAATTCCACAATTCCGCTAGCTTTTCAGAATCTATTTCTATTGTTGATATCCTGTACGATACTTTCCCTTATTTTATATACATAATTAAGTACGTAGGTATTTTGAAAAACTTAAGCAAGTAACAATATGAAAATGCCGAGTTTCATTAGAAAATTTGTTGCCACACTAGCGAGTGCTCGCGAGTTGAAACATTATAAGCACGCACTGTGAAGAAATATAATTTTGTCTATGGTCTCTTACATTTTTATGGCCGCAGACCGCACTGGTTTGAAATGGGTTTTACGATTTACGGTACTCTAACAAGCCAAATTACACAAAAGCGCCCATAAAACATTTCATCTTGAATACTTGTGTGTAGGTTGGCTCTAAATGTCGACCAAATCTTTTCTTTGAGTAAAAATTTTGACAAGGCTGCAGAATTAATTACATTTTGGGTAGAGATCAACTACGATAATATGGCGCGCCCCTCCAAAATTCAAAACGTTTGAAGTGCGTTGTCTTGCGCGGTAGGCTAGTTATGATTAGTTGACCAACAAATCTTGGTAATAAGTGACATTAAGTGAAATATTACGTGTACTGTGATTGGTTGAATATTTACCACATACAAACTCTTTTATAAGGATGTGACTACACACATTGAAACAGTCATTTGGAGGGGCGCGGCAAGTTATCGTAGTTCATAGTTGATGTAGACACTCTGTTTTAATTAATTTTATTCTAATTGTAAACAAATCTCAGATGTCACTAGCCGTAGTAGGTAGTCACCCAATAAAAATATAATTATTCATTCAATTTGGTATACGTTTCAACTTTTGTTTACATTTCCATCAAAATGAATTTAACCCATCAATCCCAAGCGGCACCCGGCTGCCGCATAACAATTGAAAATCTATTGTGTCTGCGATTCCCACGATCGAGGTATTAAACGGAATGCTGCTTACACGTCTTACACTTTATGACGAGTCAGGTTACTAAACATAATGATTTATTACTAATATTACGTAAAACAATGACAATATATTTCTCGGAACCCTCTCAATGGGAATTAGGTTGTTACGTGAATAAACAATAGTTCAATTATATCGATCACTTGCACTGAGGTAAATCCCCGCCATAGACAATATTTTTTTTCAGCGTGAGTAAAGACGTCAGCTATCAACAGCTTTTTATCATCGCAAACAAAGGAAAATAGTACACTGTCATCAGTCATCACATTAATAGGCGAAAGTTTGTGTGTTTGTTACTTTGCACGCAAAGTTACTGAACGAGTTTTGATTTTTGGAATTATAGTAGTACGTTAGATGACTCCCGTTGCGGAAAAAATCATTTATCTCGCGGGAAACGTACATTTTTCCTGGATAAAAAGCATCCTATATGTGATATTATGTTCTTTAACCGGGACTCAAATTATCCTAACACCAAACACTAAAATCGGTTCAGCGGTTTGAGCGTGAAGAGGTAGGAAGAGGTAGAGGAGGAACAGACAGACAGACACACTTTCGCATTTATAATATTAGTAATAAATAATATTATGTAGTATTTCCTCGATGGTAATTGAATTGACATGATCCGACGAAATTACTAGGTCCGTCAACTGCCTATGGATGGATCCTTCAATAGTAGGTACTATCAGATAAGTTGATTCCTATGCAGGTCGGGTACCTACGTAGTTTGGTTGCGTTACGTCAAACCCAGCTGACAGATCACAATTAACATTGAATTGACATATTCGACCAAATAACGTTGGTCTATCAACTGCATAGGAATCAATTTCCTCGATGGTACATAGTGAACTGATAATTTTTTTATAAAAAGTGCTTATCATAAATTATAATGCACAAGAGGAAGGTGTTACGTGCCTTTTGCCCGTCATTGTATGCAAATTTCGCCCTAACAAAGTGTATGACACTTTTTTCCTGTCGGTTATCTGCATGCAAGCGCTTGGACGAAAATCACGAAAAGACGCGGTGTGCATGTACCATCAACCATAATATAATAGCACAAAGAATGGCGATGAAAAGATGAGAGAATAGACTGAGGCATCAGAATTCAGAAGTAAGGGCCTTTCCACACTACGTATTTTTTGAGCACTGACGACGCGCGTTTCTGATGCGCTCGTCTTCTGCGCATTTTCATCGCGTTTAGGCAGATATAAACTTTAAAATATGTCGACTTCCTTCCGTTTGCTGAGCGTTCAACTTGCGTTTGTATCGATACAAACGAGCGTAAAAAAAGCCCTAACCTCTTACGGCCGCACTTAGAAATATTTAATGATGATTAAACATCAATTTAATGAAGACTTTGACATATAATGTATGGGGCTTATTTCAAAATCTTCATTTAATTACACTTAAGTAATTTTATTATTCGTCTCTGAGTGCGGTTGTTAGTACGGAACCCTAAAACAATACAAAATCCAAATAAAACATCATAAATCTATTTTGGTACATAACACACGCCTCTAACTACACAGTAGGTACAGAGTATAGATTTATTTGTTTATAGCAACTACAAGGTATCATTACGCAATGAATTAACTGTATAACCTTAACCCAGATTAACTGCTAACTGTGGTTTTACATTTCGTACGCTTTCGTTATGTAAACATATTTTTATTTCATTCAGTCGCATGCAGTCCTTTAATCACAAAGTTGGTTGGGATTGTCGGTCCGACGCAAGTGCAACATTAGACATGTATTCAGTGAAACCTGAATTGATTGTATTTTCTGCAATAACTTGTGAAACGATACATGTCAAGGCGAAATAAGAGCAGGATTACGCAAATCGCGAAAAAATACAATCTGACTCATGTATTGTAGAATATGGCAAAGTCGCGTAGGTTTGTGGTTAGACTATAGGTCAAATTAAATTGTCACGTTGCGAGGCGTTGCGATTCATTTTGAAATGAGCCTAAGGGCTAGGCCACAACACTCTTTTGAGGCGTCGTATCTCAAAAACTACCCTTGCAGAGCAATGTAGGTTTTTTATGTATTCGACGACGTAACGCAGTGTATGGCTTGGCCCTACGGAACAGGACATTTAGCCGAAACTTTTTCGTTTTCGCTTCGTTAAAGAATCGCCGATCAAAATGTATGGAATTGACATAAAGCCGCCTCCCCATATAGACGAACGCACTGCCAACGCGTTGGCCAACGCGTTTGCGGTGCGCTTGCAACGGCGCTTGTGAGTAATGCACACATTGGAAGGTCATTCAGTATGCTTTGGATCGCGCCAATGTGCGGACGGACGGATTCGAAATGGATGCTGAGTCGCTAACAGCTGCAGCTGTGTATTTATTCACAGCTTATAATTACATTATAATAATAATGATTACCTTATAATTATAATTATCATGATTAATATATACTTCTTTATTTTTTATTAAATATTTAATTAATTTTGTTTTTAGTATATTTATTGTTAATAGCGACAACAGATATATAAGTACTTACACAATCTGTGAAAATTTCAGAAATCTAGCTGTAGTGGTTCTTGAGATACAGCCTGGAGACAGACAGACAGATAGATAGACAAACAGACAGACAGACGGACGGACAAAAAGGCAGACAGAAAAGCATACAGACATTGAAGTCTTAGGGATAGGGTCCCATTTTTACCCTTTGGGTACGGAACCCTAAAAACATCGTGAGTAAAATAGCATGTCCAAGATTTACTCTGATAGTTAACTCAATAAATTTAAATGTTTACTCGATACTTATATTGTTCGCTATTTCGTCAAGTTAGATGTTAATTCGCCACAAGAAGGAAACGTGCACTCTTCAGCGCTGCTCCGGGCGAACTGATCGCGCGGCCTATGTGTGGATGGAACGCAAGCCTTGCGACAAGCCTTGCGACAAATTTCCTTTGATCATTCCGACACCGCGCGGCAAGCTCGCAAACGCGTTGGCCAACGTCTAAATACCTACCGCGAACGCGCGAACGCCTGTACTACACATTGGGCCGACGCGTTGGCCAACGCGTTCGCCTATTTGTAGTGCCGACATTAGACGAATCGAACGTCAACGTCATACTAACGAACGCTTATGTCAATTCCATGCAGTTTCATCGGCGATTCTATAACGAAGCGAAAACGAAAACATTTTGGCACACTCCCCTGATAGCCCGACCGCGACACCGCGTGCGGCTAGTCTGTCAATTCCATTTGTATCTTTATGTTTAGTGAATAAGGTTCAATTTTTTATTTTTCGTTTTAACGCATCCTTTGATGGCAGCTGTACACACTCGTCGAGACACCCCGAGGGCCGAGACAGGCCGAGCGCGAGTGTGTACAGGGCGCTCTCGTCTCGCCTCGAGCTCTCGTTCTCGTCTCGGTCGCTCTCGGTGGCTTGTCGGTTTTTGGGCCCGAGTTCAAAGGGTCTCCTTGGCTCTCGCGAGGTAAACGAGAGTGGCCATGTACACACTCGTTCAATTAGTTGCTCGCTGACAGTATTTATGAACAGACGTGGTTTATAATGTGGTCCGACACAATATATTCTTTTTCTTCATACCTCACAAATTACTTTTAATCCTTCAGGCCCCGCGCGAGCACCGGTGATCTCGACAACAATAGAATACAATAGCAATTCCTGGAAATTCCGACTGAAGTATTAATAGTAAATGTTTTAAAAAATGTAATTGCCGCACAAAAAAATTTCGGCAGCAATTTCCACGTCCATGTCTCGTGAGTCTTCAGTTCAAATGTTAGAACGAGTGTGTACAGGCATGCTCTCGACGAGAGCAATCTCGGCCGAGGGTCTCGGCGAGAGGCTCTCGTCGAGTGTGTACAGCCGCCATGACGCGTCATGCAAACAAGCTGACCTTAGATCTTAAAAGTGTGTTCTAGTGCATCGCCGTCACATGCCACGTTTAAATAGTTTAGGTGTGACTGACACTTAATCTCAATTAGTTAAATTAAAAATATTGAGTCCCTTGTATTAATAAAAATTCCCCATCGTTGGATGCAAAAAAAAAAAACTTTTAAAACAGCCACTAAAAGTGATTTCCTTATGATTATTATTTCTAAGCGACCGGCCCATTACAAAGTAGGTAAATTAAGTACAAAAAGTAGCTGTCCTTGCTGGCAGCCATTGTGTATTAGTCTCAACTCTCAACAATAGACACTGAGAAAATGTTACTTAAATTACATGCCTCGCTGTAATACTTATTTTTCGTTTATCATTAATTCAACTTAAAAGATTAAGTAAATGAATTTGAATTCTGCGGCACATGAAACCTTGAAAGTTGAAACCAAAACTTCATGAAATTTATAAAAACTCCTCATTGGGAGCAGCTGGCTAAAAATTTGGTACATGATTCACTGTTAAAAAACTGAAGCAGAATCAATATTGTGATTTGTGACTTGCAATTTAAAAGAAACCTGGCATAAAAATAAATGCAAAGTAAAAAATACATTTAATAAGGTTCTAGCGTATCTAAAAGTACTACTTAATGAGGTTCTATGTTGAGACTGATAAAAAGGACAAGAGTATTTATACTCAAACAGCGCACAGAACTAAAATATGAAGGTATGTTCCTTTAAATAAGATAGAGAGATTCTAAATACCTTGTTACCTTCGTGTAAAAGGATTATGTAGTGCAGGACTTGAATACTAAACAGATCTTGCAATAATTATATTGCAAGTACAGGATTATTTAAATTGAATAGTAGAAAGTTTAAATCATAAATACTTTCATATTTTATCAGTACATAACTAAGTTAAAGTAGAAAATAAGAACAATACTGCTAACAATAAAAGGAATTCTAAATTCAAATTTTTGTAAAACAACATACCTAGCTGTTAATAAGTATTTAAAAATAGACAGTTCTTCAAAATGATCATTTAGAATTCCTAGGCATGATGCAACGAGTCTAGAAAATCACACCTCTGTGGGTTGAGCCCATTTAAAAGCATAATTTGCTGACCGCAATACCGAATATCGCATTTCTAGGTTCTGTGATAATTATTCTAGAAATGTGTAAACATTTGCTTATAAGTCCTAATTGTGTCGAAATTATCACAGTTAAAACACCTGCGTAAAGAATGCCAAGAAAAAGCGATCCAGTCGTAATTATAGCAACACTGCAGGAGAGTGTATATTTTAGACTTGTTGAATAATTTGATCCAAATTTTGGTAATCGCTCCACCAAACCCAGATGTCCAAACTTTTAATAGTTCCAATTTTGCTTGGATTTCAATTTTTGTTTTACATGCAGTATTCGCACATGTTGACCATGCTACTCCTGAGATTTTACCTGTGAATATTCCCTTAATCACCTGTTGTACGCATGTATTCTTCAGCCAAGCAGGATAAATATTGACTGTATGTAAATTTCGACATTTGCGGGAGAAAGCTAATGGGAATGGGATACGTAACATGTCATATGCCTTCATAATCACTGATTTATGTTTGGATCACTTTTTGGACACGGCTACGCTGAATTTGCGATGCTACGGTCATTTATCACAATTATCTGGTATTTTCGATGGTTATTTATCCACCGTTACTTGACGCGCTAAATGCAGGTCGTTTGTTGTCCCTGCTTTTTGTATTGGCATGGTCTTCCATGATAATGAGTTTTTTTTAATTCATACTTTAATACTTATCATGTCTACCAGTTACCTCATGCTTAAACCCCCGAACAGACCTAAATGAAAGACAGTCAGATAATTTGAGTGCCAGGAAATGACGGACAGACGCTAAACAATATGCCATAGATTTTACAAAGCTTTAAGACAAAAAATAGCAGCTCTCTCAAAATTTTTGGTGGATGTTTCCCGATACAACAATAAAGCTTATAGCGGACCTCAAATATCTACAATATGAATATCAATTTAACATTGTAGATTTAACAAGAGCCAATTGATTGGCTATGCCCATACACAGCCTTAGGACAGCAGTTAATATCTGTTGCCGTAATAACAAATCTGCCATGTTCTGCACTGATAAATTGGAGGCATAATAATTGTGGTAATTTTAACCTTCCATAATATATTGTTGATTTTATTGCATAAATTTAGAAGCAAAATCAACAGCTCTAGAATTCCTTTTCGGTTTTTTGATAATTTATTGTGCAGGTAAATGGGTAATTCGACGAAATTTTGGACCAGTCCAAAAAAACTATGCCATTAGTCATCACTTTAGGGATCGTTCTATTAGGGACGACTTCAGCATATATAATAATATGAAGAACTACTAATTTACTCGTGAAAAATATTATGCAAACGCACGATTCAGCGGAATTTTATATAAAAAAAAATAAGTGATGCTGTTTCACATTTTTGCCGATAGCAAATTAGCACACCTATATAGGTACCTACCACTGCTTGTAGCCCAAGGCCTACTATGGGATGGCAACTAACTGATATAATAAGGTAATTCCAAATAAACTACTGCAATAATGTTGCCATTTATATTCAAATGAAATTCGTGGGCCGCCAGAATTTGAAGCAGATTTCATCAACGCAGTACTATCATAGTAATTTCGTTTCATAATTCAATTATTATAATGTTCATGTGAATAAAGTAATGGAGCTATTGATGTGTTATGCAACTACTCGAGTCATTACGATGACAAAACTATTACGGTTGCGTTGATTCCAGCGAACAGTTTCATCTGATCGCTGCGAAATGAGAGAAAAACTCTTCTTAGAAAATTTGCAATAAACTATTAGAACAAGAAGAATTATGCAAACATTTTGATGGCGTTTTTTCTTATCAACTCGTGGAAGCAATCGAAGGTGTTGAAAACTGCTCGGTGTATTTGATGTTCCTGTTTCTAGAATCGCCTTTTGAGGAAATAATTTCGTCCCATTTAAGTAGCACAGAAACTGTCATACAATCTATTAACCGCAACTCTACCGCAGTCCTGAGAATCTTAAACGATGGGTTCAGTGACCCATAAACGTCGCGGGAAACACCAGCTCGAGTAGCTTCCCCCACTTTCGACAATTGATATTCGTATTGCAATAAATTAGACGTAAATACTCCTGAGTGGGAACCTTGGCGCCAGACGAGTACTGGCTATATTTAGCACCATCTACGCAATTGAACGCAGGATTTTATGGGTCCAGGTATTTGGCAGTGCTCCTATATTTGGCTCGGGCTATCTTGAGTTCTAAGTGGGGTTAGGAGTCTTCCTTTTAGGTATGAATATGGGGTGATGCGATTTTACGTACTCATCTAAAGTATGGATCATCTCTAGTAATTATCCGTTGATTTTTTGTTAATACGTAGTAAAATATGCTCAAAGTGTAGTATTTAACGGAACATTTTGCAATAGTCCATTTATTGTTCATTTAACGTGTGCAGTTGCGACAGTCAATAGCTTTATCGTGTACGGAATTCTTAAGAAACTGTACAATTCGTCATAGCCAGCCTTTCAGGCGTCCTTGCCTCAAGATCCGTATCGACCTTCGTGGAATGTAGAATGAACGGTACTAAATATAACACTAATAGAATAATATCCATTGAATCTAGTGCCGGTAAATCACTTATGAATTCAGGTCACCAATAATTTCTCTTATCAAAGATGCACCGAGACGACCGCAGGGGAATCTGAGATGTATCGTCGGGGAGGAAGACTCATATTCCATCGTGGCCCGCTAATTGGGAATTCATAGAAATTATACATGGTCAGCGTATTGAGAGTAGCGAAATTGGTTATCGAGTTAACTATGACATGGATTCCATATACGGCACGCGAAGTTTTTATGTAACCGTACCGCAATCAGCTAGTACCGAGTCTGGCAGCTGATATGATCATCAGTTTTCGAGATTAGATCCCGATAATGTTGCTGTTGAAACATGACTTAAAGTGGGTATTTCGTTCGGAGATAAACCAGATAAATAATAAAAATATGTGTTGTGACATACAAGTTACAACAAAGAATGTTTGTTATTAAATACTGCAAACAATTGCGTAAGAACATAAACAATGGACGAATCATGCTGGAAAATGCTAAGTCGCGTCTAGAATTACTAGGTATCATTAACGTCTTCGAAGCATCACATTAATGTGTCCCACGGTGATAATCGTGATGATTATTATGTTACATCACAAAAAGTCGACGATATGATTTCAAAGTCGATATCGATGATTGAAAAAGATAAATCTGTTCTATAACATTTAATTACCTCTAATAAATATATCTACCATCTTGAAAATTTAAATATAATATTATCAACAAACGAAAAAGAAACTGGACTAAAAATCGGTCCTTGTTGTACACTAGCAGCTAATGTCTCAAACCACTTAATCATATACAATTGGTTAATCTTCCCTATAGTCCGTAACTTCAGAACTTCCACAAAGGAAAATGATCAATAATTCTTCATCAATTCTTCCAAAGAAATCATCCGAAAAAAATTCTTCGAATCAATTTTCGAATCGTGGGCGTTCTTGGCCTTGGGTGATGTATTATGCCTTAAAATTACGATGAGCACTTAATAAAGCCTTATATCGGTTATTGGGTCACTTACAGTTATTTTCTGTTATTGATTGTAGTCTGTTGTGTATTTATCACGTCGAATAAGAATTAAGTAAAAAGTAAAATAAATGATAAAGATCTGAGCAAAGTAAAAGCAGACCCAAGAATAATGTAAGTTTTAAATCAAATGTACAAATGCTTAAATTTTTTCTTTTAATAACGTTCTGTCTGCATCTAAAATTGCTGGTAAACACGATCAAATAGTTTAAAGGAACCCGTTAGCTATGTTCCACTGACATAATTTGTTTATTTAAATCAGTTTATTGAGCAAAGATGCAAAACTATTTCCTGAGATAGGTGTAATAACGTGAGGCAATTTCCTCAAATAAACGTCTCCATTGATGAATGAGGAAATATCCTTAGCATGGTATTTGGTAGATGTTTCTTAACAGCTATGCAATGCAGTGACGTAACTGTGAGAAGCCACAACAATACCTTCAGTCCACCTGTGGGAAACGTCTCATATGTATTCGTTGGTTTATGCAATTGTTGAATGTAGCGTTTTGTATTTATCTTCCTTGAATTAAATAACACTCCATATTGACGTAGTTTCATGATCTTGTCATCCATACTAATATTATAAACGCGAAAGTGCGTCTGTCTGTCTGTCCGTCTGTCTGTCTGTCTGTCTATCTATCTGTCTGTCTGTTACCTATTCACGCCCCAACCGCTGAACCGATTTTGCTGAAATTTAGTATGGAGATACTTTAAGTCCCGGAAAAGGACATAAGATACTTTTATCCCGGAAAAATGTACGGTTCCAACGCAATAAACGAATTTTGGCGTAACGGAGTTGCGGGCATCATCTAGTAAATATCATAATTAACTGTTCAGTGTACTCTATTCACTAGGTTGATATTTGATTAGCATAACGGACTTTAACGACGTAGTAAAGGAACTAATATTATTATTTTATTACTTGTAAGAGCATACAAACAATTTCTTTCAATGTCAGCAAACTTGCTAAGAAGAAAAGAATTCGGTTAAATTTTAAGTATTTCAAAATAACTTTTTCTGTCGCTCCACTAAGCTCGAATTGAATTCGATTAGTGCCTTGTTTCATTAAATTTTAAATTTATACGTCTTTTATGACTCGTGTTATCAGTTAAGTAATTTTATGTCGGTCTTTGGCAATGCAAGCGCATTAACGATTTAAATTTGTCACGTAAATTAGGTTCGGAGTCTGGATTTGTTTTTATTTGCGTCTCATACATTTTTATTTGAAGCTTTCAGATTACGTTATCCTTTAAATCTTGCAATTTTTTGTCTTATTGCTTTTAAATTAAAATAGTTGTTTCACAATATTTGTTTTCTGTGTACATGCAGTTCTTATTTTAGTACCTAATCCTTTTTATTTGCTTGCTTAGCGGTAACTACATTTAAATCTACTATCAATAATTTACTTTTATCATCTCAAAGTTACATAATTTTAAAGGACTGAAATTGGAGTAAAAGTTTCAGTCCTTTTAAATATTTATTTGGTTGCTTAGAAATTAAAGTGCAAACTAATTTTAAGTTTTATCTTTTTGTTTACAAATAATGCAAAAAAACGAAACAAAAGTGCTTTGTTAAAGTATTATTTCCAAGCCATCAAGTGATGAATATGTATTAACCACAGAGCAGGCCCTCAACCTTTATTGCGATGTTACAGCCGTTCCGAACGCTTTTAATTTTATGACAGCTATAATTACAAAATGATAGTGTTTCTTCAAAACGCCCATAGTATTGGGAAACCGTTCTATATTCGATATGTCAACATCTTTCACATCAAGTCTTCGCGGTAGGCGGCAGTAGGTGTGAGATCCAGGGTGGGTGTGTTTGTTCCGGGACTGTCCAATATCCGGTCTTAATTGGGAGGAATTTTGTTCTATTTTCTGTTCTCGTTAGCAGTTAGCACTTACGTGTCAGGTGATTGCTAAATCGAATTCTTGGGCACAAAAGATCGAATGTTGACATAAAATGTTGGGATACTACGAGGGTTTTGTCCATGAGCGTAGAAAAAAAGGCGGACGGAGTCTTATTATACACATAACTGTGTTTTCAGAGTCGGCCACGCACACACTTACGCCTGTCAAATGGTATGGACTAGCGTAAGAATGTGTGCGTGTGGACCGTGTACATGCAGTCAGCTGGCCGACTCTGAAGGACACAGTTTTGTGTATGGTGGGACTCCGTCCGTCTTTTTTATACGTCCATGGTTTTGACTTGTACTAATACAATACCATGAAGTGAATGCCATGCCCAGTAGACAGTCATGTAGAAAATGTGACAAAAATCAAGAATCTAGATGGCATACAGGAATTTAAAAACAATAATTTGGTGCTTCGTTTAAAATGTCCATGTGCTATCACTTATCAAATTTATATTCTTGCCAGAGGTTTTCTGATACTTGGTTGCGCCGAAATTCAATTATGATCGAACTTAAATCTGAATAACTACCCGTTCCTTCCCCGTAACAAAATATCAAAATCGTTTAAGTAGATGAAGAGGCAATAAGACCCAGACTCGCATATTTTGTAATATTGATAAGGGTATTTTTGCACATTAAACAATTGCATGATTGTCACATCACGACTATCGGAAAACATAACTCACAATCGACAACAACAGGCGATCATGACTGGCTACAGAGAAATCTGTCTCGAGTTTATCACCTCGCGTGTGGATCGAGGAAAGCTGAATAATCATCTAACACTTCAGTTGCTTTGTTGTTTCAATCGATTCTTATCTTTATTAATGATTTAATGCTAGAAGATGTAACAATATGATACTTCGTTTTGTTTAAAAAGGCTAGACTCTAGATAAAATAGGTGTAGCAAAAACTTCTCGGAGACATTAACTTAGACGCGGCTTACTAGTTACTATTTAGATAATGTATTGTTATCATCTGATTTTTTTTTCGTAGTATATTTCGTATTCCCTCTTTCCATTCTTTTCCATTAATTTATTTCTGACCAGCGTCACTGACCTGTGACACATGGCGCCTGTTTATCACAATACATTTACTTATACGAATCATCAAAAGAGTCCCTGTTTACTGTTGGTACCAGGTGGGCCTATAATTAGCTGGCATGCTCAGGGGTGCCACCTAAAGGATTTATTTACTTATCGGTATCTGGTTAAAAAAACCTATTTCGTTTCATACTCCATTAATACTTCAGTCGGAATTTCCAGGAATTGCTATTGTATTCTATTGTTGTCGCGATCACCGGTGCTCGCGCGGGGCCTGAAGGATTAATATCGTTGACTCCATTACAAAGATATTGTTATCGTGTTATAACAAGCTTTGTTATGGAGTATTCGGTTTGCTTTAGTTTCGCTTTGGCTTTCGAGGTAATATTCTCAAAAATTGCTAAAAAGACTGATTTTTGCAGAAAAAAAACATCCCACGGGTATATTTCTTGAATGGTAGTAATTGTGATTGTGGTAGCCCTATGGGTTTTACCGGCCAATGCAAACAAATTATGGTGAGCTTCCTGCCGCTATTTCGGGCTTACGACATGGGGTAACTCCGTTATCTCCGCATTGAGATCTGTTTCATGGGGGTAATGGAACTATTAAAATTAACGCCAGTGAAGCTTCTAAATAGTTACTCTTATTTATATTAATTTGGGTATAGACTATAGAATATTACTCGAGGTTCCTTCAAATTAAGTATGTTTTATTTCCGAATAAGTTACAAAATAACGCTCCGTGAAAAGTCTACGATGCCTACCACTTTAATCATTTAAGAGTACCTAACGCTAAAGGAATCTGGGGGCACGGCAGTGCCCCAGCCAAGCTTTTTAGCAAAGGCACGGCCGTACCATACTTTTCTCGAAGCGGTTCGCGGCTATTTCACACCCCCTTCATCTTCGATGTTAACAAAGCTAGGGATTTCAAATTTTGCTCACTAGGAGCAAGTATTAAAACTAGCTTAACCTCCAAATTACGTGAAATTTAGATAAATAGTTTAATAGTTACGGATGGTCAAAGTTACTACATTTTGTCACTCACTGACATATAGATCATCAAAATTCTAAGGTACTTCTAGTAGACTTAGAACCTTGAAATTTGTTACCCGGATAGGTCTTTACTTACAATGAAAGGAAAAATTATGAAACCGGCCAAGTGCGAGTCGGACTGGCGTACATAGGGTTCCGTACCGTAAATGTGTATGGGAGCCCCCCTTTAATAATAAGTTTATTTATTTTTTATTATTAATTATTAAAGTTAACATAAAATTGAGGGTTTCCTGAAATTTTCAAAAACCTTAGTCTTACCATTATGGACATAGAGCAGAAATAGGGAAAAAAATCGTGATTGTTGTATGAGTATACCCTTTAATAATTTATTTTATTTTTATTAGACTATTAGCTTTTATAACGACACCAGAAGTACATAATTTGTGAAAATCGCAACTATCTAGCTATTGCGGTTCTCGAGATCCAGCCTAGTGACATACGGATGTACGACGGACAGACACTGAAGACTTATTAATAATAGGGCCCCGTTTTCATACTTTGGGCAGGGAAACCTAAAAACTGAAATTGAAAAATAATAGTATAATACTTTAAGTATTAAATAAAACAAAATATTTTTATGTTTGTAACTTTGCAAGAACAGTATGAGTTTCGACTGCATATTTGTTTGACGTACAAAAGGCTTTAAGTTAGTTATGAACTTAATGAAATGGTATTAATTAAATAAAAAATAATATTAACAACGTTAATAATGAAACAATAATTAAATTCGATTTAAATATTATAAATGTAATCACCAATCAGTACTGAGGTATACACTCCTTACTTGCTCGATATAATTAATATGGAAGTTTTAAGTTATCGCATGAAATAAGGTGTGCTCCTTTCTGCGAAGAACGTCAAGACGCTTACAACAGTGCTGCTATGTATTCAACGGTAATGCTAAAAATGACCACTTTCAAGTATTAGCTTAAGAGTCAATTACATATTATGAACTCAGAACTCAGAAGTATTTACGTTACGTTGACCACCTATAGAACTAACGAAGCCTCAAAGAAAGAATATAAAGGAGATAGGGAATGGGTACCTACTAAGCTAAGTACAGAAAAGTTATATAACGTGACCTGAAAAGAAAAGAAAAAAAACCTTCAAAAAAGAAATGAAATCCCACCAAAACATGAAATGTAAAAGGAGCCAAGCAAAATATTGCATAGCTATTCAATTCAATACTTCTGTCGTAAAACGTTTTCAGATCACATTCAAGCCAAGCCTTCAACTTATTTTGTAATTTAAATCAATATTCAGTAAATGTATCAATAGATTGCTTTATTTTATAATTATTAAAGTGGCTTGGCAATGAGCACAATAGAAAGAAATATAAAACTGCATATTGGGAGGAGTTCATACTTACACAGACGTATGTATTATGTGTACGTGTTATGTGGCTGATGGTACCCAATAAATCCAATTAGTAGCTGATTATTTCTCTAGTGCTATTGCCAAGCCACTATAATAATTATAAAATAAAGAAATCTATTGATACATTTACTGAATGTTGATTTAAATTACAAAATAAGTTGAAGGCTTGGCTTGAATGTGATCTGAAAACTTTTTACGACAGAAGTATTGAATTGAATAGCTATGCAATATTTTGCTTGGCTCCTTTTACATTTCATGTTTTGGTGGGATATTCTTCTATGTCCACAGTAATTGCTTTCTATCACAACAATCCGCTCTTGATAATACTCCAGCAACAGTTGCAAAACCCAGACTAATTACCAAGCGTATTATTATGCAGCAGGCGTCTGTCTTCATAACCAACAATGGCCAAGTCTGTTCCACGTAACTCTCAAGGCGCTGGCTTATTCTGTACATGGATAGCGAATACTTCCTTGCTAACTCCCTATAGAAATACGCCTAGGATAGATCTCTAATAATTTAAATGTTGGAAAATGTTAGAGATAGGCGTATATTTATACCTGAAACTAGAGGATGCCCGCAACTCAGTTGCGCCAAATTTGTTTATCGCGCGGGAACCGTACGTTTTTCCGGGAAAAATGTATCCTATGTCCTTTCCTAGGACTCAAAGTATCTTCCATACCCAGCAAAAACGCCTCCGTAGTCCAGTGGTCCAGAGCGTCGCTCTTGACTCGGAGGTCGTGGGTTCGATTCCCGCGTTGGAAACATGTTATTTCCAAGTTTGGTTAGGACAATGCAGGCTGATCACCTGATTGTCTGACTAGTAAGATGATCCATGCGTCGGGTGGGCATGTAAAAAGTCGGTCCTGCGCCTGATCTCTCGCCAGTCGTGTCGGTCTTCCGTCCCACTGGGTTATAAGAGTGAAGGAATAAAGAGTGCTCTTGTGTAGGTACTGCGCACACACTTGGGCACTATAAAATTACTCCTGCGTACCTGGCCTGGTTTCAATGAAACCGGACACCGTCACCGAAACCGGTGTGGGGAGTATAATTATTATACCCAGCAAAATCGGTTCAACGGGTTGGGCGTAAAGAGGTAACAGACAGAAACACTTTCGCATCTATACTAATATTATAAATGCAAAAGTGTGTTTGTCTGTTACCTCTTCACGCCCAAACCGCTGAACCGATTTTGCTGAAATTTGGCATGGAGATACTTTGAGTCCCGGGAAAGGACATAGGATACTTTTTATCCCGGAAAAATGTACGGTTCCGCCGCTATAAACGAGTTTTGGCGCAACGAAGTTGCGGGAATCATCTAGTTTATAATATTTGTAAAGTATGGATATATTTCGCCAGCTTAGTAGGTCATTACTCATTAGTTATTATTTATTTTCTAGTGTTTTTTTTATAATTTTATTTCATTATAACTAACCTTGGTGCAGTACCTACTAAAATTAACGACATTTCATGTTTAGATTGGAGTAAAATCAAAAATATCGCTTGAGTAACGAGTAACGATACAACGCCTGATACTTATTTTGATGTTTCGCAAAATCCTTATATTATCGATCTCTTTCTGGAAACTATTTGGAGTTTTCTATATAAGAATCTTTAATCGTTTACTTTCAGCTTTCTACCGTTAAACAATTATTACCATCTACGGTGAAGCCAAGAGGCGCTATTGGTTTTATTCCATTTGTGTTTTCTATTTTAGCAAACCTTTGTTTGGGCCTACCCACAGGCGTATTGATAGTTTACATTAAAAAATTAGTGGAAAATGGTACATGCTTTTGGCATACAAATGCTTTCTATAATTCTATTATATCAAAATCTAATCCCTTTTGTTTCGTCTTACAAATATGTATTCTGTCTTTCCTTCTTTATCTTGCGCTTGCGCTTTATCTTGTGAACGCAATATTTTATTAAGAAATCTTCATTTGTGTGTTTAATTTTTTATTCTATCCTTTTAAATCCAATATAGAATTTAAAATTCGATCTCGATGTCCACGTACGGTTAGCCTAGATACATCACAAAATTTAGAATTTTCCCAATTAGGTCTTATTGAAATTGTGAATATAATAAACGTATATTTTACGTTTTCCAATGCACGTAGTTTACCTAACAGGTGTTGAAATAGGCGTTACATAAGGGACCTAGCCTAGCTCAGATCTGAATCTAGTATAATTCAAATTTCATCACGTTATGCTCGCTTTACTTAGGAATGCGAAGACTAGCCTATTTTGTAGTAAAGATTAAGTTAGAATACTTTAAATTACGGAATAATTTAGTTAATAACAACCTACAGAAACTAATTAGAATAATAAGATTTAAACATCGCTTACTACGAAGCTATACTAAGAATGAAATTATAGTTCTTAGACTGAAAGCATGCTTTTTATTATTTCTGTTGACCGAGATATCAACCACACAATCTCGTTTTTGAACAGTTTACTATAATGTCAAGGTTCGGCCCATCAGGTCGGGTGGAAAATCTAAAAATCTAGGGACCAAACATCACTTTCAGCAGGTAGCCATGCTACAACATTCGAAATGCGAAATAATTTGATCAATCGTCACTCACCAGTCACCAGTCATGCAAAAAGTGTTATGAGATCGAGCGACTTATAGAAGCGGCTAATTTTAAGTATCCATATATTTTAATGAAGCATTCTTCGCTACTTCGATATCTGGGAATGACCATGAACGCAATCTAAACGGTAATTCGGATTAAATTGCCAGGCTAATGGCTTAATTAAATTTAATAACATTTGATATCTTACGTGGCAATTTTCTAGTTATGATAATTATAACCCTGCCGCGCCAAAACGACAAGACGAGATTAGTGAAATTGGTAGCTCTTAAACTCGATCGGCTTTTAATTGGTTAAGTAATCTAAATAGAAGATTGACACCTGGACACGCGGAAAACACTGTACAGCCGGTATGACCTAATATCTAGGCTGCCAGAAAGGTGTCAATTTCAAAGTAGGCGCTGAGATTCGAGACAAGAGAATACTGTTTCTAGGGATCTTCCTAGTTCGTCTACAGCTATTATTTTGTAGCTTGCAGACGGATAAGTATCATGTGGTGGCGGTACCCACAATTCGCCTAACATTCCTGCATAGCGCTATCGAAGTTTTCTAAGCGCGTCGGTATATATACGACAGCTGAAATGTATCACGTGGGCTTCGGCCTGACCGAGCATAACACCTCGCTCGGTCGGAAGATCTTCCTTTGGCATCCACGCATTATTCCCACATTTGGTGACCCTCGACAGAACACGCCTCCTTCATCATCATCACTCCCCGCCCCTCCGCACCGCGCCAGCCAGCATCGCCTCGTCGGGTACCTCGCCCACTAGCCGCAATGTACCGCGGCCTGGGCGACTCCGCATCGGCATCATCGGGCTTTCTCACTACACCGACCGGTCAGCAAGCAGAGCAACATCTCTCCTAGTCAGCATGTAGCATCGGCCCCGCAAGGCAGCCCATCCGACTCACTGGATCCCGTGCAGCAGCTTACAGTTCCGACACACTGGAACTCAGTGCAACAGTTCCGACTCACTGGAACTCACTGGCACTGGCGACTCAAGCGACAAGACTTCAAGATTCGACCTCCGGTCTTCGGGGGGGAGTGATATGGCGGTACCCACAATTCGCCTAACATTCCTGCATAGCGCTATCGAAGTTTTCTAAGCGCGTCGGTATATATACGACAGCTGAAATGTATCACATGGGCTTCGGCCTGACCGGGCATAACACCTCGCTCAGTCGGAAGATCTTCCTTTGGCCGCCGAACATATTCCACAATGTTAAAACAATCCAAACATAGCCTTAAACATATTTTGTCCACGTATTCTGGTGGGAGATGTCTTTACTCGACAAAACACATCGCTTAGATACGAGGGCACTGAAAATCAATCAACTGGGAATCAAGGAGGTGACACAACAGTACTATTTAAAAATGTGTTTATTGCTTTTCGAAGTATTCACCGCGAAATTTGACACATTTTTCCATACGATGGAACCAAATCATTGAAGCAACCATTCCATTCGGAAGTCAAAATGGCCGTTTTGGTCCACAGCTTCTTCAGGTGATGAAAATCTCTGACCACGCAATTTATTCTTTATTTTAGGGAAAGTATAGAAATCATTAGGGCTTAAGTCGGGGCTGTACGGCGGATGGTCTAATAATTCTATGTTTTCTTGCTCTAAAAACTCTTTTGTTCTGTGCGCGGTGTGAAAACTCGCATTGTCGTGATGGAGGATGATGCGGCGGTTGCAGTTCTCTTTACGGAGTTCAGAAACGACCTGTGGCAAACAAATGCTAGCATACCATTCTGCATTAACCGTTCTTTGTCCCTCAAGAGGAATGGTCGTAATATGGCCGGTTTTGGAGACAAACGTGGCCACCATTTTTTTCCACCACTCCGTGAACGAACACTTTTTCTTGGCTTTAACTCATTTTCGAACACCCAAACTCGTGACTGGTTTTTACTTTCGGGTTCGTACGCGTATATCCAGGATTCGTCACCTGATACGATGTTGTATACAGCATTTGAAGATCCTGCGTGGAATCATTCGAGAGTTCTGACGCACCAAGTAACGCGAGCCGCTTTTTGCTCTTCACAGAGCAAATGCGGTATCCATCAGGAAAATAACTTTTTTAAACCTAATTGTTCATGCAATGTTATTTGTATTTGACTCATGCCAATGTCTAAAGTTGCCTGAATTTCGCGGTATGTCACATGTCAATCTTCCTCAACCAGCTTACGCATAGCATCAACGTTTTCTTGGATGACTGCAGTTTTTGGACGACCTTGACGGGGATCATCACTGAGCCTGACACGTCCACGTTGAAATTCAGCAAACCAGCGATAAATTGTGGTTTTGGATGGGGATTCATCACCAATTGCGGAAATCATCCGATCAACACACTGTTTTTGTGTTAGACCACTTCGAAAGTCATAATAAATCATCGCTCTAGAATTTTCTCGAGTCAATTCCATTTTCTCAACGACTAAACAAGTTTGACAAGACCTTATGACAAGACCGAGAATCTTTTTTTAAATAAATAAATGGTATTCGATTTTTAAAACCAAGGAGTTTTCAATTAAAAAGATTTTAATATGACGGGAATAGTGGAAGTATTCCATTCTCGATATTTTTAGTGCAGCCTATGTAAGATGTTTTAGGTCATTGTGTGAGGCCATAGTATTGACCGGCCCATTCGTTCCGAAGCACATTTAAAGTGCAGGTATTTTAATGAATATAAACAAGTATAAACAGTCCACACCCTGCGACATTTACATGGACGCCATCGGTCATAATTGCGGTGAGAGGTACGCAAGGTCGCCTGCTCGCTCCGCACTCCTACCACACATCTAGCTATAACATATTAAAGCTTTATTGATGATATAAAATGCCATACTAACGGCCGCACTTAAAGAGATTTAATAATTACTTAAACTAATTTAATGAAGAAATTATTGACAATTTATACACACCATACACTTTGAACTTTTTGTCAGACTACCTATTCTGAAAATTAAAGTAATAGACAAAGTGGCTCTGTTTTTTTCTGCTGAGTTTTGCAGTAAAACCCACTTTTTTAATACTTCTCTTTCTTTTATACGAAGAACTGGAGAAACAACGTGACAAAACAACAGTTAAACCTGGATTAAACGTAACTTTAACCGAAAATGGTGTAGAAGATCTTGTAAAATCTGCAGTTTAGGCTAAAAATAACCCCCAAATTATATTGTAAGTACTTGATACTAAATAATATCTAACTAAATATAATTAGCTTAGACTTGCTTGTATTATGATCTGATTGACATACAATGGCCTTCCGTATTTCACTTGTTCACACGTGACTCATTTTGTTGGCTAATTTATTTAGCTTTATGTACAGTCAACGACGTACGCGATTTACTTTTTTGGATCTTAATTCTATAGTAATAATGTCGAAATGTCTCTCTCTGTCAGGACACTTATGACTTATCTTACATATTCTAAATCAAAAGATTACAAAAACTATGGGTTTTCTGGAGTACTGTTTTACGCCATTTTAGATTTATGTCTTTATTAAATAGCTTATGTAAAAAGTTGAAGGTCACATACCGAAGTTATCTTAATATATTCGTAAAAAGGATAATGTAGTCAGTAGGCGTATCATTAGACCCATAAAGCTGTTTAATTTGAATAATTTCAATTAATATTTAATACGTCGGCCATGGACAACTAGTAGCTTAAAACAAAGACTTAAAAATTAATAAAATTATGTTCATTGTCAGAAAACCTAACTTACCTTTTCTTACATACTTGGCAATTCCGCCAATTGGTTTATTTGATGGTTAAATACTGATAAACCTGTCATTTTGTCTATAACCTGTCAGTTAGTCTGTTGAATTTTACTTTGGTCATGATAATCCTGCTTCAATAGCAGGATTAGCATGACCAAAGTAAAATTAAGTACCAAAGTAAGTAGCACCAATATTCTATTAAACCTCCCGAAGCTGATGTAACTCAAAACATACAACATAATCAATAATGTTACCTTAAGACTATAAATATTTTTATCTCGCGAAAATCTATGTTGTAACACATTAACTGCAAAAACGTCGATGAGCGAAACCCGATTTTAACTGGTCCAGCAACATTCCTACATAATTATGTACGAAAGAAGGAATATTTAAACCTTTACCCTTTATTAGCATATCTATGAAGCCTTTATGTCATATAGAAACCTGATTTGGCTCCTTGGATAGTATAAAGTTTCTTACTACACGCTATATTATGCACTCCTATGATCAGCCCACTTAAACTCTCTTATGCATGAAAGAAAAGACATGACATTTTAACAAGCTGTTAACACTAACAGACGTTGGTGAAATTGGGGAAAATACAATAGAAACGGTCCAGCTTCATCCAATTCGGACATGGCCATCATGAATGTATTTGAGCACTGCCACGTTTCAAGGCCATGGTGGTTTGTTTTCCTCGGGTCTAGGTGCTTGTTGCTTTCAGGTAGATATTTGTTTTTGGCCAAAATTTGAGTAGTGAAATCCCTCGGCTGTATTTGCTTCTTTAGAAACCTTGATAATGTAGTTGTTCAATTGATGCGTGTAACTCTAATGATGACATTGGAAAGCTCCTTCAGGAGCGCTAAGTGGGTTATTACTTTGCCTTTCCTGAACGCTGATGGTTCCTGCCATTATTCCAACCAACAACCCAAAGAACCATGTTGGATTGAAGAACTAGGTTGGATTCCCTGAACGCTGATGACAATGCTGATTATTGTGTACTGTGAATTCACAATGGGTGTGAGCGGCACAATCTCTAGCCTCGAGCTGGAATAACTGCGCGGTGACGTAAGTGATCCAATATTAGCTCTCTGAAACCCACCAGCCTATATTCATCGGAGGTTATGGCTGCAATTGGTATTTTCAGGAAAATTTTATTCATCAAAGAAAGCAGCAATTGTTTTCATCATTGTTGCGTCTTGAGCATCTTCCTTGAAATTCAAGGTCAAGAAAGAGGTATGCTTTTTAGATATTCCAGGTTAATTCAAGAAAGATTGTAGACAGAAAGGAATAGACTCTACATGACTGAAAAATTTAATGATCCGTCGAGTCTATTCCACGGAAACCGCACAAAACCGGCGATGGCTGCTTCTTTAGAAACGTCATATCCAGAAAAAAAAGATTTGGTAGTTTTAAAATGTTAGAAGTGGAACCGATAGTACTATGATAGATTTTGACTCTTAAAAGTGATCTACGCTATCAGCGAGGTTTGCGCTCATGTAGCATCACCTATTCGTGGCCAGTGACCGCAGTATCATCACCATCTCGGTCAAGGTGATGTTTTATTGTGTGGTTATCACTAATCGCGTGTCCTATAATGTGTCGTGTACAATTATTTTTAAATACCTTCAATAGCTGTTTCTAATAACTAGAAGGTTTTTGCGATGAAATCTTTTTTGCTGGGACTCAAAGTAACACCATATTACATCAAAATGTTTGCGGTTTAATCCTTCGATCGCGGATTCTTGGAAATCTCTTGTTGTCGCGGTCACCTTATTGGGCTTGATAGGTTATGTGTAAAGACAAAAGAAACAGACCTACATACTACACACTTTTCGTATTCAAATAAATCCTATCTCCTTTATTGAAACTCAAATAAAAAGGAATCTTGAATTTTAGTCCCTTGCGGGAACTAACTCAAGAACGGTTGAACCGATTTGGCCATTTTTAGTGTTGAAATATTCGCGGAAGTCCAGGGAAGGTTTATATTAGGGCGGAAATTCACCGAGTCATCTAATTTTATTGGTTTGGACCAACCTTCTAAATGTTCATTCATCGAGTTCCCTACACCGTACACCAGACTTCCCGAAATACACTGTGCCCGGTTGTAAAACGCTTAGATAACGTTTATAGCTCAAATCAACGTTTATTGCCCTCGTAAATACCCACTGAGTTTGTTACGCCGGTTTTGTAACAAACTCGCTACGACATATTATCATTCTTATTTTTAAATCGGAGAGATCAGTTGATTATAAGCAGGTAGCGGACCTTCGTTATTTGGTCAGGTTATCTCAAGTCAATGTTAGCCGTAATCTGCCGACTGAACATTACATAAAACCCAACCTAATTACGTGGGTCCCTCATCTGCCTAGGGAACAATTTCTCTGATAGTACATCTATGGCGAACGCAGTCTCAAACCTAAAAATTTACGTTTGTTTTATATTTCTATCCAAATTATTTAGAGATAAACTACGATAACATGGCGCGCCCCTCCAAATTATTGTTTCAATGTGTGTAGTCACATCCTTGTGAAAGAGTTTGTACCTATGTAGTAAGTATTCAATCAATCAACCAGTACTCGTAATATTTCACTTAATGTCACTTATTAGTTATTACTTATTACCAATATTTGTTGGTCAACGCATCATAACTAGTCGACCGCGCAATACAACGCACTTCAAACGTTTTGAATTTTGGAGGGGCGCGCCATGTTATCGTAGTTTATCTCTAACTTCTAAAAACAATATACCCAAAAGAATATACAGACGATTAAACAATTTGAATTTGAATTCCAAGATCCAATCTAGCTCCTTTCCCACAGGCTAAAAAATAATCACAGTTGACCAGTGCGGTTGACCCCTGCATGTAAGGCCGTTGCACCACAGGGGTGTCGGGTTGCGGAAGTCCAGGGGTCTGGCTCGCTGGTTGTCGATCAGCCATGCCTTCCGCAGTTATTGTTCAACATTTCTCACATTAACACGTATTAACTGACCTAGGACTAGGACTGAGAAAGTAACTGGATTTAGATCTACTAGAAGGCCGGCAACGCACTTGCAAGTTGCAACTCATCTGTAGCGCTAGCACGGCGACCAGTAGAAATGCGAAAGTATAGACAAACTGTAAACATAAACTTAAGGTGCCGTTCCGATCTTTACCGTGGCTAATCGCGACCGACAAAAATTCAATCAAAATGCCACTTTATGACCGACTAGTATATATTATCATAATGTAGGATATTATTTGAATTTTTAGGACTATAGTCTGTCATAAAGTGGCATTTTAATTGAATTTTTCGGAACGAAAAAAGATCGGAACGGCACCTTATGTTTATCTCCACAGTTTGTGACTATAATCTGTCATAAAGTGGCATTTTAATTGAATTTTTCGGAACGAAAAAAGTTTGGAACGACACCTTATGTTTATCTCCACCATATCTCCACAGTTTGTCTATACTTTCGCATTTCCACTGGTTACCGTGCTAGGGCTACTGAAGTTGCGAGTGCCCAGGGCTGACAGTAGTTGCATTCCATCAGATGATTCTTGTGCTCGTTTGCCCTGTAAATACTAGATGACTCATGACACTCGCAAATCTGTTATTTGTTTTATCGCACTGAGACCGTACTTTCGCTGCTAACATTATCCTATGTCCCTCTCCAACTGCCAAAGTGCAATAACAAATTTCGTCAAAATCGGTTCAGCCGTCTAAGCATGAAGAGGTGACAGACCGACAGACACATTTATAATACATATTAGTTGCATCATCTTAACCAACCCCTTATTAGCAGGCCCATGTCAAACCTTTAACATGTCTAGAGCACTCCTATAATTCTGTCTACTCTGACTCCAGAGTAGACGTGACAGATCATCCACTTCACAGAAGACGTATGCCTGATCTTCAAAACTACAGAAAAAAATTAAAAACAAAATCGCGTCGGCGTTTCAGACGGCTTTAAAAACTACTTACGTCACGAGCCCTCGCTTTCAATTCTACCCTCCAGTGAAGGGCCGTCCAGGTTTGTCTAGACTCGAACAAAAGTCTAGGCGCCGACGAAAATTGTAATACAAAGCCAACCAGATAAACAGCTGTTGGGCACGTAGGATTACTGCATCCAATTAAAAACTCTATCTCCGGGGATTAGAGTTTAAATTACCTTGCAGTTACACATGCGACGTACTTGCGAAATATTTTGAACCCTATCCTGATTTGTTAAGGTTTATTTTTGTTTGACGGTACGTAAATGGTAATTTGTTATACCATAGCAAATGTCACTGCAGTTTTATTCCAGGAAGAGGATACAGTGATGTGAGTCTGGGGTGTGCATTAAAAATGACTGCCGCGGGTGATTCCTGGAAATTAGCACCTAATGCGTGAGGAATAGGGATTATTTTTCCTTGATGGTACAGACAGCAAATAACTTAGATGTTCTAATATATGGTCAATAGAAGTAAAACAATTTAGAACTATTATTATGTAGCACATTAGACGTAATAAGCGACAATTGCTTACAGAAACGTTGTCAAGCATCGAACAATTATTCATTGTTTACTGTCTGTGCTGGTGCTGTAGCGTAAAAATATTGCAGGAATAGTCCTAGTACTAACTAGATGGTAGATGACGCCCGGCCCCCGGGCAACTCCATTGCACCGAAATTCTTTCATCGTGCGGGAATCGTACTTTTTTCCGGGATAAAAAGTGTCCTATTTAATTTCCCGGGACTCAAAGTACCTATCTCCATACCAAATTTTAGCAAAATCGGTTTAGCGCTTTGGGCGTGAAGAGGTAACAAACATAGACACGTTCGTATTAATATTAGTATGGATTTAAAGTAAGTATGACTAACATCTATAACTATTATCTTGACATTGATATCATAATCTTATATATAATATTCTCGTGTCACAGTGTTAGTCCACGAACTCCTCCGAAACGGCTTTACTGATTTTTACCAAATTGTATATGCATATTCATTAGGTCTGAGAATCGGCTACTCGGTACTTTATATATTGATAAGTGCATTTGTTGAATAAATAATTGTAAATTATTACAACTTGAGACTGACGGCGACCATTGTTTGTGCGACGGGATAGCGATCGACGTTGCCATGGTGACATACTTATTTAGTCACTTCAATAAAATAATATTATGGCAAATATATTATGGCAAGGCAACGTTTGCCGGGGCAGCTAGTAATATTATAAGTATATCACGTGTGCATTTCAGTGCAAATATATTTGACTCACGCGTCTATTTTAACATGTTTGTCTGTCACGTTCAGTCATACTACTTTTCGTGATCTATAATGATTTTGTTATCTTGCCATTGTGTATTTTTCTGCTACGAATTACTTAATAATAACAAAGAGCGTAAATTTTAGGAACAAATTAATAATTTTACATAATATTGTGTCCTTTGTCTAGATACTTCTGCAGAAAGAAACATTTTTCTGTGGTCAACATGTGAATCATAGATTATGTTTTATACTTACCCGATAATTATATTTATAAATAACATAATATTATTTAAGCCCCGGCTTGGCACTTGGCAGGCATTGTTTAAAACTACCGGATATTATGTAGTTGTCTCTAAGCTGCGTTAGCTCTATTTTGGACCAAAACAAGCGATTACGATTATGTTGACTATGACTCTACATTGTAAAGGGAATTTTTATCTTGGCTATTAAATACTTCGAAACCCATATGCGTTTAGACAATATCATGAAAAAATTAATATTTTTTTACCTTTTTTTTCTGACCATACCAAGAAGCAAAGCATACGATTATGTGAATTTCCCAACAAAACGCAATATGAGTCAATTTTGCAAGGACGATGCGCGCGCGCATCGCATACTAATTCGACAGTGTGGGATGGGAGTTGGGACCCAGGGTGTGGTTTGAATATTGAGGGGCCCGTGAGTAAAAGCTGGTAAAATATTGTTAACATTGCTCATGGAAATATGAGTTGGATGGGATGTCTTCCGAATATTAAGTATCTGTAAATTAGTGTAAGAATGAGAATAAGAATAAGAACATATTTATTTTGACACCACGCAACATCATGTAGAACACAATACATACATATTGGTGATGTCGAAATTGGCCCAAGCTCAGCTATACGCAGCAAGCAAGCTCGCTGCACTGATATTCTGCAAGGGCCAATGAGCGACATCACCACAAAATAAGGGGGAAAAACTATACTATACTCTTATAATTATAACTTACAATAAAAGCTAACAATAATTTAAACAAAAAAACAAAAACACTAATAATAAATCCAAAAAGAAAAAGAAAAACAACTAAAAAGAAAAGAAAAAATACAAGGTCATTGAATAAACACGTACGGTGTATGTGAGTTCTATACTCAAGAATATTTTTAGTAAGCAAGTAATGCAAAATTAAAGTGGGACTGGGCCGGTCATACCAGCCGCATGCATCCTGACCGTTGGGCAAAGGTCACCACAGAGTGGTACCAGTGGACGGACGACGCCGCCGTGGACGGCCTCCAAAAAGATGGCGAGATGAACTAGATGCCTACAAGCCAGGCTGGTCTGCGCTGGCGTTGGAGCGAGACAAATGGAAGACCTTGGGGAGGCCTTTACCCAGCAGTGGGATAGTATAGGCTCTTAAAAAAAGGACATAGTTTTAAACGACTTCCTAAAACAAATCCTGTGTTCGGTTACGTATAATTTATGTAAAATTCTATGACCAGCGTTTTAGATTCCATACAAATAAAAACCATAATATTTACATTTTATCTGTTCTTCTCTTCATGCTAAACTTGAACCGCAAATCTAATCGTCATGAATACGTGGGAGAGTCACGCTTTACGAATGGGCCGGCTCGACCGGAGAAATACCACGTTCTCACAGAAAACGCCGAGTGAGTGAGTTTACCGGAGGCCCAATCTCCTACCCTATTCCCTTCCCTACCCTCCCCTATTACCATATTCCCACTTAAAAGGTCGGCAACGCAGCTCTTCTGATGCTGCGAGTGTCCATGGGCGACGGAAGTTGCTTTCCATCAGGTGACCCGTTTGCTCGTTTGTCCCCTTATTTCATTAAAAAAAATATATTTTAAACCCCGTAATAGGCTATTTTTTCGTTTTTGTCACATAAAAAGCGTATAAAAATGGCTTTTCTCACGATTCATCGGTGATTATTTGTTTGTCTGGCTCTATAAGCCCTCAGTCCACACGTACGCGTACTGCTCATGATGAATACAACAATGGCTTCCTGTATCCCCGACCTTCGCTCAAGGCGAACCGGACCACTCCGCAAATGTCAAAATCTCCACTTACACGTACTTGCAAAGTAAACTTTTTGTCATCTTTTTTATTTACAAGTTTTTTACTTGAAAGTTCTCAAGCCGTGCGGAGATTTTAAACCATAAAATGCCAATTCTTTCAGTAATTTTAATTTTTTGTGAAAGAATGTAGAGAAGTAGAGGATAGAAATGTCCAAAGCAAGACTTGACTTATTGTTTTAGTCGGTAGATAATAGATATTTCACTATCCTTGTTTTAGTGTTGAATTTTTTTTCGGACTTACTATAATAGGTCTAGCTACCATAATCTGATGGCAAAAAGAGAAAGTAAATTGACTCTAGCAATACCGGGGTAGTTGGAATTTCATTTTGATCCTTTTTTTCCTTATAGCGGCTGATTCTGTGTGTGAAACATGCAATTATATAAATTTATCCAATTAAGGATATTATTTGAAAATCTGCTGCAATTCGACCATAGACAACATGACGTTCGAAATTCGATATTTCGAATTTGGAAAGTGTATTGGCGGCACAAAGCAACTGGGTTAATGCGGTTTAGTCAACACTCGTAATGACAGCTGTCAAGTTTTAAATATGGCGGCCGATTCAATATTGCTCTTGATTCGCGCCGAATTGGACTACAATGTCAAGGTGATGTAGATATTCGATTTGAACCGGATTAAAACTCTTCATTGATGTATAAAGTTTGTTTGATAGACTATTATACTCTTGAATATTTTAAAATTTTATCAAAAGATATGATACAACTTGTCTTTCTTTGGATCGAAATGACAAAACGTTTACCGGACAAGCTAGGGTCTTCTCCTAATAGACAGAATCATGACGAAAATAATGTCGTCGATGTACAACACGATCATTATAATGCTGCTGGAATGCAATATCATGCGAGCTCCGTAATAACGTCATCAAATCGTGCGTCTAGTTAATTTGACTGTATTATAAATAATCTGACTTTGTCTTTAAAGGTTTTTCCGTCGTAGCAAAATATCCTGTGTTTTAAATCGTTGCCATGTTCTAAAAAAACTGCACTCATCTCTTTTAACTGGTTCATAAATCGTACCTGAAAGACGACAAAGAAGTCCGTTTTAGGGTATGAATTCTTCCAATTTTGTAAAGGACGAAAAGGGTTAATGATCTTTAAGACCTTTACCTTTTTAAAGATTTTTGATAAATGGTTCAAACTTTTGGGTTAACTTATAAACTTTTATGACGCATATCCTTCGCGCATATCCCACAATCAACCGTGAAAGAAAGAAAATTATAAGAAAAGCTATACTGATTTTGATGGATGGTCTCAAATACCCCAATTTAACCCTACAGCAGTTTATGAATGGTCTCCAAGACCCAGGCGATCCAGTTAACCCGTCACGGCGCTTGGCGGCTGTAATGACCACTTTCGTCCGTTTCCCCGGCCCGGGTTTCACTCTTATCTCCAATTAAATGTTTTTCAATTTCCATTTTATTTTACGTGTTGCTGTTTTCTTCTCGACGCAAGCGAGCGAAAACGATCGAATTGCCCGATTAATAGATAATGTCTAAATTAGAAACTAGGGACATACATTTTAAGACTTCGTCATTGCTCAGATAGCGAATTCTGGCCGTAATTCAGAATCTATAGAAGTTATAGACACGGTATTGAACAAGAAATTTAAAAAAGAAACAGGCATAAGTCATAACACTTCTAAATTTACGCAACTTTTCAATCCTACGTAAATAATAATTGCTCTCTTATACTCAACCGCATTGGCGAGCTATAGAACTTTTGTGTTCAATTTCTGTCATTTTAAGGAGGAAAGTGTCTGCAACAGAAAAAATTGGTTAAATTCAGGATTCAGGACTATAATATTCATTCATTCTGCGAAATCTCTAAATGAAATTAGTCTTCAACACGTTATTTTTAAGCATTATTACATTTTCGTTCTCCACTAAATACACCATCTGCCTTGAAACATTCAAACTATTTGTACAATTATCTGATAGGCTTGTGTAAAGACTAATTATCCCTAAAAAGCGAAACAATTAAGCCACGCTTCATTGAAGTAAACCAAAAGCAGATAATTACAATGGCAATATTAATTACTGTGGAAGAAAGTGTTTAATTATTTAGTTAAATTAATAGGCGTGCAGTGAAAGTCGGTAACGAAATTTCGGCAGAAAGGTGGGAAATATGATGGTTTATATAGAAAAACAAAATATAAACGTTTGGTAAATCAGATTTTGCAAAGGGTAAAAATGAAGATATTAGTGACTATGTTTTTGATACTAAAAATCTACAATCCAGAGCATAATATAATGTCGAACATGTAAACAAGGAAAGAGAAGACCTAAGTTCCCTTTCGCTTTCGTTTGTATATTCTGAATCTCGTTCTTGCTATTTAATTTCTGGATTTTCTCTTAGTCCAATTTTTTCGATCCAACCTATAATTCTTTAATTATTATAATCCCCAGTTTAAATCGATAAGACAAGTAAGATTCTGATTTCACCTTGAGGAATTAAATCCAATACCCCAATACAGTTACATGCAATGATATTGACATTAAAATCGCACCGTTCTCTCGAAATGCTAAAGTTATTAACACACTTACATGTGGGCTTATAATTACTCGCTGGATACGATTTGTGACTTACAACGGTCTGACTAAGTCAAAATTGTACTTATTTATTGCTTTACTAGATGATATCCGCAACTCCATTGCGCCAAAACTCGTTTATCGCGCGGGAACCGTACATTTTTCCGGGATAAAAAATATCCTATGTCCTTTCCCGGGACTTAAAGTATCTCCATGCCAAATTTCAGCAAAATCGGTTCAGCGGTTTGAGCGTGAAGAGTTTTTAGGTCGTGCGATGCAAGGGATGCAGGAGTTCTATTTTTAGACTAGATCTCGTGCTTCGTATACCAGAATCGTGAAAAACTTTGCGGGAACAGTACTTTATATTATAGTCGAGTAAGTAGCCAGTATATAATTTTTACGAAGAATAACATAGAATGCGTTTGGAACATAGCCTTTTTTACATTGGGAAATGCTTTCCCCATCCCGGGCGGATTGGAAACATTGGCGGGGGTATAACATGGGACTTCCGTAGAAATCTATCCAGTAAAACCTAGGACATAGCCTAGGTCCTTGTAGAATAAGAGCGAGAGCTCTACCATCATCCCAGTACTTTCAAAAAACCTTTTGAAAACAAAATGTGATCTACATTATCAACCGTCGGTAGCCTTGTAAGGCGTAAAGAAAACCTGCTAAGATATTTTCTAGAATTATTAATTGCAAAGGAAGTGAGCTGGAATGTATATTTCCTCAACATTCCCATTCGGAAATGGGTTAATTAATCGACAGATGGCTGACGCATTTTTTCTTTTTTTCTGACGATCGTAAGATGCACCTGGCAGATTCGAAGAAAAAACTTGGAAGAATTCTGGCGTCTATTGTAGGGATCAGTTGTTGTTTAGTGTTTCTGTTGTTGTACATCATGATTTACATTTCGCGTTTAGAAATCAATCAAAATTGTATAATATTTTGGATGTAAATAAATAAATGTTATTGCCAAATCCGGAATTATCGGACTTTACAAAAAAAGTTATTGAACTCAACTTGTTTGGTCAAGTCTCTTGGTTTGGCTTAGGTGAGTTAACACTTATGCCATTCCAAAAACCTCTTTTTCGCCGGATATGACATTAAGATTAAACCAAATTCTCGAACACAAATCACGGTTAACACGATTGAAACAGCCGTCCGTACGACCGAGACGGACAATCGAATCAAGATTAGATACAAAAATAACCCATATTTTTATTGAAAGTGCCCAGTAGCAGAATCTATCACCGTGATAGATACCAGCGGGTAAGGCGTCCATTAATTCATAACAGATAACATCGTAACGGCACCGCGACGTGACGGTGACAGTGCCCTCAATTGTGAGGATCAATCAAACCATTTGAGTACAGATCACTTACTGTCCAGCTCTGGAATCCCACTGGCGAAAGCTTCAGACAAAAAATTGGTAAACAAATAGTTTGTAAAACCGCATTAATTATAAGCGGGGTTTAGGCTGTAGTTTATTCAAACGCCTTGTTGATCGATCAATGTTTTAGCGTTAGACAAACAAAAGCACAAGTGAACAAAGAATTAGTGGAAACCTAAGAAACCAGGCATGAATTCTCAGGGCTACCAATTTGAGCATCATTCAGCAACACCTTGTTATCTAGATTTTACTATTTAAGATTTGGCTAGGAAAGAATGCGCTAAATAATATAGTCATATTGCAGTTAAAGCCAAGAAAAAATTGTCTAACATAATATTTAAATACTTACTATTAGTATAATCAATATCCATCTAATATCTGCAGAAGGAAGGTAAATTGCTATCATTAGATCTACTATTAAAGCCTTTAAATATGTTGTAATCCTTCAATATGAATTCCAAGCAGGTCTAACATGACGTGAAACCTTAGTCGACCCATATGCGATGGAATTTGTCCAAATGTAACTGTCCTAACATACATTCATGAAAATTCATACCGAGTTGTGAAGAATAGGCGTGGTGCGAGTGTTAGCGATGGCTAACTTGTTTCCCGTGTGAAATACAGGCTGAGACAAATGACGCCTGTATACGAATTAGCTACTTCATAGGTTCGTTATTAGCACTAGTTTTTAGCTAAATCAATTTACATAGCATACTGCCAAAGTTTAGAAGGAAGTGGCAAAAATATTCAACATATAAACTTCCTTGATTTAACAGATTATGCACTTGTAACTTCTAAAGTATTTTCATAGTCTTTGCTCTCTCTCTGGACTTCCTCCTATATCCTTTTAACACAAAGATCCACAAAACCGCCTCTGCTATGCTTCCCGCTACCATCCCCGCTGTTACTGCGACCGCACCTCGTGTCGTGTATGACAATTCGTCGCGCGGACTGACCTACTCCGGGCGGCGCGTGCGCACCTCAATTCAGTTTTTATCGTGCCTCTTATTGTACCGGCCGTATTGATTAACAGACAAATATATTTTTTGAGCGTTTAGTTTTTTGTTCTATGACCTTAGAACTTTGTTTAATGATCCGCTTTGGCATCAGGTTTTAAAAAAGCAGATAACGAAAGCGGGTCTTTGCTTGACGATTATCATCAATGTGATTTATAATAAGAGAGATTTTTGCTACTGATAAGATCGCTAAAAGAGGAATTATCTTTTTTAGGAGACTCACAACATCCCTTTCTTATAGCTGAAGAATTGAACACCACCGACAAAATTACCAGCAACGGGACCCGAACCCTCAGAATTCCTCCCACCATTACCAGCAAATACCAGACACGTTGACATCAATGGTGACAATTTAAACTCCATCATGCCCTGATGTTGGTTACTCGGCCAACCAGCCTCCTCATCTTGAACCTTATGGGTATAGGAATAAGGGGTTGCCGTAGTGCGTTGGGTTTTTATGGAGTAATTAGTCTCGTGCCATGCGGACCTAGGCGGCCTGGTTTATTCTCAAGGCCAGATATCTTGGATGTTCTGCTTGGAAATAGAACTTTATCTAGGGTAGCGTCCAATCGTTGTTAGTCCTATTATTGGCTACTTAGATGTGTTGTGAAAGTTTTAAGAATGCCATTAGACTTTCTGTAGTAAGCCTCAAAGTGCTGTAAATTGGATGTTTTGTCTATATCTTTCTAAAGCAAAGATATATTTTATAAGATTCCATACGGTTAGATCTGGTTTTTTTTGTGACCAAAGTATTCTGACGTCACTCCCACCTACATAAATGGATCTATCAAAATTATAATATTTTATATAACTATCTGTCCCGGCAAACGTTGTTTTGCCATATAATTTTTGGTATGAAAAATAGATGTTGGCCGATTCTCAGACCAACTCAATATGCTCACAAAATTTCATGAGAATCGATCAAGCCGTTTCGGAGGAGTACGGCAACGAAAACTGTGACACGAGAATTTTATATATTAGATAGTTTTACAGGAATTTTTACGCACAATTTTCTATGAATTGAAGGTAAGCCAATTTTATTCCTTGTGTAGTCATAATATTATATGACGCATAATCTTAATTGTATAGGTTCTTATTTTTTACCAGTAACAAAGCATAAATGTATTAACTCTAGCTGTAGACAAAGATCATTTGGCTAGCCATTGTCGAAATTTTTGCTTCAATTGTGAAACTCTAGCCATTCGAGGTATTCGGCCGGCATGCGCGTGATGCATTGCGCCATTTGTTCTGTAGTTTGGACCATTTGCATTCGTGGAATCCGTCGCGATTCATCAACGCTAACCAACTCATTTATTACCATCGATATACAGACGCAAAAAGGATTAAATATGCTCTCCCGTAGAATATGCATAATAGGGTCAAATCAGAGAACACAACTTTTCTATGGCCATCAAAAAATCAATGTTTTTTTCTTAAGAATAAAAAGACCCTGAAAAGTTTTCTTTTTTTTTATTAAAAACCATATACCATTCTTCCATTTACTGTCTTCAGATATCCTGATATATTTTTAGATGTGACTATGTTGATCATAATATGCCTTCACGAAGTCTTGGTAAATTAACTCTTTCGTACATAGTGACAACTGACAAATTCGGCAACTCTGTCGGCCGAAGCGCCGAATATTCGGCCGCCGAATATTTGGCACGAAATACTTTTCGGGGGAGCGGTAGCTGAATTGACAACCTGCAGTTTTCCTCGTTGCGTTTTCAAACGAGTCATTTGCGTCAAATGAGTTGTATTTTTATTTGAAAACAGTTCGTCTAGATCGGAAGGCCGATCCTTACAAGTGGCGATTAGCAAACGAAAAACAATACCCAAACCTCTCGGCCAAAGTTTATCTGCTGGAAGTAGCGTGTATAGCAAGAGGTAATTTTCCGAGGCTGCTAACATTTACGATGAAAAGCGTACCTAATCGTTTGCTACCAAAAATGCTGAAAAGCTTGTTTTTAACCATCACAACTTATCACTGATCAATTTTAATTACCAAAGTGTTGTAATTTGGAAATAAATACATAATTTTGAGGGATATAACGTTTTTTTAATGTGGTTTGGTATTCGGTATTCGGTCGAATAGTACGCATTATTCGGCCTAATACCGAATAGCAAAAAAAGAAGCCGAATAGGCCGAATACCGAATAGTTGCCGAATATTCGTGACATCTCTAGCTTCTGGCCGCAGCGTATTCACGACTTTATAGTCATACAAATTAAGTATAAAATTGCCCTTGCGGTAAAATTACTTTCGATATAGCGCCTTAAAGTACCGCAACTGCGCCAGAATTAAAACGCCTTGTTATTTATATCACTAGATGTTCCGCGCGGCTTCGCCCGTGTAATTTAGGAATGTCACGGAAACCGTACATTTTTCCGCAAAAAAAGAAACCTATGTCCTTTCACGTGGTCTATTCTTCATGTGTGCCAAATAACATAAAAATTGCTCCAGTACATTCAAATAAGCCCTTTCAAATAATTTCCCCCGTTTTTTCCACACTTTCCTTTAGCCTTTCTCGATAAATAGGCTATCTAACACTGAGAGAATTTTTCAAATCGGACCAGTAGTTTCTGAGATTAGCGCGTTCAAATAAGCCATTTCAAATAATTTCTCCCGTTTTTTCCACACTTTCCTCTACTTCTTCGCTTCTATTAGTCTTAGCGCAATAAAATATAACCTGATAGTATTTCTTGATAAAATAGGCTATCTAACACTGAAAGAATTTTTCAAATCAGACCAGTAGTTCCTGAGATTAGCGCGTTCAAATAAGCCATTTCAAATAATTTCTCCCGTTTTTTCCATACCAGAGGCGGTGCAAGGCGTGGGCGATGTGGGCGACCACCCACGGCCTCGCGGCTATTGGACCCCGAGGATTTTTTTTGGGAATTTGCGCGTTTTGAGACTCAAATTTTGTTTATAAAAAAGTGATTGTCTAAAAATAATTCATTTGGGCCTAGGGGGCCTCGCAAAATGTATCTCGTCCACATAAAATTTTGGTCTTGCCCCGCCACTGTTCCATACTTTCCTCTATTTCTTCGCTCCTATTAGTCTTAGCGTGATAAAATAGCCTATAGACTTCCTCGATAAATGGGCTATCTAACACTGAAAGAATTTTTCAAATCGGACCAGTAGTTCCTGAGATTAGCTTGTTCAAATAAGCCCTTTCAAATAATTTCCCCCGTTTTTTCCACACTTTCCTCTATTTCTTCACTCCTATTAGTATTAGCATGATAAAATATAGCCTTCCTCGATAAATGGGCTATGTTATATGTAACACTGAAAGAATTTTTCAAATCGGACCACTAGTTCCTGAGATTAGCGCGTTCAAACAAACAAACGAACTAACAAACTCTTCCGCTTTATAATATTAGTATAGATTGGTTTCAAGAGATCCATAATATTATATCACTTGCGAACGAGTAACGTTGGTATTTACTATTTGCTGATCTACCGTGACCCCGGGTAAGCGATTTGTTACCTACTATCGAGTCCATACTCTATAATCGATAACGGCTATATATCGATTTTACGGATCGTTTTATTAAACGCCGACAAAAAGAGGAGTGTTATAAGTTTGACTTGTCTGTCTCTCTCTCTCGCTCTCTCTGTGTGTGTGTATGTGTGTGTGTGTGTGTGTGTGTGTGTGTGTTTGTGTGTGTAGGTGTTATTAGCCTTAGTTCATTAATTATTATAGTCATTAATTTATCATTTTATGTTTCTGATACTGTTTAACTAATTTATTGTTTCTTTTTGCTTCCAGGTATGAGCCACAAAAAGGGATTATGAACTATGGTAAGTGCACTTTCTTTAAAGCCACTGGTTCCCAGCGAAGTGACAGCCTGCTATCGAAGTTTGAGAAGAACCGTACATTTTTCCATGTCCTTCCCCGGGACTCAAATTATCTCTGTGCTTTTCAGCAAAGTTGGTCCAGCGGTTTGGGCGTGAAGAACAGATAGACACGCTTTCTTGCTGAGTCAAACTTCTTACATCAAGACGTTGACAAAACCGTAACATGGGTTGAGTCACGTGGACTCGTTATAGGAATTTGTGTTGGCGCACGTACAGACAACTGTTTAGTTATATCTACGTAGTTTCTATGTAGCTCTTAAGTCGGGGGCATAGAGTTGAGATTACGTCAAACGGCACGTAGATCGTAACACACGTCCGACCCCGTTTACGGTCAAATGTTACGTTATGGGCATAGCGCAGAGTGCTGTTGTCACTGTACAATATACATACTATACAGTGTGTAACAAAACTAAGTGATATGTTGTATGTGTTCCTTGTAGAGAGTTCCCTGTGAAAGTAGGAGCGCTGAAAGAGCAAATTTTTTTCGTGATATGTATGGGCATCGCCCCGCGTCATGAATTTTTCAATAGAAAGGTGGAAGAAAAAAATTCACCGCTGCTACTTTCACAGTGAACTCTATGGTGGGCCATACACTCCGTAAAGTATCATCACTTAGTTTTATTACACCTGTGTAAAGGCTCCTCTTCACGATGTCACACGATGGATAACCGAGATACAGCATCCACAATCATAATATTCGTCTGTTCATATTCGTAATCGCCTAAATTTGTCCATCGACCAATGTGGAGCTGCCGCTTAAAAGGTATATTTTTACATCGAAAAGCTCCAAAACTGTGTCGATTTTGATAAAGTTGGCACGGATTTACATAGATAGCACGGTGAAAACATCTGGTTCTCTAACGATTCCCTTTTGAAGACACCAGTCACGGCCTCACGAAGTCGCATGTTTGTTTAAATTTACAACTAATTGCGCGTTGTATCCATAGTAAAGTTCACATGCATGCACTTTCCCGGTACTCAATGTATCTAAATTTCATCAAAATCAGTTCAGCGCAAAGATGTGAAAGATAAGTAACCACGTAAACCATGCATAAGCATGGGACACCCTGCAGCAGCCTGATAGACTGACGAAGGAGGCAGTGGATGGATGAAGGCTAACCATCATGTGGATGGCTGAAGATAAAACGCCAACCATCATGTGGATGGCTGAAGATAAAACGCCAACCATCATGTGGATGGCTGAAGATAAAACGCCAACCATCATGTGGATGGCTGAAGATAAAACGCCAACCATCATGTGGATGGCTGAAGATAAAACGCCAACCATCATGTGGATGGCTGAAGATAAAACGCCAACCATCATGTGGATGGCTGAAGATAAAACGCCAACCATCATGTGGATGGCTGAAGATAAAACGCCAACCATCATGTGGATGGCTGAAGATAAAACGCCAACCATCATGTGGATGGCGATTTTGGGGAAGGTCTACGTTCAGTAATGGAAAAGGTGGTGGTGATTGTAAAACGGAATAGGGCAGGCAGTAAGGGTCTACACAGACGGACCGCATTTCAACTGCAATCCAACCGCAAATTGCAGTTCAAGTGCAGTTTTAATGCAGTTGACACGACTGCAATAGAACTGCAAACCAAACAGCTCACACGACTGCACGCCAACTGCAACTGAACTGCAATCCGACTGCGCGTTTGGTTTGCAGTTCTATTGCAGTCGTGTCAACTGCATTCAAACTGCACTTGAACTGCAATTTGCGGTTGGATTGCAGTTGAAATGCGGTCCATCTGTGTAGACCCTAGACGGATCATGAATGAATATTCCGATCTTGGTTTGGCGCTAGTACGATCTGTCACCAGCAGTATTCCCTGACCAATACGACCTGCGAACCTTCAAAAAGAAAGCGTATTCCCTCTTAAAACGCCGGCAACGCACCTGCAGCTCTTCTGATGTTGCGAGTGTCCATAGGCGACAGTACTTAGTTGCTTTCCAATGCTTTGCATGAGGCGACCCGTTTGCTCGATTTGTCCTTATTTCTTAAAAAAAGTTAAAAGACCTACCCGAAGAAAATGTTTTTTCGAGTTTTTAATTAAATAAATTAAAAATAATATTAATTTTATTAATTAGTATTAAAGACAATCAATATGGCCACCATTTCCAATTTGATTTTTTAAATTATCTTAATAAACTCAAAGACAGCAAACGATTTCCCGTTTCGTTCACTTAAATGCGTTTTTCTCGGATTTAACTTTGTGTTAGTTGCGCCCTTCTTACTATCGGGGGCAGTAGGCTTAGCAGCAGATAGGGTGATGATGATCAAAGATCGGTATAGAAGATTATTCTGTTGATGTATGTTAGTAAATATTATCTACGCAGCAACACCTCCGCACGCTCTGTTTACTGTTTAGTATTGCAACAATCTTACATAATATGGTAAGCCTATTACCACCTATTAAAATAATTTTAATCTTTCGATCGCGGATTCTTGGAAATCTATTGTTATTCAGTTGTCGCGGTCATCGGTGTCCTTATGGGGCTTGATGGGTTAATCTAATAATTATACTGAGTGTAACAAATTGATGATATACTTCAGAGTGTGTAAGTGTCTCGTAAGTAAAGTTTACTGTGAAAGTAGCAGCGCTGCTGGAAGAGTTGCTTATTCTTTTAATTTCTGTACGGGAAAATTCATGAATCGTGAGGGGATTTCCCATAGAAGCTAAAGTAACTCGTTCACAGCATTGCTGCTTACACAGCGAACTCCTTTTTAGGGTTCCGTACCCAAAGGGTAAAAACGGGACAAAAATAAAAATGTAAAGGGGGCTCGCATATAAAAAAAACAAATTTTGGCCTAATTTTGCTCTATAATGGTACGGAACCCTTCGTGCGCGAGTCCGACTCGCACTTGGCCGATTTTTACTAGAAAATGTACGGCTCCAGCGGGATTTCTTAGAGAGTCTACTAAACTTATCCATACTAATATTATAAATGCGAAAGTGTGTCTGTCTATCTGAAGGCGTGAAGAGGTAACAGACAGACAGCTGTCTGTTACCTCTTCACGCTCAAACCGCTAAACCGATTTTGCTGAAATTTGGTATAGAGATGCTTTGAGTCCCGGGAAAGTACATAGGATACTTTTTGTCCCGGAAAAATGCACGGTTCCCGCGCGTTAAACGAATTTTGGCGCAACGAAGTTGCGAGCATCATCTAGTAAGTTATAAGTCCTAGATAGCTGGCAGTCGATGTAAGATGTATCAGTCGTGTATGCTTTGGTATTCGGGTCGCTGGCACATAGTTACTTGTATCTATTACTATACTGCAGTGCGATTGCGATTTTTGCTATGCTATTAATTGTTTAGTATGGCCATAATGAAGGTCCCATATACAGGGATTGATCGCAGGCCAATCTAGGCCCCAAATCTTAAGGGCGTTCCTAACGGAGATTCCGTAATTTACCGTATTTCAAGCCTTATAAACTCATAATTTGAAAGCTACAAAGTTATAATAAAAATACAGCAATAATCTTCGGCATATCAACATTCCTTTCCACGTTTTAAATTTTCTATTTTTGTTTATTATACTAATGATATCAGCTTCCAAAGTAAAACCGATTTATTCAAATTCAAGCATACATTCAGCATCTCCTTAGTATTTACAAATTACTGTTATTTGAAACACACGCCAATAGATCGACAATATCATAAACTACATGTTCCACGTTTTAAATTTTTTTAGGTAATTTTTTAACTAAGATAAGTAAAAATTTGGGTTTTGGTGCGATCTCGGCGACGCGGCAAATGTATGGTCAAGGTCGTGCTATAGGCACTCTGCCAGATGGGGATGACCTGGGGAAGTTTTTCTTTTTATAGTTTTTATATTTTAAGATTGTATATATGTATTTGTGTATTTTAGATTGTATTTTTAGTGTTTAAATTGACAAGCAATAGATTTAAGTTCGATCAAATTATTATTTTCTTTTCGCCAATAAGACATGATATTAAATTAGTAGCGTTATAGCTTTGTTAACATTGAAATCAAAATCAATTGGAGTGTAGCACATGCTGCAATGAGAAAGTCCTGTACTATTTACCAGCTCAGCCGCGCAGAGCCTCCAAAGTTATCGAGTTGTTAGTAATTCACACTAGAGCCACAATATATGTGACATACAGTAGACCGTATTTACACTGCACCACAGAATACATATTAGTACAAGTAACTGCACTGCAGCCGCCCGATTGCATGAGCACACATTAGCGTGACTTCAGAGAATTTGAATTACTTATTTGAAATGTTTGGAAAAATCACATGCGTTGTTATGTATCGGATTCTTTTGTCATATGATAGTAATATACACATTACGAGACCATTACGTATGTTCGTCACAGGCTGAGTGAATGTTTCACTTCTTCTCTATGAAAAATTGGTGCTCTGGCGCCCTATTCATAGGGTACATGTATGATAGCAGACGACAAAATGCTTTCCCTCTTCACACTACAGTTATATCAAAACGCATTACCTACCTGTCACACGTGCGTATAGCTTATCTCTATATTGATCGAGTATTTCAAGGACTCTAGCCAATTTACTCTACTATATGATGTTATACTGTGCTAGAGCCCCGTTAGCCGGCAAACTAATGACTACTACGGACGTGTCTCGGTTTAAGTTTTTGGAAGTCGTAATGCGTTAAATCTCGCGACCAGCATACCCATGTTTCCCATGGGAACCGTACACTGTTCAGAGACACGCAATAGGAGAGATAAATGACTAAAATTGTATACATGTTGGTTAGATATGAAACGATGCGCTAGGGCCTAGGCGATGCATAATTCATTTTTAACCGACTTCCAAAAAACGGAGGTTATATGTTCGGCTGTGGATATATATTTTTTTTTGTATGTTCAACGATTACTCCGCCGTTTGTGAACCGATTTTCGAAATTTTTGTTTTGTTGTATTAGGTTTCACTTCAATTTGGTACCATGTTCACAAAAGTGGTGACCTGATGATGGGATCCAGGAGTATTCGAGGGGACTCCTCGAAATTTGTATGGAAACATATGGTGATTTTGGTTTTATGTGAAGTGTGCTAAGAATATGCTACCAAAAAGTCAAATATTGGGTCAAGGTATACCATGGTTTCGAAGATGTTGAGAGAACTCCTGACTCTTTATAGATACACGTTTGGAAGATTCGGCGTTGTTTTAAGAACAGAAAACATTTGCTACCATGTAATTCAAATTCATCATCATCATTACCACGTCGTGTTAAGGTCACCTGCAATGTCTCATGGCACAAAATAGATAATAGTACAAGGCATAGGTATGGATACAATAATAATAATTATATACATAACAACACCAATTATAGGCTGTTTAATATACACGGCGGTCGGCGCCGCAGAGGCAACGGGTATGCCGTATGACTCTTAACATTCTTAACAAATTGTAATAAGATACGTAGAATATACGCAGTACCACCGACGACCACTTATAAATTCGCGGACTATGACGGAGGTCAATATAATAACAATTATACGACATCAATTACCACTCAATATTATGATTTATGTTGTCAATTCAATGCTCACTGCTCACACCAAGCGGCAAGCTCACTGTTGAGATGTCAGTTGCTTACAAACTTTCAACAACACGACAGAAATCTGTTACAAGTTACAACTAACTATATAAAACTTCTACGTACAAGCGATAGCGCGACACAGGAGCGCCTCAGTGACATCTAGTGAAGACAATATAAAACTATTTTTATACAATTTGAATTGGCACTAACAGTTTACCTACTAGGTAACTAAAAAGAGTGAAATTATTATTTTTAACAAAAAATTAAAACCGACTTCCAAGGTAAAAACAATATTAATAGCATCCTTATAATATGAACTAAAAAGTATTAAATAATTTTTCCTATCTAATATGTAGTGCCTTTTCCCGAATTCGGCTAAACCTCAACTATTTCTGTACTCAATCTTCATAATTTTGAAGTCGGTGCCAGAAACCTGTCAAAGAAATAAAGATTCAGCTATATCTGGTACCGACTTCAAAATGATGAAGATTGAGTACAGAAATAGTTGAGATTTAGCCGAATTCGGGAAAAGGCACTACATATTAGATAGGAAAAATTATTTAATACTTTTTAGTTCATATTATAAGGATGCTATTAATATTGTTTTTATCTTGGAAGTCGGTTTTAATTTTTTGTTAAAAATAATTTCATTAATGTAGCCCTGACGTCACTGTGACCCTTGAGGTGTCTCTGCATGGTCCATACTGATATTATAAATGTGAAAGTGTGTCTGTCTGTCTGTTACCTCTTCACGCCCAAACTGAAATTTGGTATGGAGATATTCTGAGTCCCGGGAAAGGACTTAGGATACTTTTTATCCCGGAAAATTGTACGGTTCCCGCGCGATAAACGATTTTTGGCGCTACGAAGATAGAGTTTTAAAACTATACTAGCTGTGCCGGTGAACTTCGTGTCACTTTAAAACCTTGCCTGGACTTCTACGAATATTTTAAGACTAAAATCAGCCCAATCCGTTCAACCGTTTTCGAGTTTTAGCGCGACTAACACATTTGAAAATCAATATATTTATGTATATATATATATATATATATATATATATATATATATATATATATATATATATATATATATATATATATATATATATATATATATATATAGCACAGGATTTTTTCGCGCAAAATCTTAATGTTTCCTGTCCTAGGACTTGAATGCCGTGGACGTCTATTGTGCATATGAAAAAAAATCTAGATCATATTGTCAACTTTCAAATGAAAAAAACACTAGATCAAAATCGGCCCACCTGAAGGATACTACGATGCCCAAGTAACAAGGCATCATACAATGTGCAGACATACAGACAGACAATTAAAACTTTTCTTACCCCTCTTTTGTCCTTGGTTGTGAAAAAAAGTATTTTACAATATAATAAGGTATCTATCACCTTCGATTTTTTTTTTAAATAGTTTTTCTTTATAATTAGGAGAGTGATCTGTTAACTACACAAATAGTGCACAGTTACAGTTACAGTTGTTCTATTTGTGTGTATGTGTATGAATTAGCATGTTTACAGCGGCCTCCAAACATAAACTATTTCAGAAGTTATGAATGAAACATCTGTTGTTAAACAAGCAATGGATATGTTTTTGTGGAATTTGTTTTCAGTATTTGCGCAGTTAGTGTTAGTGATTTTGCATACTGTTGCTAAAAGGTTTTTTTTTTTTTGTTAAAAAGGGTATTTTTTGTTAGAAACCTTGAAGGTCATTTATCCATAAGCTGGTGCCGAAGTTACATCAAAACCTTCTTAAAATTTAAATGGTCGAAAACTAGAATTCCAGCACATAATAGTTATTTATCGCCCAAAAATATTTCTTGATTTTTTTTCTAACGCGCACAAATCTTATCTTCTTCTCCGGACTTGAAAGTTTTAAGTAAGAAGCCGATTTAGAAGTAGGTTTCAATTTGAAACCTACTTCTCAATCGGCTTAAGCATGAAAGGTAGCAGACAGACAAGCACATTAATTTATCCATAACACCCGCACACTTTTCCTCAACATAAACCTAATGTGCTTTCCCGTTTCTCAAACTATCACCATACCAAATTTCAGCAAAATTGGTTCAGCTGTTTGGGCGTGAAGAGGTAGCAGACAGACAGACATATACATTTTTGCATTTATAATAATAGCATGGAATTATGCATTATTGATTATAGTATGGGTGGTAAAGAATAGCAGATCAATATTTTCCTCAGCCTTCAAGATGGCTAAAGATCCAAACTGTTTACCAGTATATACCCGGGGCCAACCCGGGGCATTGATCTTGGAGTTTGTTTGGGCCGTAAACATCCATACAAACACGACTATTCCAGTAATTTATACGTTGGTTCAGCTGGTGTTGATGGTTTCCAGTTGGTTCTTATTTTGGAATAGGGCTGAGTCAAGGTGCGACTCCAAACTCTCATTGAAACTGAAATTACAAATACTCTTGCCTGCCGCACCCAAGAGGCGAATGTTAATTACTGAACCGTAATTAAATATTTTGATAGCCCCATTCATTATAATATATTATCTATCAAAATTTTAATTAAATTGAAGTTTAATCATCATTAAATGTCTCTGATTACGGCCGTGTGGGCCACTTCAGACAGACTAGAAGTAAATTGGTGATGAAATATTATGATATCTATTTTTACGACGAATGTTATAACAGCAAAGAGCAATTGCCGACTGCCGAGAGTTTTTTTTTTTTTTTTAGAGAAGGCAGGTTGTTATAGTCCTGACGTCACTGCTACCCATGAGGATCTATTGTGACTCCTTCGCACTAGAGAATCAGCCCCAACCCAATACTGCTCATAAATTGAACGATATGGTTGGGGTTGGTGCCACGAATTTCCTCTGTGGATGAGTATTCGTGGCGACCAAGGTGCCTGTTCCTGCTCTGTAGTAGAGCAGGACAGTCGAGGAGAAGGTGAATAGTTGTTTCATCCTCCTTCTCACAGAATCTGCAAGTCGTTATGCTACAAATACCCATTCTGTTTAGGTGTTTGTTGAGCTTGCAGTGCCCAGTTAGGCTTCTGGTAAGGATTCTTAATTGGTTCCTACCCAGGTGAGCACTAATTCTGATAGTTTCTTGTTGAAGCCAGGAATTAGTGCCTTGGAGTGTTCAAGGCCAGGGGTCTCAGCCCATTGCTTCCTGCATAGTCTGTGACCCCATTCCTTGAGCACTTGCTTTGTGGTACTAGGAGTTATACCAGTTCTGGGCCATATATGAGACTCTCGGCCCCAAGCCTAGCTAGTTCGTCAACGGTTTCATTGCCGGGGACGTTGCTGTGGCCCGGGACCCATACTAGGCGGATGTTGTTGTTCCTTCCCAGCATGTTTAACGTCACATTGCATTCCAGAACTAATTTGGACGTGACTTCTGCGGCAGTCAGTGCTTTAAGTGCAGCTTGACTATCGGAGAAAATAAAAACGTTTTTATTAACTAGGGCCATCTCCAGGCATTCTAGTGAACAACCGAGGACAGCGAAGACTTCAGCCTGAAACACGGTCGCAAACTCCCCCAAACAGGCGTATTTGCCCCTTGGTGGCCTGCCTCCGTAGAATCCCGCTCCCGCACGGTTGTCTTTCCTTGATCCATCCGTGAACCAAACTGTCGCTAGGGCGGACATCGATTGGGATTTTCCTTTCCCAGTCCTCCCTGGAAGGTATAAAAACCTGGTATTGCTTCGAAAAGCTATGCACCTTGATCATGGCATCTGATGCCATGGCCATGACAGGTGATTCACTGAGAGACTGTTCCAGCTGTCGAAATGGGGTGGAGACCCAATTCGTCCTGCCCGCCGTCCTGGCCCTGAGAGCCACCTTTTTGGCCTCCATCTGAACAAGCCAACAAACAAGAGGAAGCGGAGTTAAGTTGATCAAGGCCTCGAGGGAAGCGGTGGGTGTTGACGAGAGTGCACCCGTGATTATTAGACATGCCAGTCTCTGTACGCTGTTTAGACTTTTATTACAGTTTACTTGTTCAGCCTTTTTATGCCACACTACGCAGCCTTATGTGGTAATCGGTCTCACTACGGCTGTATATAGCCATAGCATTGCCTTCGGCCGAATACCCCATTTAGAGCTGACAAGCTTCTAACAGGAACCCAGAGCACATCTAGCCTTTTTCGTAATATACTCGATGTGCTTATTCCAAGTGAGTCCTTTGTCTAGGATTACTTCTAGATATTTGACATCACCCGAGAGTGGCTAGTGGACCTAATTTACTTAAAAGGGGTTTTAATTATTGCTTAACATTAACTTAATCTCGAATTTTACAAATTATCCATACATGTTTTATCTAAATCTTTATGAAATTAAAGTAGTAGTTTTGTAAGTTGTGACTTGTGAGTCACAGAATTTCGGCTGGTAGAATTCTGCTGCATTCAGTTTCATAGAAAATTCCTACTTTATGCACACGAGCGTAATTTTGTGTCATGATTAGTATGAAAAAATATTTTCTCACCTCCGGGCGGAAAACGTCAAATTTCTTCCCGCTGCGCTTACCGATGTTGCCGTTTTCCGCCTCCGTCGATGAGAAAAATAGTATACGCACCATGGGCAGTAAATAAGAAGCCTCAGATCACATGTTGACCTCGGCTTCGCCTACATGTGATCTGAGACTTTTCTTATTTTCCTGCCCTAGGTGTGTAATATACTACGAGTATTACGCGACCGAAATTCTGCGACTCACTTTACGCTCGTTTGGCCTCAGTCCCCAATGTAATATTTTAGAGAAATGATTTACCTAATGTATTTCCTTGTTATTGTTTCAGGTGAGAACAAAGTTCGTCATAATATTATATTTAGCTGCCTAAAGTTGGTAAGGATTCGATGTAAGTAGGTACACAATATAAAATTATTCCAATTTTTTTTTAATAATACTACTAATTTAAATGGCACGTTCTTAGTTACGGCTTTTCATCAATATAGAGTCAATGGCACATTAGCTTAGTCAAGTTTCAATTAGTCTACATTTTGATTAAAATTAATTTAAACGAATTTACCTTATCTAGTAATAAGTAGTCAAGTATTCCTACGACTTGCAATTTCTTACGACGATGTCAAAGGTGCAACTGTAAGCCAATTTACAAGAGAAGCCAACTTGTAAATAGTAGAAACACACGTGGATATACAAATAGGCTTAGTTCAGTGTCAAGAACTCGTCACGGTCAGAGCACCTTAGACATCTTAGACCTAACAAAGTCGAAACATCTTAGTCATCGAAAGCGAATTAGCTTAGAAACTTATAGTGGAGTCAGTGAAGGTTTTCACCTCCGATTTCGTTGAACCTCGATCGGTTTTCATTAAAATTGGTTAATCGTTGATTGTATTCTTGGCTCTTTCGGTCTTCGTATAAATGAAAGAGAAGAAGGAAAAGGAAGGTGCCATGCGACTGTCAGTGACATCATGACATGCGTTGATGAAATTAGAGTAGATTTTTAGCAACTTATGTGCAACTTAAGATATACGTGGGAGAGCCATGCCTTGGCACGAATGGGTCGGCTCGGCCGGAGAAATACCACGTTCTCACAGAAAACCGGCGTGAAACAGCGCTTGCGCTGTGTTTCGCCGAGTGAGTGAGTTTACCGGAGGCCCAATCCCCTACTCTATTCCCTTCCCTACCTTCCCCTATTCCCTTCCCTTCCCTACCCTCCCCTATTACCCTATTCCCTCTTAAAAGGCCGGCAACGCACTTGCAGCTCTTCTGATGCTGCGAGTGTCCATGGGCGACGGAAGTTGCTTTCCATCAGGTGACCCGTTTGCTTGTTTGCCCCCTTATTTCATAATTTGATTATGAAATGAAATTATGAAATGGCCGGATTGGGCCTCCGGTAAATTCACTCACTCGGCGAAACACAGCGCAAGCGCTGTTTCACGCCGGTTTTCTGCGAGAACGTGGTATTTCTCCGGTCGAGCCGACCCATTCGTGCCGAAGCGTGGCTCTCCGTATAACTCTGATTTTTTCCAGTTCCATGATATTTACCTTCAAAAGTAATTAAATACCCTGCAAAACAATACCTTCAAAAGGATTTCATCCAAAATATTCAATTACACTGATGTAAAAAACAACCTCGTACTATTGTGATTGTCACGGGGCGTGGGCAGCACGGGCCGTGTCGTTGTCAATAGCTAGTGACCGGCCACTGTCCTGTTATAATGGCCATTCACTGCATTGGAAAGAGAGAAAAGTGACAGAGTGTTCAAGTAGCAGAGGAACAAAATATATAGGCATCAATCTGCATAGGAGTAGAGAACAGTGTAAGAGTATTGGGATAGCTGACACAAGCGTAATACAAACATGAGCTTTAGACTTAAGCAGAAGGTTAAAGATGCTGCTTGCAGGGAGGGAATAGGCCAACCGCAGAAAGGTTATTTGCATTGTTTCTTCTATTATTGTGTGGGGGCTGTAGGAAATAGTAAAGAACAGTAAGAGTATTAGAGAAAGATAATGCAGACATCAGCATACAACCTTCTAAATGCGATAACCAAGGAAGAAAAAAATGCGTCCTTATTCATTTTAGATCTTCCAGCATTCTGAATATCCTCAGATAAAATGTGTGATATAAACAACATTTTTGTTTGCAGTATTTTATGGATGTCATCTTAAAGTTATTTTTAAACATATGCTTTGGAATGTTTTTCTCGATCGCAACAAAAACAAAAGTTTATGCAAATGTCCTGCTAAAAATTCAAAGGTTATTATGATGTAAGCTCAAAAATATTTGTCCTCAGCACGACACTTTTTTATTACTTTAATACTTACCTCCTAAAGTTTAGATGATTCATATTTGAACTCTTGAAAGATTATGTCCTTGACATTACGGTTAGTGCGAAGCCACAAGACTCCGTTGAGGTGCGTTGCGTTGTTGAAACAAAGCATCTGCGTTGCGTTGAAGTACAATTATTCTTTATACTTTATGTCTTTCACTCCGTCTAAATAGCGTCTAAAACTGCAATGTGTCTACTTGGCGCATATGACATAATATCTTAAAAGATGCACATATAAATTAAGAAATTAAAAATAAAACCCGACATTTTCCAGCAGTGACCGAGCTGATGATCGTATATTCATGTCATGTCAGCTTTCAAACAAAAAGAAAGTAGATCAATATCGGTCATTTCATTTGAATACTACGATGCCACGGACAAACGCGCACAATTAGACACCTAGAATATAAAAAAAAAAATAGTTTGTTATTATTTTTAGCAATATTCCGCAAAAAAAAAACTTCCACCTTTAAGTAAATGAGTGAGTGCACGCATAGGCATGTGTACAGCACCTCCCTCCTCCCACACTGCCTATGCGTACACTCGCATGCAAGAACTTGCAAACACCACCACCACACAAGCAATAATGTTGGCAAATCCGTGCGTGCGTGCGTGCACTCACTCATTTACTTAAAGGTGGAAGTTTTTTTTCGCGGAATATTGCTAAAAATAATAACAAACTAAATTTTAAGCTATGGATTTCCGCAAAGTAACGCCTGATTCTATTAACTACCTAGAATATAATAATTATGTACGTAAAACGACGCTGCGATGCTGCGCCCGTGGCTTCGCGCCACAAATCGCAACGTCCGTGGGCCTCACAGTAACAGAGCTAACAAGAGCTTATCCTAACATATTATCAAATTCACACCTTCTATATAACCACAACACGTTATAGCCAAACGACAAGCCGCTTGAACTCATTGGAGTTATTGTCTCTTCTCGCTGAGACTACGAAATGCAGACGGAAAGCATCGAATTTGCTGCCAATATCTGCACCTTTTTTATGCGCAGGGAAGACTCATGATGGGTGCCCTGGGTTGGGGATGTGCCTCAGTTAAAAGCTGAAGCACCCCGGGGGTATGTGGAACCCACTAAAACCACCTGCGGTTTGCCTTCAGCCGTATACGGAGGGATGTCCTGGATCTGTCTAACACAGGACTCCCTCCACGACTGGCCGGTCTACCTCAAAAGGGACCGAACTTCCATCAAAGTAAGGGAACGCTCCGGCAAAGGGAAGCGTTCTCCTCGGCGCCGGGACTAGCTAAGCTGGGCAGGTTCCCATCCTTGCCCGGAGCCCGGATTAGACAGAAGTTTGGAGGTTCGCGTAACGACGCCTCCGCACTCCCGTCCTACGCCGGCGGAGCGGAACAGAGGATGGGTCATCCTCTCTGTTTCGCTCTGCGGCCTCTTTCTGCGAAAGGATGGTTTCGCAGAAAGAGATCACCGCCTGCCATGCCTCATCGCTCTCGAGCATGCAGCGAACCATGCTCGAGAGCGAGAGGTCCCGCCCAACAATATCTGTCACTTTTGTCAGTGCCATACAACCTGCTCGTAACATCTTGTTCTCTATTTAATGCGTTTGAAACCCTATTCAAGCGATATCACATCAGTCACAGTCATTGTCACTTTCTCATTGTGTACATAACAAACAACGACAAAAACACGCTATACATTACCTTATTCAAGAAAAACTTAATCTAGTCACAAGTGGGACGGGTATTAGGGTCGAACGCTCATCACTCTAGGGAAACACATTTTGAAACTTATTCACCTGGTAATAAGTTAGAATTTTCAAGAAGAGGTTATGGATCGGCTCAATATTTACCAAGGCCTTGCGAAAACCTCAAACGCATAATATGCGGCAGTTGATTCTTTAGGAGTGTAGAGGATCAAAGAAATATTCATCCACACTAATATTATTAAATGCGTAAATAGGTCTGTCTGTTACCTCTTCCTGCCAAAACCGCTGAAGCGATTTTGCCGGATATGGAGAAACTTTAAGCTCGGGGAAAACTCAAAACTCAAACTCAAACTCAAAATTTTTTATTCAGAATAAATTTTTGCAAATATTTTCTGAAAGTCTACATGATGCCTACTACCGGTTCGGGAACTAACCCGACGAGAAGAACCGGCTTAAGAAACTCGCAGGGGGCCCACTTTATTTACCAAAAAAAGTGAGAAAAAATTAATCTTTTAAAATAATGTTTACAATGCTGTAATTTTTTATTAACGGTCTTTGGCCCACCACACATACCCACCACTGTATCTCCTGTGTCGCCAGGATCGACAGCGGTATCCAACCACGAAAACCCTTTGATATGATCTCGGGGAGCCCGAGGGACATGCTAAATCTGTCTTGGGACCCGCAACGAAATTAATCAGAAGAAAATAGGAGGAGTAGGAAGATTCCAATTTCCCTCCCCATAAAAGCTTGAGACAGCACAAAGTTGCAATGACCGAAAGTCAAAGAACTTAAGGTGGAGCACCACGAAAATAAGGTTAATAATTGTGACTCCTAAGCTAAAGCTAAGTTAATATTGGAGTTTATTGTGTTTGACTGTTGCCAATAATAATTGTCTCGTTGCTCTGTCGGCCCACACGGGGGCCCCGTAGCAAATGCTGCCTAGGTAAGTAGCGGTGTAAATTAATTTTAGGGTTGAATTATATGTTCTAAAAATGTAAATTTATTTTCCAAGTAAAAACCAAGATAACAGAGTGACTGTTTGCGCTTAACGTTAATATTGTCAAGTTTAATGCTAGGGGAAGATATAAGGGAACCTTTTAAAAGAATTTGGTAAGTTTTATGCGCGGCGAATTTCAGGCGATTACGTTTACCCCAGCTCGATATTAAATTAAGACTATCATTGGCTTTAGATTCAATTTCGGAACGTGAATTTGCTTGAACGATTAGAAAACCGTCATAGGCGTAGCCAACTAGTACACACAGCGGTAGTAGGGGAAGGCTTAATAAATCATCAAATCCGAAATTCCATAGTTTTGGCGAGATAACAGAGCCCTGAGGGCAGCCGCAAGTTAAATCTTTAGCGTGTGTACAGTGGCCAAGTCGAAGCTTAGTTTAACCATTAAAAAAGTAAGAACGTATTATGGCATAAATATTAGAGTAGCAACCTCGATTTTTTAGTTTTAATAATAATATCGGCCACCAAGCATGATCGAACGCGCCGGAGATATCTAATGAAATGGCGACCACGTATTTCGATTCCGAAAGATTTACTATTTTTCTTACTTCCATAGCCGCGTCAACAGTCGATTTCCCGGCGGTGAAACCGAACTGATGACTATGAAATTTAGGGCCACCGGGTAGCAGGCGAGGTACGATGAGACGTTCTGGTAATTTACAATGCTGTAACTTAAAATTATACAATGTCAACATACATACATAATTGTAAGTCCTAAAATAATGTAGAAGCAGCCTTGCAAGCAGCCATCCTACTCCCAAGATGTGCCATCGTTTATGAAATCATTGACCTTATAATAGGCTTTGGCACACAAAAGCTCTTTGTCTACTTTTTTAAATTTATTAATGGAAAGATTTTGAACGTTTACTGGAATTTTATTGTAAAGGCGTATACATTGACCTTTAAAAGATTTACTAACTTTACTAAGTCTGATCACCGGTATTTCTAGTTTGTACTTATTTCTAGTGTTTCTTCCGTGACTGTCACTTTTGGTTGTAAATTTACTAAGATTCTTTCTAACATATAATACATTATCCAAAATGTATTGAGAAGCAACAGTTAGAATACCAATTTATTTAAACTTTTCTCTCAGAGATTCAAAAGCTGACATTTTATAAATTGAACATATAGCTCGCTTCTGCAGCACAAAAACTTTTTCCCATAAGAGGATGCCATACGACATTCTACTATGAAAATAACTGAAGTAAACTAGTCTTGCTGTGTCTTCGTCAGCAATTTCTCGTATTTTTCTGACTGCGTATGCTGCAGAACTGAGCCTATCTGCAAGATTAGCAATATGAGGACCCCACTGTAGTTTACTATCTAGTGTAATGCCTAAGAATACAGTGGTGTCCACCAAATACATCTTCTCATCAATTAATAGTATATTGGTTTTAACTTGCCTAACATTGGGCAAAGTAAATTTTAAACATTTAGTTTTTTTAGAATTTAGAAGTAAGTTATTAAAGAAAAGTATACTTATAGGATACTTTTATCCTTGGAAAATATCGGTTCCCAAGCGATAAACGAATTTTGGCGCAACAGACTTGAAGGCATTATCTAGTAGATAATAAATTCATAAAAAAACAACCATCTTTTTGACGTAGTTCGGTGAAAACTCATCCAATACAAACGGAACCCGACGACAACAGCTCCTTTTGTGCATTGTTTGCGTTGTTGTTAGCGTGCGCTAAATTGCCGTTGAAACGTGTTTTTGGGTATTACTCACACGAAAGAGGTCACGAGTTCAACTGAAATCGTGAAAGTATTTCTGTTATCAGCTCGCCAAAAGAATTCCTTTACGAACTCCTTTTAAGATTTGGGTGTATATGGGAGAATGCAGAATTTTTAAGAAGCTTCCAGTATTTCAGAGGCTTTTGTGCTTTGGATTGAGAGCTTTTTTAGAAAGATGCTGGATTATATTGAATTATATCTATCTGCTAATAGCTCACTCAAATAATGAATAAAACTACCATCCCAATATATTAACTATAAAAGTAACAAAATATTAAGAAAAATATTTTCAAAGTGACATAATTTCTACTGAAAAAGCTATATTTGGAGGCAAAAAAACTGCTAAAAAATCTGGATCATGGCTGAGCCACATTAAGCTGGTGACAAATGCACATATAAAACAGACGAAAAAAGTACAGAAAACAACCCACGCTAGTGATTATGTAGATGGGTAGGGCTGAGCCCTTTAATTCCTCACCGCAACAATGGGACTCATAAATAAACCTCTAATAGTCCACGCCATTATAACTTGTCATTATTTTGCGATACAAATGAGCGTTTCGGAATATTACATATCATCATTGTACTAACACTACGAAAGGCGCTTTAGACCTGCCAGGATTATATAGCTAGAGTAAATCCATACTAATATAATAAACGCGATATTGTATGCTACCTCCTTAAGTGATAAACCAGGCATACTAATTTGAGTGAGTATGGAGGTACTTAGAGCTCGGAAATGGATATAGGATAAGTTTATTGTAGAAAATTATACTGTTACAGCGGCATAAACTTACGTATTTCAGGTAGATATTATACTAACAGGTAAATCCAAATGCTGATTGGGGCCAAGCCGATTTACATTTTACTTCAACCATAATTTAGAACACCGAAACCTAATCCATGACGATCGTATGGCTTAAACAAGGGGAGTTACACAAGGTAGTATTCTTGGATCTCTTTTACTTGATATGTTTATGATTGACTTATTTCAAATCTCTTTTAGTTCATTGTTTCCAACTAAAGTTATATAAGATGTAAAATCCTAATAATGTAATTAATATTATAATAATATAAGCTAATTTGTTTCTTTTTATCGTCAAAATCTTTTTGTCCCGGAATTCGTGACTCACTTCTAGTTTCCGATCTACGGGCGGAACTCTTAAACTAGTAATTTGTAAAAGTAATAGAATTTAATTTTACAAGAACATAAAATTTATCTTTTACAACCATTCTTATCGTGTTACAATGTTGTATCAACTGTATGCAAGATATTTCGTTATACTTTATTAGTACGGCGTTAGCTGTTATCTCTAGAGCTGCTCTAGAAATGTGTAGATCCGTTAGTGGATTACCTTAGGAAGCAAGTGTCAATAAAATCCATAACATCTTGAAATTAACGGACCACCAATCGATGCTCGCTCGTATTAAAACTTTAATTTAAAAAGCTGCTACTCAATCCATATCCAGACTTCCATACTCCATACTAATATTATAAATGCGAAAGTGTGTCTGTCTGTCTGTCTGTTACCTCTTCACGTCTAAACCTTTGAACCGATTTTGCTAAAATTTGGCATGCAGATACTTTGAGTCCCGGGAAAGGACATAGGATACTTTTTGTCCCGGAAAAATGTACGGTTCCCGCGTGATAAACGAATTTTGGCGCAACGGAGTTGCGGGCTAAATCTAGTTCGATTATATACTAAATACGCTAGATAACTAGTATACAATGATTTATGATATATGATCGAGTATATCTCTTAAATATATCATTACAAACACAGAAGCTATTATTTCCATCTAGTATTACGTGGGTGTGGCACGCTTATCAAAATCTATGTCTAAATCGAAACTGCCAATGATTGGTATCAAATTGGTATTTATAACGATCGGCAATCGATGTAAGATTTTAGATAGATAATAGTGAAGGCAAAAGACTTTGTTTTTCTTTTTAGACCACTAAATTGTTTGGATTTTGTGTCAGTCATTTAACAGTTTCCTTAATTTCTTCTTTCTCTACTTGTGTTTGTTACTATTATCTTTATAAGCCTTACAATATGAGGTGAACTAAAAATAACGCTAACTGTTTGTGCAATTGTCTACCAGACAGCAATTATCATTTCAGCCACGTATAGCTTAGACACGTCTAATAGAAGGGCTTAGAATGGTTGCAATGCGTCTGCTGTTCTATCCATAGTTATTTTACCTTTGAAGGCTCTACGAGTGGACATTATGTCTTCGGTATAAAGGTCTTTTAGGAGGAAAATTACTCAAGGAATTTAGCATGTTATGAAATAATTTGGATCTTGTTAAGATTTAAACCGTTTTACTCGCCTTCTCTCCTGGATGTTAGTTCTGAGATGCGCGCTGACACTATAGACATAACATAATGCTGGGAATGTCGGCACGAATGCGTCGGTTTGAAATTGTAGCCAAAACACTACAAATGCAGTTAAAAATTGTTCTCTGGTTACGTAAATTTGTTAATGACTTGTGTGAGCAAATTTAAAAGCGCGAATTAGAACTAATTTGGCTAAAATTAGCCGTTTAAAAACATCGGTTCCCTTTAAAGAAAAAACTAAACTAAAGTTATTAGATAAGTCTACCAAATCAAATTAATACACACACAAAACACACAGTTAACTTCTTCATCTCCCGAATGCCCGGATTAGTAACTTGATCAGGTGGTCAGCTTGACATTATATTATCATCGACTACCTGCGTTACGTATTGATTTTCTTATCTATTAGTTAATCTAATTTAAACTTTATCGTGGTGTACTAAGGTACAAAACGATGAGATAACGTCGATATCGCAATAGATATGCGGTAATAACGTAGAGAATAGATAATTGTACAATACTGCTACATGCGTTATGGTCTTTAATGTAAACCATTTATGATTCAAACCATTCAACCAAATTGAACCACTTATTTTATTTTTATTTATTTATTTAAATCAGGCTACGTAGGCCCATACAATATAATAAATATATACTTATGAACCTACTACGAAACAATTTTGAGACTCAAACAATGGTGCTTCCCCCTTTGCACAGTGTTTGTGAGTGATTATTACACATTTGACTAATTATTTAAATTTGTTAAATTGTAAATGTTTTTTTTTTATTTATCTGATTATTAAAAAAAAATAATATTTGATGAAACTTTGCTCTTAAAATTTTTAAGGTGCGAATAAAAATTTGAAATTCGTAAATCTCTGGTATGAGACGCGATTCACAAAAAATAAAAATATTGTAGTGTAAATACTAAACCAAAGTATTTTTCAGTATGGACAGAAGGTGCGGAAATCATATAGGAAAGGAGAAAAAAAAAGTCTAAATATTTTAAAACATTAAAATCTCAGGAACTACTTGAAATGTAGGAATGAAATAAAGTACAAAATTTGTGTCTCTTAATGATTAATCTAATCAGCTGGGTAGCAAGTTTACAAACCCTTGTAAATAATTTAAATAAAATAATTTCGTTTTTAGGGAGTTCAAAAATGAGCAATTTCAAAATTAATTTTCTCAAAAACGAAGTAAAATGCGCATACGGGAGTTCTACTCTTGCATTTGAAATATAAGACGCCATCGACTCATTGCATTAACTTAGCCATGTCCGATTTTGGGGATTTCTAAAACACTGTGCTTTGTTCGGACATTAATGTCACGATTTGGGTGTCTCCCGCTTTGCTTGGGGAGGGAAATTGGATTTCTACTCCTACCTTTCTTCTGATTAATTTCGTTACGGGTCCCAAGACAGATTTAGCTTGTCCCTCGGGCATCCCTGAGATCATATCAAAGGGTTTTCGTGGTTGGTTACCACTGTTGACCCTGGCGACACAGAAGTTGCAGTGGTGGGAATGTGTGGTGGGCCATTGGCCCGTTAAAAAAAAGACTCAAACAATCGGACGAGAATGCCGCGTCCTACTCTAACAACGTCATTTCACGATTGTTAGAGGAATAATAATATAATTAGTCCATTGAAATGTTATAATTTTAGGACCGAATATTGCATTTATTAGAGGAAAATAAAAATTTTTGGGATATGTTGGGGGGGTCAATAGAAGCTTAACCTCAAGTTTGTGGGGTCACCGCTCTTGTCCCCTGGCCGCAATCTTGAAAACAGGGGCGACAACAGTATTTTCGTGATATCTCAGAAACTATAAGTCTTACAAAAAATTTGTAAGAACATAATTTGTTGCAAATTATTTTGCCTACAAATACGTTTCTATAACTTTTTACCCTAAATTAAAAAAATTAAAACTTATAAGCAATAAAGTGATAAAAAATTTAAAAGGTTTATTATAGTTCTTTAACTTTGTTTAGTACAAATATGTCCCTATAACTTTTTACCCTAAATTAAACATTTAAAAAGTTATAAGTAAAAAAGTGATAAAATTTTTTAAAAGGTTTATTATCCCTCTTTTACTTTGTTTCATACATTTTACAAAAAAAATACCTTAGCCCAACCTTGTAGATGATCTTTTAAGAAAAAAATCCCCCAATCCCCCCGGATATCATGAAATTAATTTTCTGCAGATGCAAAGGAAACTGTAAAAGCATGTGTGGCTGCATAAAAGCAGGCCTAAAATGCTCTACAGTATGCCTACTATTCTGTAAAGCATTTCAGGCCTGCTTTTCTGCAGCCATAGTCTTCAGTAATGCCTACTATACTACAAATATATATGCGTACTATATTATAGTATACCTACTATTATACTAGTCTGCACATCTGTACATGCCTACTATACTGTAAAGCATTTCAGGTCTGCTTTTCTGCAGCCACACGTGGTTCTACAGTTTTTTTTTGTATCTGCAGAAAATTAATTTCATGGAATGTGGTGAGATCTAGGGATCTTTTTCTCAAAAGATCATCTACGAGGTTGGCCGAAGGTATTTTTTTTGTAAAATGTATGAAACAAAGTAAAAGAGGGATAATAAACCTTTTAAAAATTTTTATCACTTTTTTACTTATAACTTTTCAAATGTTTAATTTAGGGTAAAAAGTTATAGGAACATATTTGTAGGCAAAATAATTTACAACAAATTATGTTCTTACAAAATTTTTGTAAGACTTATAGTTTCCGAGATAACATGAAAATAGTGCTGTCACCCCTTTATTCAAGATGGCGGCCGGGGGACAAGAGCGGCGACCCCACAAACTTGAGGTTAAGCTTCTATTGACCCCTCCAACATATCCCAAAAATAAAATTGCGTCCTCTAATAAATGCAAAGCAAATGTAATGGACTAAATAAATAGTTTGTTAGAGTAGGACGCGGCATTTTCGTACGATTGTTGGAGTCTCAAAACGGTTTCGTGGTACGGCCCCTGGAAAGGAGTTCGTGCGGTTCACTCAGTTCGAAAACCGTACCTACCTACATTGTTCCGTTCTACAAAATATCATTTATCCTTTCTGAGGTCACCAAGTATCACCATACAAAGTTACATCAATATTGGCAAAATGCTCCAAAAGTGTTTTACCGATTTTGATGCCTAAATATACAGTAGAACATAGGCTTATTTTTATTGCTGGAAAATGTATGGCTTCTGTGAGATTTAATTTTTCGCCAAGCAGGCTACAAGGTATATTTCGTAAGTAATTATGAGCAAAGTAAAGAACACTCACAAAAACGCGATGATAAAATTACAGGTTGCCTAAGGTGTTGTAACCAGTAGCTTAAGATTATTTCAACACTTATTATTTTTACTTTTTTGGCATTAAGTACATATATTATATTTTTTCCTTACAAGGCTTATATGCGTTGAGTGTGCAATCACAATTTTGAGCAGCTTCAAAGTCATTTCACCAGTATTACTTTGCAATTTTTTATGCAGATCTTTAATCTTAAATTCCAAAATTCTAATCATGTCCTATTTAAAATAGGTATGCTACTGCTCTTTTTACGTTTAAACATTTGCTTAAGTTTAAATTTGTAAATTATTTCCTGAATCGTTCCTACAAGTTTTTACCGTAAACTTACAATATTATATTCCGCAGATAACAATTTCAATATTGTTTACATCTGACAGGGCTAAAATTATGCTAGTGCTAACCTTAAAGGAATGCTAGATAGCCTTACCCATCGACCTACTGAGCAAACATTGATACAATCTTTATAGCCCAGGGAAACCGGACTGTCCCCTGATGTAGAGACATTATCATATTACAGAAGTGCTAAACAGGAATATATTATTGTTTGCTATGGTCCAAACCAAGAGAGCAGTAGCAAAACTTTGTGTTATTATGTATGATGTTTTGAGGATTAATTTTAGGGATGAATTTGTCAGGAAAAGATCAAACCGGTTTTATGGAAGAAAGTAATATTGTTCAGCTTACTCTTTAAAAATCTAGGCAAAGTTAAAGATTCCAAGATTTCATTATAAAAGTTTTCAGGCTAATGTATGGCTAAGTATGCTTAAAAACCAATGAAAAACTTTATGGTTTCAAATTTTACGCAATGCGTCTTCTCCCAGACATGTCTATCCCGTCTTCTCTCGTCTACCCATCGTCCTGTCCCTCTCGCACATTGCAGTATACTCTTACCACCCCAAATTAAGGCCCTAATAGCAGCCCTCGCTTCACAATTTCACTTTCCACGCCTATTAACTTGCCTCATATTAGACGTCTAGTCCACATCCTAGGTAGATACAGCCTTCCTGACAAGTCCATCAGAAGATTTGTATTGTGTCAAATCCATACTAAAACATAATATTATAAAATCGATTGTCTTCATGCTTTTAACCATTGATTATGAGGTCAGCAGATACTTTAAGTCCACAGGACTGTGTTAAGGGCATAGGATAGTTTGTTTCAGGAAATTGTGTTGTTCCCGTCCCATAAACGAATTTTTTGAACGATACAATTTTTTTCGCTAGCAATATCTTGTATGGAATACTATTATTTCAATTAGTAGAGTAACTGCCTTTTCATATCCCCCAATATTACCGAAAAACTCCAAAATAATGATCAATCGAATCCATGCAAATATAATATGACACTTCTGACTTCATATACCCCAACAAAACCTTTGGAACTCTTAATAGCTTAAACCTAAGCTAAACTCAAGCTCGTGCGTGAAGCGACCTTGTAGCTGTTAATTTATGGACAAGCTTATTAGGCTTTTGATGTCGTGTACAATATGTGAGGGCTCGCCTCGGGCCATAAAAGCCGTAATGACTACATGATGAATGGACGATACGCTAGAACTAAACACATTCGGAAGAAAGACTTGATAGGGCCCGATAGACACAACTTTTTGTCTCAATGTGGCTACGTTCTTGTGTTTTCGAGTGGTAAGACAGTTTTGTATGCGAATAAGACAGCTATTCTAGATGTAACAAGAATCGGGCCCCTGATGTCTGGCGATAGAGTGGATTAACACTAACATGCAACAAAAAGGTCGCAAAATTATTACAAAAGCATTTCTGGAAGAAATATTCTTCTGTAAATTGCAATTGGTGGATGCCGCAAAAACTAGCTTATAATGCTTTTAAAAGCCTTCTAGAGCTGTGGCCTGTGACGTACCAGAAAAATGTAGGAGAACCTTAAAATTGTGAGCAACACTTTGGAATGTGTTGTGCAGTCCCCGTTTTCCTATTCGGTGAATCTAGCCCAAAGCAATATCGGCTTATATGGAGAATGTTAATTTTTGCCGCGGCCACAGGTCGTCGACCCGCCGCCATTTTGACCATAGACCATGGGATAGAGTAAACAGAGCGTGACATAACAGGCCACTTTGGTAGTTTTGGTCAATTATATTTTTGAGCTCGAATATCAAATTGAGTTGTTAGTAATAAATGTGCTTAGAGGAGAGAAAAAGTTTTTCTATGATTAAAAGTATTGTAACGAATTGGCTCATTTGGATCACATTGAACAAAGATTGTTTAACGCCGACAGGCCGTTACAACGCCAACGCCGACGCCACACTCACTCAGAGATAGATAAAGATCTATCTCTGAGTGAGTGTGGTAACAGAATGCCTAAGAGTTACACGTACAACTCCTCTAAAATGGTCCCGAGATCCTCTCCAGTCTCCACGTTAGGACATAATGGATGACTATAGTTCTCTATAGCTTGTACTGGTCAACGGCTTTCTACGGGAAACAAAGTACAAACCCAAAACCCCACCCACTGAGCTATACCGCTGTCGAAACATTGTGCTCCACATACCTTACGTCACTTCCTATTGCTTTCCGACAATCGCCAATAAAGGTTTAGCTATGGATTATGTTTTGCGGCCGATGTTGCAAAAAACCAATTATTTTTTTCACCTGCCCTTTTTTTGGACATGGCATTATTTCGTGATGATTTTTTGTACAGTTTCTGATACATTTGTGTACTTAAGAGAGTCGCATTCGACAATTTAGATAATAGATATTGTGTTAGATTTCACATAATGCATCGTTTTACTTGGCGCGATGCGATATTCATATTAAGTACCGTGCATATTTAATTTGTCGAAATTATCGAATACAACTAGGCTAAGCTCAGAGTGCTTAATCAAAATGCCAAAAAATCAAATCAAAAAATCAAAAAAAAAAAAATTTGACAGCGAAGTTGAATGTGAAAAATGTATGAGATTTGGCATAAGTCTATAACGCATCGTTATGTGACATGGCGTTTGCGATGCGTTATTTTAAATTCCATACATTCTTGACATCTGACTTCGCCATCAGAATTGCGGGGCTAAAATGGTCTCTTTGGAGAATTATATTATGAATTATGATTCATTTTTTAAAATTCGCAAAATTGACACTTCACACTGTTTGCAATTCAGATGTCTAAATTTGACATACGTGCGTTTGATAGTTTTGACAATTCTTGACCTTCTTTGTTCTTTTCTTCTTCTTCTTGACAATCCTTGATTGAGAGGAATTGCTAAATGTGACCATTTTAGCCCCGCTGGTAAACGCGTGTTGACCGTGGGTCCAGTCTCCCAAGACTCGTGCTCAGCTGGCGAGAGTCAAGTAAAAGTAAACTTGACCGCAAACGTGTTATGGTAATTAATTACGTGTGAGCTACAATGTTTTGTAGCTTGTTTCTGGTAGCTTTCATGGTACTATCGATTTGTGTTATTGTACTAGGAAAGCTACTGGTCAAATCTTACAGTTGAAACTACGAGACGAGTTTCAAAATGTCATATTGCATTCGACTCTAACCAGTCTAACCGAAGGGCGATTTTGGCTGAAGACATGCATAATATGCAAATACAGCTACGGTTGGACACTAAATTAAAAACATTTACAGCTGGACACAGAACCTCAATGAACTATTATTATATGAAATCTTTGTATTGTTAAGATAAGAGGGAAATCAAAAACGCCTATAAAAATATAAGGCGAAAGGTACATTGGTATAGAGATCAACTACGATAACATGGCGCGCCCCTTCAAAATTTAAAACTTTTGAAGTGCGTTGTCAAGATGTTTGAAGTGCGTTGTCTTACGCGGTAGGCTAGTTATGATTAGTTGACCAACAAATCTTGGTAGTAAGCGACATTAACTGAAATATTACGTGTACTGTGATTGGTTGAATACTTACTACATATAAGCTCTTTCATTGGGATGTGACTTACACACATTGAAGCAGTCATTTGCGTTGCGTTAGTCACAGGGCGTGACAGAACTATATCTATTCAACAACGGTTCGGTTAAATGCTCAAAATTGCTAGTGAACAGATAAAATTCCAAAAATACCTCAGAAACCCGACATAATGCTTCACGGATATCCTGCACTCAGTGGTAGTGAAATGGTATAGTAATAGTAGTGGCGAACGTGACACCACCAGTAACAAATACCACCGTGTCAGATAACCCCGCGATGTGAGACCTTTTCGCCACTTTCTACTGACGACTGATGATCGGAAAAATGAGAGAACATTTGCGCTCCTATAGTTTTCAGTGGTAGTTTAGATCCCTGTGATTGAGACGGATCCAAAACACTTTCTCGAAGGATGATTTTGTTTATTTTTTTTAATCCGTATCCATACTTCCATAGTTTACTTACTAATATTATAAATGCGAAGTGTGTCTGTCCGTCTGTCTGTCTGTATGTCTGTATGTCTGTATGTCTGTATGTCTGTCTGTCCGTCTGTCTGTCTGTCTGCCTGTCTGTCTGTCTGTCTGTCTGTTACCTCTTCATGCCCAAACCGCTGAACCGATTTTGCTAAAATTTGGTATGGAGATACTCTGAATCCCGAGAAAGGACATAGGATACTTTTTATCCCGGAAAAATGTACGGTTCCCGCGCGATAAACGAATTTTGGCGCAACGGAGTTCCGGGCGTCATCTAGTTAAGTGTAAAAAACTGTTTTAAAAGTGCCAGTCGTATCTAAGCCGGAAATATTTTGAAAATCTATACCAGGGGTCACCAAATGGCGGACCGCGGTCAGCATCCGGACCGCCGAACCATTGTATGCGGACCAAGCATGTTCGAAAATGAAAAAAATTTGTCGGTCTCGACATAGGTACTGATCAACATTGAACATGTAGTCAACAAAAACTGACACTTTTCTCATTGATACAAATACCTTTGTAATTTCCGTAATTACATATTTGTTGAAATTTTTTTTTTGTGCGGACCGCGGAGGTCATTTTATTTCTTAAAACGGACCCCGAGTGAAACTATTTGGTGATCCCTGATCTATACCAATGTTTTAAAGCTGAAGTTTGTTTGTTTTGAACGCACTAGTCGCACAAAATACTGAACCTATTTTTATGTTATTTGGTACAAATATAGATTTGACCACAGGGAAGGATATAGAATACTTTTAAGGGTTCCGTACCCAAAGGGTAAAAACGCGACCCTATAAGTCTTCGATGTCTGTCCGTCCGTCCGTCGGCCTGTCTGTCTCCAGGCTGTAACTCAAGAACCGCTATAGCTAGACATCTGAAATTTTCACAGATTGTGTATTTCGGTTGCCGCTATAACAACAAATACTAAAAACAAAATAAAATTAATATTTAAGGGTGGCTCCCATACTGCAAACGTGATTTTTTCGGCCTTTTTTGCTCTATATCAGTAATGGCAAGAGGTAGGCACATGATATTTTCACGAAGACCTTTATTGTATGTCAACGTCAATAATTAATATTAGTATTAAAACAGCCTATTTTTGCTCTATAACGGTACGGAACCCTTCGTACGCGAGTCCCACTAGCACTTGGCAGATTATTTTTTTCTGGAGCCGCGCGAAACATCTAGTATCATAATATTACCTATATTTACTTATCTGGGTTGAATGCAAATTGTTACGAGCAACTGGGCTGAAAGCTGATGACAGCTAGCAGGACTTCCTTCCTTCTGAAATACTCCTTTCTAAGGATAAGCAGCAACTAGTTTCCAAAATATAAACAAGTATACATTCGCGACCAGTCGAACCACTTTCGCCGGCCCTTCTGCCCTACACCAACTTTCCGATGGCACACATTACTCGATAATCGATATATTATGTAATGGAGATTCTATTAGTTTCAGATATCAGGGGATTTTATTTTTTTCTGTAAGTTTTCTTCGAAAAAAAGTTGAAAGGAATGAGGGATTTTTTTTATGAAATAAGGGGGCAGACGAGCATACGGGTCACTTGATGGAAAACAACTTCCGTCGCCCATGGACACTCGCAGCATCAGAAGAGCTGCAGGTGCGTTGCCGGCCTTTTAAGAGGGAATAGGGGAGGGTAGGGATGGGCACTCTCCGTCAATTCCACTCCACGAGGCCAATCGATCCATGACTATTTTACCTTTTTAAACACAAATTATACTGTACTCGGCGAAACATGGCGGTATCGGTCATTGACCCCCTGTCAAAAACTTGTCATTTTCTATACAAACCGAGACAATGAAATGTCAGATGTTGTCAATCGCGGCTTTGTATAGAAAAAAAAAAACAAGTTTTTGACAGGCTATTTGACAGGCTATATGTATAGATTAATCACCGCCATGTTTCGCCGGACGCCGAGTACAGTATAGAAGGTTGTAATGTCAATATATTTTTTAAATTGTGTGTTTAGCCTCTTAAATTGTGTTTTAAAAAGTTCAAGCGTCAAAATTGTTACCATAGGCAATGAAGTTCATGTTCATCACGCGATAAGATTTGTTTATCGCGCAGCAACCGTACATTTTTCCAGTATGGATATGGGGGCAGGTCGGTCTGCGCTCAGTCTAATGATCTGATCGATCGGCCTTACTGTATATGGGACTTAACTAAAACTTAAAGACTGAAATTCCGTATAACCGTAAATGGCAGCCATCGTACATGTGGCCGTTGGTATTCAGTGACGAAACTTTACCTACTTGCAGGAAATACTAGACATATTTTAGTACTTAGCAATATTCTTAGGGCTTTGTTAATTGAAGTCTTAACCAAGAAGCTATTGAAATAAGTAACTAACCTAACCTAACCTCACCGTGCTAATGATTGCTTAACTTTAATGAAAATTTGGATTACCTAAGATCCATGCATTTTCTGTAAAACACGTTATTAAATTAACGTTAAGTGAATATAAAGTAAATGATAACTTAGAGTAATGAATTTTACGTGTTACTCTGTTTTTAGTAAACCGATTTTGATGTAGGTAGTTTCAATTCTGTTGGGTGTGATAGAAAGAGGATTTAAGAAATCGTCATTGTTTTGCTAATATTATGTACATGGCATGTAAAACTACAATAATTGTACTAAATTAAATATACTATACTGTATTGTATTAAATAATTATTATTTTTATAGATTAGAAAGCAATAATTAAGTATTACGTGGAAACTTAAGAATCGTTACCTGGGCAAGTAATCAGGCAAAAAGAAAGCTCCTTGAGGTAATCACAAGTGGATCGCCATTCAAATAAAAAAATACTGGTTTCGGTAACATTGCTCAAAAAAACATTGCAAAAACCCAACGACCTTTGAAATTCCTTTGCCTTAGCGATCGATACTCAACCCTATAGCTGTGTATCAGGGTTGATTATCGTGTGAACTGGTTTGGGGTACGAGTTTGGGGTCCACAAAAGGACGACCAACGACCTTGGATAGGCCACATGCCGGGGCCGGTTCTACCGTTCAATCATAATTTACCTCCGACATGAGCCTTATGTTGATAAGCGTAAGGGTCATAAATGTGACTTCAAAATAAAACAAACGGGGTATATTTTGACCTTTATGTCTTTAGCATGAGGGTTATACAGAGGAGGAATAGTTACAAACGCATTTGGACACTTAAGAGGCACTTACGTTTTGAGGACTGGCCTCAACTCTCAAGGCATGATGATGTATCAGAAAAATTGAATGGCAGAACGTAATTTGGTCGAGCTGTATGAAGCCAATCAAAACTGTATTGGCGTTGACTGGACTCGCCAACCAAATATTGTATTACAAAAAACATTTTGCAAGGTACATAACGCATAGCATAGGTCGACGTTGAGACTTGAGGGCGCTACTAGCACATACGGTAAATAATACGACCTAAATCCGTCATGCCAAGTCAGAATATTGACAGAAACGTTGTCAAACGTCGAACAAAACTTTTGTTTACTGTCTATGCTGGTGCTGCCTCTAGTGTAAAAATATTGCAGTAATGATATCCTATTGGTTTTTGACTCTGGTTTTGACAAGTTTATAATATTATGTCATAATATGACGTACCAAAGATTAATCTATGATGTATACTATACAGTATTATATTAATTAATAAAATATGTTTCCCATGACTCCGTAAGTTCAAAAGAAAATAGAGTAGACCACGGAAAAGAAGCCTTCTTTTCCGTGTTCTACTCTATCTGCGCGTTTTTTCGAAAATGTTTCAGCAAAGATTCTTTACTTTAGGTTACATGTGAATATGCATCTTTCCTTACTTACAAATCTGACCAGTGACCTCTTTAAGATATTGTAAACTAATAGAGTTATTAAGCACTACATTAAAACCTAACGAGACCTAAAACCCTAGCTCAATCTAAACACTAATTAACAAGCTAACAACTGCGTTAAATATTTAACGACACTTTAAACTTGCAACGGGAAGTGAATAATTATATTAATCCTCATCACTATTTAACTAGATGACCTGTTGAACTTCGTATCACTTCCCTACTGTCATATTTCCCGTATAAACCTTCCCTTTACTTCCATGAATACGTTTTAAACTTAAAATAACTTATAATTAGCCAAACTATAGTTAACATAAAATTAGCCAAACCGTTTCAGCCGTTCACGAGTTTCAGCGAGACTAACAAAATTTTAATTCATTTTTAGGGTTCCGTAATCAACAAGGAACCCATATAGTTTCGGTCTGTCCGTCCGTCTGTTTGTCTGTCCGCGGTTTTGCTTAGAGACTATAGAACCTACAAAGCTGTACTTTAGCATGAATACACTTATTAATAATGCCGACAAAATGGTACATAAAACATTCAAAAAATATTTTCCTCCCCTACACATCAAGCGGGGTTGAATTTTTTTTTCACGCCCACCCCATCATGTGGGGTGTCGTTGGATAGGTTTTTTAAAAATATTATGAGTATTCATAGATCATTTTCCGATTTAGGGATCTATTTGTGAAATATTAAGTTTTAAAGTGGAAAAAATCGTTAGAGTCCAGTGTCCCCCCCTTCTACCAGCTAAACGGTTGCTTCAGGAAATGTTAAAAAAGAGTAGGAAATATGCTGAATTTAAAAGGAAAACTATCACGGCTAAGAAGACTTCATATGTTATTGAGTAATAGTCGATCAACTAAAAAAATGTATTCGGCGAAGTATAAAGGAACTTTCCGTTCAAATTCCTTTGAAAGTGACTGAGATGATTGTTATAAATGTACATTATTGACCATACAAATATTTTCAAAAACCAGCGGTACTACGGAACCCTATATTGCGCGTGGTCCGACACGCATTTGGCCGGTTTTATTTATACAAGGTGTCATAAAACAAAGTGATAATACTTTTAAGTATGAGTTCCGTCACCCGTGTATATAGGTTTAGGACTTAGGTAGGTACTATGAAAGTAGCAGCCTTGAAATAATAACTTTTTTTAAGCTTTTGAAGTTTTGAATGTGGAAACTCATGATAAAACATACAATTAATAATTATTATGTACATATCACAAACATTTTTTTGCTCGTTCAGCGCTGCTACTTTCACAGTGAACTCTTTAATACATAAGAGACACGTAGTACACACCCTAGAAGACTCTAGGGTGTGTACTACGTGTACTACGTGTACTACATGTCATAGACATGACTGTGTCTCTTATATTTCTTACTAAGTGATAAATGATAATACTCTATCTAGAGCCGCTATCCCCAACCCGCGGCCCGCGGGCCGCATGCGGCCCTCCGGAACTTTATTTGTGGCCCGCGTGATGTTAAACAATTTTGAAATTCACGCCCACCGGCAAAATAACGTAAAGTCTACGTGACAGTCGTTAAATTTTTTCAATTTTAAATCCTTAAAAGTTATTTTTTAACCCTAAAAAATTTTTGTTGCGGCCCGCGAGTCCCGACACCAAGACCAAAACATGTTTGTGGCCCGCATGAAAAAAAGGTTGGGGACCACTGATCTAGAGTCTAGACTCTAGAGCAGGGGCTCCCAATCTTTTTCAGTCTGCGGCGCAGTTACGCATCACAATATTTTATCTCGGCGCCCTACTCTACTTAGCTACCTATTAGAAAAATATACATACATAAACACCTTTAATGATTATAGTTAGGTTAAGCAGGTAAATAATAATGAATAAATATTTAATCATCTATGATCTAAATACTAACCGCTTAACATAATAATTATTAATATTTTAATTTTATTTTATACTAGCTGTTGCCCGCGACTTCGTCCGCGTGGACTTCAGTTTATAGCGCGCGGTGTCAACAAAATTGGTGTCAAATTTAAAAGATTTTTAAAACCCTGGTGCCCCTTAAATCAAAATACCCAAAAACAGCTGTGCATTGTGCACTTAATATTTCATTTTTTAAATTAAGTAAACTTTATTTATACCTAATTTAAAGCTTATTTAGCCCCCCATTACGCAAGTTTAGCTTTACCCATGAACTATTTATCATTGATAGGTTTAAGGTTACGTCACTGCATAAATAAAGTACTGAGTAGTGAGTTATTTAGGCCCGTATTTTTGGTCAGTACTCAAGATGCATCTCGGTCTCAAGACACGGTTCAGGCTCTGTGATTGGTTGGCTATCAAAATTTGGACCAATCGGCAATCACAGAGCCGAACCGTGTCTTGAGATCGGAAGTGACTTGGAAGTGACCAAAAATACGGGCCTTAATTAATAACGTGTACAATCGAAAGAATCGAATAAACTTAACTCAATATGGTGCCACCTCTTATGCTACGTCCGCACGTTTGGCGTTTGCTACAAACTCCAAATCGCCACAAATGGACACAAACGTTTGGCTTGATTTCGAAATCCATCCACACGTTTGCGAGTGAGTTAGTATGTTCTGACGCGGCAAGCATGACGGACGTCGAAGTTGCTGTATCGGCTATAAACATTTGGCAGTTATTTTTATCTATACATATAAATAAAATTAGAGTGTCTGTTTGTAATATTGAAAGAATATATTATATACTCTACATACACCAAAACAATATTTTTTTAAATTTTTATCTGTATGTCTGTTTGTTCCGGCTAATCTCTGAAACAGCTGGAGCTATTTTGACGGGACTTTTTTTGGTAGATAGCTTATGTAGTAAGGAGTAACTTAGGCTACTTTTCAACCGACTTCCAAAAAGAAGGAGGATATATTTTACTTTGACGCGGGCGAAGTCGCAGGCAACAGCTAGTTATAAATATAGGAAAACTATATAATGAATATAATTTAATACGTTTTCATTTGACCACCAGTCATTCAGTTTTTGAAAGCACACACAGACATGAAGAACTACGTACGTATAGCACGTCTGTTCGCTTACAGAGCATCGACAAGAATGAACGTGCACAAACGTGTCCACAAACGCTTGCGGCAAATTCTCTTTGATTTGCGTTCAAAAACCGACACTGGATCACAAGTCTTTGCAAACCTAAACTAGGGATGGGCGTTGAATGAACGAACCGTTTTATTAAACTGTTTATTAGTCATGAACGGGTAAACTAGTTTAGCGTCTACTGATAAACTGGTTTATGTGTGAACGGTTGCCATGCCGGAACGGTGTGTGTGACAGAGACCGTTCGTCGCGACGCGACGACGCGATCGACGGATGGGTGGTGATATTTTAAATTAATTAAGTAAATGTCGAATTTCAGTAATTAATCTGCCTGCCTGCCAGTCCTAAGTCTGGAAAAAAGTATGTACTATGTAGGGAAGTGCATTTCCACCGTTCACAGATTAAACCGTCTCGTCGTTCGTCGTCATCACTCGTCGCATCGAAGTGCAAAACGACAACAATTTTGTCAAAACAGTTAATGCTGAAAGTCGTTCAGTCAAAAAAAACTACTTTGTTTGTCATAGTTTATTGTTTAGTTCAGTGTTCGTCGAAGACGAAAACTAGTTGAAATAAAATCTGTTTTGTCATTGACTAGTTTACGATGAACGATAAACAGTCTCGTTTCGTTGATCGAAAAAGCGTCGACAACCCACCACTAACCTATAAACAAACCAAGCCAAACTCCCTATCCACACGTTTGTTTTTGTGACCGTTTGTGACGATTTGAGGTTTGGCAAACGTGCGGACGGGCCTTCTTAGAAAGACTTATGAGCACAGAGCAAGCGATAGCGAGATGTAGGCGACTCTTAGCGCCATCTGTTATGAATTTTTGGAACTAACTTAATTTGAACAAATTTACGCATTTTCACCACTTTACAACCCCTTTTTCCAGTTAAAAAGTAGCCTATGTCCTTTCTCAGGCTTCAGACTAACTGTGTACAAAATTTCATTACAATCGGTTCCGTAGTTTTGGCGTGAAAGCGAGACAGACAGACAGACAGACAGAGATACTTTCGCATTTATAATATTAGTATAGATTTGTGGTTGCGGATAATGATAGAGCCTGGAGGATCGACTCGCGGCGCCCCTCTTGCTTTTCCACGGCGCACCAGGGCGCCGCGGCGCACACTTTGGAAACCCCTGCTCTAGAATAGGTATTATCACTTAATTTTGACTTTTGCTACACCTGTATAGATTATCCTTTATTAATCACATAATAATTTTGATCGCGGTAACGGGAAAAATATACGTTTATCGGGCCATAAACGGACTAAGCAATACCTAGTCAGTAGTCAGACAGCCAATTTCTCTGATAGTACATTCCAGAGATTTCTCGCAAAATCAGTTTCACATAACTCAGTACGTAACATCTTGCGTTACTTAATAATTAATTGTTCGTTAAAATAGCTGTCATGATTATTATCAGTTAATTAGCTAATTCAATCGTTCAGGTATTCTGAATACTTCAGATACATTCTTCAGTTGGACAGCTGAGTAATTAGTCAAAACTTAAAATGCATTCGAAATTTTCGAAGTGGAATTAGCAAAACTGAATTTGATTTGAAAAAACGCATCTGAAAGGGCTTATTACCTAGGATTTTTTTTTTTATTAAATAAGGGGGCAAACGAGCAAACGGGTCACCTGATGGTAAGCAACTACCGTCGCCCATGGACACTTGCAACATCAGATGAGCTGCAGGTGCGTTGCCGGCCTTTTAAGGCGACGCCTTGATAATTTGGCTGTAGCGATGCCGATTTTTCTCAGCAATGACTAAAGCTAAGAAACTAAAGTTCATTGTCAGTATTCATCATGTCTTTGTCTTTGAATTGCCCATAGCATAACACGATTGGACAACTTTTATAACACAGAATTATCAATCGAAAAGACCTCTGTAAAAAAAGGGATTCCTATTTTTCCAACAGAGGAGAGTGATTTAAGGTTCCAAAATTTGTACATAAATTGGTTGAAGCATACACTTTAATATGCGCATAGCTTATATGAAATGTATTTATGGTTTTTAAATTACGCGACAAAAACCATTTTGTTGCTTATGCCCTTTCCATTTTTGCTGTTCCATTGCTTGTTTTCTATGAGAGGCCGGCCCGGCCTCTCATAGAAAACAAGCAATCTAAAACATATCCAACACGGTTTCTTACTTTAACGCGGCGTCACCTTAAGAGCGAATACGCTCTTTTCTTGAAGGTTTGCAGGTCGTATAGGTCCGGAAATACTGCTGGTGACAGTTCGTTCCAGAGTTTTACAGTGCGCGGCAGAAAGTTACGCGAAAAACGCACTGTGGAAGACTGCCACTCATCAAGGTGATGAGGATGGTATGTTTTTCGCGTGGGACGATGGCGAAAAGTTGCAGGTGGTATGATTCCGAACAATTCCTCAGAGCACTCCCCGTGATACAACCGATAGAGGATGCAGAGTGAAGCTACATCTCGGCGTAATTCCAAGGGGCTCAAGCTGTTTGAAACACTATGGCAGTCAACAATTCGAGCGGCCCTTGTTGGATACGATCCAGAGGGAGCAGTTGGTATTTTGGCGCCCCTGCCCAGAGATGAGAACAATATTCCATATGAGGCCGAACCTGCGCCTTGTAGAGTTGTAGGCGTTGGTCCGGACTGAAGTACTGTCTCGCTTAAGGATAAAGAAGACTCACAAGTCACATCCATATTTATATCACAATGTAATAAATAGATATTTATTACATTGTGCTAATATTATAAATTAGATAATGCCCACAACTCCGTTGCGCCAAAATTAGTTTATCGCGCAAGAACCGTACATTTTTCCGGGATAAAAAGTACCTATGCCCTTTCCCGGGACTCAAGGTATCTCCGTGCCAAATTTCAGCAAATTTCAGATAAAAGAATTTGGCGCAACGGAGTTGCGGGCGTTATCAAGTGTTGAAATAAAAGGCTTATCCCCAATTTCACTAACACGTTCAATCACGTTACCTCTTTCGTCTTTCATATGAATGAAGGAGAAGATAATATTATGACATTTTACCAAGCTATCAGACCGACTTCATTTGGTCGGATCATGTTCAATGTTAATTTGTGATCAGTCGGCTGAGTTTGACGTAACGCGACCAAACTACGTAGGTCCCCCATCGACATCTGCCTGAGAATCAAGTTTTCTGATAGTACATAATTACCTTGGGAGATGGGGGCTTGTATGAGCCCTCTGGAACCGCGCATGTTTACTGGTACATCTAAACATAGTAGCAGTAAGTAAGGCACGGCTCGGTCAGCCGTCCCGTTACCGCGGTACAGCTACGCAGGGCTGCCAGTTAGTTACTAGAAAAGCTATTATGTCGCTAATTGATCGATCGGAATTATATCAGGGTCCGATTCTTCTTATTCGAATGTCGTTTGAGTCATGACTCGTGAGTGGGTGAGTGAGATGGTCAAGGCTTGGAGTGAGATTCAAGTTATGAGAATCGAGTATTTTTGCTTATGGTCACTAAAATTAGAAAATGTATTTGTTTTACTGGAAGAGATCAACTTTTTAGGACAAATTATAAATTGTTTTTAAAAATATTCTGATAGACTTTTTTCAACATTTTCACAACCATTTCCGCAATTACAATTTTTTTTTGTGAAGTGTTAGTTGTTTTACCAAAATATATGTGTTTTAAATACTTATTAGTTATTTCCTTACAGGTATCAATTTAAAACTTATAACATGCATTTTGCTAAAAACATTAATTTGACAAAAAACTTAATAAGAAAACCAAAAATAAAGAATATTTTTATTTATGTTTATTACATAATAATCTCTATGGATGCTTCACACCACGGTCTACGTCAGTCTGGCCCCGTGGTAAGTACAGATGACGTCCGCAACTCCGTTGCGCCAAAACTCGTTTATCGCACAGGAACCGTACATTTTTCCGGGACAAAAAGTATCCTATAACCTTTCCCGGGACTCAAAGTATCTTCATGCCAAATTTTAGCAAAATCGGTTCAGCGGTTTGAGCGTGAAGAGGTAACAGACAGACAGTCAGACACACTTTCGCATTTATAATATTAGTATGGAAGTATGGATACACATATTTTATACACACCCTTGGGCCATGGCCCATGACCCAGTAACTTTGAAAACCCGCGACTCCCGGCTTGAGCTACCAACTGCCCGTCCACCCAATGAGCCACGGAGGTCGTCAATTACATAATAATTAATAACCATTAAAGTACCTAACGATTAACAATTTTTAAAAAAATATTTTCAATTATTGGCAACCCTATTCAGTATTGACATGTATCAGGGCTGCGATAAGGATCGGACGTCGTTTATGAGATAAATATGACAAACGGTCACACTGTACCGAGAACTGGCCAATATGGCTATACGGTAGCCATTTAACAGCTATAAAAATACCATTATATTACTTCATCCATATTCCATACTAATATTAGAAATGTGAAAGTGTGTCTGTCTGTCTGTCTGTCTGTTACTACTTCACGCCCAAACCGCTGAACCGATTTTGCTGAAATTTGGTATGCAGATACTTCGAGTCCTGGGAAGGGAAATAGGATACTTTTTATCCCGGAAAAATATACGGCGAAAGGAATTTTGGCGCAACGGAGTTGCGGACGCATCTAGTGATGTATAAATCTGTGTTTTAGATGTTTTGCTTTTGTGGTTTCCTCCTATAATTTTGCGAAAAATTATAAAAGTGATGTTTGGATGAATGCATTTTCCGTGCATTTTCCTAATTTAAGTAGAAGTAAATCATTTTTCTTTAAATGAAATAAGGGGACTAACGACCAAACGGGTCACCTAATGGAAAGCAACTTCCGTCGCTCATGGACACTCGCAGCATCAGAAGAGCTGCAGGTGCGTTGCCGGCCTTTTAAGAGGGAATAGGGTAATAGGGGAGGGTAGGGATGGGATTGGGAAGGGAAGAGAATAGGGGAGGGTATGGATGGGAATAGGGTAATAGGGGAGGGTAGGGAAGGGAAGGGAATAGAATAGGGGAGGGTAGGGAAGGGAACAGGGTAGGGGATTGGGCCTCCGGTAAACTCACTCACTCGGCGAAACACAGCGCAAGCGCTGTTTCACGCCGGTTTTCTGTGAGAACGTTGTATCTCTCCGGTCGAGCTGGCCCATTCGTGCCGAAGCATGGCTCTCCCACGTGTAAAATACGTAGGTACTGAATGTTTACATGTTACCTGCCGCGCTCAGATACGACTTACGAGTATTAATTACTTAACTGCAGTTAAATGAAGATTTTGTCATAAGCCCCATAAATTATCAGTTAATGTTAATAATAATTAATTAATGAAGAGCATTAAATTGAAGTTTAATCGTCATTAAATATCTTTGAGTGATGCAATCAGACCATATTTTTCTCAAAGTCCTAATTAAAATTAACTTCAAATATGGTACTTATCTTTTAGTAGAGAAAAAATGTTACCTCGGAATAATGTTCGGCTCCCGAGTTGTAAATTTTCAGCAGCAAAATTGCGGGCAACAGCTAGTCATAATTATTAAATTAAAATCAAACACTGAAATATGATAAATGATAATATTCAGTATCGCTATAAACCTATTGTCCCCCCCGCAGGCGATAGTAGATCCTATTACAAGGAGGGAGGGGTGAGAATCCGATCCGGTAGTTTCAGTAGAAAGTGTCCCAGATGCGGTGACCATGGTTTTGTGGTGGCGGAGACACTTCGGGATTAATGAACAGTTTCCGTGGTTAACGCCTTTCACGATTTCGGTTTAATTTTCTTTAATCTCAGTATTTAGTTAGGGTACCTAGTAGGTTTCTTTTAATTAAAATATGTTTACACGTTTGCACAAAACCAAGTGAATTGGATAGATGCACAAAACCACAATTTAGTATTTGGGATTAATACATAAATCTTTATATTATATATTATAGACTTTTAAGTCTTTATGATCGTACACCGATTACTTAAAACTTGAATCCAATGAATAGTTTGACAGAAAACCTATGATTTATGTCGAAGTGCCGTTAAGTGTTCATTACACTTGCTAACATAATAGAATAATTTGTTATGTTATGGCATTATTTTTGGGATACATAAATATTAAATTTTATGTGATTAAGTATATATGAATCGGTTGCAGTTCACACATTTCAGAATAAATAAACATATTTTGTCATTAGCACTTACATTGGTAAATTGGAGCAAAGTCGATGAAAGTGTGACAAAATCGGTAAAATGAGGGTTGTATGGCGTTATGTAGCCGGGCGTAGGGTGTCAAATGTCGTGTCACTTGTCGGACAGACATATTATGACAGCTATATCGTGACATGTGTAAGCTACTTCGGGACATATAAAAATATAGCTGTTTGACACGACAAACAACACGATAGACCCTACGGCTCCATAGCGTCATACAACCCTCATTATGACAAAATCCCGCAAACTCCCAACGTATATTCACCCTACTTATCCAGATTGTATTGTAGTGATCTCAATGTGTCTGAAACAGGAACTACTGGTCGCATAACTTGCATTGTCCACAAGTTCAGCTTATCACGGTAACCGTACTTTAACTGGTCAGCAGACTCAGGGTAACTGTACTAAAAATCCTATTCAGGTCGCTGATAAGCCACGTCTATTGTATATAAGACGACGGAAGTAAAGGGCTAGCAGAAAGCTGCGTGTTCGTATAGAAAAGAAATTGTAGGAAAATTATCCTTACTAATAAACAAGAAAGCGTGTCTGTCTGTTTACCTCAACCGATTTAAAAAAAAAATGATATGGAGTTACTTTGAGAGACCGAAAGGACATAGGATAGTTTCTTTGCGTAAAATGTACGGTTCCCGCGTGATTAACGAGATTTGGCGCAACGCGATTGGACGATTGTAGCGTGTGGGGCGTCAACCGTGTGCGGCGAGTCCATATAAAATGTATGAAAACTACAGGAAATATGCCGGTAGCGGCGTTTTGTGGTTGTAACCGGTGGCCCGTGTGCAGGAGCCCTTATCTCGGAAAAATTTACGGTTACGAGTTTTTGCGCAACCGAGTTGCGGGCGTTACAACTCTCAATAAAAATGGAAGCTACTCTGACCTTCAGTTTTAGAAAACACTTTTAAAATTTTTTATAATATGTTAAGACATAATAATATACAAATGTATGAATTAATTATGTAGGCGTATGTGGGCGCCCTCTTAGTTGAAAAGTTGAATAGGTTATAAATGTCTTTTCTACACATTCAAATTGAATCCATATTTATAAGTTGTATTGTAAAAGTGTCTGTCTATCAGTCTGTATATCTAACTTTGGTGAAATTTGGTGAAATTTGGTATGGTGCTCCTTTTTTATAATGTAACTAGCGACCCGCCCCGGCGTCGCGCGGATATAAAATATATTAAAGCCACTGAAAAAATGATTAGAATTGATAGCCTATGATCCTTCACGTGGTCTACTTTTTATCTGTGCCAAACAACATAATAATTGCTTCAGTAGTTCGCGAGATACCTAAGCCCTTTCAAATAATTTCCGCCTTTTTTTCCACATTCCCCTATTAGTCTTAGCGTGATAAAATATAGCCTATAGCCTTCCTCAATAAATGCAGGGCTATACGTGGGAGAGCCATGCTTCGGCACGATTGGGCTGGCTCGACTGGAGAAATACCACGTTCTCACAAAAAACCGGCGTGAAACAGCGCTTGCGCTGTGTTTCGCCGAGTGAGTGAGTTTACCGGAGGCCCAATCTCCTACCCTATTCCCTTTCCTTCCCATCCCTATCCTCCCCTATTATCCTATTCCCTCTTAAAAGGCCGGCAACGCACGTGCAGCTGATGCTGCGAGTGTCCATAGGCGACGGAAGTTGCTTTCCATCAGGTGACCCGTTTGCTCGTTTGCCCCCTTATTTCATTAAAAAAAATCTACCACTGAAATAAATTTTTAAATCGGACCAGTAGTATCTGAGATTAGCGCGTTCAAGTTAGCCCTTTCAAATAATTTCCCCCGTTTTTTCCACATTCCCCTATTATTCTTAGCGTGATAAAATATAGCCTATAGCCTTCCTCGATAAATGGACTATCTAACACTGAAAGAATTTTTCAAATCGGACCAGTGGTTCCTGAGATTAGCGCGTTCAAACAAACAAACTAACAAACTCTTCCATTTTATAATATTAACTAGCTGTTGCCCGCGACTTCGTCCGCGTGGACTTCAGTTTATAGTTGTTTCCGTACATCGATTGAATAGTTTACGCGCAAACCACAAAGGTACATTTTGTGGGAAGCGTACAATTTTCCGAACAAAATATATCCTATGTTCTTTCCCGGGACTCAAAGTATATCTATACTAAATTTCATCAAAATAGATTGAATAGTTTAGGCGAAAATCATAAAAGTTTATTGTGCGGGAACCGTACATTTATTGGGACAAAATGTATCCTATGTCCTTTTCTCTATTTCTTCGAACCTATTAGTTTTAGCGTGAGCTAAAACTAATAGGTTCGAAGAAATAGAGAAAAATGTGGAGAAACGGGGGAAATTATTTGAAAGGGCTTATCTCACGAACTACTAGAGCAATTTTTCTGTAATTTGGGTCAGATAAGAAGTAGACCACGTGAAAGGTTATGAGGCTATTTTTTGTGGACTAATTTATATGTGAAACATCTAATTTATATGGGCGAAGCCGCGCGGAACGTCTAGTAATATAATAATATCATAGATGGTGCTACTTTTAGTCCCAGGAAAGCACACAAGTTAGTTTTCATCCCGGAAAGATGTATGCAGTATGTACCACGAGAAAAGTGCCATGTACCTAGTATCTTTATACACTAACTAGCTGTCCCGGCAAACGTTGCTCTGCCATAATATAAAGTATTTCGCCCATATAATTTTATTGAAGTGACTTAATAAGTATGTCACCATGGCAACGTCGATCGCTATCCCGTCGCACAAACAATGGTCGCCGTCAGTCTCAGGTTGTAATAATTTACTATTGTGGGATATGCGTGGCGGCCAAAGGGAAGATCTTCTGACCGAGCAAGGTGTTATGCTCGGTCAGGCCGAAGCACACGTGATACATTTCAGCTGTCGTATATATACTAACGCGCTTAGAAAACTTCGATAGCGCGATGCAGGAATGTTAGGCGAATTGTGGGTACCGCCACACTATTATTTATTCAACAAATGCACTTATCAATATATAAAGTGCCCAGTAGCCGATTCTCAGACCTACTGAAAATGCATATAAAATTTGGTTAAAATCAGTGAAGCCGTTTCGGAGGAGTTCGCTGACTAACATTGTGATTTGTGAGACGAGAATTTTATATATATAAAAGAAATAACTTGATGTTTGTCAATCGTACCGTAGTCCGTACTCCGTACATTTTGACGGGGCAAAAACTATCCTAATAAAAATGTATGTCCATTGTCCTTTCACGCGGTTTAAAGTATTTATTTCATCAAAATCCGCTCAGCGTGAGGAATGAATAACTCTTCAAACCTTTTCATTACCTATTATAATTTATAACACACATTATCTTAACCTTATAAATATCTCTAAGTATTCCTTATCACAATATTTCGAATATAAATGATTTATTTATCGCCATTACAAAGATTTTCCCGATTTATCGAAACTCGAACGTGATCTTGGCGATATCGCGCCAGTCTCGACCGCGACGCGCGACCGGCCGCACGCGCAGCTATACGGTGCATAGTTGACAGTGTGTGCAGCGGATTGTGTGCTTTATACCCAAGTAGCAGGGCTCATTGTGGCGTGATTAGTGAAGTGTTGTGCCAGTGACGTCATAGTTTTGTAGCGGTATGTAGAGTTTGTAATTAGTAGTTAGGTTTGCTAGAATAAATGCTAAGTGAATTAGAGTGAGAAAAAATGTTAATTTATTTTGTATGATGTGCTTTTTTGCCTTAGTTTTGGTGAAAAAAAAAAGAATTTTTATGAGGTCATTTCGAAAATTAAATGTATCGAGGCAAAATACATTAATCGTGTTTCTAGTTCTTCTCAAACCTAGATAAGGCTATGAAAATATGTATATCTCATTACCAGATTTGTAACATTTCTGAGGGTCCTATAGTATTACGTCAAAAAGGACAGTTTTTTTCAAAATAGCGCCTTAACCAAATATTAAAAAAACCTAGTAGAGAAGAAAAATTTATGTTTCAATAACTAGATGTGTAAATCTTTCATCGCGCAAGAATCGATTTTATAATAACTCTAAAAATGATTCTATAATTTGGCAAACTTCGAATCCCAAAAATAATAATAGGATACAAATAGGATTTTTTTTTGTAATAAAAACTATCCTATATCGTTTTATCCCAACTCCATCGAAATCGGTTCAGCGGCTTCTCACTTGTGAATAGTGGACAACAGACACACTTTCGCATTTATATTACAATTATTAATGATAGATTAACACAGTAAAAAAGTTTTTTTAAGAAAAATGTTTATCTTAGATAGTAGAATATACATATTATAAAACAAAGTCGTTTTTTTCCCTCATGTCCCTTTGTTCCCTTTAATCTTTAAAACTACGCAACGGATTTTGATTGATTCTTTCAGTGTTAGATAGACCATTTATCGAGGAAGACTATATGCTATATTTAACGCTAAGACTAATAGGAGCGAAGAAATATAGGAAAATGTGGAAAAAAGGGGGAAATTATTTGAAAGGGCTGACGTGAACGCGCAATCTCAGGAATTACTGGTCCGATTTGAAAAATTGTTTCAGTGTTAGATAGTCCATTGATTGAAGAAGGCTATAGGCTATATTTTATCACGCTAAGACTAATAGGAGAATGTAGAAAAAACGGGAATTTATTTGAAAGGGCTTACCTCGCGAACTACTGGAGCAATTTTTATGTTATTGGGCACAGATAAGAAGTAGATCACGTGAAAGATAGGCTATCGATTTTAATCCTTCAGGCCCCGCGCGAGCACCGGTGATCGCGACAACAATAGAATACAATAGCAATTCCTGGAAATTCCGACTGAAGTATTAATCATTTTTTCAGTGGCTATATATTATTTTATACCCGTGCGACGCCGGGGCGGGTCGATAGTTTAATATATTTATAGTGCAAAAGTTTAAAACACCAACTCTAATTTAAGGTTATTATGTAAATAAAAAATATTATGATTGTGATAGTCGTTTTAACAAGATGTAGAGACAACAAAAGCAATTAATCCTTTTATAGCGTTTATAAACGCGTTTGACCTTCAAAATGTAAAGTCATCGTTTGTATGCAAAATTTATGTGTTTGCACAGATTTTACATATTATGAGCTAATTCTTAGTCATCCGAATTGAAACACAAAATGAAATAACAAGATGGTAGCGCAGAACTTAGTTTCCGGTTCAGTGGTTTCAGTATAGGGTACAGTTACACTTGTTTATAGAATTTCCCTAAATATAGTTTTCTTCAAAGGAAAAATGATTTCCGTGGCTACTGGACAGATAGTAGTAATAAAAATATAATTAATAAAAATATAATTTTTAAGCATCAAGGCAGTAAATCTGCCTTAATGCATCGATTCAGTAACTGACTGAGTCCACTGCCGTGTCAGTTTGCTGACCTGGCACTGCCATAGTGCAAAGGTAGATTTATATCAATATAAATCTGATAAAGCGAAACTGCAAATTGATTTTAAGTCAGCGGTCAGCACTATTGTGTATTCACATACCACACTATTCACAAGTGTATTCACTGACGACAGCCATTGACTTGAGTCAATGGCTTCGATTTCAAGTCAATGGCTTCGAGTTCAAGATTTCAAGTCAGCAGGCCAGGTCAGCACTGACAGATCAGCGGACTAACGTCACTGACTGAATGTAAATCTGCATTTAGCTCTACGCTTTATAGTAGTAAGCAAGCATTCTAAAGTAATAGGACAAAATCTGTCGCAATAGTTCTAGAAAGTGTGTTTCGTCAAGTGCACTCCAGATAGCCGATACACTATCAGTACTATATCATACAGCTATATGTTATCTAAGAGACTGACAACAAGACAGTACTATATCATTTAGCTATGTTATCTAACAAGACATAGTTTGTGTAATAAGTTATTGTTTTAGAACCGGCCATGTTATATGTTTGGCTAATCTATCTTCTCACTAATTTAGCTTTAGCTAGTTACAAACGCTTTAAAGACAAGGACAAAACGAACAGTTATGAAGTGTAATCTTTTTAGTAAGAGCCAGGCCACTCATGGGCGCCGGCAGGGGGATGCCAGGGGGTGCACTTGCGCCCCTTGGGAATCTCGGGATCAACAGGAATTATTGAAATTAAAAGATTTTGTAACCTTATTGCCGTACAATTATGCCGTACAACAAGGATAGTTCGTAATGTATTGGCACTAAATGTATTCTGTTGACGTAAATAGACAGTCACTGTTGTTCGTAAAAAGTAAGAAGAAAAGAAAAAAAAGAAAACTAAAATCTGCACCCCTTTGAAATTATTTCTGCCGGCGCCCATGAGGCCACATGAGGAAGAGGGGATTTGGGGAGTAGCTCGAGCGTGTCAGATTAAGCTTGCATAGGCTTCCGACATGTTCCTAGTTGTCGTGGTATAGAAATCAGATTTCTCACGTGGCGGGTAAAATTTTTTTATTTTAAATATTGAAATGTCGTCGGATCTGTCAGATTAAGATAGGGGATGCTTAGTATACCCCAAAGAAGCTTCCATATAAAGCACTGACGATTCAAAGGTTAGGTAAGCGGTAAGCCTGTAGGGACATTTTAAAATATAAAAAAAATAAAGCTTCATATTTTCTTAACTAAGCTTCGCAGATATTTTATTTTGTACTAAATGATTTAGCCCTTGACCCTTGTTGTCTAAAATATATTTATAATTTACCTAAATAAGCCGTTTTCTGTATATATTTTCTTTTTCATAACTTTAAAATGGCTGCAGTTTCTGAACCCACCGCTAATATAAAAAAACGCTCTTATTATTTTTTATCAGCTTTACCTAATGTACAAAACCTGGTCTCCATGACGTGAAGTGACTAAAAAATAGCACCCTCGCCTCCTCTACTATTAGGTCAAATAGTCATATTGATTAGTGATCTAACCATGATCTAACCTATGCTAGGATGGATGGTTATGTAGTTTTAATGGTTTGATGCATTTGAGAGGAAAAAATTAAGACGTAGCTATTAGTTGTACTATTATCTATTCTGTGCTATTAGGACCTCCTGTCCTAATAGTATCAAAAATGAAACTTCATTGATCGAAGTCGTATGAAGTATCCTGCGAGGAATACCTCACAAGGCTGGTCGAGCCGTAAGCGGTAGATAACCTCCTAAGGCCGCATTTCCCTCAAAGCTGAGCTAAGCTGCGTTGCGAGAAATTGTTATAAGTTCCAATAGAATCGCTGTTCTGAGCACGATAAGGCAAGTAAAGCGATTCTATTGGAAACAAAACACCTCGCAAGCTCTCCTCCAGAAACGTACTTTTTTTTATGAAATAAGGGGGCAAACGAGCAAACGGGTCACCTGATGAAAAGCAATTTCCGTCGCCCATGGACACTCGCAGCATCAGAAGAGCTGCAGGTACGTTGCCGGCCTTTTAAGAGGGAATAGGGTACCCTGGTAAATGATGACGCCCGCAACCCCGTTTATCGCGAAGAACCGTACTCTTTTCCGGTATAAAAAGTATGTGTCCTTTCCCCGGTCGGGAAAGTATTTGCATACTTAATTCCAGCAAAATCGGTTAAGCGGCTTAGGCGTAAAGTAACAAACATACACATTTACAAACTTCGCCTTTATAATATTAGTATGATAATGAAGTATGATAAACTTTCTTATCCACCTGCCCTGTGTAGGCGCTAGGTGGGTGAAGAGGCGTCAACGTGAAATATATACACTCATTACTCATACATCAATTAACCATTAACATATCATTATGATGGTAATTTGCGCTATTGATATGGTGATTATCGTCAAACAAAAGAGACCCATACAGACAATATGTTTCTTACAGTTATTGTCAGTCTAAGCTTCCTGCAGGCTTATGACCTTAGCGTCCATAGCACCGTAGAAATACGTTTCTACAGAAGAATGGAAAAAGTGACAGATTGGAAAGATAAAAGTAAAGATTTTGTCTATAGATCTGTACTTTTTTCAATGTCTTTTTGTCACATATCTTCGGAGCAGCTTCGCTCTTGCGGCTTGCCAGATAGTTCAAATAAGCCTTCTGAAAAGTCACATTGCATTACGTTAAATTTTCACTACCCGGCCATAGTATAACCGACTGCGCCAAAATGCCTTATTTACCTACATTACGTCTTATTAATGCAGCAGCTCTCAAATATTTTATAGGTGGAGAAACCCTTTTAAAAAGAGAATTTTTGAGAAAACCCCAAAATGATAAAAACTCTTTCCTTTTTACCACAGTTTCCTAATCCATTCTCTCTTCCACAGGTGACAGCCGGTGACATGGTGTGATGCGAGATGCCGTCAGACAGCGGCAGCGCGTGGGCCCCGCCCACCACGGAGCGGCGGCTCAGCAACTCCTCCGACGGCAGCGCCGGCAGCGGATATTCTAAAGCTGTAAGTGTCAGCATTATTCTTGTAGGCCTGTACAAGGATACTTGTAGCGGTGAAATATGTATAAATGCGTAAGGTATACAGAGCGCCGGCAGCGGATACTCTAAGACTGCGTTTTCACCAGAGATATTGTGTTGCGAGGGATGTTTTTGAGAACCAATAGAATCGCTTCATTGAAATGAGCTTGTTGTGACATTGCTCAGCGCGGCGATGTTATTGGATCTTGAAAACGCAGCCTAATACTCTAAGTTTCTTTTAGTATATTGTCCTTGTAGTCCTGTAGTACTGTTAGCCTGTAGCAGTGAATATTATATTATGTATAAATGCGTAGGGTATGCAGAGCAGATACTCTATACTAGCTGTCTCAGCAAAGGCCTTGTAGGCCTGTTTGTATCCTTGTAGCGGTGAAATCTATATGTGTCTGGAAGCCCGGTCGAAGGGGATAGCATGAGTTCATTCATAGCAATCGTAAAATTATCGAAAAAAAAAATGTTGGCACCTTGCACACTGACATTCGATAACGTCAATTACGTAGCTGTCAACAGGAACTCATGCTGACGTATTTCAAGGTTACCCTTCTACGTTTAACTGCTTCAAGTACACAAGCAGTTGGAATGCGAAACAAAGTCATATTCTAGTTCTCAATATAAATGCCACTTAATTATTAACATTAGCTTAATCAATATTCAGTACAAAACTTTATAGACTTTGACGGATTATGACAGGTGACAACTGACAACCAAAAAAAAGGATAAAATTCAAAATAATAGACAGAACATGGCGCCTAAAATTTAGCGCCAACGTGTGCGTGTGACTGACGTAATATCGAAGGCATGGGAAAGGCGATTTGAACTGGTTTATTTCAATAACACGGAAACCAGTCGCGTTAACACACATACTTACGGTATTTTTTTTTTTGTAAAAGCAGATGGCAATGATTTTTAGAGTTCAGCCTTGGAACTGAAAATGTCTTAGTCATAATGCGTAGGTTGATTAAAAGGGCAAGAAATTGCAATCCGTAGGCGAAATGTAAAGTTATGCATGAGAAATAAGCTCCCGTAGTACCAATTTTTGAAGAGGTTCTTGCTTCAATATGATAACTACCTGTCAGTAAGGTCTACGTACATTCAAAACTCATGTATATTGTACCTACTTAACTGTTTGAATCCACAAATCCAATTTTGGCGCAATGAAGTTAAACGGCTCATTCACTATCCTGCGTGCAGTCCACCGGCTTATGCAGGATAGTGAATGGTGTTGCAGGCCTGCACGCGGACTGCAGCAGGACTGCAATGCAGGATAGTGAATGGGCCGTTTTACGGGCGGCATCTAGTATTTTTAGAGTATTTTAATAAGACTCTCAATAATATGTTGACAGGATGCTGAGATCCACCATAAAACATAACGGGTATGCGGTGCCAAAAACCTCTAAACAGCTCTAAACCTGATAGACGATTTCATAATCAGTTGATCAAGTTATGCGCGAATATGGGGTAAACTACCTAATAATCGCCTCTTAGAATCCTTGTGGCTTGTGTTACATCCTTCCGTGATGTTTCTAAGATCTTTATCTGATAAGTATTCTTCTTTCAGTGCTGCCGTTTCCATAGGCTTACAAAGGATTACACACCCTAAAGTTTTACCATTTAACTTTAGTTTTATTACACCGTGTTGCATATTATGTGTATTGTTTTTTATTAATTTTAATTTACCTTACATTGTATAGATTTTTTGGTCAAGTTTAAGAATGTGATGAAATCAGCCCCATGTTTAGTTTTTTTACTCAGAAAAATATTTCTTTGTTTTCCAATTGTGTAAAAGTTACGTGGGAGAGCCGTGCTTCGGCACGAATGGGCCGGCTCGACTGGAGAAATATCACGTTCTCACAGAAAACCGGCGTGAAACAGCGCATGCGCTGTTTTTCGCCGAATGAGTGAGTTTACCGGAGGCCCAATCCCCTACCCTATTCCCTTCCCTTCCCATCCCTTCCCATCCCTACCCTCCCCTATTACCCTATTCCCTCTTAAAAGGCCGGCAACGCACCTGCAGCTCTTCTGATGCTGCGAGTGTCCATGGGCGACGGAAGTTGCTTTTCATCAGGTGACCCGTTTGCTCGTTTGCCCCCTTATTTCATTAAAAAAATCTCATCTCAGTATTTAAAAAGGTATTGTGCATGATAACGGTTTATCAAAAACGTTACAGTTTGAGTAACTCGTTTGGAGTCTTCGATGCGTGAATTCCTTTCACTATCAGCGCCATGCTTTTTGTCCGAAATGGCGTTTTGCGAAGATTTTATCCATATTTTCTCACCCTGTTAAAATTTTGCGATAATGTTGGTATGGTTATGCACATTTAAAGCTTATTTTTTGTTTAAAACTAAATGTTGCTTGAAATTTAGTTCACCCGAAATTTGTTGATTAGGTACGCGAAAACCGTATATTTTTATCCTCTCCCGAGACTCCAAATATCTTCATACTTACCAAATTTAATCATTATCATATTATAGTTTTTGAAAAATTCATTAATTAAAATTTTTAAAAAATTCATTAATTAAATTTTTTAAAAATGTGCCCTAAAACATTGAAACCGATGGAAGACGTCACCACGTAGGTAGTTCTAAAAGTTTTTGCTTCTTTATTCAGAAGCGAAACATTTTTATTGCTTTTTTTCTTTGTAATTTTTTTGACAACCCTGCTTCTCATTTACCCGCAAATGACAGCGCACGTCGCGACAACAGACAGCCCTGACGGTGATAGGGCTGTCGCTCCCGAGTTACGTCTGTTCACCTCAACACGATAAAACTTAAAAATAACATTATAGACCAGTGGTCCCCAACCTTTTTTTCATGCGGGCCACAAACATGTTTTGGTCTTGATGTCACGGGCCGCAACAAAAATTTTTTAGGGTTAAAAAATAGCATTCATCAAAATTAACGATTTTAAAGTGGAAAAAATTTAACGACTATCACGTAGACTTTACGTTATTATGGCGGTGGGCGTGAATTTCAAAATTGTTTAACATCACGCGGGCCACAAATAAAGTCCCGGCGGGCCGCATGCGTCCCGCGGGCCGCGGGTTGGGGATAGCGGTTATAGACCATTGTACATTGAAATACCATCCTATAGAATGAAATCACACATCGGACTGCTCAAGTGTAGCTTTACTTACTGTCTAACTTGTAGCTGGGGCGCAGGGGCCATGAAAATTGTATAGAACAGTGTTTTCCAACCTGTGGTCCGTAGACCCCGGCCTGGGGATCCTGAGTTTATGTATGTGGGACCGCGGTGACAATTATTGACATCTGGACCATACATAATTCGATTTTTTTACATGTTTGTTTTATGAATAGGGTCTGTGAAAACTGTGCCTGATTTCCTAAGACCTAGGGGTTCGTGGCGAAAAAAGGGTTGGGAAATACTGGTATATACTACCGAAAGTAAGTCTTGGTGTGCATTTCGTGGAATCATTTTTGACGTAGTTACTCTTCCATAGTATGGTATTTCGATGTCATAGGATGTCGCCAATCCATCACATCTGCATATCCTCTCACGATATCCCAGTACATATCATTTGAAACTTTACTCCAACGTCATAAAGTTTATATTATCTCGGGGCAACATAATTAATTCCAGTTGTCGTAAATTACGCTTTAATTAGTTGTATTAAGGTGTAGATTGGAGTGGACAAGTGTAGTGCCTTTCGCTAGGGTTTGTCACGCGCCAAGGACGATGCCTTCGTATCTAGATGCCGGAGACAAATAAGTCGAGAGAGATTGTAATCATGGTAGCAAAAAGTTTTTGCAAGGGCTACACTTCAGATTAAGTAAGGGCCATACTAACTATTAAGGGGGCGACTGACCCAAAATTTTCGATTTTATAATTCAATTTTATACTTGAAAATAACCACCGAATTGTTTAATTTTCTAAAATTAGATACTACATTATATTTCCAAGAATTCGATCGGAGCAAAAAACACGATACTTATCTTAAAATTTTCTCGATATAAAAAAATCACAAAGATGCATCTAATTTTCACGAATTTTTCATTTATTCCCATAACCGTGCATTGAACTAAGTTAATATTTTAACACATTGTATAAAATTCGATCATTGAGAAACCGACCTAGCGGACTTTTAAAATATTGAGAAAAAACTAATTTGGCGAGGAATCCGCGTCGTCTTTTATCACCTGGCATAATATGAAAGACGGGCGTGAGTGTGAGAAGAGAAGGACGATGTTTGATTTTTTGGGTTAGTCGCCCTCTTAGTATGGATTAGCCAAAGATTTGCTACAAGCGCTGTCAATCAAGGGAAATTTTCTTGGTCTCTGGTCACCTTCAAAAATAATGTTATACATACTTATCCCAGTTTTCACCGACTTCTAAAAAGAAAAGGGTTCTATATTCTGCTGGATATGTTTTTACAATCTGTACTCATGTCATCTACATAAATCCTTGATGTGCATATTCAAACGTAGGCGTTTCACCTGTAGACCGGTCGACCTTACTGTACCTCCTAAACGCCTTTTCCTTAACACCAGGTACCAAGAATGATGGAGTTATCCAAAATAATGCGGAAATCATAGACTATTAAATTAACGCCATTAATGATTTTTTAAATTAATATGATAATGTGATGTTAATAACCGATATTCTAATTATAAATGGCATTAAAAGAACTTGTCGAATATATTTGGATAGGCTCAAGAGTTTACATCATATTTTGTAAATAAACTAGTGTCTAAAGTAAAATATTATAATGATAATGAATACCTACTAATAAGCGTTTGATTTCCTTTGCTGACTATATTGTTAGGTGTGGTCACAAAACATGCGACTTTAAAGCAGGGCTTCAAATAACGTTATTTTTTCATAACGTTATTGCTTCAAGGGCATAGATAACGTTATGAAAATTTTACCGATACTAGAAATAACGTTATAAATATATTTAATAACGGTAAATGTTATAACGTTATATAGGATTTATAACGGTAAATATATGTTCTTTGATAACGTTATAGTCCGTCAAGAAAGTCATGACAGGCGGGAAAATTTTCTAAACGTAATCACGCTTTTAAGGTGTATTTTTTTCTTTGTATTTTCACAGAGAACGCTTATTGCATTTTAAATATGAGTGAGATTTGGTGCACCGTGCACGATCGCATACCTGATACCAGAAAATAACGTTATATTTACCGTTATTATTATAACGTTATTTTTTTGTTATGCCATAACGAAAAAATAATGTTATAATAATAACGGTAAATATAACGTTATTTTACTAGATATCGTTAAAAAAATAACGTTATCTGGCTACCATTATGAAAATAACGGTACGTAACGATATTTTTTCTGTTATTCGATAACGTTATGAAGCCCTGCTTTAAAGTACAGAATAGTTAGACTTTATTAGTCAAAAAATTATACAAATGATGTTCGGTCGCTAAATAAATAAAATTCTCTTTGTGGTCAGGACTCAATAGTTCAGCGTCGTTTTTTTTTTCAAGTTCATTTTGTAAGCGATAAACTGAAATAATCTTTAATATTAAAGCTTTAGTTAATACAATTCAACTCAACCATCAAGATATCCATGTGGGGCAGGAAACATACTCTTGACCCACTGACGAAACTGGTAACAATAACTGATTTGCATATCCGACAATCTTAATTATACCGCGGATTTACCGTTAATACTTAATCCGTTATTAAAAATAACTGGTAAATATTAGTTGAAAAATTGTGAAAATAGATGCCCATATTATAATGTTCATGTTGCATAATATTATGCATCATAATATTCATAATAATTAATATGTTAAAACTTGTCATGATCTCAAATAAATTCTAGGGGCAATTCTTACATAACATCATGCAAAAAGCCAAAAGCAAGAGTAATATTTTTGGCGTCTAAGCATCTGGTAGCTACTCTTATTTCTTTTATATTGAATAAACTTTCGTATTTTTAAAAAAAAATGTAGGGTTAGTAGTTTTTTAAACTAATTATGTACTTGTTTTACTATAGAGTATAGAGGTAGGCCACGTTATTTTATGTATCTGCCCTTTCGTCGTGTACGTTTGGTATAAGTTACAAGTCTACCACCCCCTTGATCAAGAAAAATCATATTGTATATGTAGATATTATGTAACATCCATACTAATATTATACATGCGAAAGTGTGTCTGTCTGTCTGTTACCTCTTCACGCCCAAACCCCTGAACCGATTTTGCTGAAATTTGGCATGGGGATACTTTGAGACCCGAGAAAAGACAGGATACTTTTTATCCCGGAAAAATGTACGGTTCCGCGAAAAACGAATTTTGACGCAACGGAGTTAGTTGCAGGCGTCATAAGATTAATTTTTATTTTTGTAGGTATTAAGCTTTAGATCGACCACAACATTTTTTAAAGAAAGCTATACCGTAATCAGTGCGAAGTGTCATAGCCTCATAGGCAATGTTCTCACGGTTGTTTTAGCGGTATTGTCATCACCACAAGAGATTATCCAAATTACACTATACAGTAGTAAGTATTTTAGCTATACTCTCTTCCTCATTATGATTAACTTACTGAGATGTAACAAACTATGAAAATAAGGAGTTGTAACTTGTACCTAGGTACTCTAGGAGTGCCGAAACAACAGAAGCAGTTTAATTAAGTACTTGTAACATTATTTAAAGTCAAAATTGTATGAGCGTTCGCGTTGTCATCATTTCACACGATTCTCTTTCAACAAAAGAGACTGAGAGTAGAGAACTAAAAGAAATCAAGAAAATCTCAAGATCTTTGAAAGTTAAAGATTGTCAGAATCCTTGCTTACATTATTACAAGAGCACGAAAATCCCGACCTTTTCTATCGCACTATTAACTATAGGTCTACCAGAATCTGATGGCAAAAACTGAGAAAATAATTGACAATACCGGGGTAATAAGAATAAAAAATTTTCACCCTTTTTTATTCCTTTAGCGGCTTATTTTGTGTGTGAAACATGAAAATATAAAAAATTATCCAATGATCAAGGATATTTTTTGAAAATCTGCTGTCAAAAATTGCCATCAGATTCTAGTAGACCTATAAGTACTTACTCATTAAATATGGCCACTTATAGAGATATTTAATGATAACTTAAATCAAATTTAACATAAACACCATACATGCCTCAATTTCTTTACTAAAGTCACGTTAAGGCGACGCCTTGATAATTTGGCTGTAGCGATATCGATTTTTGTCAGCAATGACTAAAGCTAATAAATTAAAGTTCATTGTCAGTATTCATCATGTCTTTGTCCTTGAATTACCCATAGCATAACACGATTGGTCAACTTTTATAACACAGAATAATCAATCAAAAAGACCTTTGTAAAAAAAGCGATTCCTATTTTGCCAACAGAGGAGAGTGATTTAATTTTCCAAAATTTGTACATAGATTGGTTCAAGCATACACTTTAATTTGCCCATAGCTTATTTGAAATATATTTATGGTTTTTCAATTACTCGACAAAAACCATTTTGTCGCTTACGCCCTTTCCATTTTTTGCTGTTACATTGCTTGTTTTCTATGAAAGGGCCGGGCCGGCCTCTCATAGAAAACAAGCAATCTAAAACGTATCAAACACGGTTTCTTTCTTTAACGCGGCGTCACCTTAAGCTATCATAAAATCTCTAAATGCGGCCGTTAGTTGTTCATGCTAATCGTTTTCATTAAGCACACGAGCGGTGAATAAACATAGTACTTCACACGAGCCGTTACATTCCGTATTCACATCCGCGCGGTCAAACAATCCCTCGTTATGTAAGACGCCTCACACCGCCGGCGGTGTCGCTGCGACACAAGATGTGCGGTTGTAGAGTATGTGTGTGATAAGCAATTTAGGGCCGCGACGCACCGGAATGGCAGCGGCGAGGCGAGCACTTTTAGTGTAATATGATTTTAAACTTTATCTTCATTATTGTAATACATAGTATCGCTTGAGAAATCGCCGCCGCCAGCGGCCACGAGCGGATACGAGCGGCCACGGGCGGCCGTAGACTTCTCACGCGATACTATGTAGGTATTACAATAATGAAGATACAGTTTAAAATCATATGACACTGAAAGTGCTCGCCTCGCTGCTGCCATTCCAGTTTGCGCTTAGTGAGAAAAGAAAATCTCAGAGCTATAACGTACAGTCAGAGAAGTGAATTCATAAGTAGATGTCGGACCACCGTAATTTGGTAAAGTTATGTCAAACCCGGCCGACGAATCATAACTAACATTGAATTGACATAACTCAACTAAATGATCCGTCCGTCAGCTGCCTATGAATCAATTTTTTGACAAAATTGATCGTACAAAGTACAAACCTAGCTTCAAACTGGATACTAGTGTGGTGTCAAAAGTAAAAACAGAAATTTCATCCTTGTAAGTACTAAGTTGTACCATTAGAGAAATTGACTCATTAGCACATGGCGGGTCTATATCGGTTATTTGGTCGGTTTATCTCAATATACTAAGTACTAAAATTGACTTAAAATAACCCAAACGTTACGTGTAGGCTCACCATTTGCCTAAAAATCCACTTCTCTGTTAGTACCAAGAGCTGTCCTAAACTATGTTACACAACAAACAATTTAACATTTACATTTTTAGTTTCGAAATAGCTTGGCTAAATAACGTGTAATATTTTATTTATTTAGTAGTTGCAAAATTTAATGTAAAATAGCACTTTAAAAAATTTGCAATGTTATACCATGTTATACTTATACTTTGTTAAATTATATTTGACATAGTGAAGCTGATTCAATCTGTTAGAAAAAAATAAATAATACGTAAGTTGCTGTGTGATTAAATTCCACATCTTACTATTGAAAGTTTTCTTGAATAAAATAAAATCGCATGTTCAATGTTTGTAAATAATACGTATAGTTGCTGTGTGATCAAATTCCACATCTTACTATTGAAAGTTTTCTTGGATAAAATAAAATCGCATATTCAATGTTTGTAAGCGCAATAAGCTTCATGTTTTCCTCGGTTTTATTCGCTCAACTCGAATACATACATAACTATAAACTAGAATATTAAACCATAGTTCACGCATAATAACCGAAACTAGTTAAGCATAACGAATATGCGTGCACGCAGCGAGTGTGAAGCGCTTTAATGTGATATAACCCGCTTTCCTTCCGTTAATGAAACAAAACAATGGCGATTTGCTTATTACGTTTTAATGCGGCCTTGATAGCCGCACTAATGGCCGTTCAGGTATGTAGAATCGGAGTCTTTTTTAGAAAATGTCAATTTATTGTTTGAGAAATGAATTATTTAGTATTTTCTTCTGTTTCAAGGGAACCGTGCATTTTTCCTAAATTAAAACTAACATAATTTTTCGGGACTCAAAGTATCTCTGTACCAAAAGCAGAATGTATCACGTACTTAACCGATATCGATGATATTTTGATGGTGATATTTGTGCCTCCGAAAAAGGATATAACTACATCTCAATGGATATAAGTCAGTTTTTATCGCTCCAATATGTACGGTTTCCTACAAACATTTGCAACAAAGTCACTGTCATGTAGTGATTAATATTGCAATAGAAATTTCCACTTGCAATAAACCCCGACCTTTCTATCGTAAACACGTTGATACGGCCGTGACATCGAGTTTCGCCTTATCTATCGTTATACTATGGACCATACTAATATCGAACGCCTCCGTGGTCTAGTGGTATAGAGCGCGGCTCTTGACTGGGAGGTCGTGGGTTCGATTCCCATGGAAAGTATGTTATTTCCAAGTTTGGTTAGGACAATGCAGGCTGATCACCTGATTGTCTGACAAGTAAGATGATCCATGCGTCGGGTAGGCATGTAAAAAGTCAGTCCTGCGCCTGACCTCGCCAATCGTGTCGGTCTTTCGTCCCACTGGGCTATGAGAGTAAAGGAATAGAGAGTGCTCTTGTGTACTGCGCACACACTTGGGCACTATAAAATTACGCCTGCGTTGCGCCTGGTTTCAACGAAACCAGCCACCGTCACCGAAACCAGTGTGGGAGCTATTATTACTAATATTATTAATGCGAAAGTGTGTCTGTCTGTTCTTGCTCACGCCCAAACCGCAGAATCGCTTTTGCTTGCTTTTGCTGAATGTTTGGTATGGAGGTACTATATTTCCCGGGGAAAGGATATAGGATACTTTTTTTCGGAAAAATGTAGGTACGGTTCTCGCGTGATAAACGAATTTTGGTGCAACGGAGTTGCGGGGGTCATCTGGTTAAATATGTATAATTAACTGTAAAATCAACATGGTTGCATCCACAAATGCAACTTAAGGGGTCGGGCTACCCTCGAAATTCTCATACATACGTAATACCAAAATCATTTTCTCATACGAAAATATTTAACATGTTTGAGCTATTTTTCAGCTTAAAATAGTAATTACCTAGGTTCATGTACAAAAATTAACTTCAAAATATTTAATCACTAAAAAATAGAGTAAAACACTAAAAAATATATAAATAAATAGTAAATTTACTACAAATTATTTCAACTCTAAAAAATATTTTTTAATATTTAAATATTAAAAACCAATTGCGAACTATGGAGGCTCGGTGAATTGGACAATTATCATACACAAAACTTATTTCCTTATCACCATACTATACCATTTCGCACAGTAGGTAACATAATGTCCTCTAACACTTCTACATAATTTGCACTGTTGGCTCGAGTAGGTATAAATTCAAGTTCACCCGGCCCTTGAGCACTAATCCATCCCCACATGTTCACACTTATTCTGCCAGATTCAGTGTTTGACACCACGTTATTTTCACACCAACGGGTGTTATCTTTACGCCATAAAGTTCATTTTTGAGAGGATTTAAGTCTTCTCATCGGAAAAAAAATATTGTTTCCCAATCAAAATCTAAATACTCTCGTGCAAAGCGTAGCCGTTCGTCTTTATGCCTTTGAGTCAAAAACGGTTTTTTCGCCGGCTTTCGGTGGTGTAATCCCTCGTCATGAAGTGCACGACGACCAATGACGTGTTAAATTCATCAGCAAAACCACTTGTCGGTATGAAACCACATGTTTCATACTCCGCTGCCATATAACGCCGCTGATTCTGGTTAATAAGAAGTGGCCTTCCACTTCGTTTACGACTCTGCAAGCCACCTTCTCCCTCGTATCTTTTCACCCATCGACTTATAGTATTTCTCAAAAAAAAAGAATAAATTGTAAAAGACGATTTTAACCAATGAAAAAATACACATCACAATAATAATATAATTAATTACTACTTACTGCCAGTTTCGTTAGAAATTTGAGAAATATTCAGGCCATTCGAATATAGGGCCACAATTTTAGATCTTGCTACAATAGTAATATTTGCTTGCATATTGGATAAATTGTATCGCAACAGTAAGAACACAAACACTCGTAGCTGAGTTCACCAACCAACAACATTTTAATATTTTGTTATCTTCAAGCAATCGTTCCAATTTATTTTAAATCTACCCTCACATTCTTTGCTGTGACTAGAATGTTACGTTTCTAACTAAACGTTACTGTGCTTTTAGTTAGAAACGTATTTTTTTTTCCATAGTTGTATCAACATTCATAATCATAATAATTTATAATTAATATTTCTCAAAAATTGTTTTATGTAAAAACGACGCAGACTCAATACGGGTCGGATTCGATCCTGCAATTTAGCTGATGCAGATGATCTTAGAATAAACACACGCACTTGCTTAACCACTAGGCCACGGCAGTGCTCACATGTTGAGACGAAATTGACGATATGAATATACAGCCAAACAAAGTATATGTGTGTGTGTGAATTGTCTTTATAGAAAAAGGTCACAAGTAGCGTTAAGTGTTGACGCTATAGCTGCGTACGATTGCTACTGGACTTTTGAACGTAACTGTACAGAAAATAGCCTCAGTCGAACATAGAACCATATGGAACCTCTTTTATTTGAGATTTTTCATTGTTAATCTTTATTAATGATGTATTTATTTCACTGGTTGTATGTCTGTCTCAACAAACACAACCTGTCTCACGTCACAGCTCACAGAGAGTAACCCACATACATTGTTAGCGGTGTGAATGGTCTACATGTGGTCCTACTTATGTAACAAAACGCTTATATTGTCTATGTGTGGAGTCAGTACAGGACTACTCGCGTTATGAAGTCAGCAATGTAAAAATCGCATGTCCCCAGTCGCCCAGTGGTCCCCAACATTTTTTTATGCGGGCCACAAACATGTTTTGGTCTTAGTGTCGCGGGCCGCAACAAAATGTTTTAAGGTTAAAAAATATTATTCTTCAAAATTAACGATTTAAAAGCGGAAAAAATTTAACGACCATCACGTAGGCTTTAGGGCCGGGACACAAAAACACGGCACGGCGCCGTACGGCGTCGTACGATGCCGTACGGCGCTGTGTCGTGGGAATTCACGACGCGCGTCGTAAAAAACCACGACACGGCGCCGTACGGCGTCGTACGACGTCGTGCCGTAGAAACTCACGTAGAAATTCAAGATGAGGCGACGTCGTACGACGCCGTGCCGTGGTTTTTTTACGACGCGCGTTGTGGATTCCCACGACGCCGTACGACGTGCCGTGTTTTTGTGTCCCGGCTCATACGTTATTTTGCCGGTGGGCGTGAATTTCAAAATTGTTTGACATCACGCGGGCCACAAATAAAGCCCTGGCGGGCCGCGGGTTGAGGATAGCGGCTTTAGCCTAACACTCGGTATTAAGGTGACGCCGCGCTAAAGTAAGAAACCGTGTTGGATATGTTTTAGATTGCTTGTTTTCTATGAGAGGCCGGGCCGGTCTCTCATAGAAAACAAGCAATGGAACAGCAAAAAATGGAAAGGGCGTAAGCGACAAAATGGTTTTTGTCGCGTAATTTAAAAACCATAAATACATTTCATATAAGCTATGCACATATTAAAGAGTATGCTTCAACCAATTTATGTACAAATTTTTTAAATCACTCTCCTCTGTTGGAAAAATGGGAATCCCTATTTTTACAGAGGTCTTTTCGATTGATAATTCTGTGTTATAAAAGTTGTCCAATCGTGTTATGCTATGGGCAATTCAAAGACAAAGACATGATGAATACTGACAATGAACTTTAATTTCTTAGCTTTAGTCATTGCTGAGAAAAATCGGCATCGCTACAGCCAAATTATCAAGGCGTCGCCTTAATGTGCTTATACATACCCAATGCTCCGGCTTTACATACCTGATACCGAGTGCTCAGGCGAGGGCACTGTCGCGACTCGCGACACTACTCGGTGGATGTAGTCAGTCCCCTGAGCATTAATCTATACGCGTAATATGAAGGCTAAATTTTACTAATATCCTAAAATAACCAATAAATACATTTTGACATAATATTATGGTGATTTCTGATTGTCCTCTAACGGTCGCACTCAAATTTAATGACTACTTTAGGAGTTAGTAAAGGTGACTGGTGAGGATAATATACACATTATATTCCAGCATCTAGCCTTTAGCGCATTTCTCAATACTGCGCAAAACATGATAATACATCAGACGAGTTTGACATTATCACTGATTACGTTTTATTACTTCACATGACTCGGCTATCAACCATACACGAGATAGATAATCTAGAAATTAATATTCTCTATATAAATATTATAAATGCGAAAGTGTGTCTGTCTGTCTGTTACCTCTTCACGCTAAAACGCTTAGCCGTTTTTGTTGAAAGGTATGGAAAATGGAGATATTTTGAGTCCCGGGAAAGGACGTAGCATATTTTTCATCCCGGAAAAATGTACGGTTCCCGCGCGATAAACGGTAAATTCGCAACGAAGTCGCGAAGTTATCGTTTATCGCACGGGCGTCATTTAGTAACATAATATAATTTATCCTGTCTGTAGTTTATCTATTCAATAGGGCTCTTGTTTTAATCAATTTGAGTTAACAGTTTAGTCAAAACTCAAAAGGTCTATTGAAAAGATAAATAGAAAGTTATCTTTTTCAAGTTATTCTATACCCTAAATCCAAACTATTTAGGCTTCGGCCAAAACCTACGCGTCAGTAACGCGGGACGCGGGACGGGAGCGTTTGCGACGCGAAACTGCTGCAGTAGCCCTAGCATGGCGACCAGTAGAAATGCGAAAGTATAGACAAACTGTGGAGATAAACTTAAGGTGCCGTTCCGATCTTTTTTCGTTCCGAAAAATTCAATTAAAATGCCACTTTATGACAGACTGTCCTAAAAATTCAAATAATATCCTACTTTATGACATAGACTGTAATAAAGTGGCATTTTTAATTGAATTTTTGTCGGTCGCGATTAACCGCGGTAAAGATCGGAACGGCACCTTAAATTTGTCTCCACAGTTTGTCTACACTTTCGCGTTTCTACTAGTCGCCATGCTAGGGCTACAGGTGTGCACATCTGCGCGACTACGGTGCGAAACCGTATATTATTCCCGATCTGCCGACGCGAACGTCCCGCGTTGCAGACGCTCCCGCTTCGCATTCGCTTTGGTCGCGTAGGTTTGGCCGAAGCCTTAGGCTCGACTTATATCCGTCCGCCCGTCCGCGCGGTTTGGCGGCTACACCGCGAGAGCACAAGCAAATTTTGTATGTAAATGACGTATCGCAGCGCGCCGCTATTTTATCATTAGTATTTAAACACACTAGGCTGAATTACGCTGACGTAAATTTCGCCGCGTTTACGCCGCGTATCAAACGCATACGCGTATAAAATACGGACGGAACGCGACAGACTACACACTGCCGAAATTCCGTCGCGAGCCGAATTTCCGTCGAGCCGAGTCGAGCGTAAAGTTCGGCAGTGATTCGGCGGTAATGTTTTGTATAGCAACACACTATACGCGATGGAATTATCAAAACCGAACATAGCAAATCCAACCTTAACTCCAAAGCGTTAACGCACACATTACATCTGAGAATTTTAAATACTTACGCGCGCGTTCCGCAACGGAAACTACGCCGCGAAATTTCGGCTCTTCGCGTAATTTACAGTGGTCAGTGTGTCGCATCAGACGTAAGCGGCTGAACGTAATTTAGGCCACGTAAATTACGCCGGATTAAGTTTACATAATACAAAATTTTTAGTCCCCTTTATAAGGCGCGTCACGTAAGGGTCCTCCCTTCCGCTTCCGGCCAGCTAGGGTGGGTTTCATCCCCCGGAAACCCACAAGTTCCGCTGGTATTCGTAAAAAAACTAAAAAATATTACACTGACTGAACATGACGAGCAGCTGACATAATCCATACTAATATTATAAATGCATATGTTACCGTTAGAATGCAGAATATTTAACTTGCATATTACCTAGGTAATCTGCAGATTCCCTGACAACATCCGTTAAAGTGTGAAATTTTAAATAAACAAAGCTTATTTTTATACTTTACCTGGTCAGTTTGCATTTCTTTCCTTCGTAAAAGTCCTAAAAACTTTGACGTAAGCTTGTCAACCTAAGACTATTGTTGTCTTGATTGGTTTTATTCTAGGTAATACGGTATGTTATATTTTATTGGTGGAGTAACATTTTACTTACAATTTAATAATTTATTCGTTTGTTTACGTACAAAAATTATATTTAATAATTTTCTACAACTAAATTACATGTTTTCCTCAAAGAAAAACATGTTTTATGTAATTTAATGAGAATAGAATAAACTTTTTGCACTTTAACTGAATCACCCAGGTAATCTGCAGAATACCTTGTTAATCTGCAGTTTAACTGGTTTACGCACATAAGCGGTAACACATACACACCGTATATCGGTCTGTCTGATACGGGTGGTTCTACAAAAATTGGGTAACTTTTAGGGATATTTTGTTTACTGTAGTTTTTATGGTAAATTTAAACAAGTATTGGTTTATAAGATAGGTAATATAATGAATATATCGTTGCAAAATGGGCCAGTCACTTTTTTGAGAAGTTTTTAAAATATTTAGATTTTTCTAAATTTGACTGCCAGAGTACTGACGAGGGTCACACAGTACTGATAGATAATGCAAACTTATTAGAAATATATGCCATTTATGGCATTTATTAAACTCTTATAAACTAAAATTATAGGACTTCAATTATTTTTATGTATTTCTTAGTAAGTTAAATATCAGAAAATATTTTATAAAAATGTGGGGAAAACACTATCACAAATTCACAACCTCTATAATAGTTTTAACAATTGTAATACGTATTTTTTTATTTTTAAGTACTTTTACCAAACAGTATACATTCATAATTAAAGTCAACCAACAATAGAATTAAAGTTTTCGCTTTTTGTCCATCTGTTTGTCAGTACGTCCATCTGTCTATTTATTTGTCTGTAACTAGGCTATATCTCAATAATAGCGATGGCTACATAATTTTTATTTTCACAAATAACGTGTAGTTGTGTTACAGCTATTACGAAAATACAAAAATAATATAATAATATGTTAAATAAAATAAATACTTAAGGGGGTCCCATACTAGAAACGTGATATTTTTGCTCAAATAATGCAACCAGGTAATTTTAAATACTCTGGAAGTACCCAATTTCGGCCATTTTATGGCACGAGGGCTTCTTGCTGGAGTCTGACTCGCACTTGATCAATTTTTTTCAAGTTAACCATTGCTTTTGAGGTTCTCTAACATTTTTTCTCTGCCCTTTCTTATTTTTTTAGTACATTTTGTAGCTGCATTAGAAAAAAAAATCATATTCTTTTCTAATGCAGCTTTTTTGTAGGGGTAGTTTGATTATTGGCAAGCAAGTCTTTTCAGCTTCTGTTTTCTCATTTAATATATTATCCTTCCAGGTCAAATTTGTCTTTTGTGGTAGGCGACATTTATGTTTTACACTAAAATAATTAAACAAATAGTTAACACACCTTATTTGTTGCGATAAAAGTGATTATTAGGAAAAAACGTCAGTACTCTGGCAACATGTCAGTCCGTTGGCACGATTTAATAAATTGCCTTAAATTTGGCGTCAGCGCCAAAAGACTGATGGTATCGACATAAATTTAAGGTTATCATTTAAGTTATTGTTTCTTTTCGTATTTTCTAATATCAATACGTTACGTTTTTTAAAATCATATTAAACAATTTAGAAATCAAAATAAAATTCAGATTTATGAAGAATTAACGACTTACCCACAGTACTGAGTTTTTGACTGGCCCTGCGTAAGATTATGTCATATCCGACGAGCTAGCACTCATACTGTAATAGTGGCAAAGAAATGCTGCAGTTCTTAGCTGAAAATATTACCAACTAAACATAATTAATAGGTATTTGACCACGTATACGTGTTTTTTGTTGAAAAATTTCGCATTTGAAAGTTACACAAAGTACTGACGAATGAAACCTATGACAAAGTTTCCTCTCTTTTTTAAATACATTGTAAATATTTTTACATTATAAAAGTCCTGACATTCATTATTACGTACATTGAAGTCAGTAATTATATATCGAGTTTTTTGAAATTAATCGTAAAATCTGATGTACAGTCTCTTGATTGAACGTTTTTGGGTTTGTGACAGGCCAAAGAACTGACGTTTTGAGCATACTCTTTTAATTTTATACAATTTCTAATTAAATTACGTATCTGAAATTGAGTGACCAATTAAAGGAGATTACATACTTTTAAAATTAAGTATGAAATCTTTAAAATATTATAAATATAATTTAATAAATATTGACTGGTGACGGCGAGTTATCCAATTTTTGTAGAATCACCCATACCTCTTAATGCCCAATTTGCTGCAAACCGATTTTGATGAAATTTAGTATTAGACATTTATTTTTATTATATTATGTATGGTATTCATACTTTTAGTCCCGGGAAAGGACACAGGATATTTTTAATTCCGGAAAAATGTACGGTTCCTGCGCGATAAACTAATTTTGGCGCAACGGAGTTACGGGTGTCATCTCTATCCTCTATCGTAATAGAATAATTAGGCCATGGTGACTTACCATCAGGTGTCGTTAGAGTTGTTTGTTACCGACAATATCGCGGGTTAAGTTAACATCTAACCTTTAGTTGATATTTGTAAACTCATGTACTCAAGGCCCCTATGTCATTTCACTATGACCCAACTTTACTTATTAAGATAGGTAATTGGTTTTTTGGTTGCGGGTCACAGGGCAAAAGGCAAGGTTTTAGGAATGTCACGTTTGAATTTTAGCAACGCTAATCCAATGCAGAATTAAGTATGGTTAAATTTTGAGCAAGTTTTAAACTCGATTAATGGGATAAAATTCAAAGAGATACTGTTCCATTGTGTTACTTATATGGTCGATTAATGTTATCTGTGTTTCTAGCCAAATGCCACCCAATTTAACTTCGTCGTGTTATTCAACATATTCGTTAAGATTTCATCCCTAACAACTTAATACGAGAAATTACTAGTACATAGTATAAAATAGGGTCGCTTCTGTTCGCTGTCTGTCCTAGCATGCTTACGGGTTATTATAATGCAATTTTTTAAATGAATAAAGTGATCAAGAGGAAGGCATATAAGTAGGTATAATTTTAGTGTTTAAAGCCGCTGAACTAAAATACAAAACTTAAAACACGCAACTCGGAATAAAATTGAGATTAAAAACAAAAGTATGCGCGAACGGAAGGGTATAATTGACAAATTGGCTCATCTGCGGTCAAAGACGCCGCCATTTTGGCTATCAATCCCTTAATTAGCGATTACCGGGAATCGGCGGCTAAACGACGTTTAATGTAGCGGGCGTTTAAGATTTAATTAGGTATTTCGGCGTTGCGTGCCGCTGAATCCCGTTAATCAGTGCAAAAAATCATAAAATATGTTTATATCTATGTATTTTAACCAGAGGAGTCGTGTGACGGTGGCGTTGGGGCGATACAAGTGGAAGGCCCTGGGGGAGGCCTTTGCCTAGCAGTGGAATAGTATAATAGACTATAGGCAAACAAAAAAACCGAATTAGAAAATAGTATTTAAAAACAGCAACAAGAAAATCTTAAAGGGACCGATTTCATCGCGACAGGCGCAGATGCGATAAATTATAAAATTAAGACATTTTTTAGCATTTTTTCGGTTTGAGCGTGAAGAGGTAACAGACAGACAGACAGACACACTTTCGCATTTATAATATTTAAGTATGGATACAGTAAAAACACTATATTCAGCGTCTCCAAACAATATTGTGTATAATTCGCGAAGTTATCAGTGCGTTGTACCAATTACCGATAAGACTACAAACACAAGAATGTGGGTCTGCGATATGGCGATGGAAAAATAATTATTTTCATAAACTCATCTTCCTTATCAACAAAGTGAGTCAAACGACCAAATATGATATTCCTTCATCGATAAAATCACAAGTTCATTTTATCCATATCCATACTAATAACTTAAATGCAGTGTGCCTCTCTGTTTGTCTGTCTCTTCATGCCCAAACCACTGAACCGACTTTGCGTGGATATGGAGACACATCGAGTCGCGATAAAGGACATAGGATACTTTTTATCCCGGAAAAATGAACAGTTCCCGCGCGATAAACAAATTTTGACGCAACAGAGATGCAGCTTTTATCATCCAGCAATCTAGATTCTAGAGTCATGCGTAGGGGTCACGCTAATTTTTTTTGTATGGGCTAACGCTAACTCATGAGTCATGACGTTGTGTTCATAGAAACTTAGAAGGTACAAGCAACTGTTACTGTGCCCCTACTTTCACAGTGCTGGAAGTTGGGATACAAACACTCTCTCAAGCAGGGATTCCCAAACGTATTTTCTCTACCGACTTTGAGAACAAATTATGTTTTAGCGCCCCCATTGTTTCAATTTAAAATGCATCCAGATAAAATAAATCACGCCCCTCCTCTACACAACGTCCCCATTTTTTTCTTACCCCCCTGATCTTCAGCGCCTATAAGGGGGCGTTATCGCCCATTTTGGGAAACACTGCTCTAAAGTATGATCACTTAATTATGCATTACCCTATACATAATGTAAAAAGCTTATTATTATTAAAATATATTATAAATGACAAGCTGTTTAAAGAAGCCAATATAGATCGGAATCACTGTAGTGTATCACTGTATATAGGCCGATTTCCCACACACAATGGCGACCTTGACGGGAGAAAGCACGCGGGAACCATTGTCCGCCGCATCGAATCGCTCCAACCGAATTTGATGCGCGTATGAACTTTGACCTCGATTAACAAAAAACAGTTTTCAGAAATAGTATTAAATTTTAATCTCGATTAACTATAAAACGGTGGCATTAAAAAGTGATATCGACCTTGATTAACTCGAAAACGGTAGTTTTAAGAACCGATATTAATCGACCTTTGATCTCGGTTAAAGAACGCGGGTTCTGAGTTATGCAGGAATGTGAGCAATACAACGATTGATTGGCCTTTTCAACTCTAAATGGTAAAGATTTGCAGTATTTTAAGTCGCCGCTACCGGCAATAACTCTATGTATAAAATGTTAAATCCATAAGATACCGATTGAATTATTATTAAATAGTGTATTATTTCCGTATAATTTTTAACCCACGAGGAAAATAGAAGAGTAGTGTAAGTTTGACGTGTCTGTGTGTCCGTGGCATCTTAGCATCCAAAGAATGATGGATGACCTGACCGAAAGTGCTCTTAGCAATTATCATATTCTTCATCATATTATTTTTATTTATAGTAACAAATAATTACTTATTTGTGCCTAGCCTAAGAATACTATGATGTCTAGAATAGCTATGAATTTTAATGTACCTGCACTATAATTAATTTTAATCATTAATCTTTATAAATAACCCTAGATAAGTGGGAAGTTGTATTAAGTCGTTTCTAGATGATCTTAATCGTGGTTTATGGAACGTGTTCCTAAACCTGGTTTAGAAATTGTCACGAGTAGATAATATCGGCTTTATGATTTAGAGCCGGGCCTTGGACTATATTTAATTTACTTGTCAAATCAAATTTACCGTTATAGTGCAGGCGCGTGCCGTGTTTTCGGCGTAAGATCAGAGAAAGATTATTGTTTTATTGAATAAAGCCTTTGTATTGGATATGTTGCAAAAATATCAATTGAGATTACTCAAGTGATATTTATGTTGACCAACTTAGAAAACATTGTCTTGAATTTCATATTATTATATACATAATATGTACATAAGACATAGGCTGCACTAAAAATATCGGGAATGGAATACTTCCACTATTCCTGTCATATTAAAATCTTTTTAATTGAAAACTCCTTGGTTTTAAAATTTAAATACCATTTATTTATTTAAAAAAAGATTCTCGGTCTTGTCACAAGATCTTGTCAAACTTGTTTAGTCGTTGAGAAAATGGAATTGACTCGAGAAAATTCTAAAGCGATGATTTATTATGACTTTCGAAGTGGTTTAACACAAAAACAGTGTGTTGATCGGATGATTTCTGCATTTGGTGATGAAGCCCCATCCAAAACCACAATTTATCGCTGGTTTGCTGAATTTCAACGTGGACGTGTCAGGCTCAGTGATGATCCGCGTCAAGGTCGTCCAAAAACTGCAGTCACCCAAGAAAACGTTGATGCTGTGCGTAAGCTGGTTGAGGAAGATCGACATGTGACATACCGCGAAATCAGGCAACTTTAGACATTGGCATGAGTCAAATACAAATAATATTGCATGAACAATTAGGTTCAAAAAAGTTGTTTTCCCGATGGATACCGCATTTGCTCTGTGAAGAGCAAAAAGCGGCTCGCGTTACTTGGTGCGTCAGAACTCTCGAAAGATTCCACGCAGGATCCTCAAATGCTGTATACAACATCGTATCAGGTGACGAATCCTGGATATACGCGTGCGAACCCGAAACTAAAAACCAGCCACGAGTTTGGGTGTTCGAAAATGAGTTAAAGCCAACAAAAATTGTTCGTTCACGGAATGTTGCAAAAAAAATTGTGGCCACGTTTGTCTCCAAAACCGGCCATGTTGCGAATATTCCTCTTGAGGGACAAAGAACGGTTAATGCAGAATGGTATGCTAGCATTTGTTTGCCACAGGTCGTATCTGAACTCCGTAAAAAACATAGAATTATTAGACCATCCGCCGTACAGCCCCGACTTAACCCCTAATGATTTTTATACTTTCCCTAAAATAAAGAATAAATTGCGTGGTCAGAGATTTTCATCACCTGAAGAAGCTGTGGACGCCTACAAAACGGCCATTTTGGAGACCCCAACTTCCGAATGGAACGGTTGCTTCAATGATTGGTTCCATCGTATGGAAAAATGTGTAAAATTTCGCGGAGAATACTTCGAAAAGCAATAAACACATTTTTAAATAGTACTGTTGTGTCACCTCCTTGATTTCCGACATTTTCAGTGCCGCCCTCGTAGAAGCGCTAGATGTTGCCGAAAATTGTTTATTTCGCCGGTTACACGGTCAAATTTTCATCAATCTGATCCATCAATCCGAAATTTGATCGTGTACGCCACGGATTGATCGTATTTTTAATATGAACTTTTTATAACCATCAATATTCCGTCAATCAGATTGATGAAAATTTGACCGTAACCTGTGACTATCGCGTAGGAATTATAGAATATAGATTTTTCAGGTATGACACCGAAAAAAGGGAAACCCCGGCGGACACATTTTTGCATCCATAATATTTTATCTTATTTATATTAATATCGATTTGCCTTTGTAACATTAGTTCTACCTGTGCCCCATTGGAGATACGAGTGTGCAAGTGTTTTGTCTCTCCTTTCGATGTTTTTTAACAATTTGAAATGTGTCTGGTATGATTTCTCGTCCCTTCCAGTGAGAGGTTCAACGTGGGTTCAACAGATTTAGATACTAGCTTCCTATGTTTTTTAACATCTTATATGTTTTTTTTCTCTTCTTCATTTTAGTGAGAGATTCAACAGTAGTTTTTTTTTTCATCAATCTGTTTTTGTTTTGTTTTTTTTTTTCGTCTATTCCAGTACGTTCATCAGTTGTAGATACTCGCCGGTCCAATAATTACGGCGGCGAGGCTGCGCCTTGACCGACATCGATCCGTTACAGAACCCCTACCAGTGCTGGTAATTGGATCTGTATTACGTTTCCTCCGCACCGCTCCGACTATAAATGTTACTTGGAATAATTTTAAGGGGTAACGCTCCTAGACTAAGATTTTTTTTGGTGGTAAAATGGTGCCTCCTATCACTGTTGCATTCAAAGGCGAATAATAATTTCTAATACGTAATTAAATGATGATTTTATTATAAGCCCCATACATTATCTGTCAAACTCTTAATTAAAATGAATGCGGCAATTAGTCAAGGAAAAGTTAAAAAAATCGGCCAAGTACGAGTTGTACTCGCACACGAAGGGTTCCCTACCACTACAGAGCAAAAATAGGCTAAAAATTGTATTTTTTGTTTGGGATTTTGTATTTAAATAAATTAAATAACTAAGGGGGCCTTAATTATTTAAGTTATTTAAATTTTATCATAAATTATTAAAGTACAATTAAGTACAATACAATTAAGTATTTTGTGAACATTTCAATTGCCTATATTTTTCCGTTATTGATGAAGAGCAAAAAATAGCAAAAAAATCACGTTTATTATATGAGAGCCACTCTTAAATATTTAATTTATTTTGTTTTTAATATTTGTTGTTATAGCGACAACAGATATACACAATCTGTGAAATTTTCAGAAGTCTAGCTGTAGCGGTTCTTGAGTTACAGCCTAGTTACAGACAGACGGACAGACAGACAGATATCGAAGTCTTGGTAATAGGGTCCCGTTTTTACCCTTTGGGTACGGAACCCTAAAAACAGTGTGTGGGCCGAACTCAGAAACATTACTGATTTTCAATTTAATTATGAGTTTAACCGATATAGTGTAAGCAGCTCATGTGTGATGACTGATGACATGGCAAAGTAATCATTAAATCTTTGTGTGTTGTTATTTCGCTCAATTCTGTGACTTTCATAACTAGTAAATGCTTACAAACGAATCTTTTTAAAAAGGTTTACGTACGTCTGTCGTAGTAATCCGTTGATGCAATTAATTAAGTCTCGCGTGTGAATCACATGTCCTTTGAACCCAATGACCTCGGTGACCCCATGTTCTTTAACCTCCGTCTGTGACACGGCATAACAAACACTCTTTATTTTTTATAGGCTTAGGAATCACCCATAGCATACAGCATAGAAGAGTTTCTTTCTACGGTAGAATAGACATAGTGGATCAGTCTATTATTCTGTCGTTAAGATTGTTTCTATCCTTTCGCAATTTCTATTGTGGTCATAATATGCTAATTTTGCTGCTATACTATGATTTCGATATATTCTTGTACGTTAATTTTATTTGCTCCTCCAGCTCAAAACGTTTGAGAGAAAAAAGTGGTAAAATACTTTGACACCCGGTTTCTGAAAGGCTGATCAACACTAAAATTAACTAATTAAATCTCTTGTACCAATTGGGTTGCTAGAATCATGATTAGTTAGTTTTAATTTGATCAGCGCGTCAGTTGACATAGCTGTTCAATTTGACTCGAGAATGATATGTCAACCGCCATTTTGGGTTTCCGAAAACGCTTGTCAAGCTGTGATCATAGACAACGTTTGTCAAAAGTTGTGTCAACTAATCGGTAATTGTGGGTGTAATTCACTTGATTTTTTATGTGAATCTACATTTTCTCTTTGAACCTACGTTAGTTCATGGTTTGTAAACACATTTATTATTAAGTTTTAATAAAACTTCGTAATAAATACGTCGATAATGCAAATAAACTGTTTTATTTGCAATACTCGTTTTATTTTAAAAAAATGTATATTATAATCAATTTCATTTCTATAATGAAGAAGAATTTAGGAATCGATACCGTCTGAAAAATTGAAATTCAATATTCTGACAAATGAACGAAAATAAACAAATCGCATGTCAAATCAAAATAATCACAGAATAGTTAATTTTCGTCTGATCAGTGTTTCAGAAAGCATCAGATTTCAAATTCCCAGAACATTTTTGATGCAATGACAGTCTGAAATTCCTTATTTTGACATTTTATTGGCATTTTTGATTGAAGTGAAGTAATGAACGAAAACAAACAAATCGCTAGTCAAATTAAAGATGATCATAGATTAGTTAATTTTCGGCTGATCAATGTATCAGAAACTCAAATTGATTTGACATCCATGCTAAATTAACAGCAGTGTTAGTTGATCAGTGATTTGACAGGCCTTTCAGAAACCGGGTGTTAGTCGATCAAAAATACAAATAATTTAGTATGAAAATGACAGTTCTCTTACAATTTTATCTGTATATCTAAAACTTAAAATAAATTACTGATACGATCAGGAAAACCTGATCGTGTCAGTATTAATATGGATAAGTAAAAACTTATCCATATTAATTTTATATATATAATTATAATCCGAAAGTGTCTGTCTGTCACCTCTTCACGCGCAAACCACTAAACTGATTTTGCTAAAATTTGGCATGGTGATACTTGTTGTCCCAATAAAGGATATAGGCTACTTTTCATCCTGGAAAAACGCACGGTTCCCGCGTGGTAAACGAATTTTGGCGCAAAGAAGTTGCTGGCGTCATCTAGTCGTAATATATGTATACAGATTACAGTGTGTAGCAAAACTATGCTCCACTCGGGAGAGCTTGTCGCTAGCGGTCCTGGTCATTTAGCCGAAACTTGTTCGTTTTCGCTTCGTTATAGAATCGCCGATCAAAATGTATGGAATTGACATAAGACGAGTCGAACGTCAACGTCATATTAACGAACGCTTATGTCAATTCCATACATTTTCATCGGCGATTCTATAACGTAGCGAAAACGGAAACATTTTGGCACACCCCCCTTAACTTCCTGTCAAAAACTTGTCATTTTCCATATATATTTAAACCACGATTGACAATATCTGACATTGTCAATCGCGGTTTATATGGAAAATGACAAGTTTTTGATAGGGAGCCAACGACCGCTAGCAACAAGCTAGCCCGAGTGGAGTATAAGTGATAATACCTTAGGGTGTGTACGCGTTCCTTGTAGAGAGTTCACTCTGAAAGTAGCAGCGCTGAAAGATCTTTTTTTTTCACTTTATGGGCAAGGGCCCGAGCGTCACGAGTTTCCCCATACAAAAGTGAAAAAAAATGGTCTTTCAGCGCTGCTACTTCCACAGCGAAGTCTATGTCAGGAACACATACACACCCTAAAATATTATCACTTAGTTTTGTTACACCCTGTAGTTCTCTCAGTCCCATTATATTCATCTACTGTCATATGAAAACGTAATGCTAAATACTGACATACGGTTTTGCTCGATAGTTTTACTCCAAATCGAACAACAACCACCGCGTGGACCGCCAAAACTGACAGCTCGAAGGCTCGCTTCGAGCCGGCTCGATGGAATTAAATATGTCAAATATGTCATTTCCTTCGATTCGGAGTAAAACTATCGAGCAAAACCGTATGTGAGTACTTAGGGCCGGGACACAAAAACACGGGTTTTTTACGACGCGCGTCCGCACGGCGCCGTACGACGTCGTGCCGTGTTTTGTGTCCCGGCTCTTAGCATAAGGCTTTCTATTGCTTATGCATGCGTAAATAAGTACATTATGGCATTTTGTACATAATCGCCTTTGACTTAGCCAAGAATACTCTTGGAGATATTTAAGGTATGTATTTAAAATACTTCAGTGTGACTTTGAAAATATCAATGTCTTGTTCAATGTCTTGATTTTGTACCGGGCTTTATAATGCCCAAAAAATCGGGCTATAAAGATTAAAGGGGTCGAAATGCTTAGGACAAATGCGAAATATGTGCTGGAAATAAAACAGAAGATGGTGAATAATCTAGGGGTTGATAGCAAAATGATTCCTAGTTGGTTTGCGCCTTATACATAATAATTTATATATTACTAGCTGTTGCCCGCGACTTCGTCCGCGTGGACTTCAGTTTATAGCGCGCGGTGTCAACAAAATTGGTGTCAAATTTAAAAGCTTTTTATTAAAACCCTTAAAATATCAAAATACCCAAAAATAGCTGTGCAGTGTGCACATAATATTTTTTTTTAATTAAGTAAACTTAATTAATACCAAATTTACAGCTTATTTTATACACAACTTTAGCTTTACTCATAAACTATTTATCATTGGTAGGTTTAAGGTTACGTCACTGCATAGATAAAGTACTGAGTAGTTAATTATTAAATTACGTGAATAACAATCGAAAGATTCGAAAAACTTAACTCGATATGGTGCCACCTCTTATAGAAAGACTTATGAGCAAGCGATAGCGAGATGTAGGCGACTGCTAGCGCCATCTGTTATGAATTTTTGGAACTAACTTAATTTGAACAAATTTACGCATTTTCACCCCCTTACAACCCCTTTTTCCAGTTAAAAAGTAGCCTATGTCCTTTCTCAGGCTTTAGATTATCTGTGTACAAAATTTCATTACAATCGGTTCAGTAGTTTTGGCGTGAAAGCGAGACAGACAGACAGAGATACTTTCGCATTTATAATATTACAGTTTATTATAGTATAGATAAAAACATAAAACATGATTATTGATTAGTTCTGATGTGAAGTAAAAAAGTAAACGCCATCTGTTTTTATATATTAGAACTAAAATGTTCATTGCATTGATATATTTCTAGATGGAATATTATAGGCCAACACGGTACATTCCTTTATTTTAGAGTGCCATCTGTTGTGCAGTAGGAATTCAATTTATATAGATAACTTATAAGATAAGATAGATTGATTATACCAAGTGATAATATTATTAAACAAAATATATCTAACGTATTAAAAATTATAATTAAAAACATAATAAGTATGATTAATTCTATCTATGGTTCTATGTTACAATGAAGTAAAAAATTAAACGCCATCTGTTGTCATGTATTAGAATTAAAATGTTCATTGCCCATAGGCTCCAACAGTACTACTCCTTTAAAACGCCATCTGTTGTCATATTTCAAAACTGCAGTAGGAATTCATTTTATCGTTATTTTCATGAAAATAAGATGTCCTTTCTCAGGCTCTACACTATCTGTGTACAAAATTTCATTACCATCGGTTCGGTACTTTTGGCGTGAAAGCGAGACAGACAGACAGACAGACAGACAGACAGAGATACTTTCGCATTTATAATATTAGTATGGATTACAATCGATTGTATAGTTTACGCGCAAACTTCAAGTCTTTTGAGTGGGAACCATATATTTCTTTGAGACAACAATTATTTTATGTCCTATCTCAGGACTAAATGTATCTCCACACCAAATTTTATCAACATCGAATGAATAGTTTACGCGCAAATCATAAGAGTTTATTGTGTGCGAACCGTACATTTTTCCGCAACAAAAAATATCCTTTGTCCTTTTTCAAGGTTCAAAGTATCTCCTTACCAAATTTCATCAAAATCTATTGAATAGTTTACGCGCAAATCATAAGAATTCATTGTGCGGAAACTGTACATTTTTCCGGGACAAAAAGTATCCTATGTCCTTTCTCTGGACTCAAAATATTATCTTCATATCAAAGGAGTATGGGCTAATTTGTATGGAGCCTGGGCTATCCGCGGCCAAGAACAATTCTAACATATATTCATACTTAGGAGTCCTACAATTACAGTGTAGAAATCTCATCGCCGAAATATACTTTAAAAGTAGATAAAATTAATTTTTATTTTTCAAGATTTATATTTTTTAGAGCAAAAGTGGGAAGGTAAGGTTTTAATAAGGAGGACCAGCTATGTTTATTAGTACCGTACTTACTCGGGTTTAATAATAGCACCCAATTCCGCTGCTGGTAACCTAACCTAACCTAAACCTAACCTAACCTAACCTATACCTAACCTAACCCAACCGAGATACCAGACTACAGACGTGTGCGCAGCAGCACAAACTGGTTTTATTGTTTTGATTGATTTGGAAGCTTAGAATTATGCATTGGTATTAGGTAAACACAAGTAATAAATAATTATAAAGCAATATTGTTCTATGCGATCACGCTATTTCGCAACAGCTAATATGTTATAAAATGTTAGTTAGCCATTTCATCGTCTTCAATTTATCAAACTTAAATTAAAAGAATGATTTTTCAAACTCAATTTGATATTTCGATGAAAAATTAGAAATGTGATATATTAAGTAGCAATAAAATATGATTAAAAATAAAAAGGTGATGCTCTTGATGACGACGATGATGATAATGACGATGGTGATGATGATATTAATGACGATGATAAAGATGATACTTTACAACATAGCCCTACGTGGGTAGAGTGTAAAGGTATACGTAGGCGGAGTACTAAGGCAATGAGTGCCATCGTAAAGGGCGTATTTGATACTAAACATTCCACACGGCTCCGTCTGCGTAAATTTTCCCGCAAAAATGTGGCCTATCTCCTTGCTCGTAGTCTACTCTATATCTGTGTCAAATTACATAAAAGTCGGATCAATAGTTAGACAAACAATAGTAGACAGACCCCAAAAAAAGTTTTGTCTTTGAATGTTATATTGTCTCCATGCTGATATATTCGCGGAGCCCCTACACGTCACGCTTTAAAGACGGCTGGTCAGCTACGCCGGGTCAATTCACACCGAAATGGCAACGCAGTGGCGATCATTTTCAGTGTCATATGATTTTAAACTTTATCTTCACTATCGTAATACATAGTATCGACTATCGCTTGAGATTCGCGGCCGCCGGACTTTCCAAGTTTCTCAAGCGGTACTATATATAACAATAATGAAGAAAAAGTTTAAAATCATATGACACTGAAATTGCTCGCTGCTGCGCTGCCACTTAGGATCAATCACACCGAAATGGCAGCGCAGCAATTTCCGTGTGAACTGACCCTAAGCGGCTAGTAGGAAGGCGGCAGGTCCCGTCGGATACACTACATCGGCTCCGAAACGGAAGTAGCCTCCCCACAGTGTTTTGGCCCCTTGTGTTCACAATCGAGGCTACCAGCAATAGGAATCTCGAATATTGACGTGGGAGAGCCATGCTTCGACACGAATGGGCCGGCTCGACCGGAGAAATACCACGGGCTCACAGAAAACCGGCGTGAAACAGCTGTGTTTCGCCGAGTGAGTGAGTTTACCGGAGGCCCAATCCCCTACCCTTTTCCCTTCCCTATTTCCTTCTCTACCCTCCCCTATTACCCCTTAAAAGGCCGGCAACGCACCTGCAGCTCTTCTGATGCTGCAAGTGTCCATGGGCGACGGAAGTTGATTTCCATCAGGTGACCCGTTTGCTTGTTTGCCCCATTATTGCATTAAAAAAAATGTGAAAACATGCCGCACTCAATGCACTGGGGCCTTATATACGAAATTTTCTGGTCAACCGATAGCGCGATTCAACTCGACATCACCGACATCTGTGGACAGGTTTCGGGCGCACGCGAAACGCAGACTAGGTTTGGATCTAGACTCCCGACTGTAGACTCGAACCCAACCCGAACGCGGCCATCGACAACCACTCCATATTAACAAGCGACAATCTTTATATCGAAAATACTATAGCTTCCTCAATAGCTTTGTCCACACTGTGCCTTTTTTTGTTCATCTAGATCAGGGGTCACCAATTAGTTTCGATCGGGGTCCGTTTTAAGAAATAAAATGACCTTCGCGGTCCGCACATTAAAAAAAAACAAAATATGTATGTATTTTACGAAAATTACAAATGTATTTGTTCGTATTAACACGTTCAGTGCGGTATCAGGTTGAAAATACCTGTTGCGTAACTTTCCTGCCGTGCGGCTTGAGAAACCTATTGCTTTCTCATGGTGCGGCATTCATTTATATAGGAAATCCTGGAGTAAGAGTGTGATAAATATATTGACTATCATCATATTATTAAATAGTAGGTATACACACAAAAAAACGTATCGGGTCTTTCAGACCTTATACGGCCTGGAAAGATTTTACTTCCTTTCTGTGCGTTTATCAGGTCCGTAACACCTGAGACCCGATGACCCGATAAACGCACTTGAGTTACAGGTCAGTTAACTAGTGATGTTCATTGATGAATGACGTCACGTTGTGTAATTAATACAAACACAATTTTACGTGCACTTTTTCAACTATATTAATTAATTGTCATAAATTTTAGCTAAAAAACTACTGGTTTCGAAATAATTAATCATCAGGTCCGATCCGGTTAGGTCATTTCGAAACCGGTCGTGTTTTTAGCTAAATTTTTTGATAATTAATGAATATAGTGGAAAAAGTGCACGTAAAATTGTGTTTTATTTGTGTCTAAAATGAATATCCACCTAAAACCAAGAGTACAATCAATTACATAATATAATTAGTACAAAGCCAGGTGATACAAAATAAATATAAAATGCACGGATTGTTGATACTAAGCAATTTTAACTATGGGACACTTTGTTTATGATACTAAAATAAATTAAGGTAATATTTCAGTTATCGATGTTTTATTTACAACACTAGCCTCTCTATACTTTCTATGCTGATATTAGGTACTTCTGATCTTACATTTAAAATTTATTATTTTATTGTATAAGAATACAACAATCTCGGGCCGAATGAAATAGTATAATATTTAACTCAATAAGAAACTATTTAATTAATAAAATTTCTGTCAAGTTATATACTTTATGATATATTTACCTTCAAAGTTAAAAGGTAGTACAGGTCTTTGCCACCCGATAACGCACATGACTGAATTTGATCAACAGGTGTGATCGGCCCCATACAGGCCAAACTGAAAGTACGAAGAAGGGGGCACCGCACTGAAGGTGTTAATGAGAAAAGTGACAATGTTTATATGTTCATCAGTATATTATCGAGACCGAAATTAATTTTCTAATGAAGTTCATCTTCATCTCTTCGAGCATGCTTGGTCCGCACACAATGGGTCGGCGGTCCGGATGCGGACCGCGGTCCGCCATTTGGTGGCCCTTGATCTAGATTCTAGGGCACGCGTTATAGCGCAGTCAACAGCGAACGTGAGGCATGCCCGCAACGCATGCCCTCTGATCGTATCCAAAACTTTCGCTTTGTTCTTTAATGACAATGTTGACGTTGCATTCGTTGACGCATTCAATTATTGAATGCGCCAATACGAAAGTTGAATGAAAGAAGATGACCAAAATTGAAGACGAAAGTGCATAGTGCGTGGATATAGCTATTAGACACTTCGTATTTCTCTCTATCATTGAATTTGTTTCTTAAGACGTTATTACATATTTATTTCCAATAAATAAGGCGATGTTTATGGGGATAGGGGCCTTAAGAATAATGGCCCTTAATCAATGACAATCTTTAAAGAGTTCTAAATCGTTTAGTCAAATCATGTTCCACATTTTCCTGCAATCAAGGTCTATTGCTATAATTTTTACGATCACTAGTTTACAATCAATCAAGCAAATTGATCTCAATTGTCGCAATTCGGTTCTCATTAAGCCGGTCTATTAGCTTAACATTTAAACCTTTTAATCGGAGTTATGAATTATGATGGACGACTTGACCTTGGATCTATCAATCTATCCAGGGTTTCTCAAACTTTCGGATCCACGAACCCCTGTTACAATTTCCAGGTAACAGCGAACCTCTTACTAACTAATGAAAACACATAAAGTGCCAATAGAGTGCCGCGTGTGCCTGCTAGTTATCAAGCCAATACTACATAAATCTTGTCGCGAACCCCCTGCCGTCGAATGACGAACCCCACTTTGAGAAACCTTGATTATTCTATACCTACTAATATTATAAATGCGAAAGCGTGTCTGTCTGTCTATCTAATCATTCTAATCTTCAATTTCAAATTCCATTCAAATTCCCATTCAAATTCCCAAACAGGTGAACCGATTTTGCTCAAAGCTATGAATATACTTTCAGTCCAAGGAAAGGAAATTGGATACTTTTTATCTTGGAAAAATTTACGGTTCCCGCGCGATACACGAATTTTAGCGCAACGGAGTTGGTAGTTAGTAGTTATTACATCATACAAATTTGTCGGAGTCAACTCGTCGCTGGTCGTGGCCCGTGGATGGTGCCCTGTGTTAGCCAAAACTTCTTCATACCACACCTGTGTAGTGTGTATGTATGTCTTGTATTAGACAGACTCGAGATACTGTTCTCCGAAGAGGCTCATAACAATTCGTTGGCGGTTTCAGTAAGAATTTCACTTCTTTAACTTTGATTCCTGCGAGTTTCTCACGCCGGTTCTTCTCGCCAGGTTAGTTTCCGAATTTCATCACTTGCTCCCAGGATATCCATTATCCAACCAGAGGACACATGATGCCTTTCGGTTACGACATCCAGAAGAATGTATTATAGTTTGCTGTAGACAAGACTTTTCTCTCAATACAAACTATTACTTACACACACACGCTATCATGCATCATGTTTGATTTACGTCCCGCGTGCACGTCTCAGTGCAATGACCTGTTATCGGTCACGAACCCGCCTAGGTAGCTGATCTGCATCATTGTCCATCTTGTTGGAGATAATGTTATGTGGTCAACGTTGATATTTCCCGACTGCGCCAAAAAGGGTCATGTTTTTCTAGTGCATCATACTAATTACTAATATTACAAATGCGTGTCCTTCTGTTACCTTTTCATTTACCGATTTTGATTAAATTCGGTATGGAGATACTTTTAGACCCGGGAAAGGACATAGGTCATTTTTCATCCCGCAAAAATGTACGGTTCCTGCTGCGCGTTAAACGATAAGCGCAACGGACCTGTGGGCGCGCAATCAACAGCTAGTGTGTTCTTTGACAATCTCTAGGGCCTAAACGGCTGGTTCTTCGGTCGTTACTCGTAAGAGTGACTTGATACATCACAGTGAAGTAATTGTTAAGGTTTAAATCATCAGTATACACCATACTCAAAGGCTACTCAAAATAAGGAGCTCTTACATCACCCTCTTACAATACATATACGGGATTTTTACAAAGTCGAGGGAATCTTCTAGCTTATTATGTTATCTTAATAATTGCTTTATTAACTTTATTTTAATAACAGTACATGACAGTACTTTAGGTGTAGTTTTAACACCCAAATAAGGCGCGAGCATCGAACCCAGGACATAAACATTCTTATCAGACAAATTCTCGGTACAACCTAAGTTTATCTAACCAGGACCTAGTTTCTAGAA